>CM028130.1:515305000-516605000 GCA_016271365.2 Neoceratodus forsteri | reverse complement strand
AGAAGCGAGGTAAGATATCATTTTGAAATGATTGTAATAAACAATGAACTATTACAATACATCAGAATTTCAAATGTGGCACCAGACATTAGATGAATAAGGAATATCCATGACTGATCATTTAGGTACCTGGCTCAGTCTGTTACTGGGTAACACCAACATCTGTGCAACACTTCACAACACCAATGGTGTGTATAGGACACATGGTCATGTAATCTATACTTGAGTATTGTGTGAATGTGCTCACTGTGTTTCAACACAAGGTAGTTGCAGGTGATGTAATTCTTGTACAAGAACAGTAAACGTCAGTGCTGCTTACATCGGTTGTGTCAGGGGTCACTGAGGAGAAGGATGTGAGGGTCATAATATGTAGCAGCATGAAGAACTCTTTTAATGCTGGAGTGCATGAGATACAGTGAACTGGAGCTCTTCTAATTTATTGCATGTGGTGTCATGTAGGCACAAGGAGTTAATTTCTCCAATGTACAGGTGCATAGTCAGGCATCAGTTGTCATACTGCATACAAAACTGTACATCATATCGGAGGAGAGATACCAGTGTGCCAAATGCAATATATGGCACAAACCCTTGTGGAACCAACATGTCACGCAATGCACAACATACCAACTAGGTTGATTTATTTCAGTCTGTTCACATTTGACAGATGGTATAGGTGTGATATTATTGAATCCTGCAAATATTTGGTGAGAGCCAATGAGGCCACATTGGCTGTTGTGGATGTGGTCGCTGAGGGACATGAGGGCATGTGTTAATACTGGATGTTTGCAGGTTCAGGAGTGAGATGTGGAGGCATTACTTCACTGAAAGGGAAGTGTGGAAATGGAAAGTTGTACCACCACATTTGGTGGGTTGATGGATGGTGTGGAGCTTCATCAGAGCATTTGAATGTACATTTCACGGTGCAATGGTTGACTGGCTGGTTAAATGGCAATGAACACTTCCGATATGTTAAGGGCACTGTTTTGTGGAGGCAAAACTGCATTCTGGAGTGCTACTTGACCACAGGATCACACTTGCTAAACCGTAATGGCTGTTTCTTCTTGCCGCCAAACTTGGACATGCATCCCCATGACATGTGTGGAGATGCGCCTTCTTCAAAGCATAAGCAGAAAGGAGTACACATCTGTGGTCCATGATCCACATGCAGGCTGCTGTAGTACACACATCAGCATGGCATGCGGCTAACCCTGGCAATCCAGTGTGCCATATCCGCCCTCATCTACATTGCACAGCCAATACATGAGTGAAGCACTTTCAATTGTCACACATACTCCAACACATGCACTGTCTGTTTCACGGCCGCCACGTGCAGCAAGACAGTGCAATTTACATAACACACACCAAGACCCTGAGCCATGACAATCCACCACGCCATCAACAGTGCCCCCTTTTCCCAGCAGACATCAACCCCCACACACACTCAATGTGCCTTCACCCACCCTACTCACACTTCCCTGAATCTGTCCCATCACGTTGTGCAGTATAACACATCCTCCTACAACCATGGCAGATCCCCCGACAGAGCACTGTGCAAGTGACAGGCAATGTACATCCTGCATGCCATTGGTGGACACTGTTAACCTGTGGGCCTGTAGTGTGAACTTCAAAGTGTCAGCAATGGGCTGCAGATGTACATTACCTGACAGTCCACAGAGCTGTTGATGGTAAGCTGTGGTAGTATGAGGGTGGGTTGTGCTGATCACCGAGGGGGAGATATGCAGGCATATGGGAGTGTGGAGGTTAGTGATTATCTTCTTGTGGTGTGGTGTGTGATGTGTGCTGGGGAAGTTGGGGGCAGGCTTCCTGTTGACTTACTGGTTGGTGGGTATGGCTCACACAGGTTTTGTTTTTTCTGTGAACTGCAATGAATTCCCATACGTACTGGGTGTGTAACAAGCATGGGGGATAGGTGGTGTGTCCTTACTTGTTGTGTGCCACAGAAAGCATCATCCCGACAGGTCATACTGTCCAGGTTGTGCATCAAATTGTCCTGCCAGGGGCACACCTATGTGTGGATAGCATGCAGTCGCCCCTGGATGGAGTGGTGGCTGTTAAATGGATGGGGCTCTGACTGGGCCCCTCACCCATGACAGGTTGTGTGGCGCATTGAGTGTGGTGCATCTCTTCATGCCGCATGGAATTGTTGCCATGATGACATGCAAATGGGACCATTGCAGCTTGCATGAATAATACTCACATTGCCATGTGGTTAACCGTTAACCACAAGCATGTGTGTATTGCATTGCAATTGTTGTGCAGTTACCATAACAGCAGCAAACAATTGTATTGATATTTCCATGTGTACTGACAACGCATTGTAGAAATCATGTGTCAATGACACATGGCACACAGATGTCAGATTTAGTACTACATGTAGAAACACTACCTATGCAATGGTTAACTTATTAGCAAATTATATAAAAGAAGAAGAGGATACAAGGCACACTGTGCTACTGAGTTCTGCAATGTGGCAAGGCAGTGAGATGGTGAAAGAAAAGTGCACCATTGATGCGTAACACTCAGTGAAAGTACATCACAGTAATGTACTTATTGATCACAAGTCAATATATGTATTCTACATGTACAGTTTTGCTGCAACACTCATCTCATTTCTGCTGTCCCTCATTAGGTTATCCCAGGCAGAAACATCTAAACCAACAAGTGAGTGGCAATGGCAGGAAAGAAAGTTTATTGTGTTCGAGTCATGCTTACTGCGGTTGTTTAGCATCTGTATGCAGTGCCAGTCAGCAAACAGTCCACTGTGACTAAAATAAAGGGACATTCATTGTAGTACAGCAGAGTTGTTCAAATTGTGGCTATGAAAGAACATGGTCATCACAGCCTTTCATTGGTGACTATTCGGCAGGAAATGTACTGCTATCAGCAACTGTTGGTTCAGTGGAGTGTCACCACAGAAAGTACTGAGGATGCTGCAACATATAAGGATTCAGTGCATCTCAGACCCAACTTTCTATGAACATTCAAAACCAACCATCCATGATGTGTGGAAGAGAAGCAAGGAGAACATTGTTTCCAGTATCGCAGCACAGAATCGCAATATAGTTCTGTGTGATGATGCATGATGTGATAGTCCAGGGCGCTCTGCCAAATATGGCACTTACACCTTGATGGAGAGGGAACATCGAAAGATCATAAGTGTCAGCCTTGTTCAGGTTAGTATTCATCACTGATGTTGTCAACAGGAATTGCCATTTACAAACTGTGTATGACAGGTTTGTCATCTTTTTTTTCCTTCGGTAACTGCTGCTGTGACAATGCAAAGGTGTGTCAAAGTGTTGCATACAATGGCCCATGCTGGTGACCCTCCCAATGTCATGGATGATATCTGCCCATCAGTGGCAATACAGTGCCACCCCACTGGGTCTGTAAATAGCCTCCTGGTGCTATATTTGCAACTTCACCTGTCCCCTACCACCCACAACCCGCAGCCCCCGCCCCAGTTCATAAATAGGATTCTGCTACCTGCACACCCCTCTACACACCATGACATCCAGCCACAGAATGACCTGTCAGGGCATGTACTGTGTATGGTGCATGCAGTGACAGTTCATTCATCGTCCAGACATGGTAGCGTATGGATGCGTGTGCAAGTCAGGATTGACAGGTATCAACTGTGGGTGTGGGGCACTTGGCACACTATGTGCCCACTGTGGAGTGTCAGTACAGCACCAGGGAGGCTATTTACAGTGACAGTTTAGACGAGGAGGGTGGAGCTGTACATCACCAGGAACACACATTGGTGGGTGCTCAGTGTCAGACGCAAGTTGCACAGAGTGGACAACCGTCCTGTATATGTCTAAGTAGTGTTACAGCAGCACTTTTGGTGGTGTGACACTACTTGGTACATAGTTCATGGGCGGGTTCTTAAGAACTGGAATTGAGCCCTATGTCATTGTCACTGTGCCACAAACCTCCTAACGCCATGGTGCTCCCGCTTTCATGGTGCAAGGCGGTTTGTAGTACGGTTTGTCGCAGGCAGCCTGTTGGGTGAAGCAGACTTCATTCAAAAATCAGTCTTGTGTCTTACCTTTGTGAACGGTGGCTCTTGCATGCCACTTGCTTGATGCAAGTAGCTTGCATCGCAGTACGGCATTTGAAACTGTTGCCGCCGCATATGTAGTAGCGTATTGCCTGACCAACAACTGTGAAATATCCATGGCCACCTGTTTAAATACCAACTTTCCATTATGTTTTGATAAAATACAAGTCATTTACAGTCACTTTTGGCTGCACCACATTCCCATATCTTTTTGTACCGCAGAGCAATGAGGTGAAGAGTGCATATCACATGGAGCTAGAAGGCCTAAAAAGGGGGCTACAAGATATCAAGCAGTGTGGTCTGCATCCATCCACCCTAATCATGGATTGACATTCCCAGATACAAAACAACCTGCATGGGGGGGCACGTGATGCAACGAGCCTGAAAGATGCTTCTCTTATCCTCTACAGCCTCCCGCCATATTAATCTTGATTTTTTTAACTATTAAAACTACATCAAGACACCTCAAAATATAATTTAGGAGTGTCTGAACTACTGGACTTGCAATCTCAATCATTTCCAGTAGGATGGAGGTAGGGATGAAGAAAACCCACCCGAATCACACTCCTCCTGCCACACCTGAGAAGGCCCCTAAAAAACAAAGAGCTAGTAGTACCTCTGCTTCACAACCTTTATCCCAACTGAAGTCTAACCAAGAACTGCTGACACTTTCTGGCTTTCTCGCTGAATTCTGACCTTTTCAGGAGTTTAGAGGACTGACATCTGAAATAAAATCAATATTTCAAGCCATTGAGGACATCGCCTAAGAACGTCCGACAGCGAAGCCCTGATAATTTCTTTTGAGAGATGGGCAGATAAGTTAGACCCTGATATTGTGAGATTAAACAAAACTTACCAAGATCGATCAGAAGATGGAAGGTCAGAGTCGCTTGAATAACGCAGTCATCATCAGTCTTCCAGAGGCAGAGGAAGGACATGATTCTGTTCTCTTTGTACAAAAGTTTGTTGAAAAAATTATAGGGCCTTCTCCCTACAGCTCCTGTTATGTTATTGAATGGGCTCACAGGGCACTCCAACCAATCCTTCCCTCTGGGGCTTCCTCGTCCCTTAATTTTTGGTTTTTTAAATTACTTGGAGAAGCAACATTTTTTTCCAAAAATAAGGGAGATTCAGGAATTACAATGGGAGGGGACAAGAATCCGAGTAACCCAGGACTTGCCTCTTACAGTACGGCAACGTAGATCTGCGTTTCACCCTCTAGTAACTAAAATCATGGCAGCTGGACTAAAATTCAAAATGATCTACCCAACTAGATTGCAGGTACTGATTTCTGGATCTTGTCACTCATATGAAGATTCTGAGGAAGCGTCCATCGGCCTCAAAGCCACCCTACCGGACCTGTTTAAGAACACCCGAGGGCATGGAGTTGTTTAGCTTTTAGGGTACAAGAAGTGAAAGCGAGCAAATCAACACAAGTTTGGAGATGTAAAGGATTGGCCAAATGAATCAGTAACTGGGTATATTGGATTGGTCCCCACGGTATGACTCTCACCAGGATCACATATTCAAACCATTTCCTAGATGTACAATGGGGCACTAAGATCAATCCTCGTTTACTTCCACGTTGATACTGGTTATCCCTGTTGTTGTTGATGGAGGGTCCGGATTCAAGCTGATGTCTAGTTGCGCGATCTGTTCAAATCTTTCTCCACATATAGAATTTAGAAAAGAAATGTGGGACTGACGAGAACTGCAGATCACTCTTTTTCTCTGGCTCACTGTATAGAACTATGCAAAATATTATGCATAGGCATTGAACATGTTGCCCAAGTTAGTAATTATACATTTAGTCTGATACTTTGTTTTGGGACAGTTAGTTTTAATAAATCCCTATATGTACTGATTTTCCTCTTACAGTTAAATGCATTATGGCTTAGTGAGGGTGTAGTTCCATTTTAAATTGACTAGAGAGGAGTATTGTATTAGTTTCCTATAGCTTTAGTGTTAAGGTTCCTGTTAAGATTTTTGCAAACCGCTTCCTAGGTGTACAATGGGGCACTAAGAACAATTCTTGTTTACCTCCATGTTGATACTGGTTATCCCTGTTGTTTTGATGGTAGGTTCAAATTCAAGCTGATATCCAATTGCACAATCTGTTCAAATCTTCTCCACATGTAAAATTTAGACAAGAAATGTGGGACTGAAGAGAACTGCAGATCACTCTTTTTTCCAGAACTATGTAAAATATTACATAAGCACTGAGCATGTTGCCCAAGTTAGTAATTATACATTTAGTCTGATACTTTGTTTTTGGGATAGTTAGTTTTAATAAATCCCTACATGTACTGATGTTCCTCTTACAGGTAAACGCATTATGGCTTAGGGAGGGTGTAGTTCCATTTTAAATCCACTAGAGAGGAGTATTGTATTAGTTTTCTTATAGCGCTGGTGTTACGTGTTAATTATGGAATATATACTAAGTGGGTAGGCTGGAAGGGAGAAGCAACTTTGTGGAGTGCTGTAAAATGATTCTTAGGACAGTAAGGGGGGAAGGGAGGGCTGGGAGGTTACTGTGCATAAGGGGAAATGCAGATTAAGGGTTTCTTTTTTTTTATTGGGATGGGGGATTGTAGGGACTTTGTTAGGATTCAGGAAGGGGCTAGGAGGCAGTCCATTATTTACAGAATTGATGTGAATCCAAGAAATGTTTGTTTCCTTTTAACTGTAAATCATGTTTGACTTGTGTACAAGAGGAATGGCTATTGACATATGTGTTTCAACATGGAATATTAAAGGGGTCTGTAAGAAGTTAAAACAATATAAAGTTTTGAAGCATCTAGATATTCTACACTCCCATGTTTCTTTTATTCAGGAATCCCTTTTTATTAGACTCGGAGGCCATTCAGATGAGGAGACAGCAAATATGTCAGGTTTTGGCTGCCCAAGGTACCTCTAATAGCTGCAGAGTCTTAATTCTTATTAACAGAAAAGTCCCATTTACTCCAGTACAGGTCCTTAAGGACCCACAAGGTAGATTCATATTAGTCCATGGAACAGTTTATTCCACCGATCTCTTACATGGAAGTATTTATGGTCCTAACAAAGACGACCCACTTTTTTTTATGCACCTACGTAACAGTATGCTCCCATTATTACCTGCCTTAGTAATTTTAGGAGGGGATCTGAATCTGGTATTTGACCCCAGTATAGATCACACAAGCTCTGTTTCTCAAGGACTTTTCCCAGCTCAGCGGGCCTTGTGAGATCTAATGGATCGCTTGGGTCTATGTGATGTTTGGAGAGTTTTAAATCCTTAAGCTAGGGAATACACATTCACATCCCCTGTCCCCGTTCATCCCATATCGATTACATTTTGTTATCCCAAGCCTTCTCTCTGGTGTTATCACCTCATCAATCCAACCAGGACCTTCATCAGATCACCCTGGTGCTGGGCAGGTTATCCTCACATCTTTGCCCAAGCAGAGCCCTCAGTGGAAGTTGAATGATCAGTTGCTTAAGGATTCAAAGACTACTGACAGCATTAGAGATCATATCACACAATTTTTTGAACTAAACGCCACCCATGATACCAAGCTTGATATCATCTGTTGTGCCTTCAAAGCGTATCTCCGGGATATTTTAATAGGGTTAGCTTCCAATAGGAAAAAACTCCAAGAATCAAAACTAAAAACTGTGTTATCCCAAATTCGGTCTTCGGAGTTGAATTTACACTCACATTTTCCCGATACTGTCAAAGAAAAACTCACAAAGTTGAAAGATTCCTATTTATGTTTACTTAGCGAGAAAGCAGAATTTGCCATTCTTTGTACTGAGGCCTCATACACAGATCAAGGAAAGAAGGCAGGGAAATTATTAGTTCTCCGAATTAAACAGGAATCATCCTAATTCATCCTCCTATTCATTCCAGCAGAGAGATGGCTCTTTAAAATCCTCACCTAAAGAAATTGTTAACAAATTTACCACGATTACAAACAATTATATAGAGTTATGACCAATCCCCTTTCTAATTCTACTCTTCTTATTTATCAGAGGCTCATCTACTCTCCTTTCTGAGGCCCATAAACGGGTACAAGTAGCCCCTATCTCTATCTTAGAAATAGCTGAAGTGATACAAAGTCTCCCATGGATAAAACTCCAGGACCAGATGGATTCTTGCCCAATTTCTATAAGAGCTTTAAGGAACAATTTATCCCATATCTTCTCCCCATATCAACACATCCTATCAGGTGTACAATTAGACTCCACTTTATTTGAAGCACTCATTGTTCTTCTACCAAAACCAGGTAGGAATTTAGACTCAATGAAAATTACAGGCCCATTTTCCTGCTTAACCAGGATATAAAGAGTTTAACCAAATTATTGGCGGATAGGCTCAGTTTAATTCTTCCAGATTTAATAGGATTACAACAGGTGGGTTTTATGAAGGGGAGATCATCGGTGGACCACCATTGCACCCTTTCACATGTCCTCTCGGTGTCAATGGATGCCTCTTTCCTGGTTGCTTTGGTGTCCCTTGATGCCGAGAAGGCTTTTGAACTAGTCAATTGGAATTTCCTATTGCAGACTTTGAATGCTTTTGGATTCCCGCATCAATTCCAGGAATGGGTGAAGGCTCTTTATCAAAACCCATCCACCAGAGTCTCTGGAAATGGAGCAATTTCTGATCTGTTCTACTTACATTCTGGTACCAGACAGGGTTGCCCCCTTTCTCCCCTACTTTTTAATTTCTATTTGGACCCTCTAATCTGAAAATTGTCTTTATGTTAGAATGTGCAGGGAATATCAATCCAAGGTTCGGAAGTTAAGGTATCCGCTTATGTGGATGATCTTCTTTTACATCTCTCCTATCCAGACACTTCTATTCCAGTTATGTTAGAGAGCATATAGGAATACAGTAGACTATCAAATTATAAGTTAAATGTCAACAAGTCTATTGTATTCCCTTTAAATCACAAAGTATTTAAAAACAATATCATAGCTGTAGGCCTTTCATGGTCTCAGGATTCCTTACGATACCTTGGTATTGAACTTACCAGGAGTACACAGCTTACTACCAAGAAAAATGTTGATTCCTTGTTACTAACTCTGGCCCAAGATTTAGACCACTGGTTGATTTTCCTATCTCATTATGGGGAAGAATAAACTAATCAAGATGAATATCTTTCCCAGTTACTTTTTCCTCTTCAATTACTTAATATTTATTTACCAGGAACTTGGTTTAAAGTAGTTCAGAGTTTAATATTGAAATTCATCTGGTCCAAGAAACAACCAAGACTTGCATACCACAAATTAGCTGCCTCTAAACTTAAAGGTGGTCTATGTCTACCTTGTCTTAACTTGTATCACTGGGCCAGTCATGCTTCCAAATATCTCAAATGGCTAGATCCTAATCCTCTGCCTCCTTCCTCCATGGCTCAGAATAGAATTAGAATTGATTCATTTGTGTAAAATAGATCCTTCCACGCTACTATTTTTAAATTTATCCTATTTACCAAAAAGCTTAAAATCCACCACAATAGAAACTTCCCTAAGAGTGCATTCCCAGCTGTGCTGACTTAAAATATAAGCAGTATACGGATATTTCTCAATCGATTTGAACTCTCCAGCTTTTAAAATTGATGACAAGAGACTAATACCCAAATGGCTACCTCAACTTGAGGACGGAAAATTGGCCTTGTTTTTGGGAGATGACTGTTCTTGGTTCTCCATGGCAGAACTTATGAATAAATTTAGACTTCAACCATCTGATTATTTTAATGTTTTTCAACTAAGGTATCTCCTTACCAAAAAATTTGGTAAGACACCTTCCATGCCACCCAAGTTCTCATTTCATTTAGATCCGAGTCCTTTAGCCAGTTCCCCTAAAGCAATTTTTAAATTATATAGTACTCTTTATGATTGCCATTTTCCCGAACCTCTTGGGCCCACAAAATATTGGTCAGACCTCTTTCCCTACTGGAATAAAGATTGGTCTGTCCTTTGGAATAGTTGTCACCGCTTTGTAACACAGGATCGGTTACGTCTCATGCAGTTCAATATTTTGCACAACCTGTATTACTCTCCACAAAACTTGGCTGCTTGGGGTTTAATATCATCCAATCAATGTACATGGTGTTTACGGATGAAGGTAACCTTCTTCACATCTTCTGGGACTGCCGCATGATAGCTCCCTTTGGAATGACATAAAGGACCGAATAGATCCATTATTAGGATAGTCTGATCTTTTCACACCTGAGATATGTCTCTTGGAGGATTATTCACAAATTCCAGTGACCAATCAGAAATACCATATTTCCATGATATCCATGTCTGTTAAGAAATTGGTCCTAAAGCACTGGAAAGACAAAGATGCTGTCTCCTACTCTGAATGGCTTTAACAAACTTTAGCAATTTTCAGAACTGAAAAACATAGCAAGTCTTAATAATAATATATCTAAATATAAAAAGGTTTGGGCCCCATTACATATGTTATATTCCTTTAAACTACATTTGTGACCCTAATAACTCATAGTTGGTCTTTAATTACCTGGACTGTGGGGGTGGGAAAATAAGGATGTGGGGGTAGGGTGGTGGGAGATGGATGGGATCATTGCTCCTGTTTGTGTATGTACCTGTGTACTTTTGATAAACATGATCCTGTCTGATGTAAATGTAAAAAGTTATAATAAACATTATATTAAAAAAAAGTAGCGTGAGAATGAACCATCACATATACATCAATATGATGTGTGGCACTTTGTAAAAAGGTGCATATTTACTATTATGTTAATCCACAAACTTAGATATTTACCACCTCTTGTTCCACAAATGTACCCTACTGTTGCATTTGCACATCATATCTCAACTGTACTGTCCCATGACTTTCTTCCCTCATGTCCACCTCATACTTAGGAAGTCCCACCCCTCCAGTCTTCAAGCTTAGCAGTCACATAAGTTCCGGAAATTTCCCTGACCCACTACTCCCATCCTCCATATTCATCCTTACCCCCCTAAATATAACAAATTTTTAATTCAACCCAATGTGGCAAATTGCTCCACACTCCTTGACATGGGAAAAATTATAACCAAATAAATGAAGTCCTTGTTTTCAAATGTTACTTCCTTGTAGGGATAACGAAGAAGTTGGAGTCATACACTGCACAAAAGCAGTGCGAGAGCATCCGGGATTGGATCCCCAATATTAAAAACATGTTATACTGGATTCCAAGATCGACACTAGATGGAAATGGTGAACTGATGCATGCCAAGCTGGAATCCATCACCAACCATATACAGGGAGTTCACCACCATGATAACTTGCTGTTTCCAAACTGGGCACATGGGCCACTGGATGACACCATTCGGAAGAAGAAGTGGATGACACCCCGTCAGAACCTTTTTCGTGTTTCACTGTCATATGAAAATGGTGACATTACATTGCAGTATACATAGCTTCATCAATGTATTGTCAAGATCATGGCAGTCAATCCACATTTGACATTATAATAAGTGGCTGAGAAATACAGCTGTCTGATTGGTTGTAAACGTTAGATCATCCCTATCTTAATCTTTCATTAACATACATGTATAGCCTAGTAATATGCTGAACAATGTGCCCCATTATTTCCAAAGCATTACTATTATAATAGCAATAAGGCATACACAGAGGTTTGGTTAATGGTAACTTGATCACCCTCTGGTGCCATTAAGCACTCAGATCCACCTCGTGCCACATTACATGGCTATGTGGTGTAAACCGACCATTAACACAACCCTTGTTTCGTGGCTTATTGCTGGATTTCTGATTGCCTATAATTTATGTGCAAATCCTTGAACAGATAACTCGTTCATATCCTGCACATGTTAAACAACTGGTTAATGTTATAATAACTGTAATGAAGTTCATGGCATGTGTAGCACTGTGATTAACACATGTCTTCTGTTGTCGTCAGTCCTGGAAAACATCGCAAGTCATGTGTAAATCACACAACACAGGTCCTCTGCTGCTATAGACCTAAACTGTCAACTGAAAACATTACAATTAGGTTGCAATGAACATGTGTAGTGCAGAAATAAATTGATTCCAATTCTCTCAATCAGATGAGAAGGCATATGTGAAAGTTGAAATGGCCCTTGGCACAGCCATGGTGAAACGCGATGTCAAAAAGCTATCCCCAAACCATCAAACCTCATTGTTGGAGAGCTTTCACAGCCTTGTGATCTGGTATGCACTGAAAAGTTTAGCATACAGCTACAAAGGGATGTACACAAGGTGATCATTAACTTTTATTTCATATTCCTGACGTGTCATTTACCGTGTTCAGTGTGGGTAAAAAAGTACTGTGCTTGAAGCTGTACAAATGAAATACATTCAGTGGGAGTCTTTTGGGGGAAAGAAGGAACCACCACTACAATGACAGGGTAATGGAACCATGGAATGCACTGCATGGGGAGATGATGTATGGTAGTACTGTGGAAATGGTTCAAGAAATGCAGGACACTTACAGAGTAAGGTTGCATCCTCGAACAACAATGGGAAATGGAGGACCTTGTAGGGATGTAGTGGATGCTACAATTGGTCATTAGTGAATGCAGTGACCACACAGCACAGCTGATAAACAATAGGGCATAATCTGCTGTCTTCATAGTATAATACTATATTATTTGTTAACTATGTACTGCAAAGTGACACTTTTACATGTGTGACTATCAGTATTATAAGAAATAAATTCAACGTATAGCAAACTTTTTGCTATTACTAAGTCTAATTGTTTTCACCTATGTTTCATGTATTCACAGAATGCTACTAGCAGCCATTCACTTCAACAGCAACTCGGGCAGAGAACAGGCAGTGTCTGCTGAAGGAGAGGCATGCTTCACTGTTGACATACCAAAGTACAAAGGTGGTGCAGGAGTGGTCAGACCAAAGAAAATGAACACATCTTATGGTAAACTTTCAATTTTATTTACCAAAATCAGTCATTTCAGAACAATGAATCACAGGTAAATGACCTGGTACTGAATAGGTCTTGTTCAGCAACCAACAATGTTCCCATTAAGTCATGAATAATATTGCAGCAGAAATATCAATGGACACATGTCCAACTAAACTGTGAATGATACCATGTATTGTACTTGTTGCTGGCAAAGCTGTGCCACTGTCTACACGGTGTTTCTTTCACCAACAAAAGTCACAACAAGGAACCGTAATACCAATACTGAGTAATGCACAGGTCACACAGTCCAATAACAAGTAACTCAGCAGACATGATAGAGTGTAGATGTGCTGCACTTCTCACATTTGCAAAGACAAACTTGCAGGGTGGGTAGTTCAATGTATACAACTTTTGAAGTCCTAGTCAGGTCCTACTTCACACGGAGGCGTGCATGCTGTGACATGGATGTTTACCTTGAAATTACATTACACAGATAAGGTATTGGTGTTCATAGTCCAACTCCTTATGTCGTACTGTGCTGAATGCTGGCCAAAGATTACTTCAAAGTTTGTATTTTTGTTTGCTGAATGGATTGTAAGTGGTGCCACAGCATCGGTAGTCAAATCCCTTACAGCTTCACCACAACTTCACTGCACCACAACTTCGTTACCAGTCACTCGATTACATTGTGACGTCTGACCAGAGAAAGCGCTGGGGTGAGCAAGCACCAAACAACTGTATGTTGTCCCTATTAAGTGACTGCTTCACTTTTCCACTCAGACTATTTAAAATGGCTAAGAAGATGCTTCAAAAATAGCCACTATTGAGTCGGATTGTGCTCGATCTCCCATGCACTTGCCATGGCCACATGTCACCATATCAGATAGCACGTGGTTGAATTTTTATTTGCTTTTTCTTCCACTCACCCCTTGGGTCAAACTTCCACCCCTGCCTACTCATCAGCACCCGAGTCCGTTTCCGAAGAGGGGTCCCTAGTGGGGTTGCAGTTTTTGAAGATCCCACCCCAGCACGAGGAAGCTGTAAGGGACAGGCTGGCAGATGCTTCAGTGCCAGTTACAATCCGTTCAACAAGAAAATGCTATCACTGTTCAGTAACTATTTTTGCTCATGTCGGCTCATGCAGCTAAAAGGTAGTGGGCTATGAAGACCAGTACATGATAGCATTTGTTTGCATCATCACTGCAACATTACAAAACAACAACCTGTGTGTATGGGTGGTAAGCAAGGCGGGGAGGGAGACAAGGTATCTTCAAAGCAACCATCCCTTTCAATATACATAGCATACTGTTTGCATTAGTATTGTACACTTAGTTCATGATGGTATGTCAATATTTGAGATGACAGATCAACAACACATTGCCATATGAAGTACAAAACAGTAAGTAAATACAAACTGTGCTGTATAACTGTTACTCATTACTGTTTTTTCAATTTCAGTATTTGTGGAGGACATGCTATCACCCCTTGAAAGCGCTGTTCAAGCGGGCAAACCAAAACAAGAGTGGTATAACAAGGAAGTCCCACCTCCGTTAACTTCAAAATTTCCACCAGTGGACAAACAGATGGCCATTGAACACCGGAAAAGATACCAGCGATTCCATAGTATGGCTGTCCTGGTCAGTCAGCATGCAGAAGTCCCACACACTGTTCAGATGGCCACCTTTCCCATATCTGGTTCACAACACAGGCTGGCAACACCACTCTAACTTTCCTTCCCAACCATCTCCAACACCAGCGGATGAAGCCGCAGTAGGACAGGAATCTGCGACAGCTGAAAAAAACAAATATAAACATTGTTCAGTAATTAAACTGTATTGATGACATATAACACAAATCATTGTTAAATGAAATGTCCAACCTAAGGTATTGGGCTTCACAGCCCAATCCGTTACATTGTCTGTAGCTGGCAGGAACCAAACATTTACTACAAAACAGCTAACTTCTTCTTTTTGAATGGATCATAAGTGGCATCGAATCATCAGACAGATGATCCCTTACAGTTTACTGCTGCCCCCCCACACCCCTGCTCCGCACTCACGCACTGTGACCTTGTAACGTCTGACCAGGGAGATCACAGGAGCAAGGTCCATTTAAGTATGTAGCTGCTATTTGTCAAGGTTTTTTATCCCATTGCAAAGCATATTAGGAGGAAATACAGCAGTCAGTTAACTAGTATGGACCATAGTAGTTAAGCAGCTGCTGTCATTGTCTCTAAGATGTTACAATTGCAGAAAACTTTAGTACAAAATAGCAGCAATAGACTTACAATGTCCCCAGCCATGCACCTCCCAGCATACACATCACAATTTCTGATATCTAGGTGGATTACAGCTTGGGGACTCCATGATGATTTGTTGTTTGCAATCAATAGGATGCTGACACATTTTAAGGTACTGTTGCAAGTCCTGTACAGAAATCACAGAGGGATGAAAGCATGTAATGTGTAACACGTATGCAATCTGTACCCATGTTGGGGTGGGGGAGGTACAACCCATCAGAATCAAGCAAATAAAAGGACCAATTTTATACTGTCAAATATGTGGCCGTCCAATAAACCAGCCACAGTATGGTGATTTCACTTTCTTATGACAGGTTGGCAAGACTACTGAAGTACAGAATGAGGAACGGACATGACCACTGACATGAACAAGGGCAGAATAACCCACAGTACAGTAAGTAGTCAGTATTGTACTCCACAGTGTGTGTCGTGCCATGATAATACCATGCCCTGGGGGACTGAAGCAGGAGGATGCTGGCCGAGTACGTTGAACACCCAAGAAGTGACATTAACCACGCACAACACACAAAGTGTAGTGTTTGCTCCAATATGCATAACCAGCTTGTACACAATTGAAGTAATAATGACAGCAGTGATTGCATGGGTCAAATGTGGAATGGCATTTATGAAAAGTCAGAAAATGTGGTGGTGTAAAACCATGCAATAAGATGAATGACAATATGCTAAACATGACTTGGTATTGCAACACCATTGCATGATTCTCCGCCAGTTTCAGAATTACATCTGCTGTGTCCGTCGCACACATAATTAAAAAGTTACTACACCAGCCCAGTGGTGCAGAGGGCTCAAGAGCTGGATGCCACACCTCGAACCACGCCGGCGACCCCGGTTCGGGAATGCATTCGGGACGCCGGGGGTTGGCAGGGGATGAAGAGGAATGAGCATCTGGAGGACTGCTCTCCTCTTTGGGGGTGGGGGAAGTGGGTCACCTCACTCAACAGTGGCTCCCAGTGGAGACTGGGGACACTGTTCAGAGCTGTGCAAGAAGGGGAACACTAGAAAACTGGAAAACGTCTCACTGTGTTCGCTGGATGACAGCTCCCCCGCTGTGCAACAGCGCGAGAACTTCCATGGACCACGTCTTCCTTAGCAGCACTTCTGGGGACCTAATTAAGAGTGCGCTGGGTAAGCCCCTTCCCGATGCCTTCCCATGGAGGAGGGGACCCTGTCAGTGACAGGATACACTGGGATACCTTCGAGCCGCTGCTATATAGGGATTGAGGTGGCCCAGGAAGAGGATGTCCGCTGAGTCATGGAGTACTGTGGAGCCCGAAGGAGAGGGGGAACACTGGGGCATGAAGGCAAGCAAAAACAGATTAAAAAAAAAATTTAAAAATTAATGGGTTTCACTTCAGTTTGCAGAGAACAATTGCATGTCATGGATTTTTCATGATTCTCTGCAAAGTCAATCAATTTCACTATACGTTTTAATGTTCTTTAGGAAACATGTTGTTTCACAATGAATATCAATTGTTTTATTGCACTCTCTTAATGAACTTTGTGAACCAACCTATATGTCACACAGTAACTGCATGTCTTCATATCCAATAATATGACAAGATTGGTACTGTACCCATAACTGCAAGCTGATTACAGCACAGTGTTAATATCTATTGACAGGATGAAATACTGTTGCAATGATGTCTTGTGGGTGGTAAATAAAGTAATAATAATTGACATGTTTGGTGTTATGCTGATATACGCCCCCGCCTGTGCCGGTTGTGCCCCAGTCCACAGGCCCAGGGCATCAAACATCAGAGAAGAGATCTTACAACACCATAACACCCACAGTGTCATGCATTATTCCTATCATTCAATGGCTTGTTGCTTTTCCAGAATAAAAAGTTATCATTTTTAAAGAAACTTTTTTTATTACTATGTTATAGTGTTTTTCATTGTTCACAGAACATGACAAACGCAGACACATAGAAAAACAGAAGTTGACAGCAGATAAGGACCACAAGGCCCCCTCCAGTATGGCAGTTTCGTTTTCTACCTCATAAATGTGCCATTGGCCTTTGCTCTGTCAATGGCCAATCTATTCATACTCATCTGTATTGCTCCCTTATGCCTATACGATGCATGTTTGAATCCTTGAACTGTATTCATATTCATCACTTCCTGAGGTAGGTCATTCCATGCATCCACCACACTTTCTGTGAAAAAGAACTTCCTCACATTACCACTTAATCGGCCTCCCTTTAATGTGATGCTGTGTCCTCTTGTCCTGCTATTTTTCTTATATTGAAACACGTTAGACACTTTCTCCTTGTTCATGCCCTTAAGGTGTTTGAATGTTTCGATCATATCACCTATCTCCCTCCTTTGCTCTGGGGTATACATATTGAGCTCTGTTAATCTGTCATCATATGTTTTCTGATGCAGTCCCTGCACCATTTTGGTTGCCCTTCTCTGGACTGCCTCAATTTGGTTAATGTTCTTGTAAAGGTGTGGCCTCCAGTACTGCATGCAGTACTCCAGATGGGGCCTAACCAGTGTCTTGTCAAACAGGATATTAACCCTCTCTTCCAACTTGTGTTTCCTCTACTAACACACCACAACATCCCCCTAGCACTGCCTACTGCTTTAGTGGTCTGCTTGGATGATTTCAGGTCATCGGTGATGATGATGTCCAAGTCTCTTTCTTCCCTTTTGACTGCCAGCGACTCCCATCCCATGTCAAGGCAATGTCATTGAAAGCAATGGCGATGCAGTACTGTGAGGAAAGTCATGCAGTGCCTCACCCAGCTGCAACAGTGGGCCAACACTCGCAGGCTGCTGCTCAATAAAATCTGAAATTTACAAAATTTGTCTATCACTGATATAAAAAGTGAACAAATGACACAATTAAGAGGAATGAATTTGTGCTGGCCCAAATAAAGTTGACTTACAGCAAAGGATACATGACTCAGTTTATGTAGAAAAAAAAATTAACAGATTTCGTACTCATTCACAGCCAGGCCTTCATTGTTGTGGTACTGTCTGTATGCGGTGTGAACTGTCTCCAGAACCCATATACTTAAGCAGACTTCAGCAAATCCAGGGTGCTCAGTGATGCCGGAAGGTACATCAGAGTCAATTACAACATTGGGGATATCAGTCATCTTTTCAACTACTAGACTGATCTCTTGGCAGCAGCGGCATTCAAGCTCAGTGGGCATCACTACACAATTGCCACAAGTGCACCTCAAGAAAAACAAGAAATGGAGACAAATGTCAGTACTGCATGTAATGACAATTGACATTATTTATTATTTTTGCCATTGACACATTACAGTGCCATTGCATGGATGTCCATTCCCGTCCACATAACACTTAGTTGCTAAGACCATCCTGGGCATTGCCATTAGGAAGTGCCATCCAAAACTTGTTACCTACAGTCATGCACCCACTGACTATGGGCAACTTCCAAGAACAGTCGAAAAGCACATTGGATGCTGACTCAGTCCATGTCTCCAGGCACAGGATGCCATCACATTGCCTGGGACACACTACTCAGTGTCTGTGTGTATGTATCTGGGGGGGGGGGACCTGACTCACAGGCACAGTCACACCATACATTATTTAAACAATAAGGCACGACAAGGTGTGGGTTATTACAGGGTATACCAAGGTCATGAGATGTGTTTTGACCAATGAGGTTACAGGATTTTCATACTCCATTGTATAATTATGTGTAACGTGCTGGCAGGTACATCCCACATGTACTGACCACTGTGTGTATGTGTCTGTGGGGGGGGAGGACTGAGTCACAGCCACAGTGACCCTGTACATTAGTTATTTTTATACAACGGTGTGTGAAAGTCCTGCAACCTCAGTGGTCAAAACATGTCACATGACCGTTGGTAAATCCTGCATAACCCATGGTTGAAGAATAGCATTTATAAAAAACAGAATTAAACACATTTTAATTTTATTTTACACATGAGTCCATTGTATAATCGCAATATTGCACTCCAGGGTGTGAGTTATTGGGTGGTTTAACCACTTCTTAGGTGGTTAAATCACTCAGCTGCACCTCGTGACACACCACACAAGGCGTGGGTAAATCCCCCATAACCCACACCCTGTTGTGCCTTATTGCTTAAGTAACATGCTGGCACGTACATACCTCATGTACTGTCCACTGTAAAAATAAAAAACTGGATGATGTATGGTGGTGTGAATCCTGCATCTAGGCTGGATGTGTCAGGGTACAGACCATTTCAAATGGCCACTGCATACTATCACATTGCTTGGGACGCACTACTCAGTCTCTCTGTGTATGTGTCTGTGGGGGGGCTGAGTCACAGCCACAGTGCCACTGTACATTACTTATTTGTAACATGCTGGCAGGTACATCCCACATGTACTGACCACCGTGTGTAAGTATCTGTTGGGAGGGGGCCGGAGTCACACACACAGTGCCACCTTACATTATTTATTTGTAACTTGCTGGCAAGTACATCCAGGGATTTATTTAACTATAACAATTGATTAGCGTTTTGCTCATAAAAGTGCTAAATCTGTGTGAAATGAATAGTTTTGCCTCACTGTGTTTAACAAACACAGCACTCCTAGAACATCTATATAAATACTTTCTGTACAGTTAGTATAGTCCCAAGAAAAAACTGCTAATCAATTATTTAGAACCCTGACATCCCACATATACTGACCACTGTGTGTATGTGTTGTGTGGGGGGACCTGAGTCACAGTCACAATGCCACTGTTCATTACTCATTTGTAACATGCCGGCACATACATACCTCATGTACTCTCCACTGTAAAAAATGACCACTGCATACCATCCACATTGCTTGGTACACACTACTCAGTGTCTGTGTGTATGTGCCTGGGGGGACCTGAGTCACAGAGACAGTACCACTGTACATTACTCATTTGTTACGTGCTGGCACGTCGTATCTAATGTGCCATCTACTGCACAAAAATTGCCACGGCATACCATCACATTGCTTGGTACACACTACTCAGTGTCTGTGTGTATGTGCCTGGGGGGAGAGGCCTGAGTAACAGAGACAGTACCACTGTACATTAGTCATTTGTTATGTGCTGGCACGTACATGCCTAATGTGCTGTCCACTGTACAAAGATTGCCACTGCAGACCATGACATTGCTTAGGACACGCTACTCAGTGTCTGTGTATATGTGTCTGTGGGGGGAGGGAGGACCTGAGTCACAGCCACAGTGCCATTGTACATTACCTCAGTCAGCGTCCACTGTACATAACAGTATGATGGCTGGTGATGTGAATCCTGCATCTAGCCTGCTTGTATCTGGGTAGAGACAATTGCAAATGGACACTGCATGCCATAACGTTCCATAGGACACACTACTCAGTCTATGTGTGTGGGGGTGGACCTAATCACAGCCACAGTGCAACTGCAGACCCTCCAACTGTACCATTTTGCCAGTACAATACCACATTTTGTAACACTGGTACTGGATCCTGCCCTAGCTTGTACAGTGTGCTAATTTTCAGCCACTTCTGTACTGCTTTAAATTTTTCCCCAAATGATCTTTTGTGTTTCTGCTCAGTTGCCGTGGAGTGCCAGCTAGGGAGTGTCCAGCCTCAATGGTCCCCAAGGTAACTATGTCCACTTACTTGAATCTGGTTGTCAAAACATACTGTGGCACCACCAGCAGAGGGGCAGGCACTTGACATTGACTGCTTGACCCCGAAGCAGCTGAGAGTGCTGCAGCCTTTACCCTGTGACACTTGACTGTCTTGGTGGGCGTGACAGTCAGACTGTCAGTTCAGGAGAATAATCACTGGATAAGTCACTGTTGTTGTCTTTCTTCTTGCTCCAGCATGCTCCAAGCCTCAAGCGCATTTTGTGCCAATTAATTATTTTATTTACTGGTGGCGCACAGAAGTCATCAGTGCGGGACCGGGACCACAGCTCCCCAAGTAGTTCTGTCACTTGTGGTGTGCTGGAGTGACTGCAGGTCCAGGGTGCAGCATGCTGGGTAACTGACTTGGCAGGGCTCAGAGATTTTTGCAGTGTGACCAGACCGACCAATGACCAGGTGAGTGGAGAGACCCACAGCGGATCATCCTCTTGCCCCAACACTCACTAGTGGCAACTTCAGTGCTGCATAGAGAGCCCAGCATACACATTACAGAGACACAGAGCACCACTGCTCATCAAGCTGCATAAGGTATACTAAATGTGATCTCATGTGGGATACAATTAAATTGACAGAACAGTTTAAGTGAATTGCTGAAAGTTCTGCCTCTGGGGGTTATTTATTGTCCGACTATCATTGGCCCAGGCATGACAAAGGAACTTGGATCATCTATGTATCTCCCTTAGGGAAACCTAATTGGGGCACATTGGCATTCAGAGATTAACTAAGTGCTTGCTGCTGAACCACAACACTTGGTGCATTTGCAATGGTGCTGTTTCATGCAGTTCAGCTTCCTGACTGACCAACAAGGAATGCCCAGCTTATTTTACAAATTGCTTTGTTTGTTACACATCTAAACTTTGCTGAAATTATACTCAGAAGTTATGTGTGACAAATGTGGAGCCAGTAGTCACCCCTCCCCCCCAGGATCTCCCCCCCCGCTAATCACAACACAGAAGTGTACATAATTTGATCTGCAAATGTTGGATGGTCTTCAACTGTAGTATATATTATTTGTTTTAAGGTGCTGGTATGTGAAATAAATAGATAACCCTTGACAGCACAAGAAAGTCCATGTTTCAGGGGACACATTAGGTCACAACTGTCTGCTTTTTACACAAAGACACTGGCAGAACAGTTAGGTAAATGAATATACACCCACTATGAGGTAGAGTCAAGACGGCTCTCTGATTCAGAACTGCTGGGACTGGAGGACATGACTGGCTCCTCGTCACTGTACAGCGGGTCCAAACAATGTGGATCTTTGGTGACAAAATCATAGGCATAAATCTCCCTCTCGTCTGATGTGCTGTAACTTTCTTCAGTGCTAGCCATTACTGCGGTCCTGACAAGCGGCTCAGGAGAAAACGTCACATGCACCGCTGAGCTCAGACTGACGCGATTCACGTACAGTGCTTGCACTTCCAGTTTTGCAACTAATACTTCTCAAAATTAAAAATGAACAATATGTTTGTTTAAGGTATTTCACTTGCGATTCTGCTACTTAGGGAACATGAAGTCTGCTGCCAAAAGCAAGGTATGTTTACCAGAGTCCCTCTTTTTTTTTGCCCCATGCTTAATGTATGCTTCACAGTATGCAAGTGGAGGTTGTGAGAATCAAACCAAGGTCTGGTCTGCTGGATGTACCAAGCTCGTTCACAGCTCATTACTCTAACATCTAGGTTGTACTGCCTATACTGATTTTGTTTAAATGCTGGGTGTTTTACAGACAGATCTGTGTCCTGTTGTACAAGTTGATCTAGTACTCTAGGTCCATAATATGAAAATGATCTTTCAGCAAACTTTGTTTTCATGAACTTTTCATTAAATCTTTTTGTAGATATAGTGTGACACATTTTTCCACTAAGCACACACAGCATATTTGGTGTAAATACTTTTGGTACAAAAGCTGCAACTTTTTGATAAATCCTCACCATAGGTGCTCAGACCTTTTCATGTGCATATGATTCACAATGATGAGTTTGTTTGGAAGATTTAGTAGCAATTTGTGGTCTTGCTGACTTCTTTTTGTCAAGTTTCCTTGATTTCTGTAGAGAAATCCTATCAAACTATATACGTTTCCAGTAATTTTAAATATGATCTTGTAAAGTGACTGTTTGATCTAGGTTTATACCTGGATAATTAAAATTCTACTACTTGAAGTGGTTCATTTTCAGATTTTAAGATTTACCCTGTAGTTCAGTGGTGCTTCCAGAGTCTTCCCCTTTCTGACTACAAAAGCCCCACAATCCATCAGTTCCTCACCTAATGTTTTGCACATACCTTCTGTCTGTGTGCTGCTTGGCTCTGTTTCTCTTTCTTTTGTGTTCTTCTGTTGTGCTTTCTGTTTTATTGTCTCCCTGCTGTTCACCCCTTTTGCTCTTCTTTGTTGTCTGCCCTTCTTGCTATGGTCCACTGCTCCACCTATTGCCTTTGCAGCTTCCCATTCCTTTTTTTTCGTTCCTCCTCAATCACTCTCTATTCTTTTGCAGATCCACCACTCATTCTGTGCTGCTGTTTTCTTATTCTCCTGCCTTCTGTGTGGCTTTACCATGGTTCTCCACGTCTCAGTCACTCTGTCTCTGTGATCCAGCTCTTCCTGTGTTTCCTATTCTGTGCCCCTCAGTTACTGTATGCCATCCTCTGTTTTCTCTTCCATAATGGTGCTGGCTGCCTGCCTTCCTTCCCTGCTGCTTCAGCTGCTGTTCCTGTCTTCTGTGAGCTTTTGATTTCCTAGGTTGTGTTTTGTTTTGCTACTTGATTATTCCACTAAGTTCCTGGTTCTTTTGTTGTACCATGTCTCCTCACTGGTTCATGATGCTGCTCATTGTTTTTCCTTCCATTCCTAAGCCACTGAGTTTCTCATATTTTCATCTCCTTTCTGTTCCTAAGGCTTGTTAGATTTCTGCTGTCTCTGTCCTCTCATCAGGAGACTTGTCTTCCAGCTGCCCAAATATACCAACAGCTCTGGTATCTCAATGGCATTGTTCTCCTTCCAGACCTTCTATGACATGCTCTGCTGGATGTCAGCTCGGAGCCCTTTACACTTTACTCAGGAAATCTGCAGTCATCAGTCTCAGGGCTCCTGGATAAGCATTGTAGTGATAGTGTAACAGCCCTGAGAAGCACAAATATGCAGTCATGTGCCCAGCAAAAGCCTATACTTGGAGCTGGATCCCTTTGCTTGGGTTGCTGGGGGTCATCTGCCCTTAGCAGTTACCTCCTTGTCACTGGCTGCCACCATAGGCAAATCATTTCTTTATTTATTTATTTTATTTTATCATTGCCATGGTTAAGTTAAGGATGGAATCAGTGGACCATCAAACAAAGACATTTTTGTTCTGCTAAAGTTATTAGTTGTAAGGCTATGTCCACCTGCCTCACTCAGCAATCTGCGACAACCCACTTCAGGGTACCTCGCTGCAACACCACCTCGGGTCAAATAACTTTTAGGTACCTGGCCCCTAGCTGGCTTAACTCACTCCCAAACTCCCTCCTCACAGAACCCAAACTTGGTCAGTTCAAGTCCCAACTAAGAGACCTAATCTCTCATGACTCAACCTGTGACTGTTCTTGCTTTGTAGCCCAACACCCTCCCCACGACTATGGACTTAACTCTGATCCAGCCACCCCTGGGTGTGCCTACATTTGACAATGGACACCTCAGTCCAGCCTAGGCCTGCAAATAACAACCAGGGCATGGCTGGCGCCACCACCCTGCTGTGTATGTTTCTGTTACCTGCTACCGTTTGTTCTATGTACCTATGGTTGGCGACACTCTGTATCTCTGTATTACCAGCTGCTTTACTGTGTTATCTGTAACCATTTTGTAACATTTCTGTAACTATTGTGTCTAATTGTTGCTATAGTCCCTGATGTCCCTGTTCTCAATGACGTGGAACCTTTGTAAAGGAGTCTTTGACTCAAAGGTATGTTATCCGATATCTTCAATAAATGAACCCACCCTGGAGGTTGAGTCCACTGAATTCACTGCAAACACCCCATGTGCAGTCCGTGATGGAGGAACAGGAATACCCTCCTCGTCTTTTTCTAGAGTGCCACTGAGTTCACAACTGAACACTCGCCACAAGATCCCAGAGCTGTCTCTCTAATCTGGGTAAGGGTAAAATACAGTCTCAAATCTGTAGCCAGGTGAGAACCCTCCTTGGTTGCTGTACTGGGGTGAAGACCCAGGCTTTATGAGCTCTTCGGGGCTGTCTCTCATAACCCTGATTGTGACTTCTCCCACAGGTGATGCAGTAACCTAGTTCCCCTTTGCAGACCCCTCCCAGGACCTATGTATTTCCCCTACTTAAGGCATCCAGATTTCCTTCCAGGAGCCTAGTCTTTGGCATGATGGTGACACCTTGCATTAAACAGGCTGGTCTCAGATTTGAATAAACCTTCCCATTTCCTCAGATACACACAAATCACTCACAGACAGTTTTAAAAGTAAATGCTTTTACTAATGACTAAATAATTATCATACAAGACTTATAAACAAGAGATTCAGAAATTTGGTTATAGAATAACAAAACAAAGTTGGAAAAAATATGAATACAAAGCACACTGCAAAATGTAACTGTCTAGTTTCTACCTTGACTGTGGTAAATCAGAAAATTCACAACATAAATGAAGTCTGCAAAGTTCCTTTCTTGATGTGGATGCCTGGCAGTTTGGCTCTGTATATCACACAGGTTGGTTCCTCTTGTGTCACTCAGGAGAGTGTCACATGCAATGCCCTAAGCTCCTGTTTCCAGCTGTCTTATATACCCTGGGCCTGGGTGAGTTAGTGGCCCTATTGTTTAGGCCAGTAGGGGTTTCTCTTGATCTTTCCCAAATTTTAAGTGAACCACAAAAAATAAAGTCTCCCTTGTGTCACTTTTAAGTGGAGATGAATATGACACTTGAAGTGAATTTATTATAGACTTCCAGACATTTGATATCCCTGTCCTTCCTGCCACCAAATACAATGTAAGTATACCATGACAATTCCTGGAACTTAAAGTATTTTTCTCTTAATTTTAAAGGTTTATGACAGGGGATAGTTTCTCCCATATACTTGGCAGTTTATGACCCCATGTTTCCCTTTGATAAGTTTACCAGGAAATCCCAATCTTCTTTAAAATGCAACTTTAGGTTTCCTGTCAAATAAACCTTTCCCAATGTGGAATACACATCCTCCTACTGTTATCTGATACAAAAAAAATGGGCATCTTCCTGTTAGACTATATCCTGGCCTGTTTGGGAATTTATTTATTTATTTTGCTCCTCCCCAGGCACTCCTGAGTGGCCACTCCTTCAGGCCTCTAAGGTGCACTTCCAGCACCACTCATCCTCTTCCAGCCAACCATCACCTCCAGCCACCTGGGTAACCTGACATTTCCCTTCATCGGGAGGATCCCTCCCTTCTGGAGGGGAAGCAACTTCCAGGCACAACTTCATATTCTGGGAGCTGTGGGGTCAGACTGGTCACTTTCTGGAGCTTCGTGGCATCAGAGGACTGGAGGCTAACAACTGGTTGCCTGGGGGGCACTTTTTCTGTTTTTCTGCCCTTCACTCCCTCCACCCTAATTGGCTGAGTGTGGTGGCAACTGAGGTGGAGACATACAGGAGGATGTCGAGCCACACTCCCAAGCTACATTGCCCAATCCACCATCCGTGCCGAGCCCCTGCCCACTCCACCCTCCCAGAAGGAAGCATCCAATGGATGCTGTGCTCCCTCCTGCTGGTCTCCACTCCTGGTACCCGGCTCATGGTGTGAATCCAGGTTACCAGCGTGCTACAAATCCCCTTTGCTTGTAACATGGAGCCTGAGAATTTATTTACAAACAAAATCCAGAAAATATCACAAACATATATCTGCAGTATTACTGCAGTGGCCAACTCACTACAGGTTGCACCCAAGTCCTGGTATAATATTAAAGGACAGACTTGTGGCCACCCTCCACAATATAAAGTTCCTTTTCTGCTACTGCCAAAAGCAGGAACTGTTTAACCTTTACACAGCTGCCATTTCAGCTAATACTGTTCTCACCACCACTCCTGTTGACTCCTGGATTCCTGCTCAAATTCCTGCTCCTCTTAAGTTTTGGAGCTGAGTGACTGGCTGCTTTAAATTAACTATTTGATTTCAACTTTAAAATCCAGACCATCTGGGTCTCAAGAAATGCAACCTCCTCCAGCCTTCCTAAGTTCTCCAGGCGCCTACAGTATCTCGACAATTGTTACAGCACCCTTGGCACATTTATTTCTGACGTTATCTCCTTCATCAGGTCCATCAATACATTCTCATGCTCCATACCAACTCCATCCATTTCAAGTACTACTCCACTTCTCAAACTCAGTTACCATCTACTGCTTGTACTATCCAGCTGAATCCAGATCATATCAGGAAGGGCATTATTGCAGGAAAGAAATCAGTCACAAAACCATTTGTATATCATCTCACAAAACAATAGAAAATAGAATTAGTACTAAAGGTTACAGATGCGCAACTTCTACAGAAATTAAATGTAGCAGAATTCTTTACTGCCTTTCCTATCTACCATAAACGTGTATGTGAGGCATTGCCATCCAGATGTAAAAACTAGACTCCTACCTCTTCCTTGTTGTTGATCTTTCGTTCGAGATGGTGGTACTCTATTCTATTATCACATATCCTTTTTGGCCAAGGCAGCGCCTACCCATTGAAGTTCAATTTGTGTATTTCTTGGGCATCTTTCAACAACAATTTGTTTTGTAGACATTTTGTTGGGCATCAAGCTTTGATGAGTGTAGTCAGTGGCTCCTTCTCTCAGATGGCTGCCTTGTGTCTTTTAACCATTACTGGTACTTGTCCACCTGCTACTGCCACTTCAGCCCACCCATCCACTTCTCAACCCATATTCTATGTGCCAAGAAAAACTGATGGCTAAATGGGGACATCAAATAGTCTTTTCTACTGGGAAAATGATCTGTAGTACTTTCAGTGAGACAGCCTGCATTGCACCATTGCGTGATTCTCTATATGTTTGTAACCACTGTGGAGACGCTCACTTAAAACAGTTTGTCATCACAAAGCCAAATTCCACATCTGTTCAAGATTTCAAATGACAATCAGCCCATCCCTTGACACCAATGAGACATTTCTTGCTTGCAGCAGCTTTAGTAAATCATTCATCAGTCTCTTGTACAGTTCCTTATTTCAGGCCTATCCAATGCATTTCATACAGGACTTCATGCAGTTTCTACTACATCCATTCAGTGCCTCAATCTCAAATCTGCCACAGCTGAGCCTCATGTTGTCAATACCTTACATTGTAAAAGAACTGTCTAAACAGTTTATCCTTGGTCCCTGTACAACTCCCTCTTTGTTCCTCTTTCTAAATAATTCTCTATCAGTAATGCCACCTGAAGCATTCAGGAAAGAAATGTATGATCACTGACCTAGCAGCTCCTCATTCCACTGCACATCCCAGCATCAGTTTCCTTATTTCTTCTGAAGACTACTCACTTCCCATATGTAACTCAACTATACTATCTAATTCATTAAACTTGCTGGACATAGTGCCTCGTTACCAAAAGCAGAGACTATAGATGCCTTTAACTTGTCACCTAATCATCCATCCCTGTGGCAGATATATGGAATTCCTTGGAGAAACCAGTATTACTTTGCTGTATGCCTAACTTTGAACATGAAAGTGGTTAAAGTCTTTTGATACCTATTCTCAGTCTTTGTGCTGGATTCTTCTGAATGTCTTCTGATGTCCATTCGTGTTGCATCTTTTGGATGCTTTCCTCACAAGCATTACCTGTCTTCTGTACTTATTCTTCACACATAAATGTCCTCTGACAGCTGACAAAACAGAAGGACCAGTTCATACACTGGAGTTGCTAGCAATCCAGAGTTGCCTTCCTGCATGCTGATCAGATGACTCTCCCACCAACAGTTCAGGAGCTGCAAATGACATAACCCAGCTTCTCAATTCTGCGTCACTTTGTATATGGAACTCCTTAGCTTCACAGATGCAACCTACATATAAAATGGCTTGTAATAAATTTACTACCATCTGCATTTACAAACATATACCCCTTCCTCAGTCCCATCTCTCTCTCTCTCATTTTGGCATTTCCATCATACTGTTCTTAAACCTTTTATTTATCAGCCATAATAATCAATTACTTATTTCTGGTACAGTATCCAGTTCACGTTGCTGCTCCAGTGTCCTAACATACCAACCTCATAGCTGTAGAACTGGACAAAAGTTCTATTTTAGTGGAACTTCGATGAAATTTTACAACTTTCTCAGAATTTTTCTAACTTCTGCCTTTGGCAGAATCAGAAATCTGAATGTGTTTGGCAAATGTTTGCATTTTTCTACTACACTTTCTAACTGAACTGTGGAATAACACTCATGAACTGTGGAACTAATACATTCATCTGCAGTTCATGTAATTTTTCCTCCGTGAACTGAGGAAAAATTACATGAACTGCAGATTAATGTATCAGTTTTCTGTGGTCCACAGTAAATTGAAAAAAATTTCCCTGGTGTCTAGTGGTAACCCCCAACCCTCTGATCACTTTCCCCTCTCATTACAAAATGCTTCCCTGATGACTAGTGGTGCCCCCCGCCCTCTGATAGTCATCCCACTATCATTAAATGCTTCCCTGTGTCCAGTGGCACCCACATCCTTCAGTCACCATCCCCTTATCAAATAAATGTTTCACTGGTGCTGAGTGGCACCCCCACCCTCTGATCCCCATCCCCCTATCATTAAATGTTTCCCTGGTGTCTAGTGGTCCTCCTCGCTGCCACACCAGGCTAATTATGACAACCTTCTACCCCCCTCCATTGTCTTCCAATCACTGCCACAAGGACCATAGGGTGACTGGCACAGCTCTTCTCTCGCCACCTCAGCCAGCCATCGATGCAATGACAGGGAGCATTCTTGTGTTAGCCCTCTACTGCTGTGTAACCCTCAATGCCATTCCCCTTCAGGAGTCTGTTTAGTCCTGTGTTACCCCACTCATGCTGTGTAACCTTCAATGCCATTCCCCTTCAGGAGTCTGTTTAGTCCTGTGTTACCTACTCATGCTGTGTAACCTCAATGCCATTCCCCCTTCAGGAATCAGTTTGTTATGTGTTACCCTACTCATGCTGTGTAACCCCAGTACAATTCCCCCTTCAAGAATCTGTCTAGTGCTGTGTTACCCCTACTCATGCTGTATAACCCTCAATGCCATTCCCTTTCAGGAGTCTGTTTAGTTCTCTATTACCCCTACAACATGCTGTGTAATGCTGAATGCCATTCTCCCTCAGGAATCTATCTTGTCCTGTGTTACTCCTACTCATGCTGTGTAACCCTTAATGCCATTCTCCCTCAGGAATCTGTCTGGTCCTGTGTTACCCCCAGTCATGCTGTATAACCCTTAGTGCTATTCTCCCACAGGAATCTGCCTGATCCTGTGTTACCCCCAGTCATGCTGTGTAACCCTTAGTGTAATTCTCCCACATGAATCTGTCTAGTCCTCTGTTACTCCTCCTGATGTTATGTAACTCTCAATGCCATTCCCCCTCAGGAATCTGTCTAGTCCTGTGTTACACTACTTATGCCCTGTAACCTCATGTTATAGCTGATGAGGTCAATCCTTGGTATTTTAGAATATCTGCACTAAGTTTTCCTGAGGGGGGGTGCACTATAAAGTATGACCATAGAACAAACTTCACCAGGTGAGTAAATTTATGTTATATGTCACACATTGATTGTGCTCTGAAGTCGTAAAGGAGAACACTACTAATCTGTGTCTGCCACTTATGTCCTACTTGTGCCCTTCCAATCTCCTGTGTTCCTGTTTTGATTTCATCCATTTGAGCATAACGTTATAATGTCCCTTTATTTCTCTGATTCCTCACCTTGTGGTGTGCGCCTTTCCGCATGACATTAGGAGGATGCACCATGCCAAAAAAGGTAAATACTGAGAGTAGGCATGGTGAATGCTCCCCAAGATCCACTGATCTGCACATGCACATAAGACCGTGAGCCTCTGTGACTGCACTCTAAGGAGTTATGTGTGCATTCATGAAAGATCGCACATTTCCATGATTGCGCTCTGCAAAAGTCAGTATCTTCAAATTAAATGCATTCATTCCATCCTTCATTGACAGTCTGTCATTGGTTCCCTAAATAATAGATGGGGACATTGAGGGTATTTTGCCAGAAGGGCAGAAAGGTCTGGGAGAACAGAAAACTTGAACAGTTAACAAAATAACTGGTTTCCACATGAGCTCTTCTCCCAAGTGGAGGACAGTTTAGGCTGTGCAGCAGCTTGTAGCTCAGTGATGGGAAGGGGCTCTAGATCTATTATGCTGGAACCTATCCCTATGTCACAAGCAGGAATCACTTAAGTATAATATGCAAATAGTGCTGTATTGCTATTATTAATGTATCAATCGGTAGAAGAAAACAGCAGCAGGGTCCCATTTACTAAGTTTGTTTACAGAAGTGCAAAGTTTGTGCCATTAGAAAAGCAAACTTGGTAGAAAACCTACAGGCAACAACTTAGGATGCCCTTCCAGTGCTATGCATTATGCGCAGTGTCATTCTCCACTTATATTTCAAATAATGTTGGAGCTATTTCTATATGTTCACCAAAATACTAAAAACTGTGCAATCTGATTTAATTTCAGTAGTTTTGCAATGCATCTGTGCCCCCCCCACAATGAGAATCGATTGTGTTGTCTAGCCCCCTTTTTCCCGTCAAGAAAAACAAAAACAAACCTCATAAACAACAAACTCTGGTCAGAGCTTACATGGCTGCTACTGCATTAATCTGATAAGGGATATAGAATTCATGTGTTGATTATAGTGAATATTGACAGACATGCACAGACATAGATGCACACAGACACACAAACACACACACACACACCCTTTAGCAATACCCAGTCACAAAGTCCAGTCCTCAACTGCACAAACAATTTATTTATTGATTTATTTATAAAATGTTCATTAGGAATGGCTTACTTATCTGAGGCCAGCTCAGTTCTGGAGGCATTGTGGGGAAGTGAGGGTACAGGGAAAGCATCAGAACAGATACTTGAGGCCAGATTTTAAAAGTATTATGTGAGCTACAAGTTCATTTCAGTTCTCAGTTTATTTGATACAAAAAAGTGCAAGTCAATGTGTATCCAAGCACTTGTACAATTAATAAAAAAATCAATCAGTGTCAGTGGCTCAGTAGGTAGCACACTCGCTTCAGAGGCCAGGAGATCAGAGGGCTGTGGGTTCAGTTCCCACATCTGGCACTTGGGTTAATATCCCAGTACTGACACTGCAGTGCAGCATGAGAGGGGTGTTGCACTTCTGAGGTGTCGTCTTTCGGATGAGACGTTAAACCGAGGTCCCATCTGCCTGGATTGGTGGTAGTTCAGATGGATGTTAAAGATCCCATGGCACTTATCGAAAAGAGTAGGGGAATCTCCCCAGTGTCCTGGCCAAATTTCTCTCATTCACTAAAAAAAAAAATACCACCAACAGCTTAATCTGGTTCAAAGTCAGTTGGCATTCATCTGTATCCCCCTCCCCCGGGTCGTGCCTGCAAATAGGCAGGATTTGTCTAGTGCACTTACCCGGTCAACAAAAGCTAAATAAATAAATAAATAAAAATTAAAAACTCAATAAATAATCAAATATACATATACACCAGTAATTCACCCATATTCCAGATAACTCAGGCTAAAAAGATGTGTTTTTAATGCAAATGTAAAGTTCTCCATGGTCAGGCACTCACTTATCCGATGAGGTAGAGAGTTCCACAGGGTAGGGGCCATGAACATAAATAACCTGGCACCCGAGGTCTTTAGACAGACCCCGGGAACTCTAATAATTCCTTGTCAGCTAAGCAAAGCGAGTAGGGGGATGATAGGGGGTTTAGAAGATCTTTGTAGGTCACATGTTCCTGTCCGTGTAGGCTTTATAGGTCAGCAAAACAACCTTGAAGGTGATACACCACTGAACAGGGAGTCAGTGCAGGCCTTGGAGCACAGGCGTGACATAGCAAGATCGAGGTAAGCCAGTCAACAGCCTGGCAACCGCATTTTGCACTAGCTGCAAGTGGCAAATATCAACCCCTGGTAGCTCTAGGTAAAGGGAGTTACAATGGTAAAGGCAAGAGGTCGCAAAGGCATAGACCAATGTTGGAAGATCATCTGGTGGGACCAGGTGCTTAATCTGGGCAATATTCCTCAGGCTGTAAAATAAGGTATTGATGCCAGACAACACCTCAATCTTAAGTGTCAGTCCATCATGAAAAATAATGCCCAGATTTCTCACCTGATCAGAAGTCACCAGCTGGCTATCCCTGAGCCAAAGCACAGAGGGCTGCACAGCCAAAGGCCCCTCTGCCTGATGATCCAGGTCCATGATTAATACCTCAGTCAACTGGCATTCATTCAGTCCTGGATCTCAGTGAGGTAATTGTTAAACACTGAGATAGCACATCCTGATCGGTCACAAAGGACATGTAAAGCTGAGTATCATCTGCATAGCTGGGAAAACTCAGCCCATACCAGTTTACAATGTCTCCCAATGACAGTATATACACTGCAAACAACATGGGTGAAAGCACAGAACCCTGCGGTACCCCACAAGGCAGGGAGACTGGGTCAGAGGAAAAATCCCAGACACCACTTTCTGAAACCTGCTCTAGTGGGAGAATGGAACCATCTGAGGACCATACTGGATAGTCCACAGATGAACCACAGATGCTCTAGCAACACACCATGCTCCATGGTGTCAAATGCCACAGAGAGATCAAAGAGAACCAAGATGGACCAGCTCTTCCAATCTCTTGTTATCAGGAGATCACTGAGTATTCGAAGTAGGTCCATCTAGTTACTATGCCTCTTCCAAAATCCTTACTGGAGAGAATTGTACATATCGTGGGTAGTAAGATGGTCTCCACTGCAGTGCAACTGTCTTCCTCAATAACCTTACCCACAAAGGGAAGGTGAGACAGCCTGTAGTTAGCCAGACAATCCAGATCGAGAGGGTTTCTTAAGGAGTGGTGTTACCACCTCTCCGCCAGGGAGTCCAGGAATACACCTTTCTAATGAACACTGGACTATTTCAGCTAGGGTGGGGCCAATGACCCTCAACACACCCCACTAGGAGGCAGGTTGGGCCCGGGTCCAAATTTTAGCAGGTCAGCCACATATTCTGGATCATCCTCATGATATCCTAGATCACCAACTGGTCAAAGTCAGACCAGACAAACTGAGGGGTAGAGGCCTCCCACCAACCATCACCACCCCATTGCAATGGGCCACACAGACTCCAGACCTCATATCAACAACTTTATCTGCAAAGAACTGAGCAAACTTGTCACACTTCTCTTGTGACAATGCTCTCCATGACTGAAGACAGGCTGGATTGTAATCTGTTGATAGTTCAGAAAAGCTGAGTTGGTCGATTCTGCATGGTGACAATCTCTCTCGACAGGAACTCTGCCTTCTTATTGGAGATGGACAATTGATAGTCCATATAATGGGTCATCAATCTAAGTCTATCAGCATCAAGGCTGGATTTCGGCCAGCACCGTTCCAGTCTTCGTCCCCACCTGCCTCAACTCCCCTCAGGGTCCCATTAAACTAAGGAGACCGAGGGCAAGAGTGAGTGGACGAACATGGACAGGAGCCACGGAATCCAACGCCCATCACAGTCTTATTATACACTTGCAGCAGATTCTCAGGATCCAAGCTTACGCCTGGGAAACCTGATAGGACCAGAACCACTGCCAGGCCATCTAGGGTCAAACTACTTAAAGAGCAGTACCGGACCATCTCCAAAGGGGCAGATCTATGGGAGGGAGCCTGGAAACTGAACCTTATAGTGTGATGGCCCAACCATCCAACTGGTTCCACCACCAAGTCAGAGGTCTCCATCCTCAACAGGAAGACCAAGTCCATAGAGTGACCATGAATATGGGTCATATAGGTAACAACCAGTGTGAAGCCCAACAAATTCATTCTACAAGGCCCAATTCCATTGTAAAACAAATGGCTACTCCCCCCCCCCACGATCCATCCTCGGGTGGTGTATCACTGAGAACCCAGCTGGAACAGCTGACTCTAACACTGGGCCAGCATTATCATCCAGCCAGGTCTCGTGATGCAAGTCAAGTCTGATGACTCTGTGACAACCCACCTCTCCCTCTGGGCTGAAACAGCTTTTAGAGAGGAGTCTGTCCTCACCACCAGCTGAACTGTCCTCCCAGCACCTCCTTCAAGTTTACAAACTTGATAATTAAATGCATTGCACAAGTTAAAGTCTGTTAGTATGTCTCTCTTGGGTGGCAGATGCTACACAGAGTTTACCTCAGCCAGTGGAAACCAAATATTACCTTAGAAAAATGACATCACAGTCACAACTATTGAGCAAATAAATAGCTTTTTACTTAACAGAAAGAGCACTGAGCATGTACAGGATATATATTAATAACACAAGAGAATAACCCTGATACAAAAAAAGTAAACAAATGTTTTTAAATAACAGCTGACAAAAGAAAATAGGCTATTACTGCAATATGCCAGTACTAAACTTACCCCCCTATTCTAACTGCCAGCTCCCACGTACATAGCTAAAAGGGTAGGCTCTAAACTTGTGTTTCCACTTCCAGCTTCCAAAGTAAGAGGAATGCTCTTCATTGTCTTTCAGCCTCTTATATATTTTCCTGGGAATAGGTAATGCCTATTCCCCCTTTGAATGCACCAACCATCTAACATGTATGTATTTAATTGTCCCAATCAGATTGAACACCTATCAGTGACCAATTATATTCCCTTTTAACCTTAAGTTTATATTTGAATTAACCAATCCATTCAAACTGGCCAGTGTGTGTGTGGACAGGTCTGTGTGTGTGGAGATGTCCACTGAGAGTTATGACCTAGCTGTTATCTATCAGCAGCTAGAGAGGACGCTGGAATTCTCAGCTGGTATGAGTGTGTGTTTTTTCAGACTGATAAAAAATAAGACACCTACAGAATCCAAACTATTACTCTTTCCTTCTCATTTCTGTGACAGACTCAACAAGATCAGCAATCATTGCTGTCATGTTTTTGATGTAGCTGGCATTGCATAACACCACCTGAGTAGGATGGGCCACCAAGGTAGGCCATGTCATCTGCCCATACAAGGAGGAACCCTTGAGTATGGGCACCAGACAGGGGAGACCCCCTTCCAGAACCCATTTCACCCCAGGGTGTCTTCTAGCCTCCAATACCCCAATCTACCCACCAGGCTCCACTCTCCCACCAGGTTCACGGCCCCCACCTCCATGCCTCTTTTGCACTATCCCCAAAGCTTGACATCACCCATACACCTCACTGGGTAAGGGGGAGCACTCAAAAGGCTGGAGGACAAGGAACTCGAGGGAGTGTAGCACCTGATCGGGAGATCTGTCAACACAGCAGTCAAATCACAAAAACATAAAAACGCACCAACCCCAAACCCCCCAAATAAAAACCTTAAAAGAATATATGTCAAGAGTCACTGAAAGGTAATGTCACTGAATGATAATGTTCAGGTATGGGGCTAAGCATGCTATGCTTCAGAGTTAGTGTTTGGGTGAAGTGGGGCTCTCGCCACTCACCAACAGCCCACAGAGATCAATCCAAATTGCTGTGTTCACACCAGAATAGTCACATTTGCCAGAATTATCAAAGTACATAATATAATCCATAGGCCCTCTCACAGCCTGTTAACCAGAAAACTTGTGCAATTTCACAGTCTGCCCAATGACCACTTCAGTTCACCAGAAGCCAGAAGTCCACAAGCAATTATCTCCACACAGAGAGATAGCAGTAGTTCACCCAGGGCAGCAAGCCAGAGTGAACCACCCTCCGGAAGAAGGGATCCCAGAGGTGAAACCCTCTGACCCCCATGCTAGGGGCCCTCCAGAGCAAACGAGGCAACACCACCTGCCGGTAACGGATCTTAGTGCCTCACCGTTTTAGCCATCCTCCCTGAACAACCACCCCAGCTTAACACTGCAGTCTAGAACAAACTTAAGTTCCATCTGGTCTGTGAACAGACCTTTCAGAAGACCAACACAAAGCCTGAGCCCCAGAATCACATCCCGGTCAGCAGTTTCACCAGTTTGAACCACCCAAGGGACAAAGCCCCAGAGAGGATGTTGTCCTTCAATATAGACCATCCGGAAAATCCCACTAGGCAGATGAGGTTGTCTCACCCTCCAGCAAGTGTTCCCACCACCACCCCTGCTGTAGGAGACTCAGACAGAGTCACCGCTCCCCCACAACACAAAACAGGGCCCCAACAATGCCAGCAAGCTGTTCACAATGAAGCTTTCCCAGATATCCAGAAACCATGCAGAATGGAACAGCCTCACCACAACCTCAGCTGACAAATGGTGATGAATAATGAAGTCCTCCCAACACAGTTACTCCTCCTCTTTGATCTTTCCAGCTTTAAGGACTCCGTGGTGGAACCAGGATCTGGGCTGCAGTTGAGCAAACAGTTGAGCAAGCAGACGCAGTTCACCTAGGGATGAAGGTCACAGGCGAGGTCTCAGGCAGACAGATACATAGCAGGCTGAAGGCAAATGACAATAAATGATCACAATAACTCAAGTGATCAAAACAACTCCCACCAAAACAAAAAGGCACTAAAATGATAGCTAGAGTTACAGTGCTAGCAATAAAACAGCCGAGCGTCTGTAGCAGTCGAATTTCTACAGACACAAAACAGATTCAGCTGAAACGCTGAATGGCACAAAAAAGCTCACTAACCTGAAAAAAAGCACCCTCCAACCTGACTACTTCAGCAATAAAATATCCCTAACTAAAATTACTAGAAAATAATTAAAAATAATAAAACTAAAGCCAGAAAACAAAACAACAAAACAGTTCTGCCTAATAGCAGCTGCGCTTGACCCACACTGGTCGCCATCTTGACAAGCTCATCTGAGATGCAACATCTGATTTCTAGTGGGTCTAGCCTTTACTTATTTCTGCAGCTCAGTGGATTGGAGAAGTGAGAGATCAACTAACTTGCTCAAGGTCACACAGCAAGTATTTGGCTGTAGCACGGTTTGAACCTGTGATCTAGTTCCAAAGCCGGCACCACTAAAACCAATAGATTATGCTACCTAGATAAGTATAATTTCATAAATCACACACTCTGCCAATCTAAGCCCCACAACCCTCCTTATCTAATCCACAGATACCCATTCTCCCCCTCAAGTTGTTTAAAGCAGCAGTACTAGATAATCAGGAAATGATTATCAAAATTCTGTTTTTTTGCTGGAAGCATGCAGCCATAGTTCCAGTTTATATATCTGTAAATATTTTTTTTCTAGCAACCTTTAGTTTTTTAGATATTTAAAATTTATTTCCATTGTTGTGGATCTGCAGTAAATATGGCTGTTGCCTAATTTGCAGCTGAGCTCCCCACTTACGTCACATCATGTCTTTTGTTTTCTTCCGTGGGACCCTGTGTTGCACATTCCCGCTGTCCCTGTGTAGTACTGTGAGCCATGCACATGTGCAGCTGGTAGCAGAGGGGTCCAATTCAACAAGTCAGGTGGGAGAAATGTAAAGAAAAACAGAGCACATTACGGGGTGATAATACAGCGAAAACAAGAAAGATTATCTCGTAAGTGCTCAACAACAGAGCACAGGAAACAAACTGTTGCAAAGATCCAATTCTTTTTACCTAGTACTGCTGCCTTAAAAATTAGAGAACTGCATTTATCCTGCAAGTCTATGTGTTTGTAAAAGTTGATTGTCAAATACTGGTTCACATTCTGTCACTGTTGCATTTTTACTGGTGTTTCTGAAAACACACTGCTAGTAAAGACTATTTTAGAGCTGTATGATGTACTTAATCTCTTTGTAGAGCTCTTCCATTTTTAGCACAAAGCACCCATGTTGTGCTACAGAACTATGTGGTTGAAAGGTACTTAAATGACACCATACAGTGCGGACCACCAGTGTGTAAATCAGATACACACATTGTCTTTACTAAAAGGCCAGTAAAGACAGAAAATTGTTTGTTTGTTTGTTTTTTGTCTTTTTTACAGTTTATTTACCCAGGATAGCAGAGCAGAGATGAACTGTCTCATTTTCAGTGAGGTCTTGTCTTTACAACTCTGAAACTCTGAAAGGCGCTTAATTAAATACATTTTATTATTATTATTTACAAATTTCTGCAGTGCTCTCCTCTCTCTCTCTCTATATATATATATATATATATATATTCATGGAAAAACTCCATTAATTCATCAGTTAGGGTTGTTTCCACAGCGACAAAAGTGTGGAATGTGACGTTAGGGTTACCACCCCACCCCCACGCCCCCATCCTCAAACCCTAACTCCGCACCCCCACACCCCAACACACATATGCAAGCAGTACAAGACACGCCCGTCATCATGGTCCAGCAACTGTATGAGTTCTGCTGCCATCAGAGTGCCTTAGGGTACACACGCGATGCTGGGCAACCATGGGAGATGGCCCACATGTAGCATTTTTCTGTTACAAACATCAATAACAAGATTTAAGCAGATGCCTATATTTCAATTGTTAAGAAATAATGAAACACACAGTATGTTATCTATAGATAGCTGTATTGGAAATAAGAGTTTGGATAACCCTAGCAACAGTCAATGGATGTTTGCATAAGTTTTTCTGATAGAGTGTCAGTCCTAATAACAAATGGTTATAATAATAAAAGTAATGTTTTGTAATATAGTTTACAAGCAACATGTTACAGCAACAGTTGTAACATCCAAAGCTAACCATAACTATGCTGCTAATGAGTATTTCCAGTTAGTGTAGCAGTATTACAACATGTGAGAGTGCTAGTTTCATACCTGAGCAGTATGTGAAAAGTATTATGTATGTGTCTGCTGTATCTGTCCTGCTACCACATGCCTATGTGGTAGCAGCGATACCCTGCAGCGAGCCAATCGTTGAATTCTGATACATAAAAATCATTATTTAGAAAAGTTGTGCAGAGTAAGTTTCAGTTTATGAGAAAGATGTGCCAGCTATAATGTGTCATCATGCAGTGCTGGCAGTATAGAGTCGATCATGGTGTATTTGTTTTTCATAACAGTGTTATCTGAAAGGAGTAGAGTGTCATGATTATTGTGCTTACAGATGTGACTGACTGGTATAGTGTCTTACAATCTTGCATGTGTCTTGCATGTGTGTATGTGGGGGATGGGGGGAATGCGGAATTGGGGGTTTGAGGATGGGGGCTTGGGGGTGGGGTGGTAATCCTAACATCGCATTTCCACACTTTTGTTGCTGTGGAAACAACCCTAACTTATGCATTAACAGAGTTTTTTGCCGTGAATTTCCCTTCTTTTTGAGAACGTGTAATATAAATAGTAAATGGTATGTGTTGGTGGGAGCGCGGGGCCCTTCTGGCCCTATGCTCCCACCAAGCTTCCCATTTCTGCGTAATGATATGTGTTTATTTGTTTAGACAGACCTTCTCAGATACTTTATGAAAATACAGGTTATCAGTCTTTTTTAAACTAAAGAGGAGATTATTTATATAGTGATTTTTGGTATGGTGGGTTATCTTTATATATGTATTGTTAAATTAAATTTCTGTGTTTTTGTAGGGTGCCCAGAGCCTCTGGGATTGGGCACCAGAAAAATAAAATTTTCCTTGCCTTTGCCTTTGTGGGAGCATGGGCCCTCTGGGCCCTGCACTCCCACTTACACAGAAGCATGGAGCCATACAGCAACTCTATAGGCTAAGAAAGCCTTGTAACACTAATTTGCCCATATCTGGGGAACTGTAGCAGCTAGTAAAAAAATTCAAGTGTGATTGTAATCATGAGAGTGAGTAGTTCCACACATAAAGTCGGAACGAATCCATATCTCACATTGTGTCCGGGATAGGGCAGCAAAAACACTGTGAATGCTAACTCTGTGAGCATAATAGTGGGCCTCAGACATGAAATGAGCAATTGGAACAGTAAATTGCAAATATCTCAGGAACCTTACAAGGTAGAAAGAAAATGTCTAATTTCATGTTATTTATGGCTTTCCAGCCTACTTCTCACTAGTTTTTGTGATGAAAAGTCTGTATCTCGAACTGTTTTTGAGATATGGGCCCCGAAAGGCATCACAGATGCTGCAATGTTATCCTGTGGGAACATTTCTGAATTTTGGAATGCTGTAACTGTGGACCCCTGTAATGTTTTGGAACCAAGCCACCAAAAGGCACATCTGTGGGACCAGGGCTTGCCACCCTGCAAATTTCAGCCCAAAAGACCAAACTGTTTTGTTGCAGGAGGCTGGCAAAGATTTAATTATTTTGAGCATACTTTTGCAAAATACTTTCGCAAATCATGAATGTTTCACAAAAAAATCACGAAACTTTCACATTTGTGAAAGAATTTTGCAAAAGTATTTTTCCCCAAAAGTTTAAAAACACATTTCTGGGGGGTTTAACCCCCCAAAAAAGATATGGCTAGCATCTTCAGGACCCGACTAGGTAAACACAACAATCAGTGTTTACCTAGAGGGTACCAATTTTAAATGCCAGGCATTTTTCTGTGTCACTAACTGTGAACAAGATGGCCAACTCATGAAAGAAAAAGGGCCATTTACGATAGTGATGGCCTTTCACGAAAGTTTTGTGATTTTTGCTAACTTTTGCCATTGACTATAATGGAAAATTTGTTTTTTGAATAACTTTTGAATGGTTTAATATTTTTTCACCAAGTCTTCAAAAGGCACATCAGTGACCAAGGCTGCATCTTCCCTGAAGTTTTCGGACTGAATGGACAAAGAGTGTGGGCTGTGGATGCGAGCAAAGATATGCAAAAAAAGTCTAGTTTTTTGTGTTTTTTGGAGTTCTGTAGCTCCGCAACTGTACATCCGACTACAACAAAACTTGCCAGATCCAGAGATCTATGGCACCAGACCACATGCAAAATTTCAGGCAAATCCGTCATATGGTGGCAAAGTTATTAAGATGCAAAATGTGAGGTTTTGCATTAAAGTGGCAACTCAACCGTAACTATAGTGGCACTACCATGCCACTATTATATATATATATATATATATATATCTAGGATATGACATGACCTGACTAAAGATATCTTACTGATCTTCCTAAGAAGCTGATATCATGATATTATGCTATGTCACAAGTGGTGAAGCCATCAGTGAGATATTTTAATATCCTTGGTCTTCAATGAAAATAAATAGGATATTTCAGTCAGGCCATGCCATACTCTGTTTATACAGATATATTTTTTGGGACAAACATGATTGGGAATGTGTAAAAAAGTGATTGTTACTTTAAAATGTGTGACTAACTTTCAGCTTTGTTTATAGATACAGTTATTGTCTGGGAGTAGTGTCTAAGATTTACTACTACTTCTGTTTAACTCACTATGCCTCATAGCTTTACATAGACCAGTATATAATGAAAACAGTTTGATGTACAGTTCTTTTTTGGGGGCATTTGTTAGTTGAAAAAGTGGGGAAAAATGAATTGTCTGCTGTGTTTTTTGCTGATTATAAAAAAAATCTAAATGGTATCTACAAATGAAACACAACTCATTTTGTAGATATTTTTGTGCTGAGCAACGTTCCTGCTACAGTACCATGCAATCACATTCCATTTTAAAGTTATTCACATTTGAATATGGTTAAGTAGTGCTACTGAGGCTGAATATTTTAAACTGAATGGGTTAAGAATGCCACTGTGACACAGTGGTAAAAGGAAAGCTATCACTCTGACATAATGCATCAGGAAAATATCTGCATCTTTTCATGTTCAGAGAGAGCGATATAGAGAATAATGCACATGCAAGTGTGTGTTATGTTTTTTATAATTACTGGTGACCTCAAATATCAACCTGATTACGGTGCTGATCAAATGCCGGAATAACCAGATTCCGGGTTATTACATTCCAAGAAGCCGTAATAACTCAAAATCCAGTTATTATGGCATTCCAAAGTACTTTCACTTTTCTCCAATGCCTGTAGCATGACCGAGTGGCCTCCAGGGTCATAAACAATAATGCTGAATTTATTCAAAAACACCAGTGCTGAGTGTAAAAAACACGTCTGGTTTAGTGGCCTACTTCACTTTTCTGAGCTTTTCGAGAGAGAAAAAGCTGTGGCTTGTAGAGACAGCAAAGCAAGTCACTCAGCAGCTTCAACATAAGCGTTAGTGAGCGTAGGCATAGCAACACTCAGTAACGCTTGCGTCAAGTCTGCACAAGCCACCGAGTGACTTGCTCTGCTGTCTCTACACATGGTGACTTTTTCTCTGTCAAAAACTCAGAAAAGTGAAGTAAGCCACTGAACCTGACATATTTTTTACACTCAGCACTGGTGTCTTTGAATAAATTCAGCATTATTATGGTGTGTGATGACCACATAAACCTCTCAAGCTTTACTCTCGAGGATTATTGCTCATCACACACCTCGGGTGTGCAAGAAAAATCCAAAACACACACTTGCCTATCCATTATTCTCTATTTTACACACCCAAGATATGTGATAATCCATAAACCTCAAGAGAGAGAAGCTCGAGAGTAGAGATGCAGCGAATTTAAAATCCGACGATGAAGTGAAAGCGAAGTGGCCACTTCACTATGTGGAGTGCTCCATAGGAAAGGCTCACTTTGCCTTGTTATTATTACTTTGCATTGTCATTCTGCCTTAAACACGAAGTAAGGCAGAGTGACAACATATATTTCAGCATCCCACCCACACAGTCACCAGAATGAATGTGCATCCCCAAAGTGCTACTGTCTTGTGTCCAGAAAACTCTGCAGTGCTGATGAAGTGAAATGAGAGTGTGACAAGAAATGCAGTCTTCCAGAATTAATAGTGCCATGCAAATGCACAGACAGATTAAGATTGCACTGCGCACTCAAGGGATGCATACAAAAAGGCACAACAACACCTAACCAGTGCTCACAAGTCACAAATCCAAATCTGGAAAGGAATACATTTTGCCAATTGGGGGATTAGTGCATGGCAGTAACAATCCACTACCAGTAAAGATACCACAAAGCAGTTTAAAAAATGCATGCAGGTTCACACTGCTGCAATTATTATGTAACATAATAAAAGGTGTCTGATTTAATGGCATGCATCGCACACACACTCACACAGACACACTCAAGTAATGTGTAGCAAATTGAAAACCTTTAGTAGTATAACCAAATGTTTTAAACAAACTGTACACTGCTGCACCATAACAATCAACAAAAAAATGTCAAGAATTACTGAAAATATTACTGTGTACATTAACACAGTTATACAAGAAAAATGTAACCAAAGCAGAAAGACTGCCTTTTTCTCCCAGTTAATTCTACCTACACCACAAATACGCCCCTCCCCTAAAGCACACTTCACAGTACATAGACTGACTGTTGTAAATTAACATTCAAAATCCACACACAACAATAAACACTCAATGATATGAGCACAGAAGGGTTTCCTACAATTGATGTACTAAATTTTGAGTAAAAAATATTACTCAAAAATACATTTTAAACAGCTTTTAGAGGTTTTGAATTGCAGAGATCTGAGAGCAAACTGTCTCCAGCTACCACTGCACACACACTACCCAGGCCAGAACTGAGACTGTGCCAAACAATCTAGAGCCCATGTGACCTGCAATCACATGAATAACTGAAGAATTTCATTTGGAGCTCAATTACAGGGCGAAGTGAGGTGAATTAAATTGATTTCAATGTACTTCACCTTAAAATTGGTGGAGAAGTGGTTTGGGGAAGCCGGAATAATGCAAAGTCATTGGTTTCTATGGACTTCGTGTTCCTCATTATGAAACGAAGCACTCTGCTTCACATTGTGGAGTTCTCCACGGATTCCGTGTTACTCAGTGAATGACTTCACGGAGCAAATTGGGGCCACTTGCCCACCACTACTTACAGTTCTGTAACTCACATGCTGTACGGGAAGGAACGCCGTAATGCCCATGGCTGCATTCCCATGAGCTGTAGCACAAACTCCCGACTTAAAATGCTCATTAATGAGTGGTGAAGTCTGGAGAGATGCTACAAAACAGCGCTAATACACCCAAGTAACTAGTCAAAACATTAGTGTTGTGATTCATGACGTGATCATGAATCATGATTTGTGACCGCATTTATCACCATGATGATGAAGAATGTGACTTGTATCACGAGTGACTCGTGATGATGGTCCTGACTTAAAACACATATTAATGAGTACAATGTTCATGCAGAATTATGCACCACACCTGTCCAGTACTCTGAATGGAAGCCAAAGAAACAACTGTGACTTAAGTTACAGATGGAGATTGGGCCCTAAAGAGATGCAAATGCACAGACAGATTAAGATTGCGCTGTGCACTGAAGAGATGCAGATGCAAAGGCACAACACTTAACCAGTGCTCACCATCAGAAATTCAAAACTGGAAAAGAATACCTTTGCCAGTTGGGGTAGGCCGTGGGGGCAGTGTACTGCACTGCTGCAGTAACAGTCACTAGTACTAGTACCAGTAAAGATACCACAAAGAAGTACAAAAATCACACAGCTACAGCGGATAGCAGGTTCACATTGCTGAAATTATTATGTGGCACAATAAAAGGTGTCTGATTTGATGACATGCATCACACACATACACACACACACACTAAGTAATGCGTAGCAAATTGAAAACTTCAGTAATATAACCACATATTTTAAACGAACTAAAATTATGTACTGCTGCACCACAACAATCAGCAAAAAAATTGGCAAGAATTATTGAAAATATTACTCTGTGTACATTAACACAGTTATACAAGAAAAATATCACCAAAACAGAAAGCACTGTCTTTTTCTCCAAGTTAATCTACCTATACCACAGATACACCCCCCCCAAAGCACACTTCCACTGTCTCTCAGTACACAGGCTGAATGTTGTACATTAACATTCAAAATCCACACACAAACAATAAACGCTCGATGATATGAGCACAGGAGGGTTTCCTATAATCGATGAACTAAAGTTTCAGCAAAAAAATGACTCAAAAAGGCTTTTTTAACAGCTTTTAAAAGGTTTGAATCACAGAGAGCTCTCAGAGCAGATTGTCTCCTACAGCTTCCTACACACACTACCCCAAACTGAGGCTGTGCAGAACAATCTAGAGTCCATGTGACCTGAAATCCCAAGAATCACTGCAAAATCCACCTTTGGAGCTTAAAAAGGTGAAGTGGGCAATACATTGTTTTCAATGTACTTCATAAGAAAATAATTGGAGTAGTGGTTTGGGAGGCGGAGTAATGCTAAGTCATTGTTTCTAAGGACTTCGCTACCATTATAACGCCGGCACTGCTTGGAATTGCGAGCACTCCGCTTAATTTGCTTTAACTCACGAATCACTTCGCGGAGCGAATTGATGTCACTTCACCCATCTCTACTCGAGAGGTTTATGAGATTATCACACAACAAGGGTGTGTAAAATAAACAATAATGTACTCCCTGAATATGCATTATTTTTTTATAATTATGGATACTTTACATAAGAAAACTAATTCAAAATTATTGTATTAACATGTGCTGTTCTTTTTTTGTGATGTAGTCCCAAGTGGGTGCATTTGCAATTCGCCACATGCCGTGTTTAAAATAATTTATTCAACTATTAACTGTAGTACAGTTCCATTTTTAACTATCAACAAAAAGTAGTTTTTTCTATCTCGGTTTGTCTGTTCCTTGTTTTATTGACTTTGGGTCACTCGGATTGTCCTGGGAATTGGGGTGAAAGTTCACTGAAAGCAGAACTGAAATAACTTTCCATTTCTGGTTTTCGTTTTCTAGATATACGAAGGTGCTTTATGGAACAAAGGTTCACCGTGGTGGTGAAAAAGTCAGTTTATGAAGTTAACATTTGAATGGAAAGCCATCTCAAACACATTTGTTTTTGTGACTTATTCAGTGACTAAGAGACACTGTTGAGTGTGCACCATCAAAACCTGATATAACTCAGTGTGCAGTCAAACTGGGTTATTACGCTTTGAAATCTTACCAGACCTAGTTGATATAGGGGTCACCAGTAATTATTATGTTTTACCTGGCCATTTATCTCAAACATATGTTGTATAAGTTATCAGTAATACCCTCCCAGGGTGGAGTGTTGACATAAGAGACCTCCCAGGGGTGTAATGAGGCCTGACGCCACAGGCAGAGGGCCTTATAGCCCTGGAAGGTCCGTTATATCCTGTAATGCCCACCCTGGAGGATATTAATGAGAAAATGGGTTACACCTGAAATTTTGAATTACATTTTTTTTAATGAGCAGAAAAAAACATTGAAAGACACTTTTCCTGCAAAGTAGTTTCTCTGCTGGCATACTAGCCAGTAGAGGGCACTGCTGTTTTTCATAGCTTGTTTGTTATTGTGTTGTTTCAATGTCCCCCCACATCAGTGTGTCCCCTTCTTTATTTATTGTTTTGTTTTTGTTCCCCATTGATGCAGTTTTTTCCCCAAAGTCCTGTCATTGGAAGCAGAGGGGAATGCAGGGCAAAGGAAAGATACTTTTGCCGCAGAGAACGAGGAAAGTCATTAGTGAAGTGCCCAATCTGCAACCACAGTAAGGTATGCACTGTGTTGAAATTTAAGTGTATTCGGGTGGTAGCAGTCCAGTATATCGAGGCAGTTTAGGTTTTGTTACTCATTTTTTTGGTTTATCAGAGGTAGCGACTGTATGAAAGGGAGGTCCAGGAAGCAGCATTTCTGACTTTAGCTGCTGTGTGGAGTCTCGTGCATGCAGGTTTGACAGTCACAGTGACAGGATGCAAAGCTGAAAGATCTGACAGCTTCTCTTTGTTATCCTACTTTTGTTCTTGTCGTTTGGCAACATCTTTATTTTACATTGCTCAGAAAAGTAAGGCTGACTTGGGGAGTGGATGCTTCACTTGCTGGTGGGGATGGGTTGCCTTGCTCGGTCGTCCAGTTTTAGTGTCAAGGAGCGAGCGGGCAGGTGGCTGGCTGGAGGAGGAAGGAGGCAGAGAATGATCAGTTCTCATAGAAGAGCAACAGAATATAAAATGTACTGGTACCAAACCTGGCTCAGATGAAAACTACATTGAACTCCATGTATTATGCTAGGTTTGCATTCCTGAAATAAGGATTGGACATATATACTTTACGGAAAAAGCCGATTTTTTTTTTTGTCTTTTTAGAAGCTATTTTTTTATAAGAAGCTATTATAAGGGTGATTGAGGGGCCTTCTGGTGGCTCTATATAGAATATTGGTTTGTAAGTTAGGGGGATGTTTGAAGATCTGGGGGGAAATCAGAATGGGAGTTAAAAGACTCACAGTTTGTTGTGGATTATATAAGGACGGGACATTGGGGATAGAAGGTTTCCTATAAATATTATATTAATAAAAACAGTGGACTATATGGGTTTAGTTGTAGGGATATGCCTCGGGGGGAGCTGGGGGGATAGACTAGCTGACTGAGTTTTGGTTGTCATGGGCCATAGCGTGTTGAGAAGGGATGGTGGGCGACAATGGGGGCGGGCTATGGGATGGTTATGGAGCTTCGCCTGCTCACTCTTTTATTTTACTATTTTATTATGGACAACATTCGTAAGGGTATGTGGGCGGTGGAAGATGTGATGATCTTGAAGCTGCAAGGGTGGGTTTAAGGAGGAGGTACTGGTGGAGGGTGGGGTTTGAGGGATTTTGGATTTTATGTTGGGGTATCAAAGGCCTGCAAGCATAATAGTTGTGTACGAGTTAAATATACAAATACAAATTGTTATAAGATTTTACTGGAAATGGAGACGGATGCTGCAATAAAACTGCTTACATTGAATGTTAAGGGGCAAGAGATAAAGTCAAGCAATTTAAAATATTGAAGTATATTGACACAATGAAAGCTAAAATAGTATTTTACAAGAAACCCACCTATTACAGGAAGAGAGTATTGCTATGAGGAGACTTCAGATAGGTAAGGTTTTCTCATCTGAGGGCACCACGCAGAGCAGAGGGGTTATGTTATTGTTCCACAGATCTGTGAACTTTGTCCCCATTAAGGTTATCCAGGACAATGAGGGAAGATACATTCTAGTGCAGGGCAAATTGCAGGGCAAGGTTATAATGTTTGGAGAAATCTATGGTCCTAATTCAGATTCTCAAGATTTTTTTGTTGAATTGCTCAAGGTTTTGCAACCCTTTACTCATTTTTCCATGGTAATAGCTGATGATTTCAATGCAGTACTAACCCAGTCATTAGATAGAACTTCCAGGACACAAACATTTGCTACTCCCTCTTCCGAGCTTTGGGGGAGTTGGTTGACCAGTTGGGCCTAGCAGATGTTTGGAGGGTTCTTCATCCTCAGGAAAAGAGCTATACATTTGTTTCTCCGACTCATGGGTCCTGCTCCCGGTTAGATTATATTTTGGTATCTCGCACCTTGCTCCCAGGAATTCTCAGTTCAACAATAGTTGCTGCTCCTCTTTCAGATCATTCAGCCGTTGATCTTACTGTTTTTCTGCCCTCCTTAGTCCATAAAAGTAATAGATGGAAGATAAATAATCAGATATTGAGGAATCCCAAAACAATCCAATATTTGTCAGCTCAAATTACAGAATTTTTCCTTTTTAATTTGGAGGATCAGACTAGGCCGGATATTCTTTGGGGAGCATTTAAAGCATATATGAGAGGTTTACTAATTAGTCAGGCAGTGCAAAAAAAGAAAGAAAAAAGAATTGCTATGGAGGGATTATTAAATCAGATTAGGTCCTTAGAGCAGAAATTTCTCAATACCCCACTGAGGAGGTGAAGGTAAGTTTAGTAAAGATAAAAGACGATACCTCAAATTATTGGGGAGCAGGCCGAACTGGCTATCATCAAAACTAAGGCTAAATTCGTAGATCAAGGTGAAAAATCGGGCAAAATGTTGGCTAAACGTATTTCCCAATTTGAAGCTTCTCGCTTGATAGAGGGTATTTTCGCAGATGAGGAGGGAATTATAAAAACTACCCCTGAGGATATAGCTTTGATCTTTGAAATTACTTCACAGCTCTTTATGCGGGCATGCATGCACCCCCGACCGAGGAGGATATATCCTCTTTTTTAGATAAATTACCTCTCCCTAATCTCAGTGAACCAGATCGATCAGAGTTGGTTGTGGAGATTACACAGGAAGAGGTTGAAGCGGCCATCAAGGGTCTTGCATTGGATAAAACCCCTGGACCAGATGGGTTTTCACCTAATTTTTATAAAGCCTTTGCTATTCAGCTGTCTCTGATTCTTCTTAAACTTTTCCAACATATTTTATCTGGCAAAGAAATAGAATACTCCCTTACCGAAGCACTTATAGTGCTTATCCCCAAACCTAACAAACCACCTGAGAAACCAGCCAGTTACAGGCCAATCTCATTGTTGAATTACGATATCAAGATCTTGGCCAAAATACTGGCTGATTGTATTTGCCAGGTGATCCCAAAGTTGATTGGTCCAGAACAAGTGGGTTTTATGAAGGGTAGATCCTCCTCGGATCATTTTAGAACTCTGGCACATGTTTTCTCAACTTCTGGGAGACTGAGATACCAATGGCGTTGGTTTCCTGGGCGCTTGAGAAGGCCTTGATAGAGTCCACTGTACCTATCTTTTTGAGGTTCGCAAATTTGGTTTTCTGAGGAAATTTGTGGATTGGATTAGGGCATTGTACACAGACCCCTCAGCTAGGTTATTGTAATGGGGCTATCTCTGCTTCTTTTAAATTGCAGGCCGGTATGAGGCAGGGTTGTCCTCTTTCACCCTGTTATTCAATTTGTATATGGAGCCCTTATAAGGAGTATAGTGATGTCTCCTGAGATTCTGGGTATTAATGTGTGGGTTATACAATTAAGGTTACGGCATACCTGATGATTTACTAATTTATGTGTCGAACCCTGATTGTTCTATCCCTAAATTATTGGAACTTATTCAAAGTTTCAGCAGGCTATCTAATTATAAACTCAATCAGGACAAAACTGTTGTCTACCCCTTAAATAGCAGAGTATTCAAACCAGTCATTACTAAACTTGGTTTAGGCTGGGACTCTAAATCTTTTAAATATTTAGGTCTTTGCGTAACTAACACTCAAGCTAGATTGAGTGAACTTAATCTAGAATCTTTACTCCACACTATTAAACTTGACCTCAGGAGATGGACACAATTATCTTTGTCTTTATGGGGGAGAATAAATATTATAAAAATTAATATATTTCCCTGACTCTTTTACCCCTTATCTATGTTAAATATTTGGATTCCCCTTTCCTGGTTTAAGAAACTTCATGGTGAACTGGCTGATTTTGTATGGGGTCAGAAGAAGGCCAGGATGTCGTATTCTAAATTAGCAGCTCCCAAGATTCTCGGTGGTTTAAGAATGCCTCATTTCGCGCTTTATTTTTGGGCGGCACATTTAAATAAATACGGGAGATGGATGTATTATGATGACGCTGATATGAATACGGGATATATTCCATTATGGGTTCATTTGGAGATTAGTCTCATTAAAAGTGTAGGTATTAACCCGAAGGCTCTACCCTATGCTCCTACCCGTATGCTCCCTTCTTTATTGAAAAAATCCCCTATTGGACTTTCTCTTAGAATACATAACCAATTATGTAATTTTTTGAAGTACGAACATTTATGGGATTGGGGGCAACCTATTTGGGGGAACCCACAATGGCGGATAGGATATCGGACTATTAAACGGAACTGGTTGCCTATTTTAGCCCTTTGCTCCCTGAAAGATTTTATAAACACGGATGGTAGTGTGATCTCGACAGAGCAGATTTTGGTGAAGTTTGATTTACCTCAGAGAGACATTTTCAAAATATTCCAATTGCGTCATGCTTTGATTCAGAGAGTTGGTAACAAGCCGGTTTATTCGCCTTGTATTTCTTTTTGGGAAGATATCCTTGCATTTGTTGGTGCCCCACAAGCTATTTCTAAGATTTACTTAACATTGTTTAACTGGGCCTTCAAAGATAACCTAGCACCTACTTCATATTGGGCCAAAGTATTTCCTAATAGTTCGTGGAATTGGACGCTTATCTGGCGAAACTGCCATAAATGGATCCAACAAGATCATCTTAGATTAGTACAGTTCAAAATACTGCATAATATTTATTATACACCTCAGAAATTACAGGACTTAAAGTTAGCACAGGAATCTCTGTGTTATAGATTGACAGGGGAACCTTTTTCCATATTTTCTGGTTATGCCTAACGTAGCTCCTCTGTGGAATGAAATCAAAGACAAAACAGATCCATTATTGGGTTTAGAAGATCTGTTCACTCCGGAAGTATGTTTATTAGGTGATATGTCGGGTTGTATGGTTAAGCAGAGGAAATTTCATATATCCATGATTGCCTGTGTAGTTAAGAAATTGGTGTTGAGATATTGGAAGGATCCTCACCTTATCTCATACTCTGAATGGTTGACGGAGCTCCTTTCGTTTCTTAGAACTGAGAGGATGATTGCTATACTGCACAATGTGTTGCCCCGCTTTGAGAAAATCTGGACTCCTCTGGTAATTGCTTACTCATAGGGAATTTATGCTAAAGATACCCCTTTTCTTTCTTTTCTTTTTCTAATGTAATCATTAATTGCAGTGCCTTATGGGGGTGGGGGATGGGAACGGGGTTGGGAGGGATTATGGAATTATTTGTCTCTTTTCTTTGTTATAAGGTATCCTGACTGTTGAGTATATGAGGCTATTTATATTCTACTGTTTACCTTGATATTGTCCCCGCAATTGTATGTGGAAATGCTTAATAAAATGTTAATTGCAAAAAAAGAATATAAAATGTGAAAAAAAAAAAGAAATGTAGTTAGAAATAAGCGCCCAGCTGAGGTTGACTGCCATATGGTCAGGCAGCTGATATTTGGGGACCAATATCTCTCCCTAACTGGGAGAAAAAGATGGCGTTGATTTTAGTTTGAACTGGGTGTTTCTGCCAATGAGGAGCAGGATGAGCACAGGGATATCTGAATGTGTGAAGGTGCACTGGAGCACCCTGAACTGGCACTTGTTTTGCAGGGCATTGTTAAACAAGCATTTGTCAATGCCGAATGTTTGCTTGCTGGCATTGGCAGTGGTAGTGTAAGTTACAGAGCTGCGTAATAGGAATGGCAGTGAAGTATTGAACTGAAGCCAACCACCACCACCCTGCAGAGATTGACAGGCATTGGGGTGTGCCTTTGGGTCGTCAGGCATAGCAGCCCATGCTTCACCACACCCCACCCTGCAGACACTGACAAGTGTAACGGTGTTCCTTGGGGTCTTTGGCCCTTATGCGCATCCCATACCATTAGGAAATAGGGTGAGATGGGTGTGATTTAGGAGAATGGGGTGTACTTTGGGGCTGAAGAGTCCAAGGCATACCTCGATGCCTCTCACTGGCTGCAGGGTGTGAAATGGTATGAGCATTACAGGCAAGAATCCCTAGTCACACCCCTGATGCCTGTCATTCTCTACAGGGTTGGGTGTTATGGTTGGAAACCCTAATACCTCAGACATTCGTTGGTATTTTCACTCCAAATGTTCAACATGGTTTTTTTGCGACCCCTCCTCATGAACAGGGGGAATATCAGTTTGTTAGCGGAAAGCTGCTAATGCACAGCGACTACAGCATTTAGCACCACAGGTGCAAAAACATTCCAAACAGAATGTAAAAAATGACAGCTGTACTGCTCATGGGGAGGTGTATAAAATGGCAATGTTGCAAATCTGCAGTAAAAATATTTAAAAAAATGGTGAAGTAACGAGCGTACATAGAAACTGTGCAACGCACACCCGTAATATAATTAGGTTAGGGATTTTTTACAGCAGATTGTCAACTCAGGCATTTTGGTGCCTCCAATCATGAACAGTGTCACTGTGGTTTTCTTTATCTGTCCCGAACAATGATTTCCCACAGCGACCACGCATCTCTGCGCTGAAAGTGTGAAAACACACTTCGGCCATGTTGTGAAAAATGACAGCTGTACTGTAAATAAGGAAGTGTGGAAAAATGCCACTGGTGAAAATCTGGACTTAAAATATTACAAAGTCATGAACTTACGAGGGTGCATGGAAACTGCGCAATGCTCACTCATAACACAGTCATTTTATGGACTTTTGTCACCAAATTTTCAACATAGCCATTTTAAGACCTCTGCTCATGAACAGTGTAACTGTGATTTTCTTAATCTGTCCCAAACATTGCTTTCGCACACCAACAGAACCATTGTGCGCTACATGTGTGAAAACACATTTTGGGCGGCATATGAAAATAGGCAGCTGTGCTGTTCATAAGGAGTGTAATAAATGGCAATGTTGAAAATCTGGAGTGAAAATATTAAATTCACAAACTATGAGCATGCATAGGAACTGCGCAACGACGCCGTAAAGCAGTCATTTTAGGAATTTTTCACCAAATTTTCAACATGGCCATTTTAAGACCTCTGCTCATGAACAGTGTCACTGTGGTTTTCTTAATTTGTCCTGACATTGATTTCAAGACACCGACTGCGCGCCATTGTGCGCACAGGGCAGAAACACGCTTTGGGTGAGATGTGAAAAATGACAGCTGTACTACTCATAAGAAGGTGTGGTAAAATGGCAATGTTGAAAATCTGGAGTGAAAATATTGAAAATTCATGAACTTACGAGCATGCGTAGGAACTGCGCAATGCACGCTCGTAAAACAGTCATTGTTAGGAATTTTTTCACCAAATTTTCAACATGGCCATTCTAAGACCTCTGCTCATGAACAGTGTCACTGTGATTTTCTTAATTTTTCCTGTACATTGATTTCGCACACCAACTGTGCCATTGTGCGCTACATGGGCGGAAACACGTTTTGGGTAAGATGTGAAAAATGACAGCTGTACTACTCATAAGAAGGTGTGGTAAAATGGCAATGTTGAAAATCTGGAGTGAAAATATTGAAAATTTTGTGAACTTATGAGCATGCGTAGGAACTGCGCAACGCACGCTCGTAAAACAGTCATTTATAGGAATTTTTTCACCAAATTTTCAACATAGCCATTTTAAGACCACTGCTCATGAACAGTGTCACTGTGGTTTTCTTAATTTGTCCCTTACATTGGTTTCGCACACCGACTGCGCCATTGTGCGCTACATGGGCGGAAACACATTCTGGGTGAGATGTGAAAAATGACAGCTATACTTCTCATAAGAAGGTGTGGTAAAATGGCAATGTTGAAAGTCTGGAGTGAAAATATTGAAAATTCGTGAACTTACAAGCCTGCGTAGGAACTGCGCAACGCACACTCGTAAAACAGTCATTTTTAGGAATTTTTTCACCAAATTTTCAACATAGCCATTTTAAGAACTCTGCTCATGAACAGTGTCACTGTGGTTTTCTTAATTTGTCTCGTACATTGGTTTCGCACACCGACTGCACCATTGTGCGCTACATGGAGGAACACATTTTGGGTGAGATGAAAATGACAGCTGTACTACTCATAAGAAGGTGTGGTAAAATGGCAATGTTGAAAATCTGGAGTGAAAATACTGAAAATTGCAAACTTCTGACGTGCGTAGGAACTGCATAGCGCATGCTCGTAAACAGTTGTTTTGTTTCCGCAAATTTTTCAAAATAGGCTTCTTGAGAGCCCACCTTATGAACACTGGCAGTGTTGTTTCGTTAATCAGTCCCAAAGGTGATTTTATGAAAGTGATCATGAATCACCTTCGGGCCCGAATAACACCATGACAGTGACATCATTCATGAGAAGGGGTCCCAAAACCCCATGTTGAAAATTTGGTGCAAAAATTCCAAAAAATGCCTTAGATATGCAACAAAGTTGAAAAAACCCTATCTAGCCCATTATACAGCTTACGGCATTTCCTCAGATCGCGGTTGGCTTTGAAGAGTGCAGACGTGTTCCGGTCCACCACAGATCGTACTCACCAAGCTCCGAAGATAAGTATGGGGTGAGGGGTGTGGGGAGGCAGGTGTGCAGTGGTGGGTGCGGGTTGTGGGGGCAGGAAGACTGCGTGGGACCGTATTGCTTTACAGGTTAAAAAAAAAAAGACGACTGGGGCGTTGCCATGCTTGGGGTGGGCTCATGGCAGAAGGACAGCTGGGGGAGGAGCCGACAGGATTGGGTGCCCTGTCGGTCATGAGATTTGTTGCCACGCTGGGGGTGGGCTCCAGCATGGCACCTTGTACTCGGGGAGAGTGAAACTGATGGGGATTGGGCACCCCGTCGGTGATAACATTGGGGAGGAGACGGTGACTGATGGGGATTGGGACCCCGTCAGCTGCTACATCGACTTGCTACATTAGGGTGGGCATAGCGTGGCATTGGAAGGCTTTGGGGGAGGCGCGCAGCACAGCCGGCGAAGTTGGGCACCCTCGTCGGCTATACTGTCAAGAGGGAGGGCAGCACGCAGTATGCGTATGCTTCTCTGTGTGTGTGTGTGTGTGTGTGTGTGTAGGGGAGTTGCGATGAGCAGGCAATATCTGATCGCTGCTCACTGAAGCATAGCTCCCCCTTTCAACTGTATGCCACTGCATTTTGGAGCTTGTCATAGACAGCTCCAGCATGCATTGGCTTGCAGGGGCCGCGCCTGCCAACACACTGACTGAATTGGAAGAGGGGGTGACACACCTCCGAAATCTCGGATGATGGCAATATGTTTCTTACACATGCATGCAAGCAAACATAAAAATAACAGTATAGGTGCTAGGGTGTTTCAACCAATCAGAATTGAGCTTTTACAGTGCCCATTTTCTAAATATATATATTCTCACTTTATTAGCATATAACAGAAAGTGTTCCATTTGGGTGTATTTCAAATACATTTTCTGCCATAGATGGAAAATATAGATGATTTCGTCTCAAGTACATCAAACTCAGAAACAATCTTCAATGAGGGCAACATCATTCATTCTTTTCTGCATATTCACTGCCCTAAACATGCAAAATACTGTCAACACACTCACTTTTTACTTCTGAAAGAAAATGGTTGTTTAACGTTCATCTGGAATAGGAAGTGGTACTGATGTTTCATATTTGCAGTAACATCTGTCACTGAAACTCACAGCAGGTAGTGGGCATGTGCAGTGAGCCATTTTCCCACAGAGCATGAAAGGGAAACGGAGAGACCTATGCACACTAACCAGACCAGGGTTCACACCTAGATCAGTACATCAAACTTAACTAGCTCCAAAGAGTTCACAGTTGCCTACAGAAAGCTGACAAAACAGTGACAATAACATACTGACAGGAGGTGTGACTCTAAAATAAGGTAAAATATTTGCATCAGGAGCTGATTTGTTAATGTATGCAGTCAGAGATGTACACCTTCTGACTCAATAGCATACAGTGAAACCTCATACAGTAACTATTGCAAATATAATTTGCTTTTGAATAAATATTCATTTTAAGGCTCACATATTCAGACTAGATGCGCGGCGCGTCCTGAGATGTGTCACACATCTCCAGACTTTCGAGGGCCATCGGGGGTGTGGCAATATTCAGAAGCCCCTGATGTGTCCCACAAACCCGGCTTCACTGTTGCGCACAATATTGTGATGTGCCTATACAAATGAGGTGGTCTCTAATGCATATGCATGCCACACATCACAATATTCAAATGCCCCCTGGCAAAGATATGGCCAGATGTGCTGGCCCAAAGTTAGGACCTCAAAGCCCTACTTTATGCATGGGGCCGAGTGGTGCCCTGCACACAGTCCTAGGTTGGTCACATGTTCCCCTCTACCTGAGCCTCGAACGTTGATATGAGATGATGTCACCCCCTCCCATGCCAAAATCTCCATTTAAATGTAACAACAACACCCTGTCCAAGCCCAGATCACTGTACAAATGTCATAACACCCCTCTGCCCAGCCCCGATCTCCATATTAATAGGAATACTATCCCCGGTATCCCTGGCAGTCTAGTGGTACCCCTTCCCTGGCCCTGACCCTCATAATAAAATGAATAATATCCCCCAGTATGCCTGGTAGTCTAGTGGAGCCCCCTCCCCAGCCCCGCTCTTCATAGAAATAAACATAATAGCCCCTCCCTGGCAGTCTAGTGGTACCCCCTTCCTGGCCCTGACCCTCATATTAAAATGACAAATATTTATTTATTTTATTTATTTGGTTTTTGTTTACTGGGTAAGCACCATAGCCAAGACATGACTATTTTCAGGCATGACCCAGGAGATTACATGGGTAGGAAAACTTGGAGAAAAACAAACATTTGCAATACATACATTTTGCCAAAATAAGGGATAACTACAAAGATACAGCACAAGATCAAATTACATAATTTGCAGACATATATTGGTAATAGGTAGGGATAAACAAGGAAGAAATACATACATATTGACTTTAGTGAATTCATCAAAGACACATAGATTTCACAAGTTGCTAGCATGCATGGCCAAATACGGATAGCAGTGGCATACATTTTGTGACTATAACTCATTCCTTCTGTCAAAACACCGGGTTGAGAGCAGTAAGACACACTACAAAGCATACAACATAAGTGCTTATAATCTAAGCTAGAAGAGCTGGCCAGAGAGTAGCAGGTAGCAGTTGGGGATAGAGAGAGAGGAGACAGATAATAGGTTCAAGGAGGGTGAAGCAGGCACAAGAGACCTGGCTAAAGAGGAAGGAGTGAAAAGTACTTTTAAACAAGGCATGTGTAGGGGCTAGGCGAACTGCAAGAGGCAGAGAGTTCCAGAGTTTGGCCGCTGAGTAAGAGAAGGCAAGGGTGCCTTTGTTAGATTTACATCTTGGTATTTTCAGCAACACTTTATTAGCTGAGCGGAACTGGTTGTCTAGTGAGTCCATCCTCCCCAGCCCCAGTCTTCATAGTAATAAACATAATAGCCCCTGGTATCCCTGGTAGTCTAGTGGGTCCCCCTCCCTGGTCCTGATCTCCACAAAAACACATATGACAGCCCCAGTAACCCTGGTAGTCCAGTGCACCCCCCCCCCGGCCCCAAGCATGGTTTCCAGAAAAAAAGCTCCCATCCCCATACCCTGGTAGTTGAGTGCCCCCCCACTCCATTAGCCAGTGACACACCACCCTGCTCTCCCAACCTGACCATAGCCAGCGACTGGCATATCCCACCCCACACCACACTAGCCAGCCACTAACTGAACTGTACAGAAGCACTGTACACTATATAGTACACACCCATTGGTTGACCGATCAACCAATGGGCATGTACTATATAATGTGCAGTGCTCCTGTACAGTTCAGTCAGTGGCTCGCTAGTGTGGTGTGGGGTGGGCTGTGCTAGTCACCAGCCCGGGTTGGGTTGGGGGCAGGGGACTGTACAGTTCAGTGGGGTGGGGTGGGTGGGTGGCCACCAACTACCAGGGTACGGGACGGAGCCTTTTTCTGAAACCATGCTTGGGGCCGCAGGGCACACTGGACTATTAGGGTTGCTGGGGCTGTCATATGTGTTTTTGTGGAGACTGGGGCTGGGGAAGGGGGACCCACTGGGCTACCAGGGATACCAGGAGCTATTATGTTTATTACTATGCTATTATGTTTATTACTATGAAAATAGGGGCAGAGGAGGGGGGCTATTATGTTTATTACTATAAAAATCAGGGTGGAGGAGGGAGGACTCTCTAGACTACCAGGGAGAACCGGGGGGTAATTATTAATTTAATATGAGGATCAGGGCCAGGGAGGTGGGTACCACTAGACTACCAGGGTTAACGGGGGATATTATTATTATGATGATGATGATGATTGAGGCTGGGGGGGCACTGCACTATGGAAAAGGGGATTCAGGTAGTGCTGTAATTTAATAGGGATTGGGGCTGGGGAGGGCAGGCACACTAGACTGTCAGGGACAGGGGAGATGTCTTATTTGATTTGCAGATTGGGGCTGGCCCAGCGCATTCCATCAGGCGCAACCATGCAAATGAGCCCATAATGGGCATGTAAATGGCCTGTTTCCACCCTGCATGCCCAATGAGCTGATTTTCTTGTTTTGGCTGAATATTGCTGATGGCAGTTGTGGTTCATACAGGTATATGCTATGCATTCCCCTATGGGCATTCTTCAACCCCACACCCTGGATGTGCCATGCCATACATGGCAGCCACTTACTATGCATTGCACATCCAGGGTCTGTTATTCACACAGGTTGTGCAATCTGTTCCCATCATGCATTCTGTTTGAATATCACAGCAGAGCCAGCTGGTGCATCTTTTTTGAGCAATGCATGGTTATGCATGTGCAAATGGCCAGCTCTGAATATGAGGCCCCATTTCTTTTTTTTTTTTTTTTTTTTTTTTGTTGCTGTAGAAAAAAAAATCAGGTAAACTGATTCAGCAAAGGTACTGTACGTTTTAAAATATATATTGCTTAATTTCTCTTGTTTTTATAGTCACAATTTGAACAAGAAATAAAATTCAGATCACCTTATTGTTGCCTAAAGTTTATTTACACTAAACCTAAATTATGTTTTCTATAGTGATTGCCATAGTCCTCAAACAAATGTTATTTGCATTTGTTTATGACCTTCCATTCTTAGTATCAATGTTAAGCCTACAAAAATAGCTTCACAAAAATATGGGATCTAGAAGTGCCACCTGAGGAGGTCTGTGAAGATGCTGAGGCACTGGGCGGAGGAGCTGGAGTCACTCACCTTGAAGACAACAGCCTGGGGCATAGACAGCAATAAGGCAGATGTATGGCGGCCCTGAAGTGCACAACTTAAACAGAGAAAAAAAGTAAGGCAACAACCAAAAAGTGAAATGCAAACAAAAAAAGTAAAGCAACAAAACCAAATGTAAAGTGCGAGGTCATAAAAATATAGTAGCAAAACAAAAACAAATGTAAAGTGCAAGCAAAATAAATGACAAATACAAAATCCAATGCAAACCAAAGTAATAGTAATCTGCATCTAAAATGATTATTTAAAAAATATATATATTGGCACAGCTAAAAAAAGAATGCAAACAAGAAAGAATAGCAGCACAAAAAAGCAGAGCAAGGCTAAAGCACACAATAATTGCACATCACAACTACAAATGAGTGCAAACAAGTATAGCACAACTAAATGAAAGAAAAAAAAGGTAGTGTAAAAAAAACATAAATGCAAAAGGAAAGTACAAACAAAATCAAAATGTATAACAAAAAAGTTTGGTTAGTTTCAGTTGATAAATTACAACAACCAAAAACTTTTAATACAAACTTAAAAATACAGTAACTGCCAAACTTAAGCTTAACTGAATGTAGTAAAACAACAAAAAATGAAGGGCAAAAAAAACAAGACAGGAAAGCAACCAAATTGGATGCAGCAACCAAAATATTATGTAAACAGAAAACCAGAAACAGAAGGGAAACAACAAAAACAATAAGCACATCATGAAAACAAAATGCAAAACAAATTGCTGATGGAAATGGTTTGCACAATGGAAATCACATAATAGTAGGCACCTCATAAAAGTGACATAAAAAAAGGTGTTAACAGAAATGGTTTGCAGAATGGAAATGACAGTGTTTTGTCCACAGGAAGGTGAACCTGTCAATTACTGTTGCTGTTCAAAAAGCAAGCTGGTCAGACAGACATCTCTTCTCAGATTGCTCTAGCTCTAGATAGTACTAATAAAGAGGGACAATGTCAGCCTTTTGACGAATTTTTGTTACCCCTCTACTGGTTGTGCCTGTTAAAAGAGCTCTCAAAAGCAGGTGGTTACATTACATGTCAAACACTTAGTTGTTACATGTATTCAGTATTTTTAATAAAAATATCTTTTAGTCATCCCAGCCTTATGAGCACGGTCCACTCCTTCCCATATATCCCCAACAGAGTTATGGCACTGAATCGTGCCAAACTCGGGCCTGAACAAGTTCGGTGATTTGGAGGCATATGAAGTAAATACCTGGCTGTGTTATATAAAGTGCACTGAGGGTTATTTCATACAGAAGTTGCTGTTAGAATAGTGAAACCAGGGCTTAGCAGATGATGTGTGTATATGGTAACTCTTTAGTAAGAATGGCTCTGACTTTATAGATCTGTAAACCTATGTGTTTAAGGATAGAATCTGGTGAATACTACAAATGGGGCTCCCCAAAACCCTACAAAGTCCAGTGGCACAACCAAAACCACCAGTATCACCGATCCACACTTTGATATTGTGCTTACTATCCATGTGGGTGCTCAGTACAGGGATATCATTAACTTAGAAAAAACTGTGGTGTCATACATCTCAGTACTGTCACCCCCAAAGGCATACATTACTTTACTGTTTCACAAATCGTCAAGGGCAAGCTTACTTGCAAACAACAGATTTTTTTTTTATACAGACACAGTAAGGATAGTAATGATACCACCAGCTGTCACATTTACTTGTAGACCCATGGGAGTCTTTCTGGCACTGAGTGTATTAGTGGGCATCCTTTATATGAATTGCACTTGATCAGCCTGGTTAGAAAAAGAAAACTTCTTCAAAACATCCATCTTTGGATAGTCAGCGCATGGGGGAGAGACATGCACAGAACATGTGCGCATGAATGAGCTTATGTTTTACAGTGATGTCATGGCTTCTTCAGAGCATTAAGTTCCTGCTGGTTGGTTGTCCCTTTTATACCCATATAATTGGGTTTAAAATGAGACGTCACCAGTCTGATGATTTGACTGCCACAAAGGTGTACAGTCTGGGTCAACTGAAAAAGGGGCAGGTAAAAAACTTTTTTCAAACAGCCTTTTCCAAAGTGCAAATGTACCTAAGATATTTATACATAGCCCTGTGCATGGTAGCGCTTCTGAAATTACACCTTATTAATAAATGTATGAAATACATGCACACAGCGGAACTGATCATAAAGATTTCCAACCTGCATATGTGCAATGCCAAATGCTTTTGTTGAAAGATGCGCATGGCAGCCCTAAAATACTATATGTGACACTGTATGAAAAAACATATATAGCACATAGCAACAGATCTTTCGCACATGCCAGGGTCAGAACTGGCTATAAATATATGCAGCAAAAGATCCAAAACAACATTATACAACATTATAAACACTTGATGATTTGTGAAACAGTAAAGTAGTGGTATGCTATAATTCAAAAGGTGTTTAATAGAGCCGACAATATGGACAGATGCAACCTGTTACAAACATGGAGTGGCAGGAACAATATAAGAGAGATCAAAGGACCTATTTTGTCACTAAATACAATTCCTAAGTAATGATGTCATACAGGTATTAAATAATATTGGGAAATCTTAAAAGAAGATGAATGTCTGAATGCATTTACAAAACAAGAAGCCACAGGTGAGCTACAGGACACAAAACTTATGGAAGCATCTTGTACACACTTATTTAGCTTGATAAAAAACAACCACAATGTACTTGGATAGGCTGCAACCAGTGGGAAATTTTGGATGCAGAAACTGTGTACACTGTAGCAATACTATCAACATGTCTAGTTTTGCACACACACAATCTGAAAGAAAGTTCTCTATAAAATAATTTATTACGTGATATAACTGTTAACATGCCCTTTTGGCATGCCTTATATTGAACATATGGGACACTGATTAAAAGTTCATATGGTATTCTACAAAGTGGCCTGTAACATGCAGCAGGCTACTTGCAAAATGGACTTATGCCAGCAGAGTCCTTGAAACCCCCTGTGACATGGGCTAGTGGGTTTCACGGGAGGCGGTTGCACCCTATTCTGGAAGGGCAGCAACAAAGTCCCCAGTGGAGCTATTCTAGAACAACCCCCAGAGGACATACGTCAAAGTAGAGTTACACCAGCTTTTAGCTGGTGTAAGTGTAATTGCACCTTCCCTGGGTTGTGAGGATCTGCCAATTGCCAGCTCTGACCACCTGTGGCAGCCTTCCCATGCCCCATGCCTCCTATACTGCAGCAGTCCCGCAGGGATGCAGTGTCCCCCATCCCCAAACCCCCAAAGTGATAGTGCCCCACAGGGCTGCAGTGCCCCACACCCCCAATCCCCTGATTGTTTATTGCCCTGCAAGGCAGCAGAGGCCCCCAACCCAGAACCCCCTACATGATATTGCCCCACAGGACATCTGTGTCCCCCGACCTATTCCAGGACCCCAACCCCCTAGTCCCTTCTGTGCCATGCCATGTACAGTAGCCACACACTCCACACTCCCTGGTAGTCTAGTGGCCCCCACCCAGCAGTGCCAGTCCACCCGCACCCCTTCAGCCATCTCCAGCCGGTGACTGGCATGGCCAACCTCACCACCACAGCCAGCCACCGACTGAGCTCCATAGGAGCACTACTGTATATGTACGCTCATAAATTACTGTACCGTTAGTCATTCATAAGCGCATATATACAGTCCACTGATGGCTGCGACCTGTGACATGCCCATCAGGTACACCATTCTTTTGGCATACCATCCACATGTCGCAAATCACAGGACTTAGCTGCAACCCTGCCCCTTCTAGAATTGGGTGCAGGGTCTTTGTCACAACTGCAATTGGCGCAAGTCACCTTTGGCGGAGGCATGTGCCAGTCTTCTAGAACTGGGCCCACCAGGTTTACAGAACTATAAAGTCAGAGCCAATCTTTTTTTTTGTAAACATTGTTTATTGAGAGGCATTAAAAAGATAACAAACACATATACATAAAATTGTTTCCGGCATTACATCAACTGTATGAGACATTCACAAATATGACAGTATTATACATAATATAACAAGCATTTGTCAATGCCGAACGTTCGCTTGCAGGTATTTGCAGTGGTGTGTGGCACTTGGACATGGCTTAATGTCTTTAGGGGGTACAGTTTACAGAGGTGCAGCCCTTTCCCTTTTTGCACAGTCAGACTTTTAATTTCACACCCACTCCATCATATGATGGACAAGAAGAAATACAGTTAGTGTTCAAAAGCATATTTCAAGGGTACCCACTGACAGCACACTGATCAACAGTCAAAAGGGTTTGCACCCAAGCATTTCAGCCAGTACAGCAATTAATACCTGTCCATTTGCTTTTACCTGTTGGGCATGGTGGCTCGGACCACCCTCTGGATTAATGACAAGGGATGTGGGACTCTGTGCTGGTCTACTGACCATGAGCTATGACAGTTACAGTAGTATTGTGGTTGAAATACACTGCAGTGGCTATGGTGACCCCGGTGCTGCTCATCACCAATACCTGTTTCCCACTGCCTAAGGGCTGCAGCTTGTACATCTCTAGCTCACCTTTCCTGATCAACCAGTTCACAGTAGCCAGGAACTTGGCCACCCTCTCCTGCATGAACTTCAGCAGCAGCTCTCTCCCTGCCTCCATCTGGGTCTTGTCATCGGCCCAAACCTTCAGATGCACCAGCATCTCAAACTCAGCTGGGAGGATAAGGGACTATATGCCAAGGACAGGTTTCATCTTGCCCCATTAGGGAAGGAAGTCCTTAAACAGGGGATGGATGACTACATACAAGAAAGGTGGGGTTTAAACTTGTAAGGGGGAGAGGATAAGGAGGCTTTGGGGTGGGGTTCGACAAAAAGGATCAGGGATAAGGGGTGGGGGTTAGTGTTATTAAATGCCAGGAGCTTGGGAAACAAGTTGCCAGAGTTCCAGGCCATGCTGTTCGAGGGGTGGATGTGGCGGCAGTCACGGAAACGTACCAACAAAACCATGACTGGGACCTAAATGTAATGGGGCACACTATGCTTAGAAGGATAGAAAGGAGGGCCTAGGGGTGGAGTGGCTATGTTCATTAGAGATGACATAGAAATTGCTATGGTAGAAGAGGCAGAGGGAAACGTGGAGGCCTTATGGGTCACTCACGATCCCCAGCAGGAGATAAGGTCAAGCTGGGAGTAGCATATAGGCCCCCCGGGATGAGTGATGTTCTAGAGGATGGTTTGCTGGACAACATCATTGCCCAGTGTAGTCCAAAAGGGGAAGGAGTGGTGTTGATGGGGGACCTTAATATGCCAGGTACAAACTGGGGAACCATGTCCTCTAAGGTGGCCAAGGAGCAGAGGCTGCTGGATGGCTTCCAGGATGTGTTCTTAACACAGCATGTGATGGAGCCCACAAGGGAGGGGCATGTCCTGGATGTGGTTCTGGCAGATGGGGATCTGGTAAGGGACATGGTTGTACAGGACCCCCTGACTGGGAGTGACCACAATACTGTCTGGTTTCAAATAAGCATTGGGGGAGTGGGGGTGAGATCTAGGACACTGGCAGTGGACTTCAGGGGGGCAGACTTTATGGGCATGGGAAATATTCTCAAGGATCACTTGAAGGGATTACCTCAACAACAAGTGTGGAAAGAGATGGGAGGTCATAAAACTGGGACTTCATGAGGCAGTCAGGATCTCTGCTAAGTTGAAACGTAGGAGCAAGGTCACATAAACCATGCTGGTGGTCCAGTGAGGTCCAGGTAGCAGTCAGAGAAAAGAAGGCGGCTTACAAAAATATAAAACAACAAGAGGGGATAAGGAAAAAATGTACCAGCTTGCATCTAGAAAAGTCACCTGTATGGTGAGGGGAGCTAAGTCCAGTAAAGAGCAACGGCTGGCACAGGGGATACATGGAGGGGAAAAGGGGTTCTTCCGGTACATTGGGGAGCGGAGAAAAACTAAGGGCCATCTCAGCAGATTGAGATCAGAAGGAGGGTGGGTGGAAGAGGCGAGGGACCAGGCAGAGGTATTTAACGAGTACTTTGCCTCTGTATTCACTAGGGAGGGGGATGGGATATCTACAAAGCAAGGCACAAAGGGGATAGAAGCGGCAGGGAGTGGGATCAGGGGAGCAACAGAAATGGAGCAAAAGGGAGGGAAAGGTACCCCATGGGTGTCACATCTGGATAAGGATAAAAAGACCAGTAAGGTGGAGGGGACGGATGATGCCATCCCCACCAAAAGGGTGTGGTTTGCCCTCAAGGCCCTAAAGAAAGACAAATCTCCTGGCGGATGGCATTCATCCGAGAGTACTATGGAATTGGTGGACATACTGGCTGCACTCTCATGGAGCTTTTCAACAGGTCACTTGAGACAGGAGGGCACCTAGGATTGGCGAGAGGCACATGTGGTACCAATCCATAAAGGGGGTCAAGGAAGTACCAGGAAACTATAGACCCATCAGTTTAACCTCAGTGGTGGGAAAATTAATGGAGAGTATACTAAAGGAACGATTGGGGGTTTACTTGGAGGAGGTGGGAGGTCTGGATAGTCGGCAGCATGGGTTTGTGCCAGGTAGATCATGTCAAACCAACCTTGTGGAGTTCTATGAATGGGTAACATCAGAACTGGACAGAGGTAAGCCTGTGGATGTATTATTCTTGGACTTCAGCAAGGCGTTTGACTCTGTCCCCCACAATGGTCTGGTGGAGAAACTGATGGGGTTAGGAGTAGGCCCTTTGATGGTCAGATGGATTGAAAACTGGATAGCTGGACTCACTCAGAGAGTAGTGGTCTGTGGGGAGCTCTCGAACCCTACAAAGGTTGGTAGTGGGGTACCACAGGGCTCGGTCCTGGGTCCAATCCTGTTTAATGCATACATATCAGACATCAGGGATGGTATAGGGTGTGAAATGAGTCTCTTCGTGGATGACTCCAAGATGGGAGCAGTAGTTGAGGAGAGAGGGAGGTTGGCCCTGCAAGGGACCTGGACACCCTGGAAAGCTGGGCTCACACATGGAAATTAATTTCAATATCACCAAGTGCAAGGTGTTGCATCTTGGTCGGGAAACCCTAAACACAGGTACACCCTGGGAGGAGGTGCTGGAAGCCCTCGACAGGGGAAAAAGACCTAGGGGTCATGGTGGATACATGTATGAATAACACTGAGCAGTGCAGGAGAGCAGCTAGCAAGGCAAACAGGATGTTGGGATGCATCGCAGGGGATCACCTCTAGGAGCAAGGAAGTGATTCTGCCGCTGTACAATGGACTGGTTAGACCACACCTTGAGTACTGTGTACAGTACTGGAGACCACACTTGAAGAGGGACATACAGCTCCTGGAGAGGGTACAGAGGAGGGCAACAAAGATGATACGAGGGCTAGGGGATTTGACTTACGAGGACAGACTTGAGGAGCTCTGCCTGTTTTCATTGGAGGAGAGGAGAGACAGGGGGACATGATTGAGGTCTTCAAGTACCTCAAGGGAATAAATAGGGTAAACATTGAGGGGATCTTTAGACTAAAGCAGGGAGGCATCACCAGAGGGCATGGTTTGAAGTTGGAAGGTGGAAGGGTGAGGGGGGAAAAGAGGAGGAGGTTTTTCACTGAGAGGGTGGTGGACCCTTGGAATGCTCTGCCTGGTGAGCTGGTTCAGAGATCCACAGTGGAGGGCTTTAAGAGGGTGGGACAGACACAGAAAGTGGATGTATCAGATGATGGCCTGTCCCGGGGGGGGTGGGGATGGATGATAGGGGTTTCTGGAGCACAAGGGATGGGAGGGTCTCGGCACCCAACTAAGGATCTAGGTTCGAGCAGACTTGATAGACCATAAGGCCTAATCTGCTGGCAAATAGTATGTTAGTATGTTAGCTGCTGCAGAAACAACTGGACCCCAGAAAACCACGGCGCAACACAGTGTCATCAGGAGGAGGTCCTGCAGAGTGGCACACATGGTGCCCGCAAATCTTGGTTACTCTTCCGTGTGGTCAGTACTGACATAGCCCAACACTAAGATGCTTCTTCAGGAAACTCCATATGTCAGTTGTAAATAGTAACTGCTGTGGGGTCTGGGAGGTATAACTAGCATTCTTTTTTAGCCAGTAGGAAAGCATGTAGGTAGTGAGTGGGCGGAGGCAGGTGTTCAGACACTAAACTCAACCGTAGTATTACTGGGGAGACATGCATGTGTGAGGTATGTCAGTGTCACTCTTGAAATTCATGTGAAACCAAAAAATAAACACAAGGCAGAGCACAGGCAGGTCGAAGATGTTCCTCTGTAAGTTAAGAGGGGCTTCTGCCAGAGTTAGTTCAATGGGTGAGCCAGAGAATAATGGAGCGGGGAGGACAGCAGCAGTGGGAGGAAGCGGGAGGGATTGTGATGTCAATGTGCTAAATACACACACATTACCAACGCTGACTGCAGTGGTGGTTTTCTCTTTGAACTGTAGAGCACTGCAGCTGAACTGCTGTCATACACAGCTTGCACATCCATTGGTGCGGTACGGTCACGTCTGCTACATGGAGCACTGCATTGGACAGGAAGGCCACACAGCTTCAAAAAGTCATACTGTCCCACAACGTTACTTGTGCATGCACAAAAGCAAACGTAAAAAGGACATTGGAGCTCGTGTTCAAGACTGACAGGGGGCAGCAATTTCTGGTGATGCTGCATTTCATATGGCAGGCTAAGATTTGAGCTCCATTGGGTCCACCGATATAATACCTCCTTACACTAATTTAAATTCATTAGCTCCACAATTTCATTAAGAAAGAGGTTTGGATTGAATGGGGAGTCACCAGAGGCTAACTAAATATAAATTGGTAACAGGAAAGAAACGTACTCTTCTGCAGCACAGCATGCATCCTCTCTGAATAGTATGGCAATGGGCAGTTTGGAATAGGGCAGCAACCCACAAATGCAGTTGTTATAACTGAGCTTCTGGACTTTCAACAGGAAACTCAATCATTATATGCAAAATTAAAATCTTCGTTGCTAATACTGAAGGGAAAAATCTGAGAAGTGGAACAGCATGCAACTAGCATGGATGGCACGGTTGATCGACTTGAGAGATTGTTTACTTGGCTTCCAAGAGACCCAAACCCTTATGGGAAAATGCAATGCCCTAGAAAATAGGTTGCACTGGAACAGCATCTGAATCTTTGAAGTACCAGAGGAGCTGAAGCCAAGAGGTATTTTGTGACTTTGTTCAAGAATTCTTGATCTTTTTGACCTCTTGCTGCTTCCGATTGAGAGAGCACACAGATCCTTAATGGCAGCACTGGCATTTAGCACACACGAGGCAAGTGGCCTCTTGGCGCGCCAGCAAGGGTCCGGGACTGGTGGGTGCAAAAACCCAAGAGACAACCAAGAAAAATGTAATGTCCTTCTGAACAGTGACATATTCCAATATTTATATATTTTAATTTAAACTGCTATAGTATCAAACATTCAAGTCATCAACATTTTGTGACTGACTTAGTCACCTCTTCAGCTTGTGAACATAAACTTAAAACAATGGATGCTCAATAAATTTATTATGCAGTAGCTCCCAATGTAGGGGTCAAGATTACTTATATATGCTAGCTTTATGTAGCTGCTGGAGTGCTTTTAAAATTCCAGCACTTAAATGGCTACTATGAGCTCCTGTTTATACTCCTGCTACTAAATGAAAGTCTAAGAGGTATGTCATCCTCTTGTTCCTCCCAGCCAACTTCTCAAAACATGACCTCAGTGGAGGAAATGAAGGGTGGGGGCACTGCAGGCTCTAGTGCACCATCTGCATCCATAGGGCACTGTTAAACCTCCCCCAGCTCCGAAAGGCCCACTTTCCTTCTTCCTATAATTATATACCTGAAAAGCTGCTTGAAGCTGTGGCTGCTTCTGCTGTATTGTCACCACTTCTCATCCCCTTCTCCGCCTTGAATGATAACACTTGCTGCTCAGCTGTCCATTCTGCCCTGAAACCACACACACGTCCAACAAGAGTCAGAAGGCTCAGAGGACCCTACATTTGAAGCAGCTCCCCGCTGGTGAGATTACTGCACGCTTTGAAATGTGCACATGAATTCGATTCAGCCCCAGCCAGATTCGATTGGCTCCAACTCCTGAGTACTGTGGCATAGAAAGTGAACAGCTGATGGAGCATCGGAGCATGCCAAAACACAAATCCAGAGATCTGCAGTGAGAAACATAGAGTGAGAAGGACAGCAAGAGAGCGAGCGAGAGCGAGTGAGAGAGAGATAGAGAATGAGAATGTAGCAGAATTGTTCTCTCCTGCTCTTTTGCTCTCTCATCATGTTACAAACATTCTCTCTCACTCTCTCATCCATTGGTTTACAATGCGGATAAACAGCACACACTGCAGGTTACAGATATTAGAAGTAAATAGTTTACAACCTGAGTATGCTGGAGGACTTTCTGGCAATGTTGTAATATATTTACTTCTGTTATTTACACTTTCCAAACTTGTCTGATTTGTCTGAAAAAAAAACATTTAAAGCATAAAAACTTACAAATCTGGTGTTCATGGTCTCTAAGGCATGAGAGCCAGTTAATGCCCACCTGAATGGTGATTGCCATACTGTGCCATGAAAAACACAATTTCAACTCTGAAGATGATGCAAAATGAACCATTTGTAACGCAGCCCTCTAAGGATCCAACGTCTCCCCAGACCAATCTTTGTCAGGTTTTATAATCATATGGTCCAGCAGCAAATTTTAATGAGGGCTTGGAGATTGGGAAAGCTGGAATATTGGGACCAGAGAATATAGTTTGTGAATTTGCTACTCCCAATTGTTCAGCGCCAACGGAAATCTTCAGTGCAATTGTTTGCAATGTTATGAAGCACGTATAATAAAATACATTCTGTTGTATCCTGCTCATTTGAAAATTATTTTACCAGAGGGGCTACGATCTACAATGAATTTGCAGTTGCAATTGGTGCCCTACAGATAAAAGAACTGATGCGAGAGGATTATGGAGTGTCAGAATACCTGGGAAAGCGGCCCTGCAAAAAAAGTCGTAGTCTAAAGTGTCTGCAGAAGTTAAGAACTGGAGAAAAGAACAAAGGCTTGATGAGAGCTGTAATTAATTTTTTGTTCTGAATGCGAGGTTTGTTTTAATTTAATTGCCTACATGTGAGTCTCCCCAGCAATGCTCGAGATAGTTCGATGGCAGCTGTGGTGGATCCGATGTTCGCACTGTGATCTGCAGCAGCCAGTGGAGTAACCAGCCTTAAAAACGTACGCACTAATAATCTAAACTATAGGCTGGGGTCTTGGTGAAGTCTGGCATTTTGGGGTAATCTGAAACAGAATTAGATACCCTGTTACCCCTCCCATGCCTAGTAAGTTGCACTATAGTCCTTCTGCAGTCCCCACAGTTCATTGAGTTGTCTAAACCACCTGCCTGTCAACTCCATTCCTCCTGAGTCCCTCTCCATCCCAACTATAACAACAAGTAGGGACGAGGCAAGAATTATTTTGAGGTGCTTGATATGATATTTTTGAATAAGGAGAAATAAAAGTGGTCCGGCCCCAGAAGCTCTGGGGGTTTACATGCTTTATGGTGAGTTTTATGTTTTTCTTGAAGACACAGTTTTGTTACATCTTGCCTACCCCTAATTCTCAAGAGAAATGCCCCCCATGGAATCAGAGGTGTTGGAGGCTCTGGCTGGCATTACAGTCTGCAATTTAATGGTTGTAGACAATCACTGTCAAACAAGTGCCATCAAACACCTACCCATATGCATTTTTTATAATATACTGTGAAAGATTTCTACACTAAGGCTGGGGGTCACTCTTAGGGGGTTTACATGCTCTTTAGTGAGTTTTCGCGCTTTTCTTGGGGGAGAAAAAACAGGGACAGGTAAACAACAATTTAAAAAAACTAACATATCAAATATACAGTCGCTTATATATATAAATCAGACTGGTGTGGCATCTTGGGGATCTGGTGACAAATGTAATCCAACCCATGCTTGACTTTCATGGTTAAGAAATGCCACCAAAACCCCTCAGTGCCATTACAGCCTTCTGTACACTTGCATATACTCTGTTCCTTGTGTAACTGCACTTTAATGCATTATAGCCACTGATTTTCTGTTTTAAAATGGGTAACATCATTTACAAAATGTTGATACCTAAGTTTTTGTTTGTTTGTTTTGTCATCCCCACTCCCCCACCCAAATACTGAGTGCATAACAGCATATTTTACTAACATAATGTAACAGAAAATGGGGTGGAGAGACACATTTAGTGCTCAGTGCCAGATTGTAAATGATGTGTAAATAGCTTTTCATGGACAAATGACTCTAAGCAGTGTTTAACAAGCATTTGTCAATGCCGAATGTTTGCTTGCTGGCATTGGCAGTGGTAGTGTAGAAGTTACAGAGCTGCGTAATAGGAATGGCAGTGAAGTATTGAACTGAAGCCAACCCCACCACCACCCTGCAGAGAGTGACAGGCATTGGGGTGTGCATTTGGGTTGTCAGGCATAACGGCCACGCCATTTCACCACACCCCACCCTGCAGACACTGACAAGTGTCACGGTGTTCCGTGGGGTCTTTGGCCATATCGCACCCCATTCCATCAGAAATCACAGTGAGATGGGTGATATAGAGAATGGGGTGGACTTTGGGGCTGAAGAGTCCAAGGCATACCGATGCCTCTCACTGGCTGCAGGGTGTGGAATGGTATGAGCATTACAGGCAAGAATCCCAAGTCACACCCTGATGCCTGTCATTCTCTACAGGGTTGGGCGTTATGGTTGGAAACCCTAATACCTTAGGCATTCGTTGGTATTTTCACTCCAAATGTTCAACATGGTTTTTGTTGACCCTCCTCATGAACAGGGGAATATCAGTTTGTTAGCCGAAGCTGCTAATGCACAGCGATTACGGCATTTAGCACCACAGGTGCAAAACATTCCAACAGGATGTAAAATGACAGCTGTACTGTTCATGGGGAGGTGTAAAATGGCAATATTGCAAATCTGCAGTAAAAATATTTTAAAAATGGTGAAGTCACGATGCAATAGAAACTGTGCAACGCACACCCGTAATTATAATTAGGTTGGGGATTTTTACAGCAGGTTGTCAACCTTGGCATTTTGGTGCCTCCGATCATGAACAGTGTCACTGTGATTTTCTTTATCTGTCCCCAAACAATGATTTCCCACAGCAAGCACACATCTCTGTGCTGAAAGTGTGAAAACACACTTCGGCCATGTTGTGAAAAATGACAGCTGTACTGTAAATAAGGAAGTGTGAAAATGCCACTGGTGAAAATCTGGACTTAAAATATTACAAAGTCATGAACTTACGAGGGTGCGTGGAAACTGCACAATGCTCACTCAGTAACACAGTCATTTTATGGACTTTTGTCACCAAATTTTCAACATAGCCATTTAAGACCTCTGCTCAGAACAGTGTAACTGTGATTTTCTTAATCTGTCCCAAACATTGCTTTCGCACACCAACAGCACCATTGTGCGCTACATGTGCAAAAACACATTTTGGGCGGCATATGAAAAATGGCAGCTGTGCTGTTCATAAATAAGTGTAATAAAATGGCAATGTTGAAAATCTGGAGTGAAAATATTAAATTCGCAAACTTATGAGCATGCATAGGAACTGCGCAACGCACGCTCGTAAAACAGTCATTTTTAGGAATATTTTCACCAAATTTTCAACATAGCCATTTTAAGACCACTGCTCATGAACAGTGTCACTGTGGTTTTCTTAATTTGTCCCGTACATTGGTTTCAAGACAACGACTGCGCCATTGTGCGCTACATGGACGGAACACATTTTGGGTGAGATGTGAAAATGACATCTGTACTACTCATAAGAAGGTGTGGTAAAATGGCAATGTTGAAAATCTGGAGTGAAAATATTGAAATTTGAGAACTTACGGCGCGCATAGAACTGCACAACGACGCCAGAATAATCATGTTGTTCCACCACATCAAAATAGGCTTTGAGAGCTCACCTTATGAACACTGGCAGTGTCGTTCCATTAATCAGTCCCAAAGGGTGATTTTGCACAGTGACTGCGAAATCACCCTTCGGGCCTGAATAACGCCATGACAGTGACAGCATTCATGAGAAGGGGTCCCAAAAACCCCATGTTGAAAATTTGGTGCAAAAATTCCAAAAACTGCTTGAGATATGCAACAAAGTTGAAAACCCCCTATCTATCCCATTATACAGCTTACCGGCATTTCCTCAGTTCGCGGTCGGCTTTGAAGAGTGCAGACGTGTTCCCGGTCCACCGAAGATTGTCGCGCCAGACTCCGGAGGTAAGAGGGTGGTGGGGGTGTGGGAGGCAGGTGCTAGTGGGTGGGTGCAGGTTGTGGGAGGGGGCAGGAAGATCATGGGGACCATTTTTTCTTTACAGGTATTTAAAAGAAAAAGACGACATTAGGACATTTGCCTACGCTGGTGGGGCCCAGCATGGCAGAAGGATGGCTGGGGTGTGGAGCCAACGGGATTGGGCACCCCGGTCGGCTATGGCATTTGTTGCCACGCTGGGGTGGGCTCCCAGCGTGGCACCCTGTACTCGGGGGGGGAGACAGTGAAGCCGACGGGGGATTGGGCACCCCCGTCAGCTATACCATTGAGTTGCCACACTGAGGTAGGCACCCAGTGTGGCATTTGGAAGGCTTTGGGTGGGGAGCGTAGCACAGCCGACGGGGAATTGGGCACCCTCGTCGGCTATAGAGTGTGTGCGTGGGGAGCACTCAGTATGCGTGCGGTGTGTGTGTGTGTGTGTGTAGGGGGAGCTGCGCATGAGCAGGCAATATCTTATCGCTGCTCACTGAAGTGTAGCTCCCCCTTTCAACTGTATGCTACTGCATTTTGGAGCTTGTCATAGACAGCTCCAGCATGCATTGGCAGACAGGTGCCGCGCCTGCCAACACACTGACTGAATTGGAAGAGGGGGTGACACACCTCCAAAAACTCAGATGATGGCACTATGTTTCTTGCACATGCATGCAAGCAAACATAAAATGGCAAATTCTGTTTTAATCTCACTGTTTTCTAGAAAGAGATGGCCCTAATTTAGCTCTGCAGTGACACTGAGGCATTTGGCCTGGGCACACCCAGTAGTAGGTTGGTACAGTCAGCTCAGGTAGGAAAATGAATAGACAACATGGACTATCAGTCATTTCCTGCTGACAGATTTCTAAGTTTCTCTGTGCTGTTTGAATTGCCCTTGCGCAGAAAGCAACAGCAATGTCCTTTCTCTCGCCTTCCTCAGCTAGACTGTAAAACACACTGGGATACAGTTTGTGTGAAAGACACTATATAAACCAAAATCCGTTCTTTCCTTTTGTGCCAGAATTTCAAAGGGCACGACCACCACAATTTAGAGTTGTTAAGATATTTTAGTGATGTGCCTACAAAAGAGGAGCAGGTGTTTTCTGAAGAGTTTCTAAATGTACAGAGCGCCAGCAACCCTGTCCCATCACAGTTTCCACAAGAACCCCCAAAACAAAAATACCATAAATAAAGCAAACAAGTGTGGTGGTGCCTTGCCGACAGTACCTGTTCCCAGCACTGGCATGCCCATAGACTGCAACAGATCACATCACATTGACAACTGGGATCTATAATATTGTATTTTTTGTTTGTAGTTTTACTGCCCATTATGTTTTACGGGGCAGAACAAAGACTTAGCCATGCATCAGACAAACAGAACTACTGTAAGTGAGCAGCGTATATATAAACTGCAACTGCTGTACTATAACGGGGAATGTAAAAAAAGTCTTGCCTACTGGAAAGAAAAAACACTAGTGGATCATTGTCCACTGTAAACACAATAACTGTTTGATTGAAAGCGGGGCTACTGCTTAGGTAAGTGCTGACTGTATGCTTGCAGGGGACAAATAAGGGTACACATTAACTTTTCCAAGTGCAGTATTCCCTGACCTGATATCTCAAAGATTGTTGGGGGTCTATCGGGTTCAAGCAGAAACAGCAGCTCTAGTTGGCAAGGAAATGCCTCCTAAGTGGCTCACAATACACCAGGAAAACGTAGGAAAGTTGTGACTCAGTGCTTTTGAATCTTGGCATTTCGGGCCCTGAAAAATGATCACAGTTTCCTTTGACAGTACAAGGCACAATATTAAGGAGTGACCTTTGAGGATATTCTGTTTACTTTGATGTCATTTTCAGGCATGTTGCGTGATATCTGCAGACCACTGAGTTTTATGTCGAGCCTGACCCCTGCTACGTTCCAAGCTGGAAACATCACAAGCAACAGATTAAGTGAGCAGGTTTCCATGCCAATGCAATAAACAGAGATTACAGTATGCTATGCTACAGTACATGCACTGGACAGAAAGACAGTCACAGGCAGGTGAACAAATGGCATATGCTAATGATAGCAGGTCAAGTAGGTAAAATAAGAGTAGCACAAATTAATTCAACTGAGGAAGTATTTACTGAAAATAGTGTGTAAATGTCCAAACAATTACATGAAAATATATATGAGCCATAAAAGGAGAAAATAAATTAGTTGATATCAAACTTTGAAGTAGAAATTATGCTGATTGGTTTCTGGACCATGTGCCTGCAATACTGTATACTTCAGAAAAGCACCGTGTTAATAAGATATATATCCTAAAATGGCTTTAGTATTTGATATTAATGTTAAAAAATTGTTCTGTCTTACAATACTGACTATCAAATGTGGGCTCTATAGGGTATTTTGACTTCCCCAAATTGGAATGAATTCAAATCAGAACTAGTGAATTTATGTTTACTTCCACATGCAGGAATGTAATGATCTCCTTTCCTTCTTTTAAGTGACCTTAATCTGAATGACGCCTCCCTTGTTTTATGACAATGTCACTTTTACCTGCAGTGGGGTCCCCTGTAAATAGTGTCTACCTCATTAGATGTAATAATTGTATAGTGTCTCCCTCATTAGATGCAATCATTTTATTTTGCTAGTGTCTTTTGTTGCACCACCCACCCCTTCTTCGTCAAGATTGTCAGTAGACCTCTAATGTGAAACCTTCTCATACCACACTCCAGAATATATTTCAACTAGAGTCCAATTCATGTGCAGGGTTATGTTTTTACAAATGATGTCTTGTATGTGCTTTCCTGAGCAGCTTATATTAGATTCATCAAATAACTAGATTGTAAATGATTATAGTGAAAAGCAGTAACTCGCGATGGAACAATTTATTACTGTAATCTGTAATTAAGGGTGAAAAAATAGTTTCAAGGCAACGTGTTAGGCCATGGACCTACAGAACTAACCGCTGGACCCTTTCAACAGATGGTGATGTCTCACTCTTTTGTGACCTCAAGTCACTTGACTTCTCTTTACTTAAATCCACCCATTGCTAAACCGGAAAGTACTGTACTACTGACGTTGGAGGGGTAACATATAAGATCTGCGAAATAAAAACACATACAGGCAAAAATAAATAAATAAATAATAATAAGAGAAATTAACTACTACTATTTGGATACAGTATTAATATGAACAGATTAAATTGCTTTTCTTCATGGGTGCATCTGAACTATTTTTTTAACATTGTTTCGATCTATACAGGGCATACAATTAAAGTAATCAATAATCTGTAGGAAATGGCTTTTGTAACATTTTAGTACACAGTTTAACATTTTATTTGGGTTTCCCTTGGATGATTTTAAGAGAAGCCTGAAATCCTTTGTCTTTCAAGAGGCATGTGGCACTTTATAATTTCTGAAATGTATTGGTCCTGCCGAATTTCACCTACTGACTAGTTCCTACTTGTTCTTTGTGTATCTGACTATTTATTTGATATTTTCATTTGTTTATTCTATGTTAACCTCAGGGCCCTGGGATTTAGCCCTATTAAAATAAAGTTTACTACCAAAAGTTTGGTACATTAGAATGCATGCCATTTATAGAACTCTTTAGATTTAGTAGTTGTCGCATTGGTCTCTGTAAGAACAGATCCAGAGCAATTGATGGATGTTTTATCGGACCAATACGGGTCAGTATCGCGTTTCAGTTTTGATCAGCCGATCCCTTCAGGCTTCTGGCCAGCCGACTGGTTGGTCCGTAAGCTAGAGCACTTTGTTCTTGTTGTTACAGCCATGTTGGTCCATTAAAAGTCATCAAATCATTTGGTTCTGGATCTGCCATTTATAGTAAATGCCAACGGCTGTCCAATAAATGGCATGTCAGTACCGCTCAGGCTTGTAAAATAACATCAGAAATAGTGTTTGGGGTTGTCGTTTTCAGTGTGCTGTATTATACTTCATAGTAAAAGTTCATGGGACAATGAGTGTCCATAAAGAAGGCAATGAATATAAACAGAAAATCTCTTGTAAAATTCGACTTAACAGTCTGGATGCGCAAGTGGTCTCAGTTAGGATCCTGCTGGACATTCATGAATGGATAGATAGACAGACAGACAGATGCGAAAGAGAGATGTGTATTAGAAATGCCATATTTGAATTCTGAAATAATGTATGTTTTTAAATGTGTTTTACTGCAATTTGCAGACAAACACGGAACTATCAAGGGTCATTTCTTCTGACAAATTCTATGTTTCTATGATATCTGTGTACATATAGTAAGATGCAATGTGTTGTGGTTAAAGTGCAGTCTTGGAAATGGCAAGAGACCACACATTCAAACCCAACCAGAGTCTAGTGGGACCCGAGAAACCACGTTAATTTCCTTGTGCTCCAGTCTGCCCAGCTGTTGAAATAAGTAGAAGGGACTCTATTAAAATAAGATGCTGCACCTCAGTTCGGCTGTCCTCCTGGTAATACAGTGTATCATGGAAAAAGAGAAGAGCATTGATGTTATGACATTTTTATTATTTTTCCCTTTATTCGAAATGACATTTGAGCACAAATTAAAGCCACGCTTAAATCTCCTTGGTGTATTATTTTCTTTTTAATTAACCACATTTAATGCATGTTTATAAAGAAATGATCTATCACTTGGGCCAACGATTCTTTCAAATGTAGATTGTGTAGCAGAAGAAATGATATATGGGTACACCCAGGGATGGATGTACAATAAAACATATTTAAAACATGGACTTTGTTCCTCTCTATTGGTGAATATTATTTAAAGCATACCTCATGTACATTGCATACAATTAAACACTGTCAATAAACAAAACAATAAGGTAAATAAAGTCTAGGTATATTTCTGTCTACCAAGGAATCAGAGGGTAGACTAAGTGGTAGAGTAGGACTCCATTGTTTGAGTTTGCACAGTATTTTCTTGTGCGCTTATTAGGGCGGTAGGGAGGCAACAGATGGACCTAAAATCCCCACAGATATAAAATTAGTATATGTTACTATGTAAGAAAAGAGAGGACCCACAAATATGAGCTCACCAAAATCTATCGAAAAGGTAATAGCCTATAAAGAATATTCCTAACAATATGCTTATAAATACAGTGTCCAGCTCTGACCCCTCTATGAACAACAACAAAAAAAAGCATAACAATATTTTTTGTTTAAAGGATATGTTAAAAAAATGTGAGTGTGAGTTGTACCGAATGAGTAGGGCTTCAGCTGATGTTTTGACTTATGGAGCTACAGACTCCTCGGCTCCTCCTGTTCTTGGAGGCACTCATTCGAGGCAGTTCATTCCTGGATCCCTGGAGACACACAGCTGCCTACACTAATAAATGAGGCATCATCTGAAACCAGTGAAATTTGATCGAGCTTTTTTGGCAAACCCTTTCTGTCCACATTCCAACAACGTACAAACCACTCAGACAAGATTAATGAATTAAGAACCTGAGAATAAACTCCTGTATATTCACAATACCCTGCAGTTGTGTGTCCTGTATTTTCTTTATGCCTTCCAATTGGGTGTATAACTTTCTTAAATTGCCCTTATTATAACTTCAGGAGGTTTGTTTTGCCTAGAAACCTGCAAGATTCTGCACAATCCATATGCAGTAATTGTCTAGTGATCAGTTCCAAACTCCACCATCATTTGCTGATTTTGGTAATTTTAATTTTCACAGTTGTCTTGAAAGTGTGTGTGTGTGTGTGTGTGTGTGTGTGTGTGTGTGTGTGTGAGAGAGAGAGAGAGAGATTGAGGTCTCCATCCCGAGTCAATCATACATGTAGAAGATACAATTTCACCTGTCAACAACGGTGTGTGTGTGTGTGTGGGTGTGGGTGTGTGTGTGTGAGACACAGAGATATACACTCAGAAGCATGTTTTATGTAACAGAATTCTCTTACTATCTTGAATGAACAGGGGCTAGTTTATATATTTCGCAAGAAGTTATTCCTGAGTCAGCGTCTGTTGATGGTACAGTCAGACAAACTGTAAATGATAATCAAGTTGTTTTGCATGCGCGTTTGAAGTCTTCCGAAGTGTGTCAGTTTATGATTTAAAATGAAATGGAACAGGCATGTAACAAATGCCATATGATAGAAAATTCTAAAAATGCAATCAAAACCGGATTATAATCTCTATATCTTTAATACATAATTCAAGATCTTGTGCTGATGTGTTGTAGAAATGTTTCCAGACCTATCAGCTCCTGAAATGCACAGGTGGTTAGTCATAGGATATCAGAAAAAATGTGTCAACAGTGCTGAAAGATATAACCTGACAAACTTAGTATAGGAAATACACTTGCAAACTTGCAGAATATGTTTGCGTCGCAGTGAATGTTTTCTTAAAGGTCTATTGCACTTTGACAAGCGGTCATTTCAAGGTGTTTTTATCACAGCGGCTGGAGCATAGCCATAAATGAACTTTGGTTTTGAGTCATGAATCGATTTGGCCCTGTGTGAATTATCTTAGATCAAAATGATTGGTTTAAACGCCACTGATTGAGATATAAAAAGTACACTGTATGCTGTCCTGTAGGCGTAATTGGAAGGGCAGTCAGTTATAGTGGTTGACTCGGAAGCTTGAGAACCGAAAGACTCGGGTTCAGAATATATCCTTCCAGAGCACCTTACTTGTTATGGGACTGTGCTCAAGTCATTAAACAGGTTGGTCTACCTAGCTGCAAAATTAGGTAAAAGCAGGACCCTGATGATTTCTTCCAACAAATAATCATAAAAAAAAACAAAAACAATGAACACACGTACGCTTCGGTAGAACTGAAAAAAGCTTGATGTTTACTGAAAGATCTGCAGCTTTACCTTTGGCCTCAGAGCTGACAATAGCACACAATAACAGTTTTAAAAAAAATGATCTAACTAAAATGAGTTTGACGGTTTTGCTTACAAATAGTGCTTCCCCTTAAAGACTCTCCGTGGTGAACACTCTACGTTGCCACCACTGATTGCAGCGGTGGTTCTTTGAACTGAAGATCACTGCTGTCATACACAGCTCCCATTGGTGCAGGATGGCCATGCCTGCTCAACAGAGCACTGCATTGCACAGGAGAGTCACACCTCCAAAAAGTCCTATTCTTCCAAGACGTTTCTTGCGCATGCACGCAAGCGAACGTACAAATTATATGGTGGATTATTATAACTCATCTTAAATGTATTTAGGATTATAAAAGTTTAAAGAATATTAGAATATTATTGTCCTGGATGGTTGTGAAGGTCTGTGACACTGCATTTTATACCATTAACATAGAAACTGTATATTTGAAACAGTAAAACAGTAAAGCAGTAAAGCATTTTTTATAGTATACTCCTGTAACCCCCTGCAAATGGGGGTCCTAAAATCTTCAGGAGCTTGCCAAAGTGCTCCCTGCTAGCTGGCGTTAAGTAAATGCCGCTAAAGGTGGGCGCTGTGAGTGCTTTCAGAGCCCATGTACTGTCCTTTAAGAGCTGTCTGCTTGCAGACATGATTAGTTGTAAGGGGAACTGTGTGTTTTAATGCTCAAATCTCACCCGAGCTGTTGTCTTATTGCTCTTGTTTCTGCAGTCGCTAAGCGCACAGAGGGAGCCCAATTGAAAGCTGTGATTAGTTCTGGGGAAATGTGGAGTGACAGTAAAATAGTTTGTTTAACCTGCCTTTCTTGCAGCTTGAACTCTGTTTGTTTTGCCCTCCATTTTGGACCTGAACTGCCAAATTGGACCAATCATTGTGGGGACCTTTAAAATGGAGTCTGCTGGGGCGAATCAGAATGTGGACTCTCATTTGGAGTTTGCTGTGAGGGGCTGTATGGCAGGTGCCTCTGGGAATTGTAGTTTGGACCTGACCTTTTTGCACCATTAGAGGGAGCCCTGCTGTGATTGACAGCCGAACCAACCAACCGAACTTGTGTGAGCCTGAAGGAAATGCCCTGAACTGTTGCTGGCAAGCCAGATCTGAGGTGACAGTAAAGAGAGAAGGAGCCCTATTGTTCGAAAGGCATGTAGTTGCGTGGGAAGACATGTGTAGGCCCCAAAGTCAGTCTGTGGCCATTGGAAAGCATAGTCGGGCTGAACCTGAGGTTTTGAGGAGGAAGAAGAAGGAAGTGTGGGAACCAGGCTTAACCTGAAGAAGACCAAGATTTTGCTGAAGTGTGTTGGCTTGTCAGGAACTGAAGCTGCTGTGAGTGCTCCTGGGTTTGGAAGTGTTTTGTGATAGGGATCGAGAGCAGCTGGCCTGGTATAGTAATTTCCTTACACATGAATGTGCTTATTGCTGGTGGGGAATCGATGATTTTACTTCCCTTTCTGTGAGTTGTGGACAGAAGCTGGAAGCAGCATCCAGCTTGATCCAGACTGAATCCATCTGCAATCAATGGCAGTTGGGCCCGTCTTGAGGGTCTTGTCTTCCTGCCCTGCTTGTCTGGCAATCCAGAGCAACCATCCTCCATCTGGTTCTCTGCTTGGTATTCTGAGTGCAAATCAGGTAGCTCCCTGCACCTTTTATTTATCACAAGTGTGCCATCTGATTGCTTTGTGTTTTCATTCTATGAATTGAGCCATCTGGCTCCAGATTACAAGTATGTGTTGTGAATATATTTCCTTCCTGCAGGGCCCCATCCATCTGCACCAGTCAGCCAACCCAGGCAATGCACCTGGCTAGCCCCGCCCCATCCTGGGTACCCAGAGAGTGTGACATTTGGATCCTAAATTGCATGCACAGTACTGTGATTTGGTGGTTACTGCCAATCAACCTCATTTGCCTCCTTCCTTGTTACTGCCCCTGAATAAATTAGATGTGTTATTGTTGAATTATATTCTGTCTGTGGTGTCAATACATATAGAACCAGCACTGCATTGTGGTTGTGTGCATTACCTAATGGGTTAGGTACTAAATCCCGCATTCCAAAATCCCGATTTAAATAATGCCATGTGCGATATCCCATTTAATTAAGTTCCCAACATTCAGTATTCCTGTCGCAAGAAATACCACCAGCTGTCATAACACAGACAAACTGATATTAACAAGCTGCAAGAAAGTTCTGCTCTGTTTATTACCATTCTACCATTAGTGCTATATGAGTGGCCCAAGTCTCAGAGCCATGATGCTATCACTTTTTTAAATCGATGCCAGCAGCTCATGCTCAAACCCCCCCACCACACACACACACACACACACACACACACACGGCACTGCTGAAAATGCCATCCACGGAACTGCTCACTCAGCACTCACATCTGCCAGCCCACCCAGCACTCACTCACCTCTTGCTCGCCACTGGCCTTTTTAGTGTATGGACCTTAAAAGCAAAATAAGGCTGGTATAATTAAACAACTGGAAAAATGTACTGGAGTCTAATGTCAATGATCGTGGGTGCACTCCTGCTAACCCGCTGATGATTTTATCTTTTGGTCCATAACTTCAGTTTATATGCATGTACCAGTGGATTTACTGGTGATGACAGTGTGTGTGTGGTGAGGGGACTATGATCTACAGCACACTATAGAAAGTACAGCTATGGAAACCTACTCAAGACAAAAGCCCTAAAGTAAAAATAAAATGTGTGCACAAATTCTATACGATAGTGATCGCCTTCTGTTCCTTCATAAAAAAAGAATATGTAAGTGCAAATTCAAGCCAGGTTAGTGTTTCTGAAACTTGAGAAACCTTTCTGTGCACGTTGCCAAAGTAGGAGGTTTAGTAGATGGCATTGCAGAACACTGCACCTTATACAAGCAGCTTACAAGTGTCTGCTATGCTTTGATCGCATACTGTTTAGAGCCGCCAAGGAGTCACAGATAATTCCCCAAACACTGGACCTTGTAAATTATGGAACTTCCATGAATTAAATGAAATGCATTCTGGATTATTATATTCGGATTTTGTTTTGTATGTCACATGTTAATTTGGGATTTTTTCTGGATATTGTAGCGGATTTCAAAGGGAGGATTTAGGACAGATCCATTATCTAACCTCGTTTTACAGGGAGTCCTTAGAGATGTGCTGCAGAATCAGTCTTGAGGGTAAGTGGGTACTGTATGTGTAAGGAGTGTGCATATGTGGGGTATTGGGAAGGTAACTCCTGTGTACCATGTGGGCCACTAGTGGGAACAAAGGGGGGTCACAGTGTCCCAGAGGGCTGTGCCCAAGCTAGTTTAACCGCTACCAACCCAGACCTCTGGGTGGAGGCACCTATCACTGAACCTAGGCCCCTTAACCTGTCACTAGCCATACAGGCAGGGGTAGTAGCCCTTGAGATAGCACCACCTAGGGGTTACATCTCGGAAGCACTGCTGAGATTAGCATCCCCTAGTGGCCAAACTTATGAATTGCTAGTAGAAATAAATGACTACCCCAACAGAAGTGGTGGTGCACCAGTTGGTTGGGTGGTGTACTGGGCAGGAGATTGACCCCCAAAATGCTAAGCTTATCCTGGATATCCCCCTGGGTACCAATAAGGACACAGTAGAGGGAGTGCTTTCCCAGGTTGAATGTTTGCAAAACCCTGTGGTGGTGGGTCAACAGGCTAAGCTGCTCTCTCAAAGTCTTATGGTGTTAGTAGAGTGCAAGGACCTAGCAGACAGTTCCAAAGTGCCATGAACTATTACCCCAGAAGGAGCAATCACTGCCTGGAGAGTGATAACTAAAGACAGTGAAGACCCTGGGGAGGATGAGCCGCCCCCCCCCCCACTATCCGAGAATTTTGAGGAGAAGTTTACTAAATTGTTGCTCGAGGAAGGAAAGACTGTAGAGGACTTATAGAAACTATTCTTGCCACCTGTGGGTGTTTCCCTTCCAACGCCCCCTATTGCTCCAGCGCCCATTATTGCCCCTCCTTCTGCACCCATATTAATGCTGGCCCCTATGTCTGTACCTGCCATTAGTCATGAATCTTACCACAGGTTGAGAATCTTCTCGGGCACCCTCCCCACCCTCCAGGGGGAGGATGACTGGGAGACTTGGATAGACTATGTTGCCCCCCTAGTACTGGAATGGCAATGTCTGGAAGCAGAGAAGTGAAAGAGGTTAAGTGAGAGCCTCCGAGGTCCTGCCCTGGCTACCATCCATGCCAAACAGGCCAATAACCCTGAAGCGACTGCACAGAACTATCTCAGGGCACTGGAAAATGTGTATGGGAGTCCGGATTCAGATGAGGATTTGTAGTGGAGGGTGAGAAATGCCCAGCAGTACCCTGGGGAGTTGTTGTTGTCTGTGTATGTGCCCCGACTTGAAAAGTTTCTGCAAGAGTGCCTCAGAAAGAGTAGTTTGCCTGCCGCTGCCTTAGATCGAACCAGGCTGGACCGAATCCTTAAATCTGCCCCTTTAATTCAGAATTGTTGTTGCTTCAGTTGCACCTGGCCAGCCGACTAGAATCACCACCCTCCTATGATGAGTTGATGAGAAATTTTGGGGTTGAGAAAGACGACCTGTGGGGAAATTGCACCAATAGTTGCTGCTACTACACGAGTGACCGAGGTTGATCTGCCAAGTGAGGTTCAGGGGCAAAGATTGGCAGCTAGTGAGTGCTCTGAGAAGAAAAAGGACTTCCCACCCTAGGCTCAGTTCTGGAAAGATGAACTACTGAAAGAGGTCCGAGAGTTGAAGGCAGGCGCCCCTACAAAAACTTCCCCTGTGGGACCAGATTTTAATTCTGCTCAGGCCGTGACTGCCATAGGGTTGGGGGTGCCTCCTCAAGCATCCTATGACAAGGTAGTCCTCAGAATGAGGTCAAAGAATGTACTGCCACTGTGAAGGAACTGTTGAGACATGTTACACCCCTCCCACAGTTGCCAGCAAATAATGGACCCACACCCATTGCAAATGCTTCAGCTCCTCAGGCAATGTTCTCTCCCAGCATGACCCAAGAGCCTATCATGTGTCACAGCTGTGGAAAAGATGGTCATATGAAGAGGGAATGCTGGTCTCAGAAAGACTTAGAAAGAGTGGTAAGCCGGCTACAAGGAGAGCTTCAGAGAACAAATCAGTGGTTAAGAGGTGCGCAGAATGACCGCAGTGAGGGTCCCAGAAATGCAAACCCACATCCCTTTGTGGCTAGATCATCTACCCAGGCCCTTGCTACAGCCTCTTCAGACTGGTCCAGAATAGTGTGCCCTTCAATGGAAGCTACAGTAAAAGTGAATGGTGTGCCCACCAGAGCCATGCTTGACAGTGGGTCCCAAGTGACTATTTTATGTCAAGATTGGTATAATAAGCACCTGTCTGATGTGCAGTTACAGCCTTTGGAAGGACTGCATGTCTGGGGTTAAGTGAAAGCATACCCCTACTTTGGCTACGTTCACATTGGTTGCCTTTCCTCACCTCAGTGGTTTGGATGGTGGAGCAAGAGGAGACTTTGACTTTAGTGTGTCCCCCTACTGGACTGTATGGTGGTGTTCCCCTACTAACTGGGATGAATGCGCATATGTTTGGATGGTTGGTGCAGTTGTGTTATGAGAAACAGGGGAGAAAGACTGGTAGAGCTTTGAGAATTCCAGCCTTGATAAAGAAGGCCTATGAATCAGAGAAGAATGCTGAACAGATGGATGCAGATGAACCGGTTGGAATTGTGTGGAAGAAGGATCCTGAAGCCATGATCCTGGTGCCTAACGCTCAGTGTACTTTACAAGAAGAAGTCCGCCTGAGAAGGGATGTTAAGAATAAAATACTCACGCTGGATGCTCCAGGAAATGGAAAATTGCCAGAAGGGTTGCTTGTTAAGCCCAGTGTTTCACCTTCGGGCCCATGCCTATGCTCGATGGGTGATGGTCCAAGTTCATAATGTGTCAGACAGAGAAATTCGAGAGAATAGAGGTTGCACCCTGGCCAATGTGCACTGTGTAGACACAGCAGCGCTACCCAGTAACAAGTATTCAAGGGAGAATGACAGAGTGACGCCCTACTTGTTTGATTTTGGTGACTTCCCGTTGCCAGCCGAATGGAAGATGAGAATCAGTAGGAAGCTTGCCCAGAGAGATCAGGTGTTTTCACTAAAGGAATGGGATGTGGCATGTGTGCAAGGAGCTGAGCATCATATCTGGCTGCATGATGAGCGGCCATTCCATGAGAGATCCTGATGCCTGGCACCGACTGACATAGATGATGTAAGACGCCACCTACAGGAGATGCTTGTGGCTGGTGTAATATAAGAATCCAGAAGCTCATATGCTTCACCTATCATGGTAGTGAGAAAGAACAAGCATTTATCAATGCCGAATGTTTGCTTGCTGGCATTGGCATTGGTACTGTAGAAGTTACAGAGCTGCATAATAGGAATGGCAGTGAAGTATTGAACTGAAGCCAATGCCACCACCACCCTGCAGAGAGTGACAGGCATTGGGGTGTGCCTTTGGGTCATCACGCATAACAGCCACGCTATTTCACCATACCCTACCCTGCAGACACTGACAAGTGTCACAGTGTGCCTTGGGGTCTTTGACCCTAATGCGCACCCCATTCCATCAGGAAATATGGCGAGATGAGTGCGGTATAGGAGAATGGGGTGAATTTGGGGCCAAAGAGGTCCAAGGCATCTCGATGCCTCTCACTGGCTGCAGGGTGTGGAATGGTATGAACATTACAGGCAAGAATCCCAAGTCACACTCCTGATGCCTGTCATTCTCTACAGGGTGGGGTGTTATGGTTGGAAACCCTAATACCTCAGGCATTCATTGTATTTTCACTCCAAATTTTCAACATGGTCTTTTTGTGACCCCACCTCATGAACAGTGGCAATATCAGTTTATTAGCCAAAAGCTGCTTATGACTGGCAAACTCTGACATTTAGCACCACAGGTGCAAAACACATTCCGAACAGGATGTGAAAAATGACAGCTGTACTGTTCATGGGGAGGTGTAAACAATGGCAATGTTGCAAATCTGCAGTAAAAATATTAAAAAAACTGGTGAAGTCACGAGTGTGCATAGAAACTGTGCAACGCACACCCGTAATATAATTAATTTGGGGATTTGTTTACAGCAGATTGTCAACACAGGCATTTTGGGACCTCCGATCATGAACAGTGTCACTGTGATTTTCTTTATCTGTCCCGAACAATGATTTCTCACAGCGACCACGCATCTCTGCGCTGAAAGTGTGAAAACACATTTCGGCCATGTTGTGATAAATGACAGCTGTACTCTTCATAAGGAAGTATGGAAAAATGCCACTGGTGAAAATCTGGACTGAAAATATTACAAAGTCATGAACTTAAGAGGGTGCGTGGAAACTGCGCAATGCTCACTCATAACACAGTCATTTTATGGACTTTTGTCACCAAATTTTGAACATAGCCATTTTAAGACCTCTGCTCATGAACAGTGTAACTGTGATTTTCTTAATCTGACCCAAACATTGCTTTCGCACACTGACTGCATCATTGTGTGCTACATGTGCGGAAACACATTTTGGGCTACATGTGAAAAATGGCAACTGTACTGTTCATAAGGAAGTGTAATAAAATGGCAATGTTGAAAATCTGGAGTGAAAATATTGAAAATTCGCAAACTTACAAGTGTTCGTAGGAACTGCGCAACGCACACTCGTAAAACAGTCATTTTTAGGAATTTTTTCACCAAATTTTCAACATAGCCATTTTAAGACCTCTGCTCATGAACAGTGTAACTGTGATTTTCTTAATGTGTCCCATACATTGATTTTGCACACCGACTGCGCCATTGTGCGCTACAAGAGCGGAAACACGTTTTGGGCAAGATATGAAAAATGACAGCTGTACTGCTCATAAGGAGGTGTGGTAAAATGGCAATGTTGAAAATCTGGAGTGAAAATATTGAAAATTCACGAACTTACAAGTGTGCATAGGAACTGCTAGCACTTTATAATAAAAAGTCATTTTTAGAATATTTCCACCAAATTTTCAACATAGGCTTTTGGAAGCCCACTTTATGAACAGTGGCAGTGTTGTTTCATTACTCAGTCCGAAAGGTGATTTTGTGCAGTGACTGCGAAATCGCCCTTCGGGCCCGATTAACGCCATGACAGTGAGAGCATTCATGAGAAGGGGTCCCAAAAACCACATGTTGAAAATTTGGTGCAAAACTTCCAAAAAATGTCTGAGATATGCAGCAAAGTTGAAAAAACCCTATCTATCCCATTATACAGCTTACCGGCATTTCCTCAGTTCGCAATCGGCTTTGAAGAGTGCAGACGTGTTCCCGGTCCACTGAAGATTGTCGCGCGCCGGAGTCCGAGGAGGTATGGGGTGAGGGGGGTGGGGAGGCAGAGTGCGAGTGGTGGGTGCGGTGGGGGCAGAGACAGTGAGGACAGTTTTTGTGTTTCAGGGTTTTGTCATTTTTAAAAGGATGACGGAGACGTTTGCCTCGCTGGTGTGAGCTCCCAGCGTGGCACAAGAGCAGCTGTTTAGGGGTCATGGAGCCGATGGGGTGGGCACCCCATCAGTGATAACATCTGTTGCCACACTGGGGGTGGGCTCCCAGCATGGCACCCTATAATCTCTGGGGACAGTGGAGCCGACGAGGGATTAGGCACCCACATCGACTATATGATGTGTAGCCACGCTGGGGTTGGCACCCAGCGTGGCATGTGGAACTCTTTTTGGGGGGGGAGTGCAGTTCCCCCTTTCAACTGTACTCCTCTGCATTTTCGACTGCTGTCATAGACAGCTCCAGCAGCCATTGGAGAACTGCGGCCGTGCCTGCAAACACACTGACCGAATTGGAAGAGGGCTGCCACACCTCCGAAAACTCAGATGATGGCACTATGTATCTTGCACATGCGTGCAAGCAAACATAAAAATGGCACAGTAAGAATGTGTGTGTGGATTATTGGACTTTCAACAGGATGACCGTCCCGGACCAATACACCATGCCCCCGCATCCAAGATGCACTGGACTGTCTGAACGATAGCAAGTGGTTTTCAGTATTGGACCTGCGCAGTGGGTACTGTCAGATTCCCATGGCCCCTGAAGACTGTGACAAGACAGCTTTCATTTGTCCCCTTGGGTTCCATGAGTTTATGAGAATGCCCCAAGGGATCTTGGGTGCCCCTGCCACTTTTCAACGGCTGATGGAGCATGCAGTGGGGGACATGAATCTGTTAGAGTGTCTGATATAGCTGGATGATGTTATCGTGTTTGGCAATTCCTTGGAGGAACATGAAAGCAGACTTTTTTTAAGTACTGGACCGTCTGGAGGATTTTGGTCTCAAGTTATCCATAGACAAATGCCAGTTCTTTCAAACATCAGTAAAATATGTTGGGCATATCATATCCACTGAAGGGATAGAGACTGACCCAAGTAAAGTTGAGGCCTTGACCATCTGGCCCCAGCCCCAAAATTTAAAAGAACTACAAAGATTCCTAGGCTTCTGTGGTTATTACCAGTGGTTCATTAAAGACTATTTGAGGGTGATTCGCCCACTTCTGAATCTTATCAAGGTTACCCTCTTACAAATAGAAATACAAGAAGTGACCTCCACTGAAACTGAGAGAATATATTTTGTTCAAATGAATTTTTGGGTCACGCTTGACACCTGATTGTGAAGCTGCTTTTCACGAGATCATATACCAACTCACTCATGCTCCTGTTCTTGCCTATGTTGATCCTGCAAAACCATATGTGTTACACACTGATGCTAGCTTACAAGGCCTGGGGGCTTTGTTATATCAAGAGCATGAGAATGGCCTGAGACCAGTGGCCTTTGCAAGTAGAAGTCTGATCCCATCTGAGAAGAACTATCCTTTGCATAATTAGAGTTTCTGGCATTGAAATGAGCTATCGTGGATCAATTCCATGAATATTTGTATGGAGCAAAAATACTGGTAAAGACAGATAATAATCCTTTGACCTACATACAGACTTCAGCTAAATTGGATGCCACCAGCCATAGGTGGCTTTCTGCATTGTCTACATATGATTATGCTGTTGAGTACTGAGCAGGCTAAATCATGTAGATGCTGATGCTCTCTGAGGCCTGTTTCCAGAAACGATTGGGTCAGACTGTCAGAACCTGATATTCAAGCATTATGCCAGAAGTTTGACAAAGAGGAACCAGTGTCCACAGATGCAGTGATTGTCTAGTGGATTGCTTGGGGCCCTCTGACAATTGCATACATGCTGCTTACTACCACTTTTCTGCATTAGACATTGGTGCACTGCCTCAATTGGATAATGACAGTCTTCAGCGGGCTCATTACCAAGATCCTATGATCAAATCAGCACTTGAAGCCCTCTATGCAGGGAAAGATGTGTCCAAATTGCGCTCCTCTGATCAGAGAACTGCATTGTTGTATAAAGAAGGCCCTAAAATGAAACTGATTGGCCAATCGCTGTACAGAGAAACAGTAGACAGAGGGGACAAGTAGACAAGCAACAGTTGGTTTTACCCACCGCTTTCAGAGACTTAGTACTGAGGTCCCTACACAACCACATGGGGCACCTTGGTATAGACAGAACACTTGACTTGGTGAGGACCAGATTATATTGGCTTAAGACGGGGGCTGATGCTGAGCAACACATTCAAACTTGTAGTCGCTGCTTTCAGAGGAAAGCCTTGCCCCGGAGGGCTGCCCCCCTTGTTAACATCACCACCGGTGCCCCCTTGGAGCTGGTTTGTATTGACTTTCTGAGTTTAGAGCTGGATCAGAGAAATATTAGCAATGTGCTGGTGGCCACTGACCATTTTACAAGGTACGCCCAAGTTTTCCCTACCAGGGACCCGAAGGCATCCACTGTGACAAAAGTACTAGTAAAAAACTTTTTTTGTTCACTATTTGGCTCCGCAAAGAATCCATTCTGATCAGGGGAGAGACTTTGAGAATCGTTTGATCAAAGAGATGCTTTCTCTATGGAGATTGTGAAAGTCCAGAACCACACCTTACCACCTCCAGGGGGACCCACAGCCTGGACGTTTCAACCGCACCTTGCTGGATATACTAGGCACCCTCCACCCAAAAGACAAACCCAGATGGAGCCAACAAATTAGCACCTTGGTATATGCCTACAACTGCACCAAAAGTGATGCCACTGGGTTCTCCACCTACCGCCTTATGTTTGGAACAGAGGCCTGACTACCAGTAGATGTTTGTTTCTGAGTTTCTCCTGATGGGGTTCGAGCTGATAATTATCTCCAGTATGTGCAAAAGTTAAAGGTCCAGCTGAATCATGCATACCAACTGGCTCAAACCATGGCTGCCAAACGAAAATTAGCCAACAAAGAAAGGTATGATAAAAAGTGAAGGCACAGGAAGTCCAGGAGGGAGATTGTGTATTGCTAAGAAATCTGGGACTGCATGGTAAACACAAAATTGCTGACAGGTGGCATCATTTCCCTCACATTGTAGTGGGCAAACTGGATGATCTGCCCATGTACAAAGTAAGGCCTGAAAACAATTCAAAAGATGTTAAGACAATGCATTGAAATCATTTGCTGCCCATTGGCCAAATACTGATTGAGATTGAGTCTGAGCCCCCAGAAAGTGCTCCCCCTGGACCGGTGACCAGAGCTGCTGCTAAGCAAAGGCAGAGAAAGTCTGCACTTACAGTTGCTGAGTTAAGGTTTTCTCCACAGCAAACCCCAATTGAAAATGACTGTCAGTCTACTTCAAAGGAAAGTGAGTGCAACTTTGGGTACTACCCTTCTTATGAACTAAGTCAATTGTTCCAGCCCAACGAGCACTGGAATTACTAGATGGAGCGGATTGATAGACAGTTGGCGTGTCCTTCACCCGGCGGTTAAAGAATTTACATTTACTTCACAGGTCCACCACACGTTTCCCCGTATCAATTATATGTTAATTTCCCAAAGCTTGATTACTGGTGTGTCAGAGGTTAGTATACTTCTGGGTCCATTATCTGACCACTCCCCGGTGTCGTGCTTGATCTCCCTTGTATCTATGCCCACGAAGGGTGGACGATAGAAGGTCAATGACCAATTGCTTAAAAACCCAGAAAATGTTCAATATATAGTTGAGCACATCACAGTCTTCTCTGAAATCAATACCAATTCAACAGGAAGACCCGATATTGAATGCTATACCCTAAAAGCCTACCTTCGTGGCCTTCTGATTGGCTTGGCGTCCAAAAGGAAAAAGATGCAAGTGGAGAAACTTAAATCCCTATTATCTCAAATTAGATCGTTGGAACACACCTTATCACCCCAGTCTTCTGATTTAGTGAAACAAGTTCTAGTAAAGTTAAAAGATGCTTATCTAAATTTACTGAAACAGAAGGCTGAATTTTCCATCCTCAAAACCAAAGCCCGTTATTTGGATCAAGGAGAAAGGGCAGGTCGTCTCCTAGCTCTCAGACTTAAGCAACTTGAATCAAATAGGTTTATTGCCTCGATTCGTTCCTTGGAAGATGACACCTTAAAAACATCCCCGTCAGATATCACTTCCGAATTCAGAAAATATTACATGAAGTTATATAGTCTGATGGAGAAACCCCCAGTCATTAGCTAATTTGGATTTTTCCTTAGCATATCTTTCATTGCCTAATATTTCAAAGGTACATAAAGCCGCTCTTGTAGCTCCTATCACTTCAGAGGAAATAATTAGAGTTATCAAAGATCTCCTGATAGATAAAACGCCGGGTCCTGACGGCTTCTCGGCAAATTTTTATAAAGCGTTTGCCCCACAGCTGGTTCTGTCGCTTCTGGACTTATTTCATTACATTCTTTTGGGACAAGAATTGGATAAGTCTCTTTTTGAGGCCCTAATCACTCTAATACCCAAAGATGGTAAACCCCCTGATAGAGAGCAAAGCTACAGACCGATTTCCCTTTTGAACCAGGATCTCAAGATTCTCACAAAACTTCTTGCGGACCGGTTAGGCCCGATTTTGCCAGACATCATAGGTCCAGAACAGGTGGGATTTATGAAGGCCAGATCCTCGGTAGACCATCTCAGAACCCTGTCGCATGTCTTTTCAGCCACCAGAGAGGCTGACATTCCTGCGGTACTTGTCTCCCTGGATGCCGAAAAGGCATTCAACAGGGTTGATTGGAATTTTTTATTTCAAGCACTTCAAGCTTTTGGATTTTCCCCCTTGTTTGTAAGTGGATTAAGGCTTTATACAAATCTCCAAGTGCGCGCGTGGTCTGTAATGGGTCAATGTCCGATCCTTTTACACTTTATGCCAGAACTAGACAGGGCTACCCGCTATCCCCTTTATTGTTTAATATCTATCTAGAACCCCTTATTCACAGATTACAGCAGATCCAGATGTCCAGGGTATAGTGGTTCAACATCAGACTGTTAAAGTTTCGGCTTACGCGGATGACTTGCTCCTACAATTGTCTCACCCCAAGACGTCAATGCCTGCCTGATTACAATCTTGGAAGAATTTAGCTGAATGTCTAACTACAAATTAAACAAAGATAAGACTGTGGTCTTCCCCTTGAATTACAAAGCGACAAAGATAGACGCTTTAGCAGTAGGTTTCTCTTGGCAGACTAAGGCCTTGAAATACCTGGGAGTTATCTTGTCAAGAGACCCCGGCAGATTTATTAAACTAAACTTAGACCCTCTAGTCGCTGTTGTCAGGCAAGATTTTAAAAGATGGGCATTGCTCCCCCCCTCTCTCTTTGGGGGAAAATCAATATAGTTAAAATGAACATTTTTCCTTGGTTATTCTACCTACTTAATCTTTCAAACGTCTGGATTCCCTTGGCGTGGTTTACAAGGATACATAAGATGATTACAGATTTCATTTGGACAGCTAAGAAACCCCAGATAAGTAATAATAAGCTCTCAGCTCCCAAAGAGAAGAATGACTGTCTCCCGCACATTGGGCTATATTATTGGGCCAGTCATGTAAGCAAGTACTTGCGATGGCCCACACCCGAGCTCCCCGCAGCATCATATTCTTTTACTCCCATATGGCTCAAAACTGAACGTACCCTTATAAAGGCTAAGGGCTTATCCCCCCAGGGCGCTTTTACATACTAGGTTAAAATCCTTACCTCCCTCACTTAAGGGCAGCCCTATAGCAGTATCTATAAGAGTTCATTCACAGTTATGTTCGTTCTTGAAATATAAGCAAACAATAGATCCCACACAACCTTGGTTGGGGAACCCAGATCTCACTATTGAGGGCAAACTCCTACAGCTGAAATGGATTCCCCAGCTGGGAGATCTCCTACTTAGCTTTTTAACTCGGGATGATGTCTCATGGTTAACCTTTCCTGAGATTCTACATAAAAACCATATTCCGAACTCTGTTATTTTCAAAATATTTCAATGAAGGCACCTGATGGTGAAATCCTTTGGCTCCGCCCCACCGGTGCCCTCAAGTTTGTCTTACTGGACAGAACTGATTCCAATGGCAGGCATACCTCATGCTGTATCTAAGATGTACAGGATATTACTTAACTGGAAATGGCCAGATTGTTTTGGCCCAACTCAATTTTGGGTCTCAATTTTTCCCCAACAGGTAATTAACTGTCCTTCTTTGTGGATGAATTGTCACAAATGTATTAGACACGATAAGCTCCAACTAATGCAGTTCAAGATCCTGCACAATTACTATTACTCACCCCAGAAAGTGGCTAAACTGGGATTCCTATCATCCACTACCCGTACTCATTGCCAACAGGAAGAGGGGAACCCGCTACATATATTCTGGAAATGTTCCAAAGCAGCCCCCCTTTGACATGCGATTCGACAGAGGGCTGATCCTTTACTAGGACTACACGATCTTTTCACTCCTGAAATATGCATTTTGGGGGATTTGTCCTCTGTCACAGTTAATAACAGGAAATATCACATAACTCTTATAGCCATGTCGGTTAAAAATCTGGTTTTGCGTCATTGGAAAGACACGACCGACATTGCTTATTGCGAATGGCTACAGGAATTGCTGGCAAATCTGTGATTGGAAAATATGATTGCTAATTTACATGATCAATCTCAGAAATTTCAGAAGATTTGGGGCCCTTTGCTGACATTGTACTCCCTATAAGCATCACAGAGGTTTATCCTCTTTTAATTTCTCCTACTGATTCTCCATCCTGTGTCAGGAAATGGGGAAGGGGCGGGGGGAGAGTTGATCTAACACCTGCTCTTTAATCTTTTGTCATTTATATGTATGTTAATTAGATCTTCTCTCTGTAAAAGCATTAAAAGTTGAATTAAGTTTGAATGGAAAAAAAAAAGAATCAGTTCTTGGTTGGTACAGTTCATTGAAGTCCTGGGGATGGGTGGCAACACAAGCAGAACCAGGCTTGATGCTTGAATCAGAAAGGGGCACAGGGGCTGCAGTTTGCTCTTTCCTTTCCTTGCTTGCAGATCTTGCATCCTGTCCCCTTCAGCCCATCACAGGCCTTGTTGCAAAGCACGGGCACAAAGCCTGCCAACTACAAGGGACCCAGACCTGGGAGTGGCCCCATGGCCCAGCTACCTCTGATCAGAGCACCCTGGCACTCGGGTACAAGACCCATGATCCCCTGCAGCAGCAGACCCCACTTGATGGGGTTAGCAAGTTCCCCACCTGGCCCTGGGTGTCAGCAGAGACATTCAGCACATTCTCTGCGTCTTCCCTTTCTTTATCTTTCCTGCCATGGTGTGTAGCCAAAGCGATCTGTTTCTTTTCCTAAACATCAGACTCTGGGGAGCTGTTCAGAGTTTGAGAATCCAGGATTTGCCACAACCGTCCCTTTTCCTCGCTATATCTCAGGAGCAGACAACAGGTATGATCCCAAAAGGCACCTGTCCATCCTTCTGCTTTCACAGTCTCTCAACTTCAGCACAGCCACATTCTCACTTTGGCTCACACATATTTCCTACACTCTGTGTCAACAACTTTCAGAGTCCCTATTCTCACCGTGCGGGTGCTTAGCAATCCTCTAAGTCAAAGAAGCTCACTCGTCCTTTTCTTCTCTCAGCACATTTATTCTCATTCCTCAATAGTCCATCTTTTCCAGGCTTAGTGGCAACCTTTGTCCTTTTACCAGGCTCAGGGCACAACCTTTGTCTTTTTCCAGGATCAACCATTGTCCTTTTTCCAGATTCAGGACGCAACCTTTCTTCCATTCCACCACTATGGTGCATCTTCAGCTCAAAGCAGATGCTTGTAACCTGCAGCATTTCTCTTTTTCATTTGAGCTGCCTTTCTATCACCGCTGTGGTGCATCTTTAAAGCAATGCAGATTCCATCAACCTGCAGCTTTTCTCTTTCTCTTCAAAGCTGCTTCTTTACTAAACTTTTCTTCCTTACTTCTCCCTTTGCTTCTCTTAACAGGGCAGGCACTACCTGCACTGGGGGACAGATTGCTGGCAGCCCCCAGGCAGTCCCATTCCCAGCCTTGCAGCCCCATTCTCTCCCCAGGACAAGAGCTTCCCTGTCTGTGGAGGGGCTCCCACTGAACTGAACCAAACTCTAACAGTCTTTGGCTTTTAGGAGGTTTTTGGCAGCTCCCTATTGGCTGGAGCCACTGTCCCTAAGAAGGGTTAATATGTATGAGGCTCCCTCGATGCCTCATTGGTGCAGAAAAAGGCGCCTAGATTTTCCCCAGTATTTTCACCCAGGAGTCCTTTCACAAGCCCCAGAATCCTTTTTGATAATACTGGCTTGGTGGTTGGACTGATGGTGACATGGGCTGCTACAATATGGTGGCTGATGCAAACAGTTGCACACAGTTCTACAGTGCCCAAAGGTTTAAGTGCCCTTTCAGTCAAACCCTTTGCTCATATTCAAATATTTCCCCACACAGCTGTAGCCACCCATGTGCCCTGTAAAGTGACTGCATAATTTAACTTGTTAGCTCATCCCTCTCCCAGTCGCTGCTGCCATTTTCCCTATCCCCTAGGCAGCACTCCTACAGTCCCACACACTCTTTCTGGGCAGTCCGTGTAGACCTTTTTTATTTGATATTTATTCCCCCACAGACTGCCAGCTTCACTTTTTCCCTGGTGCTCCTTGGTGCCCTCTGACATTTATTTTCTTTTCTTCTGCCTGTTACTAGTGCCTAAACTCTTTTCTCTGTGCTAGACAGGCTCCTGATACTTCAAAGGGATACCACCTCATTAATATTCATGAGGCGGATCCTGTTCTAGGCTGCGCGATTGCCGCACACCACAACAGTTCCTGCTCCTTCCTTGCTGTCTTTCTGGTTCGGCTAACAATCCTAGTCCCTCTTTTGCCTTGTCCTGGGACAGGAACCACCAGAGAGAGAGCCAGACCAGCTGCCAAAATGGACAAACAAATCTCGCATATGCATGGAGCTTGCCAGCACCACAGTGCCATTTCCAGAACCAGCGACTCCATGAACCAGCTTCTCCAGCCCCCCCAAAAAACATATGGAGACTGGCAGGAGAGGACCAGGACACAGGGGGACCACAGGGAAACCCGGGGGACACAAAGGAGAAATTGGGACCCAGACAAAAAAAAGAATGGGGGGAAAACAGAGTCTTTTAGGGGCTCACAGGTAAGTCCCCAACAGGATGGGTTACACTTAATTTAAAGATCTTTTATGCCGATAGGGATATGCAACAAAATACTGGGTCTAATACAAGTACTGTAACTGATGTTAATGAGAATGTGAATGAAACTGCACAAAATCACCCCCCCAATGGGTTCACAGGAGGGGAAGATACTAGTGATTCCTGCCACCACCACCATTTCACCCTCCCTCTATATTCTGTCCACCACTGCACTCAAGTGTGGAAACATTCTTGGAGTGCAATATAAATGATCTATAAAACCCTGTTCAACTCACCACCAGAATTAAATTCTGCAATATTTCTAATGGTGAACGCACAGCCATTAACAATCTGAGCAATGAAAATACTGTACTATAGTAATTAAACCAGCTGATAAAGATAGCAGCATTGTCATACAGGACAGGGCACAGTACACTGCTGAGGTGTATAGACAACTGGCTGATGAATTTTTTTAACAGCGTCTATACTTTGACCCCACAAACAATATGAAAAGGGAGATAGAAATGTATCTCCTTGAAATACATCATGGGGACCTCATCAATACTGACAAGCTCTATTTCAGGTCAGCACAAGACCCAGTAAAACCAACCATCTATACCCTACCAAAGAAGCCCCACTTGGTAGACCTATTGTTTCTGGGATAGAGAGGTAGATGGAGCCTGTCTCTAAATATGTGGATAGTTTTTTTTAAAGCTGTTGCATCAAAAACAAATCAGGAGCTGTTTGAGGGACACTGGTCATATTTTGTCTTTCCTACAAGAAATACAGATGGAAGATGACTGGTTGCTTGTAATCCTAGATGTGGATTCCCTCTATACTAGTATACCACAGGGCCCACGGGGGTGCATGCCATCAAATATCATCTCCTGAAACATATTAAATTGCCACAGGAAAAGATTACTATGATTTGGAACCTCACAGAAATTGTTCTCAAGAATAACATCTTTATGTTTGAGGTTATTTTCAAACAGGTGAAAGGGACTGCAATGGGGGCAACTCTGGCCCCCAGTCTGGCAGACATATACCTCGGTTTGTGGGAAGAATCCCATATCTATAGTCACACGAATCCCTTTTTAAAAAATATTGATTTTTACATGAGGTACCTGGATGACATCTTTCTGATCTGGAAAGGCTCAAGGGGAGAACTATCATCTGTAGAGTATATGGAAAAGACAAATAAACATCTGAGGTTTAAGGTAGCAGCAGATTTAAACTCAGTACATTATCTGGACCTTATCATCTACAAAAATAATGATTGGACAGTACTGACTGACCTTTATAAGAAACCTATGGACCGTAACAGTCTCCTCCACACCATCAGCTGCCACTCTATATATACAAAAAATAATATCCCAAAAGGCCAGTACATTAGGGTCCAAAGAAACTGAGGTAATAGGGAAACTTATGACAAAAGGGCTTACAGTTCTGGGGTCATTGAAAAAGCCATACAACAAGTCGCCACAATGGATCAGGAGACCCTTTTCCTACCAAAAAATAAGACAAAGAAGGATATTGAGCCATCCCTGACTTTTGTGACCTTCTGTGGTGGGGGTACTAAGGAGTTAGTAAACATTGTCAGAAGAAACCTATCCATCTTGAGGGGCACACCACAACTTAAAGATGTCCTTACAAATCCACTTAGAATTTCCTACAGGAGGGGTAGGAATTTAAAAGATAAGATTGTACAAACTTATGTCCCCAAACTTAGTATACAACCTCCAAGAAAAGATGGATGCAAGTCCTGCGTTTTTTGTAACTATTGCCATTTGATGGTAAGCTGTTCTGATTTTGTGAACCCCAAAACTAATAAAAAGGAACATGTGAGGGGATACGTGGATTGTAACTCAGATGCTGTAGTGTACCTTCTCAACTGCACCTGTGGGTGTTTTTACATAGGACTGATCAAAAGGAAACTCAGGTTCCACCTCTATGAACACAAACAGGGAATAATGGTGCACAACATGGAATATGCCATGGCTGCACATATGCACGATGTTACAGAAAGCTGGAGACATAAAATGAGAGCAATAGGCATGGAGATGATGCCAAAAAGGCAAATGTGGGGGAAATTTGACAAATCTTTTGAATAGGCAAGAACAGGAGTGGATCTACAGAATGGGTGCCTTACAGTACCCATGTTTAAATGGTAAGTTTGAAATAAAACCATTTTTACTGAAGTAGAGACCAAGTACCAAAACTTGTTATATGGTTTGTTGAATTCTATTTCACCTGTTCTGTCCCCCGAAACAGCAACTTTAGTCTAAGAAAACTATTTTGACTAATGTGCTTTAAGTACCTCATCTATGAACAAAAACACTCAGAAGGTGATAAACAGTGTGACTGTTTTTTACATCTCTTGATGTTTCTGTTCCAGGTCTGAACTATGAAGTGGAGCAAGATTGTTTACAAGATAGAGAAGATTTATGGTTAGTAAGTAATCTTGACACATATGGACTTTGGGTTTAAATATGGTGTATCTCACCTTTTTGCAATTTTACATCCTTGCACTTCTCATTCTTTCACTTTTTTATATGTGTTGCTTTAATTTAGCCTATTGCTTTAATAAATACAAGGTAGTTTGAATGAGAGACACTGGGGGCAGCGTCATTCCTTAATAATGACTTCACAGGCCGTCTGATTGGTGGGCGTGAACTTAAATGTTCCTGTCTGTAAGTAATTCATTAGATCTCTGAGGAAGCCCTTCGGGTGAAACGTAAGATGCAGCGCTTGTCACTATACCACTTCTGTACAACTACTTTTTGCTGATGACGAGGAGGTAAAATAAATTAATTTGATCTAAACTACAGCCATCTGCAGTTCTTTCCCGAAAGGGTGAGTGTGTTTCTCTACCTACTCTAACTGTATACTTCTTTGGAAACGGCACTGCCACTCCTTGTGCTTCCCTACTGTTTTTCAACATTTGATTAGCTTAGTTGGAAGTTATGTATGCTGCACTGAAGAAATTTGGTTTAGTGAAGTCTTTAGAAAGTGGGTTGCACTTTTATGTAATAACCCCTCAGCAGCAGTCATTACAAATGGACTAATTTCCACCCTCTTTAAACTGTTACTTGGGACAAGACAAAGTTGCCCTCTCTCCCCTCAATTGTTTATATTCTCCATTGAACCTTTAATTCAGGCCATTATACATTCATCAAAAATACATGGAATGTAAATTGGGAAGACAGAGCAAACTATATTTGAATACACAGATGACCTCTTGCTAAAACTTAGTAGGCCTCTAGATTCTCAAACAGTGGCACTGTTATTTCGTTAATCAGTCCCAAAAGGTGATTCCACACAGTGACCAAGAAGTCACCTTTTGGGAATGAATAATGTCATGACAGTGACTGAATTCATCAGGAGGCGCTCCAATAACCCCAAGTTGAAAATTTGGTGCCAAAATTCCAAAAAGTGCCCGAGATATGCAACAAAGTCAAACCCCCCCCTATTTATGCCCTTATACAGCTTACCAGCTTTTCTTCAGTTTGTGTTCGGCTTTGAAGAATGCAGATGTTCCCGGTCCACGAAGATCATTACGCAGACTCTGGAGGTAAGTAAATGGGGTGAGAGGTGAGGAGTGTGTGGGGAGGCATGGTGCACAGAGGTGGAGCACGGGTTGAGGAGGAGTACGACAGACCACGATGGACCTTTCTTCTTCTTTTACAGGTTAAAAAAAAAACATCAGCGGGACTTTTTTTTTTTTACAGGGCATTTGGCACACTGGAGTGTTTGGGGGGAGACTGGCCGATGGAGATTGGGCACCCCCATCAGCACATACCAAAGGGGGCTAGAGCCAAGGGGATTGGGCACCCCTCGGCACACAACAAATGGGGGGCATTATACCGACAGGGAGTGGGCTCCCCCGTCGGTACATGAACTGGGTCAGGGCATGCCAACAGAGGGATTGGGCACCCCTGAAGTCAGCATTGCGGCAGGTGGTGGCAGCAATCACTGCCACCACGTTTACTAGAATTGGGACTAGAATGCTTCACCAGGAAAGGCATGTTGGGAGGTGCCACTGCGTGATGAGATTGGCTCTCATTGCAGTGGACCTTTTCTTAGATGTGCTCGCCACATTATGTGTTGCTGGTGTGGCGCCTGCATGCTGCCTTATTGGGGAATCTCCCACAGTGGCCGCACCTCCAAATCTGCTACTACTGCAATATGTTGGCTGGCGCTTGCGTGCCAGCCATCATAAAAATTAGAAGAAATTAGCTAAAAAGCAGGAGTTTTACCAGTGTTTAAATTAGGAACAAAAGTGTAATTTGTTAGATTTGATCCCAGGATATTTCACACTGCAGCTCTGTGCACTGCCCACCACACCACTGTAGCACTGTCACTGAAGTCTGCTTTTTTATGTATTAGTATCTGTCATCGTGGAAGCAGAGAAATGTTCAAAATAAACAGAATGGTTTGGAAAGCTGACTGGACAATTTTCATAAGCAACACCACACCTTTACAGAACATGTGAAAATTGAAGAAAATGGTCGAAAAAGCACCTTTTTTTTTGCAAAAACAACACAACATGTTTGAAAATGCTCCCTCATTTATGAAAATGGAACACTTCCATTTCTGTAGACAGTACTTGATAACATACAAAAATTGGAGAATGTGATCGAAAAGCACCTTTTTTTGTGCAAACAATATGAAAATGTTCGAAAACGCTTCCTGGCTTACAAAAATGGGATGCTTCCATTTCCACAAACAGTTCTTCAATAAAATGTGAAAACTGGAGAAAATGGTTGAAAAGATACCTTTTCCTCCAAAAACAACACAAAAATGTTTGAAAACGCTCCCTCGCTTCCAAAAATGGGATGCTTTCATTTCCACAAACTGTACTTCATTTTCGGAAAATAATGCCCCATTTTCACACAAAGTGCCCCATTTTCAAAACAAAAAATGCCACAGTTTCACAAAAAATACCCCATTTTCAAATAAAATGTCCTATTTTCACAAAACATTCCCACTTTTCAAACCAAAATGCTCCATTTTTGCAAAAATGCCCCATTTTCAAACAAAAATGTCCCATTTTCGCAATAAATACTCAATTTTTGAACAAAAATGTCCAATTATTGAACAAAAATGCCTCATTGTTTGGAAAAAATGCCATATTTTCCAACAAAGATGCCCCATTTTCACAAATGCCCACTTTCTGAACAAAAATGACTAATTTCTGAACAAAAATAACCAACGTTTGAAAAAAGAAGTTTTCGAAAAAATTCAATTTTTGTACTGAATACTTAACTTTTCCCATAGGAAAAAAATGGAAATTAAAAGTTTAATAACTTTTCAACAGATTAATATTTTTTCACCAAACCTTCAAAAGGCAGATTCTTGTCCCAAATCCTTCCTACCCTGAAAATATCAGCCCACAACATAAAGCCATTCCTGAGATCCAGGATGACAAAAACGTCAAAAACTTCAGATTTTTCTGTATTTTCAACACTTTCTATCTCAGAAACCACTCATCTGATTCCTACCACATTTGGCAGGTCAGGAGACATACTACTAGAGACTAAGCTTGCCAACTTTCATTCACATCTGTTGAATAGCTCCAAAGTTATTAACCTTCAAGTTTTGAAATTTAACACAAGTGAACTTTCACCCTAACTATACTGGCATGACTGCACCAGTATAATATATATATATATATATATATATATATATATATATATATCTCAATATGATTAGTAAGATGGTGCATATATTATGGTATCAAGTTACTGCTTGCAATGACTTAAATTGAGCAAACAAGCAGTACACAGTATATAACCGAAGAGACAGTTATATTCATTATTAGTCCAGACTAGAGTGTTTGATTAAAAAGAAAATACTAGATTATATAAAAAAAATGCTAAGATTAAAATTAAAATAATACAAAGAAACAAAGCATTGCTAAAAGGGACATTGTCGCTTTTGGGCCAACTCATTTTGTAACTTACCCTTTCATGTTCTTGGCACAACCGTACATGTGCTTGACTCATTCTTCATCTTGTTCATGTATCAGCACTCAATAAAAAATGTTCACATTTGTTAATCATGTTACTAGTGCCTCTGTTCTTGAACCTTGTGCCATTTCCCGAATTAGCTTGTTCATGCTTCTGACCCTCATTCACTATTGGTGGTGTGGACACATTCACAAATGGTTACTGGAGAGTGTTTCCATGAAAGGTGGGCTTTTGTTTTGATGCTGATGTTCACTTTATTGTCTCTCAGCAATGGCACCAGCAACTGAACAGCAGTTCCTAAAACATGCAGCCAAATATTGTGATACTAAATATATGCAGTGACAAAATACAGAGTTAGTCCAATTTTTATTGATTCCTATTTACTAACATTTCCATTGATCGAGTCACCTATTTTTATTTTTAGAAATTATTTTTATTTTATCATGTTATCTATACAAAAACCATGACACAACAACAAATATATATAACATAGAAACATCCCCTCCAGCTAACAGTGTGAAGTGGATTAAGCCCACATCAGAAAACATAGTGTAACATATACATAATAATAATAATAATAAATAGGGACGCACATCAGGTAAGTATGAACAAAGGAACTGACATCAATTAGAAAAAGAAAAATGTACCCTGTGTCTCTAAACTGGTGCTTCTCTATAACAAAATTAAACTGTATATGAGGTGTGCAATGTGCTCCATTTCCTAGAGTATGACTTGGGCCTGTTATGAACACTCATCACCATTTTTTTTTAGATGAAGGATGTACAATAATTCCTCTAACCATTCCTGATAAGAGACTGGATCTTGATCCAGCCAGTGCCAGAGAACTGCATGCTTAACTGATGAAGATGCCATAGTGATGTGATATCTCGTCTCTTTAACTGCTATTCCACTATAGTCACCTACAATAAAAACGTTGGGTATAAAAAAGCATATCTAATCCTAAAATGACTACTGTGATCTACCTATTACCAAGCGTGTACCACCAGTGAATGCCTGCAACACTGGTTGCTTTTTTAATCTAAGAGTTATGTACTGTACTGTTTGTTTGCTGTGATGTATTGTTCTCTTGACAAGGTGCCTTTGTAAATGAGTCTATGACTCAAAGGTCTGTAAACCGATGATCTAATAATAATAAAATAAAAGGGGGTCCACCCTTGATTTAAGCAAAAAGGCATGATGGCGCATTGGTGATACTAGATTTCCCCCATGGTCAGGGGCATAGTGAGCGCATGCGGTGAAGCTGAATTCCTTCAGCCACCTGACTGTGAAGGAAACCTAGTGCCACCAATGTCCCCAGAGTGCCTTATTGCTTATACAAAATGGGCCCATAGGCAGCTGTTAGAAAACGAACACTCTAAAAATTTTCAAAGCCGGGGGCAAGATGGCCATCAGAGACAGATGCTGATCATTTGAGCTCTGAGGATGCCACTCAGAAATATAACATTTAAGAACACCTTACCTGAACAGGATGACAGAAAAACAAAAGGAGCAAATAAGCACATCTTTGGAGGAATATTCTTCCCCAAGAATCCATCCACTAGAGAAGTATTTCTGACTGGTTACAAGTCCTGGTGGTTGGAGTGAGTCCGGAGTCAGTCCTGGAACCCCAACCCAGGCAATGACTTCTTCAGCTTTAACATCAAATCTAACAGCTTTCCTGGATATGTTTAAGGAGCGCTTGGTTTTGATGTAGAAAGCTATGCCCAGGATTGAAACAGCAAGTAATCTCCCTCACACGTTGACTCCTGACTGCACACAATGTTCAGAGCTGTTTTGTCAAACAGAGTCAACTGTGCTACCTGAACATGGGATGGGTTTGAATTCAACAGTGCAGGGGGAAATGCAGAGCAGCGTTAGGCAGCAGCTACCTTCACAAAACAGAGAGCACGCTTTGGACTCTATAGGGAACTCCATAGATAAGATTCTGGAGTGGATGCAGCGAATAGACAGAAAGTTTGGAGTGCTTAATGAGAAAGTGGACTTTATTGAAAAAGAAACTAAACAAAATAAAGGTGACATAGCTGCAGAACATAAACAAGTTAACAAAAACACCACATCTGTGGATTTAAACTCTGAAAAAATAAAAGCCATGGAAATTACAAACCAAGAATTAACAAAAGACAACTACAATATAAACCATAAAATTGAAATGCTTGAGGACCAAGTTTGTTATAGAAACTTACGGACTGTCAGTTTACCACTTAAACTTGATAAATATTTTGAATCCACAAGGGACCTGGTCAAAGACATATTCATCACAGTTTGTGATTTGCCTCCTAAAAATCTTCTATTCCTGGTTAAAGCCTATAGGGTACTAAAGAGATCTGTCTCACAAACTATCAGAGAGCAAGGGGACCCTGAAAATAAGGTCACCATCTTTATTTCAATTGCCTTTGAATCAGACAGGGATTTGATCTTTAAACTGTCAAGAATGAAAAATAACCTAAACTACAAGGTATATTGCTTCAGTGTCTTCCCAGGTTGTGCATATGCTACTCAGCAACAACGTAGAAAATTCTTGACCTACCATCAAGATGTCTTGGAAATTGGAGCCCAATTTCAGTTATTGGTACCAGCAAAAACCAGAATTGTATACAAAGGCAAAACATACATCTTTTTTGAAACTGATCAATCTGCAGCTTTTTTATGCTCACACTCAAAAAAGAATTTGGATGAGGAAGGAGAGTCACCAACCCTTTCCGAACAAGAGATGTTAATGGTAGCAGTAGCTGCTGAGAGACTAGATATATAAATGTTTAAAAGTTACCTTTGTTGGAAAATAAATAATTTTCTAGTTTTAACTACTATGGAATGTTAAACAAGTTAGAAAGAAGTGAATTTAAAGTATATCTAGGTCTGATTTTTTAGAAGTTATACTTTCACTGTGTGTCTGTCTCTGAGTAGTAAAAAGATTAATCTTATTAATTAATTCTTAAGTGTACCCCTCTCAGATGAAATGGACTAGATTATTTACAGATTTATAGATTTAACTGTGGTAATCTTTATTGTTGTAAGCTGATATTCTGTATTATGAAAACTGTAAAAACTCAATAAAATATAAGTTAAAAAAAAGTTTTCAAAGCCACAAAAAATATTATTAAATGTTGCTAAATAATGTAAAATAGTCCCTCCGCAGATGTTTTTCACCTGTCAGTCATCTGTCTTTCTTCACATTCAATACATTGTGTGATTGTTTACCATGGACTTGAAGAATTCAAAGCTCTGCATTATTCCAGTAGTAGAATGCCCCCCACACACACACAGAACGGTAACATGGAATACATGAATTCAAAATTCTTCAGGGTTCCACTGGTATATACACACACACATGTCTCAAGTGGAACCAGAACCTCAATTTGATTGGTTGTCAGGTAAGGAGGTGGGGCCTTTTTGGCAAACTGATAGGGATAAGAGGGATAGGAGAGGGATTTTTCATGGTCATCAAAGAAACACCAGCAATCGAAACTCTGAATAGTACTGTACTTGATTTTTTAAATTTGTGTATGTGTATAAGGAAGGAAGGACTTTTGAGTGAAAATAACATTAAATTATTTACTTACTTTATTTAATTTAATGGACTTTCATTTTTAGGACCAAGTTTAAGTTTTTTATATATGAGTACAGTTTGCAGCCATGTTTGTGATGGAAATTAAGAAGTGAGTGGCTTATGAATTCTGTGAGTTGCCCTGGTTGGCAGGGACTTGTTTTTAGCCATTGATAATGCTCTTTTATTGCCATGGCTAGAACCAAGTCTCAGCCAATCAGGAAATAGGGATTTCCTTGCCCATTTTATGTTTAATAAGTTCCCATAAATTTTTAACTGCTGCACAATCCCCAAAAATATGGAGTAAGGCAACCTCTACTTGGTCACATCTGCTGCATTGAGAAGAGGGTAATTGACCCATCTTGGCCAATTTTGGGGACGTGAAATAGAGATTATGCAAGCTGTAGAACTGAAAAAGAGATAATTTATCGGTGGTTATGTAAGCACATAAGTCTTACCAGATATGGGTCCAATTAAAATGACAGTCAGGGAAGACTTTATTCCAATAATAACAACCCCCATTAATGTCAGGGTATATTTTAGCAAACAGTAAATCATACTAAGACTGGATAAGAAGCAAGAAGGCAAGTAGCCAATGAAAGCATCTATAAAAGTAATGCTCTGGGTAATAACAAAGTTTCCCACCTGCCAAGATGTATTTATCCAACTTGTTTTTAAATTCTTGTTTAGTTCTACTGATAACAATATGAACAGGTACTGTAATTTGTTCTACAAATTTACAATTCTCATGGTACAAAAATATTTGTGTTTGTTGGTTCTAAATGCCTTTCCTATAATCTGCAGTAGGTGTCCTCTGGTATCTCTTGTGGGACACTTGAATTAAATTCCCATTTCTGTTAATAAATATAGGCCATGCATGATATCAAACATAAGGGGTAAACCCCCCTGTAATCTTTTGGTTTCGAGAGTCATCAAATTGAGCACTGCTAAATGTTCCTCATATGTGTTATTCTTAATATTGGCAATAGTTTTGGTGAATCTTCTCCATATTTTTTCCAGTAATATACATTCTCCTTTTCTGTAGGGAAACCGAACTTGGGAAGCATACTCAAGATGAGGTCATAAATAAGCTCTGAACAAACGCATTAAAAGTGTTTTGTCTCCGGAAATAATGTTTTTTCTGATCGACCATATAATTTTTCTTGACTTATTTATTGTTTGTTTAATATGATGTGAATGATCAAAACTGTCCGATATACCCAGGTCCTGTTCTTTCTTGGAGCTAAGCAAATTTACACCATTCAATAGATGTTTATTCCTAGGATTTCTACTGCCTAAATGTAATATCCTGCATTTGTCCATATTCAGTTTTATGCTCCAATAGTTTACCCAAGCAGTAATCCTGTCTAGGTTTCTCTGAAGGGCATCAGTATTGTACTGGGTGTTACACAGGCCTCCCAACTTAGCTTCATCTGCAGATTTAATTGTCCCAATTAACTATATCATCCATCATGTCTGCTATAAACATTTGGAATAGTGAGGGGCCCGGAACAGAGGCCTGAGGGACCCCACTAGACACTTTACCAGTATTAGACAAGTACCCATTGACAACTTTCTGATCTCTGTCTGTTAATGTTAACCACTGAGCAATCCAATTAAGTATTGCTTTGTTTAAATTATATTTAATGAGTTTCTCTATCAGAGCCCAGTGTGGCATTAGGTTGAATGTCTTACTGAAATTAAGAAAAAAACACATCACATGGTATTGTTTGATCCAGTAACTTACTGACGTTTTCACAGAAGCAAATTAAATTTGTCATTATACTTCTGCCTTGCCTAAAACCATGTTGATCTAGATCTGTTTTATTTATGGGCTCCGTTATTATGTATTTTATCAGGGTCTCCAGAATCTTACATATGGGAGATTTGAGGCTTATGGGTCTGTAATTTTTGGGATCCTGTTTTGTCCTCTTTTTTTAAGGGGTATGCAAAAAATTCAGCCATTATATATAACATATGACCAGAGTTTATATCTGGACCTGGTGTAGTTTTGGCCTTTTGTTTAAGGATTACTTTTTTATGTTCTCAATCAGAAAAACAGTTAAATTACTTGCATTAGTGTAGTCAATATGGAATGGTTTGTGATCTTGCCCAAAAGCATCACAGAACTGTTTGATGAGTACCTCTGCCATTTTATTATAAATCAATTTACCATTATTATGGATTTGACCAATTTTGCTTATTTTTTTATGAATTAACATAAGCAAAGAAGACTTTGTAATTGTCTTTCCTTGCATGTGAAGCTAAATTATATTCAAACTGTTTCTTGGATCATTTTATTTCAGTTTTATATTTATTTTGAATTTAGATAAATGCCTCAAGGGATTTAGTGTATTTTGTTTTTAATATCTTCTGTGTGCTTTGTTCTTCCTATTGAGTAATTTATTAATTTGTGTTGTTCAACCGCTTAGATTTGTATTTATTTTGTTTGTATTTTTTATCCTGGGGTATATTTGTTACTAAAATGCATTATGGTGCTTTTAATAAAATACCATTTACCCTCAGTGGATTTATCTTTATGCTCATTATCCTAATTAATTTGGGCAAATTCTTCATGTATTTTATTAATGTTAGCTTTTCTATATTGGTAAATGAGAGTGCTACCCCTACATTCAGTGTATTCCATCCTTATTTTAAACTCCACAATGTTGTGGAAGGGGCAGTATAGTGCAGTGGGTAAGGCTCTAAGCTGCAGATCTGGACACCAGGGTTTGAATCCCACAGCTGCCTAGCTGAATACTGTGTGATCCTAAGCAAGTCATTTAACTTCCTTGTGCTCCCAGGTCACATCGGAAACAAGCTTAGGCTTAGTGTGCCACTCCTGGTTAAACAATGTTTCCTTTTCCTTGTGGTCACTATTCCCTAAATGGGGATCAACGCTACATGAGTTGGTTACCATATAGCTGTGACAATGCATGCAGCTGGGAAGCCAACTGCAGAAACTCATTTTGAGTAATATCCCAAGGTGGTGGGCCCAACTGTGCCAAAAGGGCTTGTTCAACCTGGATTAGTTTAAAAGTATATTTACTATTGTGGGAGGCTGTGGGAGCAGACCCCTTACAGAAAAACCTCTTATGTTTGCCCATTTATTTACATTGTGTCCATGGCAATTTGTGCCGGTCGGTGTTTTCACCGACCTTGTATTTTCTTACAACATTTTGCTTGTGGAATTGTCTGCTGCACTGTTTTTGTTTGTGTTTTATGACCCCATGCCTATGTAAAAGTATATTGTCTGCATAAGCAGAAAACTGTGAGCGCTTAGTGCCAGTGTAAACACCAGCAAGAAGAGGGTGTATCTTAAAGGGGCTCCAAATATAAATTAAATAATAAGGGGGATATGGGGCATCCCTGTCTAGTTCTGGAGAGCAATGGAAATGGTGGAGAAAAGACACCAGTAAAGTAAATTTTGGTGCTAGGGCAAGAATATATGAACTTGATCCATTGCATGGACTTTGCAGGGAAACCAAATTTCTCCAATGTAACAAATAAAAAAGTCCCAGTTAACTCTATAAATGCTTTTTCCACATCCAGAGAAAGCAGTGCCACAGGGACCTTGGGATCACTGGATGCGGAAAAGTTGTGAGCCAATTTATGGAGATGGTCAGCTGAGGATTATGTTGGCAAACGTTAACTTGTTCAATATAAATCAATCCTGCCTATACTTTGTTAATCTGCAAAGCTAATATTTTGACTAATATTTTCACTTCATAATTCATTAATGAAATTGGATGATAGTTGGTAACTTTATCAGGTTTACCTGGCTTAGGCAATAGTAAAATTATAGGTTCTAGTAAGGTAGGATCCAAAAACCCATGAGTGTAGACATCTACAAAAAAGCTGTGCAATAACAGGGCTAAATCACTTGCAAATTATTTGTACAAATTATGTGTATGGCCATCAGGCCCTGGGAAGTTTTTGAGTGGCAGAGCTGTGATTGCATCTAAAATTTCCTGCTGTGTTAAGGGCTTCAGCAGGACCACTTGCTGTTCATTTGATAAAACAGGGAGGGCAATTCCATCTGAATACTCTTACATGTTACCAAGGGATGGTGGTTTAGGCATGGGGCCATAGAGAGACCTAAAAACAATCAAATTCCCTCATAATATCTCTGGGGGAGGTTTCAATAGTGTCATCAGCTTCTGACCTAATGGCTGAGATAATACAAGAGGCCTCCTGTTTCTTGAGGTGTAGTGCCATAAGGCGCCCAGCCTTATACCCTTGATCAACATAGGTGGAATGAGTCTTGAAAACAGGCTATTCTGCTTTCTCCCTTAATAACTCAGTGTTTTGATCCCTAAGAGAGATCATCTTGGCTCTTAACGCTTCTGAGGACTGGGGATTTAATTGTCACTGTATTTCTTTAATTTGGGCCAAACGGGACACATTTTAAGTCAACAAATTCAAACTACTTTCATAGAAACTGGGTAGGGCAAGTATATGCTGCGGGCAAAGAAACTAAGAGAGGTGGGGTGGCTATTCGCATAGCTCATAGGGTGCCCTTCCAATTATTACAATCTATAGCAGATCCTGATGGTAGATATGTCATAGTGAGGGGTCTGTTGATTCATACAGAAGTGATAATGGGCTCGGTTTATGGTCCAAATTGGGACGACCCACAATTCTTTTTACTTCCATAATGACCATACTGGCGTCTTGGACCAAATTGCCAACCTTACTGGGAGGTGATTGGAACACAGTGCTCTCAAACACATTAGTTAGATCGGGGGCCACTGGGCCACGTTTATCTCCCGGTCAGAGAGCTCTACACGAATTAAGTTCCACCCTGGGACTAGTAGATCCCTGGAGGATTGCGAACCCAGAGGAGAGGGGAATATTCATTTCATTCTACTCCTCACAATACTTACTCCCGAATAGATTACTTTCTTCTATCAATAGATTGCAACCCAGGGGTCAATGAAGTCCAATACTCATCTCAGGCTATTTCAGATCACCGTTTGGTTTATCTCCAAGTTGATTTATTCCAAAATAATCGTGGAAAACAAATTTGGAGATTTAATAACCAGATCCTAAACTCGGATAAACTTATAGAAACGTTACAATATTTTATCCAAATGTATATGGAGAACAATGCTTCCTCCGTGTCCAAGAAAGATATTTTGTGGGGCTCCCTCAAATGTGCCCTGAGAGGTGAAATAATCAGCCTATCAACCATACGTAACAAGCAAAGGAGAGCGGAAGTAGCTTTTAAAATACATCAGATTACCGAATTAGGAAGGTCCCTCTCTCCAATTTCCCCAGATGATGACTGGGCTAAACTGGAATCCTTTGAACCCAATATAATAAGCTACTTACTGAAAAAGCGGAATTTATGATTACACGTTCAAAGATCAAATATTTTGATCAAGGTGAAAAGGCGGGTAAATCATTAGCTCTACGCTTACGCACCCAATTAGCTGAGAGAATAATCCCATCTGTTTACTCCCTCTCAGGTACCCTTCTTAACTCACCTTCAAGCATTGTAAAGGCCTTTCAAGAATACTACCAAGAGCTTTATCCAGCTCCTCCTAATCAGTTCTCTTTATGTCAGATGGACTCATTTCTTCAAGAAATTACACTCCCTGTTTTAACTGACTCACAGATAGACTTATTAAAATCCCCTATTGTAATATACAAAGTTTGTAAGGCCATAGATGCTCTTGCAATTGATAAATCTCCCTGGCCAGATGGCTTCACAACCAACTTTTATAAGGCCTTAAAAGACACCATAGCACCCATATTACTTGATACATTCAACTATTTATTCCAAAATGGTTTGTCGGACTCTTCATTATCGTCGGCCACTATAATTCTCATCCCAAAACCCAATAGAGACCCTCTCAGAATGTCCAGCTACAGACCAATCTCCCTTATTAACGTAGACTTTAAGATTTTAGGTAAAATTCTCTCGACAAGACTTGCCCAGCTGTGGGAACATCTTATTAGTCCTGAACAAGTAGGCTTTGTTAAAAACAGACACTCCTCAGATCATCTTAGGAAATTGGCATATCTCCTCTCCGCGTCCAGGGACCTAGATACTTCCGCTGTCTTGGTATCCCTGGATGCGGAAAAGGCCTTCGATAGAGTATCATGGGAATATCTTTTTCTTTTACTTCCTAGATACCGAATACCAGAGGAATTTATAAACTGGATTAAGATACTATACACCATTCCATCGGCCAGAATACAATGTAACGGCGTTATGTCCTGCCCATCTACCTTGACACAAGGTACACGGCAAGGCTGCCCTCTGTCACCTTATCTATTTAATTTATACTTAGAACCTCTTATTAGAAAGATTAATCTTTCCACAATGGTCAGGGGTATACGAGTAGGTCATGACGAATATAAGGTCTCAGCGTATGCAGATGACCTGTTGTTACATGTTATTGATCCTGGACATTCATTGCCCAAGGTATTCCAAATAATAACACAATTTGAAGCCTTCTCAAATTATAAGTTAAATCAGGACAAAACTGAGATTCTTCCCCTAAATAAATACACTGTGAAAGCCGAGGTGATGCACCTGGGAATACAGTGGAGTCAGAGCAAGATGAAATATCTTGGTATTTACATTCACCCTTCCCCAAAGGTTATGAGGCAACTTAACCTAGATAATCTGGTTCAGAACTTGACAGAAGACTTTAAACGGTGGTCTAAATTACCATTAACTCCTTGGGGTCGAGCGAATGTTATTAAAATGAATGTATTGCCACGGCTGCTATATCCACTTCAAATGTTGAACCTAACACTACCATATTCATGGTTTACTCGGTTGCGTGGTATTCTGAGTAAATTTATGTGGCAAAACAAAAAGGCAAGGAAAAGTTATCTAAAACTCACAGCGAGGAAATTAGAGGGTGGTTTACAGGTACCTAACTTCTATACTTATTATTTAGCAATACACTTGGCTCAAGTCCGACACTGGCTACGGCCTAGTCAAGATAACTGTCAACCGCCTTCCTGGATCAAGATAGAGTGAGATCTTTGTCAGGACACGGGGTGGGTACCAGAGGCCCTACCATTTATCCCACAAAGGAAATTTCCCAAAAATTTGCGAGATACCCTCTTATTCTCCTTGGCTCGGACCCAGCAACAACTTAGCGCTTTTCTTAAAGCGGATAGAGTGAAAGATATAGCACAGCCTATATTCAGTAATCCCAATTTCCAAATCACTGGTAAACCAATAAAAGCCCAGACATTCTGGCCCCAGATAGGTGTGGAGAGGGTGGAACAGTTACTTTCTGATCAGAGGATTATCTCTTTCCAAGATGGCTGTGCTCGGTTTCACTGGGAGGGAACAACAATTTTCAAATATTTGCAACTAGTACATTCATTAAGGCAGCATTTTGGAGCAAAGGGATGGCATGACTCCTTATCTAGGAAACTAATTCCATATCTAGATACCATTCCTCTCTCACATGTAATATCATTTTCATATAATTTTCCCAGATCAACGATGGAGTCTATGGACAACCACTGTCTTACCCATTGGGACAAGATTTCTCGGACCAGTATTAGTCCTATTGATTGGCCTCATGTTTGGGCACATCTTTATAGGTATCTTAAATGGGATAAATATAGATATATGCAATTCCGTATAATTCACAACTTATACTACTCACTCAAACTACATCGATTTGGTCTTCAGCATAACAGTTGTTGTCCTAGATGTCAACAGGAGGGCTGATATGATTCACATGTTATGGTCATGTGAGAAAATAATTATCTTCTGGAAGTATAGAGAGCAGGTTAAATCCCCTTTTGGCCTTGACAGAGTTCTTTCGAATTGAAATATGTATAATTGGAGAATACACATTAATACCTGGGGGCAACCAGAGAGCCCATATGGCCTTGATATCAGCATGTGCGAAAAATGTGATATTAAGGAAGTGGAAGGACTCTGCTGTCCCTACTTATCTAGAATGGTTTCACGACATAATGTTTGCTTTGCAAGCAGAGTACACTATTGCTAAATTGGCCAAAAATACAAAGAAATATGCAAAGAGATGGGAGCCTCTCTACACTTTGCTAATAAGTAATTAATGATTCAGGGGGGATTGAATTCTTAGTTCAGTAATGCCTTAGTAGCATAGATAATTTAGTTTATATAAGGTTTCAACTATTAAGTTGGTGGCAGACTGGGGAATCAGGGAAGGGGTAGGGGTGGTAGGAAGGGAGAAATCAGTAAGTTATAGGTCTCATACTGTGAAGTTGATCTACAAATGGCTTACAATTGTTGCCTCGAATGATAAACAGTATACATGTCATCTGATATCTGTTTATACTTACTGAAAATTGCAATAAAACATATTAAACAAAAAAAAAATAATTGGGGCCAAACGGTTGAAAGCCATCTGGTCTCTTTGCTTTTTTCTCTTGGAAGCTAAGCGGATGAATTATCCATGCATAAAACATTTAAATGTACTCCATTCCATTCCATGTCTCTCCATATAACAGAACCTATATTATGTAGGACAAAAGCCCCAATTTGGTCTTTGACTCTTTGAACAATGTATTCTTCTTTCAACAACTGATTGTTTAATTTCCATATTTTATATGTATCAGTATTGAAAGCAAAGCTGTGCTGTAGCCATACCGAGGGATGATTGGAAAGAACCCTAGGAGCAATTCCAATAGTGTTTACACCATGCAAGGTTGTTTGACTAATTAAAAAATAATCAGTTCTTTAAAAAGAACCACAAACTGCCAAATAAAATGCATATTCTTTAGCCATTGGGTGCAAGATGCACCAAGGGTCACAAAGCCCCAGTGAATCCACCATGTCCAGAAGAGCACATTACCCTGGGGATAGTCTGGCCTGAATATTAACTGACTTATCTAAATTATGAGTAAAGGAAATATTCCAATCTCCCACTATGATTATTGAGAGGGAATGAAAGGGAGTTAAAATATTGGCAATATTAATAACAAATGAAGCTGTATCCACATTAGGCCCATAAACACCATCTAATATAAGTTCAGTATGGTCTAATTACCATTTGACAAAAATACATTTGCTCCCGGATCTTCAAAGCTCTGGCTAAATTTAAAATTTGTGTTTTTATGAATCAGAATAGCTACCCCTTGCTTGCAGGTATTAGTCACCTAACTAATTTATCAGCTGTTCAGTGAACCTATTGGGGTTCACCTGACTAAGAATAGTGGACTTCATCGCTAGGCAGCTCAGTCTCAGATTGTCTCTTGAACTGTTCTGCATTCTTTCCCTGTCAACCAACCCCCCCATCACCCCATCAGCATTCTTTCAATTGTAAAAAGCTGAAAACATTATACAAAAAAAACAATGTAAGGAGTCTCTTAACTTTTCAACTTGGGCACTATGAAGGTGTGGTGTACTTCTAATACCCCTATTCAGTAGTACCACTAATGATCTCTTGTTCTAACCCCAACTCCGATTACCACTATTCTTTCATGTCTTCTTTTTGCTCTGTATTTGGGATTCAGAGCCTCCTCTAATTTGTTTTGGCATAGTATTTTATTTTAATATTATAATTGTCTTTCTCCTGGCATTTGCACAAGGTGGGTTGTGACATTCGGTCGGAAGATCATGTGGGCTACGATCCCAAATGCAGAGCCCTGCCAGTGTTTCTCATCCTAGTTGGCTGGTCTGTGGGACAAAAAAAGAGCACTGTTTAGGCATGCCCCCTCGGGCAGATCAGGTCTACACTGACTGAGACATTCCACTTCTACCTGAGCACTGACAAATGTGTTGTACACTGGACTGCAGTGGCATATTTCTGGTACTGATTTGGGGTCATTTAGAACCCCCTGCTCCTGTTTTCTGTTTGTCTGCAATTTCTACGGTTGGACAGTTTAGATGATATTTGGACATAATTCTGATGCCCATTACCGTGATTGGGGCTGATGACAATTTCACTAGGAGCAGCAGCTGTTTCAGTACCTTACATCATTATTAGGCTATAGGTATACTATTGGTATGCAATTATTTCTTTGTTTTCCAGCCTGGTGACTGTAGCCAGAGAGAATGCTGTGGAATGCTATTTTCTGATTCCTATTTACTGACATGTCCACTGACAAAGTCATCTAATTTATCAAGTACCCCCTTTTGTTCCCGCCTGCCTTGTATGCTTGCTGGCTTTTTACATATTGCTATTCATAGGCAGAATGTTCATTTTATGAGCTATGGCTCACTAGAAATAACCAGATGCTTTTTCATTATTGAACTATTCTTAATAAATATGTTTTTTTTGTATAAACATTTTTAGTTATGTCGGTCCCTTTTCTTCTCAATGGTTCTAGTGGGCTTTGGACCTTAAATTCTTGCTAACAGACCTGGGATCAGAAATTTAAAACTTAGCCTGGGTGCTAAATGGTGTTTGCCTGTGCTAACCAGGGTTTGTGCCCAATTTGTGGGTGAGATCTCTATTCAGACACCGCCACTGTGTGGGGAGAACCCGTTAGTGCACAAGCACTCAGGGGTGTAGCCAGACAATAAAAATGTGTACACCAGGGCCATGATAGTTGCTCCATCAGGCACAGTGAACAAAACTTTTGTACAGCACAGTTCTGATTGATGCCTCCCACTCATATTCTGGTAATTACAGTTACCATGCATTGCTCCCTCAGACACCCGCATATCTAATAATTGTTTATAGGAGTAGTTTTGGGCTACCGCCTCCTTGTTCCTTAACATCCCTAGTATGCTCTATAGTATATCACCCAGAGCCTGTAATGCTATATGGTTCCTGGGATGCAATGACAATCTCAGTGGACAACCCTTCTAGTTTTGGGTCTCAGGAATGATGTTACAGAAAGGGTCAGGAGGTTCTGTGTTGGGTTTCATGGAACAACGGCAGCAGTGCAGAGCCTTGTTGTTGCTCTGCCAAAAAATAAAATTGTACACAATGGAATACACACAGTAAGTCTTCCTACACTCATGTGAGCACTAAGTTACCACTGTAACCATGTAAATGAGGAGGTCCTCCATTGCATATGGGCACTGTAGGATATTGAGAGGTTTGCACAGGTGGTAAATGCCACCCAAATGGGAGCAAGTTTCCACCTTTGGAAACCCCAACTTAATGCGGTGCAAGGCCCTGGTGGTGGTTCCCAGTGCAGATGGTGTAGCAGGGCTGCTGAATGACAATGCATACTGGCTTTCTCTTGGGATGGGTACTTGGGGGCAGGGAGTTCCACTGGACACCAGGGAAGTGCTGGGAATGTGGCATCTGGTGAGCAAATGGTGAGGATTCCACTGGATACTAGGGTCTTATCCTACATATGTTGGTGGATGATCACTGGGTGGGTGGGGGTGCCACTGGACACCAGAGAATTCTTTGATCATACAGCACTGAGCAATTGGAGGGTGGAAGATGTCAGTAGACACCAGAGGATGCTTTTGTTATACAGCGGTGAGTGACTGGGAGGGTGCCACTAGACAGCAGAGAATGTGTTTATTATACAGAGTTAAGTGATTGGGGGGCCACTAGACCCCAGGGAATGTTTTTATTATACAGCGGTGAGTGATCAGAGGGTGGGGGTGTAACTGGACACCAGGGAATGCTTTTATTATACAGCAGCAGGTGATTAGAAGGTGGGGGCTGCCACTAAATACCAGAGAATACATTTATTAAACAGCAGCAAGTGATTTAAGGGTGGGCTAATGCTTTTATTATACAGCAGTAAGCAATTGGAGGGTGGGGGTGGCACTAGACACCAGGGAATGCTTTTATTATATAGCATTAGGTGATCAGAGGGTAGGGGGTGCTGCTACAGACCAGGGAATGGTTTTATTATACAGCAGCAAGCGATCAGAAGGGGGGGTGCTTCTAGAAACCGGGGCATGTGACAAGATGCTGTCAGGATGGGTGCTACTAGGCTGCTGCACACCATGGAAATGAGCCCATAATGGGCATGTAAAAGGCCCCTTAGCACCTTACATGCCCAATGGGCCCATTTGCATGGTGCCAACTGAATATTATGCCAGGGATTCCTGGAGCTATCGGCTCTGGGGGTGCTGTTCCATGCACTTCCCATTGGGCTACAAATAGCCCAGATCCATGTTTGGGCAGTGATACTCAACTTAGCACTGTGCTGACATGCCCCTAGTTTCAGTCTGATAGCGCCAGTGCACTATCCAACTGAATATGGCATCCTCAGGGTCGTGGGCATGGGCAAGCACAGCGCAAACCTTTGCACTCCATTTTTGCCCATATTCTAGTATCAGACCCCTGGTGACTCAGAGTTTGAAAACCTTGATTCTAGTATCACTGACTCTCTGCAGAAACTAAATGGTTAGTTACGTACTCTTATGCAGTGGCAGGCATAATTTATGGTTTGTCTGTTTGCTGGTACGTAGTAAGACTTCATGCTCCTGCTTAATATGAGCTGGCAATTCCTTATACATATGGAGCACAAGGGGCACTGGATGGCTGAGAGGATTGGTAGCAGGTTAAGGAGCCTTTCACCTCTAGGTCACAGATTCATATCAAGCATGAGTTGGTAATGGTCGAAAGCTATTATCACCTAAGAGCTCTTCAGTGGCCTTTGTTAAATGAGTTGTGGTAATCTCAGTCCAGTTCCCTCTGGGAAGGTATCCACATAACAAAACCAGCAGCACAACTGACACTAATTGGCACCCTTGTTTGCAGTTTCACATGAGAGGTCAAAGATTGAATGGGCATGTAGTCTGAAGTATCCTCTCCCTTAGGTGATGGTCCCTTCATGACAGGGTAGAGGCAATCTGGCATGGCAGTGTGGGGAAGCTTGCAGTATGACTGCCCCCACTGTACCTGTCATATGGATAAATGGAGAGCTTCAGGTTCCAGTGCTGTCAATCCGGCACCTTTGATTATTACTAAAATTCACACACAGAAAAAAATCTTAAAAGAAAAATTATGGAGCACACATTTTAGTGGGGTTTTTTTCTGTATTACAAAAAAATTAAATGGCTTAAATGGTGGTCATAAAAACTTAGAAAACAATAAAATCTTGGTTAAACAACACATCCAATAAAACAAGACAATGCTGTGTTAATAATTATGGAAGCTTAGCCCTGGGGTGATGCTAATTAAACGGTATTCCATTGATGAAATGTATTGTGACTTCCTTATGATTATTAGTGTTTCACTATCTATTTAGTATCTATGTAATATAAATTTTAGCATTGAATTGTAAATATGACTTGTAACACTGCACTTTGTGTATTCGGGGGACATTGTTGTAAATGAGTCGTCAACTCAATCGAGTTTATCCCAATTCATAATATATTTATGAATACATATTTTACTATTACTACTACCATAAAATAAAAAAAGATAGGAGAACAAGCTAAAATCTGTGTTCAAAACAGCTATAGCTGCTATAAAGGAGAGATGCTTTCAAATTATTTTCTTGTTTTTGCTAGTTCTGATACACCAGTGTCTCTGGGGTGCACGTAACCTGACTTGCACGTTTGTTGGTAAGAAAAGGCATTTTTTTGCAGTGATTGAATTTGCACTAGTTTGGATATTCCAGTGGTGCTGGAGAGCTAAAAACAGTGGGAGGTGACTGCATGAAACTTACACCAATGCCACCACGTAATCCTCACAAGAAGAAAAGACAAAGTAGGGCAACTCAGTAAACCGTCTGGTAACAGACCTCATACACTAGGTGAAGTTAAAAAAGTATTGTATTGCAAAAACTAAAAGGAATATAGAACAACAGCACCCACACATGATACACCATTTTGCATCATTCTGATGCTTTGTCAAGGTCTTGACAAATGGATGAGTGAAGAAGCCAGAATGGGAAGGAAACAGATTCATTTCAATGCTTTGCAGTAATTGTACATTGTTATTTTTGTTTTAAACTTAGATTGTGGGCTTTTAGTAACACTGTAATTTCTGTGCTGTCTTTACTTAGAATTGTTTTTTGGGCAGTTAAAAATGTAAAACCTAGTCTGTTGTGCTTGTAGTGGTGGTATATATCTTTACTGTCTTTAATTGCTGCAAATTTTGTCTAGGCTTGTCTGACTTGCCCTGTAGTTTGGGTGAGGGGTACTAATTGTCTGGCCTCTGACCTCAGCTACATGATAATTGGAGGTGGGGCTTAGTCAGAGTTGAGGTAGCAAGTGATTTTTGTTTTCTCAGAAGAAGCCAGAAGGGTAAGGAAACAAATTCATTTCACTGCTTTACAGTAATTGTACATTGCTATTTTTGTTTTAAACGTAGATTGTGGGCTTTTAGTGACACTGTAATTTCTTTGATGTCTTTACTTAGAATTGTTTTTGGCCTGTTGAAAATTTAAAACCTTGTTTGTTGTGCTTGTAGTGGTAGTGTATATCTTTGATGTCTTTAATTACTGCAAATTTTCGCCCCCCTCCCCTGCCCCAACTCTTGATTATATGCCCTGTTAAATCTTGATTGACAGGAGCTAAGCACAGGATATAGTAGGGGTTGTGGAGTAGGAGGGGCATAAGGGGGAAGAAGCCCTGCCCTCAGCACGACAAGTGTTTTGACTCATTTTGTATTTATTTTTTCCTTTTTTAAAGAAAAGATCTGAGGAGCAGTGGCAGGATTTTTAGGACAGCAAATTAATAAAAAGGGAACTAGGAGAGCTTCAGTAACAGACAAGTACTGGAATAGCAGTATAACTGTAGTATAATGTGAGGAGTGGTCCAACACAGTGGCTGTGGGGCAGCCATATTCAGGCAGACCTTCTGGATGCTGAGGTGCTGCCCTATGTGCACACATCTCTCTGGACTGTAGGATGAGGTAGTCAGACTCAGAGCGGAAGTAAACTGGGTCAGGAGTATCATCACCCCTATCCAGAGACCACCCAGTCCAATGCTGCTGCCACAAGGGATGCAGAGAATGAGGAGCACTTGGATGACAGTGGGCTCAGGGAGGGTTAGGATGGTCAGGCAGAGGAACATCCCAGATCCTATTCCACTCAAGAATTCATATGCCACACTGGCAAATGGGGACAACCAAATAGAGGTCCCTAGAAAAGTGGAAGGAAAGGATGTGGAGGTTAGCGAAGGAGGTGACCTCAGTGGGGGAGAGCAGTGGACCCCAGAGGAGGAGGAAGAGAATCCTGATGGGGGACTCCATCATAAGAGGGATCCAGCTATGAACACAGGAGGGGGAGAACATGGAGGTGAGGTGCCTACCAGGTCCCATGGCGTAGAGGGATGAAAGAAGATCCTGGGGGTTGCTGGGAAGGAAAGATGGGAGGGGTGAGCTGGATGTCATTATCCACCTAGGTACTAATGACCTGGCAAATGGAGAGCAAAAGGAAGTTCAGGAAGAGTTTAGGAAATTGGGGAGGGGTCTCAAGCAAGTAGTTACTTCTGTCACCTTCTCAGAAGTACAACCTGCAAGAGGCATGGGAGAGCATAGGGGTGCATGCACCAGGAACTTTAACTCATGGCTGAAGAACTGGTGCTGTGAGGAAGGGTTTGGATTCATTGGTGACTGGGGACCCACCTGGAGGGATGGAGGCTTGTTCAGTCCTGACGGCCTGCATCCATCTTGGAGGGGGAATCCAAGCACTTAATGATAAGTTTAAATGCTACATTGACAAGCATTTAAACTAGCCAAGGGGGGTGGCAGGCCAGCAAGGAGGGTACCTAATTGCCCACCCCCCCACAGCTAGCAGTGGAACCTGTGAACCAGAGGAGTGGATATCTCTACAAAGCAGTGTGCAAAAGATGGAGATAAGTGCCCAAGAGGTGAATAGGCAGAAAAGGGGGCAAAATTCAACAGAAGGGCAGACAGCTAGGAAAACCAGGGATAAAGGACAACCAGGGAAGGGGCTGGAGTAGAACAGCTAAGCAGTCTAGGGAGGTCAAATCAAGGAAAGCCATGTGTGCCAATGCCAGGAGCCTTAGCAATAAGATGGAGGATCTGGAGGCTGTCATGGTGCAGTCAGACCTGGACATTGTGGCCATCACAGAAACCTGGTGTAATGATAACCATGACTGGGAGATGGCCATACCTGGCTACAACATATTCAGAAGAGACAGAGCAGGTAGGAAGGGAGGAGTAGTGGCACTGTATGTGAAAAATGACATAAGGGCCACAGAGATCCAGGAGGAACAAAATGGGGGAGAAATACTGTGGGTTAAGCTGGAAAGGAAAATGGGGTTAGCCATCTGCACAGGTGTGGTCTATAGACCACCAGCCCAGGAGGAAGAAACAGATAGGGAGCTGATGCTAACCATCCAAAGGATGGCAGACAAGGGTAAGGAAGTGCTGGTTGGAGTCCTCAATATACCAGACTTGGACTGGAGCATCCCAGCAGCAGCAGCATCAACTAGGAGCAGATTTATCCTGGACTCCCTTCAGGGTGCCTTCCTCAAGCAACTGGTCATGGAACCAACTTGGCAGAAGACAATACTGGACCTTGTGCTCACAAACAGGGACAGTGTGATGGGGTAAGAGTGGGGGAGCACCTGGGGAACAGTGACCACCAGTCATTGTGGTTTGAAATCACAGAAGGAGCAGAACCAAACCACACAAAACATGTATCCTGGATTTTAGGGGGACAGACTTCGGGAAAATGGGGAGATGCTTGAAAGAGGCATTAAGCGGAATGGGACAGGAATCAGAGGTTGAGGAACAGTGGGCAGTATTTAAAATGGGGATTACAAGAACAACAGAATTATGCATTAAGCAGGTTAGCAAGAGGAAAAGGAAGAAGAGGCCATTATGGTTTTCCAAGGAGGTAGCAGAGAAAGTGAAAGCCAAAAAGATTGCATTCAGGCACTACAACAAGACACAGGCAGAAGGAGATAGGGACAAGTACCAGGAGAAGCAAAGGGAGGCAGGGAGTTCAGTAAGGGAAGCCAAAGCTCAGACAGAAGAGTACATTGCAAAATCAGTGAGCAGAGGGGACAAAACCTTTTACAGGTACATAAGAGAAAAAAGAAAGGCAAAGGGAGGGATAGTGAGACTGAAGGGGGAGGATGGGAGCCTCGTGGAAGATGGCAACAGTAAAACTGACATATTGAACAGGTATTTCTGCTCAGTCCTTACTGAGAAACAGGAGGGTAATGGGTATGAAGGGAGTACAAGGGGTGGGAATGGTGCAGAAATGGACACAAGTCCCTTTACACGAGAAAGGGTCCTGAAGTAACTGGAAGTAATAAGAGTTGATAAAGCAATAGGGCCAGATGGAATGGACCCCGGGGTCCTTAAGGAACTAAGAGAGGTGGTGGCTGAACCTCTGCAATCCTGTTTAGCCGATCACTGGAAACAGGGGAGGTACCCAAAGACTGGAGGACAGCAGATGTATTCCCCTTATACAAAAGTGGGAACAAAGAGGAAGCAGGGAACTACAGCACCAGTCAGCCTCACCTCGGTAGTGGGGAAGATCATGGAAGCACTACTGAAGGAGAGATTGTTGGAACATCTGGTTGTCAGTGGACTACAGGATCCAAGGCAGCATGGTTTCACCAGGGGGAGGTCATGTCGGACCAACCTCATTGAATTTTTTGACTGGGTGACTAGGGAGGTGGATCAGGGGAGAGCAGTGGACATGGCATATCTGGACTTCAGCAAGGTCTTTGACACTGTGCCACATAGAAGACTATTACACAAACTGAGGAATATGGGTGTGGGCAGGACAGTAGTGCAGTGGGTAGGTAACTGGATGGGCGGCAGGACACAGAGGGTGGTGGTAAATGGCTGTCACTCCACAGAGGGAAGAGTGACCAGTGGGGGACCACAGGGATCAGTGCTGGGACCGGTTCTATTCAACATCTTCATCAGTGACATTGCACAGGACCTAGAAGGCAGAATTTCCCTGTTTGCTGATGACACAAAGCTCTGTAACAGAGTAGACACACCAGAGGGTGTAGACAGAATGAGAAGAGACTTGCAGAAACTTGAAGAATGGTCAGGGGTTTGGCAGTTGAAATTCATTGCAAAAAAGTGCAAGATAATGCATATGGGGCACAAAAACCCTGGCACAATATACCAGCTGGGGGGTGAGGATATAGCATGCACCAAGCAGGAAAGGGATCTTGGGGTTATCATCTCTGATGACCTCAAGGTAGGGAAACAGTGTGACAAGGCAGCAGGTAAAGCAAATAGGATGCTGGGATGCATAGGTAGGGGCATCACCAGCAGGAAAAGGGAGGTCATAATTCCACTATACAAGACACTAGTGAGGCCCTACCTGGAGTACAGTGTATAGTTCTGGAGACCTTACTTACATAAGGACATAGACAGGGTACAGAAGGTTCAGAGGAGGGCAACAAAGATGGTACATGGATTGCATCACAAGTCCTATGAGGACAGGTTGAAGGAATTGAATATGTACTCCCTGGAGGAGAGGAGGGGAGGGAGAGAGGGGATATGATAGAGACATACAAGTATCTTACAGGGAGGAACAGGGTGCAGGAAGACACTATTTTTAAGCGTAAAATACGTTCCAGTACTAGCGGGCATAGGATGAAGTTGCAGGGAGGACAATTCAGAGGAAACGTGAGGAAGAATTTTTTCACAGAACTGGTGGTGGACAAGTGGAACACCCTGCCAGCGGCAGTGGTGGGCACTGAAACAATTAAGGGATTTAAGAATGCATGGGGTAGACACAAAGGAATTCTGGAGGTCAGGGTTAAGGGGCAACAGACTTCTAGGAAAACAAAGTAAACTTACAAGCTCAAATGGGCAGGCTGGGTGGGCCATAGGCTCTTATCTGCCGACACTGTCTATGTATCTATGAATAAAAAGTGCAACCATCATAATCATGAAACAGCTGCTTTACACCATTTTTGTACTTCATTTGTTGCTCTCCTGATACACGGCTATAATAAATCTTTTGATTTCTGTATTCCCTGTAACTACCGTAACCCCAGTAACTCCCACATAACACCCTTCTTAAATCTGCACCCTACCAACGTATTTATCAGCTGTGATCAGCTGTTTTGTTGGTGTGTAATTTAAAGCACATCTTCATACTGTTTTTTACGGCTGCAGACATTTTGCATGTACAAAAGGAGTGATGTCATGTTTTATGTCTGTGAAACTGACTGAAGGTGTAAATAGTTTCCTCCGCCTTACCCTCCTCCAAGAAATGTTTTCTGCCCTTAAATAAATACGCTTTCATATTAGTCAATGGTTGCAATGCATTATTTTCTTTCTTAAGTGGGAGGTACAAGAACTGGAACCTGAGTAGTGGGAGGCAGCATTCATTTTTTGGGGGAGTAAGATCCACCACCACCTCTACCCAAGAAGCTCCTAAAGATCCACCCCATCTTTTTTTTGGTTCATGTAGGAGGGACATGAGGTGGCTCTATCATGCTGGAACAGTATACTATCAGAGCTGCCTGGGGCATCAGAGCTTAAGCTTCAGAAGGAAAGAAAAAGCTTGAAACTGCATCCTTATACAGCACCTGTTTAAACAGCCTTGGCTCAGTTTACATTCCTCTCCTGGTCACACATTTTCACAAATACATTCCAAGGGATGGAAAGTCCATCCTGGTGGGTATATGGTGTTATTCAGACCTGTCCTCCAACCCTGCCCCCACCACCTTGCTCTGTATTTTGCATCAGCTGAAGCAGGTCAGTACAGCAAGAGGCTACAGTGTGTATTTTTACTGAGCTTGCAGTTTTAAAGGAGTAGTCCACTCAGAATTTACAAAAACATGTTATGCAGAGTGTTTTGATTTGTATGTTAAGTCCTAGTGTGTCCTTCCGTCTGTCTGCTATTAGGAGTTTTTCCAAAAATTAGCCTATTAGCAGATACCTGAGAGCTAGCTAACTGGGGTCTCTGTAAGAAAACCACTACTAAATTAAGCTCTAGTTCACTATTGTTGTTTTCTATGTGTGTCAGGTCTAGCTTGCAGGAGTGTTTTAATTTTAAAACTTGCAATTTCATCAAACTATATACCACCATAAAAGCACAGAAATTGCCCAGCTCATTAGCACTATAATTAGTTAAGACCCTAGCTGTTTTCTTACAGAAAACCCATTCAGTTAGATTTCAAGTATTTGCTAAACTATAAATATAGGTACCAGCATTCTATTAGGTAGAACTAGCATTTAGTGCTGATTTTGCTCTGTGACATGATTTTCTTTCTTTTTTTTTTTTTTTACAAATGAAGTGTATGGTATGAAGCTGCAACCTAGAAACTGCAAAATACTTTAAACCACTTTTTCTCCTCTGTGTGGTATAGTATGAAAACAACAAGATGACAGTGACTATTTCAGCTACACATTTGATCCCCTTTTATAATGGTTCTCTGCATTACACATTTAGTGTATCCCACTTTTTCAAATAATAAAACAAATATTCGCCAAACTAAATAACTCACACATACATATTTTTATACTTTTTTAAAAAGATACTTCAAATTTGTAAACAAAAAAAAATTGAAAATCATGTCACAGAGCAAAATCAGCACTAACTGCCTGTTCTACCTAATAGAATAGAGGAGGCAGTATAGTGCAGTGGTCTAGGGCTCTGAGCTGCAAACCTGGTGTCCTGGATTTGAATCCCACAGCCTCCACGTGCATACTGTATGTCTCTAAGCAAATCACTTAACTTCCTTGTGCTCCCAGGTCACACCTGTAAACAAGCTTTAGTGTGTCTCTCCTGGTAAAAAAAAAAAAGAATGCTGGTACCTACATTTACAGTTTAGCAAATACTTTAGAGCTGTGTGAGTTTTCTGTAAGAAAACTGCTATAGTCTTTACTAATTATAGCAGTGATGATCTGGGGCAATTTCTGTGCTTTTTATTGTTGTGCATATTTTGATGAAATTACATTTTAAAATAAAACCACACATTACTGCTAGCTAGACATGACACACCCAAAAACACAAATAGTGAATTAGAGCTATTTAGTAGCTGTTTTCTTACAGAAACCACAGTTAGGTAGCTCTCACGCATCTGCTAAATTGTAACTGTTGCCATTTGCGCTCACTGGATAAGAACAGTTACAATGCTCTGCTGTTGTGAACTGATTTTAAAAAGCGCTACATATGCTAACTCTATGGGCCTGGCTACATCACTGTCCCATGAGGCAGGGTGCATTGTAGGAGGCAGAAGGCAATACACCTGTTTGTGATGGAGATTCCCATGGGTCATAAAATTACTCTAAAGCTAGCAGCCTAATTTAAGAAAAAACTCCTAATAGCAGACAGAGGAAAGGACACACTAGGACTTCACATACAAAACAAAACCCTCGGCATAACATACGTTTTTGCAAATTCTGGGTGGACTACTCCTTTAATTGAGCTATCCCCAATCTGTGTCCTTCCAAGAACCACTTTATGTGGTGTTCATACCAGCATGGTTATTTCACTCTTATTTGCAGCTTTACACCTTTATCAGTTTTTAATTGCAACTGTGTCTAAACACTCCACCATGTAGCCTCCAGTCTCCCACTATACCTGCATGCATTGCAGCACTGTTTCACTGCATGCAGGGAGGTCAGATGCTACCAGAACATATGCAGATGGCAGTGTGGCACATGGGTATAGGCTGCAATACTGGGATGCCTCCATACCACAGTAACCTGACAGCTGTTTGTGCACCTCCAGGGTGTAGCCCCATGTCCCCACCTAACCTACCTCTCTGTCCGCACTTGCCTCCCCGAGGGCCACCTCCTGATGGTACCTGTGTACTGTCCTTGATTACTCTTCTCACTGTGCCGAGTGTTGGGAGTACCCTGCCTGCCCATGTGTGATGTGGCAGCAATACTACCTGCAAAGCTGTGCCAGTAGTGAACACATACATTAGTGGAGCTCCTGAGTGCATCATGGAGCACTGCTGTGGTGGATAATAGACATGTGGTACTGTCTACAGTGGAGCAGTGGGGAACACTGAAGGCAGTAGTAGAGGGGCTGCCTTCAGCCATACAGCAGCAGTACATGAAAGTCTATTGTGCCCAGGTGCCCTGATACTGGCAGAACCGATGCCATGTCTCCCCCTCTCTCTCTTTTTCCCTCCCCTTTCCTCTCTCTCACTGACATAGCCCCCGATTCCAACATACAGATCTCCCCCTCCCTTGAACCTCTCTCTGTCACCTCCACAATGTATTTGTGTCTCATAACAGTGAAATATGGTTATTTACATAATATGACTGTGTCACATACATTGTACTCCATAGGACATGTAGGAGGGCATCTCAAAATGCAGCTGTCATCACCGAGTGCACCATGGGATGTGCACTGCTACTACAGGGTTGAGACCACATACACTATCACACTCAGTGTGGACAGGCTGTAATGTTTTCAACCCATTATCCACACTGTTCACTGGCAGTGTGGACATACTGTAATGTTTACAGTCTAAAAGTTTGAATCCATTACAGCTTTTTCGAGTTTAGTATGGACAGGGCCTGTATGTCTATGTAATTATCTATCTTTCTATTAATTGCATGTATCACTGTTTTAACCTATTTCTAAAAACAAACCTGCATATCACATTTGCCTGCACTCTGAGCACATACTTATGAAACTGTGCATATTTGTACTCCACTTCTGCATAGACCTCATACTTTCCTAATATTCCAATGATCACAAGCACAACTACCTTGCCCTTATCAAAAGTGACCCCTCTGAAAGTTACTATCACATTTTCTCTGCTAACAGTCCATCATCATTACACCTGACTTCCTGACATCAGCACATTGCTTAAATATAACTTACATCACCTCATGGACAAAAACCCTGTTTCTCTAAAGAAAAAAACAAAACCTGTGTTATTAATCCCAAGGTTGAACATATGCCAGTCATTACTTTTTCATGTACTGACACCTTCTGTATCATCATCGGGATTTGCATATATTTCCCATGATGCCTAGCATTATTGGGGTATGTGCAATTGTGTTTTCTTTAAAATTTGACTGTCTGGCCAATATCATCTGGGATAACACATACATCAGTGGCATTTGCTCTGGGGTTCTTTTGTAAACCTATATTGCTTCCCATTCCTTCCATTAAAATGTACACCTCCATGTATTTTCCTAATAATGCATATGCCTTCCTTAGAACAGAAACTAAAACAAATCCTACTACTTACAAATTATTGTGTTGTTTATCCATACCTCTTTAACAATTCCACACAACTTCACTAACTTCATGATGCAGCCATGGTGGATCTGACCAGATTTTGTTTGTTCCTGTTCCTGTTGCTGATCTTTAGGAATGTAATTGGCTGAAAGTGTACCATGAACCATAGGGCTGAATCTAAATCTCTTCCGCCCCCACCCCTCCCAGGGCCGGCATCAGAGGGGTGCAAGAGATGCCACTGCACCAGGGCCCAGACCGCCAGGGGGGCCCATGGCACCCGAAGTCAAAAGTTCCATTTTTTTTTTTATTTAATTGCGCGGTGCCTCTGGGGTCAGTAAAATAAAAACTCTACCACCTCCTGACCCTGGGCCCCATGACTGCAGGCTGACTCAAGCAACTCCAACTCTGAGCCTGCTGCTGCCCATTGCTAGTGCTCTCTGTCATATGTGAGCCGTTTAAATACCCTGAGGCCCCAGCCAAACAGCTTGCTGGCTCCGCAGCTCGGCTTCATCCCATGCACACACTGACCACTCCCCCATGCCTCAGTGGCCTGTTGTAGCTGCTTGCTGCTAGCCTGCTCCTCCTACCTGAGCTTGGCTCTTCCTCCTCTGCTCCTTGATTCCTTCTCCTACCTCCGCTTCTCCTGCGCTGGTGTTAGCTGGCTGGCTGCTGTTGTGCTTGTTGCTCCACCTTCCGACCTTGGCAGTGGGCAGCTCCCCCTCCTCTCCATGCTGACTGGCTCTGACTGGCATGATGATGCTCCACAGCTCCACACTGTCTCTGCCCCTGAGCTCTCCTTCTCCACTGTCCACAAGCAGCACAGCACTCACCACCCTGCCCACTCCTCCTCCCTTCTCCAGTGCTTCCTCCAGTCCTCCCCTCTTCCTGACCCTGGCTGACACCTGAGTGGGTGGCTGCTCAATGCTCCCAACCTGCCAATCACCACAGTCACAGTCCATCACCAAATCACTCTCCCGAATCCGATTGCTGTCTGGGGACCTGGGGTGGCGGGCTTATGATCCACAGCCAGCTCGCTCACTCAGATAGGCTAACCGGTGAGCAGCAGGAGGAGCCAAACCATGCTTGCATGACCCAGTACCCTCCCTCACTTACACACTCTCATGAGAGTGAACACAGACACCCACCTCACTTGTACATCATGTAACTTGAGTGAAGTTTGTAAGTGTTGACTGAGTAGTGCCTGACTGAGTAGTCCAATTGGTAGGTGGGCCACGGTTCGGCAGGCAGGGCAGGCAGTTGAACAGTTCAGCTGCTGGCAAAATGGCAAACTTAGTTGGGGTGGGAAGGATTTCTGAGAGAGCAAGCCCATGAGCAGCAGCAGTCGGAGCCCCAGTGGCCGGCGTGTTTGGGGAGAACATAAGAGATACCGGGTCGGTGTTGGGCCCAGCGACCTGACCTCCTGCTGCTAGCCTAGTTAACTTCAGTCCTAGCAATAGGCTGGGCACAGAACAGTCAGTGGGCAGGCAGCAAGGGAAACTAACTTTAATTACACTACAGCCTGGTGTGTGTTTGTAAGCTGCTGCACTCACTGCAGCTCAACAACTCGATTGAGTTCTCTTGAGTCTCACTCTCTTCATGGAAAATGCTGATTGCCTGTGCTGAGTGTGCAACAGTAGACTAACATGCAACTTTTTTTTATTTTGGTGGTTTTGGCATGGGAGGGTCCACCCAGGGTGAGGGTGGGGCACTTGGGGGTCTTGGATGGGGGGCCACTACAAAGTCTTGCACCAGGGCCCTGTACATCCTGGAACTGGCCCTGCCACCTCCCATCTTATGTCGCTTTATATTGTGTTTTTTAAGTTTATTTCATGGAACTGGTTAGAGTACTTGCTGTGATATTCATGCAACATACAGCCTTGACTGATTTGTGAAAGTATTAACAGTGTTTTTTTGGAGGGGTAATGACAAAAAGTTTGCATCTTCATGTTTACTGTATATTTGATCCTTTCATGCATCATACTGCTTGCTAGAATTTGGCATTAGTGTATTGCATCAATGTATAACTTGTTATAAAGAAACATAAATATAGACTTTCCCATCTGCTTAATTGTTTTGTTTTTAATTCCTATGCATGTATTAATTTAGTTTTTGATATTCTGCTGGTATTCTATGACCTTGGAACATAAACCAAGTAACACCACTGATCTGTGAGCGTTGCCAGAAATTATCGCTTTTTTGGGGAGACGGTGTCAGCCATGGATCCAACATTGCATGCTGTCCATATTGCTTCCATGGAAGGGTGGTTAGAGGAGTGTGAGTGTGTGTGAATGTGTGTGTGTGGGGGGGTGAGAGTGCAGACTAATCTGCATTTGTAACTTGTGCCATTCTGCAGCCATTATCAGTATACTGCAAAGGAAAAATGCAACAGTTTACACTTGGCAATGAGGGGTCCAATATAATAAATAGAGTACAGCACAAGGTAACAGCAATATATGAGTTTAAAAAAGAAATGAGCCAGCCCAGTGGCACTGAGGGTTGAGGTACTGGATGCCAATCCTCATGCCACGCCAGTGACCTGGGTTCAGGAATGGACTCGGGATGCCAGGGGTCGACAGGGGAAGGAGAGTATTGAGTGTCTGGAGGACTGCTCTCCTCTCCTGGGGTGGGTTGTAGGGGTTGCCTTGCTCTGTAGCAGCCCCCGGTGGAGATCATGGGCACTACAAGGAGTGGCACTATAGATGGGGGGAAAACGTGAAAAATGTGGCCACCAAGCCAGCCAGATGACAGCAACTCCGCCTCCCCACATCACGAAGCCTGGAAGCTCCCAAAGCTGTATACCTCTGCCTGGCGGTGAAGCAAGGGAGTGCCTATGAGCACTCCGGTCTCCCCTTCTGATGGCCCGAGGTGGGCAGGGGGCCCTCCTGGCAAAGGGATACATCTGGGTCAACCGGGTGGTGGGGAGCAGCAGACTGCAGAATGAGAGAGGCAGTGGTGGGTGAAAGGCTGGCCGATCGAAGGAGTGGGCGGCTGGGTTCAGCAAGGAGGGATAAACATAGTATGCAAAAAAAAAATGAATAGGACTCTTTCAGAGAGGTAACATCTTTCCCCAAGTGGTAAGTTGGCAGTTTTTGTTAGGGCTAACTGCATCCTGGCTTTGCAGCTTCCTTTTACTTTTCTGTGAACAACTTTTCCATAAATTTTTTATTTGAATTTTGACACTGTATAAGATGCTGCAGCCTTTGCATGTCTATGTGTGAGTTTCTCTGTGTGCGTGTGTCTCCACATGCACGTGTGTGTGTGTGTGTGTGTGTGTGTGTGTCTGTGTCTGTGTCTGTGTAATCCCCCCCTATAAATGAGGGTTCCTAAAATGTCTTCCTGGGCTTTCCTAATGCCCACTGCCAGTCTGGTGTTCTGTGTCTAACCGTTTGAATGTGCTTGCATAAGAGTGCCCTGTTAGCCTCTGTGACTGTCTCTTTAAGAGGTGTCTATTTCATGGGTTATAATTAATCTGGATGGGGATCAAGTGGTTTCAGGTTTGAGTCCTGCCTGTGCTGCGATACAGCCGCTTCATTCTGCTATCGCTAAGTGCACAGAGGAAGCTTTAATAGGATATGTGATTGCTTGCTGGATATCTGTTTTAGCACTAATAATATTGTAGTTTGTTTAACCTGCCTTTGTTTGCAGCATGGACTGTTTTGCTAAGAGCCACCATTTTGGTTCTGGATTGCCAGTTTGGACCAATCGGTACCTCGAGGGACCTTAAAATGGAGACTGACCCCAGAGTCCTTTGTGGGAGTTCATTTCTGTAGGAATTGTAGTTTTTATGTCGCTTACACGCATGTGCAAGAAACATAGTGCCATCATCCGAGTTTTCGGAGGTGTGTCAGCCCCTCTTCCAATGCAGTCAGTGTGTTTGCAGGTGCGGCCCCAGTTCCCCAGTGAGTGCTGCAGCTGTCTATGACAACTCCAAAATGCAGTGGCATACAGTTGAAAGGGAGAGCTCCACTTCAGTGAGCAGATCTCCCCACCCCAAGAAACACACCGCGCGCCAAGCACGCAGCTTTCCTGCTGCCATGCTGGGAGCCCACCCCAGCGTGTGGCGACAACGTCGTCGCCTGAATAAAAAAAAAAAACCTGTAAATAAGAAAAACGCTCCATCGCTGTCTCCCACCCCCACGCACACTGTATGGCCGACAGGTGCCCAATCCCCATCGGCTCCACCCCCAACAGCTGTCCAGGTGCGATGCTGGTAGCTCACCCCAGCATGGCAACATCTGTTATAGCGATGGGGTGCCCAATCCCGTCGGCTCAAGGCTGCACCCCCAAAGCTTTCCTGGTGCCCGCTGGGAGCCCACCCAGTGTGGCAAATCTTATTTTGGCCCGACGGGGTGCCCAATCCCCGTCGGCTCCCGTCCCCAAACAGCTTTTCCTGCTGCCATGCTGGGAGCCCACCCCAGCGTGGCAAGCGTCCTCGTCGTCTGAATAAAAAAAAAACAACCTGTAAAAAGAAAGCGTTCCATCACGTCTCCCACCCCACAACCTGCACCCACCACCGCGCACCCTGCCTCCCCACACCCTCACCCCATACTTACCTCCGGAGCTCGGCGCGATGATCATCGGTGGACTGGGAACACGTCTGCACTCTTCAAAGCCGACCGGGAACTGAGGAAATGCTGGTAAGCTGTATAATGGGATAGATAGGGTTTTTTCAACTTTGTTGCATATCGCAGGCATTTTTGGGAGTTTAGGCCCCAAATTTTCAACATGGGGTTTTTGGGACCCCTCCTCATGAATTCTTGCACTGTCATTGCGTTAATCGGGCCTGAAGGGTGATTTCGCGGTCACACGATGAAATCACCTTTGGACTGATCAATGAAACGACACTGCCAGTGTTCATAAGGTGGCCTCTCAAAAGCCTATGTTGGTTAATAAATCCTAAAAATGACTATTTCTGACGTCGTTGCGCAGTTCCTACTCACGCTTCTAAGTTTGCGAATTTTGAATATTTTCACTCCAGATTTTCAACATTGCCATTTTACCACACCTCCTTATGAGCAGTATAGCTGTCATTTTTCACATCCTGCCCAAAATGTGTTTCCGCCCATGTAGCGCACAATGGCGCAGTCGGTGTGCGAACTCAATGTATGGGACACATTAAGAAAATCACAGTGACACTGTTCATGAGCAGAGGTCTTAAAATGGCTGTATGGAAAATCTGGTGAAAGAAATTCCTAAAAATGACTGCTTTACGAGTGTGCGTTTCGCAATTCCTACGCATGCTTGTAAGTTTGCGAATTTTCAATATTTTCACTCCAGATTTTCAACATTGCCATTTTACCACACCTCCTTATGAGCAGTGCAGCTGTCATTTTTCACATCTTGCCCAAAACGCAGTCACCATGAAGCATACAATGGCGCAGTCGGTGTGCTTAACTCAATGTATGGGACATTAAGAAAATCACAGTGCCACTATTCATGAGCAGAGGTCTAAATGGCTATGTTGAAAAATTTGGTGAACAAATTCTCAAAATGACTGTTTTACGAACGTGCATTGTGCAGTTCCTACGCACGCTCGTAAGTTCGCAAATTTTCAATATTTGCACTCCAATGACTTCCAAATACCTTAACAGCACATAGAAGCAAGCAACATTTGGCATTGACAAATGCCTGTTACTGTTTGGTGCCTAAATAGACCTGGAGGGGGAGCCCTTGCTGTGACAGACAGATTGATCCACAAACCAAACCTTTTGGATCACTGGAAAAGCCCAGAGCTGCCTGCAGCAGTGTGTCAGTGTGGGGTTGGAGCTGAGAGAGTGAGCAGCTCAACTAATTGGAGCAGCTGCTTCTGCATGGTAGAGTGGGGAATTGGTGAGAAGGCTGTGTTTGGCCTGTCTGCTACCATCTTCTCGTGTGAAGAAGTCTGCAATCTAATATTCGGACTTTATCCGAAATTGCTGTTACTGTGACTGGAATCCTGAATTGTGAAAGAGTGAATTTTGCCTGGTGTGGACCGAAGACTTACTCCTGGAGTGATCAGCCTGTCAGGACTTTGAGAGAACCTCAGAGTGTACAGTTTGCGTAGAGACCCTGCCTAATTGCAACTGGACTGTCATCCGAACTGCGGTATCTGGCTATTCTTACCATAATTGTGCTGAATGTGTAGCGTGGGTCGTGATTTGGTTCCCCACACCCTTGAATGTGTCACGCTAGCTGGGAGCTGCATCCAGCATCTAAAAGGCTGCAATCCAAACTGTTCACCTGCTCTGGGCCTCACCATCTTGGCCTAGATTGCCACTCATGCCACCGAGATTCATGTGATGAAAGACCTGCTCGGGGATTCGGACCCCTGCTCAAAACCATCGAACAAGATCGACCACCACGGTGCATCGTGTAGGCCCTGTTTCCCTTGGCAAACCAGCATACCATCCTGAGTTCTTCATCTCGTCAATCCTGCCTCCTAGTCTGGGTAGCGAGAGTAACCATCAGGGTAGCTCCCTGCAACAAAGCTCAAATCATTGTGTGTCATCTGATTTAATTGTCTTTGTTGATCATTACGAACTGAGCCATCCGGCTCTGGAATACAAATTGTGGGTTAAAGTATATGTAGTTTTCTTTCCTAAGGGCCCCAACAGCTGCAACACCGGCCTACCCCGGCCAATGCTTCAGGCTAGCCTGCATAACAACTGGGTACCCAGAGTGTGTATGACTGTGCTAGTGGGACTCTTAGTGCATGCATGTTTAACCTAACTAAATCAGATCTGAAATCCAATGCCAGATTGCTGCCGCACCCTTGTTCACATCCCCTGAATAAATCAGATTCTGTTCTTTCCGCATTTAACTTGGCTATTGTGTACCTTTGTGGAGGTGATACTGTATTGCCATTTCACTGTTTTATTGCAAGTCTTATTTTACAGGGGGTCTCCACGGCCAGTGCAGCTGATCCAGCCCTGATGGTAAGTGTGCCAAGAGTGGGTTCAATATTGCATTCTGATGTTAACTGTGATTGTTTATTTGCTGACCAGTATAGGCCACTAGAGGGGTTAGAGGGGGGTATCAGTATCCTGGAGGGCTGTACCCAGAGTAGCTATGCTACCCTTAAACCAACCCTCTGGGTGGAGGCACTTGTTCACTGAGCTCAGGCCCCTCATCCTGTGCCTAGTCATGCAGGCAGGGGTAGTATCCCTTGGGACAGCGCCACCTAGGTGTTACATCTGTGTGTGGTGGGAGGGATGGATGAGGAGAGCCTGACAGTACGAAGATAACCTTGAAAGATGACTACTTTATTAACTAATTTTATATACCTAGTTTATTCAGTCACTATAGATCGCTACAGAATATATCATTTTCTGCATTTCAGTTCTCCTACTATATTTTTTCATTTTTTTTTTTAACTTACTGTTTAAGCCCCTCTCCTCGCCACTCCTGCGCCCTCCCTCAGGGACTCCCAAGCCATCCATCTAGACTGCACCGGAGATTGATGGGCTTACCACTCCCGTCATGTGTCATCATCTTAAGGCAGCGGATTATCTCCCAGGTAGGGTGAAGGGGGAGACCCAGACCTCTCCATCCTATGTCCAATGGTGGCGGACACGCTATGGAGCTTCTCCTCCAATTCCCAGTCACTGGTGCCAGGGCCTGTCTCCGAGAGCCAAAGAGGGGCTTTTCCATTTTTCTACACCCCTAGAGATGTCAGCACACAAGGAGAAGCCAAGGAGATGAAGGCAGGCAGAGACGTGCCTTCGCTCTGGATTCTCGGCAGACATCCACCCCTCCCTGGACCTCTGCCTTCCTGTCTGCATCGCCTGTGGTCACCCAGGTGGCAGTATTGCAGTGGGACTGCAGCCCTCCATCCCAAGAGAAGGAGAGCAGCCCATCGGGCATTTGATCCTTCTGCCCCCAGCCAGTCCTCCAGCAGTTCAGGCTCGCTACCAAATCCGGGTTGCTGGCATTGCAAGCGGTAGCACCACCACTGCACTGGTGGGCTGGCAAGTTGTCCCACTGTATAATAAATTTTTCAAAGGCACCACTAATTTTTTTCTAATGATTTTCTTACTTTTTTTGTCCAAATGAATGTCACTAGGACAGATATTCTGGTTGCAGTTCCTCCAAAGTTTTGCATAACTGTTGCCCCTGAATTTGTGCTCTGCTGAATTGTGAAGAGTAAGAAATGTTGCAGTTTTTACAGTCCTAAATAAATTTTAGTTAGGTCCAAAAAAAAAAAAAAGAATACAGATAACCGTTTTTCCAGACTGGAAAAAATTGTAGGTACAATACATTTTCCAGACCATCGCGTGGAAAGCATGTTGACACACTTTTTCAGACTACTGCATCCCATCAATGGTAACTTTACAGGTTCTGCATGGATGCAACACCATCATGTAGGTAATTTTGCAACATAAAATAAAGTAAAATACCTGCCATAACCACGAAGATGAAGGTTCTGCTGCAAGTTCAGAATTGTTTTGCTTGATCAAGCCACTAAAACCAAACAGACACTTGAGCCCCCCTTATTAGGAGAACCTACAGGTAGATATTCTGATGGAGCTGTCAAGAAGTGGAAGATGCTGTTAATGGCGTTGCATTTGCAGAATGCGAATAGTGAGAGATCAAAATGTGAGTCTCAGGAGTGCATCATAAGAACAACACACCATAGTAACTTACGCGAGTTTTATGGTAATGCATATTAATGAGAGAATTTGCGTAATAAACAGAACTCAATTCCACAAGTGTCTGTGGTCATGAATGTCCACAGCACATCCAAAAGGATAAAATACAGTACCAGATTAAAAACATTGCTCATCACAGATGAGCCACTTACAACAGCAGGAAAGGGGGATTTTCAGCTAACAGCATAAAGCAATCACATGTTGAAACTTGCACAAAGGGCTCTGTGCACAACTGCTATACAGAATACACACGGTGCACAACACAAATGAATATGTACATGCACGATGCAGGTGCAAACAGTAAGGCCAAGCAGCACGCGCGAACTGCATGCAGCTGTGTGTGTAGGTGACCCATGCAGAACTGCACTGCGTCTGTTCTATGCTTGAGCAGAGGGGTGTGGCAACGTAACAGCACATGCACCAGCCCCACACATGCATGCAGGACAGCAAATATGGCAGTCTGGCATGTAGTGCAGTGCATGGAACCCTACCTCAGGTGGAGGACTGCCATAACCACCTATGCAATGTTGTCATAGGATGCACTACACGAAGTGCAGGTGCAAAGGGAAGGTGCACAACTGGCACAACACACTGAAACGTAGTGGCAGAGCCCCCCAAACATAGGGGATAGCAAGCACCCCACACACTGCATGTGATGTAGCCGTTATTTAGGGAAGTCCCCATGACAGGTGTATCCAGGGGATGCAGGGGACGACAGGTAATGCAAAACATACACAAAAGGGTCTCAGCTGCAACACCTGGCTACCACAACAGAACACCCCTGCCAGTGATGGACCTACCCTGCAAAGGAGGGTAGATACCAAGCATGCCACAGACATGTTGGTGATCACCACTGCCTGCCACAGTGGCACACATGCAGACAAAGGAGCAACTCACGTCGCCCCTGGCACTGCCATGTACCCCCCATGGCCCCCACCACCAACAGGAAACAGCACCCCCACACACATGCGTCACAGCAAGTGGTGTCATGTCAACATCAGCACAGGTATTGTAAAACACATCTACCCACCAACAGGGACACACATGCCAAAGAAGCCATGTCTCAGTTATGCCTAGGGGTTGCACTGGACAGCAGAGAGGTCAGAATTATGTTTTTGGTTTCCCAACCACACCCCTGGCAACACCTTAATGACACCCCTGAGCCCAGCCCCCCTGCAGCCCCACAGACCAGTGGTGTGCCCCTCTGACAGTGGCATGGGCACATCACCCTGAAATAAGGACCGGGACACAGGAGATAGGCAAACAACAATTTACTGGCACATTGCAAAAATGAACAAGTAGTAGTAATAGATTTTATTTCTTTTGGGCGCCCTTCGCTGAAGGCTCAGGACACCCTTGCAAAGTGTAAAACTGACAAACCGCACATAAATATTCACAAAAAACAACCATACAGATGAGAATAAATTACACTAAATAACACCCTCTAACGTAAAATAGTTACTATCAATCAAACACAAAACTGCTTGTCATAGTTAATAATTTCTTAGACCCTAAAGACTTGCTGTAAGAAAAAAGATTTTAATTTCCATTGATTTATTTCAATTGAATTTCAATTTATTGATTCAGAAGAATACCTTTGAGTGCAATCTTTTTTACAAAGGTTCCAAGTCAGTGAGTTAGTCACGTTACAACATAGAGAGCATACATACAACAACCAATATGAAGAAGTGCACAAAAACATCTTGGTTACATATATGAAAAGTATACTACAAGAACATGGTTATAGAGGCAGAAAATGGTGCAGCCCCAAGGAGCTTTGTCATTAGATGGGGGAGGTGGAGGGGGTGGTTGAGGGGAATTGTAAAAGCAGTGGGTGGGGGGTAGTGAAGAGGGTAAGCCGCAGGGGCTATGTCATGAACAAGTGCATACAGGAGGTCTTTGCGTGAAACAAGTGCTGCGTCAGTCGAAAACTGGTGGGGAATTGAGATGCCTGAGGTTAGTTGCAGGTGCAACTAGAGATTGTAATAAGGTGTTGTTTGAGATCAGTTTTGAATTTGGCTAGGCAAGAGGTGGCAAGGAGGCGCACGGGGAGTTCATTCATCCACAGGGGGGCACGGTAGGCGAATGACTGTTGCCCGAGTGAGGTACAACAGAAGGGGATGGTCAGGACCCCTCTTGTCCTCCCCCTTTTTGCCTGTGGCGTGTTTGCTGCCACTATCAGACTGCCAACACAAGGTGGTGTTTTGCCCATGAGCGCTTTCTTTCCTAGGGTGTAAGTCTGGTGTATGATCCTGTTCCTTAGGGATAGCCAATTTGTAAGCTCATACAGTGTACAAGTGTGCGTTTCATGCTCCACTTCAAAGGCTAGCCTGCAGGCTTTGTTTAGTGCCACCTGGATCTGTTTCAGCACAGTATCCATTGCCGCCCCATAAACCATTAATCCATAGTCGATATGGTATAATATGGAGCTGTGTACTACAAGGTGGAGGGCCTCAGAGCAGAGGTATTGCTTGTCTCTGTAAAGGACACCAATCTTCACGTTGACTGTTTTGACCAGAGAGTCTATATTTTGAGCAAATATGAGGGTTTCATCCAGTATGACCCCAGATACCTGAACATGCAATCTTGTTCAAGAGGCTCACTGCAGGAGTTAGCGATGATGAGGGGGTGTTGCTTGATTTTTTTTGTGTGGGCTGGTAATGAGCACAGCCATGGTCTTCTTATAGTTAAGCAGCAACTTATGCCTCAGAACCAGTTCTCTGAAGAGGAGAAAGATGCCTGAAGCTCCATTTACAGATCAATAAGGGACGTGCTGCTGCCCAGGAGCACCTCATCGTCAGCATAAAGTATACGTTTGGTGTCACAGACAGTGTGGAGGTCATTTAGGAAGATACTGAAAAGTAGGGGCCCCAGGATTGATCCCTGGGGAACCCCTAGCTAAATCTGTCTTGCACTGGAAACTGTTTGCCCTATTTTGACACATTGAGTTGTGCTTGTCAGGTAGTCTTGGAACCAGCATAGTGTACTGGGTGCCACTCCCATGTTAAGCCGTTTGGTCAGTGACAGGGGGTGGTTGACTGTGTCAAAGGCTTTGGTGAGGTCAATGAAGATAGACCCCACCAGTTTGCCTTCATCAAAGGCCTTGTGTACATAGTTTGTGAAGTCCAGCAGGTCAGTGGTTGTGCTGTGACTTTGTCTGAAACCATGCTGGTTAGGGCAGAGCAGATTATATTTGCTGAGGTAGTCGATGGGCTGATCAGCCACAATCTTTTCCAGTGCTTTGGACAGTGGAGAGAGTATTGAGATGGGTCTATAATTAGCTACCAAGGATTTGTCACCTCCCTTGTGCACAGGTGTGACTAGGGCCTGCTTCCAAACCTCCAGGAATTGAGCAAGAGTCAGGGGCTTGTTGAACAGCTTGGTAATGGGCACTATGAGGATGTCCAAGGTGAGCGATAGCAGTTTCATGTCAATCCCATCAGTGCCCTGTCTTGTCTTACCCAGTACTTTCCTGACCTTAGCTAGTGCCTCCTTCATGGCCACCCTTTTAACATAGAAAGGTGGGTGAGAGTGTTCAGAGGGTCTGTTGTTGGTCTGGCTCTGCTCAGGGTGGAAGTAGGCTGGAGGGAGTACTGTTGTAAGATCAGTGAAGGCCTTGTTGAAGGCCTCCCCCATGGCTAGGGGGTCTGTGATGGGATTGTTATTGATATTGAGTAGTTGGGGATGCATCTTGTCCTCCTTGCTGAGGATGCTTTGATGCTATCACAGAATATTTTGCCATCTTCCCAGGAGCTAGCAAGCTGTGCTTTATGATAACTGGCTTTGGCAAGCCGGATTAGTTTAGTGCAGCGATTTCTGTCTGCTCTGTAACACTGGTAGTCATGACTGTTACCTGTGTTTACAGCCTTCACCCATAGTGTATCCCTTTCTTTCAGGTGGGAAAGGAGTTCCTCATGAATCCATCTATTAGCCTTTATTTATTTATTAAATTCTCAGATTATAAATACCTTTGAACAGAAACTGCTTGTTTACAAAGGTTCCACGTCAAAGGATGAGGGTCAACATACATACATACAGAGGTAGTAAAAGAATGCACAATAAACAACCAAAACAACTAAAAGAAAAAATAAAGATACTCAGTTATAACATACTTTGAGATAATATTCATATAACGAGCAACTTGAGTAGGCAGCTGGCTGCGGTAACAATAAGAGATAGAGGACACCATAGGCAGTTAGTATTGTAGGCGTGCGACCGGGAGAGGAAGTTGGCAGGCTAATGGGCCACTGTTCGATGGTGGTGGAAAATGTCTTGTACCAGTGGAGGTGCGAAGCAGGAAAGGAATCTCAAGAAGGCCCGGTGCCAGAGGGAATGAGACTGGGAAAGGCGGGCTGTGAGACATGAGTGAGCTGGGAGGTGTTTAGAGATCTCTGTTCAGAGAAGCAGTCACATTGAGTGGTAGAGGTGAGGTAAAGTTTGAGATTCCTTTTGAAGGGTCCAAGTGTAGTAGGGAAAGTGCTTCTTTATTGAGAATTCAACCATTGAGCAGCTCTATAGATAAAGGGCCGCTGACCTATGGAGTTACGACATCTGGGAACCTGAAAGGTTAGAGATTGGGCACCATGTGTTTGTTGAGTGCCACTGAAGGTAATAAGGAGTGAGCTAACACCAGGTGGCATGAGACCGAGGAGAACCTTTTTGGTAAGTAAGCAGGTCTGGTATTGAATTCTGCTGAGTAGGGGTAGCCAGCTGGCCTGTGCATAGAAGTCACAGGTGTGAGTTTGTCGGGCTGCACCCATTAGTAGTCTACAGGCTTTGTTGAGAGAAACTGAAATCCTAAGGAGGGCACTTGTTGAGGCAGAGCCATAGATGGCAAAGGCCATAGTCAATGATGGAGGTGACAGAGCTGTAGATGGCTGGTTTAAGGGCATCCGCAGGAATACAGTGCTTGTGTTTGTGTAGTAGTCCAATCCGTATATTGGCGGTCTTGGCAACAGTGTCAATATGTCGAGTGTAGGAGAGGGGTACTATCCAGGGTAATACCAAGGTACTTAAACTCCTTGACATGTTCGAGTGGGTTCCCAGCATGGTTCTTGATGGTGAGGGACAGAGAGTTGTGCCTGCTCCGTCAGTTACAGAAGGACATGGCTTTAGTCTTGCTGTGGTTCAGGACAAGTTTATGAGAATTGAACCAGTCTTTGATGTGTTTGAAGTCGAGCTGCAGCTGGGATTCAAGGACTGTAATGTCATGGTGGCTAGAAAACAGGACTGCATTGTCTGCGTATAGTAATATTTTGTGGTGGCAGGCACTGGGGAGATTGTTGATGAAGAGGGAGAAGAGTAGAGGGCCCAGAATAGACCCCTGGGGGACTCTGGAGCAGACCGGTTTCTCATCCGAAGAGATCCCTGCAATCCTTACATGTTGGATCCAATTTTCAAGGTTGCTGGGGAACCATGGAAGGGCATTGCTGGAGATCCCAATGGAGGACAGTTGCTTGAGCAGTAGGGGGTGGTTAACTGTGTCGAATGCCTTGGTAAAGTCTATAAATACTGCCCCTCCACAATTCCCTTTGTCAAGCGTGGCATGGATGAAGGTTATAAATTCCAGTAGTGCAGTGGTGGTGCTGTGCCCTTTTCTGAAGCCATGCTGCTCTGGGAATTGTACATTGTACTTATCCAGGAATTCAACTAGTTGGTCCGACCTTATTCGCTCCAGCGCTTTAGATAGTGAGGGGAGACAGTGAGATAGGTCTGTAATTGGTGTGGAGTATCCTATCTCCACTTTTGTGAACTGGTGTGACAGTGGCTTTCTTCCAGAGAGAGGAGAAATGGCCCAGTTTAAGCGAGAGATTGAAGATCTTTGTAAGTGGTTCTAAGATTTCATCGAGGACTTGTGCCAGCAGTTTCAGGTCAAGGGAGTCACCACTGTACCCTTGTTTGCCGATGGCCTTTTGAATGTATTTTCTAGCTACTTGTGGTGGGACCCCCTTAAAAAAAAACTTTGGGGTTGTATGTTCTACTTGGGGGGTAACTTGGGAGGAGCTGGAGGGGAGGTCGTCAAAAAAATTTGGTGGAAGGACACTGTCCAGGTTTGTAAATGCATTATTAAAAGTGCTGGTGATGGTACCTAGGTCGAATGTAGGAGTGCCATGAAGGTTGAACATAGTGGGTGGTGCTTTAGGATCCTTGCCTGTGAGTTCTTTCATGTTGTTCCAGAATTTGTTTCCCTGGCCCCAAGAGTTGGTCAGAGCTTCTTTGTAATAGCTGCGTTTAGCATTCCGTATTTTTCAAGTGCAATCATTTCTGGCTGCTTTGTATAATTGTATGTTTACTTGCATCGGAGTTGCATGAGCACAATGCCAGAGGTGGTCTCTGTGCTTGAGTAGAGTTAAAAGGTCAGTAGTAACCCAGGGGTTGGTCTGTCCTTTGACCTTCATCTTTTTCACTGGTGCATAGATGTCACAGGCTTCATTGAAACATTTGATAAATATGTCCAGAGCTTTGTTGGTGTCACTGAGGGAGTCAAGCACTGCCCAGTTCAGCCTGGTTAAATGGGATTTTAACAGCTGGAGGTGCCCTTGTTTGGTAACCCTGGCATAGATAAGTTTGGGAGGGGGCTTGTGGTATTTGTTTGACCAGGAGCAGATGACAGACGAGTGGTCACTTATTGTATCCGGGAGTACAGAAACATTGGAGATGCATTCAGGGTGGTTAGATAGAATCCAATCTAGAAGCATGAGGGAGCCTGTCCTATAGTTACACCTAGTGGGGGGCATTGACCAGTTGAGTGAGGTGATGTGCTGCGGCTGCATCCTTATAGGTAGTGGCCTCAGTGGAGAGACAGTTAATGTTAAAATCACCCATGATTATGGTTTCAGAATTATGTTGTTGGACCCTTAGATATTCCATGATGCTATGGAAGCCAGCAGCCTGGTCTCTTGGGGGTAGGTAAACTGAGATGACAGTGAGTTCCTTGTTAAGTGCACCAAGGAGGATTTTGATTGTGAGGACCTGAGAGGAGTTGCTTAGGCTAGGGGATGGGATGATGTGACCCATAAGGGTATCCTTAAGATAGATGGCACAGCCCCGGCCCCGTTTAGCAATCCTGTCTTGCCTGAAAATGCAGTAGCCAGGGATAGAGACTGAGGTATCAGGGATTTTAGGGTTTAGCCATGTTTCCACAACTGAGAGGACATCAGGGTTGTGTTGTAGGATCCATGTTTTGAGGGAATCAAGTTTGTTGAGGATGCTGCAGGTGTTGATGGATGCCATGGTGAGTGTCCCTGTCCTTCTGCTTGGTGCCACTGCTGGCTGCCCAGGTGGTCCTGGGTTGGGGTGAACATTATGTGAGAGCAGGAGCAGCATAAGGAGAATTTATAGGAGAAAGGATTTCAGCATCTTGTAGATACCTGGTGGTTAAGTCATAAGCCAAAAATTATCAACAGCTGAGGTCCAGAGTCACAGAATGTGTTAGAATTCCTGAAGGTGATGAACTATGCCTGCACATATGCAGGATGTGAAATCCTTTTGTCTGCATGCTTCTTTGTCATTCAAAGAGGTTGTTGAAAACCCACATACAGATCATGGAGCAGGTCAGATGAAATGTGGATTCAAGCAAGACCTAGAGTCACTGAGTTTGTCAGACTTAGTTGCTTGACTTATGTTTTACTTAGGATAGCTTCAAAAGTTGATTTTTAAATTAAAAATGCAGATACCTGGTGATGATGTTTTGCAGAAATCCAGTTCAGGAGACTTTCACATATGTAGTGAGCAAGAATGGTGTAGTTACTCCAAGCAGAAAACCATGTAAATCCACAAAAACTAAGCTACAGACACAGACAAGCAGCCACCACACAGACCCAGGAGGCGGAGTTGAAAATACCCTTTAATTTTCCTTTTTGTGAGGGGGACATAGACATCACAGATATCGTTGAAGCCCTTGTGAGGTAGCTGAAGGCCTGACTGTGGGTTGATACCTGACTGATTGGAGTCCAGTCATGAAGGGCTAGTGCTGATTTGAGGGCTCCAAGCATGCCCTTTCTCAAAAGCTTGCTTTTTATGAGGATGGGTGGGCTTTTGGTGAATTTGTTAGACCAACTGAGTGTGATAGGGGAGTGGTGGCCTGGCGTCTGGCAGCACCTTGACCTTGGAAATCACGAGATGGTGATCTTGCTAGAAGCCAGTCAAGGGTGTGCTGCTACCAGTCTTATAATTCTGTCTGGTGGGGCAGGTGACTAGTTGTGCTATATTGGCGGTGGCAATCATGTCCCAAATTGGTGCAGCCTCCTTCCCATTCCAGTTTAATATTAAAATCTCCGTTAATCAGGAGCTGCACTCCATGTGGGAGTTTTTATTTATTTTTATTTTCTTTTTATGCCCCCTCATCGCCATGTCTGGTCCTTCCCTCGGGGTCCCTCAATGCACCACTCAGGCTACCCGAGAGGACTGGAGGACAACTTGCTCCTATAGTGCCCTCCAGTCAACATCCAGTCATCCCAGATAACCCCCACGGTGGGTGCAAGGGTCTTCCTTTTCGCTCCGAGCCTCAGGGGCGTACACCTGGAGCCGTACTCCCTGGTTCCTCACAGTCATTGGTTTGACAGCCCGTCTCCTGGCCCAGACATGGGTTTTTTCCTGTTTGCTGGTCCCCATCCCCTGTGGACGTCAGCACTTGGGGAGGACCAATGAGATGGAGGCACACAGGGACGTACTTTCACTCTGGTCCTAGGCCAACGTTCGACCCTCCCTACCAGTCTGCATCCTCTGCTGCACCACTACCCGTGGTAACCCAGGTGGCAGTATAGCAGTGAGGACCACAACCCACCCTACCCAGAGAAGGAGAACAGCCCATCAGGTGCTCAATCCTTTTCCCCTGGCTGGCCACCAGAAACCCAGGTACACTACTGAACCCAGGTCACAGAGTGTCTGGCCGGTAGTGCTACCATTGTGCGGTGGGCTGGAAATTTCCTTTAAATATCTCTAGGAAGGTGACTCCCACAGAGACCCCAGAAAAGAATTCCATAGGATCGGGGCAGCCACTTCAAGGCCCGATCCCTGGAAGATACAACCTTGACCTGAGGACCTCTGGAAGGGCCTCTCTCACAGATCAGAAAGAGCAACCTGGGGTCCTTGAGGTAACCCAGACTCAGCACATGCAGGGTTTTATAGGTCAGCAGACCTATTTTGGAGGAGATGCAAACACACTGGCAGCCAGTGCAGTTTATGCAACACCAGTGTAATATGACAGTACCTTCAATGGCCTGTCAACAGCCAGGCTGCAACATTCTGCAGCAGCTGCAGGCCCCACCGCACACCTCTGACCTCAAGGTAGAGTGCATTACAGTACTTGAGCCTTGAGGTAACAAATACATGCACCAGTATGGCCAGATCGTCAGAGGAGAAGGGATTTAATTTGGGTGATATTACACAGATGCCAGAAACCATTCAGACAATGGCTGACGCCTGAGCATCAAGTGTCAGCTCGCTGTCCAGAACAACCCCCCCCGAATTTCCCACCTTGGTGGAGGCCCCTAGTTTGGCTGAGCAAATAAAAAGCCCTAAATCCTCTCCAGGGACCTCCACTACCCCCTTTGACCTGGCTCAACCACAAGTACTTCAGACTTCCCTGGGTTGAGCCCCAACCAGTTCAACGATGTCCATGCCCAGATCTTGGACAAGCACTTGTGATAATAGAACCGAGTATCATCGGCATAGCAATGAAATCCCAGCCCATATCATCTTATGACCTCACCCATGGGCAGCATATACATTGAGAATAACATGGGAGAGAGGACAGAACCTTGGGGCATTCCACAGGCCAGGACCATCGGGCTTGGGGAATAATTCCCCCAAACCACCCTCTGGGACCTGTTTTAGAGAAATGACTCAAACTAGCTGATGACCTTGCCAGTGAGTCCAATATACTCCCTCAGCCTGTCCAACAATATCCCATGATCCACAGTGTCAAATGCCGATGGGAAGTCGAGAAGAATGAGAATCGTTTGCTCTCCTCTGTCCCTCACCCTGAGCAGGTCATTCAGTACCCATACTAATATGGTCTCTGTGCTGTGCATAGCCCTAAACTTGGACTGGAACGGCTCATAAATCTGGAAGTCCGTGAGGTGACTCTCAAGCTGCTCTGCAACCACCTTCTCAAGAACCTTCCCTAAAAAGAGAAGGTTCGAGATAGGTCAGTAATTTGCCAAGACATCGGGGTCCAGAGATGTTTCTTCTACAGGAGCTTGCCAGAGCCAGTTTAAGAGGCTCAGGAAGAGAAACCCCTGTCACTAAGGAACACCCAAAAATCTCAGCAAAATATGGGCCCAGGCCTCCGACACAATCAACAAGTAATCACATCAGGCCTGGGACCAAGCTGTAGAAAGTTGGTTTCAGCCTCAAGATCACCCCACAGACCTCTGCCGTCATCACCAGTCGAAACTGTCCCCAGGGAGACCGAATGCACCCATCCCCCTGAGGCCCAACCCTGTCAGTTGATGACAATCTGACTGGAGAAATCCCAGCCCTAACAGAGGACACTCTGTCTAAGAAGAACTGAGCAAACTCCTCACATTTTTGAGCTGAAAATGCTCTAATGTGTTCCAGACAGGCTGGATGTAAGCCTGTCCACAACCCGAATGAGCTGAGCTGGTTGGTTCTTCCCAGCTACAGTCATCCCTAGACATAAAGCTGCCTTTTATGGATGATTGCATTCTGATGCTCATCGTAATGAGCCATCAGAACCAGGCTATCCTCCTAGGTCCTGGTTTTCCTCCAATGCCTCTCTAACCTCCATCCCCTGGTTTTCAATGCCCTCAGCTCACCCTCAAATCAACCAGAGCCAAGACACAAAACCAGCTGACATACATGGGCTGGTACTAGACAAAGTGCAAAGGAAGCATAAGAAGGAGAACATCAACAAACACATGCACTATGCCTGATCATGAAAGTCCATGGCACAGGGCGCTGGCATGCCTGTGGTCTACAGCTGCATGGCAGCGGATGGTGGGTTGTGGCAGCTTGCTGCTAGGTGTCCCCCTCTTCGGCTCTACAATGCTGGTCCAACAAATATTTTGTCAACTGATGTTACAGTGATGGATTTATGTTGACCGCAATTGTGGTTAGCATAAATCCATCCAAGAACACTTTGTTTTCTTTGGGGGGGGTTTGCCCACCGAATCCCCCATGCAGGGGGCTCTGCCCTCTGCACCCCCCCATACTTAATATAATCAACTCTGAGTCAGAGTTGATTCAAGGTGGGGTGCAAGATCCTGGGAAAGCAATGCCGGGGGCACACAGTGACAGTACAGTGACCCACCACTGTGCCGCTGTACTGTTGTTCGCTGTAAAGGTGTTGCCGTTCAATCGGCATATGCCCCTCTTCCATGGAGTCTTCACTGGACCCCAGTGGTATTGTTCAGATCCAGCCTCACCACTCCAGTGCCAGACAGTGCAATGGACCTCTATAGCCCTGTAATGAGAAGAACACAGAGGGAGGACAAGCATGAATGGGATACACATGCAGGGCCTGACAAGTGCATGTGCCATCAATAGGTACCCCATCATCCCCTGCATCTACCTTCAAGGGCTTGACTATCCTCCATATTTCTCCCAGCTTGTCTTTATAATATATGTTGGTGCACCCCACCCAAAGGCATACCTCTCAACCTTTTGTCCCCCAAATGTGGAACATTGCCTGCCACAATGTGGAACAAATGGGCAAAATGTGGAACACTTTATCAAATCTTTACCTAGGAAGCTCAAAACACTATTAAAATGTTGCTTTTGTGTTGAGAATGTCTGTTATTAATTGAATAGGTTATTTTTTTCCATCATTTACCATGGATATTTGCTTTAAAATGTTGACTTTGAATATGGAACAAGTCCTCACAATGTGGAAGAGGGACCTTTTCTGAAGTAAAATGAGGAACGTTCCTCGTAATGTGGTGCAGTTGAGAGGTATGCCCATAGGGGAAAAAAAGTATGGCACCAGCTGCTGTCAGTGTGCCGTCCGTGGCACCACCACCACCGACCTGGCACCATTGGGCCGCTTCTGCCTCACCAGGGCCAGCTCATCTGGATGGCCACCTTGTTCTTGTGGGAAACAAATATGAAACAAAAGGTAAGATGTAGGACCCCCACACTTCACTTGGAAAGCAGGCAGCACACACCCTGCAGGCTGTATAAGCACATGGACTGGTACCTTCACATCTCATATTGTTCCTCCCTTGGGGTTGTCTAGATAGGACCCCTTGGACACCCTCTGCAATTTTTAAGGGTATGCCCTGCCCTTGCCAACCTTGGGCACACAGCGAGCTGCTATCACCAGCTGCTACCATCTTATTCGTGAATGGGACAGGTGTGGACCGGTGACAACCATTCACATTACACACTTTGCAGGCATGGTCAGCTCACACCAATTTAATGGTGCATGCATGCATTGTGTAGGGCTGTGCACCATAAGCACCTGCATTGCCATCTGCACACCTGCCATCAGGTAGGCTGCGGTGTTTTGCAGGATGTGGCCAGGGAGTTATTTATTTATGACTTTGGTAACCGGGTAGGTGCACTGATCCCAGGGACCATTTTCAGGCAGACCCGAGCCATATGCAATGGCACAGAGTTAAAATATAAGCCCAATACATAGAACAGCAGACAGTTTAACAATGATAAAAACAGGTTGCAATAGAACACAAGATAAAAGGTTGCAAAATACATAAATCTGATATACAGCAAACTGCATAGGAAATGGCAGTGTTCATCAGTAGTAGTAGTTGGATGAACAGACAAGGCGGGGCAAGTAGAGGGGAGGAGAGGGGAAGGGGTGGGGGAGGTGGGGGATTGGAGAATTAACTAGGGGAGTTGTATAGGCAGGGATACTAATGAATGTAGTAAGAGTGGCCGGGTTTGTGACTGAATGTCTTCAGGCCACATCTAGATGCTTTTTACATGCATAATATGCACTGTATTGAGAGATTCCAGTTTGACCTACCACCATTGCACACCTGTCCAATCTAGTACAGGACTCCGTGGCACCAGGTATCTGATAGTCCCAGCAAATGTCCATGGAGAAAAAGGTGCTCTGTACACGCTCCTACTTGGTCAATGACTCACTGTAAAGGGTAGCAGTAGCAAGGGATGTCAAGGGATGTCGGGGCATCAGCCAGTCATCAGTGTTCAGGGCATTGTTGTAGGTCACCGATGTCATGTTGCACCTTCTGCATGACCACATTATATTCCCAACAGCTGCCACAGACATACAGGCCATGAATCATGCATTTTATGCCAAATATACTGGAAGTGATAGATGGCACCCATGTGGCAATCATGGCACCATCAGTGGATGAAAACACATACAAGAACAGGAAAGGGTACCACAGTATTAACTACCAGGTAGTGTGCCAAGCATCAGGTATCATCACCAATGTTTGTGCCAAGTACCCCAGCTCCTGCCACGATTTTTACATCTTTGATGGGTTCAGACTGTGTGCCCTACTCACTGTACCCGAGGTGGAGGGATGCTAATAGATGAGTACAGTATATGCCTGCAGCATCCATGCTAGCCATACTGCTGCCTTAGCACAGGTCTTTACAGTGTCTGTTCTGTACCCCTGCAAAGGTGATACCGGATACCCACTATGTCTGCACCTGCTGACACTATACAGGGTCTGTATTGACATGAAAAGATCCTGCCACCACTGAAAATGGACAAAGACAGTGGAGCAAGACAAGAAGCCTTCATAGTGACAGTTGAACAACTGGTGACTACTTCCTGGGATGCATGCCTGGACGAAAACCACCATCAATCTGCTGCCATGGGCAGCTCCTCCTGATCCTGTTTGCATTCCAGCAGGGATGAGCTGACTATAAATGAGGCTTCAGGGACATTTGCACAAAGGAAGGGACATGAATGGTTTAAGTGTTTTTCCTTTGCCTACTATGTGAATGTTAATAAAATCATAGTCATACGAACATGCGAAAAGAGGCAGTAGAAGAAGACCACCTGGTCTATCGTGTCTGCTCATAATGATGCAGGGTCTGGTCTTACACTTATGCCACTGACACTGCCCCCCAGCTGCCTCCCTCTCCCCCTTCCAACCCTTGCCTAGGTCCAAAGATTCCCTTTGTGTTTGTCCCAGGACCTCTTGGATGCTCCCACCATATCTGCTGATATCAGCTCCTCTGGCAGCTCATTTCAGGTGGTCACTACCCCTCCATATAGAAATGCTTCCTTACATCTCTTCTGGTCCCCCATATCAGTTTTAGGCTGTATCCCAAGTGGTGTTGTTTTTACTCATTTTAAACAGACCCTCCTTTTGTACTCTTAATTCTCTTCATGTATTTGAAGGTCTCTATCATATCTACCTGTGCCTCCTCTTCTCCAGGAAGTACATCCCCAGGGCTCCCAGCCTTTCATAGAAACATAGAATTTGATGGCAGATAAGGACCGCTTGGCCCACCTAGTCTGCCCATTTCCCTACCTAACGGATAAGCTGAAGATCCTAGTTAACCAACAGCCTACTTCCTCCTACCCCCCACTAGAATTGCCTTATGTCTGTCCCATGCATTCTTGAATTCCCCCAACTATTTTTGACTCTACGACCTCCTCAGGAAGGCTGTTGCATGTATCCACAACCCTCTCTGTGAAGAAATACTTCCTCACATTACCTCTGAGCCTTCCCCACCCCTCTATCTTCAAATTGTGCCCCCTTGTTTTTGCACATCTCTTTTTCTGAAAGATGCTACCCTCCTGGACTTTATTGATTCCCTTGAGGTATTTGAAAGTTTCTATCATGTCCCCCCTCTCCCTCCTTTCCTTGAGGCAATACATCTTTAGTTCCTTTAGTCTTTCTTCATATGTCTTCTGATGCAGACCCTGCATCATTTTGGTTGCCCTCCTCTGGACAGCTTTCACCCTATGTCTTTGTGGAGATGGGGTCTCCAGAACTGTACACAGTACTCCAGATGTGGTCTTACCAACTGTCTGTACAGAGGGCCAACAACTTCCTGTTTCCTACTGGTGATGCCTCTCCCTGTGCATCCTAGTATCCCCCCAGCCCTCCTTACTGCCTTCTCACATTGCTGGCCCACCTTTAGGTCATCTGATATGACTGTCCCAGGTCCCTTTCCATTTTTGTTGTTGTCAGTATCTCACCCCCCGTTGTGTACTCTTCCCCTGGGTTTTTGTTTCCAGGGTGCATTACTTTGCACTTCTTTGCATTGAATCTTAGCTGCCTTACATTTGACCATTCCTCCAACCTTGCCAAGTCCCTTTTCATCCTTTCCACCCCACCTTGTGTATCAACCCTGTTGCAGATCTTTGTGTCATCTGCAAAGAGACATACTTTCCCTTCCAGTCCCTCTGCAATATCACTTATAAAGACATTAAAAAGTATTGAACCCTGCGATACCCCACTAGTAACCCTCCTTTCTTCACTGTGGGCTCCATTTACTATTACCTGCTGTGTCCTGTTGTCCAACCAGTGTTTTACCCAGGCTACCTCCCTAGGACTGGCGCCCAGGCTGGCTAATTTGTTTATTAATCTTGTATGAGGACTGTGTCAAATGCCTTGCTAAAGTCTAGGTAGGCCATGTCCCATGGCCCTCCCTGGTCTACTGCTTTGGTCACCCAGTCAAATAAATCATTTAGATTTGTTTGACATCACCACCGCTGTAAATCCATGCTGCCTTGGGTCCTGTGCCCCACTGGCCTATAGGTACTCAACAATTCTTTCCTTCAGAAGTGATTCCATCATTTTCCCTACCACTGAGATCAAACTGACAGGTCTGTAATTTCCTGCCTCTGTCTTGCTCCCGCTTTTGTGAAGGGGAATCACATCCGCCCCCTCCAGTCCTCAGGTACCACCCCATTCTCTCATGATTTATTAAAAAGGGTAGTCAGTGGTGTTACTAGTTCTTCCCTATGGTTCTTTTAAAATTCTGGGGTGAATCCCATCAGGCCCCATTACTTTATCCACCTTCAGTTTTAAGAGTTCTTTCAGAACCCTTTCTTCTGTGAAAGGACTAATATCAACCCCTATCCAGAGTGCTTCTATTGACCGGATTAGATATTTCCCCCTGCTTTTCCATTGTGAATACTGAGCAGAAGTATTTGTTCAGTATCCCTGCTTTTTCACAGTTGCTCTCTGCCCAACCACCTTCCTCTTTGTTCAGCCTCAGTATCCCAGCCTTAGTCTTTCTTTGCTCCCTAATGTACATATAAAAGGTTTTATCCCCCTTCTTAACCGAGTTGGCTCTCTTTTCCTCAGTTTGGTCCTTTGCTATTCTGACTGCCTTACCGCTTCCTTCTGCTTTAACTGGTACAGTTCACTGTCCTGCTCCTTCTGTGTTTCCTTATACTTCCTGAATGCTGTCTTTTTTTCCCTTACCTTCCCCGCCACTACTTTTGAGAACCATAGTGTTTTTTTCTTTCGTTTTGATTTATTTATTTGCATCATACAAAGACTAGTTGCCTCTGTGATGGTGGTTTTGATGTTCCCACATTGTTGCTCCACCCCACCTTCTTGCCTGTTCGCTAGTGCTTTTCTGAAGCACTCACCCATTTTGACAAAATCAGCCCTCCTGAAGTCCAGTACCTTCACTTTTGTGTGGCTTGACTCTACAGCTAAGTTTATCATGAACCACACTGTTTGGTGGTCATTTGTTCCCAGATGGCTACCCACTTCAAGATCAGAGATCCTCTCCATCCCATTTGAGAGTACCAGGTCTAAGGTTGCTCTCTCCTGAGTGGGTTCCAAAACTAGCTGTCTGAGGCATGCCCCCTGTAGGCATCGAGAATGGCCCTGCTCTTGGATGTGGCTGCAGCAAAGGTGCTCCAGTCAACATCTGGCATATTCAGGTCCCCCATCAGCAATAACTCCCCTTTCTCTGCCATCCCAAGGATTTCTTCTATCATTTCCTTGTCCATTTCCTCCCCCTGAGACAAGGGTCTGTATACAACCCCTGTGCGGATTGTGGAGCCAATTACGGTCTCCAGGGTGACCCACAGTGCATCCTCTCCTCCCTGTTTACCCTTTAGTTCTGTTGCTTTTATCCCTTCCCTTACATAGAGAGCTACTCCTCCCCCTCCTCTTCTTCCCTCCCTGTCCCTCCTGTAGATTGTGAACCCTGGTATGTTGACATCCCACTAGTGGTTCTCTGTGTACCATGTTTGTGTGACTGCCACACAATCCAGGCATCCCTCTTCCGTCAATGCCACCATTTCAGGGAGCTTTTTACCTAGACTACGGGCATCGGTACTCATTACCCTCCATTTTTTATGGCTTTATTTCTTTTTGTCCCTATTCTGTAGCCCCTCTGTCTTCTTGGCTGTTCTCCTTGGGACCCCTCCCAGCATGCTGATGTTCTTCTTATGGTATGGATGCCAGTACCTCACACCATATAAGACAAAGATCCCCAACAGTTCTTATAGTAATAGGTTGGCACATCTCAAACTAGAAGACTGGACAAGGAGTCACAAAGCCTTACTGAATCAGAAACAGCTTTATTACTTCACCCCATATTCTAAATTTGGTCTCACCAGTGACCTTACAGTGATAAAATTACCTCGCTCTGCCTGCCACTGAATCCCCTTGCAGTACACCCCAGCATCCTGTTAGTCTTCGCCACTGCCTTCTTACACATTGCTGTATCTCCTACTGACATTTTATGGCTGTTTTTGCTGAAAAGCGTACACTGGTTGATACAACGATACTTAGTGCTCTTTGTTTGGCTTAAGAGCATCGGCATCATCTGACATTCAAAGTTATGTTCCCGTTTATGCACTCTGTATTGCATGGTGGCAGGTTCAAAATAAAAAGCCTGTCGGTCACTGATTCTAGTAAATGCTTGCTAGGGTTTTGACAAATTGCTGATAACTTGTATATGTCTGATATGTTAGTATACCTCAGGTTTCAGTTTAGGATATTTACTGTTGTTGCCTTTACAGCTAAAGTCATGATCAGCAATTTTAAATGTTTTTACTGACGTGTGCATGATCGTACATCCACAGGTGTACTTACATAGGCGATAACAGTACTGGGGTAATTTCTCATATTACACCATGAAGAAAACCCTGGACTGTAGACATTGACATCTGGGGAGCCCTTTGTCAAAGGCTCAGGTATATGAGGGCATTTCAGTGGAGCTGCAGAACCTTGTTGAGTGGCCATGACAGACCACAGTATTGACAAAACATCACTCATCCCACCTCCCCCAAACCACGGCTTCAGGCCTCGAGAGTAATACAAATAACAGTGCTAGTATGCAGGGTGATTGTGCACTGAGGTGGTCTGGCTTAAGCAACATGCTGATTATAAGCTATTAAGGTATAAATCAAAGTGTGTTTAGATGCAAACATGAATCCCTCACTGTCTAGGTGTGCCACAGATGACTGCAACAAGTTCTTGTAGCGGGGCATAAGAAGTTGTGGAGAACAAGAGTACATCGGCTAATGGAGGAGTAGGTTAGGGGGTACAAGCAGGGCTGCCAAAAGAGCTCAGTCTGTCAGTTAGTCAGAGGCTTGCTGGTAAGTTGCAAATGTGTAAACAAGTGAAGCCCCACAACCCAAGTTAAGACACACAGAGACAGTCTCCAATCTGAGGAGCTTAAAAATGCAAAGACAGGCTTTGCTTGCCACCATATGGGAAGACATATGCTCACTCACACTCACCCATGCCCCCACCTGGTCTCAATACTACCAGCTCATGGTGCTTCTACAGTTATGCCTTTGTTCATCAAGAGGACTGGCTGATGCATCTTGCTGCTTCTGTGCTTCGTTGATATTCACTGAAGCATGGCTGAATGTGGGTGGAGATACTAGATACCTGATAATGGGTCTAATTGACTCTTCACACATTTGTGTAGCAAGGACCAGGATAGTCGTGAGGGAAGGGTCATGAAAGGAGAAACAGAAGCGGGTGAAGGGGGATGAGCATGGTAACCGTAGGATCTTTATTCCCAGGGAACATCATGTAGCAGGCGCTGTGCTTCTAGTCAAACTCCTGCCCTCAATAGCAGTGTCCTCCACATTCACATACTCCACATCCTTCCCATCAGAAAACACTGTGTAGTTAAAAGTATACTGCACCAAACTAACTGTTCAAAGCATAGGTACACAGTAATGGAAAAAGCAAAGCTGAAAGCCGATCTGCCAGGAGCTAAAGTTCCGGCTTTTAGTTTTCGGCTTTGGGGGGGGTAAAAAACAAAAAAAAACAGAGAGAGACCATCAGCTAATCAAACTGTCAGCTTATAGCTCACACTGCAGCCCACAGCATGAGTTCCAGCTGCAGCTGCAGATGTCAAGAAAGCACCACTGTTCTCATACAGGGAACATAGGTGAATGACTCCTGTCACTAAGCTGGTATTTTTGGGTGCCCAGAAACATTATTTGTAGGTATATTTTCAAAAATCGTACACAAGAATCAAGCTAAATGGGTTCCTTTTACTTAGATTCAGGTGTTTGTTTTTTGAAAATACATAATTGTTATGTATTTTCAATGTTTTTTGAGTAAAAAAAAAACAAGATGGCTGCTGTCACGATTGGTATTTTTTTCCACATGATAAGTAAATCATGAAAATAAGCCCTCTCAATAGTTTTTTTTTACCATTCACATGTCATGGTTATTAAAAAAATCCTTATAACTCTGGAACTGTATAATATTTTTTCACCAAACCTTCGAAAAACAATCGTTGGTAGGCCTTCAACCATGAAAATTTCATGATAAAATTCTACACTGTCTAGGCTGAAGATGAGAGCCAAAAATACCCAATGTTAAACATGTGGCTCAAGGGCTGGTGCCAGGAAAAGGACACAAATTTGTAGGTAACTGGCAACAGTTTTGGAAGCAAGTTCCATAAATTCAATGGACTGCATCTGACTAAGGAGGAAGTCAGTGCATTGGGGCAGAAGTTTGATGTCTATGCAGAATATTTAAACTAGCAAATGGGAGAGGTGCAGCACCCAATACATTGACAGGAAGAACACCTCCCCTCAACTAGTGATCAAACAGGAGTTCACCATGTTTGTAGTTCATTTGCATCACCAGGCAAGGAAAAAGGTCCAGCTCCCATACGATGAGTAGGAAACATAGGACCTCACCCAGCAACTAACACACTGAAATCTGGCCAATGGAAAATCATGTACATAAATGCGCATGGTCTGGGAAACAAGATTCCAGACCTAGAGACAGCAATAACAGAGGCTAAACTGGACATAGTAGACATTAGCGAGACATGGTTCACCAGTAGCCACACTTGGGAGACTTCAGTACCCAGCTATGTACTGTTCAGAAGAGACAGATGTGCAAAAAAAAGGGGGGGGTGGAGTGGTCCTTTATGTCAATGAAAATATCAAAGTTACAGAAATTCAGAATACACATAAGGAGCCAGAAGAACTGTAGGTCACCCTGGAAACAGGAAATGGGACAACCATACAAACTGTGGTTGTCTACAGGCCTCAGACCAGGGGAGGACATAGATACATTACTGTTAGAAGATATACAAAATACACAGCTAAAGGAGAGGTTCTGCTAATGGAGACTTCAACTCCAGATACAGATTGATCAATACCAGCAGGAACATCTGCCAGAACTAGACACATAGTGGATTCCCTGCAGGGGAGGGCCTCAAACAGTTGGTACAACAACCCACAAGAGACGGGGCTATCCTGGATCTAGTACTGATTAATGTTGAAAGGATCACAGATCTCCAGTTAGAAGGTCACCTGGGGGCCAGTGACCATCACATGGTATGGTTCAATTTGGCCACTAAAACTAAATCATCCCATTCCAATGCAAAAATATGGGACTTCAGAGGAGCTGACTTTGATAAGATGGCCAACAGAGTTGAGCTAGTCCTGACAAGACAAAATACAGGTGAGGGGGTACAGGCAAAGTGGGCAAGCATTAAGGATGCAATACTTGAAGCAACATCCCACTGTATTTGGGAGAAAAGCAAGAGCAAAAGAAGTAGGAAACCAATTGGTTCTCAAAAACAGTAGCAGAAAAGATCAGAGCCAAAAGGTTGGCCTTCAGGAAATATAATGGAATGCAGTGGGATGAAGATAGGGAGGCATACCAAACTTCCCTAAGGGTAGCAGGAAAGGCAGTAAGGCAGGCAAAGGCCCAAACTGAGGAAACACTAGCATGAACAGTAAAAGAAGGGGACAGGACTTTCTATAGATACATTAGTGAAAGGAGAAAGTCCAGCAGGAGTATTGCTAAGATCAAAGGGGATAAGGGGGAGTGAGTGGAGGAGGACCAAGGAAAAGCATCTATCCTAAATAGATACTTCTGCTCAGTATTTATTGAGGAGAAGGTAGGGCAGGGTCCACAGCTCAGCACCATGGACACAGGGGGGAGGGAGGTGTGCGCAACTCCCTTCACAAAAGAAAGGGTCCTACAAGAACTTGCTAAGCTCAGGGTGGACAAGGCAATGGGACCTGATGGCATACATCCCAGGGTACTAAAGAAGCTAAGGTGGAACTAGCACAGCCATTATCAGAACTGTTTAGTGAGTCTCTGAGCACAGGAGAGGTCCCAGAAGACTAGAGAAGGTTTCGCAGGATCCCGCTCCACAAAAGTGGCAGCAGGGAGGAGGCAGAGAACTACAGACCAGTCAGTCTTACCTCAGTAGTGGAAGATTATGGAAGCATTCTTAAGGATGGGATAGTGCAACACCTGGAATTCATAGGAGCACAGGATCCAAGACAGCATGGATTTATAGCAGGAAGGTCCTGTCAAACTAATCTCATAGATTTCTTTGACTGGGTAACCAGAGTGGTGGACCAAGTGCAGTTGATGTTGCCTACCTTGACTTCAGCAAAGCTTTTGATACTGTTCCACATAGAAGATTGATTAATAAGTTGGGTAGGCTTGGGTGGATCAGAGGTTGGCCAACCGGGTGGCAAACTGGTTGGTGGGCAGAAAACAGAGAGTGGTGGTAAATGGTATACAGTCAGAAGAAATGCAAGTCACAAGTGGGGTACCTCAGGGATCAGTTCTAGCGCCAGTCCTCTTCAATATCTTCATCAATGACATTGCAGGTGGACTGGAGGGTATGGTTTGCCTGTTTGCAGATGACACCAAGATCTGCAACAGAGTAGATGATCCAGATGGGGTGGGCAGAATGAGAAGAGATCTGGAAAAACTGACAAAATGGTTGTAAGAGTGGCAACTGGGGTTTAATGCAAAGAAGTGTAAGATCATGCACATAGGGAAGAGAAAACCTGAAGCTACCTATAGGTTGGGAGGGAGTTGCTGGCAGTCACAAGGGAAGAAAGAGACTGGGTATCATCATTACAGATTACCTGAAATCATCCAAGCAGATCGCTAAAGCAGTAGGTAAGGCTAGAGGGATGTTGGGGTGTATTAGTAGGGTATCATAAGTCGTAAGAGGGAGGTAATAATCCCTCTTTACAAGACACTAGCTAAGCCTCATCTGAGTACTGCATGCAGTACTAGAGGCTGCACCACACAGGACATTAACAAAATAGAGGCAGTCCAGAGAAGGCAACCGAAATTGTGCAGGGACTACACCAGAAAACATATGAGGACAGATTAACCGAGCTCAATATGTATACCCCAGAGCAAAGGAGAGAGAGAGGTGATATGGTCAAAACATTCAAGCATCTTAAGGGCATTAACAATGTGAAAGAGTCTAACATGTTTCAATATAAGAAAAATAGCAGGACAAGCGGACACAGCATGAGATTTGAGGGAGGCTGATTAAGGGGTAATGCGAGGAAGTTCTTTTTCACAGAAAGGGTAGTGGATGCATGAAACGGCCTACCTCGGGAAGTGGTGGATATGAATACAGTGCAGGGCTTCAGACAGGCATGGGATAGACATAAGTGAGCAATACAGATGAGTATCATTAAATAGGCCATTGACAGAGTAAAGGCCTATGGCACATTCATACGGTGGAAAAAATGGGCAGACTGGATGGGCCTTGCAGTTTTTGTCTGCTGTCAACTTTTATGTTTCTATGTATAGGGAAACCAAACATGCTTTCTATTACCATTTTTGGTGCTCTGTATCTCACAAACTGAACAAGGTGCCATCACAAAACTTTTAACATCTTTAGACGCTGTCAGCCTGATCGCGCATACCAAATGTTGGGCTATTATGTCAAACAACACCAAAGTTATTAAGGCCCAAAAGTTGGGGTTTAACATTAAACAGCCTACTGAATACTAATTATAGGGGAGCTACTACACCCCTATAATATATAGAATAGATAATAGTAGGGATGCACGGATACTAAATTTCTACCAGATATCAGATTTTGGATTTTCTGTTCTGACAACCAGATCGGGTTAATATTACCGGGTCAGATGAAAAAAATTACTCACCATGGTAATGCTGTTTCTTCTAATGGAGGCTTGCTGTATTCTGATAAATGCAGTATGACCGACCAGTTCAGCTGCCCTGGAGAACCAAGAGTTAAACTCTATGCAAATGCATAGAACGTTGAGCTCAAGCTCGGTTTTCAAACTGCTGTCCTTGGTACATTCTAGTAACCGCTCAGATTCTTATGGAGCTACCAATGCAATAGATATAAAAAACCTCTATAATCAGACCTAAGCACCCAGGGCAAATACAGAAACCAACACGGGCATGAAGAAGACTCAAGTCACTGATGCCCAAGAAAAAATACACTACCCACTGATGGGTGAAAGAACATAATTGAGGTGCAGATGCCCAACCCTTTCTCCAGGTTCTGGAGGAAGACAGGGGGAGGTCAGAATACAGCAAGACTCCATTTGAAGAAACAACATTACTATGGTGAGCAATTTTTCTTCAAACGACATGAAGTCTTGCTGTGTTTCGACAAAAGCAGGACGACAAGCAGTGCCCTGGAGGTGGCACAGAACCTACTTTGAAAATAGGCTCTGCAATACTGCTGTGCCAAACCTGGCATCACTTCTGGCCTGAGTGTCCAGGCAGTAGTGCTTAGTGAATGTGTGAACAGTCTTCCAGGTGGCTGCTTTACAGATGTCCAGCAAGGGGAAATCTCTGGCAGCTGCCACTGAGGCAGCAGTCCCTCTAGTGGAATGGGCCCTCAGGCCCGCTGGTGGGTCTTTCCCCAGCTTGCTGTAGCAAAAGTGGATGCAAGTCACAATCCATCTGGCTATGGTCCTTTTATGGCTGGTCTGCCTTACTCACCTCACCCAAGGTAAGGAACAACTGGGAACAGTCTTCCTTTGTTCCTTTGTCCTGTCCATGTAGTAGCTGATAGCTCTCTCACATCCAGACTGTGAAGCCTGCGTGCAGCAGAACTTGAATGGTCTGTGAAAACACAGGTAGTGTGATGGATTGATTGAGATGGAAGTCTGAGACCACTTTGGGGAGAAACTTCCTATTGGTTTGGAGAACAATCTTGTCCCTGTGGGGGGCAATATAACTGGGCTCCACTGATAAGGCCAGGAGCTCACTGATCCTCCTAGCAGATGTAATAACCACCAGGAATACAATCTTCCAAGTCAGGAACTTGAGTTCTGCTGAAGACATGGGCTCAAAGGGAGGCTGCATAAGCTGACCTATGCATATATTGAGATCCCAGGCTGGGGTAGGCTCCCTGTGAGGAGGATGGAGATAGAGCAACCCCTTAAAGAAGTTCTTGAAAATGGGGATGTGCAGCTAGGGAAGTGCCCTTCCCTTCTGACAGGTAGGCAGGGACAGCTGCCAGATACACATTCAAGGTAGATGGCTGTAAGCCTTGTGACTGAAGGTGAACCAGATAATCCAAGAGCACTTAAAGTCCAGTCTGCTGTGGGTTCAGGTTTTTCTCTGGGAGCACCATATAGAACCTTTTCCACTTCGAGGAGTAGGTTTTCCTAGTGGAAAGCTTTTTGGACACTCTCAGGATGTCCAGAACACTCTCAGAGAGATGCAGGCCTGCATACTCTAAGTATTCAAGAGCCAAGCCTTGAGTCGTAGGGACTCGAGGTTGGGGTAGACTAGAGGATCCTCCCTTGAGAGGATGTCAGCAGATTGTGCCTCCTGGGGAGGCAAATCAGACTGGCCACTGACAGAGACAGTAGCATCGAATACCATGGTTGTCTGGCCCAATCTAGGGCTATCAGAATCATGGTGGCAGGCTGAGACCTCAACTTGATCAGAACCCTGTAAATCAGGGGTGAGGGGGAAAAGCATACAGGAACCTGTTGAACAAATCCAACAGAAGGGCTTCCAGTGGCACTAAGCCCTGAGCAGGAGGCCTGCAGCAGTACTGGGGCAACTAGTGCTTGTCCGATGCTGCAAAGAGATCCATCTCTGGCACGCCCCACCTCCTTAAAATTGACAGGAGGACCTGCCTGTTCAAGGCCCATTCATGATGGCTATGGTTGATCCTGCTGAGAACATCTGCTAGGACATTGTCATTTCTGGCAAGTGGACTGCTGACAGGAAATGGGCTGGGAGTAAGCCAGACTCCAAATCCTCATGGCTTCTGTACAGAGCAGTGAGGACCTTGTCCCCGTGCTTATTGATATAATACTTGGTGGTGGTGTTGTCTGTCCAACTTGCACCACTTTGCCCTGTAGTCATTTGGCAAATGTTTGAATTGCCAATAACATTGACCTGAGCTCAGGAAGATTGCTATGCAACAGGGTCTCCTGGTGAAGCCAGGTTCTGTGGGCTGTGTGTTGCCCTAGGTGAGCCCCTTCCCCACCCAGTAGTGAAGCATCCATTGTCAGCACCAAATAAGGGGCCTGCTGAAGAAAGGGGATCCCCACTCTGAGGTTGCCCATATCCTGTCACCACTGGAGAGCTTGTAGTAAGGTGGCAGACACTGGAATCAATTTTGACAGGGAATCCTTCTTCTGAGACAAGAATGATCTTAGATGAAACTGAATGTCCCTCATCGGGAACCTGGCCCCTGGAACCAGTGCTGTGGAGGAGGCCATGTGTCCCAGGAATTGCAAGAAGTGTCTTGCTGGGTGAAGGACTCGAAGGTGGAAGAACTCTGCAAGCTGGATGAGGGCCTGTGCCCTTTCTGGAGTCAGGAAGGCCTTTGCCTGTATGGTATCCTGCCTCAGTGAAGTCCAGAACCTGAACAGGTGTCAAGACTTATTTTTTGAGATTCACCAGGAACCTTAGAGACTGAAGTGCATCCTGGGTGAGATCTAAGGCTTCCTTTACCAGTTGGGGAGACTGACCCACCAGCAGTCAGTCATCCAGGTAGAGGTAAACAGAGACCCCTTGCCTTCTTATATATGCCACTACCACTGCTAGGCACTTTGTAAACACTCTTGGTGTAGAGGTCAGCCCAAAAGGCATGGCCCTGAACTGGTAGTGGCCTGAAGGTAGTCAGAATCTGAGGTATGCTTTGTGGGACTGCCTGATGGGGATATGGAAGTAGGCATCCTTTAGGTCCAAGGATGCCAGCCAATCCCCTTGCCTGAAGGTAGGCAGGATTGCAGCCAGAGTGGTCATTTTGAACTTGGCTTTGTGAGATGTTTGTTCAGGTATCTGAGATCTAGAATGGGCCACCACTTCCCGTTTTTCTTTAAGGCGAGGAAGTACCTGGAGTACAACCCCTTTCCCTGTGCTGAGGGGGAGCAGGCTCCACTGCCCTTGAGAGAAGTAGAGTGGAAACCTTTGCCTCCAATAAGGCTGCTTCTGAAGGGTTGACAGGTCTGAAAGCTCTTGCTCTCAGTTCTGGGAACTGTTTGAAGCTGAGGGCTAGTCCCTGGCCTACTACCTCTAGGACCCATCTGTCTGAAGTGATGGATTGCCAGGCCTGGAGGTAGTAGGCCAGCCTGCCCCCTACAGGGGTTGGGGAGGCAGCCCGGACAGACTTCTTAGGGTGTCTGCTTGGTAGGGGTAGAGGACTAGAAGGTGGAACCAGCATGGCCAGTCCCTCTCCTGTCTCTTCCCCTGAAGAAACTCCTGGGTTGCTGGAAAGAGGGGAAAGCTTGGGCCTGATGGAAGAGTCTGGGGTATGGCCTACCCCTACCCCCTCTGGCCTGCTGTCTCTGAGAAGTGGCAGTCTTATCTTAGCAAAAGCTCTTTTGTATGCCAACCCTGTATTCATTAATTTTCTTCATGTAGGCTTCTGTCTGCTCCCAAACAATGACTTCTGAGTGAGGGAAAGTCCAAGGCTTTATTCTGTGTCTCCTGGGAAAGATTAGTACACCTTAACCAGGAGAAACGCCTCTGAGGATAGATGAAGCCATAGCCCTAGAAGCTGCATCATTAGAGTCCACTGCTATGTGGAACTGGGACTTAGATGCCTGCACCCTTTGCTGACCAGCTCTTGGAGGTCTTCTGCCAGTTCAGAGCCTTCAGCCAACTGGCCAACAGATTCCTGAGGGATGTCTAGAATCTGGAGGCATAGGCCATATAAGAAGCCTGCCTTATTCCCAAGGAGGTTGCCAAGTAAATCTTCTTGGCAAGGGAATCAATCTTCCTTGAATCCTTGTCAGGAGGGTGGGAAGCCAGGGAATGCCAGCCTTTTCACAGGCTGCAGCCTGAACCACCCCCATGACTGCAGTGGCTAGCCAAAATTCTGTACCACTACCAGCCAGGACATATTTCCTGTCCATCTTTTTATTGAGAGGAGGGACAGAATGAAGGGTCTGGATAATCCAAAGAGTCTGCCTTTTCAGGGCCTTGTGGATAGGGATCATAAGTCCCTGAGACGCAGGGAGATCCATCATCTCCCTATAGTCCTCCTCTTAATCCTCCCCCTGTCTGGCCTCCTGGAGAGACAGTTGCAGGGTCTCTGCTACCTGCCTCATAAAAGAGAAATGGAAGATAGCCTCCTTAGCAGGATGTAGAGGGGATTCATATTGAGAATGCTCAGGGGAACCTCAGGCTCAGTGGGTTCACCCTCATCCTCCTCCTCCTCATAATCCTCACACTCAGAGTAATACTCCTCGGGGTCTAAAGGACCTGAGGGACTTGAACCAGCAGGCACCTGAACCAGTGGCTGCCTAACTGTTCACTGAGCCAGTTCAGCCCAACCAGGCTGCAGTGACTGAACAATGCGAATGGCCTTTGCAATCTCTTGCAGCAGTTGGAACTGCAAACCGCTGCTTAGCAATTTCTAACCACTTTTCTAGATTTTTGTATGGCTCGAATCTGGGCAGACTCCACTGCCTTTTAACTGGCAAAGGTTTACCTTGGTCGGATGGGTCAGTAACCAGTTCAGACAGTATGGTTGAACGGATCGTTCTTCTTGAGAGGATTTATCCATTCTCTCCTCAGTTTACCCAGCCTTCTGTCAAGGCTAGATTGGAAATTCTTGCAAATCTCACATTCTGATTGCAAGTGGTCAAAACCAAAGCAATACAGACAGGCCAAGTGCAGATCAACTTTGAAAAATTGCTCCCAGTACTGCACAACGCTGAAACCCAGTGGGACCAGTTTTCTTTTGGGTTTCTGTGACATACCCTAAAATTTAGCGCTTAATCCAAAAGGCTTAGTTAGACCAGTTAAGCAATGCCCAATGGAGATTTATACGAAATGGCTTAGTCAGGCCTGGATAAAGAAACTATTTAAATGTACCCTGGTGGCTTAGTTAGGCCGGGTAAAGAAAGATACAAAGTTTTGACCGACCAACAGTTTAGTGGAGAGAAAGAAAACCAAGAAGAAAAAAGTAGTTTTTTGTCAAAACATTTAACTAGATCCCAAAACAAGGAGAAAACAACAGTTAAACCTTACTTTCAAGGAAAAGTAAAGCTTCGGTTTCCTCACGGTCGATGGACCGATCAGAATCCGAAGACCTACCCAAGCGAGAGAACCTACACAATATCGAAGGACAGAGGTTTGAACTAGACAACAAAATAAATAAACTGAGATTTGAAGTAACCGACAAAGGACACTTTGACTGACGCAGAAGAGGAGCAATCTCCAAGGCGACTTCACAGGCGACCGGAGTAAAGAATCTGATCAGTTACATGTATGTACCGAGGACAGCGGTTTGAAAACCAAGCTTGAGCTCAACGTCCTATGCATTTGCATAGAGTTAAACTCTTGGTTCTCCAGGGCAGCTGAACCAGTCAGTCATACTGCCTTTGTCAGAATACAGCAAAACTTCATGTTGTTTGAAAGAATAAAAACACAGCCAACAAATATTTTTTGTAAATAAGTTTGCATCTTGCTTTAGAATCATTCTCATTTTCTATGGTAAAATAATTCCACATCACTAAGTCATAGCTGGATACAAACTGGTTAAAAGCTGCACTAATTTGCTTTAAGATCAACTGCTTAATTGCTTATTTGTATATATGAGCTGCCAATGGGAACCACTTAGCCAGAACAATTAGCTGCATAGCTTCACAAGTCAGAAATGCATTCTCTTTTAATGTCCCTTTCTCAGTTTGACTGAAACCATGTGAGCACTTTATCAGCATTCAGCAAAAAATTCACTTACCAAATCCATATGGAAGTTATAATTCCTTAGTAGACCTGTTCGATGCCTCCCTGAACTTGGGGAAGTGTACCTCAGGACTGGAGGATGGCACATGTGGTACCCCTCCACAAGAGCAGCCCCAAGGATGAGCCAGGGAACTACAGACCAGTAAGCCTCACATCCATTGTGGGAAAGCTGATGGAGGCAATCCTGAAGGAGTGGTTGGTTTCCCTCCTAGAGGCCAATGGGCTGCAGGATGATATACAGCATGAGTTTGCCTCAGGTAGATCCTGTCAGACCATCCTGGTGGAGTACTATGACTGGGTAACCAGACAATTAGACAGGGGTCATGAGTGGTTGTTCTGTACCTGGACTTCAGTAATGCATTCAATTCAGTGCCATATGGGAGGCTAAGAAGTAAGATGAAAGGCACAGGGGCAGGGGTGAAAATGGTGGGATGGGTAGTGAACTGGCTTCAGGGGAGACAGCATAGGGTGGTGGTAGGAGGGGAGCTCTCGTCTCCCAGGGTGGTGACAAGCAGGGTACCACAGGACTCTGTATCGGGGACAGTGTTGTTTGGGATCTTCATAGCAGCCATCTCAATAGGCATCAAGATTAAGATCAGTCTGTTTGCAGATGACACCAAGAAGGGGAACAGTAGTGGATGACTTAATTTAGTTTTTTTTTTTGTTGACCGGGTAAGTGCACTAGACAAATCCTGCCTATTTTCAGTCATGACCCAGGGGAGGGGGATACAGATGAATGCCAACTGACCTTGAACCATATTAAGCTGTTGGTGGTATTTTTTTAGTGAAAGAGGGAAATTTGGCCAGGACACTGGAGAAATTCCCCTACTCTTTTCGATAAGTGCCATGGGATCTTTAACATCCACCTGAACTACCACCAATCCAGGGAGATGGGACCTTGGTTTAACATCTCATCCGAAAGACAGCACCTCAGAAGTGTAGCACCCCTCTTACGCTGCACTACAGTGTCAGTACTGGGATATTAACCCAAGTGCCAGATGTGGGAACTGAACCCACAGCCCTCTGATCTCCCCGGCCTCAGAGGCAAGTGTGCTACCTACTGAGCCACTGACACTTAGGAGGATGGCAGAGGTTACAAGATGATCTGGCAAATCTGGAGGCCTGGTCAGACACTTGGCAACTGGGGTTCAGTGCCAAGAAGTGCAAGGTGCTACATTTCGGAGCAAAAAACCCAAGAAGGTGCTACCAGCTAGGAGGATTCAACTAGCCAAGATGGAGGAGGAGAAGTATCTGGGGTGATCATAACAGGTGCAATGAATAACTCAGCACAATGAGAAGGCAGCTGAAAAGTTGAACAAGATGCTGGGTTGTATTGCCAGGGGCAATTCCTCCAGGAGGGGGGAGGTGATCCTGCCACTATATAGGTCACTGGTTAGACCACACCTGGATTACTGTATGCAGTTCTGGTGACCGTACCTGAAGAAGGACATTAGTTTATTAGAGGGGGGTGTAGCGCAGGGCAATGAATATGATCCAGGGGCTTGGGGACATACCTTACGAGAGCAAGCTGAGTGAGTTGTACATGTACTCCCTGGAGGAGAGGAGGGATGGGGAACATGATTGAAACCTTCAAGTACATGAAAGGAATAAATAAGATGGGCACAGAAGGACTTTTCAAATTAAGGGGGTGGTGAGGGACACTTAAGGGCATGATCTGAGACTGGAAGGGGAAGGTTCAGGAGGGAAATGAGGAGACACTTTTTTATGGAGAGGGTGATGTCTGGGTGGAACATATTGCTAGAGGAAGTGGTATCCTGTAGAACAGTGGGGTGCTTCAAAAGGGGATGGGACAGGGTAAGAGGGAGGGTCATGGGAGAGGAGGGAGGGGAAACTGCAGAATAAGTGCTGCTAGCTGCACAATCAAGCAGACTTGACAGACCATACGGCCTTTATCTGCTGGAAATTTCATATATTTGTATGCACAGCTCGATGGAGGCCAGGCAAATCAAGCCTCCGCCAAGCCAGGTGAACGGTTACAGGAGGTAAGTCAAGTGCCGAAGACAGGCAAAAAAACACTTTTGAGGGGATAGAGTAACTCAACAAAGACAGTTGCATTTATTTCTTACTAGTAGGGAGATCTTTAGCCATTTCTTGAATCCCCCATGTGATGAGCAATCTTGATGGGAAGGTGGGAGGTTATTCCATAGTGACGGTGCTAGAGTGGCAAAGGACCGTTTCCCTATATTGGACCTTACTCATGGGACTTTTAGTAGTGCGTGGATGGAGGACCTGAGGGTTCTTCTTTGGGGCTTGATTGTCAGACTATATCTTAGGTTAGTTGGTGCAGGGCCTTTTAATAATTTGAATGCAAGGCTGAGTAGGGAGACTGCATTTGCAACTGTGTTATGGTACCTGAAGTCATATTGTAGCAAGGATGGAATTTGAGGGATTTATGGGTATGGGAGGGTTTTGTGTGTCTTTTTTTCCCATGTTCTTTTGCAGGTTCAGGTTGTTCATTGGTTTGCCTAGCTGCTTAATGATGTGTAATTCTGTTATTAGTATTGTTCCATAGGGTTTAATGTAGTGTAGGTAGTGTATATACTTCTTATTAGTGCAGGTATATACTTTTAATTGTTTGATTAGTGTAAGTGTGTACCTGTAATTCTTTGATTAATGTAGGTATATAGTTCTTTCATTTTAATTGATAATTTAGTCACAGATATACAGGGAAATAAACAATGGCCTTTTGTATGGAGAAAAATTCCCCATCCATGTATTTTATATACATACAAGTGGAATGCCCCAGCCCCAGGAGAAACATCACAGATTTTTCCATGAGTGCTGTGTGACATTCTGACATCATGAGTGGCAGAGCCATGAGTGATGTTATAAGTCAAACAACGGGGTGAGAAATAGCAGCAATGTTCTCCTGGGGCTGGAGACTACTCATTAATCAATGCTCACTCCTAAGGCTTTGGTAACATTTTGTTTAATATTTTCCCATTGTTTTCAGATGGCGAGCAGTTCAGAAAAGAAGGGCCATTATATGACACTATTGTGCGCATTATTTCATTCAATATGTGCATTCTAGTGCTTGCCAAGAGTGATGGTTTGGTGGTTGTTCCTGATTCAAGCTACAACAAGCACTGCTTGAAAGAAAGCTGAGGGAGTGCTTTGATTGTCGGGCAGCAGAGCTGAGTACTGGTTGGGGTAGAGCAGAGCTGCTGAAGTGCCAGTTGGGTATACAGTGACGTGAGATTTGAAATCACAGGAGGTAAAGAACACTGGGGTGGCATGTGGTGTATTACGGCATGAACAGTGTCAGAAAAATGAGTTCTGTTAGTGTTCTTGCTTATTTTTCAGGCAAATAGGAGGTTTAGTTTGAAGGGAGTAAATTAATGAGATTCCACTGTGTCTAATGTGAAATGACACTAGTTGGTGGGAAACAGCATGTGAGTGAAGTTTTCAGTTCTAAAATTAGAACTGAGCTGCCCCTTCTGCCTCCCCCAAGTGCCGATACTGTTTTTGGCCATTCCAGCAGGTGAACGGACATTCCGGAACCATTCCAGTTCAAAAATATACTGTTTTTTTACAAAGACACAAAAAAACTATCAATGGTAACTAATCAGCAGAGCTAATAGCTGGGGAAATCCATTGGCCCCATAGTCATCCCATGGCACTTCAAACCTTTCTGCTCAATGAAATGTCGAGTAATCTTTTTGGAGGCTCTGAGGGTAGCCCCTTCCACCAAGAGTTTGCATTTATATATATGAGGGGTTCCACTAGACACCAGGGAAAACAGAGGCTGCAGAACTACAGCTGAAGGCTCCTCTTGCTAAGCTGAGCACTCAGGATTTCAGGTGCCCAGAAAAAGTATTTCTGGCCGTTATTTAAAAAAAAAAACAGAGGTCAGAATCTAGTTAAGTGGGGCCCATTTAGTTAAGTTCTGGTGTTTGTTTTTTAAAATGCCAACAGTTTTATGTATTTTCCACGCTTTTAGTTTTTGGGAGAAAAAAACATGATGGTGGCTCACTGAAAAGTAATTTTTCCTCATGAAAAGGATTTTGTTCTTGTGAAACAGAAAATGCTCTTGGAGACCAAATCCTTTTTGCAAGATCAAATACTTTGTCAAACTCAAGACATCTATCCTGAAAAATTAACTTTCCAAAGGATTTAATAGAAATTAAAAAAACTGAATAATTTTGCAACAGTTTAATCTTTTTGCACCAAACTAACAGTGGCAGTTGTGTTACCCAAGTTCTTTCTACCATTAAAAAAAATCTCACCAAAATTCCATACCGTCTGGGTGCAAGGTGACAAGGAAAAAAACTGCAGAAAAGGGTGACATTTAGCTTTTTGTCACTATCTGGATCTCAGAATCTGCACATCTGGCTGGAACAAAACTTGCCACATTAAGAGATCTACCCCACAGGACAGCGCATACCAAATTTTGTGGAAATCCATTGATTGGTTGCAAAGTTAATAAAGTGCAAAATCTGAAGTTAAACATTAAACAGACTACTCAATCCTAATTATAGAGGCACGCCTGTGCCCCTATAGTGTATATATTTGTAGCCATAAAGTTGTCCATATAGTTTGAGATATTTCATGATATTTCTAAAGGACATCTCTCTGGTGGTACTGTAGACATGCAAAATTTGTCTAGCGATATCATAGAATTTTCTGAAAAATCCAGTGATGTCAACTGCAACTGTATATATTTCACCAGTGAGGGAAAAAGAATTCTACATACTTCCATAGAATCATGTAGGTGGTGAAGTTTTGTGAAACAGTTACTCACCACCAGTGGGCTCATCTCTTTTTTTCTATGTTGTGCACTGGTCCTGACTGTTTGCAGAGTCTCAACCAAGGCACATTAAAGCACAGGTTTTGTGCTGCCCTTTGATCTCTCCAAAATAAAAAATGAAAAAAAGGGCACCAGGAAGCCCTGCTTACGTAGGCTTGTACTACCCTTCCCATTGCTAAGGAGCGCAGCCCATTGGGTGAGGTATATAACATCCGCATGGCTCTTACCTCTGTCCACTGCCTGGAGGGATCTGTTCCTCCTGGGTTACCTCGCTGTCTCCACGAGACCGGGCCATGGCTCCTCTCATGCCTCCGGTCAACTCACTATCCTGCCATGGTCCCTCAGCAACCCCCTACCCTCCTAAGCCCCCTCCAGCCTGGCTATCCAAAAAAGGCCTAAAAATAGTGCATCTAAACATCCGTAGTATTCTACATAACCTAGCGGAACTGACAGCTTGGGCGACCCTGTATGAACCTGACATCATGGGTATTATGGAAACCTGGCTGAAGCCTTGTATTCCTGACACCGCATGTGCCATTCCAGGTTACAGCCTCATTAAGCAGGACAGGGGGTGGTAAGAAATGAGGGGGGGTGTACTCTTATACTTTAGAGGACACCTCAACATATCCCTGGTGTCTCCTTCACCCCCAGACACCACAGGTTGTGAATTCATTCACTCCCTCCTCCTGCTCGGAAACACAAAAAAGGTGCACCTGGTCTGTGCCTACAACCCCCTTAAGGGAGGTGTGCCAGGACTCTCCTCTCTACTTGACCACCTAAAATACAAGGTAGGTTCAAATGAGGTGCTAATTCTGAGGGATTTTAACCTCAACTGGCTGGAGCCAAATACCAAACAATACAAGCCGCTTCTCTCAGGCCTCGCCCTCAGTCAGACCATCACGGAACCCACCAGGATCTCCCCTCAGGGGGGACAAGGGCTTGCTAATTGACTGGCTACTGAGCAACAGATTGGATAAAATTCTCCAATCTGGCACACTCCCGGATGCCATCTCTGACCACTCTCCTATATTCTGCATCTGGGGATCCGCGGCCCCCAAAATTCCCAGTAGAGTGATACAGATGAGGGACTACTCCAAGCTCATCCTCGATGACTTCCTGGAGGACCCACGCTGCACGACTGACCAGGGTGCTGCACCAATGACCGCCGTAGCACTGGACCACTTCCCTTGCTTATCCCGCTGCAAAACAGACATGCCCCCTTACAAAATGGAGGGTGAGGGGCACTATCACTAAGTGGCTCCATGGATGCCTATTAGCCTTAATGCAGCAGAGAGACAAGTGCTGGATAAACCACAAAATCTCCAGCGACATCCATGATCTCCTTGAATATCGACAGCTTAGAAACTCCTGCAAGTCTGCCATATGCACCGCCAAGAATGAGTTCTGTAAATCTGCCATGCTCAACTCGGCTTACAACCCCCGGCACTTCTGGCAAAACATCAAAAATATGGTAGGAGGGTCCGCCAAGAATTCTGTCACAGACATGAATGTTGAGGGGGACAACTGTAACAACCCCCAGACCATAGCCTCAGCATTCAACGGCTTGTTCTCTGAACTGCCAGCCCCTCCCACCCTACGCTCCACCCTGAACCTCTGGACACCCCCCCATCCCCCGTCCACCTTTTTACCTTAAATTAATCTCTGTTAGAGAGACTCAAGCTCTCCTTGCTGGTCTGTCACACCATACAGGGGCAGGATATGATAACCTTGAGCAGAAGTTACTTAGTCTGGGGGCGCCCCTCCTTGCCTGGCTGATTACCCACATTTTTAACTCTTCCCTCACCTCGGAAATTTTACCTGATGTTTGTAAAGTGGCCAAGGTTGTCCCAGTGTTTAAGCACGGCTACCTCAAGGAGATGAACAACTATCGCCCCATTGCCATACTCTCTGCTACCAGCAAGCTACTTGAAAAGGCCATAGCTGGACAAATATCCCATTACCTGCAGGAGTATGCAGTTCTCTCCCCTGCGCAGCATGGGTTCAGGAAGGGGCACAGCATGGCGACTGCTATTGCCGTAGTCACCTCAGAGATCAGATCTGCGATGGACCTTGATAAACTGACTGGAGCCATCTTAATACGACCTCTAAGGTCTTGACCAGGTCAACCATGACCTCCTTTACTTCACTTTACTCTCAGTTGGTTTCTCCCCTAGCCCTTGCCTGGTTCTCCAACTACCTTGGGGACAGACAGCAATACATCTGTTTCAACCATGCCTTATCGGACTTTCCCCAGTCCGATGCGGAGTCCCCCAAGGGTCTGTTCTTGGTCCCATTCTGTTCTCCCTTCACGTAAATAAACTCCCCTCCATTGCTACCTTCAGGTCCACCACTCTGTCTACGGATGACCTCGTACTATTATCTAGCTCCCAGGACATCACAATTATTAACTCCCAACTCAGTTCAGACTTTGGGCGTATCCGTAACTGGCTCGTGGGACACAAGCCTACCGTTAACCTAAAAGACCCATGCCATGTTATTCGGTTTGGTGGCCAAAACTGCCTCCTGCTCTCCCCCCCCTTGTCATCCACGGGGGCAATGGCTCCCTCCTGCCAGTCCTGGAATCTTCCAGGTACCTAGGTGTGACCCTAAATCCTCAGCTTGATCTCACTGAGCATCTCTGGAACATCTGCAAAGCTTCAAATAGCAAGCTTGGCTTAGCCTACAGGCTAAGAACTGCCTCACTCTGGCTGCCCGGCTCGCCATAGCCAGGGGGATTCTCCTACCCACACTCTGTTATGGGCTTGTTGCCTTTGCACCCAGTCTTGAACACCAGACTAGCAGCTGGTTATGGTTTACAACAACATATGTCACTACCTCTCTGCGCCGCGCCCTACACACCGATGTGACCTCTACGCCCGACTAGAGTGGCTCCCCCCTGAAAAACACAGAACCTTTGTCCTCGGCAACTTTGTAGATAATATAGTCTGAACTGCATGCCCTCTGCTCTTGCACTTCCCTTCAAACACTGTATCCTGGCCTACCGCCTCAGATCTAGCTCAACCCAGGTCTGTACAGTCCCCAGGACCTGCTCCCTCACTGGTGACCTGGCCTTCTCCATCTCGCCCAAGACATTGAACTCCTCCTCTCCCTAGTCCGGCTGTCCTCACACCCCGCTTCAAAACTTCCCTGTGAAAGTTTCTCAAAGCAGCTCCACTTGCCTTTGTGCCCACTAGATGCAGGGAAGTCCCTCCCTCCCTCACCCATGACACCTCTCCCCATGCCAAATTGGCCTCTGCCACTCTCACTGCAGCACTTACCCCTTACCCACTACTCCTCTCATAGTAAGCACTTAGAAGACCCCATGTTGCCTTGTCCTGCCCTCTAGGATGCAACTGTGGTGGCAGTTCTCTTCCCTCAGCCGGAACCTTGACTCTGTCATGGTTGTCCCCCATACTAGCTAAGTACCTGCTGGTGTGCTGGACTGTCTACACTCCCTTTATCTGTTACCTGACAAGTCACCCTGTTAGTTGCACTGTTGAGTCTCCCCTTGTGGTTACCTGATAATCTCCTGCCTCCCCATGCTTCCATGGAACCTTGTGGTTGACATGTCCTCCTTACCGTATCTTGCAAGATACTATTGTCTTCTCTACCATTTAACACAAGTTGAATTTGTATCATGTTTCTATTTCTGATTCTGTATCATGTCTCCATATTGTACTCTGGATCCACCTGTTACGTGGGCCCGTGTGTTACCATGACAATGTACCATGTTTGCTGTTTCGTAATTTGCTACATCGTAATTTTTTCTTCTGTATTGTAACCTCCCTGGTCGCACCTTAAAATAAGCCCTTGTTGTCTAGTGTGTTTACCTGGTTAACAAAAATAAATAAATAAATAAATAAATAAGGCATGTGGTGTGATGCCTTGTAACTAGCCATCACCTCTCCACTCAATAAAAAGCCCCCATGGCGTATAACTAACTGTATGTATTTGCAGCATCTAGTGAAAATAGTTTAACTTTTTACTCATGGAAAACAGCCCTTTCCATTCATACAAGAACCTGTGGCATCCATCCTGAATGGTAAACAACCTATCCTTAAATGTCTTTTATTTCCAGTGGATGAATTCAGCAAGCTTTGAACACTCAGCTGGACCACTTGTTCGGAAATCATCTCTTTTTGATAAGATAGTGCATGTCTTCAAATGGGTGACACTCTCCCTTTGAGCTTATATAATTGAAATATGTTAGGATGTATTTATTTGCTTCTCTCCGTGATTACCTGAGGCATGAAATGGTTATGAGAAAATGATTCTTCCAGTTCCTTACCCATGTCAGTCATGATCTTTTCAATTGAACCATTCAGCAAGGGAGTCTCTGGGGATGCTTGCTTATGGCTTATTGCCATTTGTGCCTCTGACAAGGGACAGCGGTAGTTGAACTGAAAGAAGAATGTGAAATTAGTCATCAAAGAGGTTTTCCTTGAGTTCCCAGCAAAACAAATTCACAACCAGCTTCAGCAGTAGTCAGTGCCACAATATACCCAGAACTTTCAATTTCTGCATCTTAATTTTTTTTCCTGAAAACATTTTCTCTAAACCAAGACAATTTTCTTTGACAATTCATTTGCTCATGCTGCTTACACCTACCTACAGTAGTTACAATCCTTTGCTTTTGACATCACAACATATTGCCACAGAAATTATTTAATATATGAATAATAATGCCGGCCTGCCAACACAGCAGTAGCGCTACCATTTGCAATGCTGGTATGACCCTGATTCCCGAGGGTAAGCCAGGGTGTCATAAGGCCAACTGGGGAGAGGCTGTGCTCGATGGACTGCTTGCCTTCTCTGGGAGGGAGGGATCTGGTGCTTGGCAACATACTGACCCCTGGGGATGGCTAGGGTAGGTGAGCCTGGGACTACTGCTGTGCTAGGATTGGTAGAGGCATCGATGGTTTGCACATGGAGGGAGGCCACCTTGTGCTGGCATCATTGCACACCTGCCTTCACCAGAGAAAAGAAACCACACCATGTGAAAACCCATTGGATGAGCAGAATAATGTTCAGGATCCTACCAGCATCACCTCCACTGTTCTTATGGGCCACCTGCCACTGGATTTGCTTCTAGTCCCCCCCACCCTTTGCATGGAGGAGAGCCCCATTGTGAGGGCAAGCCATGGTCTCCCAGAGGCAGGTGAGTTCAGGGGACAGTACAGTGGGGGTGAAACTGAACAGGACCCAGCAGGGCAGATGTGGTATACCACGTAGCAGACCCCAAGGAGCAAAGATAGAGTTAAAAATATGTATATGTAAATAATTATGGCTTTAAATGGTATTACCATTGAGAAGTGGCAAACAAACCAGCAATTGTGACACCATGGCTGGAAAAGCGGCAGAAATGGATGGAGTTAGTGGAGCAAAGGGTCTGTTTTTATGCAAATGGCCAGCAATAAAGAAAGGAATGTCCAGCAATTCAAATATCTGAGAAGATTATAGAGTTGTGTCCTAAAAGATCAATGAGTTCTTCTTTTCAGGGAAGTGGAAGAGAAGCTTCCATAAATTAGAAACCAGTCCAGTGGCTTGGTACTATAGTTTTGGGAGCAAACCCAGGTTTGACCCTGGCTGGCTGAGGATGAGTGTACCAAGGAGGTGATGGGGAGAAGAAAAGTAGGAATCATCCACCACTCCACCAAGGCACAGGTCAGAGCTCTAGAGGACATGCTGATCCCAAACCTTCTTCCTGACACTCTGCATGAAAAAGTGCCTCCTCGAAGTCTGGTATGCATGTGCATTGCTGAGCTGTTTTGGTCTGTGATGTGGCTCCCTCATACGTAAACAAATGCCTTCAATGTCAAGTGACTCTCATGAATGAAATATAGATCTAGAAATATTTGACCAAAGTACAGTATGTAGCAATACAGTCTTCAAATTCATTGGGCCAGTTTCTTCCTATACATTGCAATAAACCAGTACACTGTAGTAATTACAAATAAAAGTAGTAGTAATTCTAATTTTATTTCTAAGGCACTCTTCAAAAAGGCTCAGGGCACCATGCATACACCACAGGCAATTTAAAATAATACATTGATTAGTAAATAAATAAAATAAAATAAACAATGATTTCACATAGATATAACATGTTTAGTTTCTGTTAAAAGTAGCTGAAACACAGGGAAAGTAAAAGGAACCACTGAAAGAGAATAACATGGTCCTGCTTCAAATGAACTTTGGCAAGTGTTGCAAAGAACTGGCACTTTATATACAGGTTTATACATTTTTATATGTTTTTATTGATTTAAAACAACATAATTACATCAGGAACTCTCAAAAAGTATAAAATCCTGTTTTACATTTAAAGAAAGCAGCAAAGATTGTGTGGGGAATGCCCAGAGCATAGAACATTGAAATGTGTCAGACAAGAAGGCCTTTACAGTCTATCTAGTCTGTGCATTTTGGACGTACATGTTCTAAACAGGTTTATAGTGCATGGTATAACATAGAGGAATAATATATGGGGTAGTGTGTTAATGAGTTACACACACACCTGAGTTGTAGGATGCTACACCAACCCGGAGGGCGAAGCCCAAGGGGTTTATGAAATGCATCCCACAATGAGGGTGTGTGTAAAATTGAGTTTTACACACCACCCCATATTTTATATTTTATCATTGCTGGCGTGTGCTTTTTCACCTCAGCAGTTGTAAAAAAATCAGGCAGTAGATTGGCGGTCAGGCAGTCACAGACTACTCAGGATTCTGTGCTGTTGTGGTCCATGGTCTGACAATTTACAGTGAGCAGCTAATTTTGGAAGTCAGAACAAGTATGCTATTTTTATTTTCTTTTTTTTAAAACTTATCAGTGAATGGCAGTTGCTAAGCTGTGGAGTGCTTCCAGTACAAAGAGGTGGACAGACCCACTGGCTCTCGGGTGCTGGCAGGGAAACCAAAACCAGATGCATGTTTAAATATTTTCTGTTTGACTTTCCCAACCAGTGTCTAGAGGAAGAGACTTTTTTTTTTAATTAAAAAAACAAACATTCAGCACCGAGTGCGACGGGGCGATGTTCCAACCCTTGTGTACAGTGAAAGAAGACCAGATGATTGCCACATGCGTGATCCAAGGGAACCCCGGTTATAATTTGCCGTTATAATGGCAAAGTATAACCAGGTTTCTCAATGGGAAAAAGCGCTACCCAGTAATTATATTGTTATAATGTATGGGGATCCCTTAATAGTAATTGAAATCAAGCAGATTACAACTTTGTTATGCCATTGATATGACATCACTCTGCTGTTAATCCTTCTTGAGTATGTCATATCAGTGGTATAACAAGCATTTGTTAATGCCGAATGTTGTATCACTGGCATTGGCATTGGTAGTGCAGGAGTCAGAGATGCATAATAGGAATGGCAGTGAAGTATTGCACTGACGCCAACATCACCCCCACCCTGAAGAGACACATTTTCATCATAGGCATTTTGGGACCTCCCCTCATGAACAGTGGCATTGTGATTGTGTTAATCTGTCTCAAAAGTTGATTTCCCACAGTGACCACGCCATTCTGTGCCATAGGTATGAAAACACATTTTGGGCAGGATGTGAAAAATGACAGCTGTACTGTTCATAAGGAGATGTGAAAAAATGCCAGTGCTGAAAATCTGGCATTAAAATATACAAATTCTGAGATTAGATGGCTGCGTGAAACTGTGCAACCTACGCTTGTAACACATTCATTTATGCTTTCATCACCAAATTTTCAACATAGGCATTTCAGGAGCTCTGCTCATGAACAGTGTCACCATCACTGTCTCAAACTGTCCTGAAAACTGATTTCACACAGTGACCACGTTATTCTGCGCCGGACATGCGAAAACACATTTCAGCCAGGATATGTAAAATGGCAGCTGTACTGTTTATAAGGAGGTGTGGAAAAATGCCAATGTTGAAAATCTGTGGTAAAAATATTACAAATTTACAAAGTTACACATGTGCGTGGAAACTGCGCAATGCATGCTCATAAAACAGCCATTTTTTTGAATTTTTTTTTTACAAATTTGCAACATAGGCTTTGTGAGAGCCACCTCATGAACAGAGGCACTGTCATTTCATTAATCGGTCCTGAAAGGTGATTCCACGCAGTAACCACGAAATCATCTTTCGGGACTGAATAATGCCATGACAGTGACTGAATTCATGAGGAGGGGTCTCAATAACCTCATTTTGAAAATTTGGTGTCAAAATTCCCCAAAATACCTGAGATATGCACCAAAGTTGAAAAAAAAACTATTTATGCCATTATACAGCTTACCGGCTTTCTTCAGTTCATGGACGGCTTTGAAGAGTGCAGACGTGTTCCCGGTCCGCCGAAGATCATCACGCCATGCTCCAGAGGTAAGTATAGGGTGAGGAGGGTGTGGGGAGGTAAGGTGCACAGAGAGTGGGCACAGACTGTAGGAGGGCCACTGGAGTCGATGAGGGACCATTTTTTGCTTTGCAGGTTTAAAAAAATAAAAGTAGTGGGGCGTTTTTCTTTTACAGCGGCATTTGACACACTGGGGTGGGCTCCCAGCATGCCACCTGAGTGTTTGGTTTGTAGCCAATGGGGGATTGGGCACCCCTATCAGCACACAACAAATGGGGGGGACATTATGCTGACAGGGAGTGGGCTCCCCCGTTGTCAAATTAAACTGGGAAGGGGGAACATCATGCCGAGGGGGCATTGGGCACCCCCTCAGCACAATGTTAAATGGGAGGAGGGTTGCATTATGCCGATGGAGAGTGGGATCCCCCTTCAGCAAATTAAGTGGGTCAGGGCATTCTGCCATGTTTTTTTTTAGTTGTTTAACTAGGTATAGCACACTAAGCTGAAAGCTTTTTTACAGGAGCGACCTGGGAGCACAAGGAGGTTAAGTGACTTGCTCAGGGTCACACAGTCTGCAAGTGGAAGCTGTGGGATTCAAACCCAGGTCTGGTCTGCTGGATATCACCAGATTTGCAGCTCAGAGCCTTAGACCACTGTGCTATACTGCCTCCTTTTGTAAACTGGTCACCAGAAAAGGCATGCCGTTGCATGAGAAGCTTGGCTCTCATTGTAGCAGACCTTTCCTTAGATCTGGTGGCTAGTTTACATGTTGAGGGTGTCAGCGTCTGCAGCTGCCTTATTGGGGAATGAGGTACGTACCCTCTGATGCATGCCCTGCATTCACCCACAATGACCGCACCTCCAAATCTGCTACTACTGCAGTATAGTATATGGTTACCCTTTGTTATGTATAAAAATCAGCCTGCTCAAAATCCTTGTTAAGCTCATTCTAAACCATTATGTGCATTCTAAAATGTTGTTATGAACATTCCGAACAGTTGTTATTCATGGTTCTAAGGTCATACAATTTTAAATTTCTCATTTATTCTATACCTAGCTACTTACTAACCACCCAGTGCCCAAAGTCATACCTTTTACCTTACAAAAGTCTGGAAATTTAATTTTGTTATGCGAATAGAACAATGAAATGGCAAGATTTTTTGTTTTCACTTCAGTGAGGGTCTGTCATGCTAGTATAAATAACCATATACTATAAAAAATAAAATATGGTCAACCACACACAACTCAGCATGTGTTTCCATCTCAGGGTTGAGATTACAGCATGGACCTCGAGAGCTTTGCTCTCGAGGTTCATATGCTGTCATCTCAGCCCCTCGATGGAAACACAGCCTTGTTGTGTATGGTTGCCCATACATTATTCTCTATATGTTGGCTGCGTAAGCGCGAGCCAACATAATAAAATGGAATGCTCACAACATTCAATATTCCATTTTGAGAACAATGGTCACTAGTAGCTGCAAGCATTTGAAATTTAAATTCCATTTCCTTTTTTTTCCTCCCAGTTATCTTTGCCAAGAAACAGTTCACTCAGGCTGCGATCTGCTGCATACAATGGTACTGACTTGTATCCGTGGTGGCCATGTGTTGGTTACCCAATCTTAGTAGCCCATACACTATAAAATATAATGTATGGTCATTGGTTAATGACCACACTGAAAACACTTCTCGAGGTTGCCATGACATCTGCAAACCTCTCGTGTTACGCTCTTGAGGTTTTCGATGATGTCATGACAACCTCTCAAAGTGTTTACAGTATGGTTATTAACCAAAGACCATAAATTATCCTCTATGTGTATTGCTTTCCATCTTTTCAAAATGCTGTTATACCACAGTTCAAAGGTCATGGAACATGATTGTACCCTTCTGTAGTACAACAGGATTCTGAAATATCTAGAGGGTGCACACATTTGCTATTGTTTTTAGTATTTTGAATGAATTGCCATGCTCTCATCTCACTCAGTTGGCCGTAGCTAATGAAATGGTTGCAATGAGAGGCTGGGGTTCTGAAATTGCAACTGCTGAGGGGATCGCACCTGTGGCACCTTCTAGTGCAATGGTTTAAAAAATAATAAAAAAAAATGGTTTCACAAAGCTTACACCATAAAAAATTCTGGATGTGCAACTCTCTGAACAACCAGTCTGAGCTGCCACCTCAGGGTTCTGATTAATTTGGACCTCTTGAGCTATGCTCTCAAGATCAGAAGGAATCCAAACATCTCGGTGGCAGCACAGGCTGGTTGTGCAAAGGTGCCCATTCAGTATTCTCTAGATGTCCATCCAGCCCCTTCCACAGTATTCATTAGCCCCTTATGCTCATGCTATCTTAGAACTCTCCAAAATGTTTGTCCTGACCAATATCTCAGGACGCTTGTTCCATCCCTCTACTACCCTTTCTGTAAAACAATACTTTCTAGCATCCCTCCTGAACTGGTGCCTCATCAGTTTGCTGCTGTTCCCCCTAGTGGTCTTATTTCCACTGATCCTAAACAAATTACTTGAGACCACCTTCAGGTACTAAAATGCATCAACATAAACCCCCTCCCCGGTCTCCAGTAACAGCATGTTGTGACTTTTCAAGCTTGGTTCTATATGTCTTCCCTGTTGCTCATGCATCATTTTGGATGTCTTCCTCTGCACCCATCTCAATCAGTCAATATATTTCTTCAAATTAGGGTTCCAAAATTGAAAACAGTATTCAGGACACTTAACAAGCTAGTAGCCGATACATATCAGACAGGAACTGTGACTTTTTTTAAATATTCTGTTTATACTCCCTCTCCTGCTAGGCCCCATTTGTGGCAGCCTCCCTAGCCTCATCTCACAGCTTTTCATGAGCTTACCTTTTCAACTCTGTCCACCGCTTGTCACACACCCTCACGACGGGGGCTATGCCATCACGCTGCTCAGACCAGAGGAGAGTCACATCACAGTGTCTTTACAAATTTATATTTATAAAACAAGTTTGTTTTGTAACTTAAATAGCCCCCTCCACTCTTGAAGTCAAGCATTTGACTTCTTACTGTTATAAAAACTTGTTTCTGTTGTGACTTTCACACTTTCTGGTGTGTGTGTGTGTGTGTGTGTGGGGGGTTATACGATGGTTATTTATTTATTTATGTCTTTGATAACCGGGTGACTGAACTGATTCAGAGGACCGTTTTCAGTCGTGATCCAGGCCACCAGAGTGGCAAACACAACAAACAACAATGCAATTCAGAGATACAATGAGAACAATAGCAGAAAAGCAAAACAAAAGTACAAATTACATTAGCACAAATATTTCGGAGAAATCAGTGCACACTCGTGTGGTGACATACATTAAGTGGCTATACAACATAAAAGGCTTAACATGACGAATACGTAAAGTAATTACATGGAATGTGCATACAGTCACTGTAAAAAAATAGTATCATATCCAGATTGAACGGAAGGGCAGAAACAGAGCAAGATGGTAGGGGCACTGGAGGAAGGGTAATGGCACAAAGAGGTGCTTTGCCAAGTTACAGGCTCTGGTGCTGCCTGGCGGATAGTGGCAGGTACAAGTGGCCTTGGTCAGGAGCCATGCCCTTAAGTTAGCCTTGAAAGACTGATGGGAGGGGGATGATCAGATGGACACAGGAAGTCTATTTCAGAGGGAAGTGGCAGAGACAGAGAAAGCTTTACTGCCTATGATAGTAGTAGTGTGAGGGATTTCCAGTGGAGGAATGAAGGAGGCTCAGAGACTCTGAGAGACCATTCTGTCAGTGAGTAGGGGGGAGGAGCAGGGGAGCAGCTGATGGTTCCTGAGAGCACTGTCAATGAGGCTGCATGAGGCAAAGTCAAAATGACTCTGCAGAGAGAGCCAGCCTAGGGACTGGTACAGCGAGCAGTGGTGAGTGGTAAAAGGGTCTTGAAGGACAAAGTGACAGATGGGATTGTACGTGGTATGTAAGCAGGACCGTAGGGAAGAGGATGCAGTAGAGTATATGGGGAAGCAGTAGTCAAGGAGGGGCAAGAGGTTTCCTTGATCAATGGCTATGCGAGCTTCGGGGGACAGGAATTGATTTTGGCAGTAGGCAGCATCTAATTTTTGGTGGATTTTCATCACAATGTTGTTGATGTGCTCAGTGAAAGTAAGGGAGGGGTCTATGGTGACACCTAGATATTTAAAGGTATGGACAGTTTTGTGAGGAGGGCCGACAGAAGTAGCGATTAGATTTGATCTGGCAACCTTTGTTAGGAATGGCTTAGAGATGAAGAGCATGGCCTTTGTCTTTTTCTCAATAATGAGAAGTTTTCTGGTGAGGAACCAGCTCTGTGCAACCCCAAAGTTTGCTGTGAGGGTGGCGGACAAGCACTCTATTGAATTATCACTGTGGTAAATGACCAGGCCATCAGCATAGAGAAGGGCCTTGCAATTAATGTTTTCAGCAGGGGGGGGGCATTATTAAACATAGAAAAAAGTAGAGGCCCCAGAACTGAGCCCTGAGGTACCACTGTAGGTAGTGGGCAGAGGAATATTTACCAACCACAGCAGACTGTGATCAGCATGACAGGTAACTACAGAACCATGTGGCTGTGTCTGGAGAGCAACCAAAATTTAACAGGGCAGAGTAGAGGAGATGGTGGTCTGCGAGATCGAAGGTCTTTGACAGATCCACAAACACTGCGCCTGTGGTCCTGCCCTTGTCCATATTTCTAAAGATATGATTCAAAAAATGTGCCAAGGCAGAGGAGGTACTATGGTGTTTGCGGAAGCCGTGCTGGAGAGTACACAGGAGGTGGTATTTTTCTAGATGATTGGATAGTTGGCGATGAATGATTTTCTCAAGTAATTTACTCAGGTGAGGAAGGAGAGAGATGGGCCTGTAATTTTGGGGGGCAAGGAGATCCCCAGCCTTAAGTATGGGTATGACATGAGCACGCTTCCAAGAGTCAGGGACTGTTGCCAATGAAAGGGCAAGGTTGAAAAGTAGGTTAGGGGCTTTGCAATAGTTGGGGAGATCAGTTTCAGGAAGGTGGGGTATAGTCCATCACTACCTGGGCTACCTTGGGTACGAAGTGTCTTTAAAGGAGTAGTACAAATTTGCAAAAACATATGTTGTGCATAGTGCTTTGATTTGTGTGTGAAGTTCTATTGTGTCCTTCCTTCTGTCAGCTATTATGAGTTTTTTCTAAATTAGCCTGCTAGCTTTATGGTAGTTGTATGACCCTGGGGATCTCCATCTCAGCCAGTTTTATTGCTTTTCTTGTACCTACAATGCATCCTGTCTCATGTGACAGTGATGTAGCACAGACTATAGATTCAGCAGCCAGAACTGCTTTAGAATCTGTTTATAACATCAGAGCTGTGTAACTTTTCCTATCTAGTGAGCATAAATAGCTACATTTACAGTTTACCAGATACATGAAAGCTAACTGAGTGGGTTTTCTGCAAGAAAACAGCTAATAAATAGCTCTAATTCATTATTTTTGTTTTCTGTGTGTGTCAGGTCTAGCTAGCAGGTATAAGTGTTTTGATTTTAAAGGAAAGCTCCTTTAAAAATGGGGTTCCCGCACCCTCAAGGCTTACCCCGCTTAGCTTTTATTAAAGCAGCATTTTTCATGCCACAAAGTGCTTTATTTAACAAGGAAAAGTCAGCTCCCAAGAAGTATGGCAGATGGGGGCTCCATTAACTGTAAAGGTGTGGCACCACACCACTTGCTTCAAAACAAATGTATTGAAGCAAGCTGTGCAGTGTCGCACCTTTACAGTTAAAGGAGCCCCCGCCCACCATACTTTCTGTAGCAGACTTTCCTTGTTAAATAAAGTACTTTGTGGTGCAAGAAAATGCTGCTTTCATATAAAAGTTAAACCGGGGAGGTAAGTCTTGCCGGGGCGGGAACCCCATTTGAAGACAGATTTCCTTTAAAACCTTTAATTTAATCAAACTACGCACAAGTGTGTATGTGTGAGCTATTTAATTAGATTGGCAAATAAAATAAAAAACAAGTGTAATTTTATCATTAGCAGTATCTAGGCTGCAGATACATACTATACACTTCATGGTGATTTCTGTGTTTTTTATGGTTATGTGTAGTTTTGATGAAATTAAAAGTTTTAAAATCAAAACGCTTACCTCTGCTAGCTGGACCTGACACTCATAGAAAACAAAAATACTGAAGTAGAGATATTTAGTAGCTGTTTTCTTACAGAAAACCCACTCAGTTCTCAGGTATCTGCTAAACTGTAAATGTAGCCATTTGTGCTCACTGAATAAGAAATTAGTGAGCACAAATGTCTACATTTACAGTTATGAAATGTTACATAGCTCAGCTGTTGTGAACTGATTCTAAAACAGTTCTTGCTGCTGAATCTATGGTGTCCACTACATCACTATCACATGAGAGAGGATGCATTGTAGGTACAAGAAAAACAATAAATCTGACTGAGATGGAGATCCCCAGGGGTCGTAAAACTACTGTAAAACTAGCAGGCTAATTTAGGAAAAACTCCTAATAGCAGACAGAGTGAAAGGCACTCTAGGACTTCACACACAAATCAAAACACTATGCACAACATATGTGTTTTTTTAATTTCTGAGTGTACTACTCCTTTAAGAGCTTGCCGGTAGTTTTAACACCAATGACCCTGAAGTAAAATAAAGGAGCACATGCAGTAGTAGGGGAGGGCTGGGTGCTTTGAGGTTTTTCACATGGGTCAAAGGGAGACTAAGTAGGGAACTTGCTAAGATAGGGAGAGAGGTCTGTAAATATTCTGTTAAAAGTGTCTACAATTTCACCAGGTTCAATGTTCAATCAATCAAAATCTTTATTTATCCAGGTGGACAACGTTGAGAAAGGCTCATTTGCAAGATGGACCTGGTGATAGCAAGGTCATGTACACAAGGAAATTCATTATGTATAAAACTATATATACACACATACACAGATATATACACATAATATACAAGTTTGCATATGTAAACAGAGGCAATTATAATACATAGTGTACAATACCTGACAGGCATCATACAAGGAACCGTGAACAATTGAGAAGCGATAAGTGATTGGCTATTCACATGAAGGCATGATGCTGGAAAACCATTTACAGATGGCAGCCCCCTTATGCAGTTATGGAGCTGACGCTTAAACTCGGGGGACCAGAAATAATGCTGCTGGACTGTGCAGTGTCGAGCAGGTAAGGGAAGAAGCAACTGCAGGGGGTGGTTGGGATCCCGACTGATGGAATGATCACAATCATCATGATCACAATGATGGAACCTGAGGGTGAGTTTAGCTGTCTCATCTGTTTTTGGGATTTAGGATTTAGGAGGAACCCTATTGAGACCCAGAAACTGCGTGGGCTACCGAGTGTGTCTTTTTGCAAGTTGGTATAGTATTTCTGCTTTAGTAGTTTAATGGCCTGCTTGCAGGGATTGCACTGTTGTCTGTATGTGTTCCAGAGCTGGGGGGAGGGGGATGACTTATAGGCTTTCCACGTTTTGTCCCTGATTTTCATCTGGGTCAGTAGCTCTTTGGATAGCCAGCGGTTACTTTGGTGAGTGGAAAATGTTTGTCCTGAAGTTTCTGTAGGATGTCGGTAAAGTATATGACCACAGTTGAGACATCCCTGCGTGAGTAGAGTACGGACCAGTTTAAGGTCCTGGAATCAGTTAGGATTTAAACAGATACTGTCAACCACCTTAAGCCTCAGTTTGTCCCTAGATTAAACAAGCATTTGTCAATGCCGAATGTTAGATTGCTGGTATTAGCATTTGAAATACAGGAGTTAGATTGATGCAGAATAGGAATGGCAGTGAAGTATGGAAGTTGACGCCAACCCCACCTCCATCTTGTAGAGATGGAGAGGCATTGGGGTAAGTGTGTGGGTTATCGCCCATGACGGTCATGCCATGTCACCTCACCTTATTCTGCAGACAGTGACACGTGTTGAGGTGCGCCTTAGGGTGTTTGGCTGTACAGTGACCCCATTCCACATGGGCATATGCTGAAATGGGTACAGCATAGGAGAATGGGGTGAAATGTGGGTCTGAAGAGTCCAAGGTACACCTTGATGGCTGTCAGTGGCTGGGCGTGGGATGGCATGCGTAGTAGAGTCGGCAATCCAAAGGCACAGCCTGAAGCCTGTCCATCTATGCTGGGTAGGACGTGATGGTTAGAAACCCTAACATCTCAGGCAGTTGTTGTTATTTACAGTACAAATGTTCAACATGGACTTTTTGTGACCCCCACCTCATGAAAGCATTGGGGACCTCTTCTCATGAAGAGTGGCAGTGTGATTTTGTCAATGTGTTCCAAACATTGACTTCCAACAGTGACAGTGCCATTCTGTTCCACATGTATGAAAACACAGATTGTGCAGAATGTGAGGAATGGCAGCTGTGCCATCCATAGGGAGGTGTGAAGGGATGGCAATGTTGAAAATCTGTAGTGGGAATATTAAAAATGTGCACACTTCAGAGCATACATGGAAAGTGTGCAACGCATGCACGTAACGCAGTCATTTTATGGACTGTCATGACCAGATTTTCAACATAGGCATTTTACGACCTGTGCTCATGAAGAGTGTCACTGTGATTGTGTTAATGTGCCCTGAACACTGATTTCCTACAGCAACCACGGTATTCTGCGCCAGAAGTGCAGAAACACACTTCGGCCAGGATGTGATAAATGACAGCTGTACTGTTCATAAGGAGGTGGGGAAAAATAATGTTGAAACTCTGGAGTGAAAATATTAAAAATGTGTGAAGTTATGAGCATGCGTGCAAACTGTGCAACACACGCTCGTAACACAGTCATTTAATGGAGTTCTATCACCAAATGTTCAACATAGGCATTTTAGGACCTCTGCTAATGAACAGTGTCACTGTAATTTTTGCAATGTGACCCAAACAGTGATTTCACACAATGACAGCACCATAGTGCACTGGAAGTGCAAAAACACATATTGGCCAGGATGTGTAAAATGACAGCTATACTGTTCATAAGGAGGTGCAGAAAAATGGCAGTGTTGAAAATATGGAGGGAAAATGTTGCAAATGTGTGAAGTTATGAGCCGGCATGGAAACTGCATAAGGCACGCTCGTAACACAGTCATTTTATGGACTTTTGTCACCAAATGTTCAACATAGGCATTTTAGCACCTCTGCTAATGAACAGTGTCACTGTCATTTTCGTAATGTGTCCCGAACATGGACTTTCTGCCGTGACCACGCTCATCTGCAGTGGAAGTGCAAAAACACATTTCATCCAGGATGTGAGAAATGACAGCTGTACTGTTTGTAAGGAGGTTTGTAAAACTCAAAATGTTGAAAATCTAGAGTGAAAATATTGCAAATGTGTGAAGTTACAAGCGTGCATGGAAACTGCGCAATGCACGCTCGCAACACAGTCATTTTATGGACTTTACTCACCAAATTGTTAACATAGGCATTTTAGCCCCTCTGCTAATGAACAGTGTCACTGTGATTGTCATAATGTGTCCTGAACATGGATTTCTCCCCGCGACCACGCTATTCTGCGCCGGAAGTACGAAAACACATTTCGGCCAGGATGTGAAAAAATGACAGCTGTTCCATTAATAAGGAGGTGTGAAAAAATGTGAAAATCTGGAGTGAAAATATTGCAAATGTGTGAAGTTATGAGCGTGTGTGGAAACTGTGCAATGCACACTCGTAACACAGTATTTATGGACGTCTGTCACCAAATTTTCAAAATGGGCATTTTGGCACCTTTGCTAATAAACAGTGTCACTGTCATTTTCATAATGTGTCCCAAACATGGATTTTCCACAGCGACCGTGCTATTCTGTGCCAGAAGTGTGAAAATATATTTTCGGTCAGGATGTGAGAAGCTGTACTGTTCATAAGGAGGTGCAGAAAAATGGCAATGTTGACAATCAAAATGACAGCTGTTCCATTAGTAAGGAGGTGTGAAAAAATGTCAATGTTGAAAATCTGGAGTGAAAATATTGCAAATGTGCGAAGTTATGAGTGTGCGTGCAAACTCCCCAATGCATGCGCGTAACACAGTCATTTTATGGACTTTTCTCACCAAATTTACAATATAGGCATTTTAGGACCTTTGATAATAAACAGTGTCACTGTGGTTTTTGTAATGTGTCCTGAACATGGATGTCCCACAGCGAACGTGCTATTCTGCGCCAGAAGAATGAATCCACATTTCAGCCAGGATGTGAAAAATGACAGCTGTTCTGTTCATAAGAAGGTACAAAAAAAATGTCAATGTTGAAAATCTGGAGTGAAAATATTGCAAATGTGCGAAAGTTACGAAGTGCGTGGAAGCGGCAAACGCACCCTAAAACATAGTCATTTTATGGACTTTGGCACCAAATTTTCAAGATAGGCATTTTATGATCTTCTCAATGAACAGTGTCACTGTCATTTTCTATAATGTGTCCCAAACATGGATTCCCATAGCGACCGCTATATTCTGTACGGAAGTGTGAAAACATTTTGGCCAGGGTGTGAAAAATGACAGCTATACTGTTCACAAGGAGGTATGAAAAAATGCCAGTGTTGAAAATCTGGCATGAAAATATTGCAAACAAGCAGTTATAAGCGTGTGTAACAACCATGCTAATGTACACTCATAAAACAGTCATTTTTGGTTTTTTTTCCACCAAATTTGCAACATATGCTTTTTTAAATATTCCTTTTTTCCTTCTGTCGAGCTGCCAGCCACCTGATGTATTTAGGCCCGGTCACAGGCCACAAGCTTCCACTCCCCGAATTAGCCATTAATCCCCCTGATACCCGTGGCTTGCCCCCCATGGCAGGGCTGCGGCTCTCTCCCCTGCGTGCCGCAGACGTTGAGCTAGGTCGGGGGGCAGGCCCGGGGAGCTAATTGAAGCTATAGTGAGCTTCATTAGCGGTGGCCGGCAGCTCCATTTTCTGTTTTTCTTAAGGAGGCGGCGTCGTGTGCACGATCTCGCCTCCAGAGTGTGGCGAGCGCCAGAGCAATGCAACCTAGCTCCGCCAGGGTCGCCAATGCCCGGGCACTTCCTCACCCTCCCCAGAGAAGGAGAGCAGTCCCTAGGATGCTCCATCCTTCTATCCCCAGCTTGACCTCCACGCCCTGGTCCGTTCCGAACCTAGGTCACCGCGCCGCAAGCGGAAATCCAACTGCTGCGCCGACGGGCCGGCACCAACATATGCTTTTTGAGAGCCCACCTCATGAACACTGGTACTGTCATTTCGTTAATCATTCCCGAAAGGTGAGTCCATACAGTGACCGCTAAATCACCTTTTGAAGCCGATTAACGTCATGACAGTGACAGAATTCATGAGGAGGGGTCCCAAAAACCCCATGTTGAAAAGTTGGTGCCAAAATTCCAAAAAATGCCCGAGGTGTGCATCAAAGTTGAAAAAAACCCTATTTATTCCATTATACAGCTTACCGGCATTTCCTCAGTTCATGCCTCGACTTTGAAGAGTGCAGACGTGTTCCCTGTCCACCAAGATTGTCGCTACGTGACTCCGGAGGTAAGTATGGGGTGTGGGGTGCGTGGGGAGGCAGGGCACAGTGGGTGAGTATGGGTTGTGGGGGTGGGCTGGGAGACCGCGAGGGACCGTTTCCTTTGTTCACAGGTGAAAAAAAAGAGACATTGGGGATGTTTTTTTGTTTAACAGGGACTTTGGCATGCTGGGTGGGCTCCTCAGCATGCCAACTGGACTGTTGCAGGGGACACATGTAGCAAACGGGGATTGGACACCCCCGCCGGCACAAAAACATGGGAGGCGCAACAGCCGAGGAATGGGCACCCCCTTGGCAATACTTACTGTCGCTACTCTTTGGGGGGGGGGACTTATGCTGATGGGGAGTGGGCTTCTCCATCGGTAAATGAAACTGCACCCAAGGGATACAAGCCGATGGGGATTGGGGCCCCTATCTGCAAAAACGCGTTGTGTGGGGAGAGACACATGCTGCCAAGGGGGATTGGGCACCCCCTCAGCACTGAGGCCATTTGATAATGTTTGTCAACATGGCAGCAAGGCGCCACCATGTTCACAAACAATATCACACTAGCAGTGTTCCACCCAGTAATGATGGGTCGCTCCCTCATTGCAGCAAATTGCTGATGCCGCAATGATGAGGTGGCCTGTGATTGCTGTGGCAGAAACGTTACAACTTGATGCAACTTCTGGAAGCCAGTGTCATCAGCACACTGTGCCTCAATTGGTGCACCATGGCCAAGCCCCAAAATGCTGTGCCTCCCTTGGCTGCTACTCTGCTGCGTCTCCCTAACCCGTTTCTCTCCTAAGCTGTCACATAATGTTTCTTGTGCATGTGCAGAAGCAAACATAAAAACACAAGTTATGATTGCTCAGACAGAACAAAACACTGTTCGACTGTGGCTGGTTTGCAATGGATGGTGGGGCCAGTTGGACCATTGCTGGGCGGAAGTGGTGCATGCTTTGGCATCCTATTGTGTCATTTCCTGGTGGATTGCTAACCAAGGGGAAAAGAGTAGCACTCGGGGCTCCGAGAGAGGCGGTGGCGGAGAGGACATTTGAAAGGGGCCGCAGAGGGAAAATGGACTTTAAGCTGGTGGTAGTGGCCTGAGATGGCTCACGGTGTGCAGTTCATGCTGATGCTGCCCCCTACGAACTGCTTTGACTGTCACTACCTGGGAGGGCCCCTTTGTGTGGCACTCATGCCTGTTGCAGGTAACGTGGACCAGGGAAGGGGTGAGGTGCAGTATACGATGGCGGAAGGTGCTGTGAGAGGTGACATTTTGGGTGCCCATGGCGATGTTGTTTTAATAAGGCTGAGGCTGCTGCAAGGAATTACATAGTTTCGATGTTAAGGGTGCAAGGGATGGCTGAGGGTGCGAGGCTGGGGTGACGCTGTTTTGTTGTTGGGGGTGCTATAAAATGGCTGAAGATGCTGTGTGTAGTGACACTGTTTTGTTGCTGCGGAGTGGAGCTTCATAAGATGACTGAAGGTACTTTAAGAGATGATATTGTTTATTTGCTGTAGAGTGGGGTGCTGTAAGATAACTGGAGGTGTGGGGCGCTGTTTTGTGGCTGAGCATTTTATAAGATGGTTGAACGTGCTGTGGGGCTCCACTGTTTGGTTGCTGTGGAGTAAGGGTGATCCAAGATTGCTGAAGGTGTGAGGGGGGCACGCTTTTGGTGCTTGGGGTCCTGTAAAATGGCTGAAGATGCTGTGAAGGGTGACCCTGATTGCTATGGAATGGGCATACCTCTCAACCTCCTGCCTCATAAATCAGGGACAAGGCTTAAAAAAATAAGGGACAAAGGACCAAAATCAGGGACACATCTTCAAAACTGATGCTATCCACTCAGGAAGGTGGCAGAATAAGGGGCTTAGTGTAAAATGTATTTTCTAAGGAACAAGAAGTCTGTAGCTTTAATGTTTCACATTATTTTGTGCCTACAACCCCCACTGTTTGGTCATGGAAACACAATTTTTAGGAGGGACAGAGTACATTTTTTTTTGTATTATCTATTTTTCCACCCCCCATGCTCACTGGTCCTCCACTCCTTCAGGCTCCGTCAAGTTCCCCCGACCTCTTCTGTCCCTACCAGGGCCTCCGCTAGTCCCCAGATCTCAGCCGACCCCCAGGATAGCTTGGTGTATCCCTTCGCCGGGCGGGTCCCTCTCCTCCGAGAGGGAAGGCACTGGGGGGAAGGGGTAGCCCCAGCATGTCCTTCTAGGGCCCGGGGATGCTGCTGGGGAACATGAGGCACCAGGAAGGCACTGGAGGCCCTTGGGGAACAGAGATCCATCATCCAGAGGGCCAGCAAGTGATTTTTCCTGGTTTTCTGTTGGGGACAGCGTAGTGACGTCACGGCTTATGTCGACGTCCACTCCTCCCCTGGTTAATATTGGGGCCGTGCATCCTGTGATACTCCCAGCCTCCGCTAGGAGCCAGCAGGCACCAGACCAGTCCCCTACCTTCCCCCCGGAGAAGGAGTGCTGTCCCTAGGACGCTCAATCCTTCTCCCCCAGCCGGCTCTCCAGTGACCCGCGCTCATTCCCGAACCCGGGTTGCTGGCGTCACAAGCAGAAATCCAACCGCTGCACCGACGGGCCATCAGAGTACATTTTTGAGGCAAAATCAGGGACATCCCTGGAAATTGGGACAGTTGAGAGGTATGGGAGTGGGTGATGCTGTAAGACGGCTGAGGGTGTGAGGGGTGACACTATTTTGTTCCTGGGGGTTCTGTAAGCTGTCTGAAGATGCTGTGAGGGGTAGCACTGTTTGGTTGCTGTGGAGCAGGGAAGTGTAAGGTGGCTGAGGGTGCTGTGAATAGTGACATTGTTCAGTTGCAGTGGATTGGCGGTGCTGTAAGATGGCTGAAGGTACAAGTGATAATATTGGTTTGGTGCTGCAGGTTCTGGAAGATGATGTGGATTCTATGAGGGGTGACACTGTTTAGGTCCCCAGACCCGCTGTAAGATGATGTGGATTCTGTGAAGGGTGACGTTTAGTTGCTGGGGAAGGGGTTGCTGTAAGATGGTTGAAGGTACTGTGAGGGTGATAGTGTTTTTGGGTGTTCGGCGGATGCTGTGGGTGTTGCAGGTGGTACATTGGGTGCTGGGAGTGCAGTAACCCAGCTAAAGATACTGTAAGGGGTGATACTGAATAACAGGGCTGTAGGTACTGAGAGAAGTGACACTGGGTTTGGGGGGGCATAATTGGCTGAAAGTGCGGGGAATAATAACATTACGGGGGTTCCCAGAGAGAGGGCTTTAAGATGGCTGATGGTGTGGCATTGAAAATATTTGGGTTCAGATAGATGGCTGATGGTGTGAGGGGTGATGGTGTTTGTGCGCTGAGGGTGCTACGAGGGCTGACGCTGTGTGGATGCCTGGGGGTGCTTGGGAGGGAAGGGGCATGGTAGCACTGTTAGTCAGAAATGGCAAGGGTATTGGAGGGGTAGAGGATGAATGTGGAGGCTAGTTGGATCCCCTTGCTGACGCAAGGGGGGTAAGAGAGTAAAGGTTGGCGTGGTATACAGACCACCAGCACTGCTGGAGATTCTGGAAGAAAGTTTGGTGGCAAATCTCTAGGGACACAGTAGATTGGGAAAGGGTAGTTGTAATGGGGGACCTCAATATGACATAGTCCCCCATTCTGTTCCTGGCATCACCAGTGGCCAGAGAGCAGAGGCTGCTGGATGTCTTCCAGGATGCATTTCTGACACAACAGGTGGGTGAGCCAACTAGGGAGGCCTGGATACTGGACGTGGTCCTGGCGGACAGTGGTCAGATTAGGGGCCTAGAGGTGAGGGACCTGTTGACGGGGAGTGATCATGCCACAGTCTGGTTCTTCCTGGACCTGGAGGGGAGGAACGCCGAACAAGGACAGTAGTAACCGACTTTAGGGGGTGCAGACTTCAGGGAGATGGGAAGGATCCCTAAAGATCATTTGGTCAGAAAAGGGCCAGATATGGATGCTGACAGCATGTGGGGGTCATTTGTGGGGGGATACAGGAGGTTACCAGATCCTGCACAAGGGAAAGGTGTAAGTTCGTTAAGGCCATAAAACCCTGCTGGTGGACCCGGGAGGTACAGGAGGTGGTGAGGGAAAAAAAGGCGGCCTATACCACAGGGTTCAGTACTGGGTCCTGTCCTTTTTAATGTCTTTATAAGTGGCATTGCAGAGGGACTGGAAGGAAAAGTATGCCTCTTTGCAGATGACACAAAGATCTGCAACAGGGTTGATACACAAGGAGGTTTGGAAGGATGTCAAGGGACTTGGCATGGTTGGAGGAATGGTCAGAAGTATGGCAGCTTGATTCAATGCAAAGAAGTGCAAAGTAATGCACCTGGGAAACAAAAACCCAGGGGAAGATTACACAATGGGGGGGAGGTAGTAACAACAACAAAAATGGAAAGGGACCTGGGGTAATCATAACAGATGACCTTAAGGTTGGCAAGCAATGTGAGAAGGTGGTAGGGAGGGTTGTGGGGATACTGGGACTTATAGGAGAGGTATCACCACCAGAAAACAGGAAGTTATTTTCCCCCTGTACAGACAGTTGGTGAGACCCCATCTGGAGTACTGCGTCCAGTTCTGGAGACCCCATCTCCACAAGGACATAGACAGGATGGAGGCAGTACAGAGGAGGGCAACTAAAATGGTGCAGGGTCTGCAAGAGAAGCCATACGAGGAGAGACTAAAGGAGCTTAATATGTATACCCTTGAGGAAAGGAGGGAAGGGGGGACATGATAAAACGTTTAAGTACCTCAGTGGAATCAACAAAGTCCAAGAAGGTAGCATCTTTCAGAAAAAGAGATGTGCAAGAACAAGGGGAAACAATCTGAAAATAGAGGGGGCGTCTCGGGCAATGTGAGGAAGTATTTTTTCACAGAGAGGGTGGTGGACACATGGAACAGCCTTCCTGAGGAGATTGTAGGGTCAAAAACTGTGGGAGAATTCAAGAATGCATGTGGCAGACATAAGGCAATTTTTGTGGAGGGTAGGAAGAAATAGGCTGTTCGTTAACTAGGATCTGCAGCTTATCCTCTAGGTAGGGAAATGGGCAGACTAGGTGGGCCAAGCGGTCCTTATTTGCCGTCAAAGTCTATGTTTCTATGTTTCACATTTTACAAAGATCACTGATGTAGCTGGTAGTTTGATTCTGACTCTGTTTTTCACTTAAAAAGTAAAAAAAAGCTAACCGTTGGCAAGATGGCAGCATAGTTTTCTAACTCTTACCTTATCAAGTACCATATCCTGAAAAATCCACCAACCAACACTTAGCTGTGGAGGGACAATCACAGGGAACTAAGCCAGACTGCTGCTGAATAAAACAGTTGCTTTATGGGGGTCATGTGATGCAGCAGGCCTGAGAAGACACTTTCCCGTTCTCTCCTGCCCTTCGCCGTTAACTTTATATATTTTCATTGAGTTTACTAACATCGTGAACCTGATCTAAGCTATTATCTGGTGGGGAAGTTTTTGAGTATGTAATGGAGTGTTCAGTGAAGAATGGAAGCTGATGAAAGTAGCCTCCACCTAAATACACCCGGTAACTCCCAGAGAAGGCACAAGAAAACCACGGCTGAACTACATGCTCAGCACAGGCAACGGCACCTCCAAGCTCAGAACAGGAGCCATTAACTGCTGGATTCCTGGCCGAATTCGCCCAAAGAAGAGCTAAGAAAACTCACTTCTGAATTCAAAACCCTCTCCCAGGCTATCGAGGACATAGCATTGAGAACCTCAGATGTTGAGACTCGACTCACTTCTTTAGAGAGGAAGGTGGACAAGCAGAATCCTGAGGTGGCCACACTTTGGCAAAAAATTAACAGGATGGAGCAAAAGCTTGAAGACCTCGAAGGTCGTAGCCGCAGGAACAACACGGTCATTATTGGACTACCCGAGATGGAAGAAGGGCATGACGCGGTCCAGTTTGTGCAGATGTTCATCGAGAAAATTATAGGACCCTCTCACTATGGCCCCCACTACATTATAGAGAGGGCCCATAGAGCGTTGCATTCTAAGCCTCCGATGTGGGTCTCTCCCAGACTGTTAATCTTTTGTTTTCTCAATTTTTTGGAGAAGCAGCATTTCTTTCTCAAACTGAAGGCCATACAAGAGCTACAGTGGGAAGGAGCGAGAATCAGAGTTACCCAGGATTTGTCGCTTTCTGTCAGGCAATGCAGAACTGCCTTCCACCCCATGGTTAAGAAGCTCCTGGCAGCTGGGCTCAAATTCAGAATGCGGTATCCCTCGAAGCTACAGGTTCAGATATCCGGACAGTGGCACTCATATGAGGACTCTGATTCTGCAATGGAAGGACTAAAAAAGGCTATGCCTGATCTCTTCAAAGGCTCTTAAATATCACGGGGGTTATTAGAGGGGACCATCTGAGAAGTTTGAGATGTAACAGAACACATGGAAATGTCCAGTGTTTTAATTCTCTGGTCTACAATTATCTGTTTCCGATTATTTCTCTATTTGGGGTTAAAAAATGAAAAGTTGCTGTACCTTTAAACTTTTTGGCTAACTAGGTACACTTTAGATCTCCTGGGGGGAAGGTATGGAGAATAGTGGGGATATCCCTGGCTAAAGTTATGGGAGGACAATACCCGTTTATGCTCAGGAGCTTTTTTCTGGGGACCAAGAAGGTCTTTGGGGCATAGGGGGCATTTTTGTGTTGAGCCGCCCATCATAGAGATTTGGGTTGCTGAGATGAAGTTTCAGGGAAGGGCGGTGTTCGCATCCTGTTTCCCAATTGTGTGTGTCCAATTTTGTCCCTCCCCTTTCTCTTTATGGTTGGGGTATGGGACTTCCTTGTTAGTTTAACAACCCTTGTGATGGGAGCTCGGGTGACCGGCTTATGGGTGATTTTGCAGGGCTCAGTGAATTTTAAGGGATATTAGTGAGTAGGTGCCCTTTCAGGTTCTTTTTGCTTATTGCAGCTTTACAAGGGGATACAGGGACCATCTACAGGGAGGATGGTTTCAGCATAGTTTGGCAGCCACTAGAGGGGAGTATTTCTCTGGACTGCTGGCAGCCCTCACAGTAGTGAAGAAACGGCAAGGCAGAATTGGTGGCTATTGAGATATAGGCTGGGTTCAGTGGTGCAGTTATTGTTTCAGGACGGAGCTGGTGCTCGGCTCATTTGGATGTTTCTAATCTCGATTTTTAAGGGGGAGCTCCCCGAGTTTGGGTTTTGCCTACTTTGGTAAATTGTATCTTCCCTCTTTCCTTTTTCACTCTCACTTCCTTCTCTGCTAGATTATAGGGAGGAGACCCACTCTTATTTGAATCTGGGGGCAGTGATTTTACCCCCTTCTTGTGCACTAGCCTCGAGGCGAGGCATTGGATGGGAGATATCCTTTCTCATGTTATTCTGTATTAGGGGTGATACCCATTCTTGTAATGAGTAGGATTAAGGGCAGTTTTTTTTTTAGATCTGCTAATTTTATTCCATCGGCTTAAAAGGTTCTCACATTTAGTTCTGGTGTTTGCATGGTCTCTAAGTGTTTTGAACTTGCTTTATTCTTCAATTCTGTTATGGATGGTTACTGTGTTGAGATTGTGGATGGGGTGGGGCGGAGGATGGGAGCGGCTGTTTTGGAAGAGTGCTGTTAGCGACTCGTAGGAGATCTGGGTGGGTTGGGAGGGCAGGAGATCGATGGGTATGGTATTTGAGGGTTTGTGTTTTGTTGGATAGTTTGGGAGATGTTCTCAGTAGGGTGGAGGGGAAGGTTTGGGGTTGGTGAGGCATTTTTGGGGGACACAGTCCATTGTAGGTCGGTTGAGGTCTGTTTTTAAGGTAGTCTGTGACTTTAGCTACTGCAATTATTTATCGTATTTGTATAATGGCTAAGGAGCTTTGTTTCTCAACTTGGAATGTTAAAGGGGCCCGTAAAAAAACTAAGCAATATAAGATACTGAAGCACTTAGACATTTTATGTGCCAATGTTGTTTTTATCCAGGAATCTCATTTGCTTGACTCGGAAGCCATTTAGATGAGACGGATGCAGATTGATCAGGTCTTCTCAGCCCAAGGAACTTCAAACAGCTGTGGGGTCTTAATTCTCATTAACAGAGGCATTCCTTTTCAGGTTACCCATGAAATTAAGGACCCCCATGGTAGATTTGTTCTGGTTAAGGGCACTTTGTATTCAGTAGACTTTGTATTAGGAAGTATTTATGGCCCTAACAAAGATGACCCTCTATTCTTTACGAGACTACTTAATAACATTCTTTCCTTGTTACCTTCCACTATAATTTTAGGGGGGATTGGAACCTAGTGGTGGATTCAGGTAAAGACCGAACTAGCTCACTCTCGGTTTCTCTTTCCCCAGCACAGCGTGCATTACATGAGTTAATAGATAGATTGGGACTTTGTGAAATTTGGAGGGTTTTACACCCTGCGAACAGGGAATACACTTTTGTGTCCCCTGCTCACAGGTCTTTTTCCCGTATTGACTACCTATTAGTGTCTCAGGCCTTGTTACCAGGGGTGACAAGTTCTACTATTCAGTCAGGTCCATCCTCCAACCACTCAGTGGTGCTCTGTAAGCTGGCCCTTACTTCTTTGCCTAAGCGGCAAACCAGGTGGAAACTGAATGGCCAACTGCTCAAGGATCCCAAGTGCAGAAACCAAATCAAGGAGCATATCACACGATTTTTTGATTTGAATGCTACACAGGACACTAGGCCAGATGTGTTACGGTGTGCCTTCAAAGCATATCTCTGGGGCATCCTAACTGGGATGGCCGTGACAAGGAAAAGGGGATGGGAGGCTAGGCTGAGGGATGTGTTAACCCAGATAAGAACTTTAGAGATTAACCTACAATCAAACTCATCTGGCGACTCTAAACAAGAGCTGACAAAATTGAGGGACTCCTATATAGCTATGCTCAGTGAGAGAGCAGAGTTTGCTATCTTATGTACTAAAGCCTCATACATAAATCACGGGGAAAAAACGGGCAAGCTACTGGCCCAGAGAATTAAACAACTGGAGTCCACTCAGTTTATCCCCCAATCCGCTCCAAAACTGATGGAACTCTTAAGTCTAATCCCCAGGAGAATGTTTCGGAGTTCGTCAGTTATTATGAACACCTATATGGTGAAATGCCTACCCCCCCAGCCCTTACTCTCTCCTCTTACCTGGTGGAGGCCCATTTACCTTGTCTCTCGGAGTCACAGGGTAGGATGTTAGTAGCCCCCATTACAGAGTCGGAAATCTTGGAGGCGATAAAGGGCCTACCCTTAGACAAATCACTTGGACTAGATGGTTTTTCAGCAAATTTCTATAAGTGTTTTAAGGAGCAAATTACCCCCCATCTTCTTTCTCTCTTTCACTATATATTATCAGGTGTGCAAACTGACTCCTCTCTATTCGAGGCCCTCATTGTGTTCCTCCCAAAACTAGGTAAAGATCTAGAATGTGTTGAAAGCTATAGACCCATATCATTGTTGAACCAAGACATAAAAATTCTAACAAAGATCTTGGCGGATAGACTCAGTTTGGTTCTTCCTGATTTAATTGGATCACATCAAGTGGGGTTTTATGAAAGGCTGATTTTCCACAGACCATCTCCGCACTCTCTCGCATGTCTTCTCGATGTCCAGGGATGCCTCCTTTCCAGTGGCACTGGTCTCTCTCTGGACACCAAGAAGGCCTTTGACAGAGTCAATTGGAGTTTTTTACTTCAAACACTAAATTCTTTTGGATTCCCTCAACAATTTCAATCTTGGATAAAGGCCTTATACCAGCAGCCGACGGCTAAGATCTCTGGGAATGGGGTGTTCTCCAGGACCTTCACCTTGCATTCTGGAACCAGGCAGGGTTGTCCTCTTTCTCCTCTGCTTTTCAATCTCTACCTGGAGCCATTAATCCATAAACTAATTTCATGTTCGAAGGTCCAGGGGATTACCATTCTCGGCACTGAGCTTAAAGTTGCTGCATATGCGGACAACCTGCTTTTGCACCTCTCTTATCCAGAGATATCTATTCCCGCCATGTTGGATATAATTGAGCAATTCAGTAAACTATCCAATTACAAATTAAATGTAGGGAAGTTGATTGTGTTTCCCCTAAATCACTGAGTTTTTAAGAATGATATTACCGCCCTGGGTCTAGCCTGGTCTAAAGACTTGTTGCAGTATTTGGGCATTGTGTTAACTAGGGATCTGCAGAGTACCTTTAAATACAACTTGGAGGCTCTACTGTCCACGGTGGCTTTAGATTTGGCTAGATGGTCATCTCTACCTATCTCTTTTTGGGGAAGAGTCAGCCTGGTTAAGATGAATGTTCTCCCGTGTCTCTTATACCCCCTCCAGCTACTTGACATTTGTCTGCCAAGTGGCTGGCTTAAAAAGGCCCAGAGTTTGATTGGTGATTTCATCTGGTCTAAAAAGAAGCCTAGATTAGCTTTTTACAAGCTCATGGTGCCCAAGTCTAAGGTGGTTTATGACTTCCATACATGTGTATGTAATATTGGGCCTGTAGTGCGGCCAATAGGTGGATGGTCTCTAATCCCTCGGGTTATTTGCCGCATGGCTCAAAATAGAGAGGGAAATGATCCGCTCGGTTAATATAGCCTCTTCCGCATTATTATTCCTTAATATCGCCTCTATACCAAGGAGTTAAAGGCACCACAATTGGAATTTCTATGAGGATTCACTCACAGTTGTGCAGATTCCTAAAATATAAAAATTGGTTAGATGTGGAGCAGTCGATTGGAACTCTTCTGCCTTTTAAAATAGATAACAAAGTGTGATCCCCAGATGGTTACCTAGTTTAGGTGATGGTAGGTCTACTTATTTCTTAAGTGAGGATGGTACTTGGTTATCAGCTGAGGATATCATGGTGAAATTCAGGCTTAAGGAAAGTGACTATTTCAAGGTGCTTCAGCTTAGACACACCTCCTCATTAAAAGTTTGGGGAGGGTACCCCTTTATCTTATAATTTCACCTTCCTCACTGAACTAGTTCCATTGGTTAACTCACCCCGGAGTATCTCCAAATTGTACAATATTTTGTATGATTGGCATTTCCCAGTGCCATTTGGCCCTACAGAGTTTTGGTCTGCCCTCTTCCCACACTGGGATAGGGACTGGACGACTATATGGAATAACTGCCATCATTTTGTAACACAAGATAGATTATGGTTAATGCAGTTTCGCATTCTCCATATTCTCTACTACTATCCTCAGAAACTGGCTAAATGGGGAATAACTTCCTCTAATGTTTGTACTAGGTGTGCTCAAGCAGAAGGTTCCTACTTCACATTTTCTGGGAATGTCCCAAGATATCACCCTTTGAAGGCTATAAGGACAAGGCGACCCCTTGGGCTGAGAGACTTGTTCATCCCAGAGGTTTGTATTTCCGGGGATTACTCGCAGATTTCTGTTAATAAGCATAAGTTTCATATTGCTTTGAATTCTATGTCCATTAAAAAACTGGTGCTCAAGTATTGGAGGAGTTCTGAGGTCATCTCTTATTCTGAATGGCTAAATGAGCTATTATTTAATCTTCGACTGGAGAAGACTATCTTGAGTATCAATAACAACAAGTCCAAATATGAACAGATTTGGGCCTGCTCATATTTATATACCATCTAATTTTTAATACTTATCTTCTAATCTCTCAGATGTCATGGACTGTCTTGCCTTTGGGACTGTGTGTGGGGGTTTGGAGTGGGGGTGTGGGGGAGGGGCACGGGTCAGTCAACCTGTTTTGTCATAAGTTTAATGCTATGGATGTTTTGATCAGTCCATTATATATTGTGAAGCTTTCAATAAACTTTAAATTATAAAAAAAAATAAATAAATAACAGTTATTTTATTTTCCTTTCCTCTTACACACTTCTGATAAACAAGTTTCTTCACAGGAGCCTTCATGCACTTTGCCAAACATGTTGGCCACACCGCCTGTAGTCTGGGACCCTGCAACAATCCAGAGCATGTTTGCCCAATTAATGGCCAAAATGGACACTGTACTGCTTGGCTGTGACAAAACTACACTTGCTATCCAAAATATGGAGGGTTGCATACAACTCATCGAACACTCTATATCCTCCCAAAAAAAGGAAGTGAATGATTTGAACAGCACTGTATGGGAGCAAAACTGGGCCATCCTCACGCTAATGGACAAAGTGGAAGACCTAGAGAACCGGAGCAAGTGAAACAATCTCCAGTTCCTAGGCTTTCCTGAGGGAGCGGAAATGAGGGAGCTGAGTGGCTTCCTTCAACATGTCCTGCCAGGCATTTTAAAGTGGAACCTGCCATATTTGTTGGGCATTGAGCGGCCTCACCAGTCTCTGGTCCCACTTCCGAAGACCGGGGACAAACCATGACCTATCCTGGCCTGTTTTCTTAATTTCAAAATGAAGGAAATGATTATGGAAATGGCCAGGACCCAGAGGCAGCTCTTTTGTCAGAACCACAGAATTTATATCTATCAAGACTATTCAAAGGAACTTCTCACCGGAGGAGAGTTTATATGAAGGTCTGTCAGATCCTGCACCATGTGGGAGTCAAATTCACCCTACATTATCTGGTCGTGATGTGTTTCACACATAACGCAAAGCTTCCAGATTGATTTGGCATTTTCCATGTAACTGAACAGCAATTTTCCTGTGTTTTCCTGTAGATAACATTATTTTCTATGGAACCTGAATTGCTCAGTTTTCCTGTATAACCAAGGCAAGTCTATGGGAACAATTTTCCTGTAAATTACTCAATTTCCCTGTAAAATACAGGAATCCCAGTAGATCTGGGAGCCCTGCATAACAGAGTCCTTCACAACTTTAACTCCCCAGAAGCTACAATGGAGTTTTTACAGAGGACCTGGCCAAGGGAAATACAACAAATGCAATGATTCCCCAGACATCAGATGCAGCCTGGATGTGGGAAGACACAGCCATGCAGCCAAGACAGGAGGAGAGACATTGCAGCAGGCAGGCCTAAACCTGATGAGGCTTGGTCTCTCCCCCAAGAAGCCACAAAAGGCAGAACTCTAAAGCACATGACAGGAGCACCCCATGTCCAGAGAGTTATACAAGAGCCCTGAGAGAGCCATCCTGACCCCAGTGCTGAAGGAACCTATGGAAACATTCTACATTGAGAACAGGTACAACGTCCTGAGGCCCATAATGCCAGAAGAACTGACTCAGCGCTTGTCATAATTTCTGCAATCAATGACAACAGGGGCCTACATGCCAGACTCGACTCCCGAGGACTCCTGGACCTTCAAGGTCACCACGGAGGAGCTGGAGCATGCACAGACTGACATAAGACAGCCCACAACACTGGAGCTGTTGTAGGAGGAACCGAAGGAAGACTGCCAACCTCAGAAGGAACAACCAGAAAGAAAGTTATCAGATGAGTGCACTGCTCACATACTTTTGGGGGTCTTGAGGGGATGGGGGAGGGAGTTATTTTCAGGCTATGCGGGGGGCAGTACCAAGGAAGATAGCCCTACATTACCTCAGAGAAGCGATGCTCTAAGGGGGGATGGGGGTACTAGATGCCTCCTCACGTGCCCACGAATTAGTCTAGGCTCTTAACCACCCCCCACTCTCCTCTCAACTCACAACCTAGAGAGCAAGGTGTACAGCCAAATAACTGGAATAATAACTAAATGTATGATTTTCACTAATGGCGCATAGGAGTGCTTTTTGGCAGCACTTTTCTTTTTCTTTCTTTCCTTGTTCACTCTACAAGCATCTAAATGAGGGGAAGTTAATGGAACCAGAACTGCATGGGGGGCTGTGGAGAGCTGGAAGAGTGGGAAGGGTGTGAAATATAAGCATATGGTCCCCCTCCCTTCACAATATGCACCCATGGTCTAGGATGGTGTGAGCTGGAAAGCCCTCCCTGCAGGCTCACCGGGCATACTACACCTGTGATCCTCACTATAAGAGGACCCTCTGCATCCAGTGCACGAACAGAACTTGATGGAGGGCAACTGAAATATTAGGCAGATCTTTATTGTTGATAGGGTCACGCAGGAGATGAGCCCCAAACAACCTCACAGTCTGAGTTTTCTAGAGATAAGCTCGAAAAGGTCCAAACCATAGATGGAAATTGCTACCTAGCTGCCCTCTGGTCAGACAAGCTAGCCAAGGCAAATTCTTGAGACACCACTCATGGAATTGCCTAGGCCAGAGAGTACCAGACCCCAGGGCAATGAAGCTGGCCTTGTGCAGCTTCCAGCTGCTGGCTATAAGCTTCAGCTGCCCATCCAGAAAGAAAGGAAGCATAAATACTGTAAATAGTTTTGTTGTGTATTTAAAATTTGAAGTAAATGGGTCATACAGGGAATTGGAGACAAAAGAAGGTAAGGGAGCTAACCAGAGGAAGAGGGTACACACGGAAATTACTGCAATGTGTCAAATTATGTCGCTGGGTGTATTGCGGGGGGAGCAGGTTCAGCTCACAGCCTCTAGGTCAACAACAGTATCCGTACTCATAAAGCACATCATAGGCCCAAATGGGTAAGGTTAATTTAATTACATGAAATGTTAGGGGGCTTAATACCCCAATCAAATACAAACAAGTTATCTCAAGACTGAAGAGGCTACGAGCGGACCTGGCCTTCCTGCAGGAAACTAAATTAAGTAAAAAGGATCATATGAAGTTGCAAAAAGAATGGGTGGGGCAGGTTCTGAGTGCTTTGGCTCCAACACGGAAAAGGGGGTAGCTATCCTAATTTATAAGGTCCTTCACTGGAAGGTGGTCAGATCTGCCAGGGACGCAGGGGGCAGGTGGATACTTGTGCCGATGGATACCCCCAATGAGAAGGTCCTCTTGGGTAATGTTTATGATCCTAATGAGGATAACCCAGTATTCTACCATACCCTTGCCCAAGAGGTGGGGGTCTCTAGTCCAAGTCACAACCCCAATCCTGCTGGGGGGCTGTTTCAACATGACTCTTGTACCCTTGATGGGGCCCACATAGAGTCAAACACTAGAGGCATACTGGCACTGAATCAGCTGAAGGGGGACACAGGCCTAGAGGATGTACGGAGATTACTCCACCCACCAGTGAAAGACTACACCTTCCATTCACCAGTACACTGCACACACAGCAGGCTGGACCGATGGCTGGCATCGCCCACTTTAACACAGGCAGCCGTGGAATCTAAAATATCCCCCACAATCATTTTGGACCATGCCCCAGTACAGTTACTAAACCTATGGGGTCCCCCATCACCTACATCCAAAACATGGTATTAAGACCCCCTTCTCTCTTTTTTTTTAATTTAGTATACTTTATTCATAGTTACCATAGAACAGAAAGAGATTTACTGAGCAGCCTCAATTACAAAGCCAAAGATTTACATAGGTCTATGAGGCCATATTTTTAGAATTTTCAAATATGTTTACATTATATCAAAACCCATACTCAGTTACCTCCCATATGTACCAAGTGTAGAGATCTATTCTGGGAAAAAGAAAAGGAAAAAACATTGACAGTCAAGTGAATTGCATAACATTCTAAGGTTTCCATGCTACTAGTAAGGCATCGAGGGTACCCCATTTAGTCAGGTAAGACTGCAATTTATCATTCATCATAGCAATATGTTTTTCCAACCAAACAGCAGTCAATATCTCTTTGTGCCACTCTAACACAGTGAGCATGGAATCTTCTATCCAAGGTCTCATGATTATCAGTTTAGACACAGCAGATATTAAAACCATATATGCTTTCCTCTTCCTAATTATCCCTGAGGAGAAATCGTTAAGCAGACAAATTTCAGGCAAAAACAGTGTATCTAATCCCGGCATGGGGTCTAGTGAGCATTGTATGAATCACCAAAACACTTGAACCTTTGGACAAGTCCAGAGCATGTGAAATAAATCCTCTTATGCACCCATGCACTGGTGACACTGCAGGGAAGGAAGCTTCCCAATAGTATGCAACCTTGCAGGGGTGAAGTATAGATTGTGCATTATATTGTATTGGACTAGCCAAAGTTGGTCCTGCTTGATGAACCTGTACATGTTACTCCTGCTTGTTGTCACATATCAGTATCCCCTGTAAGGGATAATTTGTGAACCCAGTAGTAACAAATTCCCTGGGGTAACAGAGGGTCAGGGGAATGCAGTTCTTGGTAAACTCTGGAAACTGTATGGGGCTGGTCAGCTATGCGCAAGAGGGAGGCTAATTCTACTTTAGGAGGTACTATACCAGAGGAGTTCGGCATGAAGGTGGTCACTGCTTGTTTAATCTGCCAATGTTTGAAGGGGTTTCTTGTTGAGCAGTGGATACTGTGCTGAAATTGGGAATGAGGTAATACTTTGCCATGTGGGGCTATACCTCAAGTGGGATTCCCACAAGGGGAGCCCAAAATGAGGGAGGCATGGGCTGATTTTGGATTCGAATGTGAGGGTTATTAAGTAGTGGTTGTTTCAAGGACTTATGCCAATCAATATTCAGGGAAAACTGGATCTGATGTAGGATGTTTACGGACCACCCTAATAGATTGTTCCACATTTCTTTGGGGGTAGACTTTGGGGAAGAGTAAAGTAGGTCTGGGAGGGTACAAGAGGCTTTGAGAGCTAAGATCTCTTCGATATCCAACCATAGAGGGAGATAAGATTCCAGTCCTCTTGAATCTGATGGTCAAACCCAATGCACTAATTTACTAATGTGAATTGCACCATAATATTTGTAGAAGGAAGGAAGGGGAGAGGTCACCACGTAATGTTGGTGTTGTAAGTTTGGACAAAGACCACCGGCTGCCTTCCCCCTCCCTCCTTGTCTCTCTTTCTCTCTATCTCACTTGCTTCCCTCCCCCCACCTTTTCTCCCTCTACCCATCTCTTCTTTTTCACCTCATTTTCTTCTTCTTTCCTTCCTTCCTGGAATGTTTACGTCAATATATGTCCTCGTATTTAATATATGTTTGTTACAACATCTAATTGTACTGCCAATAATGTTTTGTCAATTTTGTACCTTTTAACGTGGAACCTTTGTAAAGGAGCCCTGGCTCAAAGGTATTTGTAATCCTAGAACTCAATAAAAAAAAAAAAAAAATATGCTCTTCTAATTCCCTTCCCTCTCTAAATATACTGGTTTAGTATTTTTTGAAGGTTAGTAAACCAGGATTTAGGAAAGAAGAGACCTAGCATATTTAGAGGATAAAGAATCTGGGGTAACACATTCATTTTAATAGTGTTGCTCCTATCCCACAGAAAGACTGGTAATGTACCACATCTTTCCAGATCTGTTTTCATTATGCTTAGTAGCTTAAAAAAAATTCTCTTTCAGCACTGTAGAAATTTCCCTAAAGATTTTAATACCCAGATAAGTGAAGGATTTCGACTCCCAGGTTAGGCCATATTCTTCCATTTCTGCTGGTAGTAGTTTCCCATTCGGAGGAAAAAATTTAGTTTTTGATAGGTTAAGTTTATAATGGGAGGTCACGTGATGCAGTGCAGCTAGAGGAAGCGTTTTCGCGGAGTTCCCATCACCCGCCCGTCTTCTAACTATTTTCAGCCTACAAATTTGATATCTAAAGTTATATTCTACATCTAGTATATAGACAATACTCTTCGGTACTTGGCAGCACCATGCATTGTGCATATTAATGTACTTGGAAGCAGATTGAGATGGAAGCGGAGATGAGGCCTGCTGGCATGAAGCACACCCCACCTTCTACGCTGGAGAAATCTTCAAAAAAATCTAAAATCCAGAATTCGGGGTCTGCACTTAAACCACCCCCTTCCAATACTTCTCCAACTCCTCTTACCAAGGACCATTTCTTGCAAGAGTTAATTCCTTTCAAGGAAACATTAGATGATATCTCTGCTGAGCTGAAATCACTAAGGGGAGATCTCAGTGCCCTAACCACCAGAATGGGAGATTCGGAAGCCAGAACTTCCTCCTTGGAGACCTGGAGGGGAAAGATAGACCCAGAAATCATTCATCTTAGACAACATATCAGTAAACTGCAACTCAAAATGGAGGACTTAGAAGGAAGGAGCCGAAGAAACAACTTGGTGATCCTGGGCCTCCCCGAGTCTGAGGAGGGCCCTGATATTAATCTCTTTCTCCAGAAGTTTCTAAACAAAGTTGTTGGGCCTTCCCCTATTAATTCACAATATCATAGTGGACATGCTCATCGCTCTCTTAGACCGAAACCTGCTGTCAGAGCCCCACCAAGACCTATCATTATTAAATTTCTAAGCTTCTTGGAAAAACAACATGTTCTATCAAAGGCAAGAGAATTACAGGCAATTCTATGGAGTGGTTCCAAGCTGCGTATTACTCAGGATATTCCCTACGAGACAAGGCAAAAGCGCTTAGCATTTCATTCTACAGTTAGTAAGCTGATCGCAGCAGGCATTCGCTACTAAATGATCTACTCTGCCAAGCTTCAAGCTGCCATTGATGGTTCCTGGCTCTCCTATGAATCCCCAGACAAAGCGGCATCAGATCTCTCAATCAAATTGCCTAACCTGTTTAAACCGGGCTGAATCGCTGAGGCAGAGCTAAGAAGTTACTTCTTACTACATGCTGCATTTTTGGACTTTCCTTTTGGGTTTTTGATTCCTCATTTCTCCCTCATCTGTACTCTTTGGTGCAGATCTCTCAATCAAGTTGCCTAACCTGTTTAAATCAGGCCGAATCGCTGAGACAATGCCAAGAAGCTACTTCTTGCTATATGCTGCATTTTTGGACTCTCACCTTTTGTTACTGGTTTTCTTCTCTCTCATCTGGATTCTCTGGTGGTGGGGGTTCGTCTTGGGAGCGGTCTGTTGGGAGTTGAGTGGGCCGGTTGTGCAGTGATTCGTGGGGCCGGCTCGCTGGGGGGGGAACTTGGGGTGCAGAGGTGGTTTCCACAAGACGTGAGTCCGGTGGGACCTTTTGGTTCCCCTAGTAAATATTGCTCCCCTGGTTCCTCTTGTCCTTCTCCAGCCCAGGCAACTAGGCTTGCTTAATTTCACAGTAAATTGGACAGAAGCTCTCACTAGGATATCCTGGGGAATTCATCAGGTGTAGTTGATGGGTTGGAAAGGTTTTTTGAGTAAAGGGATGAACTGGCCTGATATTAGGCAACTAGGATTGTTGTTGTTAGGGTGAGCACTTTGGGGGGGGGGTTAGCAAGACATCAGTCCAATCCTGCTTGTGCCCTAACACACTTCTATATTTGAGAACATAATTTTTACCACTGACGGTTTTGATGGCAACGAAGCCTGTAGTTGGGCTGACTCTGATTCTTAGCATTACCATTGGGGTCTCAGCGTTATTATCCCCTACCCTATTTAGTTCAGAACCTATGCAGGTAATGCAATTTGGTTATTTCTCTTGAGGGTTTAAGGAGTTCAGATGGCATTTGTGGGGTTGGAGGCAGGTGATGAACTAGCCAGTCAGCAATTTGTTCGGGGCTATTTTCTCATAGTGAAGACAGGAATCTAGGAGACCCTGGTGGGCTCTCACTCTCTAGTGAGCTCTGGTTGTATTTAACCCAGGTTAATGGGGCTTTCTCCATATAACCCCGAGATTTTGGTCAGGTTCTCATCCTTCGCAGTATTTTTGTAGGCTTAACCTGATTTATCTGTCTTGGGGGGGCTCCATGGGAGGGTCAGCCCTGGTGGGACTGCTAAACACACCAAAGGGGGGGGGAAAGCGGCCCAGATGGGTTTTTTTTCAGCCAGTAAGTTCTCAGTAGTTATGAGGGAATTACTCTCTACTTATTAGCTGACACTTCCTCAGGTTACGGTTCATGTTTACCTCCTGGTACACCCATCTAGTGGTGGCTTTTGGGGCTTTGTTCTCAACCTAAGCACTATTACTTTCAGTTCTTCTCAAGAAGTAGTTGAGGAACAGCTGTATATAGTTTCAGGATGTATATGGGGGTAGGGAGGGAGGATCTTTCTTTCTTAGTTCAGGACTTGGTAAAGGCTGTAACATTATGTCTGGAATTTATACTGCTCGGTTCTTCTTTACTGGTCTCGAGGGAGGGAGGGTGGAGGGTGGGATTTGGTCGATGGTGGTTTTTGGGAGGGGGGAGGGCAGGATGTACCTTCTAGGGTGGTCTGTTTTTTCATATTTTCATAGTCCATTGCTGTACTGTATATTAGATAATGACTGTTACAGTGCTTAAAATTGCTACGTGGAATGTAAGAGGTGTCAGAGACCTAACTAAAAGGTACCAGGTTTTCAAAAACTGTGCTTTACTGAATGTTGATATTCTCTTGATGCAAGAAACCCATTTGCTCTCATCAGAAGTCAAATGGCTTCACCGTAAATGTTACACTCAGGTTTTTGCCTCATGGGGGTCGTCCTCTAGTAGGGGGTAGCCATTCTGGTTAAGAAGCATATTCCCTTTCTGGCAGAAGAGCTTTTATTGGACCATGAAGATAGATTCATTATTGTGAAAGGTTCGCTCTACAATGTGAAGATAACACTAGGGGCGATCTACGCCCCAGAAGGGGGGGACCCAGACTTCCTTATGACTTTGGTTGAAAATTTGAATGGACTCTTACCCTCAATGCTAATAATTGGGGGGGGACTGGAATATAGCTCCCTCACAAGATTTGGATAAATCTTATAGACCCTTGAAACCACTCTCCTCTTCACAGCTAGTCTTGAGGAATTGTATGGACTTACTGAGCCTGTGCGACCCTTGGCGTTTACTTAACCCCACAAGACAACTTTTTTCTTATTACTCTCAAGTGCATAAGACCTGGTCCAGAACTGACCTAATACTAGTCAGCAATAACCTTCTCTCGGAGTACTCAGTCTGGTATTCAGCCCATAGTGTGTCAGACCACCGGTGACTTGATTTTGGCCTCCCAAACCACAGAGTGCAAAAGATACCGCCTGGAAACTGAACACCCAGCTTTTAAAAGACAAGGACATAGTCTCCCATATCAGATCCCTAATCACCTCATTTGTTGAGACCAATACAGGTTCAATCGAGAGGGAGGATCTGCTTTGGTGCTCCCTTAAATGCTTCCTTAGGGGCAAATTTATTAAACTCGCATCTAGGAGGAAAAAACAGAGGAAGGCCAAGATCATGTTATTGTCGAATCAAATTAGGTTGGCAGAGAATAAGTTTTCCTCCTCCTTTTCTCAAGCTGATCTAGAAACCCTAATGAAACTCAGAAATGACTACTCAGATTGGATAAGAGACAAGGCAAGTATGCTCTCCTAGAAAACAAAGGCCCTCTATCTCGATCAAGGGAGAAATCGGGTAAATGCTAGCTTTACTGTTGAGGGAAATTGAGGGATTGAGATGGATTCTCATTATTATTTCTTCCAATGATTCCCTTTAAAACTTCTCCTAGGGATATTTACAAATTTTTGAGTCATTTTATAAGGAACTTTAAGGCAGTGGTAACTTTCACCTCTCTCATTCCTTGGGACCACTTTCTGAGGGCTACCTCTCCCTACCCTCCAAACTCACCTAGAGAAGCTCTGACTACTCCTATCATGGTAATGGAAGTGGAGGAGTTGATCAAGGAATTTGCTCCGGACAAAGCTCCGGGACCTGATGGCTTCCCTTCCAATTTTTATAAAACTTTTGGGAAGGAACTGGCCCCTCTCCTCATGAAATTATTTGAATACATGTTTAACGCCACCATTCTGGACCCTTCCTTGCTGGAAGCCACTATTGTTCTGATACTGAAACCAGACAAATCCCCGACCGACCCTGCTAGTTACCACCCAATTTCACTTCTTAATTACGACATTAAAATCCTAATGAAAATCCTATCCCTTAGACTCAAAAAGGTCTGGCTTAACTTGTTGAGTCCCGAACAAGTAGGTTTTGTGGAGGGCAGGTCCTCTATGGACCACCTCCGTACTCTCTCACATATTTTTCAAGCCGCCCTGGACTCTCAAATCCCTATGGCTCTGATATCATTAGATGTGGAGAAAGCCTTTGATAGAGTCCATTGGGAATTTCTCTGGATTATATTAAAGAGAATGGGCTTCCCGGAGGTCTTTATTCAATGGATTAAATCAGTCTACCAATCCCCTACTGCCATAATTTATTGTAACAGGGTTTTTTCTTCTCGATTTTCGCTATTTACAGGTACCTGGCAGGGCTGCCCCCTGTCACCTTTTTTGTTTAATCTCTATCTGGAGCCTCTCCTTCTCAGAATCAAAAATTCTCCACTGGTCACGGGATGTTTCATTTAACAGCAGTCTCTGGGTCTCTCGGCCTATGCTGATGATATTCTCTTACACTTGTCTAACCACGAAGTGTCCCTAACACATATATTACACATTACAGCCCAGTTTGGCCAGGTGGCTAATTGCAAGTTGAATCTGGCTAAATCAATCATATTTCCACTGAACGTCAACATGCTTCAGGTCAACTTTTCCCAGTTTGGTATGAAATGGGCCCCCTCCTCTCTCAAATATTTAGGCATTTTCCTTACTAAAGACCCTGAACTTTTCAGGAAGCTTAACCTAGACAATCTGTTGATTAAACTTCAACAAGACCTTCAGAGATGGTCTGCCCCTCCCTTTATCGCTGTGAGGTCATATTAATATTGTTAAGATGAATGTGTTGCCTCAGGTTTTCTATCCACTTAGCCTAACGAACATTTTCCTACCGATGTCCTATTTTCATCACTTCCACAGGTCCATTTCCAAGTTTATTTGGCAGGGTAAACAGCCCAGGAAAGCCTTCTTAAAACTTAATTTACCCAAAGTAAAGGGAGGGTTCCGTCTTCCCAACTTTATGCTCTGTTACTGGGCAAGCCACATGGCAAAAATGGGGAGGTGGTACGACCAGAGGGTGGATGAGTTTCTACCAATTTGGGTACAACTTGAGAAAAAGATTCTAACCGAGTTTGGCCTTCCCCCATCCCAGACTCCTCTATTATAACCTATCCACTTTGCCTCCACTTTTACAGGGGAACATCACTGGCACTTCTATCAAGGTGTTGAATCAACGCTGGCACTTTTTCAATCTCTCTCCCAGGAAAGACTCTTCCCAACCTCTTACCCTTTATTTAAATATTAGGATCGGGGGTCTCCCACTTTCTCTAGACTGGCTTCCTCAGCTGAGAGATTGCTGTGTTGATGATTTATTCCTGAATAACTCTCTTTTATCTTCCGGGGAGGTTCTGACCAAGTATAATATTCCTCAAAAGCACATTTTTAAAGTTTTCCAGTTGTGACACCTAATGGCTTCCAGCTTCGGCTCCAATCCTACACCGTCTCTAAATAAACCCTTCCTAAACCAGATACAGGAACAAGCAACTAAGGCCCATAGCATTTCTAAGCTTTATTCTTTCCTATTAGACACTAAATTCCTGGACTACCTGATTAGTTCCAAATGCTGGTCTTCCCTTCTACCAGATACCCTTCTAGATTGGGAACAAATTTGGGTAGATACATATTGGTACCTCTCTCAAGACAGACATAGACTCACTCAATACCATATATTGAACAACATGTATTATACCCCAGTTAAACTGGTTAAATTAAACAGACTATCCTCAACCCTATGCACAAGGTGTGGCACAGTAGAAGGGAACCTGGTACACATTTTCTGGTGTTGTGAGAAGGTGGCTCCCTTATGGCAGTCCATCCAATCTAACTTAGACCCTCTTTTGGGCCTGGCTGATTTATTCACTATAGAAGTTTGTATCCTAGGGAAGCTTTCCAACATACAAGTGATGGAGCATAGATTCCACATGGCCTTAATCTCGATGGTTGTCAAAAGATTGGTCCTTAGGCATTGGATGGACCAATTGGTTATCTCATATGCAGAATGGATCAGTGAACTTTCTCTCTGTTTTTCGGACTGAAAAGTTAATAGCAAGTTCTTGGAATTGTCTGGTTTCGTTTGAGTGGAAATGGGCAAACTATATGCTCTTTATTTGAATTAATGTCCTGTTGGGTACACCTCTAGCTACCTTGGCAGCCGATATACCTTTTATGTATTTCATATGTATCAGAATCAGCTCCCTTTCTTCTTTTTCTTCTCCTTTCTTTTCTTTTGTCTTTCTTTTCCTTTATAGAAGGCACATCCTGGGGATGGGGGCTTGGGATTTGGGTGAGGGGTGGGGGTATCTCTCATTGCTTTTCCAGATTCAGGGATTTCTGTAAAATGCTGTGTATTGCCACTCTACAGCTGCTATGCAGTTTATGTCATTGGTCATAATGTGTAATCCCTCTACTGTTCTCTCAGGTACATTACCTATATATAAAATAAAAAAGAACTATAATTTCAAAAGTTTATAATAGGAGACCTTTGAGAAACAGTCTATTTCTTGCAGTAAAACCTGTATAGTTGTTACAGAGTCTTCTATGTGAAGCAACAGATCATTGACATAAGCTGATAGAAGATGTTGCAGTTTCCCAACTGTAATACCATGAAGGTTTTGGGAAGAAAGTAATCTTCAAATCAGAAGTTCCAGGTAGAGGTTAAAGAGGAGGGGGGAGAGGGGACAGCCATGTCTAGTGCCACGGTACAGGGGGAATGACTTAGAAAGAACACCATTGCACCAGACATGGGCTGTTGGGGAAACGTATAATAATTTAATCCATTTTATGAACTCTTGTGGGAGGCCAAAGCATGATAGGGTGGCAAAAAGAAAATCCCAAGAAACCTGGTTGAAAGCTTTCTCTGCATCTAATGCGAGGAGAGCAGCCGGGACGTCCGAGCTCTTGGTTAATGCTAAAAGATGTAATTATATAATAATAAAATGAGGTCACTAGAGGATCTACCAGACATAAAACCAATCTGTTTATCACTAATGAACTTACTAATCAGAGTTCCCAGCTGGTTCACTAAAATTTTGGCTAAAATTTTAATGTCAGCTATTAAGTAGTGATATGGGATGGTAATTCTCTGGATATAGAGAGTCACGACCTGGTTTGGGGATAAGGATAATAAGTGCTTCTAGGAAGCTATGCTCAGAAAATCCATGTTCATACCATAAGCTAGAGACAGTTGTTAAAAAGGAAGAAAGCAAGGAAATATGAGTTTTATATAAATTAGTTGAAAGATCATCTGGCCCTGGAGACTTATCTGAGGGGAGTTGTGTGATTGCTTGTTTAACTTCTCATTCCTGAATATGGTTTCCCAAAAGGGAGGTTTCATTTAATGGTAGGTCAGGGAAGTCAACCAAGTCTAAATATCTCTCAGTCTCTTCTGCTGTTGGAATTTCTCCTCTTGAAACTGTGTAGAGGGCTTGAAAGTATTGCCTGAACCTGGAGGCAATTTCCTGCGGGCCAGTGGTTATCAAACTATGCTGTGCTAAGCATTAGGCAGGTATGACCTGTGTAGATTCTGCCTGTTTGATCCGAATGGCAAACAACTTGCCCACTCTCTCTCCAGATTCCAAATATTTAAATTTGGTCCTCCTGAGAGAGAGCTCAGCTTTTTGGGACATAAGGTCTGAGAATTGGGCATGTAACCTGTGTAATTTGATCCAGTCAATCTTTGAAGATCTTTCGACTGATATTGTGTTCAGTGGATTAAATGGAATCCAGTAGGTCCTTGACTTGGGATTTACATTTTTTGGTTCTAGTGGATGCTAGATGGATGCATTCTCCTCTTAAAACACATTTTACGGCTGCCCATACAATATCCACGTTAGTAGCTGATCCCAAATTAGTCTCTAAAAAGAAGTCCTTGAGGTGATCTTGGATACTGGGGGTTTGGAGTAATTGATTATTTAAATGCCAAAGGGAGTCTCTCCTGATCCTTGGTTCTAGTAGATAGGTAAAGGAAACAAGAGAGTGATCAGATATAACCCGAGGGTAGATACATGCATCAATGACTCCAGGCAGAATATGGGAATTAACCAGCAAGTAATCAATTCTTGAACATGTTCGATGGGGAGTAGAGAAAGAGGTATGTTGGTGCACATCTGGATTTTGAATTCTCCATCTATCTATTAACACTGCCCCATCCTGGAGATCCTTTAGAGCTCTCTGCATTGGTGAGAGACCAGACCTTTTAGTGTCTGACCTATCCAGCTGCAGTTGGGGTGTAATGTTCCAGTCCCTTCCCAAAAACAATGTGCTAGGTGGGTTAGTAATCACTAGACTTAAAAGATGTGTAAAGAATTGTGGGGAATCCAAATTTGAACCATTTACAGATCCAATCAGTATTTGCTGGGAATCTAAGGATCCCTTAAGTAATAGATAACGTCCATTAGTATTCCAGACTTCTTGCTCTAGTTTAAAGGGGATAGTTTTTTTAATTAAGATAGCAACTCCCTCCTGATTGGTAAATATTCCCACCCCAAAAGCTTGTCTGACCCAGTTAATGAAGTATCTTCCCTCCTCAGATTGGTCTCTTGAAGACATTCAATTCCAGCTTTAAGAGATAGCAAGTGTTTTAAAATAACCTGTCTTTTACATCTATCAAGGGCACCCTTGACGTTCCAACTAAAAATATTAAACATTCCAGACATTTGCTAGGTAATAGAAGAAAATTTTACAACAAGGAGAAATCAAGATGCATAAAACCTAACACCTCTGACACTTGGTCCCCCAAACCAATCATATAATGTAACACTTTCCCCCACCCCAATCTTCCCCAACCTCCACATTAACAAAACAGTGTGTGATGATCTAGTACCTTAATATCACCCACCAGTTCTTTAAACTGCACTGTGATATTCGATTCTGCCGGGTGATGTCAATATGCAACCCCACAAATAGACACCCCTTATCCACCACTCAACTATCAATTGGCATTAAGTTATATTTGTAAGGAACTTAAATAGATTGTATTCAAAGCCAAAGTATATAATCAGACCTTAGCTGCCTACCTTAACTCTCAGTAGAGTTTTGAAGCATTTATTTTGACTAATATCATCTGCTCATTAACAAGAAATATGCAATTGGTTAAACCTTTCAATTATACAAAACAGGGCACAAAATATTAAGCAGCGTACGCAATGAACTTAAATCCTGTCGATAGGAGAAACGGTTCTTCTGTGTAAAGTCAAAGGAACAAAGTTAAAGTGATCAGCAGCTTAATCAAATGTCATAGGCATCAAAAATAAAAGAAAACGAGTAATCGCTGTTTCTGAAGTGGACAAGTGATTTCTAGGTGAGGCACACTTTCAGTTAAATTAACCATTAAACTTCCGCATCTCCCAAGCAGTTCACGAGAGAAAATTATTTTAAGTTAAGCTGCATACATTCCTGAGACATGATGATCTGAATCTAACTCAGCAACATTCATTCCAGTAATATGATGTTATGCACTACAATTTGTGGCCACTGAATGTTCAGATGAGCTCATTTGAAGAAGTGTGATAGCAACTTTTTGAGTTCAAACTGGGCTTGTTCCTGGGTTTCATAGAATAGCCACTGATCATTAATTTTAACTCTAACTTGAAGTAGCACTGGATACTTAACTCTAAATGGCTTCCAGTTGCAGTCAATTTCAAAACCAATAGGTGCAATTCTTGTCGTGTCCCTCAGACAGTTTACGGTAGGTCTTGTATAATTCTGACTTTCCAAGCTGCTTATCTAAGAAATTAAGCAGTTTGAAGATGAGAGGTCTGGGTGGTGAGCCAGGTGGTGGTGGTGGGGGGGCGAAGCACCCTGTAAGCTCTCTGTTACATATATAGTGCCATTTAGGGAAGGACCTGCAATTTTTTTCACAAAATTTCTGAGCAAACTGTATTGGGGAGCTACCTTCTTCTTTTTCAGGAATACCAATAAAGAGCAGATTGTTTTGTCGACTTCTCCCTTCCAGGTCCTCAATCTCTTCCTCAAGTGTTTTGAGCCTCCTGGCAGTATTGGTATGATCAAGCTCGGCCTTGTCCGATTTTTTTTCAAGCAATGCAATACAAGCTTCAGAGTCCCCGATCCTTGTAGTTAGAGAGTCTATTGAGGTTTTGATACTGTGCAATTCATTCGATATATCAGCAATCGAGTTTTGCATTGGTTTCATGATTTCAAGGAATCTCTCCTCTGATAATGCGATTGGTTCTGAGGTAGGTTTAGCAGTTTGTTGTGTATCCTGCTTAGGGGCCTTATCTTTCTCAGGTGATGGCGGAGGAGAATGCCATGGTGGCGCTTTGCACATATAAACATCCATGTTTGGAGTCTGCAGGCGCCAGGTGGTTATTAGTCCAAGTTTGGTAAGTTCTCGATGGAATCCGGGCAGTGAGGTATTTAGAGGATAGAACAGAGCAACTAAAAGCTGCAGCTCGTAGGCTGCCATCACTGACGCTCAGACCCCCTTCTCTTAAGGGACTCCTTACACATCCTGGGTTAAAAAAAAGATCTCTCTCTCTCTCTCCTTCAAAGAAAACCCCAGTGAAAATATCACACCAGGTACTACATGGAAGGCTTTCCAAGTCACCCTAGGGGGTCATATCATAGGATATGCCACAGCACACAAAAAGAAACAGAGCAATGCCTATCCCAACTACAGAAGGACCTCAAAGAGGTAGAAGACAGGTTTAAGGCACTCCTTATGCTGACTACCACTCCCTGCAGACTGAAGTATTTAGGTCTCCAGATGGAGACTGATGAATTACTGATGAGGAAAGCAGAAATATCTCTGCTCAGTCTGTGCCACAGACACTAGGAAGGGGGTTCCTTGCATACCAGCTTCGAAACAGCAGGCTGAAAAGCATATTCCAAGTTAGTGGACGGGACGGGGCCAAATCAAAACCAACACGAGGGACATAAATAGCATAATGACAGAATTCTACACAACACTGTACTCCTCCTCATGGGCCCCTAATCCACACACCCTAGACACATTCCCAGAATCAATCCAAACCCTGACCTTGATGCCACAACAGGCAGAAGCACTGGACTCCCCAATCAAGTTGGAAGAAAGTTTTAAAGGACCAAAACAAGAGGAAGTCCCCAGGGGGAGATGGCTATCTGGTCGAGCAATGGCAGGCCTTGGTGACAGAGATATCTCCACTGCTCTGTTCAGTGTACCAGGAGGTCTTAACAACAGTCAGTTTCACCCCTACCCTAAGAGAGACAGTGATCTATGTGCTCCCCAAAAAGGGAAAAGACCCTACTAAAGCAGGCAACTATTAGCTGATATCCTTAATCAACATGGATAGTAAAATCTTTGCCAAAGTATTAGCAGCCTAGACTTAATCCCCTCCTACCACAACTCATACACCCATCCCAAGCAGGGTTTGTTCAGGGAAGATATGGAGTAGACCATATCAGGTCCCTGATAAACCTAATCCAAGAAGCCAAAGATCTCCAGACACCTGCAGCAGTGGTGGCCGTAGATTTTGAAAAGGCATTTGACTCCATTGAATGGGACTATTTGCAGGGGGTACTTAAACACATGGGGTTTGGACCCACATTCCAAAAATGGATAGGAGCCCTGTATCACGAACCTATGACACTGGTTCTAACCAGTTCCCTGTTTTCTGCCCCTTCCCTCTGCATCAGAGGTACATGCCAGGGCTACCCATTTTCCCCCCTGCTCTTCATACTAACAGTGGAACCACTAGCAGCCAGAATTCAACAGCAGCCAGGTATTGTAGGGATTAAGGTAGGGGAATGTAGATACCCAGACCTCATATATGTGGATGACCTGCTGGTCCCACTGGAGGACATAAATACATTCTTGAAGCCTCTTCTAGGACTATTTACACACTTTACTGAGCTGTCAGGGCTTATACTTAACCATACCAAGATGGAAGTCCTGCCCTGGAACCCCAGGTGCACCCCAGAGGTGGTTACACAGCTGGACCAAGGTGAAGGTGGACAAAGCAATGGGGCCCAGGGGATTAATTATGGTGGGGATGGGGGCACAAGTCCTCCCCAACATTTTAGGTGAGCACATTTGTCACCACCAACATTCAGGCCATAGGCTGTTACTGCCTGCTGGTGACCTGGGAGGGGCACAGGAGCCTGCTGTTCTGTGGGTGGGGGGTTGAGATTTACTGGTGGGTTGGGTCAGGTCCTGGGAGTGAGATCCACAAGAAAGTGCAGCGAGCTATGGAAGCCAGACAGTTAGATGGCGGGGGGATCAGCGCTACGCAAATGGCCTGCCTAGAACCAGGAGGAGAAGAGTGGATTGTAGCAGGGAGGAAGAAAATGATGGACCATATCGCACTCAGAAGCGTGAACCACCATCAATAATGAAGCATCGGGAGGAGCGGGTGGGAGACTGACTGCTCGCATCGAGGCAAAAAAACTGTGGTGCTACCATTGATGTGTTTTCCTGCTTGGTGCTGCTTCAGTTCCCCTCTCCTCCTGACTGTGACTGTCATGTCCTGTGACTCCTGCCCTCCAATGATGCCTGTGGAGGAGTTGCTGCTTTAATTTCCAGCCTGGGAGTTGGGGGGTGCTGGGGTTTTGTGGGATGGGATTGAGAAGTTCAGGGCTGTGGGCACCCGTGAGTGACTGTGGGGGTCAGATGGTTGGATCAGTCGGGGCATCAGTCGGTCTGAGCCTGCAGTTGAAGTTTGGAAGGCAGAGCAGAGGACAGAGGAATATGAACTGCTGGAGGCTGCTGCAAGCAATGATGAAGCAACAACTACCTGGGAGGTAGGACTGACTGTTGGTGCTGCAGTGCAGTGGGTGGGGGTGAGCAGTGATTGAGGGGCAGCAAGCCAGCAACATCATCATGCAACAGGGGTATTTACTCACAATGCTGTATGCACACATTTGCAAAACAAGACACTGGCAAACAAGCAGAGGAGGTGGTGAAAGGGAATTCCAGTTTGCACAGGGCAGTTCTAAACTGGCAAGGGCCACACACTATTGGCCACTTGATTTGGCACCAGTCAGAGTCAGGGAGTAACTGGGAAAAGAAGTCTGCTGCATTCTGTGAGGCATTATCTTTACTGTTGTGTCTGGAGTGGGCCAGTGGCTCTACCAGTAGACTGTGACCAACACAATCAGCACAAAACTTCTTCAACTTGAGCTAACATAGCTTTAATAGTTCACAAAAGGCAAGGGTAGGTAATGTTTCTGTTTAATTACGTTTATTAGTGGTCTGTTCTGCTTTGCTGTGTTGGGTGGGTCTGTACTGTCTACAGTCAGTGTCTGATTTAAAATGCTGTGCTGGCTAGTGTCTCTCCTGTGTGCCACCTGAGTCTGACTGTTGCCTGCTTTGGTAGAGGCAAGGATCTGCTGGCTGAGGCGGGGTTATATGGTTACCCTAGCATGCAACTCCAGTGTTTTCCTCTATATTACCAAAGTTAAAGTAATTTCAATGGGCTTACGCAGCTGGCTGAAATGTATGCTTGTGTGACTTCAGTGCATTGTGGCTGTTCACCTCTCTATCCATGGGATATACCATTCTGTAGGGGTATGATGCAAGGAGCCCTAGAGAAGGGTTCCCCCCCAATAGGTGCCAAGGGAATAATTTTCTTGGCTAAAGGTAGCTTAGGAAAAAGCCTATGGGAAAGAGAGATGAGTTGCTGGAGGAGGAGGGGTGGATGGTGGGGCAACAAAGAAAACAAATGAGGACTAGCCCGGAGGAGGGCCTTTTAAGGCCTGGTTGGCTGAGTGGTATGTTGCTCTGCCCACTGAACTCTGGCCAACCCTCAGCCATCAGTTTCAATGGGCTTGCACAACTGGACGAGATGTATGCTTGTGTGACTTCGGTACATTGTGGCTCTTCGCCTTGTTATCCAAGGGATATACCGCCCTGTAGGGGTACAATGCAAGGAACCCTAGAGGAGGATCCCCCCCATAGGTGCTGCAGGAACAATTCCTTTGGCTAAAGGTAACTTAGGAAGAAGCCCAAAAAGAATACCGAAAAGGGTGTCGAGCATCGAAGAGGCGAGAAATCAGAATATATATCGAGACCGGAAATTAAGGTGATAGATGTAGATGAGAATGACAGGAGAAGAATGAGATATGAAAAAAATGATGAAGAAATGAAAGCAGACAAAATGCAGAAGGGAAGACTTCCAAAAGAGAGAGGGAACAGCTGGGGCCACCATCCGACTCCATCCAACAACGGAACTAAACTACGGAACCTAAAGAAACTCTAACCCTATCTAACATTATGACCATTGGCAAGGAGGATAAGAAAAAAAAAACCTTTGAGGAGGAAACCTCTGGGGATCCAAGGGCTAGGTCACCTTCCTTCCAGGCTGAAGGATGTTTTGATTAGTGACGGCTCAGATACTGTAATTTAGAGTCGAGATCGAGTGAGAAGAAAACATTCCAATTTAAAAAAACCTCAGTCCTTCTAAATGGACAACTGTTGAGGGTTATGAGTGATGTCTCTGCAACTAGATGCTCAAAAGCAAGAGAGGAGAGAGAGAGATGACTGCTAAGGCATTCAGCTGGCCAATGCGAGCCTACGAAACAGACTAGGTGAACCAGAGATGGTCCTGAAGGAGAATAGCATAGATGGTGCCTCTGAACCCATTGGGGCAGCGAAAGGGGCTCTGATGATGACAGCCCCACCCCTCACAGCTGGATGGCATAAATTCTACATCCAGAGGTGTTGCCGAGATGAGGGATGACCGAAGGTCCACCCAGAGCGAAGACATTCTCACTATGGGCCAGGGAGAAGGACCCTGCTCTGAGCTTTGCATGCTCTAGATGCAGACTTCATGGGTGCAAAGTGAGACAGTCAGCGTCAGATTAGCCCCGAGCCAAGGAGCAATGGACACAGAAGGCATGTCTCTGAATGGAGAGCAGTTTGATGAGGTAGCATAAGACCCAATGAGAAGTATGGTCTATTAATCGATGTGAATGAGTAGATCCTGAGATCGGACTGAGTGAAGGAGAACCAGACTCATGTCATGAGGAAGCTACCCAGGATTGGTAACTACAGGAGTGCATGCCAACCGGGTCCATTGACAGCCAAATTATGAATGGATAGAATTGCATGAATGTAGGAGCAAGAGTGGCCAAGTGAAGCTGGCAGCCGATGGTGAGGTAGGTAATACCAGGAGGATATGTGAATAGGTTTGATTAGAATAAGGGAATAGGGTCGGAGGAGGAGGAGGAGGAGATGAGTAGGCAGGGAGATATGCTGGAGGGAATATTAGGTGATGTGAATGAGTAGGGTATGGTGGTATAGCAGGATAGGGAAGCCCCCTAAAGAAAGCAGAGGTCAGAGAAAGAGAGGAATGGAGGATGAAGGGGAATGGGAGGAGGAGGAGGGCAAGCACCCACCATGGGGAAGCACAGTCAGGGATGAAATTAAGAAAGCGCATCATGGTGTAACCAAGAGCAATGAGTGGCAAAGATGGGGCAGGAGCAAATGGCAAATCCCAGAGGAAGACTGCAGAGCATGCCAGCCAGGCGTACATTCCAGTTGGATTGATAGTCCTATGATGTGAAACATGATGGGTGGCAAACAGGTTGGGTTGAGGTTGAGAAAAGGAAGGGTAGAAGTACCAGGAAGAAAACAAGGTATAAGCAGAGGTAAGAGGAGACCAGATGGGAACCAACAGTAGGAGTCGCAGTCCCCATAGAAAGCAACTGCCTCTTTAAAAGGGAGCTGGGAACCAATAAGGGAGATTGGGATCCGAACCACAGGGCAATAACAATAGATGTGGTCCAAACATCAAGACAGGCCATCGAAAATTAAGTTCTGGAACAGGTACAAGAGGCCAGGAGGTGAGCATCGACCAGGGGGAGAACAGAAGTTGAGTGGTGTGAAGTAAATGCTGTCCCCAGCTCACAGGAACCACTGAGGAGCTCAACAGCACAGGGCACAAGAAGTCGCTGTGGAGAGAATTAAAGCAGAGGAGTGAGGCATCCTCCATAGCAGTGGGGAGGAGCACAGTGGGCAAAAGGGACAAAGAGAGCAAAGGAAGACTGATCGAGGGAGAAGGAGAAGTGGAGAATGTCCGAGGGAAAGCTGGGAAGTGGCAACACCAGCACAAACCTGGAAGAGGGAAGGTGACAGAGACAGGAGCAGCAAATGGAGAGAGAGAGAGAAGGGGAAATCAAACTATGAAAAAGGTACAGGGAAAAGGGAGTGAGGAGGGATGGGAGAACCAAGGAGCCACAGATAGCCACTGAGCAGCAAGACAGGAAAAGGAGCACAGGCAACAGAAGGGGGGCTGCATAGAGCCACAGCAGGGAGGCAGAACTGGCAAAAGGGACTACTCTGCATACTGGACCAGGATGGGAACAGGATGGAGGTATGCAAATGAGGAAAAATGAACACCGGACTGGAGGAGACATGGGGAACGGAGTTCGGGTGGGAGGGAGAGAGAGAGAGAGAGAGAGAGAGAGCTGCAGGCCAGTGGCAGCGAGCAGTAGGATGAACAGCAGGGAAATGGAACAGAGTCATAGGTTGGAGATGCTGCTAAAATGCAGTAGACAAAGAACAGGTAAGTGAACAGGAGAAGAGGTATGAGAAGCAGCGACTCTGGCCGCAACAAAGAAAACAAACGAGGACTGGCCCGGGGATGGCCTTTTAAGGTCTGGTTGGGGGAGTGGTTTGTTGCTTTGCCCATTGAACTCCAGCCAGCCCTCAGCCATCAATAAAAAATAAATCAAACCCTTACCCTGCAGGTGGGTCTGGGTGGATGGTTCGAAGGAGTCATTATGGAAAGGAAAGGGCGGGAAGGGAGAAAGAGCTGTAGATCAAGTTGGGTCTACGGACCATGGTGATAATGTGGGTAGGGAAAAATGGGAAGACTGGGTAAATCAAGTGAAGCAGTCCTTATCTGCCATCAAATTTTATGTTTCTGTGTTAAAATGAATTAACAGCTGTGCAAAATAAATAATAACACGCATTTGTCACTGCCAAATGTTTGCCACTTGCATTGCTGTTGTGCTGGGGGACATCCTGCTAGCTTGTGCACATTTTTAGTATATATTTAACCAGAATAGACCAAACGAGATGTAATCTGTGATATGTCATTTGCAGTTGGGTTCTGATGTCTACTGCACTTCCCAGGATAGTAGAGGTGAGATGCAATATCTTGCTTTTTTTATTTTATTTATTTTTATTTAGTTTTTGTTGACTAGGTGAGGCACACTAGCCATAGGGATGACTATTTGCAGGCACAACCTGGGAGATTAAAGTAGAGAATATACAATACAGAGAGAGTACAAAAAATGAGGTAGATAATACAATTTCCCATGATGGCAGAGACAAATAACATAATAGGAAATACAGTCTTGACCTAGTTATACAATGTAATTCTTAGAAAATGCAGGCACATAAAATATTGGAGAGTAGCACTGAGGGTATAATGTAAGGTAAAATCAAACAGTAGCATGAATAGGAGGGAGGGAACAAAGGGAAGATATCCAGCTAAGCAAAAATACAATGATAAGTGCGATTTTCAAATAGTAGGGGAACCAAACAATGGCAGAGACACACAATGGTTTAGTACCAGGTAAGTGCAAGCAAAGAAAATGAGCAGAAGGGTAAAAGGGAGAGGAACTATTCAGGTAAAGTCAAAATCAACAGAAAGTTTAAGGTAGGAGGACGTGTCAGAGAAGCAAAATTAGAACGGGTTAGGTAATCTGGGTAAGATAGGGCAGTAGTAAGTGGACTAGATAGAGGAGGACCAGGTAGGATCAAAGCACAAGCAAGGACCAGATTTGGTTGGGAAATTTTACAGCTCCTTTTAAATATAGCACGAGGCAGTAGTAATGAGGATGTGAGGGGCAGAGAGTTCCCAGTGTTCGAGGCAGGCGTGCGAGAAAGCACAGGTACCTTTGAGGTTTTACATTAGTGCTGTCCTGCTTGTATAATGTATTTATGTATTCACTTTCAAAGGCATGTAGACAGAAATAATGGTATTTTTCCATAGATAATGTACTTTTTGCTGGGAACAGCACTCGTGATCAGAGGCTGGCTGAGTGTGATGTCCCCACCAACCTTTATGCCAAAATTATTCCTCTGATAGGGCCTGACGGAATTCACCCCAGAATTCTAAAAGAATTAAGGGGAGAACTAGTGAAACCACTGACTACCCTTTTTAACAAATCATGGGAGGATGGTGTGGTACCTGAGGACTGGAGGAAGGTGGATGTAATTCCCCTTCACAAAAGTGGGACCAAGACAGAGGCAAGAAACTACAGACCTGTCAGTTTGAGCTTGGTGGTAGGAAAGTGATGGAGTCACTCGAAGGAAAGAGTGAGTTACCTAGAGGCCAGTGGGACACAGGACCCAAGGCAGCATGGGTTCACAGTGGGAAAAGTCATGTCAGACAAATCTAATTGATTTCTTTGGCTGGGTGACCAAAGTAGTAGACAAGGGAGGGGCTGTGGACATGGCCTACCTAGACTTTAGCAAGGCATTTGACACAGTCCCACACAAAAGATTAATACTAACATACTAATTGCCAGCAGATTAGGCCTTACAGTCTATCGAGTGTGCTCGAACCTCAGATCCCTAGTTGGGTGCCGAGGCCCTCCCCCCCCTTGTGTTCCAGAAACCCCTATCATCCATTCTCACCCCCCTGGGACAGGCCATCATCTGATACATCCACATTCTGTGTCTGTCCCACCCTGTCTTGAAGCCCTCCACTGTGGATCTCTGAACCAGCTCGCCAGGCAGTGCATCCAAGGGTCCACCACCCTCTCAGTGAAAACCTCCTCCTCTACCCCCCCCCTTCTACCTTCCAACTTCAAACCCTGCCTCTGGTGATACCTCCCTGCTTTAGTCTAAAGATCCTCCATGTTTACCTATTTATTCCCTTGAGGTACTTGAAGACCTCAATCATGCCCCCGTCTCTTCTCTCCTCCAATGAAAACAGGCAGAGCTACTCAAGTCTGTCCTCATCGTCCAAATCCCTAGCCCTCATATCATCTTAGTTGCCCTCCTCTGTACCCTCTCCAGGAGCTGTATGTCCCTCTTCAAGTGTGGTCTCCAGTGCTGTACACAGTACTCAAGGTGTGGTCTAACCAGTCCATTGTACAGTGGCAGAATCACTTCCTTGCTCCTAGAGGTGATCCCCCTTATGATGCATCCCAACATCCTGTTTGCCTTGCTAGCCACTCTCCTGCACTGCTCAGACTTACTCATACATGCATACACCACTGACCCCTAGATGCTTTTTCCCTAATGCGGCCTCCAGCACCTCTCCTCCCATGGTGTACCTGTGTTTGGGTTCCCATGAGATGTAACTACTGTGCACTTGGTGATGTGAAATTTAATTTCCATGTGAGCCCAGCTTTCCAGAACGTCCAGGTCCTTGCAGGGGCCAACCTCCCTCTTCTCCCTCAACTACTGCTCTCATCTTGGAGTCATCAGCAAAGAGACTCTTTTCACACCCTATACCCTCCCTGATGTCCGATATGTATGTATGCATTAAACAGGATCAGACCCAGGACCGAGCCCTGCGGTACCCCACTACCAACCTCTCTAGGGTTCGAGAGCTCCCCACCGACCACTACACTCTGGGTGCGTCCAGCTAGCCAGTTTTCAATCCATCTGACCATCAAAGGGCCTACTCCCAACCCGATCAGTTTCTCCATCAGACCATTGTGGGGGACAGAGTCAAACGCCTTGCTGAAGTCCAAGAATAATACATCCACAGGCTTTCCCCTGTCCAGTTCTGATGTTACCCATTTGTAGAACTCACAAGATTGGTTTGACATGATCTGCCTGGCACAAACCCATGTGCCGACTATCCAGACCTCCACCTCCTCCAAGTACACCCCAATCATTCCTTTAGTATACTTTCCATTAATTTGCCCACCACCGAGGTCAAACTGAAGGGTCTATAGTTACCTGGTACTTCCCTCGACCCCCTTTATGGATTAGTACCACATGTGCCTCGCCAATCTGAGGTACCCTCCCTGTCTCAAGTGACGGTTGAAGAGCTCCATGAGAAGTGTAGCCAGTATATCTGCCAATTCCACATAGTACTCTCGAATGAATGCCATCCAGCCCAGGAGTTGTCTTTCTTTAGGGGCCTTGAGGGTGCAACCACCCTTTCGCGGAGATAGCATCATCTCCCTCCACCTTACTGGCCTTGTATCATCCTATTCTGATGTGTCACCCCTGGATACTCTCCCTCCTCTTGCTCCATTTCTGTTGCTCCCAAGATCCCACTCACTGCCGCTTCTATCCTCATCGTGTCTTGCTTTGTAGATATCAAATCCCCCTCCCTAGTGAACACAGAGGCAAAGTACTCGTTAAATACTTCTGCCTGGTCCCTTGCCTCTTCCACCCATCCTCCTTCTGATCTCAATCTGCTGAAATGGCCTTTAGTTTTTCTCGCTCCCCAATGTACTGGAAGAACCCCTTTTCCCCTCCATGTATCCCATGTGCCAGCCGCTGCTCTTTACTGGACTTTTCCCCCCTCACCATCCGGATGACTTTTCTAGATGCAAGATGGTACATTTCCTTATCCCTATCCCCTCTTGTTGTTTTATATTTTTGTAGGCTGCCTTCTTTTCTCCTGACTGCTACCTGAACCTCACTGGAGCACCAGCATAGTTTATGTGACCTTGCTTTCCCTTAGATTTCACCCTTAGCTGTGGTCCTGAGCTGCCTCATGAAGTCCCAGTTTTATGACCTCCCATCTCCTTTCCACATTTGTCATTGTGTAATCCTTCAAGTGATCATGAGAATATTTCCCCATGCCCACAGTCTGCCCCCCCTGAAGTCCCACTGCCAGGGTCTCAGTCCTCACCCCTCCCCCATGCTTATTTGAGCCAGACAGTGTGTGGTGGCTCCCAGCCCGAGATCCTCTACAACCAGGTCCCTTACCAGATCCCCATCTGCCAAAACCACGTCCAGGACATACCCCTCCTTGTGGGCTCCATCACATGCTGTGTTAGAACACATCCTGGAAGCCTTCCAGCGCTCTGCTCCTTGGCCACCTTAGAGGACATGGTTCCCAGTCTGTACCTGGCATATTAGGTCCCGCATCAACACACTCTTTCCCTTTTGGTCCGACACTGGGCAATGATGTTTGTCCAGCAAACCATCCTCAGAACATTACCCATCCTGGGGGCCTATACTACACCCAGCTTGACCTTATCTCCTGCTGGGGATCTTGGAGTGACCCATAGGGCCTCCATGTTTCCCTCTGCCTCTTCTACCCTAGCAATTTCTATGTCATCCCTAGTGAACATAGCCACTCCCACCCCTCTGTCCTCCTTTCTATCCTTCCCTAAACATAGTATACCCCACCGTTTAGGTCCCAGTCATAGGTTTTGTTGTTGCACGTCTCCGTGACCACTGCCACATCCCTCCCCTCTCAAACAGCATGGCCTGCAACTCTGGCAACTTGTTTCCAAGCTCCTGGCATTTACCACACAACCCCACCCTTATCCTCAGATCCCTTTGTTGAACCCCACTCAGATTCCCTTATACTTCCATCCTCCCTCTGCTCCTCCTGAACCTCCACCCCCAGTCTGTTTCCCCCTCCACCCTTGGGTTTGAAGCCTACTCCCTCATCTGGAGGAGGGCTTCTGATCAGCCCTCTCTTATCCCTTCCCCCCCTCAGGTTTAAATCCCACCTTTCTTGAATGTAGTCAATCTCCATGTTTAAGGACTTCCTTCCCTAAAAGGGCATGATGAAGCCTGTCCTTGGCATACAGTCCCTTATCCTCCCAAACTCCTTTCCAGTTCCCTAACACCCCCAACCCACTCTCTTCACCTCACTTCCTGAGCCAGTCATTAACCTCTGTGATCTTCATTTTTCTCTCCACTGAGGCCTTTGGTACTGGCAATATCTCTGAAGAAATGTTGCATCCATTATCCCGACAGACTCTGGCAAGTTCTTGGAACCTTGCTTGGATTTCCAAAATGCTATTTCCCTCTAGATCGTTAGTTCCCAAATGCACCAGGAAATCCGGCTTCCCTCCACAATCCCTAACCAGTTTGTACACCATGAACTTTGCTCTGTGTACTGTCAGCCCAGAGATACTCACTATCTTCACCTGGCTATGGCATCCACCCCCGTCCCTCCCACTGATACCCCTAATCTACGAGTCTCCAATAACAGAACCTTAACACCGCCATCATCCTTATGGTTAGCCTCCACTATGCACTCTCAGCTCCCCATCCCCCTTTATTCGTGATCTCAATTCCATGGAGTCTTCCTGCCTTATTAGAGACCCCTTGTCACCCTACCCTTTCTGCCTCCCTCAGGTTCTTTTGCCCCTAACTCAGACCCCTTCTGAATAGGTGTCCCCTTTAACCCTCTCTTATCTGAACCATTTATCCTAGCCCCTGATGGTTTCTCCCTTCCCCACCACCATCCCTCCTCCCTTGTAATAGTACCCCTACCTCCAGAGGCTCTCTGTGGGTCCCTTCTTTACCTAGGCCCCATCTTTGGTACAGACCCCTGCTGAAGCGGCTCCTCCCTCACCTCCTGTCTCCCAGTTTCTCTCCAGTCATGCTCTCCTCCCTCATGTCTGCAATATGTTGCATTTCCCCATCTACTTAACATTTATGTTTCCCCTCTCCCTCTGGGACTATTTCTATCCTTTCCATTGCGGTCTGTGATGCCCTATGGGTATCCGACTCCCTCCCCCTGGCCTCTGTATCAGTTTCCTCATTTCCTCAACCCCTTCCTCCCCCTCTATGTCGCTTAGTAGCTCAAATTTATTGTGACACTCTATGCCAGCCTCCATCAAGTAACCTGAGTTTCCCCTGACTGCACCTCTAAACTGCCCCTCTTCCTCCCCTCTTGCTCTATTCTCTTTGGAGCTCTCTTCCCACAGTCTGCTGTTTTAGGCTTCCCACATAGCCCTCCTGACTCTTCCCCTCCACTATCTTTGTATTGAAATGTGCACCCCGTCGCTTTCCCTTAGCGCATCATCCCTATCTAGGGTCCTCTGTCCCTAATATCCCCCTCCTGCTTGCTGTAACATAACGTCCTGTAATTTCAGAGCATTGCCCCAGCATCCCTCAACCCCACCTTGCTGCCCATATCACACCCTTATTCTTGGGTACCCAACTCCCCAGCTTACTCCTTAACCAATATACTTCCTCACAATATAAGATAGCTGTCTACAGAGTGGGCAGCCTCCCTCTCTCCAAGGTCCAATTGGAGAATTATTGCCATCCCGCAGCCTGTGCAGCTCTGCCAACCTTCCGAAGATGCCTGCCATGGTGGAATATGGCCACCCTGTTTATCCCCTCTGTTTATAATGGCTCACACATTACTCAGACCCTTCCCCGAATACAGTTCCTCTCTATACTGACTGCAGTTGTTACAAGCCAATTTCAACCCCACCAATAAAGTTCCCAAGTCTCACAAACACATGCAGTCCAGTGTGTGTGTGTCCAGTCCACTAATAGGTGTGTATATGCAGACATCAGGTACCATATGATGTCACAAGCCCACCAGTTCCTGTTGCTTCAAATTTCAGTCACAAACAGAAATACACAGCCCTTCAATCCCAACCCTCAGTGGCTTTTCAGTATCACAGCCCAAGTAACAGTTCTAACTCAAAGTAGTAATTTTTAACACACAGAACTAATTTCACATACAAAACTATTCAAATATTTCAGTTAAAACAGAATATAAACCCAAACCTCTGTCCTTACCAGCCTCCTGCTTATGTTCCCAAGTGAACAATGAAAGACAAGATGATTCTTGTTAATTTCCCCTCCCCCTAACACCAGGCAAACATCACATTTAAATTTCACTCTAATTATCACTGCCAAACAAGTGTTCCCAAGCCCCAAAAGTTACAATATCACAGCCCAAGTAACAGTTCTAACTCAAAGTAGTAATTTTTAACACAGAACTAATTTCACGTACAAAACCATTCAAATATTTCAGTTAAAACAGAATATAGACCCAAATCTCTGTCCTTACCAGCCTCCTGCTTATGTTCCCAAGTGAACAATGAAAGACAAATTAACCAGCCTGGGAGCAGGTCCCAGGGTGGTAGCCTGGGTAAAACATTGGCTGCACAACAGGACACAGAAGGTAATTGTAAATGGAGTCCACTCTGAAGAAAGAGGGGTTACTAGTGGGGTACAGCAGGGTTCAGTACTAGGTTCAGTCCATTTAATGTCTTTATAAGTGACATTGCAGAGGGACTGGAAGGAAAAGTATGCCTCTTTGCAGATGACACAAAGATCTGCAACAGGGTTGATACACAAGGAGGTGTGGAAAGGATGAGAAGGGACTTGTACAAGGCTGGAGGAATGGTCAGAAGTATGGCAGCTTGGATTCAATGCAAGAAGTGCAAAATAATGCACCTAGGAAACAAAACCCAGGGAAGATTACACAATGGGGGGGTAGTAACAACAACAAAAAGGAAAGGGACCTGGGGATAATCATATCAGATGACCTTAAGGTTAGCAAGCAATGTGAAGGCAGTAGGGGAGGCTGGGGGTATACTGGGATGTATAGGGAGAGGCATCACCAGCAGAAAATAGGAAGTTGTTATCCCTCTATACAGACAGTTGGTGAAACCCCATCTGGAGTACTACATCCAGTTCCTGAGACCCATCTCCATAAGGACATAGACAGGATAGAGGCAATCAGAGGAGGGCAACTAAAATGGTGCAGGGTCTGCAAGAGAAGCCATACGAGGAGAGACTGAAGGAGCTTAATATTATACCCTTGAGGAAAGGAGGGGAGGACATGATAGAAACTTTTAAGTACCTCAGTGGAATCAACAAAGTCCAAGATGGTAGCATCTTTCAGAAAAGAGATGTGCAAGAACAAAGGGAAACAATTTAAAAGATGGAGGGTTCAGAGCAATATAAGGAAATATTTTTCAAAGAGAGGGTGGTGGATGCATGGAACAGCCTTCCTGAGGAGGTTGTGGGGTCTAAAACTGTTGGAGAATTCAAGAATACATGGGACAGACATAAGGCAATTCTTGTGGGGGTAAGAAGAAATAGGCTGTTGGTTAACTAGGATCTGCAGCTTATCCTGTAGGTAGGGAAATGGGCAGACTAGGTGAGCCAAGCGGTCCTTATCTGCTGTCAAAGTCTATGTGCTATGTTTCTATGACCTGAAATGGGCACCAGAAAGCATCACATACTTATGCATTAACATAATCCCTTGCCTGCCCAGATTGTGGAAACTAAAGGTAGAACCCTCACTGAAAGAGATCCAGAGCAAACTTGAAAGGTGGAAGAGGCTGAACTTCACAATGGCTGGTAAAATTTCCTCTATCAAGATGGTCACAGTGCCCAAGTTATTCTACATTCTGTCCATTATCCTTCTGTCACTACCCATGAGTTGGCTTTCCAAGATAGACAAAACAGTAGGGATTTCCTGTGGGAACATAAGAAACTGAGATATAGTAGAAACAAACTTAGGGCACATTGTACAGTGGGGGGGGGTGCCTCCTATGGTGGGAGGGATATAAATGGGCAGTTCAGGCCACCCAAACATTAAAATGGTTCCAAGAGCAGACAAGCAACATACCACAGTGGGTGGACATGGAAAAGGCCCAAAGCAAAACGCAGCATACGCTAGTGCTGCTCTACACCCCCCTTCCCAAACTCCTACATACACACCCTACAATAGGCCCATCATGTGCATACTGGGACAAACTTCACAAGAAAATCAAGGCAGACCCAGCCCCAAGGGATCTAGCTTCCATATGGAAGAACTAACATATAAAGGTGGACAGGAAACCCATAAACTTGCCAGGATGGAGAGTAAAGAGAATAGTACTAGTAAAAGATGTCCTGGAATACAACACCAGAAGGGTAGCCCAGTTCTTGAAACTGCAAAATTGGTGGGGCATGCTTAAAAATGAATTTTGGAGATACCTACAGATCAGGGGAGCAGTGCAGGAATATCTAAACAAGGGACCACCCCCTCCCCCTCCACAGCACTGGTACACACGTGGTTATCCGCTCCCCAAAGAACAGCTAGAATGATCTACTCCAGACTTAGGGAAATGGTCCCCTCCCAATAAGACACCTCATGGGTAAGATGAGTAGGAATGCTAGGGCAGGAGATGCCCGAGCAGCAGTGGAAGACGTACTGGAAACTTGCACACCAATCATTTCCAGATGGTAGGAGTAGATTAGTCCAGAACAAAATGACGCATGCATGGTACAAAACTCCTGAAGTCTTGCACAGGGCCAGGCTAGTACCTGACAATCTATGTTGGAGATGTCTGAATCAAAGCGGGGACCTATATCATATACTATGGGGGGGTGCAACCTAATTCACCCACTCTGGCAACAGATACAGTCTCTAAGCAAGGAAGTCCTTCAGAAAGAAATACTCCTAAGTCCTGTTCTAATGCTCTTGGGTGCAACCATGGATGTACTGCACCTCAGCCATGATGCTCACCCTTCCAGAAGTGCTTAACCTTTTGTTCAAGGTGGCAACACTAGATAGGATGATACGTTACAACTAACACGCTCTCTAAACATTACAGGTGCTGGAACCCATTCCTACTGTTTACAAAACCTAGGGCAAGTACTGGATAAGTATATTCCCTTACCCTTCATGATGGATAACTTTAACTGCTATGAGCCCAGTAAAGAAAAAATAATTAGCCTTTCGATGTGGATAGGTTATCGCCTGTACCTTGTTGTTGTTGTTGTTGATACTGCCTGCACCTGACTGTACCATGTTGATTGCTGTACCTTGTCTCTGAATTGTTACACAGAAACATAGAAACATAGACTTTGATGGCAGATAAGGACCGCTTGGCCAATCTAGTCTGCCCATTTCCCTACCTACAGGATAGGCTGCAGATCCTAGTTAACCAACAGCCTATTTCTTCCTTCCCCCCACAAGAATTGCCTTATGTCTGTCCCATGCATTCTTGAATTCTCCCACAGTTTTAGACCTACAACCTCCTCAGGAAGGCTGTTCCATGCATCCACTACCTCTCTGCAAATAATACTTCCTCATTGCCCCTGAACTGCCCTCCTTCTATCTTAAATTGTGTCCCTTTGTTCTTGCAAGTCTCTTTTCTGAAAGATGCTACCCTCTTGGACTTTGTTGATTCCACTGAGGTACTTAAAAGTTTCTATCATGCCCCTCTCCCTTCTTTCCTCAAGGGTATACATATTAAGCTCCTTTAGTCTCTCCTCATCACGGCTTCTCTTGCAGACCCTGCACCATTTAGTTGCCCTCCTCTGACTACCTCTATCCTGTCCATGTTCTTGCAGATAGGGGTCTCCAGAACTGGACACACATACTCAGATGGGGTCTCATCAACTGTCTGTACAGAGGGATAACAACTTCCTGTTTTCTGCTGGTGATGCTCTCCCTATACATCCCAGTATACCCTAGCCTCCCTACTGCCTTCTCACATTGCTTGCTAACCTTAAGGTCATCTGATATGATTACCCCAGGTCCCTTTCCTTTTGTTGTTGTTACTACCTCCCGACCCATTGTGTATTCTTCCCTTGGGTTCTTGTTTCCCAGGTGCATTATTTGCACTTCTTTGCATTGAATCCTAGCTGCCATACTTCTGACCATTCCTCCAACCTTTCCAAGTCCCTTTTCATCCTTTCACGCCTCCTTGTGTATCAACCCTGTTGCAGATCTTTGTGTCATCTACAAAAGGCATACTTTCCTTCAGTCCCTCTGCAATGTCTGATGAAGACATTAAAAGGACTGGACCAATATGAACCTATGGTGCCCCACTAGTAACCCCTCTTTCTTCAGAGTGGACTCCATTTACAATTACCTTCGTGTCTTGTTGTGCAGCCAATGTTTTACCCAGGCTACTACCCTGGGACCCACTCCCAGGCTGGTTAATTTGACTAATCTTTTGTGTGTGGGACTGTACAAATCTTGCTAAAGTCTAGGTAGGCCATGTCCACAACCTCCCTGGTCTACTACTTTGGTCACCCAGTCAAAGAAATCTATTAGATTCATCTGACATGACCTTCGCTGTAGAACCCATGCTGCCTTGGGTCCTGTGCTCCACTGGCCTCTAGATACTCAACTATTCTTTCCTTCAAGTAGCTCCATCACTTTCCCTACCACAGAGGTCAGACTGACAAGTCTGTAGTTCCTCGCCTCTATCTTGGTCCCACTTTGTGGAGAATCACATCCGCCTTCCTCCAGTCACCGGGTACCACACCATCCTCCCATGATTTATTAAAAGAGTAGCCAGTGGTTTCACTAGTTCCTCCTTAATTCTTTTTAGAATTCCGTGAATTCCATCAGACCCATTGCTTTGTCCACCTTCAGTTTTAGGAGTTATTGCAGAACCTTTCTTCTGTGAAAGGACTGGGATCGACCCCCTATCAAGAGTGCTTTGTTAATTGGATTAGGCACTTCCTCCTCTCTTTTGTGAATACTGAGCGAAATATTCGTTCAGTATCCCTGCTTTTCACTGTCCCCCTCTGCCCACCACTGTTCATTCTATTCAGTCTCACTATCCTCTCTTTGTCTTTCTACGCCGCTGATGTACCTATAAAGGTGTTATCCCTCTTCTTAACTGAGTTGGCTATCTTTCCTCAGTTTGGGCCTTTGCTATTCTGACTTCCTTCCTGCTTCCTTCTGCCTTAACTGGTACAGCTGTCTGTCCTGCTCCTTCTGTGTTTCCTTATGCTTCCGGAATGCTATCTTTTCTTCCTGACTTTCACAGCCACCTTTTTGAGAACCATAGTGGTTTTTCTTTCGTTTGATTTGTTTATTTGCTTCACAAAAGGCTTGCTGCCTCTGTGATGGCAGTTTGATGATTCCCCATTGTTGCTCCACATCTCCTTCTATCCTGTTTGCTAGTGCTTTTCTGAGGCACTCTCCCTATCTTGCCAAAGTCAGCCCTCCTAAAGTCCAGTACCTCACTTTTGTATGGCTTGACTCTGTACTTCAAGGCTTCAACATAGAACCACACTGTTTTATGGTCACTTGTCCCCAGATGGCAACCCACTTAGATCTGAGATCCTCTCACTGCCCCTATTTGAGAGTAATGAGGTCCAAGATTGCTCCTCATGAGAGTGGGTTCCCAAACTAGCTGTCTAATGCCTGCCACCTGTAGGGCATCAAAATGGCCCTGCTCTTGGATGTGGCTGCATCAAATGTGCTCCAGTTAACATCTGGCATACTCAGGTCTCCCATCCACAGTATCTCCCCTTTCTCTGCCATTCTAAGAATGCCTTCTATCATATCCTTGTCCATTTCCTCCCCCTGACATGGGAGTCTGTACACAACCCCTGTCCGGGATTGTGTGCCCTTTCCAGTCTCCAAGGTGACCCACAGTGCCTCCTCTCCTCCCTGTTTACTCTTTTGTTCAGTTGCTTTTTATCCCTTCCTTTACATGAGAGCTCTCCTCCCCTCTTCTCCCCTGCCTTTCTCTCCTGTAGGTTATGTACCCTGGTATGTTAACACCCCAGTCATGGTTCTCTGTGTACCATGTCCTGCTACGATATCCAGGCATCCCTCTTCCATCAAGGCCACCAGCTCAGGGAGCTTGTTGCCCAGACTACAGGCATTGGTACTCATTACCCTCCATTTCCTGATGGCCTTACTCCCTTTTGCCCCATCCCTGTCCTTCTTGCCTTTGTCACTTTCTCCATTTACCCCAGCCCTTCTCCCTATCGACACCTCTATGTTGGTGTTTGCCACACTTACTACCATGATTATTTGGGGGGCTAGGATTTCCTCCTTCTCCAGTAGTGCCTCCCCTAGCTAGTTTAAAATCATGCCAATGAAGCATTTAAACCTATCACCTAGGATCCTGGTTCCCTCCCGGACAGATGCAGCCCATCATGCCAGTATAGGCTTGCATCACTCCAGGTGGACCCCCAGTCCCCAATGAAGCAAATCCTGAATTCCACACCAGTTTTCAACCACTGATTGAATCCCATGATGCGGAACACCTAGCCTTTCCTATGCCATAGATGGCAGCACCCCGAGAAGGTTACCATGCGTGCTACTTGACTAAGGCCCTCCCAATTCCACAAACTCTTCCTTCATTTCTAATCCTTTCTTAGCCAGGTCATTTGTCCCTAGGTGGACAATGACATCTAGCTCCCTCACTGTGCAGCTGCTCCGGCAATCCTGAGGATTCGCTCCCTTCCCTCAAGCCATGGCACCAGGCAGGCACCCCTCCCCTCCCTTCCTCCCCAGTTCTACCTTCCTAACAATGGAGTCCCCACCAGGAGTTGCTTCCTTCCTGGGGTCCTCTGCCACCCTCCTGTGGGTCTTCTTTGTGGAGGTTCCCAGCATCCTCCTTGGTCTCCACTGCGGGTGCCTCCATAGAGGAACCACACTTTGCCAGAATGGCATAGGGTGTGGAGGTACAACTGGAAGGATGCACCTCTGTTCCACCACCCTCACCTCCCTGAGCCCACTGTGGTCCAACCACTCCTCTTTCTTGGCAACCTCTGAGGCAATGGCAGTGGCACTGGTGGTCCCTGGATGAAGTGGAGGTCCCACAAATCCTGGCCAACTCAGCCTGGAGATGAGCAACCTCCTCCCTCAGCCCAGAGGTGACTGCAGATGGGACAACACCGTATCCTCCAGAACATCTCCCGGAAGACTGCTACCCACAGCCACTGCACTGCACCACTCAATCATGTCTTATTTCTGGCCCCTTAACTGTTTGCAATCCTTACTCTTTCCTCTGTTTTTCTCTCTCTCCTTACTTTCTGCCTGTGTGCCCTTTAAGCTCCTGATTGTCCTGTTCTGAGACAAGAATATCCTATATTTCTCAGTAGACCACTTACTTGCTCAGGGCAGACCTCCAGCAGCTAGAGGGGCGGAGGCTTCTCTTGCCCTTCTGGGATGGTGGGTCTTTGGTGGTTCTGTGATCACTCACTTTCTGCTCCCAAACAGGAAGTTCCTGTTGTCAGTCAAATCCTGTGCCTATAAAAGTAGAACTAGCTTTGGGTGAGGGGTGGAGGGAGGAAGGAGGCAATATAGTCCCAGCAGAGAAGTCAGTCAGCTTAGCATCCTTTTTCCTGATGTCTTCTGCTAAGCTATTAGCAGAATCTTTCTAAGGCAGTCTTTAAATGTAGCTTCCTTCTAGCTAAGCCACTCTCCTACTTACTAGATCTTTCTACAAGTAATTTAAACCTCACAGCAGTTAAGTCCTTTCAATCACCTGAGATTTACATAGATAACTGTTCAGATACCCATTCAGTTCAGTTAACCCAGACAAACACACACTTTTTTTTTGTTTTGTATGTTAGTTTTTTTTTACCCTAAATTAAAGGTCCAAGTCCAAAGTTCTTCTACTTTAGTCCCAGCAGAGAAGTCCAGTCACACAGCAGTCCTTTTTCCTGGTGTCTTCTGCCAAGCTATTGTTATTGCCTGTACCTCGTAATTCTCCCGGGTCGCATCTGAAAATAGGCACTTGACTATCTAGCGTGCTTATCTGGTTAACAAAAGCTGAATAAATATATGAATTAAATAAATAAATAGGTTAGAAGGTACTGTTACCACAAGCTATGCACAATCAGGTTCTTAGAGTAACATGGGGGTCCAGTAAACAGTTTGTCTGTGGTTCAGTGATTCTTTGTGAGCATTTATTTATTGCTCACGGCAGCGCTATGGCCACATAACGGACAAAGGACCAAGGGATATGGTAGTCAACTCTAAGAGCTGGTACCTGCCCCCCAATCTTGGAAGGGAAGGTGGAGCCCATGGGATTGGAGTGACAGAGCAATGTGTCTACAGTATATCCAGGTATGTCATAGTTGTCTGTATTCTCTGTATGTCCTCAAGGTGCTGTACAAAACTATGTATGATGAACTTGCACAATTAATGTCTTTTGTAAAATGTAATGAAACTAATAAAAAGTTTACGCAAAAAAATAAAAAATGAAAGTAAAAAAAAAAGACTGCTCACCTTTCTGATGTTACCACACAAAAGGTGTTTGTTTACATTGTAGCTCAACTTGCACTGCATCTTTCTTGAGCATGGGAACACCCTAACAGAATCTAGCCACTTACGATGCAGTGGGAGGAGAGGGGACTATTGCATCATGAATGGTTGAATTGTTTGGGGGTGTTCCTAATGTTTAGGATATATGCAGTAAGAGTAGATCTAGGATTTGAAGCAAACAGCTGTGCGAAAAAAAACTTCTGCCAATGGAATTTGTGCAAAAGTCGGACTGTCGCTTCTGTGAAAGTTCTGAAATTCCTACTTAGAACAGCAGAATAAATATGAGAACAATGGAAATTAATGAATTAAAATGCAGAAAAATACATTCTACAGAACTGATCACTGTCAGAGGTCAGTTCTGCAGAATTTCTTTTGGCAGTTTAATACAATTACTCAGCAATTCATACATTCATTCCACAGTTCAGTGAGTCACTGAACTGCAGAATGAAAGTAAGAATTGCGTTATTTGGGTCTAAGCCTCTGCTTGAGGCTACAAACATATGATGCAGACTTGTAAAAGGAATTCTTAGTTCTTTCCAACTATGAGCACAGTATCTGTATGATAGCAGCTTGACTAGCTTCTTTAATCCTCGGGGGGGGGGTACATAACTCAGTGAGGTACAAATGAACAGCTGTTATGCTGACATTTAATCTAATATGGTAAGGCTTGCTCAACTTCTTTTGTTTTTTCAAACCATGCTTTGATATATTTTTCAATACATTTTATAAAGACGTAAAATAAATCACAATACAAGAATACTGTATATATACATATATAAAGGCCATACATAAATAGACTAAACAAAATTAAAAAAGTACATTACAAGACAAAATAGATACCAGCCTAAAGAAAAAGCTAATTAAGTTGCATTCATTCCGTATTTCTTAAAAAGAGATGTGAACTAATACACAAATACCTTTTATCTTTTAATCTTTTAATGGGGAAAATACGTTGTACGCATATGGCACAGCTGCCCTCAGTCTTGCTCAGCTAATATTTCCAAGATAGTCTTATTCTCTTTTACAGCCATATAGTGGAAAAAAGGGAGCCAACGACCCTGCAATTTATCTTTCTGTAATCTTACTCTGGCTGTCAATTTCTCCATTACTAGGATTCGAAGGCAGTTAGCATACCACTTCTCCAATGTTGGGGGCATCACTAAAAGCCAGCATTGTGTCACTGTCTCTAAAGCAACTGTTACTAATATATAATAAAAATAAATCTGTGATTTAGTGTGAATCCCTATCGGAGGCAAACCAAAGAGCTAATTTTGCAGTGAAGAAGGACCAGGGACATTGAAAATGTTCCCAACCTCTTCACCAAGGGTGCTCCAATAGTGTGGTAAACTGGGGCATGTCCAGAAGATATGGATATAAGTACCCCTATCAGTTGAATATCTCCAACATACGTCTGAGGTGTGACTCTCAAAATGTTTTGTCACCTCTGCGGTGCGAAAATATCTTAAAATTACTCACCAGTGAAATTCTCTCAATGAGGCCGATGCTGTGGTGATGTGTATCCCTGCCCATATTTGTTTCAAACAACATGAAGTCTTGCTGTATTCTGACTATATGCAGTGATCTCCAACTCTTGAACTGCCCCAGAGAGTTAAGTCTATGCCAAGGCATAGAACGTTGAGCTCGAGCTCAGTTTTCAAACCTCTGTCCATAGTACTCTGCAGTGTAACCATCAGATTCTTTACTCCGCCATACTGTGAAGTCGCTCTGGAGATTCTTCCTGTGCTTTGGTTCGGTTAAAGTACGCATCAGTCGGTTTTCGAAACTGCGTTTTTTCTATTCAGTATTCTTACCTCTGTCTCGGTACCAGTAAGGTGGTAGAACTGTAGGTAGTGTTATAATTGTCTATTTTGTTTAAGAAATTGTTTTGTTTGGTTCTTTGATGGTCGGTTCAGTTCAGAATCAAAACTATTTGAATCTGTGCTTGTAAGATTTCTTTGTGGTTTTCTGGTACTCATAGGCTCCTAAAAAATCTGATTTCAGGATTTTTTTAACCGACCCGTGACACGGTTGGAACCGATAGATGTGCAGTCGCCTGGCTTAACCGCCGTGTAAGGTGATTTTTTGGTTGAAGGCATGTCTGAGAAACCTAGAAAGAAAACCAGACCCACTGGGTTTCAGCACTGTACCGAGTGTAGGGCCTTTGCTAAGGTCGATCCTCACCTCGTCTGTGTATATTGTCTGGGGTTTGACCACCTCAAAGAAGACTGCCAAATATGTAAAACCTTCCCAAATCCACTCTCAACACATGCTTGAGTAGGCTAAGGGAAAGGGAGGCTGAGAAGTCCGCTGACCCAGATGGCCAGCCCAGTTCGGTTACAGCTGAAGCTGAGGAGGTGCCCACTGACCTGGGCAATACCTCCTCGGACAAACAGAGAACCGATTCTGCGGAATCGGTTCCGACTAAAAGAAAAAGAAAATCAGCCGTTTCAGATCCGACTTGCCATGGTCCGACCGCTGAGGAAATAGTGAAAGCGATTTCTATTGTTCAACTGGTGTCGGTTCAACGCCGGTCAGTTCGGTCAAAGGTTTTGACTTCAGATGTGGATCCTGACACTTATTATGAGGGCGATTGGGAGGAAGATGAAGATTCTGAAGAAGATGAGGGCCTGGATGAGCCAGTAGAGCCTGACATCTCCCTAGACAGGCCTTCTCAGGTTTCTCCTCCCAGGCTTTCTGAGTCCCCCTTCCCATTTCTTGTTTTACAAGAAAGTGACTGAGACTCTTCAGCTTCCTTTGGAAAAGGCTGAACAGGATCAGGAGGAACCTGACTTTCTGGAAATGATGGATGTCCCAGAGTCAGAGGGTGTCTATTCCCTTACATAAATCCTTGGGAAAACAGACACAAAAACTTTTGCAATTTCCCTACTGCCATACCTCCTGTGGAAAAATGAATGGACAGGAGGTATGCTTTGTCAGGTTCTGAGACAGAATTCCTTTATAATCATAGCAGCCATGTTGGGGTAGTACAAGCTGCAGCCTGTGACAAGGCTAACATTCCTCTGGCATCTCATCCCCAGACAAGGATTCCAGAAAAGTGGATGCCATGGCAAAGAAGCAGTACTTGGCATCCTCTTTGGGACTCAGACAATCTAACTATATGGCATACACTGCCAGGCACCAGAAATCTATGTGGGATATGGTTCATGGAACTGGCTAAGATTGCCCCTCCCCAGCTAACCAGTGAGCTTGAGCAGGTGGCTGCAAATGGTATAGAGGCAACTAAAGTGCAATTTCATGCTGCTGTTGACTCTAATGATGTTCATTCCAGGGTTATGGCTACATCTATCTCCATGAGGAGATTTGCTTGGCTTAGGTGTACCAACCTCTCAGGCCAAGACCATGGATTTTACTGTAGTTGGTAATTCTCTGTTTGGGGATCAAACAGAGAATTACATGAAGAACATGGACAAATAAAGGCTCACTTATAGGAGTGCTGCATCTAAAGAGAAGCAGACTACTCCTCAGAGGCAGCAGTTTCGGGGCAGGGGCAGGCCTTTTTACCAAGCCCAGGCCTCCTCCTCTTCTTTCCAGCAGAAGGGGTTCTTTAGGGGAAAAGGTAGACATGGGGTAACCAGGACCCCAGCAGCTACTCAGTCCAAGTCCCTGCCAAGCAGACACCCTAAGGTGTCAGTCAGGGTTGCCTCCCCAATCCCAGTAGTGGGCAGGCTGGCTCACTACTCCCAGGCCTGGGAGTCTATTTTATTTCAGACAAGTGGGTGCTGGAAGTAGTGAGCCAGGGACTTGTTCTCAGTTTCAAAAGACTCCCAAAAATGAGAGCAAAGTCTTTCAGTCCTCTCTCTCCCTTGGAGACAAAGGGCCTAGAGGCAGAAGTCTCCTCTCTTCTGCTTCTACAAGCAGTGGAGAAGGTACCTCTTTGTCACAGGAGAAAAGGATTATATTCAAGATACTTCCTTACCCCCAAAAAGAGAGGGGAGTGGAGACCCATATTGGATTTAAGGTACCTGAACAAGCATTTGACAAAACCAAAGTTCAAAATGGTGACTCTGGGAGTAATTCTTCCCTCTCTGAGACCAGACGACTGGCTAGCCTCCCTGGATCTCAAGGATGCCTACCTCCACATACCTATCAGACATTCCCACGGAAAGTACCTCAGGTTCGAGTTGCCCTCAGGCCATTACCAGTTCAGGGCCATGCCCTTCGGCCTAACATCTGCTCCAAGTGTGTTCACCAAGTGTCTTGCAGTGGTGGTGGCATTCCTCAGGAGGCAGGGCATCCTTCTGTTTCCATACCTGGACGACTGGCTTATAGTAGGCCAGTCCTCAGACCGAGTCAAGTCAGTTCTAGAGGTCACTCAAAGACTTCTAGAATCATTGGGCTTTATTCTAAATTTGGAGAAGTCTGTCCTAGAGCCAGCCCAGCTTCTCACGTTCATAGGGGTGGAAATAGATACAGTGCAAGCAAGGGCTTTTCTTCCTCCCTCAAGGGTTCAATCTCTGACCACTCTGGCTTCCTCTTTTCATCCTCTGGTGTCTCATCCGGCCAGACACTTCCTACAGCTGCTGAGACGCATAAGAGCTTCCACAGCAGTAGTTCAGGGAGCAAGATTTAAAATGAGAGATATTCACTTTCATCTCAGATCTTTCTGGTCTCAGAAGAATGACCCTCTCTCTCCAAACTGGTTCCAGTTTCCAAAGTCCTGGTCCAGGCTCTTTAGTGATGGTTGGACAAGGACAACCTTTGACAAGGGGTCCCCTTTATTACTCAGGCTCCTTCAGTGATTCTCACCACAGACGCCTCCCTCTTGGGGTGCGGAGGAGCGCACCTAGATCATCTCACAGCTCAGGGAATTTGGTCTCACCAGGAATCCCTGCTGTACATAAATCTTCTTGAATTAAGAGCTGTCTTTCTAGCACTCCAGATATTCTCAACAGTTGTTCAAGGGAAAGTGGTACAGGTCAGAACAGGCAAGATCACAACTATGTGGTACATCAACAAACAGGGAGGCACTCAGTATTCATCCTTGTGCACAGAGGCCATGAAAATTTGGTCCCTAGCCTATTCCCTTCAGGTTTCCCTGGTAGCAGTGCACCTCCCAGGGAAGGACAACATCCTAGCGGATGCTCTCAGCAGGATTTCCCAGGGTCACCACGAATGGACCCTAAACCCTGTCATTCTTCAGGTCATTTTGAGCAGATGGGGCATCCCAGAGATAGATCTCTTTGCAGCCCCAGACAATCATCATCATCTTCCTCTCTATTGCTGCAGACCACCCCTCCTGGACTCTGTCCCGCAGGATGCTCTTCTACTGAACTGGGCAAGCAGGTTTCTGTATGCATTTCCTCCTTTTTCTCTGATATTCAGGGTTCTGATAAAAATCAGGTCTCAGCCTTGTAAGGTGATTCTGGTGGCCCCAGACTGAGTCAGACAACCTTGGTATCCTCTACTGTTGTCACTCTCGGCAACACTGCCCTTGTGTCTCCCCAGGTAGTACAATCTCCTCACCTCTTCCCAGGGAAGGATTCTATACCCCAACCTTCAGTCTCTCAGACTCAAAGCCTGGCTCTGGAAGAGCTAGAATGTTAAAGTTTGCATCTGTCCCAAGCAGTCTCAGACATTTTAAAAGATAGTAGAAAACCTGCTACGAGGAAGACTTACAATTCCAAATGGAAAAGGTTCAGGTTCTGGTGCTCCAGCAGGCATATTAAGCCAGAGCTGACTGATATTGCCACTGTTTTGGACTACCTGGTGCATCTTAATGATTTAGGTCTCTGGTCTACTACCCTCAAGGTACATTTGGCAGCTATGTCTGCTTTTCTTTCGGCTGGTAAGGCCTCTTCTCTAGTTTCTCATACAGTTTTCAAAAGGTTTTTCAAAGGCTTGCTCCATGTCAATCCTCCTTTTCGAGAGCCTACTCCTTCTTGGGATCTGAACATCTGTATTGTACAACTTATGCAGAGCCCTTTTGAACCCTTATATTCAGCTGAGCTGAAATACCTGACTTAAAAAAACATATTTTTGGTAGTCATTACCTCAGCTAGGAGAATCAGTGAATTATAGGCCTTGTCAGTGGAACCTGATTTCATTTCCTTTCATAGGGATAAAGTGGTCCTTCGCACCAATAGAAAATTCCTTCCCAAGGTAGTGTCAGATTTTCATCTGAACCAGTCTGTCTCTCTGCCTGTCTTTTTCACTGATCATTCTTCTTCTGCAGAGAGGAGGTTACACAGTCTGGATGTAAAAAGGGCTCTTAGTTACTATATTGAGCATACTAAGGCCCATAGGAAAGATTGTTCTCAGTTATTCCTCACTTATGGGGAGGTGGGTAAGGGCAAGCCTGCTACCAAAAGGTCTATTGCCAGGTGGAATGTCTCTTGTATCCAGTTCTGCTATTCCAAACTTGGGAAGGAGTCTCCCTCAGGCCTGAGGGACCATTCTACCAGAGGTATAGCTGCTTCGGTCACAGCAGCTAGAGATATACCTCTAGTGAATATATGTAAAGCAGCTACCTGGAAATCTGTTCATACTTTCACTAAGCATTACTCTTTGGACATCCTGTCATGAAGTAATGCTAGGTTTGGCACAGCGGTGCTGCAGACCCTGTTCCCAAAATAGGTTCTTTCACTCCCTCCTCCAAGGGGGTACTGCTTGGTAGTCTGCATATAGTCAGAATACAGCAAGACTTCATGTTGTTTGAAGAAAAAATTACTTACCATAGTAATGTTGCTTCTTCTAATGATATCTTGCTGTATTCTGACCTTCCTCCCTGCCTTCCCTCCTGGAACCTATTAGTTTTGGGATGTGGTGGGCAGGCACAGTGCTTCACCCCAGAGGTGTCCTAGACATGCCCCCATCTTGGGGACTCTTTTTTTCTTGCTTTAATTTTCAGAATCACTACCTTTTTGAGTTCTTTTGTTTTTTTTGACTTGAGTCTTTGACCTAGAACCTTGATTAGCCATTTGGCTCTAAAATTTTAAACTATTTCTTATACAGAGTTAGCTAGTTTAGTGCTTGTAAGAATCTGATGGTTACACTGCAGAGTACCACAGACAGAGGTTTGAAAACCGAGCCCGAGCTCAACGTTCTATGCCTTGGTATAAAGTTAACCCTTAACTCTCTGGGGCAGTTTAAGAGTTGGAGATCACTGCATGTAGTCAGAATACAGCAAGACTCCATTAAAAGAAACAACATTACTATGGTAAGTAATTGTTTCTTCCATTCCGTCTCCTCCAACTGAACACCAGCCTCTACCTGCCAGGTCATTTTGAGGTGTTTCATTTGGTAACAAGTCAACTATTTGAGATACTTTACCCCTAGTATGTGGTGTTCTGGCTATATTAAATAATAACTCCTGCAAGGGATTGGGTTTTATACTCTGTGTGAGTCCCACATTTTGTTCCCTAAGGTAATGTCTTAATTGAAAATACTGGAATAGGTATCTCCGGGTACACCAAATTCTATTTGAAGTTGTTGGAATGACTTAATTGAGTTTGCCGTATAGAATTATCCCAATGTGACCAAATCTTTCTTTGTCCAATTACGGAAGCCTAAATCCCATTTGTAGGGCATAAATCTAGACATGCCCTTAAGGGGGTGGTGGTTGTCATTTTCATATCTAACTTAACCCAAGCACATACCTCTCCCCACGAGATTTTTAGGATTGACACCCATGGATTGTTAGTGGCTAGTTTCTGGTAGCTTGTGGTGTTCATATGTGGCATATTCACTATTATTTCATTGTAAAATTAGCTCTTTTCTATTTCTACCCATAAAAAGGATTTCTGTATGTGAAAGGAAGGGTATCAGAGCCTGCAGCTGGTCTGCCCGGTAGCATTTTTGAAAATCCGGTAAGGCAATTCCACCCTTAGATTTAGATAACCTCATAGTCTTCAGGTGAAGCTACCTCTGGCTGCAAGCTGCAACACTGGACTTAAGATTAGCAAGAAAGTGAGTAGTGCTCACAACAGAGGGAGGTGAACTTTACAATTTACAATTCTCTTTAGTTTGAAGCAGATTCCTTAGGAAACTTAATATTCTTCAGGTGGAGGATACTTCTAACTGAAGGGTGAAATAAGCAACTTAGAATTATCAGAAAAGGCAGTCTTTCAATCAACAGAGGGAGGTGGAGTTTGCTTTACTTGTTACAATTGTTAAGATTTTACTGTTTTCTGTGTTTCTGCCCTTCTGACTTGATTGGAGTTAGTGATTGACTGTTTGCATTGCAATATTTGTAATACTGTGAGTATTCACTGGGCTAAGAATTTGTCATAAGCCCTGAATTGAGAGCAGGTTACAGGCTGTGTATTGGACCCAGACAGTCCCTAGGGGGGTGAAAACTGTTTTTTCTTTGTTTACCTCAGTGCCTTATAAGGCCAAGACAGACTGTGTCAGGAAGTGCTTAAATCATAGCTACTAATCAGCCAATAGCTCTGGAAGAATCTTACAGACCTTGATAAAAGTACTAATTTTAGCAGGCTCATCAGATAACCTCATAGTCTTCAGGTGAAGCTACCTCTGGCTGCAAACTGCAACACTGGACTTAATTTTCCTAGTCAAACTATCTCTTATTGGGAACTGCATACTGAACATAGGATTTGCAAGAAAGTGAGTTGTGCTCACAACAGAGGAGGGAACCTTTCAATTGTCTTTGCTTTGTAGCAGATATACTGCAGGTGGAGGCTGCTTCTAACTGAAAGGTGAAATAAGGTATTTACAATTACCAGGAAAAGACAGTCTTGTTACAATTCTTAAGATTTTCAGTGCAGGAAGAGTTCAAAGCATAGCTCACTTATTTTGGGACTGACTGCTTTCAGAGCACAAACCACCAGGCTGTTTTGGGGCTGGGAGGTTTACCTGTGTCTGACTTGAATGTCTGGATTTTCTCTGTTTGAGAAGCAGGATTTCTCTGTCAAATTGTTGTGTATAGTATCTTGCAGACAGGAAGGCACTCATCGAGTGGTGGGTCAGAGCTCTTAGCTGATTGTTTTGTGAGGGCACAGGGTAAACAGGGAGGAGAAGAAGCACTGTGGGTAAATTTGGAGACTGGCAATGGCACCACAATCTGCACAGGGTTATATACAGACCCTTCTCAGGGGGAGGAAATGGACAAGGAAATGATAGAAAGTATACTTAGTATGGCAGAAAAAGGGGAGATATTGCTGATGGGTGATCTGAATATGCCAGATGTTAACTGGAGTGCAGTTGCAGCAGCCACTTCTAAGAGTGGGGTTATTCTAGATGCCCTACAGGGGCATGCCTTAGACAACTAGTATTGAGCCCACTCAGAGGGAACAATCTTAGACCTGGTTCTCTCAAATGGACATGAGGAGAGGATCACAGATGTGAAGTGGTAGCCATCTGGGAACTAGCAACCATCGAACAGTATGGTTCACAATAAACACAGCAATAGAGTCAAGCCATATAAAGACAAAGGTACTGGATTTTAGGAGGGCTGACTTTGTCAAAATGGGTGAGTGCCTAAGGAATGCACTAGCAAATGGGCAGGAAGGAGGGGTGGAAGAACAATGGGGAATAATAAAAACTGCCATCACAGAGGTAACAAGCCGTTGTGTAAAGCAAATAAACAAAACGAAATGATGTAAGAAACCACTATGGTTCTCAAAGGAAGTGGCAGTGAAGGTTCAAGAGAAAAAGAAAGCATTCAGGAAGTACAAAGAATCACAGAAGGAGCAGGACAGAGAACTGTATCAGTTAAAGCAAAAGGAAGCTGGGAAGGCAGTCAGAACAGCAAAGGCCCAAACCGAGGAAAAGATAGCCAACTCAGTTAAGAAGGGGGATAAAACCTTTATAGGTACATCAGGGAGCAAGTAAGACCAAGAGAGGATAGTGAGGCTTAGTAAAGGGAGGGAGGGTGGGCAGGGTGACTGTGAAAAGGCAGAGATACTAAACAAATACTTTTGCTCAGTATTTACAAAGGAAGAGGAAGTACCTAAAACAAACAGTAGAAACACTCTGGATACAGAAGTTGATACCAGCCCATTTACAGAAGAAAGGGTTCTGAAAGAACTCTTAAAACTGAAGGTGGACAAAGCAATGGGGCCTGATGGGATTCATCCCAGAATTCTAAAAGAACAAGGTAGAACTAGTGACACCACTGACTACCCTCTTTAACAAATCATGGGAGGATGGGGTGGTACCGAGGACTGGAGGAGGGCAAATGTAATTCCTCTCAAAAGTGGGAGCAAGGCAGAAGCAGGAAACTACAGACCTGTTAGTTTAACCTCAGTGGTAGGGAAAATGATGGAATCACTTCTGAAGGAAAGAATTGTTGAGTATCTAGAGGCCAGAGGGGCACAGGACCCAAGCAGCATGGATTCATAGCAGGAAGGTCATGCCAGACAAATCTGATAGATTTCTTTGACTGGGTGACCAAAGTAGTAGATCAGGGAGGGGCTGTGGACATGGCCTACCTAGACTTTAGCAAGGCATTTGACACAGTCCCACACAAAAGATTAATATACAAGTTAGCCAGCCTGGGAGTGGGTCCCAAGATGACAGCCTGGGTAAAGAATTGGCTGGAGAATAGGACACAGAGAGTAATAGTAAATGGAGTCCACTCTGAAAAAAGGGGTTACTAGTGGGGTATGAGGGTTCAGTATTAGGACCGGTCCTCTTCTATGTCTTTATAAGCGACATTGCAGAGGGACTGAAGGAAAAGTATGTCTCTTGCAGATGACACAAAGATCTGCAACAGAGTTGATGCACAAGGTGGAGGGAAAGGATGAGAAGGACTTGGCAAGGTTAGAGGAATGGTCAAATGTATGGCAGCTTAGATTCAATGCTAAGAAGTGCAAGGTAATGCACCTGGGAAACAAAACCCAGGGAAGAGTACACAATGGGGGTGAGATACTAACAACAACAAAATGGAAAGGGACCTAGGGGTAGTCATATCAGATGACCTAAAGGTGGGAAAGCAATGTGAGAGGGCAGCAAGGAGGGCTGGGGGGATACTGGGATGCATAGGAAGAGGCATCACCAGTAGAAAACAGGAAGTTTTATTCCTCTGTACAGACAGCTAGTGAGACCCCATCTGGAGTACTGTGTGCAGTTCTGGAGACCCAATCTCTGCAAAGACATAGACAGGATGGAAGCTGTCCAGAGGAGGGCAACTAAAATGGTGCAGGGTCTGCACCGGAAGACAATGAAGAGAGACTTAAGGAGCTTAATATGTATAGCCTCGAGGAAAGGAGGGAGAGGGAGACATGATAGAAACTTTCAAGTACCTCAAGGGAATCAACAACGTCCAAGAGGGTAGCATCTTTCAAAAAGAGTGTGCAAGAACAAGGGGGCACAATTTGAAGATAGAGGGGGGCGGCTCAGAGGTAATTTAAGGAAGTATTTTTTCACAGAGAGGGTTGTGGATGCATGGAACGGCCTTCCAGAGGAGGTTGTGGAGTCAAAAACAGTGGTGGAATTCAAGCATGCATGGAGCAGTCATAAGGCAATTCTAGGGGTTGGGGGTAGGAAGAAGTAGGCTGCTGGTTAACTAGGACCTGCAGCTTATCCATCAGGTAGGGAAATGGGCAGACTGGGTGGGCCAAGCGGTCCTTATCTGCCGTCAAATTCTATGTAAAGGTAAAGGATTCTCCTTTTTACCCTGGAGGATTCACTTGCCCATATAAACTTAGTAACTTTTTTTTCAGGGTTACCCAAAAGGAACTATGAGGTTTAAGGGGAACAGCTAACAAGACAAAAAGAAATCTAGGCAGCACATCCATGCATATACATTCAATACGACCAGCCATTGATAAAGGTTGCTCCTTCCATTTGTTGTAGTTGGTTTGTACCATCTGAAGAAGTTGCTGATAATTCGCAACATATAGACTTTTCAAATCCTTAGGGATCCAGATCCCCAAATAACGAAAACCAGCATGCAACCAATTGAAGGGCCCCACCGAAGGGAAGGGGCGAATGGAATTTGGCTTATCGGGAGCATTTCTGTTTTTATTTCATTAATTTTAAAGCCTGAGACACTCCCAAACTCTTCCAAAAGAGTCTGGATGTAAGGGTATGACTGAGCAGGATTAGTAACATATAAAAGTGTGTCATCAGCATACAGGGAGATCTGCACCTCCGATCCCTGCACCTTTATCCCCTTGTAGTCTTGAGATAGACGGACCATTGCTGCTAACAGCTCCATACTTAGAGCAAATAGGAGGGGAGAGAGCAGGCAACCCTAGCTGGTACCTCTTCTAATTGGAAAAGCTGGGGAGAGAAAACTCTATTCACGCTTACCTCAGCCCAAGGATCTTGATATAAATTCCCGATCCAGGATTGGAATCTCTCCCCCAAACTAAACTTCTGCAATGTATTCTGTAGATTTATCTAATCAAGACAATCAAACACCTTTTCAGCATCACGTGAAATGATCACATGTAAATTATCCTTAGGGAAAGACTCCACTGCAGACATAACATGTAACAGCAAGCGTATATTAGCTTGTATGTGTCTACTGGGAATAAATCCGGTTTGATCAGGGTGTACTAAATAAGTTATTATTTTCTGCAGCTGAGCCCCCATGATCTTTGCAAATATCTTGGCATCCTGGTTTAGGAGAGAGATTGGTCAAAAACTGACACATAATGTTGGATCTTTCCCCTGTTTCGGTATAATCGAGATCAGGGCTCCATTCCAAGTGTCTGGAGTCACTCCCTCCTCTTGTGATGCATTACAAATTTTTGTGAGATAGGGAGTCAATTCTTTAGTGAAGGTTTTATAAAACTCCAATGTAAAGCCATCGGGACCTGGTGCTTTGCTAGATTTGAAGGACTTCATGGCAAGAACCACATCCTTTAAAGTAATTGGAAAATTTAGCTTCTTCTTCTGTTCCTCCAGCAAGCAGGGAAGCTGTATTTTATTTAAAAATTCAGTGATCCTTTGGGAATGGTCTTGTCTCCACTCAACACTATAAAGCTGTTGAAAAAATTCACAAATTCTTGTGCTAGCTGGGTGGGTTGTGAAAGTAGAGTTTGGGGGTTACCAGCCTTGCAAATCTGTAGGATATATTTGTCCACTGCTTGTTTATGTAAACACAGAGCTAGTAGTCTACCCGCTCTCTCCCCCCATTCATAATATGTTCTTCTAGGGTATAGTAACGTATTTCCGTTCACCTTAACATTAAATGATTATATTTCTCCTTAGATTGTTGGAGATCTGGCAGGAGGGCTGGATTTCTAGTTCACTTGTGATCCTCCTCTAATTTCTTTATATGATCTAATGCCTCCTTGAGTGAATGATTATGTTGTTTATTTCTATGGGAGGCATATGCAATTGTGAGGCCTCTAATAAGTGCTTTTTTAAACCATCCCATATATATTTGAGAGATGTTTCAGTCTTTGAATTTTCATTAATATAATTCTTTATAAGTGTCTGAACCAACTCCATGTACTCTTTATCATTTACTAAGCCAGGGTCAGACCTCCATAAGCCTCTATTCCTGGGGAGTCCCTGACAAATCTTTGCTGAAATCAAAGCATGATCTGAAAAAGTGACAGGATGAATTTGAATATCATTGAATGTGTGTGCCCACCCTTCTGAGTATAAAATCTGTCCAGATGGGAGTAAGAGCCAGTAGAGGCTGAATAAAATGCATAGTCTTTTGTCTGGGGATTTTGTAAATGCCATGGATCTATCATTCCTGACTCTGCACAAAGCATCATTAGTAAGCAGGAGTAGGCTCTATCTGTTCTTAAACCAGGAGAATTTTTATCAAAATCTGAATCTTTCACACAGTGCCCGTCCCATGCCATTATGATTTGCCCTTCTGGGAGATCTGAGATCTCCTTAAACAAATATCTAAAAAATTCCCCCATGGGTGGAGTCAGGGCATAAATAAATATAATGTGTACTGGATCACCCCCAGATTTCCAGAGACTGCCACCAATCTGCCAGTACCAGCCACTTTGACCCCTGTGGCCTATATGGAGGCTCCTTCTGATCAAGACTGCCACTCCTGCTTTTTAGTTTGTGGATGTGAATCTGAGTGTACAGTACCCACCCGTTCCCCCTCCTAACTTTAAATGTTCAGCCTGTGACAATTTAGTCTCTTGAATACATGCTATATCGCAACGTATTTTGCCTAACTCTTGTAAAATCCTGGTATGCTTTATAACATGATTGAGCCCCTTCACACTGATTGACCAAATTAGTAAAGAAGCCATTTATATAGTTGGTTGAAGGATTCTACTTTCTTAATCCAAACATTCTCTCCTTCTCTTATCCCCCTCCTACCCCAATCAGACAACCATAAAGAGTGCATCTTAAAAAAAAAAAGCAAGAATAACTAAATAAAATATATTTTAACCAACAGGAGCTTGAGACTACACATATACAATGCAGTCAAACAGTACAGAAAAGAAGCAGTACAGCCAACTGGGCAGATTTAAACAGGTGTTTTCTTGTGTCTAGCTGCTAGTGGATATTCCAGCAGCTGGTCAAGCGGTAAGAGTTAGGATGGTCAGTATCATCTGCTGGCAAAAAATGCCTCTGAGGGAAACACTCACCACAATGGCGATGTCAGTTGGTTGTCCTGGTCTACACTAGGATCAGTCTAACTGTTCCCCCTGTCAGGATTCCGTTCAGGGAGTCACAAGGCCTGCATCAGAGGACCCCCCTGGCTCTATCTCCTCATTGATGGTTGGGCACTTTAGGGAAAAGAAAGAAAAGAAAGTTTTTGATATTACCCCATGTAGCCGCTTATTAAACCATTGCTATGAAATGAAGAAGTATATCATTCCAGAGGTTTAATAGTTTCCATAAACAACCTGTTTTTCAGTGTCCATCCATCCTTTCCATAGATACATAGATACATAGACAGTGTCAGCAGATAAGGGCCTATGGCCCACCCAGTCTGCCCATTTGAGCTTGTAAGTTCAGTTTATGTTTTCCTAGAACTCTGTTGCCCCCCCTTACCCCTGACCTCCAGAATTCCTTTATGTCTATCCCATGCATTCTTAAATCCCGTGATTGTTTCAGCCCCCACCACTTCCTCTGGCAGAGTGTTCCAATTGTCCACCAACCGTTCTGTGAAGAAATTCTCCCTCATGTTTCCTCTGACTCATCGTCCCTCCAACTTCATCCCAGGCCCTCTAGTCCTGGAACATTTTTTTTGCTTAAAAGTAGTGTATTCCTGCACCCTGTTCCTCCCTGTAAGATACTTGTATGTCTCTATCATATCCCTCTCTCTCTCCTCTCCTCCAGGGAGTACATGTTCAGTTCCTTCAACCTGTCTTCATAGGACTTGTGATGCTATCCATGCACCATCTTTGTTGCCCTCCTCTGAACCTTCTCTATCCTATGTCCCTACGGAGGTATGGTCTCCAGAACTGTACACTGTACCCGGGTGAGGCCTCACTAGTGTCTTGTATAGCAGAATTATGACCTCCTTTTCCTGCTGGTGATGCCCTGCCTATACATCCCAGCATCCTATTGCTTTACCTGCTGCCTTGTCCACACTGCTTCCCTACCTTGAGGTCATCAGAGATGATAACCCCAAGATCCCTTTCCTGCTTGGTGCATGCTATATCCTCACCCCCCAACTGATATATTGTGCCAGGATTTTTGTGCCCCATATGCATTATCTTGCACTTCAATTCCAGAAATGAAATCGGTCACCATGACAGCATAATAGTAGAAAAGGAAAAATATATATTTTAGCAGTCTGACAGATAATTATTAATTTAAACTAGGAGCGTCCTTAAATTATTTTGTAAATAGAAATTTACGCTCCTTAAATTACTACCCTTCCTCTTCCTTTCTGCAGGAGGAAAATAATATCTTATGTTTTTTTACCAAAATATAGACCATATGACCATTACATTGATGTCTAAAACCCTTCTATCTGCTGAGATCCATTATTGCTACTAACAGCGCAGGTATATTTGAAGAAAAAACAAGTTAACCCATCCACAGCTGAAAAGTCGAACCTCACAACAAGAAGTATGGGAATGCTAAAAATAGAAAGGATTCTGATAGCATATTTGCCTGCTATTCTCATCAAAAATGTCTGAGTCTCTGTGCTGTAACTTAGTTCCAAAGTTCGGTAGTGCAGCAGATCAATAAATCTGGGGGAGCAAAATAAAATGCGTGCCAACGTGGGTCCGGAACAACAGGAAGTTGGACCCTGAACTAAATGTTACACTTAAAGTTCCTCCCATCAGACATGTAAAACTAAAATGATGATCATCGCACCCTTCTGCAAAAAGGAAACATAACCCTGGGAGCCTTCCCATTTTTCAAATAAAGCGGAGGTCGTTATTTTCCAGCACGTATTTGATATCTGAACTATAGTAAAAAAAAAAAAAAAAACATTCTCAGTATTTCCTGATCGTGGCAAAAGGCGCAGATTCCAGATGGAGGTATAAATGCCAACCAGTTTCCCCTTCATTAAATTCAGGTGGTCTTTTTAGGAATGATCCATCTTGCCAAATCTGAATGCAGTGGTTGCAAGGAGTCGGCTCACCTCCTATTCGGTCGTTTTCCTCCCAGGGCCACCAACCAGAGCAATGCTTCAATCTCCTGTTCAGCTATATCTTCCTTTGTGCCTGGTAGTGGGACCCCAACTGATTCTAGATAAGAGGTGACACTTAGTAATGTTTCGAAAAGTTTGATACCAACTTTGTTGCTAACCCATAGTCTTGCCGAATATCTGGCCTGCGTTTTTATGTCTTTTTCTTTCAACTGTTTTACAATGACCAGAACTTTTTTCCTTTTTGCAAGCATCCTTGGTGGATAGTCTTGATCAACATACACCTTGTGGCTATCTAGATTCAGATCTTTTTTCCCCCACGCCATTCTCAATACTTTATCTTTTGTGGTATACCTGAGAAACCTAATGAGGTTGGATCTCGGAGGCGTATCCGCCTTAGGTTTAGAAACAACTGTTCGATGAGCATGCTCAATTTCAAGAAGGAAGTCATCCCCAATGCCCCGTTCTTGGTGCAGCCAACAGTTCATGAAATTGATAGTGTCCTCCTGCTCTGCACCCTCTGACACCCCAAACACACAAATGTTGTTTCTTCGAGCTCTGGCCTTGGCGTCTTCAGCTCAAAGTGTGAGATCTTGCTCTCTTCTATGGAGATATGCAAGCGAGCATCCAAAGGCCATATGTTTATTTTGAATTGCATCTACTTGAGTTTCCAGGTCCCCAGTATGGGATTCCAACTTCTTAAAGTCTCTTTGAATGCCTATGACTTTTGTGTCGATTCTGTGTAGCATTTTGATAATATTTTGGCTATCTGCTTATGTCATTGGTGGCCCAGCATCTGAACTCAAATCATCATCATCTTCTTTTGAGGCTGTGAGTATTGAAGAACAGGAGAGTGTCAGGCTTATGTGATGCATTTGAGATGTCGAGAATCGCGCTTGTGTACCAGTCTGATTTGATTTTTTGGTATGGCCCATATTGTTTTGCTATCAGGCAAAGGTATCTAACGAAAATATTTAAGAAGTAAACACCGATGGCAACCAATTGTACACAAAAATAGCACTCAGAGGAGAGAGCTCACGTTCAGACCTCCATTCAGCTTGGTGACGTCACCCGGCTTGCTCAATTTCTGTTTTCCCTTCCCTTCCCCTACCCAGAGCTGAAATCGATACAGAGTGGGGGACTCCCCTGTTTCTTCTTCCTGTTTGTCTGAGTCCTGTAGGGTCAACCTGGGCTCATCCATCCCCATTTTATGGCTGGCTGGGAGGGCCATTCCACAGTTGTAATGAGAGTTTGGGATGCCAGTGAAGGGAGGAGAGTACAGACCACCTATACCCCCTGCAGTAAGGATTCTTTGCTTATGCACTGGCAAGTGGCGTCTTGACTGCATGGGTGTCATTATAGCTGTACCTGCCCCACCATCTTGGTATCACCTGCAGATCACATGTATAGCTGCAGTAGGTGCCTAATTTGTTATTACTTCCAGACAGATTTATCTGTTTAGCAGCTTGGAATGTGCAGGGAAGTCAATGTCTTGGGGATGGGGAGAAGTCCACAGCTCCTTGTTGTCTGTGGCTGGAGTTGGGATACTGACCCTCCTGAATAGAGGTGCACCCCTAGTGGACTAAGCCTTCCCATTGCATGGTGGTACTGTTTAAAGAAGCCAGGTTAAGAACGGTTATGGATACTAGGAAGGGCTAGTGGGTAGAGTTTCCAGTTCTGCAAGTACTGTGTTCAATTCCCCCCTCTTCTGCTGCAGATCGCGACTCCGCTCTGGGGGTTAGAAGGGTACCAAGTCAGTATATCACTGCAATAAAAGTGAGGTATTAACCATGCTGTCAGAACAGTGACTGCATTGACAGTGACCGGGGTAGAACAGCGTGAGGGAATTACAGCTACCCCGGTCGCTGTCTGCTGGAAAGAAGAAGTGATCAAGTTGCCATGGGTGTGGTGCCTGGTCGAGCCGCTCCCATGGTGTGCACCAGCACATGGCAGTTTTAAAGACCTGGCACCATGGTTCAGTTTCCTCCAGGTCTCCTGGTGTTGCAGGTTTTTTTTGTTTATTGAAAATGTAATTTTTCCTCCCTCTCAAGTTTCTCCCCATCCCCGAAGTCCACAACCTCTTGGAATTTATTTAATGTCTGGGGGTTATGGGGGGAGAAAACACAAAAAGCCCCATTGCTTTCTATGGGGTTCACTGTTTTTTTGTCCAGTCAGTTTTTTAACTGACCTTACTTTGGTGGATGGCATTTTGCCTGCAGCATTTATTGCCACGCTGTTTTTGTTTGCAACACTGTGACCCTGTGCCATTACAAGGGAGTTCCTGTCCATTCACTTGCTTGTAAATAAAGGCAGTGTTGCAGGGGGGCTTCAGGGAAGATCCTATGTGGGAGGGTGAGAGAGAGAGAGAGACAGAAGTGAAGTGATGGAGTGATAGTGAGTGGCTGTATCCATACTGGAGGCACACATTGCTCCAGCACTGCTCGCACATTTGAGCAACAGAAAAAAGAGGTCCACTCAGTTGTTAGCTTCATGATATGAGGGGAGTGTCTAGCATCAGCTCTAAGCATCGAGTTACTACTCACATAGCAACACTCCCCCCGTGTTGTCAGTTGAAGACTGCAACAAAATCCCCCCACTAGAAGGAATGTCAGTAAGGTGACATCAGCACTCAACCCTGTGGATTTCCTACCTCTGAAGACAACCCCATGCTTATTGGAGAGTCGATTCAGAGGCAGGAAAGGAGAGAAAAGGAAAACTTGCTATTTGTCCAGCAGGCATGGATGGCAGAGGCCCCCACTCTCTACACTTGCTCAACCAGCATAACCCCTCTGGGAAGAGCTGAGACAACCACAGAACCAAGAGAAAGGAAACTGAACACATCCAATTCAAGTGCAGGCAGGCGAACCGATACATTCATATCCTGTCACTGTCCTGACCACTGAACCATCGTGGGCCATGGTCTGCCAAGACAGAGAGGGGGCACATCTCTCCACAGACCCACCTGTACTCCCTCTACCCCTGTTCATTGTTATCCCCTCTGCCTCCTCCTGTACATCCCATGTCCTAACAATCTACCAAGCTGTACAGACAGAGAATCTGAAACTCTGGGCCCAAGTAGGAGCTGTTGCCAAGGGTAGGGGGGAGACAGCTCAATATAACAACCACTACTATCCCAAACACAACAACGAGTTAAGAATTTCCATAACAAGCAACTCTTCCACTGATCTGCTATCTGCCACCGTCGATTAAGGTCAGACCCCCAGCATGGACTGAAATCAGCTGAAAGGGATAAAGTGGCAAAAGTGGACTTGTGGAAAGCCTCCGGCTGAGCCGGCCTCAAAGATCGAGAGCCCCTCACCTCCTCCCCACTCCACAATCTGCAAACAAAAAGAACACCTGTTGAGTGACTAATCAGATTATTCAGTAAAACAATGTAATATAAAGGATACCACTTCTGATTTCAAAGAGCAGCTGGCCAAGTCCCATATACGACTGAGTGTGGATTAAGTTTTTTTTTTTTTCTTCCACTGCCTTAGATACCTGAACCACAATCCCAAGAAGATCTGGCACGCGCTCAAGTGTGTAAGGTGACTGTGCAGCCCTTAACGGAATACCAGAGAGTGGTTAGCTATCTCTGCCCAAGATGGGAAGCAGTCATCATTTGAGCCCTCTTGCAGCAGTGCAGAGTATTTGTTGTCCCATTGTACATTGTCAATCATGACTTGAGATTTGCTATGGCATTGTGATTCCTCTAGTCCTGTCTGCTTCAGCGCTGGTTCCCCAGTTGTTTTGGATCCATTGATGGAGGATCCCAATTCTCTGCTGCCTTCTCTGTGATCAGCTGGGGTGTCTTCAGAGCCCAGACTTTCTCCTGCTCCTCTCCCGCAATTTTTTCTGGTCACTTGCCATTCCACTGCCTGTCCCTCTCAAGGCTGATTGAAAGCCATTGGATGGTAGAGACCAGTGTTAGTGACTGATGCTGTGGGCAGCTTCTGTTGGAGCGGGGTTCAGTGGAATGGAGTGCTAGATCCCTATACTTGTCAGTCCAGTGCTTCAGGATCTCAGGTGTTGCAAAGGTGTTGGCCACTCCGTTCTGATTGATTTTCAATTTAGCTGGGTACTGGAGCCTGTACTGGACCCCCAGCTGTTGGAAGGCCTTGTGAACGGGGGTGGTGCATTCCTGGTGTCATGCCACGAGCTCCTGGGAATAATCATTAAAGATCATTATTCTGTGTTCTTCCCATATCAAAAGTCATTTATATCTGGCAAGTGGCAGAATTTGTTCCTTTTTGGGGCAGCGAAGCAGTTCAGCCAACACTGGGCTGGGTCACTTGCCTATTCTTGGAATGGGTGCCAGGGACTTCTGTGCCCTCTCAATTTCCAAAGGCACTCACCATTGAAAGTTTAGGATTTCTTGTAGTTCTCCTTGCAGGAATGTTGCAGAGTCCTTTGTTCTTTCCCCTCTAGGAAGCCAAGAATTCTGATGTTATTTCCGCAGCTTCTGTTCTCTGTGTCTTCGGCCCTGTGCCAAAGCAGTGCCACGATATGTTCAATTTCCTGGTTCAAGTTTCTGAATTCTGGCTTCATGCCTTGAGTCTCTTTTTCATTGATGTAGGACACAAATGTATCAGTGTTCCTCTGTTTATGCTGGAGGTTTCAGACTTTCTCAAGTAAGTCTGATACAGAGGATTTAAAAGTCAATAATACTTTGGCACTAGTTGCAGCATCCTTTTTATGTTTGCTTGCACGCATGTGCAAGAAACATAGTGCCATCATCTGAGTTTTTCAGAGGTGTGTCAGCATCTTCCAATTCAGTCAGTGTGTTTGCAGGCATGGTCACAGTTCTCCAATCACTGCTGGAGCTGTCTATGACAGCAGTTGAAAATGCAGTGGCCTACAGTTGAAAAAGGGAGCTACGCTTCAGTGAGCAGCCCCCCCCCCACCACACACACACACACACACACACACAGATCAACTGTGTTGGTTACCTGATAGATTGCTGTAGTCTTGTCTAGCTTAGAGAGACAAGCCACACATCATTACTTTAATAAACTGTTCCCTGCCATAGCAGGACCACCAAAATGTGTGGGTGCCTAACAGTCCTTACTCACACCAGCTCTCCAAAGCACACCTTCATGGACTCCATGGGTTCTAATCCTCCAGAAAAAAAATACCTCAGCATTTGATGTGAAAACTCAGACGTTGTTGTATGTGTAATTCTAAGCGTTTTCTCTTACTAGACTCTGTCAATGTGAACTCCCCACTGCTAAAACCTATGCAAATGAACTTGAATGTACTGTACTACCTGCAGCTGACGCAAAGAACAGCCAGAATGCACAAAGGAGAACATACTGCTATGCATTTCAGCAGCAGCCAGTGGGGGAGGTTTTCATGACTGAAGCACTTTAATGCACCTTTTAGTGCTGTCATACACACTCCTGTGTGGTAATTCACTAAACTGCACACTTAGTCTGGTAATGCAGCTTCAAAATATTTTTTTTTCTCTGAATTGCCATGAGCTGGAATTTTTATGTGACTGCAGAAACAAGATGCTGTATGTCAGCCATGTGTCTGCATACCCACACTCATCCCCCTCACAACTCTCAAACAAAGCCAATGGTGCTTACTGAATTGAGAAGAGTTACATGGATTTCAGAAGTTGTGCCAGATACACTGCACATTGCCTCATCCACTCTCTTTGTTTCAACCCTCCACCTCCACTTCTCTTGGGCAAAGCATGAAGGCTAGTTCACACTAGCACATTCAGATACTTAATAATTCACACTTCCTTTCAAATCAGGGAAAGGCATGTTGTTGGTCTATTACACTATGAAAACAAGCATTTGTCAATGCCGAACGTTCACTTGCAGGTATTAGCAGTGGTATTTGGCACTTGGACATGGCTTAAAAAAATCAGTGACAAAGAAGTACAAGCATTTGTCAATGCTGAATTTTGCTTGCTTCTATGTGCTGTTTAGGTATTTGGAAGTCATTGGAGTGCAAATATTGAAAATTTGCGAACTTACGAGCGTGTATAGGAACTGTGCAACGCACGCTCGTAAAACAGTCATTTTTAGGAATTTTTTCACCAAATTTTCAACATAGCAATTTTAAGTCCTCTGCTAATGAACAGTGTCACTGTGATTTTCTTAATGTGTCCCATACATTGATTTCACACACCGACTGCACCATTGTGCACTACACGGGCGGAAACACGTTTTGGGTAGGATGTGAAATATGACAGCTGACTGCTCATAAGGAGGTGTGGTAAAATGACAATGTTGAAAATCTAGAGTGAAAATATTGAAAATTCGCAAACTTACAAGCGTGCGTAGGAACTGCGCAACGCAGGCTCGTTAAACAGTCATTTTGAGAATTTTTTCACCAAATTTTCAACATATGCCATTTTAGACTTCTGCTCATGAACAGTGTCACTGTGATTTTCTTAATGTGTCCATACATTGATTCTGCACACCGACTGCCCATTGTGTGCCATATGGCAGAAACACATTTCCGGTAAGATGTGAAAATGACAGCTGTACCGCTCATAAGGAGGTGTAATAAAATGGCAATGTTGAAAATCTGGAGTGAAAATATTGAAAATTCATGAACTTACGAGCCTGCGTAGGAACTGCGCAATGCACATTTGTAAAATGGTCATTTTTAGGAATTTGTCCACCAAATTTTCAAAATAGGCTTTTTGAGAGTCCACCTTATGGACGCTGGCACTGTTGTTTTGTTAATCAGGCCCAAAAGGTGATTTCATGCAGTGACTGTGAAATCACCCTTCGGGCCCGAATAACGCCATGACAGTGACAGAATTCATGAGAAGGGGTCCCAAAAACCCCATGTTGAAAATTTGGTGCAAAAATTCCCAAAAATGCCTAAGATATGCAACAAAGTTAAAAAAAAAACATCTAGCCCTTACCGGTATTTCATCAGTTCGTGGTCGGCTTTGAAGAGTGCAGACGTGTTCCCGGTCCAGCGATGATCGTCGCACCAAGCTCTGGAGGTAAGTATGGGGTGAGGGGGAGTGTGGAGAGGCAGGGTGCACAGTGGGTGGGTGCGGGTTGTGGGAGGAGGGGTGAGGAGACTGCGTGGGACCGTTTTAATTTACAGGTTTTCTTTTTTCTATAATTGACGACGTGGGGCGTTTGCCATGCTCCCAGCATGGCAGAAGGATGGCTGGGGGGCTGTGGAGCTGACGGGATTGGGCACCCCATTGGCAGACGACGGGATGTTTGCCATGCTGGGGTGGGCTCCCAGCATGGCAGCAGAGAAAGCTGTTTGGGGAGGTGGAGCCGATGGGGATTGGGCACCCCAGTCGGCGGGCACGATGCAGGCTTTGCCACGCTGAGGGTGGGCTCCAGTGTGGCAGCAAAGATTTTGGGGGCGTGATGCGCTGCAAGCCTTTGCAGTGGTTTCTTGAAGAGAAGACCACCGCTGTCACACAGCACCGCAGCGATTGGTGCAGGACCACCACGCCTGCTCAACAGAGCAGGGGATTGCACAGGGCAGGCACACCTCCAAAGTGTCCCATTCTCCCAAGACGTTCCTTGCGCATGCCTTCAGCCAGAAGCAATCTTGGGTTAAATGTGCTTGGTGGAACACACATACAAAGAATCCTACTGCATATAAATTTAATTGACATAAGATAACACTGCTGAAGCAGATAACTCCTAAATCAAGCTATGAGTGTCACAGTTAGTATAAGGATGTGATTACTGAAAGGCAACCCCCACCCAGATTAAAGATGAACTAAGATTGTTAAGGGCTCATGAAGTTTCAATGTCTGCATTATAGACAAGAATTTACCAGTAAAGTTGTCTTAAAGACATAAGTGCGCACTGTGTGATGTGTAAAACCTAGCTGGACCTGTAACCCAGCTGTACTCTCCAGCTAGATATAAGGCCCAAGAAATTTCAAAAACCTCAGGACTACAGTATATAAATGATAATTTAAATATAAATTGATAATATTAGTGTCAAACAAAAAACTCTAGTCGAGAAACCTCAAGGAATTAAGACCACATAGCCTGATATGCACTGATGCCAATATACACTGAGAATGTAACAACTTGATGTACCACAAGTGTCTAAGGAATCTGAAAAAGAGATAAAAATGTAATTTCTCTCCTCCTCTTCATACAAACAATACACCCTAACCCACCCCACATCACCATAATGTGGGTGAGGGAGATACATAGCTTTAAGGAGACGTTGTCTCTCTCTCTCTCTCTCTCTCCCTCTCACCCCCCCTTTTTTCCCTTCTCTTTCTCTCTCTCTCTCTCTCTCTCTCCCATAGACACACACGCACACACACACTCACTCACTCTCTCCTAGTGAACCTATATTCTCTTCAGTCACTGCAATTGTTCCCCAAAAGAATTCAACTTGTCATGAAATCCTGAGTAAAAGGGCTTATGTCTGATGCCCCTGTAACCAATGCAAGTCAATGGGAACAATTTTCCTGTAAATGACTCCCTATAGATCTGGGAGCCCTGCTGTATGTAGTCTGCCAGGGTCTTACAATATAATTCTTATTTTAATGCAGTGCATTCAAAAAAATTATACTGAAGCAAATGGTTTGTTGCCTTTTACTGAACCAACATACATGGATGTTACAAAAAGAACAAAGTGTCTAAGTGTTTGGCCCAACAAGGTCTTCTTCTGAAGCTTACATGAGTAAACTTACAAGGGATGTTCTAGCCTGTGTGACAATGGTTTCAACTATGCCATTGAATTTGGAAAAAACAGCAATTAAATAACTTAGGGTAATGCAGGATATATAAATGAAATCAGCGCACACATGTGTAGGCATTGTCATGTCAAAAGACAGCAACAGTACAGCAGCTACCTGAATTCACCTGCTTTTAACTGCTGTTTTGAAAGGGGAATTTTTTTTAAATATCCTGTAAATAGTTTCACAATAATTTCCTCATACCTTTTTACCAAGTGTCTGCTCTACATAATTCAATGGTTGGCAGCTCCTCCACAGCACACAAATGAACAGAGACTATTTTAGTTGTCATTTTTCATATCTCGCCCAAAATGTGTTTCCCAGCATGTAGCGCACAATGGCGCAGTTGGTGTGTGAAATCAATGTTTGGGACAGATTAAGAAAATCACAGTGACACTGTTCTTGAGCAGAGGTCTTAAAATGGCTATGTTAAAAATTTGGCGACAAAAGTTCATAAAATGACTGTATTAGGATCGAGCATTGTGCAGTTTCCACACACCCTCATAAATTCATGAATTTGTAATATTTTCAGTCCAGATTTCCACCACTGGCATTTTTCCACATTCTCTTATGAACAGTACAGCTGTCATTTTTCACACCATGGCCAAAATGTGTTTTCGCACTTTCAGCGAAGAAATGCGTGGTCACTGTGGGAAATCACTGTTTGGGACAGATTAAGAAAGTCACCATGACACTGTTCATGAGTGGAGGCCCAAAATGCCTGTGTTAACAATCTGCTGTAAAAAATCCCCAAACTAATTACATTACAGGTGTGCGTTGTGCAGTTTCTATGCTCACTCATGACTTCACCAGTTTTTCTGATATTTTAACTCCAGATTTTCAATATTGCCATTTTTTTACACCTCCCCATGAACAGTACAGCTGTCATTTTTCACATCCTGTTCGAAATGTGTTTTCACAACTGTGGCGCCAAATGGCATAGTCACTGTGCAAAATCAACTATCAACTTTCAGCTAACGAACTGATATTGCCACTGTTCATAAGGTGGGGGTCACAAAAAAACAATGTTGAAAATTTGGAGCGAAAATACCAATGAACGTCTGCGGCGTTCCCTGTAGAGACTGACAGGCCTCAGGGGTGTGACTTGGGATTGTCGCCTGTAATGCTCATACCATTCCACCCCCACCCACACCCTGCAGCTAGTGAGAGGCATCGAGTTGTGCCTTGGACTCTTCGGCCTCAAAGTTTATCCCATTCTCCTATACTGCACCCATCTCACCATATTTCCTAATAGAATGGGGTCAACATAAGGGCCAAAGACCCCAAGGTGCACCATGACACCTGTCAGTGTCTGCAGGGAAGGGTGTGGTGAAATGCCATAGCCGTTATGCCTGACAACCCAAAGGCACACCTCAATGCCTGTTAGTATCTGCAGGGTGGTGGTGGGGTTGGCTTCAGTTCAGTACTTCACTGCCATTCCTATTATGCAGCTCTGTAACTCCTACACTACCATTGCCAATGCCAGCAAGCAAACATTCGGCATTGACAAATGCTTGTTAAGATAATCCCTTCACTAGAAGACAATGGAATTGACATTGAGCCCTTCAGCTGGGCTGGCAAGGCAGCCAGTATGTCATGAAGCTGACAGGCAGAGAGCACCAAATTCAGGCACTGTTTTTTTTTTTTCGCAGTCCGTGAAGAGACTGATCCAGAATTTGAGTTCATTGGGAAAGAACAGCTCTAACAAACATATCAGATTTGTCCCAGTTTGGTAAGTCTGCTTTTCAAGATTTTGACAAATTCTGCCTCAGGTGATGAGGAGACATTATCTAAACATCTACTGCTGTTGGCAGCTCACACATGGGGATGGCATAGAACTGATCACTGCACTGAGGAATAATCACATGAATTGCAGACTAATGTATTAATTCCTCTTTTCATGTGTTTTATTCTGCAGTTCAGTGAAACAATTCCACGGAATGGGGCGAAAATTCACCGAACACTTTCAGAAGATTTCCGATTTGCCAAAGGTGAAAGTTCAGAAAATTCCCCAAAAGTTGTAGCATTTTGTTAAAGTTCCATCTAAAGTGGAATTCACAGCTTTCACCCAGCTCTAGAAGCAAACATGATTGGGTGTAACTGTACAATTAAGATGCTTTTCTGCTCTCTTAAGAAAGGAAACAGATCAAACAACCAACAATTTCAGTGAATTTTAGAGAAGGTAAGCAATCATAAAATGTAGGTTTTCAGCTAGAAATAATATGATGCAGAATGGGTTAACAGTGTCCCTTTCAAGGGACACTGTCCACCCTTTTGCTTATGTTTTTGGACAGTACTCAGAAATGTGCCTTGACTGCCTGCAGTACTCTTTCTTGCTGCATATTAGAGATAGTAGCAATGTAGTCTACATAAAAATTATTACCATTTTGAATTTTGCTCACAAGTGAAATCCAGGCGGTCCTAACTTATTGTCCATGTGCCCCACAGTGTAGTCATATTTGTAAACAGAGAGAAAGCTCATTCAGCCACTATTCTACCCAAGTTCAGCTAAATACACATTCTAGTTGAAGAAAGAAAACTGAACTCAGGAAAGTGTTTCTTTCTTTGAAATAAGCACTAAAACGTAGTTAAAATACAGTCTGAAAGCCAAGCCATGGTACTGGCCAGGCATGTAAACATATGCATACGTACATGCCCGCTATCTTGGCTCAACATTCAGACTGTGATTTTACTATATTTTAGTGCTTGTTTCAAAGAAATAAACTCATTCCCACATTCAGTTTTCTTTCTACTATTAGAAAGTGTATTTAGGTGTACTTGCGTAGAATAGTCCCTGAAGGAGCTTTCTAGCACGTCAGTGCCATTTACAAATGTGATTGCACTTTGGGATCAGTGCATGGACAGGAGGTTCAGACTGCCTGGGTTTTGTTGTAACTTTTGAAAAATTAATAATTTTCATGTATACTACATTGCTGCTATCTCTAATATGCAGCAAGATAGAGTGCTGCAGGCAATCAAGGCACGTTTCTGAGTACCACCCAGAAACGTAAGGATGGACAATATCCCTTTAATTTGCATATCACATTTATCCATATGGCTAAACTAACTTTGGAACTTCTAAAAGTTTCAATTTCATATTCATTTTGTTGGGATCTTTGTGCTGCTAGGAAATGGCAATCTGGTGTCAGAGTGATATGTGAAGCAGCTGTGATGTGAAGTCATAGGGCTCAATTCACTAAAGGGGCCAAGAAATCTGTGAGACATGAATTACTGGCCCACTGTAGTCCACACTATGATATCCCGACTCTGCCTAGAACACCAGTGGCATTCACTGCCACTGACCAACCCACAGATACATAAGGAGTGCTGCAATGAGGGAGACGAGTCAGGCACCAAGCTTCCAGTTGGAAGACCAGTCCAGTCACCCAATGGTTCCCCTGATTCACGCCCACAGAGGGTCCTGGTATACGATAGTGCACAGATGGGACTACCATATCCCCCCTGGTGGGAGCTAAGATTGTTGCAGATTTGAAGTTGGTAAGACCTGTGTCCGTGGAGACGAACATCATTGTTTTAGTTTTTTCCAGTTTATCAATAGGTTGGAATTGAGGAACCATTGCTCTGCAGTAGCAAAAGTTAGACTGTATCAGGTTTTCCAAAGCAGTGGGTTATAATGACTAGAGTAAAGTGCAGCATCGTCTATGTATAGTAAGACATTGTCTGTGACAGCTAGGGGGAGGTTGTTAAGGAACAAACTGAAGAATAATGGGCCTAGAAGTGAGCCTTGGGGCACCACTGTGGAAACCAACTGATTTTCAGAGAGAACATTTTGAATTTTCACTTTTTGCTCTCTCCCTGAGAGGTAGCTCCTGAACTAGGATAGGGACTCTCCTGATAAGCCGGTGTGGGAAAGTTGGTTAAGAAGCAGTTTGTGGTTAACAGTATCATAGGCCTTGGTGAGGTCTATATAGGTAGCCCCTACCAAGAGCCCTCTGTCTAGTGCATTGTGGATGTAGCCTGTGAATTTAACTAGGGAATTTGAGGTACTATGCTGTTTCCGGAAGCAGTGCTGTTGCTGGCATTTAATTGGCACTTGTCATGGTATTCTGTCAGTTGATCTGATGCTATGCGTTCGAGTGCTTTTGAGAGGGAAGGGAGAATTGAAATTGATCTGTAATTGGAGTGGCTGGTTCTGTCTCCAAATTTGTGGATGGGTGTGACCACTGTGGCTTTTCACAGGAGGGGGATTTTCCTGAGGTAAGAGACAGGTTTAGGATTTTGGTTAGAGGGGAGAAGATAGTATCGAGAGTGAGTTTTACTAGTTTAAGATCCAGCGTGTTACTGCTGGTTCTGGTCTTAGCGAGCACTTCTGTGAGGTATTTCTTAGCCTTGGCTGGAGTGATAACTTTCAGGTAGAAGGGTGGGGTTAGGGAGGGACACCAGGTCCTGTAGACGTTTGTCATCTGTCAAAGTTTTAAGAAAGTCAGGAGGTAGTATGCCACTGAGGTTTGTGAATGCCTTATTAAATGTTTTGGCTATGTTAGAGACTTGGGAGAGAGTACCATCCACATTTAGCAAGGTAGGCGGAGACTTGTTGGGTGTACCTGAGATAGTTTTTATATTCTCCCAGAAGTGGCAGCTATTGCCCCAGTAGTTGGTGAGTTCAGTTCTGAAATGCTGGCTTTTGCCTGGCAGATTGCCCAGGGATTGTGTTCCAGCAGTTTTGTATGCCTGCATATCCGCCGTGAGCCAGAGATTCTAGCTCTGGCCCATAGGTCATCCTGCAGGCTTCATCATATTTAGTAGTTGGGAGAGATCCAGGAGTTGCTGGAGTCTTGAATCTTCCTTTTGTGATAGGCATAAAAGTGTCATGGGATTGAATGAATTTTTGAATAAAACCTTCAAGCGCAGTGTCAACATCATTAATGGTACCTAGGAAGTTCCAGTCTTGAGCCCTAAGGTGAGCATTTAGGGAACCCAGTCTCCCTTCTTTTAATAGCCTGTTTGTGACCATTCTGGCCGTGACCTTGAGGGACTTGTCTGACCAGCTGAGCAGGATCAGTGAGTGGTCACTGAGAGAATCAGGGAGGACTATTAATTTAGTTATTCTTTCAGGTCTGTTGGTGATGACCCAGTCAATAAGCGAGCTTATGCCGGTGCAGTATGTGAACCGAGTGGGAGAGTTTACTGCCTGGGTCAAGTTAAGGGCAGATAAAGCATCTTTGTAGGGGGCTATGCTAGGAGATGCTTAGTTAATGTTAAAATCCTCCATCATTATTTGTTCCTTGTTCTGGCGGTGGTCAGCCAGGTAGTCGTAAGCAAATTTAAAACCGCTGGATTGGTCCTTGGGAGGAGTGTATACTGATGCCACGGTTATTGTTTTGCTGTTCATTCCTAGCATTACTTTTAACGGTAGGAGTTGGGAGCTACTAGAGGTGGTGATAAGTGGTAACATCCAGGCCTGTAAGTGGTCCTCTACATAGAGAGCACATTCACGCCCTCTCATGCCTAGTCTGTTGAACCTGTACGAGGTGTAACCTGGTATCTGGATAGCCAGGTCATCAATTCTGGGGTTAAGCCAGGTTTCAGCTTACTGATAGGATATCTGGTTTATGCTGGGTGACCTAGACTTGCAGGGAGTCAATTTTTGCCAAAAGGCTACAGATGGTGATGGAGGCCAGAGCCAGGCCATAGGCTGATATGGGTTTAGCTGAGGTACCTGTAATGTGGCCAGGGTTTGGGTGTATATTCCTGTAATGGGGCTAGGGTTGGGGTGTATATACCTGTAATGGGGCCATGGTTGGGGTGTATATACCTGCAATGGGGCCAGGGTTGGGGTGTATATACCTGTAATGGGGCCAGGGTTGGGGTGTATATTCCCAGAGAGAAGTAGTAGTAGCCAGGCTATTCAGATAGCCTGCCACTTTAGGTATGCTAGTGCTTGCGAGAGGTTAAATTTAGTGGGCTTGATATGCTTGACCAAGGAACTGGCGATTATCATATTAGTGATTGGGGATCGGAGGGGATATATGGGGCACCAGTTATCCATAGGTAAGCTAAGGTGCATTGTGGTATAGCGTAGAGTAACAGGCATCACGGTAGAGGTAGATTTGTGGCCTGGAAGGTAGTGTGAGATTGTAAAGGATGTTATCAAGGAGCACTTTAGCGTCGAGGCAGGTGTCTTAGTAACAGTGAGTGCCAATAGCTTGTATAAGGCTAGAAAGCTGAGTATCTTTTGCAGGAGCATTGAGTGTGTGGGGGGGTTAGAGAGATTCCTAGAGCTCTCCATGAGCTTAGGGGATAAGTGGGGATAATCCAGTGAGAGGCAGAGGGAGAAAGGAAAAACTGGGGGGTGAGATGAGTGGATAGAAACAAATGGACACAGGAACCAAGGGGAAGAGTGGATTGTTATGGGGAAAGATAAGCGTGTGAGACAGAGCCACGGGTTGGCTGAGAGCTAAGAGAGAGAATTGGCTGAAAGATAAACAAGAGGGATCAATTATAGGGAGATTGTGGATGGTGGAAGAGGTTTTACTGTATTTAATACAGGACGAGGTCAGGAAGGCTGGGCGGGACAAAATAAATACACCCCACACAAGCTAAAATAGATGTCTGAAAGATGCTGGACTAGCACGGCACTGACTCTGCTACATAGGGGATGAAGCTAGGTTCAAATCAGCAGTGTTCAATTGTGGCCAATAGCAGGAGGCCAGAATTCTTATCAGCCAATCATAAAGCAGGAGTCCCTGGGCTGCTGTCCAATAGCAGATAAAGCCCTACTCTGGAGTTCAAGCTGGGAATGGCAAAGACAAGGAGGCGAATTACCTGGTTCTATTTCCGGTGAGCTGATGGGGATGGCGGCTAGAGATGAACTGTGCCCTGGGAGGAAGGAGAGCCACTCCGGCTGTTGCACCTGCAAGGGCGAAGCTGGAAGACAGAGAGAGAAAGAAGATGAGATCAGTAAATTAACAAGGGTCTAAATGGTGGGCAGAGGGCAGACAAGGCATGCAGACAGGAGAGACTGCAGGGAAAGAAGGCAGAGAGGTGACAAACGGTGGGAGGGCCCCAAAGGAAGGCCACGGGAGAGAGGTGGGGCGTGAGCACAGTGAAATCAGATTAGCAGGGAGGTGTTAGCCAGGCAAAGGAATATGCAAGGTACAGGTAGGGGGATGGGAGGGTTATTAGGTTCATGAGTAGAACAGACAGAGGTGGAGGGGGAGATATAGCTCAAATGGCACCAGCACTAGTGAATCTGAAATTAACATCCACAAGTAGTTCAAATAAAGCTGTGAGCTAGCAGTGAACAGTTTTAGCTTGCTAAGTAATTCAGGAAACTTCTAGCAGATAGCAGTGTACAGTTCAAATTAATGAAATAAATTTTCAGTGAACTTCATAGCTAAAGGCAGGGCCAAGCAAGGTAACAAAAGGCTGCCCAGAAGTCACCGAAAACTATCTATAGTCTAGGCACAATTTCAACTCATAGAAAAAGTTACAGACAGTCACATTAACAGAGACTGGTCAGGTTACAATGGGCAGGTAAAGTACCAGCAATAAGCCCCTTTAGCACAGTTCTAAAATGAAAATGCAGACTCATAGACAGAAATAAGCATTAACTAAAATTCCAGCAGTACTAAGGACAGGCGGGCAACAGAGAAAGAGTGGTCAAAATTCACCCCACACAAACTAAATAAAATAGGCAGAAGAAAGCCGCCAGAGTAGCGCGATCCTGACTTCTGCTACATAGAGGACTGGGCTAGGTTGAAATCAGTAGTGTTCAGGTGTGGCCAATAGCAGGAGGCCAGAATTCTTATCAGCCACTCAAGGAACTGGAGTTCCCAGGCTGATGTCCAATAGCAGATAAAGCCGCACTCCGGAATTCAGAATAGGAACTGTGAGGGTCAAGCGGTGAATTATCTGGTTCTGCAGCTAGTGAGCTGATGGAGACGGTAGCCAGAGGTGAGCTGCACCCCAGGAGAAGGGAGAGCTGCTTTGGCTGTTGCACCCACAGGGGCAAAGCTGGTTCTGCGGCCAGTGAACTGATGGGGATGGTGGCCAGAGGTGAGCTGCACCCCAGGAAGAAGGAGAGCCAATGTGGCTGTTGCGCTCGAAGGGGTGAACCTGGTTCTGCGGCTGTTGAGCTGATGGGGATGGCAGTCAGAGTTGAGCTGTGTCCCAGGAGGAAAGAGAGCCACTTTGGTTGTTGCTTCTGCATGGGTGAAGCTGGAAGACAGAGAGACAGGAAAAGAGATTAGTGAATTAAAAAGGGACTAAACGGTGGGAGGAGGGCAGACACAGCATGGAGACAGGAGAGACTGCAGGAAAGGAAGGCAGAAAGGTGAGAATGGTGGGATTGCCCCAGAGGAGGTCATGGGAGAGAGAGGGGGGGTCAGGGTTAGAGTGTGATGAGCAAAGAAAGATCATATTAGCAGGGAGGCTTAGTGAGGCAAAGGAATATGCATGGTACAGGTAGGGGGATGGAAGGGTTGTTAGGTTCACAGGTAGAAGTGACAGAGGTGGCGGGGTAGATATATCTCAGATGGCATCAGCACTAATGAATCTGAAATTAACATCCACAAGTAGTTCAAATAAAGCTGTAAGCTAGCAGTGAACAGTTTTAGCTCGCTAAGTAATTCAGTAAGCTTCTAGTACAGTAGATAGCAGTGTACAGTTTGAAATAATGAAATACATTTTCAGTGAACTTTGTACCGAATGGCAGGGCCAAGCAAGGTACCTAAAGGCTGCCCAGAAGACAGAGAAAATGACCTATAGTCCAGGCACAATTTCAACTCACAAAAAAAAGTTACAGGTAGTCACATTAACAGAGACTAGTCAGGTTACAGTGGGCAGGTAAAGTACCAGCAATAAACCCCTTTAGCACAGTTCTAAAATGGGAATGCAGACTTGTAGACAGAAATAAGCATGAACTAAAATTTCAGCAGGGCTAAGGACAGGAGGGCAGCAGAAAATAGGCAGACAAAATACACTTCACACAAACTAAAATAGGCAGCTGAAAGCAGCCGGAGAAGCATGGCCCCGACTTTTGCTACATAGGGGACCGAGCTGGTTCAGATCCGTGGTGTTTAAGTAAGTGTGCCAGTAGGAGGCCAAAATTCTTATCAACCAGTTCGCAGAGCAGGAGTCCCCGGCTGCTGTCCAAGAGCAGATAAAACAGTACTCGGTTTCAGGCTGGGAATGGTGAGGGTAAAGCGGTTGTATTACCTGATTCCACAGCGGTGACCTGATGGGGCGACGGTGGCCAGGCGTGAGCCATGCCCCTGTAGGAAGGAGGCCGCTTCGCTGTTGCGCCTGAATTGGTGCAGCTGGTACTGCTGCTAGTGAGCTGATGGGGATGACGGCCAGAGGTGAGCCTCGCCCCGGAAGGAAGGAGAGCTGCTTCAGCTGTTGTGCCCACCGAGGTAAAGCTGGTTCTGTGGCAGGTGAGCTGATGGGGATGGTGGCCAGAGGTGAGCTGTGCCCCAGGAGGAAGGAGAGCTGCTTCGGCTGTTGTGCCCACAGGGGTGAACCTGGAAGACCACATATTTACATAGAAATGCTTTTCAGAAATCTGCATAATTTAAAAATAAATTCGGAAAAGCGTTTTGGAAGCAGAATCACCATTCTGCACAAATTCCACCAGCAGAATTCCACATTGTGCACCATTCCAGAACAGACAGATATGGATCCCTAGAATTATAAAAAAGTGTTCTTGGCCCTGTAACACACTTGATTAAGCACACTGAGATGAATGTAGGAAGACACATGTAAATCTTATAATTCTGAGCCCGTATGAATCTGAGTCAGTTGTAGAAGAGAAGAATCTCTTCGGTAACTGGAAATACCTAAAAGTTACAGATTACAGAAATGTGCAGGTAAACAACGTACACACTCCTGAAATGTTGGAGCAACAAAGCCATGTGGAACCTTAACAATGGCAATGGCCATCGGGACAAAACCTCAGTGTATCCAGAAAGCCTCTTCACAGGCTTTGTTTGTAAATAGTCATTTACAGACAAAAATCTGTCACAGCTCATATAGAGTGAGTGTTATGCCATAAAGAGATTGTGTGTGTGTGTGGGGGGGTGTTTATAAACAGATAACATGAGTTATCAATCAGAATGAACCACTTGGCAAAACCAGTGAGGAAGGGGAATGTGATCAGTAGGGTGCCACAGGGATCTGAACTGGGACCAGTTCTCTTTAGTGTCTTTATTAGTGACATTGCAGATGAGCTGTAAGGGGAGGTATGCCTCTTTGCAGAGGATACTAAAATCTGCAATAGGGTAGACACTCCAGGGGGTGGGTGGAACAAATGAATACAGATCTAAGAAAACTAGAGGAGTGGTCAAGGGTGTGGCGGCTACATTTCAGTGTGAAGAAGTGCAAAATCATGCACTTGTGGCACAGAAGCCCAGAGACAGAGTACAAATGAGGGGAGTGGTATTGATCACCACCAAGCAGGAAAGGGACCTTGGGAAAATCATATCTGATGACCTAAAGGTGGTCAGACAGTTTAACAAAGAAGTGAGGCAAGCTAGTGGGATGCTGGGGTGTAGGGAGGGGTATCACCAGCAGAATGAGAGAGGTGGTGTTACCACTTTATAGATCACTGGTGAGACCTTACCTAGAGTACTGTGTCTAGTTCTGGTAATCACATCTCCGGAAGGACATAGACAGGTAGAGGTAGTCCAGAGGAGGGCGACTAAAATGGTGTAGGGTCTACATCACATGACCTATGAGGAGAGACTGGAGGATCTTAATATGTTCACCTTGAAAGAAAGAAAGAAGGGGGATATGATAGAGACTTGATAGAGACTTTCAAATACCTCACAGGTATAAATAAGGTTCAAGAGGGAAGCATTTTTCAGAGAAAAAGATGCTCAAGAACAAGGGGACATGCTGTGAAGCTGGTGGGGGGAGACTCGGGGAAGATGTAAGGAAGTGCTTCTTGAAAGAAAGAGTGGTGGATACATAGAAAAGCCTCCCAGTGGAGGTAGTGGGGGTGAAAACAGTAACGGGTTTCAAGAGTACATGGGATATGCATAAAAGAACCTTAGTGGTAGGGATGGGTAGGGTAAATCCGGAGATCAAGTAGGGTCTGCGGTGTTATAGTAGGCGGAGAAAATGGGTAGACTAGGTGGGTCAATCGGTCCTTGTCTGCCATGAATATCTATGTTTCTATGTTTCCATCAAACCTTTATGTAACCCTCTTGTTCCCATGGGTTATTAGAATCCCACTTGGAAACAGTGGCATGCAGGGAGAGGCAGCTTGTGAAATGCCAATTAAATGGGTTTCACACTGTCACACTCTGTTTTCAGTTTCTGCTGAGCTGGAGTGATGAAGTCACATTAGAATTCTCACAGTAGCATAAGCCACAATGGAATGTTAGCTGCAGGGGTTAGCAGTAGAATGTTGGGAGATTCAAGTCAGTCTGTGTGGAGTCTCAGGAGAGTAAGGAGTGCTGCAGTGTGCAGCTCCTCAGAGCCAAGCTCTGATATAGAACTACCTCAGAAGAAGGGGTTGTGTGTTCTCACCCTAGATAGGAACACAGAAGGCCTATAGAAGGAAGTTGTAGAGACTGATCCTAGAAGTTGTTCCAGTGCCCCATCCCCGTAGGGATGGGGGGGATTCCAGGAATTCAGGGGCAATCCCCTGGTCCAGCCTGGAAAGGGAGAAGCTGCCTGAGATTAGTTTTGTTCTGTGAGTACCAGAGATTGTGTTGTGGGAAAAAGCCCTGGGGCACCTGCATACCGTGGCGAGTTCTTCTCTGATAAAGAGACTATGTTCACCAAGACAGTGTTTTAAGTAAAAGTATCTGCCTACTGTGGGTGAAAGAGAGTCTTGCCAAATACGGAACTTTTAAACTGTGTATGACTTAGAAGCATCTGCAAAAGTGGGGGTCTAGGGTAAAGACATAGCCACATACAGAACGTTTAATGTCAGGATACCTCCAGTGAAAAGTAGAATGTTAAATGTGCAAAACATTTCAAGACAGCATCTACAAGAGTGTTTCAGAGAAAGGTGTTGTAACCAAATGAATGGCCAAGTGTAAGTTTGGGAGCAAAAGGTGGGAGACCCCTCCCCCATTTGGAGTAACCAGGTTTACCTCTCCGTGTTCAGTTTGGGCACCTATGTTTTCTCTTAGTGCATTTGGCAAATGCCTGAGGATAGCACCCAGATGTGGGATTTTGGATTTCCCCTGAAAGCCAGAATGTGCTTGTGGGTGGTTTAGGGAGCCACCATCAACCTCCATGCAATATGGAACAGTGTCCTGTTACTGGCTGGGGTGCCAAGTCAAGAAAAAGAAGAGAAGTGTACCAGTTCAGACCGGGTGTGCCCAGATCCATTCAGAACCTGAGGATTCATAGCAAGGAAGTGTGCTCTGTACCTCAGTAATCTGCATTATCAGTGAGAGTAGCCCTGTGGGGGTCCATCTTTGCTTTGTTATTCTCTGTGTTATGTGAATAAAAGTCACACTCTAGAATCCCAACCTGGTTTCGACATTACAGTTATTGCTTCCAGTGTCCAGATTTACTTGGGTGCCCCAGACCAGAAGTACAAACCTAGCATAATGCGGAGCAAACGTTTTCTCCCAGGGACCCAGGTTGTTGACCATGCTAAATGGTCCCCCCAGGTGTGAGCCAGGTAGTTGCCACACTTGGTTTACCTGCCTAAGAATGTCAGGCTCCATAGTAGAAGTAATGGGTCCACAGAGTTTTGTGAGATATTTGAAGTGACTATCCCCACCCCTCTCGGTGGCACCTAGATGAGAGAGGAACAGCCCTGCTGGTAGAAACATGCGGGGCCGGTGAGGGGAGGTTACATTTATAGATTTTGTTTTCCCACAAAAGGTAATCTGCTGCTTTCTGTGTGTAGCACAGAAATAGCAATTCATTGTCATGAGAAGCAGTTGTAATTTAAAGATGCAGTTCTTGGTACAGAGTTCTGTTAGCCTATAAGCACAACACAGTAATTATGTTTGCGAGAACAGACCATGGACCCGATTATCAAAAGGTCAGGAAAGAAACACAGAGCTTGCGCCAACAAGGTTAGGTGCAAAAGGGCACCTTGCATCACACCACACTGCTTTAATTGTATGTCATGTATCCATTTGACAATTGGAGTGCGATGTTATTCATTCACATATCTGGAATGTGTAGTACGGTGAGGCTGCACCCCATTGGCTTCGCTGTAACCAAAGGGCATGCAGCCCTACCAAGCTGTCAGTCGTGGGCGGTGGGGGCGACAGGCAGGGGATGCTGCTGCCGGCTGGCTGACGGGGTGGGAGCGGGGTGGTGGGGCTCAGTGGGCGGGTGGGGAGGAGGTACCACTAGACCACCAGGGATATTGGATGAGAGTCTCTTCTTACAACAGATGCCCAGCGTTCGGGCAGTCAGAGAGATCTTGGGGGTGTCTCTTCTTACAACAGATGCCTGCGATTGGGCAGTCAGCAGGATCTTGGGGGTGGTCTCTTCTTACAACAGATGCCTGTGATCGGGCAGTCAGCGGGATCTTGGGGGGGGTGTCTTCTCACAACAGATGCCCACGATAGGGCAGAGTGTGGTCCACTGGACCACCTGGGATATAGGACAGGGGGTTTTCCTTATTATAACAGATGCCCACGATCGGGCGGAAATCGGTCCACTGGACCACCAGGGATATAGGATGTTTTTTTTATTTTATGAATGCCCGCGATCAGGCATGGGGGGGCAACAGGTGCAGCCAGAACTGAGGTGGCCACCCACAGGTGGCAGCTGCCGTGTTGCGCCCTGCAATGTGGCAGCTCACCTGTGGGTGGCCATCAGTTGTTCCTTTTTTTTTTGGCTTAACTTTGTGCTGGTGCAAGTAGGGGTTGGGAATGCATGACTCTGCACATACCGGGCTGAATATTGGGCTGTGCAGGTTATGCATGGACACCCCCACCTGTGCTGCATACATTACTGATGCACTCCGGCGCATGATTTGTCTTGACGCACTTTTCCTTTGCAGATATTGCTCCGGGCGTTCAGTGGGTTGCGATGGTGCATCGCTGTTACACCAGAGCAACCCTTTTGAAAATCTGGGCCAAAGTGTTCTGTGTTGTGTGTGCAGTGTTGCGTGCATCAAATATTATACACCTTTTAAAATTTGTGACACAGATCAGTGTAAGTGCAACTAGGCGCAGCAGTGTGAACCTGCTATCCACTGCAGCTGCCTAATTTCGATCGTGTTCTCTGTTCTTAGTCTTGCTGCATGTAGTGCCATAAAAATCAGCACTGCCTGTATTCAGTGCCCCCCCTCCACATTGAAAAGGTATTTTTTATCAGACTGGATTGTTTTTGTGACCCCATCAGCACCACTGGTTACTGAAGTTGTTTTAATTCCATGACAGTGTCACAACACAGTAGTCCCCTTATCTGTTGCTGAAGCCACAGTTGTTTATTTTGCTTCACATCCAGTTAGGGAGTAGTGATGCTCCAGTCAGAAAGTGAACGTATTAAAATCTGAATTTGGTAGTAATATTTGTGGTTGATCCCCCAAAATGCCTGCAAAGAGACGTGCAAGTAAAGCTGTTTCTGGCCATGGCAATGTTGGCAATAAGAGGGTCTGTGGGCATGGTAGTAGTACGCAGACAGAAAACTGCATTGGTGATGTGAGGAAAGGTATTTCTTCTGCAATGTTTTTTACAGCCCAATCAGTAGCTTCACTGATAGTTGGAGGAGATGATGTTTTCCCAGCCAGTGGTGTTAGTGTTACTGGTGTTAGTGGTGGTGGAGGTAGTATTAGCATTGTTGCGTCACGTTCTAATTCCGACCAGTGTACCGTATCCAAACATATTGAGGGTGAAGCAGTGCAAGTGAGTGACAGCATAGATGATGTCATACTTCCCAGTGATAGTCTATCCACCGCGGCACTTAACGTCACTCATTTTCCATGCAACAGTGATTCACAGTGTGGTGAAAAAATATCAGGTGACGGTGGTGTAGATGCTGATGATGAATGTGATGATGCTGATGATGATGATGTTGCTGTTGTTGCAAAATGCAGTCCACATGTTAGCATCCAAGCAGAAGATGTGGATGTGTGTGACAGTGATGAATATGATGATGATTTAATTTGACACCAGTTGGGAACCGGAGAAAAATAAATTAAAAGTGGCTGTATCTGAAATTTCTGAATCTGTTTGCAGGAATTCCCCCCTTGTAAAAACTTGTGATGTACCGGTTTTAGTGGATGATGATGAGGACCCAGTACTCAATATGATAGGTAGTCGTGGTGGTCAGTTGCAGTCCAGGTGTGCAGTGCCAGAAACATCACGTGCCCCACCACCCTACTTCAGTGCTTAAAATAACAGACTTAAATAAGCCACATCATCATGGACATGTTAAAAGCAGAGCATCACAGTCCCTTGTTTGGGATTTTTTTGTTCAAGATGCAAATGATGATTCAGTTGCAATCTGCCAGGTTTGCCATGCATGTGTGAGTCGATGTAAAAAGGGGAGCCATCTGGGGACAGGAGGACAGCATATGCATCTTAAGAATAGGCACTTGGCTCTGTGGACCCAGCACAAGCTGGCAGCTAATACCAGACTTGGGTGTTCACCCGTATCACCGGCAGCAACCATAGCTAGCATGTTATCCGCTTCCATGACTGTTATGCCCAGCAGGAAATTAAACATGTGCAGTAGTGTGGCAATAAGAGCAGAGGATTTCTACAGGCATGATGAGGTGGAGGACCATAATGACTTTGAAATGTTGTCCAGTGCTGGTAAGAGTAGCAGTTTTTGTGGTGGTGGTGGTGGTGAATGCAGTATGTCTAGTGCAAGTGGTACATCAACCTCAGTTGGAAAATCCAGAAAAATTACCTAATTTCTGGGTTTGTCATCATCACCTGTGCAACCGTCTTCATCAAATGTCCACAATCCACCCCTTGCCAGTGCCATTTATCACAGAGCACAACCATTTGTGACCAACACACACCCTGTAAAACGTTTAAGTCAGCCCACGTTACAGAGTGTTTCTGAGCATAAGCTGACATACCCCCTCAATCATACAGTGTCACGTGAACTTAACGCTGCTGTAGCGGAAATGCTGGCAATCGATCTGTTGCCTTTCTCCTTTGTGGAGAATTCTGGGTCCCGGCGGTTTGCTGCCCATGCCTGTCCAAAATGGACAGTCTCATCCAGGACATACTTTTCTATCTGTGCTGTTTCTGAGTTGTTCCATACTGTCTCAGACTCAGTAAGACATGCCCTTCAACATTTCTCCTCTCCATTCATCCATTTAAGTATGGATATGTGGACAAGTGGCAAAACAGCGAGGAATTCATATCTGTATATAACTTCACACTGGCTGCAGGTGCCGGAGGTTGTTTGTGATGCTGGTAGTGTGAATAATTAGTGCAGAAGGTGGATTGTCACGGTAGCAATCTTCCTGGAATTCGCCAGCATGCAACAAATTGCTATGCACACTGTGACCTGTTCACACACTGGTGAGGACATGTTGGACATGGTACTGACTGAAATTGACAGATGGCTAAACCCTCTGTTCCTGAGAGCTGGGTTCATAGCACGTGACAATGGGTCAAATGTGGTAAAATGCATCACGAATGATGTTTTTTTTTCGTGTTCCGTACATGGCCCACTGTTTAAATCTTGTGGTTCAGGAGTTTCTGCAGCACCTGGGCATAAAGGAAATGCTGACTATTGCACGACATATCTGCTCTAACTTTTCAAGATCTGGAAAGGCCCGTGACCAACTGCGGCAGTTGCAGATACAAAACAGCCTGCCTCAGCACTGCTTGAAGTTGGAAGCTGTCACCTGATGGAACTCCATGTTATACATGGCAGAGAAGTTGTATGAACAATACAAAGCCATCACAGAATATCTTGTTATGCACACTAGTCGTGACAGTTCTGGGGCCTCCATGTCTATGATGACTGAACAGTGACACCTCATGGACTCTGTAATAACAATTTTGCAGCCTTTTGAACATGCCACACAGGCAGTGAGTGGTGAGTCTGCTTCCATTAGCTAATCAATTCCACTGCTGCGGGTGCTGAGGCAGACATTGGTGAATGTACAGCATAGCCTTGGTGTTGCCAGAGACGGTGATAGCAGTATGTTGCTGCAACACATGCTGACAGTATTCGACCAGAATCGTCACATTGTGAGCATTCAATGTAGTGACGACTTTGCCATGGCAACAATGCTGGACCCATGATACAAACATGGAATTGCATCAGTACTGGAGGGAGGGCCTGAACAGGTGAAAAATATCAGTGGTCAACTGGTTTGCTTGGTTCATGGGGCACAGAAGTTACGTGCCAAGGTTTGCAAACCTCAGCAGCATAATCCAGCTAAAGGTGTAGTGGAGGACCAGCAAGCATATCATGCAAGGGTAAGGGGATGGTAGTTCCTGGTGGTCTGTCATCCAAAGTGGTTGGCATCAACCCGCTTTGGGAGGCTTTGTCCCAAGTGGGTATTTGTGACATCAATGATTCCGGGGAACAGGCTGATGCATCAACAATTGGACTTAGTGCGGCACAGAGAATGGTTGAGTCATATTTGTCTGAAAACAGGCATCTGACAATAAGTGAAGATCCTCTTTTATACTGGTGTAGAAAGGACAGTGAATGGCCAAAGCTGACTGCAGTGGCACTTATGTACCTCACATGCCCACCCTCCAGTGTAAGTGTTGAGAGGGTATTCAGCTCAGCACGTGCAATAGTCAGGGATCATCGGACAAACCTGTTTCCTGCAAATGTTAATTTGCTAACATTCATTAAAATGAATGAGAGGCACATACCAGCACAGACTGCAACCTCGGTATTCATACCCCGGCCTAGTCATGGTGGTCTTGCTGATGTGGAAAGGGAGCATCCTGGTGGCACTGGCAGTGGCTGCCTGAAATGGTCCACCACTGAAGTAGATGATGACACAATGGAGAAAGAATTTCCCAGTGGTCAGACTTCAGACATCGATGACTGTGAGGGCAGTTTTCTTTATGAGGATGATGATGTGGTTAATGTTGGCAGGTTTTAACTGCAGTATTAAAAAGGCAGTGTGCCCCTACCTACCCACGACCACCACCACTGGGACTGATGTTATCCAAGTCTGCTGACACCATGAGCCTGTCTGCCCACCCCAGACCACCACCACCGGGACTGATGTTATCCAAGTCTGCTGCCACCATGCATCTGTCTGCCCACCTCAGACCACCACCACCGGGACTGATGTTATCCAAGTCTGCTGCCACCATGAGTCTGTCTGCCCACCCTGGACCACCACCACCGGGACTGATGTTATCCAAGTCTGCTGCTACAATGAGTCTGTCTGCCCACCCCGGACCACCACCACTGGGACTGATGTTATCCAAGACTGCTGCCACCATGAGTCTGTCTGCCCATCATGGACCACTACCACCACCACCGGGACTGATGTTACCGTGGGTCTGTCTGCCCACCCCGGACCACCACTACCGGGACTGATATTATCCAAGTCTGCTGCCACCATGACTCTGTCTGCCCGCCCCGGACCAGCACTGGGACTGATGTTACCATGAGTCTGTCTACCCACCCCGGACCACCACCACTGAGACTGATGTTATCCAAGTCTGCTGCCACCATGAGTCTGTCTGCCCACCCCGGACCACCACCACCGGGACTGATGTTACCATGAGTCTGTCTGCCCATCCCGGACCACCACCACCACCGGGACTGATGTTATCCAAGTCTTCTGCCACCATGAGTCTGTCTGCCCACACTGGACCACCAGTCTTACCAGTGCACCACCACCACCACCAGCTTCTTAATATTTAAACCATAAAGTGAGTATGTGCACTCATGTTTGTTATGCTGCTTCACTTCCTTAAGTTGTCTGTTTTGTTTTCTGTAGCTTTTCAGAGCCACAGTGGCAAAACACATACAGTACAGTTATTTTGTTTCTTTTACAAGAGAACAAAAACAGGCTGCATCACTGATATTACTCATTGGGAAAGATGCTGTAGCTATACTGTACTGACAGAGAGGAAGCAATATAATGTCCATGTGAAATCCAGGACCAGGCACAGGCAGGGGAGGGCCAGATGAACTGGCATTAGGCTGCTCACACTGCTCAACAGTACTGATGGTGGGATCCATACCTGGGCCTGGGGGGAACAGGCATATCCTGCTCCAAAAGGACCTTGTGCTGGACTTGGTGGTGGTGGTGGTGGTTGAACTGCCTCAGAGTCAGGAGGCGGTGCTTGTCCTGCTTCTGGGGGTTGGACACTCATAAGTTTAGAGTGGTCCGACACAAATGGACGCCCATGCCCCCCACTCATGTGCGTGGTACGATGACGCATACTACCACGCTGTCCCAGAGTTGCCCCCGCCCCAGACATTACCTCACCCTACTCCATCTCACAACACAACCACAACACACACACACAGTCACACACTCACACAGACAAACAACTAAGTAGGTAAGAAAAATAAAATTTACAGAAAGAACAAATTAAGTAAAAAACAGTACAGTAAAGACAAAAAAAATGTAGTTTTTAAAAAAGCTGTTGGCTTAAGTATCAAATTTTAACTCTCTCTGCAATCAAAACAAGCATTTGTCAATGCCGAATGTTTGCTTGCTGGCATTGGCAGTGGTAGTGTAGAAGTTACAGAGCTGCGTAACAGGAATGACAGTGAAGTATTGAACTGAAGCCAACCCCACCACCATCCTGCAGAGAGTGATAGGCATTGGGGTGTGTCTTTGGGTCATCAGGCATAACGGCCACGCCATTTCACCACACCCCACCCTGCAGACACTGACCAGTGTCACGTGTGCCATGGGGTCTTTGACCCTTATGTGCGCCCCATTCCATCAGGAAGTATGGTGAGATGGGTGCGGTATAGGAGAATGGGGTGAACTTTGGGGCCGAAGAGTTCAAGGCATACCTCGATGCCTCTCACTGGCTGCAGGGTGTGGAATGGTATGAGCATTACAGGCAAGAATCCCAAGTCACATCCCTGATGCCTGCCATTCTCTACAGGGTTGGGCGTTATGGTTGGAAACCCTAATACCTCAGGCATTCGTTGGTATTTTCACTCCAAATTTTCAACATGGTTTTTTTGTGACCCCACCTCATGAACAGTGGCAATTTCAGTTTGTTAGCTGAAAGCTGCTTATGTACAGCGACTACGGCATTTAGCACCATAGGTGCAAAAACATTCCGAACAGGATGTAAAAAATGACAGCTGTACTGTTCATGGGGAGGTGTAAAAAATGGCAATGTTGCAAATCTGCAGTAAAAATATTAAAAAAACTGGTTAAGTTATGAGCGTGCATAGAAACTGTGCACACCCGTAACGTAATTAGTTTGCGGATTTTTTTTACAGCAGATTGTCAACACAGGCATTTTGGGACCTCCGATCATGAACAGTGTCACTGTAATTTTCTTTATTTGTTCCGAACAATGATTTCCCACAGCGACAACGCATCTCTGCACTGAAAGTGTGAAAACACGTTTTGGCCATGTTGTGAAAAAATGACAGCTGTACTGTTCATAAGGAAGTGTGGAAAAATGCCACTGGTGAAAATCTAGACTGAAAATATTACAAAGTCATGAACTTATGAGGGTGCATGGAAACTCCGCAATGCTGACTCGTAACACAGTCATTTTATGGACTTTTGTCACCAGATTTTCAACATAGCCATTTTAAGACCTGTGCTCATGAACACTGATTTTCTTAATCTGTTCCAAACATTGCTTTCGCACACCGACTGCACCATTGTGCGATACATGTGCAAAAACACATTTTGGGTGACATGTGAAAAATGGCAGCTGTACTGTTCATAAGGAAGTGTAATAAAATGGTAATGTTGAAAATCTGGAGTGAAAATATTGAAAATTCGCAAACTTATGAGCGTGCGTGGGAACTGCACAACACACGCTCGTAAAACAGTCATTTTTAGGAATTTTTGCACCAAATTTTCAACATAGCCATTTTAAGACCTCTGCTCAAGAACAGTGTCACTGTCACTGTGATTTTCTTAATGTGTCCCATACATTGATTTTGCACACTGACTGCGCCATTATGCGCTTCAAGGGTGGAAACATGTTTTGGGCAAGATGTGAAAAATGATAGCTGCACTGCTCATAAGGAGGTGTAATAAAATAGCAATGTTGAAAATCTCAAGTGAAAATATTGAAAATTCGCAAACTTACGAGCCTGCATAGGAACTGCGCAACGCACGTTCGTAAAACACTCATTTTTTGGAATTTTTCCACCAAATTTTCAAAATAGGCTTCTTGAGAGCCCACCTTATGAACACTGGCAGTGTCGTTTTGTTAATCATTCTGGAAAGGTGATTTAGCGCAGTGGCTGAAAAATCACCCTTCAGGCCCGAGTAACACCATGACAGTGAAAGCATTCATGAGAAGGGGTCCCAAAAACCCCATGTTGAAAAACTGGTGCAAAAATTCCAAAAAATGCCTGAGATATGCAATAAAGTTGAAAAACCTATTTAGCCCATTATACAGCTTACCGGCATTTCCTCAGTTCACGGTTGGCATTGAAGAGTGCAGACGTGTTCCCGGTCCACGAAGATCATTGTGCCAAGGTCCGGAGGTAAGTATGGAGTAGAGGGGTGTGGGGAGGCTGGGTGCGGATTGTGGGGGTCAGAGAGCGCGGGGGCAGTTTTTTATTTCCAGGTTTGTTTGTTTTTAAATGACGACGTGAGGTTTTCACACTGGGGTGGGCTCCCAGTGTGGCACAAGGACGCTGCTGGTTGGGGAATGGAGCCAACGGGGATTGGGAACCCTGTCGGCCATAGCATCAGTTGCCACGCCTGACGGGCTCCCAGCATGGCACCCTGTACTCTGGGAGGATAGTGAGTCGACGGGGATTGGGCACCCCATCGGCTATACAATGAGTTGCCATGCTGGGGTGGGCACCCAGCGTGGCATGTGAAAGAGTTCTTTGGGGGCACAGCCGACTGGGATTGGGCACCCCGGCTGTCTGTGTGGGGGGCAGTACGCAGTATGCCTGCGTGTGTGTGTGTGTGTGTGTGTGTGTAGGGGAGGCTGCGAGGAGCAGGCGATATCTCATCACTGCTCACTGAAGTGTAGTTTCCTTTCAACTGTACTCCACTGCATTTTGGAGCTGTCATAGACAGCTCCAGCATTCATTGAGGACTGGGCTGCGCCTGCCAACACACTGACTGAATTGGAAGAGGGGGTGACACACCTCTGAAAACTCGGATGATGGCACTATGTTTCTTGCACATGCGTGCAAGCAAACATAAAAACACTCCTCTCTCTAGTACACACACACACCTCTCTCTCAGTCTGCACAGGAGAAAGTGAAACTGTGTGTGTGACTCACATTCTTCCTGCCTGGCTAGAGAGCATGTGACTTACAGTACTGTAAGCCATGTGATCTGTGGGGGGGCTGCCAAGTCTGAAACACCAAGTGAATCATTTAGAATCATAATGAGGAACACGAAGTCCATTAAAAACAATGACTTTGTCTTACTTCGTGTTCTCATTATGTCAACACGAAGTGGTAATGACAAGGCGAAGTGAGCACTTTGCATTGCACACTCCACGTAGAGGAGTGGCAATGTGAAGTGCCCACTTCGCGAGCACTCAACCAGCGAATTTTAAATCCGCTGCATCTCTATCCAGAATTGAGGGGAACCTGGACTGGGGGACAGTTGCAGTGTTTCCCAGTTGCTGGCATAATGCCAACAGCCAGCTTTTAGATGCCTCTCCATGTCCTGTCACTGGGGATTGGAATAGGTAGGTGGACACAGATTGGATTAGGGTGGGAGGGTGACCAGGAGAGAAGCCCATGTTCCAGGGTGCAGGTTCGGTTTCCATCTTGCAGTGCAGAAGTGCTGGGACTGCTCATACGAACATATAAAAATTGCTAGCAGATACAGACCCTAGGGTCTATCGCATCTGCTTGAATGTGCAGCAATCAGTGATTTACTCTGTTACTGCCCCCCCCACCGTGCAGTAGTGACCTTCCCCTTACACTGTCCCACCCCTTATTAAAACTGTCCACAGATTTTGACAATACCACCTCCTCCAGTAATGCGTTCCACCCAACCACCACCCTTTCTGTGAAGTAGTGTCTTCTCATCTCCCTCTTGAACCTTCCCCCCACCAATCTCCGACTGTGCCTCCTAGTGATTCTCCCTCTCTTTAATGCAAAGATCTCCTCTATGCTGACCCTGTTTATTGCACTCATATATTTGAATGTTTCTATCATATCCCAGCTATCCCTCCTCTCCTTCAGGGAGTACATGTTTAGCTCTCTCAATCTGTCCTCATAGGTCCAGTCCTCCATTCCTGTGATCATCCTGGTAACTCTGCGTTGGATCCCACTCCAACAACTTTACTTTTTTCTTTAAGTAGGGCAGCCAGAAATGCACACAATACTCCAGGTGCAGTCTGACCAGTGACCTGTACAGTGGTAGGATAACCTCCTTCCTCCTCGAGGTGATTTCCTTGGCAGTACACCCGAGCATCCTGTTAGCCTTCACCACCACTCTCCTGCACTGTGCTGAATGGTTCATTTGCCCTGTAATCATCACCCCAAGATCTTTCTCTTTTTCTGTAGTGGATAACTGCAGCCCCCCCCAGCGTGTAACCTAACCCTTAGTCAGAAGCCTCCCTCAAACCTTTCCCATGTGCAATTTGTTGAATGCGTAGGAGCGGTTGTGACAACTGTTAGGATTTTGGTGCCTAGACCCCTTCTGTTCCAGAATCTGGCACAGGGTCCCTGGTGCACTGGGCTTCAATGCAAGTTGCTGTTTGATGCAGCTTGCGTCCATCTAAGGGCCTATTTGAAAATCGAGCTCCATGGATCTCTTTGTATATGAACATATGAATGTGCCAGCAGATAAAGGTCTTACAGTCTATCTCGACTGCTCAAATGTGTGTTTATAGGGGAATCTGCCCCTACCCATATCCCCTTGACCGCTGTCAAATACCCACTCCCTGTCACCTACAACTTTCCTTCTCAGCCCGTTTCAAACTCTCATGATGCTGTACATCCTTTTTGGGGATACCATCTCCTCCAATAACTCATCCCACTTAGTCACCACACTCTTGGTGAAAAAGTGCCTCCTCATCCCCCTCCTGTACCTTCCCCTCAACAGCTTTAGGCTGTTACGCTAGTGATCTTGTTTCCACTAAGGCTGAAGAGGCCCTCAGTGCTCATCCTGTTTATACCTTTAAGGTACTTGAAGGTCTCAGTCATGTCTCCCTTCTCCCTTCTGTCCTCAGGAGAGTGCACATTTAGCCCCCTGAGCATGTCCCTGTAGGTTTTACTATGCTGGCCCTGGATCACCTTGGTTGCCCTTCTCTGGACCATTTCCCACAAGTTGATATCCTTCTTAAGACAAGGGCACACTGCACTCCAGTTGAGGTTTCACTAGTGACCTGTACAGCAGCAAAATGACCTCTGCCTTCCTGTTGGTGATTCCCCAGACTATGCAGCCCAGCATCCAATTTGCTTTAGTCGCAGCTTTCCGGCAGTGGGCCGTGCATTTGAGGTCACTCTTGATAATTACACCTAGGTCCTTTTCCTCTTCTGACCTGGTTACCTGCACACCATCAAATCAGTATTTGGTCACTGGGTTTTTCACCCCCAAGTGCTTAACTTTACACTTCTTAGCACTGAACCCCAGTTGCCAAATGCCAGACCACTTCGCTAGTCTGGCCCGGTCTTCCTTGAGTTCCTGTTTCCTCCTTTATGTCCACACTCCCACAGAGCTTTGTGTCATCCATGAACCGCAGATCTTACCCTTGATGACATCTGTGATGTCAGTAATGAATATGTTAAGCATCACTGGACAGAGCCCTGAGGGACCCCACTGGTCACAGGCCTGGCTTTTGAGAATTCCCCCACCACACAAACACTGCCACCTTTTGGTTTCTGTCCTGTAACCTGCTTCTGATCCATCCAACACTCTTAGACACCACCCCAAGGTCTTCTAGCCTCTGGACCAATCTCCTGAGAGATACTGAGTCATGACCTTGCTAAAGTTCACATACAGGATATCAACTGCTTTGTCCTTGTCAACTGTCCTGGTGACCCAGTCAAAGAAGTCAGTTAGGTTTGTCTGGCAGGACTTCCTCGACACAAACCCATGCTGCCTCAGTCACATCCTGGAGCAAATTATCCTCCAGAAAGCTCACCAGTATCTATTTCAGAATGGTCTTCATCAGTTTTCCCACAATTGAGGTAAGGCTGACTGGCCTGTAGTTCTCTGGTTCATCATTCAGTCTACTTTTGTGGAAAGGCACCACATGTACAGTTCTCCAATCCCAGGGCATGATCTCTGACTCAAGAGAGGTGTTAAACAGGTTTGCCAGGGGATCTGCCAGAGCCTCCCACAGTTCCCTTAGGACCCTTTGGTGCATGTCATCTGTCCCTGGGCATTTATTCACCTTCAGGGCCCTTAGGTACCATGTCAACATGAATCACATTGTCTGTGACTTCCCCTTCCCTTTCCCCACCCCCATGTTCCCTTATGGCAATGGTCCATCCTTCTGTCTGGTGAAGACTGAACAGAAGTACTTGTTAAGTACCTGTGCCTTTTCTTATATCCTCTGCCAAACCACCCTCTTTTCAATCTGACTATTTCATCCTTGGTGTTCCTTTTCTCCCTTATATACTGGAAAAGGTCTTCTCCCCGATACCCCGTGCTGTCTGCACTTCCTTTTTATGTTGATTCATGCGTGCATGCGCAAGAAACATGATTGCGGCAGCTTGCTGCAGAAACAGGTTGTGGAGGCGTGGTACTGTTGTGGCCAATGCCAGCACTGCCTTTTGAGGCTTGGCCTGCTTTCCCCAATGGGGTGACACACTACTGCTGACACTAGTTCAGCCAGCGTGCCACAACCTTGAAACATTTCAGCCGCTGCAATCAGGGGACACCTCGTCATTGCAGCGTCAGCCATTCCGCTGCAATGAGGGATCGACCTGTCATTGCTGGGTGGAATGTTGTTACTGTAATATTGTTTGTGAACATGGCAGTGGCTTGCCGCCGTGTTCATAAACAATATGACTGAGTCCCCAGTGCTGAGGAGGTGCCCAATCCCCCTCAGCAGCATGTGCCCCCCCCCCACAGCAGTGTATGTTTGCCCACAGGGGTCCCAATCCCCATCGGCTTCAGTCCCCGCATGAGTTCAGGTTGCCGACGGGGGAGTCCACTCCCTGTCAGCATAATGGATCCCCCCCGTCAAAACATTTGGTTTATGCCGAGGGGGTGCCCAATCACCCTCAGCTCTTGTCTCCCCCCTGCACTCCATATGTGCCAACGGGGATGCCCAGTCCCCATCAGCTACAGCCCCCAAACATTTAGGTGGCATGCTGAGAGCACACCCCAGCATGCCAAATGCCCCTGTCAAGAAAAAAAGTCCCTCAATGGTTTTCTTTGTTTTTTTAAACCTGTAAAGAAAATGGTCCTCACGGTCTCCCAGCCCCTCCCACAACCTGCGCTCACCCACTGCGCACCCTGCCTCCACTCCCTCACCCCATACTACTCTCCGGAGTCTGGCACATCTTCGTGGACCGGGAACACGCCTGCACTCTTCAAAGCCGAACTGCAAAACTTAGGAAATGCCAGAAAGCTGTATAATGGCATAAATAGGGATTTTTCAACTTTTTTGCATATCTCAGGCATTTTGGGGAATTTTGGCACCAAACTTTTAACATGGGGTTATTGGGCCCCCTCCTCATGAATTCAGCCACTGTCATAGCGTTAATCGGTCCCGAAAGGTGATTTCATGGTCACTGCACGGAATCATCTTTCGGGACCGATTAAAAAAATGACAGTGTCAGTGTTCATGAGGTGGGCTCTCAAAAAGTCTATGTTGCAAATTTGAAGGGAAAAAAAATGACTGTTTTACAAGTGTACATTGAGCAGTTGCTACGCGCGCCCGTAACTTCACCAATTTGCAATATTTTTACTCCAAATTTTCAACATTGCCATTTGTATGCACCTCCTTATGAAGAGTACAGCTGTCATTTTCACATCCTGGCCGAAATGTATTTTTCACGGTTCCGGCGCAGAATAGTGCTGTTGTTGTGGAAATCAGTGTTCAGGACATATTAAGAAAATGATAGTGACACTGTTCATGAGCAGAGGTCCTAAAATGGGTGACCAGGAGCAGTCTTATGATGCAGGGATTGGGTGACCAGGAACAGACTCTTATCATAGGAAATGGGTGACCAGGAGTTACTTGCATCACAGGTATAAGGTGACCAGGAGCAAACAAGCATTTCAGGGGTAGGAAACCAGGAACAAACTCGCATTGCAGGGAATGGATGCAGACTCATGTCACAGGGAATGGGTAACCAAGAGCAGACTTGCATCTCAGGGAATGGGTGACCAGGAGCAGACTCATCACATGGAATGAGTGACCAGGAGCAGACTTGTGTCCAAGGGAATTATTAACCAGGAGCAGTCTTGTGTCACAGGAATCGGGTGACCAGGAGTGACTCAGAGTCACAGGGAATAAGTGACCAAGAGCAGACTCACATCACAGGGAATTAGTGACCTGGAGCAGTCTCATGTAGCAGGGTTTGGGTGACCAGCAGCCATCTCATGATGCAGGGATTGGGTGACCAGGAGCAGTCTTATGATGCAGGGATTGGGTGACCTGGAGCAGTCTCATGTTGCAGGGTTTGGGTGAACAGGAACAGACTCTTATCATAGGAAATGGGTGACCAGGAGTTACTTGCGTCACAGGGATAAGGTGACCAGGAGCAGACTAGCATTGCAGGGATAGGTGACCAGGAACAAACACGCATTGCAGGGAATGGATACAGACTCATGTCACAGGGAATGGGTGACCAAGAATAGACTTGCATCTCAGGGAATGGGTGACCAGAAGCAGACTCATCACATGGAATGAGTGACCAGGAGCAGACTTGTGTCCAAGGAAATTATTAACCAGAAGCAGCCTTGTGTCATGGGAATCGGGTGACCAGGAGTGACTCGGAGTCACAGGGAATATGTGACCAGGAACAGACTCATGTCACAGGGAATTAGTGACCAGGAGCCATCTCGTGTTGCAGGGATCAGGTGACCAGGAGTGACTTGTATTGCATGGAACAAGTGACCCGAAGCAGGCTCCTATCACAAGGATCAAGTGAGCAGGATTAGACTGGCATCACAGTGATCAAGAGACCATGAGCAGACACATGTCACAGGGATTGGGTGACCAAGAGCAGACTCATGTTGCAGGGACTGGGCAACCAGGGGCAACTAGCATTGCAGGAAATGAGTGACCAAAAGGAGACTAGTACCGCGGAGATTGGGTGCCCAGGAGCAGACACCAGTTACAGGGATCAAGTGACCAGGAGCAGACTCTTGACACTGAGATTAGGTGACAAGTAGCAGACTTACATCACATGGATTGAGTAACCTGGAGCAACTCAGCCACAAGGATCAGGCTACCAGGAGCAGACTCACATTGCAGGGATCTGGTAACCAGGAGCAACTCATGTTGCAGAAATTGGGTAATCAGGAGTGACTTGCATTGCAGGGATCTGGTGACTAGGAGCAGACTCATGTTGCAAGGATTGGGTGACCAGGAGAAACTCACAACCCAGGGAACAAGTGATCAGGAGTAGAGTCATAACACAGAGACTGGGTGACAAGGAGCAGACTCCTGTTGCAGGATTTAAGTGAATAGGAGCAAACTGGCATCACAGGAATCAAGTGACCAGGAGCAGACTTATGCCACAGAGGTGGGGTGACAAGGAGCAGACTTATGTCAAATGGATTGGGCAACCTGGAGCGACTTAAGACACAGGGATCAGGTGACCAGGAGCAAACTAAAGTTGCAGTGGTTGGGTGACCTGGAGCGACTCATGTCGCAGTGATCAGGTAATCAGGAGTGACTTGCACTACAGAAATCAGGTGACCAGGGGCAGACTAGTGTCACAGGAAGCAGGTGACCTGGGCCAGGGATGCATTCCAGTCTGGAGAGAGGAGGGAGCCACATTCCAGCTCCACAGCAAGCCCTGCAGGTGGGTCATGGAGCTCAGGTGGAACAATGTCATTTACTAGGTTAACAGCCCAAGCACTCTATAGACCTACTACTTATTACAGAAACAGCAAAACGTACAACTAGAATGTCATTTTTCATTTGATGTCACATGCACTACCACCCTGGAATAATACTTTCCTTCGTCCATTTACCAGTAACTGGAGGCCACAGCTCCAATTCTATGGAGTTTGGCACATGAATTGTGCTGGGGTCGAGTCAGTGAGAATTTCAGCATTTGTTTTCCTGTCTCTCACCATCTCAGCCACCATACCTCTCAACTGTCATGCATTACAAGGTAAATCACTCATTTTACCTCTCAGAAATTCTTTGTCCCACATGAAGAAGATGATATTCCACATTTCCCACAGAGGCATTAAAGCAGAAATTCATAATTTTCCATTGTGGTCAGTTATCAGCAAACATTATGAGCATTAGTGCACAGATAGCCATACTGTCCTGAGCTTGCAGTGCCATGTTTGATGATATGTCACACATTTTTCTCATGTGTCATACATCTTGTCACCATTTTGGTGAAAGAAGGTTGAGAGGTATGTCAGCTACGCAGCACCTAACGCAAGTCACCACCCTGCTCAGATCACTTTACTTATGCTCCTGGCTGTCATCGCCTGATATGATGCATCAAACTTTGAAATGAGAGGCACAGTTCTGCAGCAGTGCTGTCCTTGCAGTGGGTCTTCTCGAGGAATTTCTCCCATCCAAAATACAGCTTAAGGCTGGCAGCATGACATTTGCTCCTTGTAGGCCATCAGACATGGTGAGCAGTTTGCACTGACAGTCTCTAAAAGTCAGCCAATGGAAAAAGAAATTCTAAGTGAGGGCTGACTTTCAAGCAGAATGGATGATCTGGAAAGGGTAACCCTCAGGAGGCTTGAGGGATATCATTTTTCATCTCTGACATCTCCACAAATTTCAGTCACAAGTCTTTTTTCTGTTAATGAAGTCACTTGTGTTACATTTGAATACAGCCTGGTACAGAGGTTAGAGCAACAAAATGCAGAAGAGAATACGCCACATTCAAACAGGGCTGGCAGTGAAGCCTAGAGGTTAGAGTAACAAGCTGTGAATAAGCTTGGTACATTCAGAAGACCTGAGTTTGATTCTGAAAATTTCCATTTGCACACTGTGTAACTTTGAACAAGTCACTTAACTTCCCCCAGTTCTCCCAGGTCGCCCCTGTAAATGGGTTTTGTGTCAAGTGGGCCTTACCCGGTTATCAAAGAATAAAAAAAAAATAGCTTTAAAGCTGCTGGATCACAGTGTCACTTTTTCATGCCAGCAAGTCACAAGGTTCTGTGCTGCATGCAACATTTTTCAATACAAGTGATCCTGAAGCAGGCATCAGTATCCAAGTTGCCAAGTTTTCTGATAATGCCCAAATTCCAAGTGTAATGGCATCCCAGTAGCAGACTAAAGAAATGCAGAAGGAGCCAGATGTACTCAGAAATTTGGCAGAAAAATGTTTGAACAACAACGTTTAAAAATGCAAAGTAATGCTGCATCTTGTTAAGAATATTAAATACAGAATACCACCATAACACTGTAGAGACTGTTGAAACTCAGCAGGAAAGGGACCCTGGGATCATGACCAGAAACAGCCTTATTTTGTATCAGACATTGATAGGGAGAAGGGCAGGGGTAAATGGAGAAAAAGACAAAGGCAGCAAGGACAGGAATGAGGCAAAAAGGGGTAAGGCCATCAAAAAATGGAGAGTAATGAGTACCAATTCCCATAATCTAGGTAACAAGCTCCCTGAGCTGGTGGCCTTGATGGAAGAGGGATGCCTGGATATTGTGGCAGTCACAGAAACATGGTACACAGAGAATCATGAATGGGATGTCACCAGGGTACACAATCTATAGGAGGGACAGGGAGGATGGAAGAGGAGGAGGAGGAGCTCTCTGTGTGTAAGGGAAGGGATCAAATCAATGGAACTAAGGGGTAAACAGGGAGGAGAGGAGGCACTGTGGGTCACCCTGGAGACTGGAAATGGCTCCACAATCCGCACAGGGGTTGTATACAGACCCCCATTGCAGGGGGAGGAAATGGACAAGGAAATGATAGAAGGCATCCTTAACATGGAGATATTGCTGATGGGGGACCTGAATATGCCAAATATTAACTGGAGCACCTTTGCTGCAGCCACATCCAAGAGCAGGGCCATTCTCGATGCCATACAGGGGGCATGCCTCAGACAGCTAGTGTTGGAATCCACTCGGGAAGGAGCAATCTTAGACCTGGTACTCTCAGATGGGGACAGAAAGAGGATCTCAGATCTAGAAGTGGGTAGCCATCTGGGAACAAGTGACCACCAAACAGTGTGGTTCAAGATAAACTCAACTGTAGAGTCAAGCCATACAAAAGTGAAGGTGCTGGACTTCAGGAGGGGTGATTTTGTCAAAATGGGAGAGTGCCTCAGAAAAGCACTAGCAAACAGACAAGGAGGAGGGGTGGAACAACAATGGGAAACATCAAAACTGCCATCACAGAGGCAACGAGCCTTTGTGTGAAGCAAATAAACAAATCAAACCGAAAGAAAAAAACAGTATGGTTCTCAAAAGAGGTGGCGGGGAAGGTTAGGGAGAAAAGGATAACATTCAGGAACTAAAAGGAAACACAGAAGGAGCAGGACAAAGAACTGTACCAGTTAAAGCAGAAGGAAGCGGGGAAAGTAGCCAGAACAGCAAAGGCCCAAAACAAGGAAAAGACAGCCAACTCCGTTAAGAAGGGGGATAAAACCTTTTATAGGTACATTAGGGAGCAATGAAAGACAAAGGGAGGAATACTGAGGCTGAATAAAGAGGAGGGTGGGTGGGCGGAGAGGAACAGTGAAAAAGCAGGGATATGGAACAAATACTTCTGCTCAGTACTCACAAAAGAAAATGAGGGGGAGGGAGGCACCTAATCCAGTCAATAGAAGCACTCTGGATAGGGAGGTCGATATCAGTCCTTTCACAGAAGAAAGGGTTCTGAAAGAACTCCTAAAACTGACGGTGGACAAAACAATGGGGCCTGATGGGATTCACCCCAGAATTCTAAAAGAATTAAGTGGAGAACTAGTAACACCACCAACTACCCTTTTTAATAAATCATGGGAGGATGGGGTGGTACTTGAGGACTGGAGGAGGGTGGATGTGATTCCCCTTCACAAAAGTGGGAGCAAGACCGGAAACTACAGACCAGTCAGTTTGACCTCAGTGGTAGGGAAAATGATGGAATCACTTCTGAAGGAAAGAACTGTTGAGTACCTAGAGACCAGTGGGGCACAGGACCCAAGGCAGCATGGATTCACAGCTGGAAGGTCATGTCAGACGAATCTAGTCAATTTCTTTGACTGGGTTACCAAAGTAGTAGACCTGGAAGGGCTGTGGACATGGCCTACCTAGACTTTAGCAAGGCATTTGACACAGTCCCACACAAAAGATTAATAAACAAATTAGCCAGCCCGGGAGTGGGTCTCAGGGTGGTAGCCTGGGTAAAACATTAGCTGGACAACAGGACGCCGAGGGTAATAATAAACAGAGTCCACAGTGAAGAAAGAGGGGTTACTAGTGGGGTAACGCAGGGTTCAGTACTGGGTCCGGTCCTTTTTAATGACTTTATAAGTGACATTGCACAGGGACAGGAAAAAAAAGTATGCCTCTTTGCAGACAACACAAAGATCTGCAACACGGTTGATACACAAGATGGGTAGGTGGGGTGGAAAGGATGAGAAGGGATTTGGCAAGGTTGAAGGAATGGTCAAATGTATGGCAGCTTAAATTTAATGCAAAGAAGTGCAAAGTAATGCACCTGGGAAACAAAAACCCAGGGGACGAGTACATAGTGGGGGGTGAAATACTGACAACAACAGAAATGGAAAGGAACCTGGGGGTAATTATATCAGATGACCTAAAGGTGGGCAAGTAATGTGAGATGGCAGTAAGGAGAGCTGGGGGGATACTGGGATACATAGGGAGAGGCATCGTGGGTAGAAAACAGGAAGTTGTTATCCCTCTGTACAGACAGTCGGTGAGACTCATTATGGAGTACTGTGTGCAGTTCTGGAGACCCCATCTCTGCAAAGACATAGACAGGGTGGAGGCTGTCCAGAGGAGGGCAACCAAAATGGTGCAGGCTCTGCACCAGAAGACATACAAAGAGAGACTAAAGGAGCTTAATATGTATACCCTAGAGGAAAGGAGGTGGGGGGGGCATGATAGAAACTTTCAAATACCTCAAGGGAATCAACAAATTCCAAGAAGGCAGCATCTTTCAGAAAGAGAGATGTGCAAGAACAAGGGGGCACAATTTGAAGATGGAGGGGGGAGCAGCTCAGAGGTAATGCGAGGAAGTATTTTTTCATGGAGAGGGTTGTGGATGCATGGAACAGCCTTCCTGAGAAGGTCGTGGAGTCAAAAACAGTGGGAGAATTCAAGAATGCATGGGACAGAGATAAGTCAATTCTAGTGGGGGGTAGGAGAAAGTAGGCTGTTGGTTAACTAGGATCTGCAGCTTATACATTAGGTAGGGAAATGGGCAGACTAGGTGGGCCAAGCTGTCCTTATCTGTAATCAAATTCTATGTTTCTGTTATTTCTGCTGTTTCACCTGTTCTCCTCTTCAGACCCGTCCACACTCTGCAACTTTATCCAGCCACTGTAGGGATCCCACAATGGATTTTCAGATCATTCATCCCATAGGCCAACTATGTGCCTGGGTTACACTTAGGGCCAGCTTCCTGTTCATTAGTGACACAGCCATAGTACTGAATGTGCTGCTCCCTTCACTCTGGGTCCTTTCTGATTCTTGCTCTGAGTGTCATGCTGCGGGCTGATGGGGTATATAGACCCATGGTCAGGATGTCACATGGTCATGTAATTGCCCTCATGCATTTACCCCAAACATCCTGACAGTACCTACATCATATACATGGCCTGATATCAGCCCCCTTCGCACACTCTCACCAACGGGTTCTCCCTGTTGGCCCTTATACAGGCAATGGAGGCAGAAGTATTAGTGGTCCATGTTGAACAGCTCCACATCCACTGTTTAGCATGCAAAGCATGGATCTCCCCTGGGTTGATTTTTCTTTTTTTTTTTTTTCTGTGTGGAAAGTTTAGTGCTCGTGAAAGATGCTGGAGTGACAGCACTGGAACCTGAAGTCCTCTGTTTAGCCACGTGACAGGTATTGCACAGGTGATCATAGTGCAAGCTTCCCCACAGTGCCCCACCAGTGTGTCTCAACGCAGTCCTGGAAGGACCACCACGCAGGTAAGAGGGCAACTCAATCCTTGGCCAGTCATATAAGACTGCCAGCAAGGGTGCTAATAAGTGCCAGTCATGTGGGGAACATAGCTCATGAGATTAATCTTTTGGGGCTGCATAAATTCAGAAAGGCTAGTGAATCAGGTGTGTAACTGGGGAATGGAGCTGCCAGAGACAAAGTGCCTTCTAACAGGAGTACCTATAAAAGCCTTCCTTGCCCAGTATATCCCATTATGCTCGTGTCCCAGCATATGAGTGGAACAGCGCAGGAATGGAACAGGATACTGGTGTCTTAGGCATTGTCTGGTGTCCACATGCAACAGTGGGCATGCAAGGAGCTCTGCTGGACCAGAAGTAAGGTAGGATACTTGTTTGCTTACTATTATCTGTTCAGGGAACTGAAGGTGATGGAGTAGGATGTATCTGCAGGGGAAATAACAAGCAGGCAGCTAGTGCAGGTGGGAATAGGAGAGACACCTATCTATGGTTGAGTGCAGAAACTGTTCAAGAAAGACATAAAGGGGAATGTTAATTAAAAAGAAAGAAGTAAAGATGCAAAAGGGTACAGGTGTGATATAGCCAAGCAAGTAAAGGAGAAAGCAATGGGAAAATGGGAAAGCAAGTACACCCTATCTAGGGTAGGGTGATAAAGTAAATACCTCTAGAAAGCGTAGGTGGGAAAGAGCCAAACACAGGAAGGGTGCAATGGGGGGTGGTGGTACCAGGTCAATATAGCGCTTAAAGAATAGTGGTGCAAGAACCACGCTGTGTAAAGCGTGGAAACATATAGAGTGACAGGGCTATAATAATGACAGGAAATTACCATTACCCCTGTCACTGTGCGCTGCAACTTTAATGGGATCAAGTTACCATATGTGTTGCCTGGTTAAGCTACTCCCATGGTGGAGTGGCTAAGACACCAGCACACAGCAGGGTTGGAGACTTGGGACCTCGGTTCGGTTCCCCTGGTGTTGCTCTTTTTTTTTTGTTTGAAAAAGGATTTTCCTCATCTCGAGTTTCTACCCATCCCCTCTAAGTCCATACCCTCTTGGAGTTTGCTACTTTTAGTCCGAGGATTGTAGGGTGGGTGAAGCACCAACATTGTATGTGTGGCCTGTATTAGGAAAAGAGGTCCCGTTATGTTGAATGGGGTGTGCACTTTTTCTGTAAGGTCAGTGTTTTTCCCAGCCTTATTTCAACACACAACATTTTGCTTGCGGCATTTATTGCTGCGCTATTTTTGTTGGCAACATTATGACTCCCTGTGCAATAGGGGCATGGTCCAGTAGGTAGCAATACATAAAGTCAATCATGGGAGTGATGCAGTGCAGTCGATGTGGAGCTGCAGTTTTCTGGGAGGCATTCTTGAGACTGAGGTGCTGCTGCCTCTGCATGCACCTATGTGGCTTGAGGGGGGACATTGCTGGTCTCCGGGCTGAGCTGGTTATGATCCAGAGGACCTCTTCCTCCTCCTAAGGGCCACAGATTCTACTGTCATTGTTGAAGAGGTTGCCCATGAGAAGTAGAGCTGGCCAAATCATTGTAGGCTCTGGGATGGTGGGAGTGACAGTTCAGGGGTATATTTCTCAGCCTGCGCCACTACAGAATTCAAACAACATGAAGTCTTGCTGTATTCAGACATAATGCAGTTAGCCCCAGCACTTGAACTGCCCTGTAAAGGAAAGAATTAACTCTATGCAAAAGCACAGAATGTTGAGCTCGAGCTTGGTTTTCAAACCTCTGTCTGTGGTACTTCCCAGTGTAACTATCAGATTCTTTACTCCGCCTAATAGTGAAGTCACTCTGGAGATTTCCTCTGCTTGGTTCGGTAAAAGTAAAGCGTTCGGTTTAAACCGTATAATTCTTTTTAATTTTTGGATTTTCAGCCTCTGTATATGGTACAGGTAGTGTGTAGATACTGTAGGTACTGACTGTGTTTTATTCTGTGAAAAAGTTGGAAATTGTTCTTTTCTTCGGTTTCTTTCCGGTCGGTCCGGTTTGGAACCGACCCATTCTATTTAAATTTATTTCTGGGATTAGAGTGGTGTGCTGGTACCGATCGGTTTCAAAAGAACCAAGGTTTTTTGCTGGTTCTTTTAAAAAGCCCATGACACAGTTTGTAACCGATCGGCTGTTGTATTACCTGGCTTGAAAGCTGTAATAGGGTAATTTGTTAGGCTGGCCATGTCTGAGAAACCCAAGAAGAAAACCGGTCCCACTGGGTTTCAACACGGTACTGAGTTTAGGGAGGCTTTTGCTACGGCTGACCCCCACCTCATCTGTGTTTATTGTCTGGGGTTTGTCTACTTCAAGTCAGACTGCCAAATCTGTAAAAACTTTCCTAAATCCACTCTAGACAAAGGACTGAGTAGGCTGAAGGAAAGGGAGGCCGAGAAGTTCGTAGATCAGGATGGCCAGCCCAGTTTGGTTGCAGCCGAACCTGAGGAGGTGCCTACTGACTTAGGCGATACCTCCTCAGGCAAAAGGAGAGCTGACCCTGAGGGGTCGGGTCCATCAAAAAAGAAGCATAAGTCTGCCGGTTCAGATCCGGTATTGCACTCTCCAACCGCAGACGAAATAGCCAAAGCGATTAGCATTGTTCAGTTGCTTAAACTGGTTCCATCCGAACCGGTACCACCGGTTAGGCGGTCTGTTCAGTCGGATCCGTCTCCTCTGGATTATGATCCAGATGCTTTTTATGAGGAATGGGAGGGAGATAAAGACTATCCCAAGGATGATGACGATGACCAGGGGGGTCTGGATGTGCCCATTGAACCGGACATCTCCCCAGACAGGACCTCAGGTGTCTCTCCTCCCAGGGTCTCTGAGTCCCCTTCACATTTTTTTGTTCTACAAAAAGGTGGCAGAAACCCTGCAGCTTCCCTTGGTTGAAGCTGCAGAGAAGGATGAAGAGTCTGATTATGTGGAAATGATAGACATCCCAGAGTCCAAAAGACTGTCTACCCCTCTTCATAAATCTTTGGGGAAACAGACACACAAAATTTTACAAACCCCTAATTCGATACCTCCTTTGGATAAGAGAATGGATAGGAGGTATTTGTTATCAGGCTCAGCTGTGGAGTTCCTTTATAGTCATTGCAGCCATGTTGGGGTAGTGCAGGCAGCAGCCTGTGACAGGGCTAACATTCATTTGGCTTCACACACCCCGGATAAGGACTCCAGGAAAGTGGATGCCATGGCCAAAAAACAGTATTTGGCATCCTATTTGGGACTCAGGCAGGCTACTTATATGGCCTACACAGCCAGGTACCAGAAATACAGATGGGATGCGGTTCTGGAACTGGCTAAACAGGCCTCTCCCCAGCTAGCCAAGGAGCTGGAGAAGGTGGCTGCTGATGGAATTGAGGCATCCAAGATGCAATTTCATGCTGCTGTGGACTCCAGTGATGTGGCATCTAGAGTCATGGCTACATCTGTGTCTCTCAGAAGACATGCTTGGCTCGGATGTACTAGCCTTTCACAGGATACCCAGACTAAGGCTATGGATTTTCCTGTAGTAGGTAATTCTCTGTTTGGGGAGCAGACAGAGGCTTACATGAAGAAAATGGATGAATACACGACCATGTACAGGAGTGCACAGGCCAAAGAAAGGCAGGTCACTCTGCACAAGCAGCAGTCTAGGGACGGGGGCTAGGGCAGGCCCTTTCAAAGGCCTTTTTACCAAGCCCAAGCATCCTCTCCCTTCTCACTGAGGGGGTTCTTCAGAGGGAGGGGCAGGAGGGGGATGAGCAGAGCTGCTCCCTTCTCCTCTCAGTCTAAGGCTCCTGCCAAGCAGACACCCTGATGTGTCAGCCTGGGTCGACTCCCCATTTCCAGTAGGAGGCAGGCTGGCTTACTACTTCCAGGTCTGGAAGGCTGTGACCTCAGACAAGTGGGTCCTGGAAATAGTAAGCCAGGGACTGGCCCTCAGCTTCAAAACATTTCTAAAAAAGAGGGCCAAGTCTTTTCCGCCTGCATCACTCTCAGAAACCATTGCCCTAGAGGCAGAAGTTTCTTCTCTTCTAGCTCTCAGAGCTATAGAGAAGGTTCCTACTCACACAGATGAAAAGGACTGTACTCCAGGTACTTCCTTACCACAAAGAAAACAGGGGAGTGGCGACCCATCCTAGACCTAAGGTATTTGAACAAACACATTTCAAAGCCCAAATTCAAAATGGTAACTGGGAACGATCCTTCCCTCTCTAAGGCCAGGGGATTGGCTAGCATCTCTAGACCTCAAGGATGCCTACTTACATATTCCTATCAGGTACTCCCACAAAAAAATCCCTCCGGTTCGAGTTGCCTTCAGGCCATTACCAATTCAGAGCTATGCCATTCGGCCTAACATCAGCTCCAAGGGTGTTCACAAAGTGCCTTGCAGTAGTGGTGGCTTACCTCAGAAGACAGGGTATCACCATCTTCCCATATCTGGACAATTGGTTCTTAGTGGGTCAGTCACCTTTACAGGTCAAGTCAGCTCTTCAAACTACCCAGGACCTACTCAGCTCCCTGGGGTTTCTTCTCAATCTTCCAAAGTCTGTCCTTGAACCAGTTCAGCTTCTCACCTTCATAGGCATAGAGTTGGACACTGTACAACCAAAAGCCTTCCTTCCCCTGGCAAGGGTGAAGGCCCTAGTGGATCTCACTTCCTCCTTTTGACCTCATGTCTCCCGCCCAGCAAGACAGTTCCTCCAGCTCCTGGGCCACATGGCAGCTTCCAAGTCAGTGGTGCAGGGAGGAAGGTTCCAGATGAGGGACATTCAGTTTCATCTAAGGTCTTTTTGGTCTCAAAAGAAGAATTCACTTACCAAACTGATCCCAGTGACTTAGACTCAGGTCCAAGCTCTCCAGTGGTGGCTGGACCAGGACAACCTCAGACAAGGGGTTCCATTTCTCCCTCAAGTCCCATCAATAGTTCTAACTATGGATGCTTCTCTCCTAGGGTGGGGAGCCCACCTGGGATCCCTGACAGCTCAAGGAGTCTGGTCCCCATAAGTCTCTCCTTCATATCAATCTCCTGGAATTCAGTGCAGTTTTCTTAGCCCTGCAGAGCATGGTGGTCCAAGTCAGAATGGACAACACGACCATAACGTGGTACATCAACAAGCAGGGAGGCACTTGGTCCTCCGCCTTGTACACAGAAGCCATGAAGCTGTGGTCTCTGGCCTATTCTCTTCAGACTTCTCTGGTAGCTTTTCACCTTCCTGGGAAGGACAACATACTAGCAGATGCTCTGAGCAGAATTTCACAGGGACACCACGAATGGTCCCTGGATCCTCACATACTGAAGGTCATCTTCTCCAGGTGGGGCACTCCAGAGATAGATCTCTTTGCAGCACCGGACAATCATCAACTTCCTCTGTTTTGTTGCAGACCTCCAGTCCTGGGGACAGTTCCTCAGGAGGCTCTCATTTTGGACTGGAAGGGCAGGTTTCTCTATGCCTTCCCTCCCTTCTCTCTGCTGTTCAGAGTTCTGATCAAGATCAGGACTCAACCCTGCACAGTGATACGGTGGCTCCAGATTGGGCCAGACAGCCGTGGTATCCTCTACTGCTGCCCTTGTCAGTGTCACGTCCCCTGTCTCTGCCCAGGACATACAATCTCCTGTCCTCCTCCCAGGGGCAGATCTGGTACCCCAATCTCCAGTCTCTCAATCTCAAGGCCTGGCTCTTGAAGAGTTAGAATATGCATCACTACATCTTTCTCAGGGAGTTCTGGATATTCTGAAGGTCTAAACATAGCAACATAGAAACATAGAATTTGACGGCAGATAAGGACTGCTTGGCCCACCCAGTCTGCCCATTTCCCTACCTACTGGATAAGCTGCAGATCCTAGTTAACCAGCAGCCTACTTCTTCCTACCCCCAACCCCCAGAACTGCCTTATGACTATCCCATGCATGCTTGAATTCCACCACTGATTTTGACTCCACAACCTCCTTTGGAAGGCTGTTCCATGCATCCACAACCCTCTCTGTGAAAAAATACTTCCTTAAATTACCTCTGAGCCGCCCCCCTATCTTCAAATTGTGCCCTCTTGTTCTGGCACACCTCTTTTTTTGAAAGATGCTACCCTCTTGGACTTTGTTGATTCCCTTGAGGTACTTGAAAGTTTCTATCATGTCCCCCCTCCCTCCTTTCCTCGAGGCTATACATATTAAGCTCCTTAAGTCTCTCTTCATATGTCTTCCGGTGCAGACCCTGCACCATTTTAGTTGCCCTCCTCTGGACAGCTTCCATCCTGTCTATGTCTTTTTGAGATGGGTCTCCAGAACTGCACGCAGTACTCCAGATGAGGTCTCACCAGCTGTCTGTACAGAGGATAATAACTTCCTGTTTTCTACTGGTGATGCCTCTCCCTATGCATCCCAGTATCCCCCAACCCTCCTTGCTGCCCTCTCACATTGCTTGCCCATCTTTAGGTCATCTGATATAACTACCCCAGGTCCCTCTCCATTTTTGTTGTTGTTAGTATCTCACCCCCATTGTGTACTCTTCCCTGGGTTTTGTTTCCCAGGTGCATTACCTTGCACTTCTTAGCATTGAATCTAAGCTGCCATACATTTGACCATTCCTCTAACCTTGCCAAGTCCCTTCTCATCCTTTCCACCCACCCTGTGCATCAACTCTGTTGCAGATCTTAGTGTCATCTGCAAAGAGACATACTTTTCCTTCCAGTCCTTCTGCAATGTAAACTATAAAGACATTGAAGAGACCAGTCCTAATACTGAACCCTCGGTACCCAACTAGTAACCCTCCTTTCTTCTGAGTGGACTCCATTTACTATTACTCTCTGTGTCCTATTCTCCAGCCAATTCTTTACCCAGGCTGTCATCTTGGGACCCACTCCCAGGCTGGCTAACTTGTATATTAATCTTTTGTGTGGTACTGTGTCAAATGCCTTGCTAAAGTCTAGGTAGGCCATGTCCACAGCCCTCCCTGATCTACTACTTTGGTCACCCAGTCAAAGAAATCTATCAGATTGCTCTGGCATGACCTTCCGCTGTGAATCCATGCTGCCTAGGGGTCCTGTGCCCTCTGGCCTCTAGATACTCGACAATTCTTTCCTTTAGAAGTGATTCCATCATTTTCCCTATCACTGAGGTTAAACTAACAGGTCTATAGTTTCCTGCTTCTGCCTTGCTCCCACTTTTGTGAAGGGGAATCACATCTGCCCTCCTCCAGTCCTTGGGTACCACCCCATCCTCCCATGCTTTGTTAAAAAGGGTAGTCAGTTCACAGGGGCTACTCTGGATACCCGATTGGGCTGTTTGGATTTGATTAGGATTTAAGAAGCCTTGAGTTTTGTTTGGTTTTTTTTCTTCATAGATGGTGGGTATGGGTGAAGTGAGATTTTGAGGGTTAGTAGAGTATTATTTGCTAGCAATTACAATTCTGCTAGCTTTTCTGTGTTATTATCTATGGGGTGGTGGAAGTCTTTGGGGGGGTATCCAGGGGATTTGTAAATAAGGGGTGTATATAGTTTGCACATTCAGTTTTGGAGTGTGCACCTGGGTTTCTGGGTTTATGTGTGTGTTTGTCTCCTTATTCTGGGAAAAGAAATAAAGTTTTCTTTAAAAAAAAAAAGGGTAGTCAGTGGTGTCACTAGTTCTACCCTTAGTTCTTTTAGAATTCTGGGATGAATCCCATCAGGCCCCATTGCTTTGTCCACCTTCAGTTTTAAGAGTTCTTTCAGAACCCTTTCTTCTGTAAATGGGCTGGTATCAACTTCTGTATCCAGCGTGTTACTACTGTTTGTTTATGTACCTCCCCTCTTCCTTTGTAAATACTGAGCAAAATATTTGTTTAGTATCTCTGCCTTTCACAGTCTCCTCTGCCCACCCTCCCTCCCTTTATTAAGCCTCACTATCCCTCCCTTGGTCTTCCTTCGCTCCCTGATGTACCTATAAAAGGTTTTATCCCCCTTCTTAACTGAGTTGGCTATCTTTTCCTCGGTTTGGGCCTTTGCTGTTCTGACTGCCTTCCCAGCCTCCTTTTGCTTTAACTGATACAGTTCTCTGTCCTGCTCCTTCTGCGATTCCTTGTACTTCCTGAATGCTTTCTTTTTCTCTTGAACCTTCACTGCCACTTCCTTTGAGAACCATAGTGGTTTCTTACATCATTTTGTTTTGTTTATTTGCTTCACACAAGGCTCATTACCTCTGTGATGGCAGTTTTATTATTCCCATTGTTCTTCCACCTCCTTCCTGCCCATTTGCTAGTGCATTCCTTAGGCACTCACCCATTTTGGCAAAGTCAGCCCTCCTAAAGTCCAGTACTTTTGTTTTTGTATGGCTTGACTCTATTGCTGTGTTTATTGTGAACCATACTGTTCGATGGTCGCTAGTTCCCAGATGGCTACCCACTTCTACATCTGTAATCCTCTCTCCATCTCCATTTGAGAGAATCAATTCTAATATTGCTCCCTCTCGAGTGGGCTCCAGTACTAGTTGTCTAAGGCATGCCCCCTGTAGGGCATCTAGAATAACTGCATTCTAGCAGCATGGATTTTGCTCCCAAGTATCACTGTGTTGTACATGAAGCCATGGCCTTAACACTTCCAAAACTTAGGAACATAATTTTTCTCTAATGTGAAGGGAGGATGGTTCTGAGAAAATTCCTTATATACGTGTGTGGGGGGGCACAGTAACATACTAAAATTAGACAATTATGCAATATTATATTATCTGTGTTGTCAAATGTCATTGCTGGGAAAAACAGTGAGCCAAAGGTCATTTACAACAGTGTCAGGATCATCTCAGAATACAAAATAAAATCCCTGGATCCAATAATTGTATTATTTTTTGTATTCCAAACCCAAGCCAACGTCTTAACCCTCACCCTACCTGACAAAAAAGCTGACAAGCATTAACCAGTAACCTCATAAAAGGTTGTTTTTTATTATTATTTTTTTGTTATTATTTGCAAACATAGCGATCAGCACAAATATGGCACTATATACCTTCGTAAGGCACTACCCTGTGTAATTCGGGGGGTTTGTAACAGTCACGCATAAGTGGTTGGTTACACAAGCAGTTTCACAATGAAATACTCTGCATGTCTATGGACCGTGCATAAAGGAAATATGTTACAAAATATAGTGAATGGAAAGTACTCCCCTCTAAATAAGTGGGGCATGCCAAATACTCAGAGTGTGTGTGTGTAGGGGAGAAGCTCACACTCACAGAGCAGGTTTTGCATTCCTTCTCAGTAATGCCTGCATGCTGCCACGGCTCTGTGTGTGCGTGTTGTATACGGAGCCCTTGTGACAGGTTTCACAATCCGTGGGCGGGGCCCTGGGTTTGAGCCTGCCACCTGGGTTGTCTCCGTGCTGCATCCAAGGATGTTCTTAAAACAATGTGTATCATTTTCAGTTTATGGATTATTGCAGCTGCTATTAAAAAAAAAAAAAAAAAACTCTTACAAATGGAAACAGAAACCAGGCACTGGGACAATGCCAAGTAGATGGAGATCAGATCAACCACCATTAGAGGGTGTAGATAAAAGCAGAGCAGAGCCCATCATTAAACTCTGTCCCTCACTGAGGATGACAAGAAGAAAACACACTTGTCCGCGGTCAGTAGTTCATGTCACGTCATGCAATTCCCCACACACAGGTTTATGATGGCTATGGATAGTTTTGTATATAGATTTTGGTTGAATTCAGGGCAACTGAACTTGGAAGTGCATTCCTATGTATTTACCTCCACATCAGCTTGTAAGTGAAGTGTGTCACAAATCATGAGCAGCCCATATAATTCCTGGGGGGGGGGGGATCAGTGGGGAGGATATCATGGGTGTTCCCTATTTTCCAAGCTCAGCTGTCTGCCAGATGACTTTATGTACATGAAAGGAGTGAAATGCTCTCTCATTGGGGTGCTTCATTTCTTTCAACTACACAAAGTTTCTGCCTATCAGATTGTGACCAGCATCACAGTCGACTTGCCTGGTCATTGGTGTGTGCTGCTGAGCCCATTGCAGCTCAAACTGCTATGGCCTCAGCAGTGACACACCTCTAAAATACCAATAATCCTGACAATATGTTTCTTGTGTGTGCACGAGGAAACATAAAAGCAGGAAAAGGCAAGATAGAGAAAAGATGGGGAAAATACCCATGTGCAGAACAAAAAGGGGACAAAAAAATGCAGCTATACCAGTTCCAAACAAAAATAAAAGATAGGCATTTGAGCATTTAAAACAGTAAAGCTCTTTGAAGGTCCTGCAGGCCCACCTCCCCTCTATAAAGTGATGCAGCTACGGGCAGTATTTCACAGTAATGGAAAAATGCTGCTTCTCAAATTATCTAATTCTTTCTGTTAGCATACAGAAAATACTTTTAATACCGCTTTATCTACAATAGGGTCAGAAAACTTAAAGTGCTGAAGCAAAACCCTAAGAAGGCATATAAGAGGTCATAAAACAGGAATGAGGTCACAAACCTGCAAAAACATCACCTCCTCACACAGGCCCTTATCTTTCACCAGCAATAAATACTCTACTCATCCCTGGAATAAACAGGGTGCTCCAGAGTAGCCAGTCCTTCACCTTGTACCATGGTTGCATTCATCACAGTATGCAGAAAGCCTGCACTGTACTGTCCCTGGAATAAATAGGGGGTTCAATGCCATAAAATGCCTAAAATGCATAAAATGTCTAACTCCCCCCTGACCCCTCATCTCCTCTATCCTCCAGCACTCCCCTCCTGTTACCTATAGCATGCTCTGTGTGCTGACTGCCCCATCCCCCTTCTCTGACTTCTCAGCTATAACGCTATATTACATTTTGGCCGCTGCATGCTATAACTTGTAGCCTTGATATCTGTACTTGCTGCCTTACTACGACTTAACTTTTCATGTTCCATCCCTATCTTGATTATTTGCACCTCTCTCAGCTCATACACTGCTGTTCTAGCTGTCTGATGGCTGCAAATCCTGTCTCATGCAATTGACATGTGCCTGCATTTGTGTTTTTACTAAATGAACTGACTGATCTACTTATTATGTACTTTGACCGCATATTGGGGAGTACATCCCTGTGTACTTGCATTTTGGTTTTCACTGATTATACGGACTGATCTATTTACTGTGTATATTAACCCCGTAATAAAGGTGTATCGCCTTAATGCTCCATGTATTCTACAGCTGCCTGTAACCATTATTATGTTGATTGCGTGCAGCGTAAGAAACATATTGGGACAGCTTGCTCAGAAGCAGGTTGTGGAGGTGCGGCACTGTTGTGGCCAATGCCCCCACAGCCTGCAAAGGCTTGTCCTGCTTCCTCCAATGCCATTGCATGCTGCTGGTGACAGTAGTTTGGAACCTTACCACCAACTTGTGACAATTTCACTGCTGCAATCAGGGGCCGCTTTGTCATTGCAGTGTCAGCCATCCGCTACAATGAGGGAGCGACCCATCATTGCAGGGCGGTTTCAAACCCTGATATTGTTTGTGAACATGGCCACGGCTTGCTGCAGTTCACAAACAATATACCCCCCTACCGTGTTAAGCCGGCGGGGGCCCCAATCCTGTTGACTTCGTTCCCCAATGTTCATTTTGCTGATAGGGAGCCCACCCCTGCCAGCATCTCCTGTAACTAACACCCCCCACACACTTTATTGTCTGCCAACGAGGTGTCCAACTGGCCGGCATAATCTAAGCCCCTTGTTGTGTGCCGACAGAGGTGCCCATTCCCCAGTCAGCTACTGCTGCCTCCCCAAAGAAAGATTTCTTTTGCACGCTGGGAACCCACCCCAGCATGCCACATTGCCCTGTAGTGTAAAAAACAGTCCCGTGACGTCTTTTTTTATTTTAACCTGAAAAAAAGGAAATGGTCCCCTGGTAGTGTCCCTGGCCCCCCTGCCACAACCCGCACCCACCCGCTGCGCACCCTGCCTCCCCACACCCCCCCTCACCCCATACTTACCTCCACAGCTTGGTGCGATGATCTTCGGTGTATCGGGAACACGTCTGCACTCTTCAAAGCCGACTGCGAACTGAGGAAATGCTAGTAAGCTGTATAATGGAATAAATTAGGTTTTTTCCAACTTTAATGCATATCTCAGTCATTTTTTGGAATTTTGGCACCAAATTTTCAACATGGGGTTTTTGGGACCCCTTCTCATGAATTCTTGAACTGTCATGGTGTTGTTAATCTGCTCCGAAAGGTGATTTTGCGGTCACTGCATGGAATCACCATCCGGGGCCAATTAACAAAATGACAGTGCCACTGTTCATAAGGCAGGCTCTCAAAAAGCCTATGTTGCAAATTTGGTGGAAAAAAACAAAAAGACTGTTTTACCGAGCGCAGCGCTGGCTAATTGCTACGCACGTCAGAATTTCGTGAATTTGCAGTTATTTTCTTGCCACTCATTTTCAACATTGCCATTTTGTCACACCTCCTTGTGAACAGTATAGCTGTCATTGTTCACATCCTGGCGGAAATGTGTTTACGCACTTCCGGCGCAGGATCGAGTGGTTGCTTTGGGAAACGCTGTCCAGGACAGATTAAGAAAATGACAGTGATACTGTTCATGAGCACAGGTCCTAAAATCCCTGTTTTGAAAATTTGGTGATGATAGCCCATCAAAATGACTGTGTTACAAGTGTGTGTTGCACACTTTCCATGCACTCTTGTAACTCCGCAAATTTGTAATATTGTTACGCCAGATTTTCAACAGTGGCATTTTTTTCACACCTCCTTATGAGCAGTACAGCTGTCATTTTTCACATCCTGTCAAAAACATGTTTTCACAGTTCTGGGGCAGAATAACACGGTCGCTGTGGGAAATCACTGTTTGGGACAGATTAAGTAAATGACAGTGGCACTGTTCATGAGCAGAGGTCCTAGAATGCCTATGTTGAAAATTTGGTGACGAAACTACCATAACATGACTGTGTTACAAGCGTGGGTTGAAGTGTTTCCACACACTCTTGTATCTTTGCAATTTTGTAATATTTTCACACCACATTTTCAACAGTGGCATTTTGCCACACCTCCTTATGAACAGTACAGCTGCCATTTTTCACATCCTGGCCAAAATATGTTTTTGCACTCCTGCTGGAGAATAGCACAGTCACTGTGGGAAATCACTGTTTGGGACAGATTAAGATCGAACGAGTGAGAGGGGGGAGTGATCGAGTTCAACTGAGCTCTGTTGGGAATGCTGCAGATTTTTTTGTGGGCAGAAAAAGGGCCAAATGCAAGAGCCCAGTACAAAAGCACAGCCTGCAGCACTGGGAGAAACAGAACGAGAGAGCGAGTGATAAAGGGGGAGTGACCGAACTCACTGGAGCGCTGTCAGGACTGCTGCGGATTTCTCTGTGGGCAGAAAAAGGCATCAGTGCAGGCAGAGGCCCAGTACAAAAGGCCAGCCTGCAGCGGTGGGAGAAACAGTATGAGTGAGTGAGACAGGGGGACTGATTGAGCTCAACGGAGCTCTATCAGGACTGCTGCAGATTTCTTTGTGGGCAGAAAAAGGTGCTAATTCAGGCAGGTGCCCCGTACAAAAGGGCCACTTGCAGCAACAGGACAAACAGAATGAGCATGTGAGAGAGGGAGACTGAGCGACCTCAACGGAGCTCTGTCGGGACAGCTGCAGATTTCTTTGTGGACAGACAAAGGCACCAATGCAACCAGGAGCCCCGTACACAAGTGCAGCCTGCAGTGCCAAGAGAAACAGAACAAGTGAGTGACTGAGTGATAGGGAGCAAGCTCAACGGAGCTCTATTGTGACTGCTGCGGATTTCTTTGTGGGCAGAAAATGCGGCAATGCAGGCAGGAGCCCAGTACAAAAGACCAGCTTGATGCGTCAGCCAAAACGGAATGAATGAGTAAGAGAGCTCAATAGAGCTGTGTCGGGAATGCTTTAGATTTCTTTCTGGCCAGAATAAGCCGCCGATGCAGGCAGGAGCCCAGTACAAAAGGGCAGCCTGCAGCGGCAGGAGACACAGAACGAGCACATGAGGGAGGAGGGAGTGAGTTCAATGGATCTCTGTTGGGACTGCTGCAGATTTGTTTGTGGGCAGGAAAAGGCAGCAATGCACGCAGGAGCCCAGTACAAAAGGGCAGCCTACAGTGGCAGGGAAACCAGAATAAGTGAGAGAGAGAGATGAAGTGAGCGAGCTCAACGGAGCTCTATTGTAACTGCTGCAAGTTTCCTTGTGGGCAGAAGACGGCGGCAATGCAGGCAGGAGTCCAATAGAAAAGGGCAGCCTGCAGTGCCGACAGAAACAGAATGAGTGAGTGAGTGAGAGAAGGGGAGTGAGCGAACTCAACAGAGCTTTGTCAGGACTGCTGCAGATTTCTTTGTGGGCAGAAAAAGGTGCCAACAGAGGCAGGAGCCCAGTACAAAAGAGCAGCCTGCAGCACCAGGAGAAACAGAATGAGTGAGTGACACAGGGGGAGTGAGCAACCTCAATGGAGCTCTGTCAGGACAGCTGTGGATTGTGGGCAGAAAAAGGTGCAAATGCAGGCAGCAGCCCAGTACAAAAGGGCAGCCTACAGAGCTGGAAGAAACACAATGAGCGAGTGAGAGAGGGGGAGTGAGCGAGCTCAATGGAGCTCTGTCATGACTGCTGCAGATTTCTTTGTTGGCAGAAAAAGGTGGCAATGTAGGCAGGAGCCCAGTACAAAAGGCCAGCCTGCGGCGCCAGCAGAAATGGAATGAATGAGTGAGTGAGAGAGGGGGAGTCAGCAGGCTCAACAGACCTGTGTCAGGACTGCTGCAGATTTCTTTGTGGGCAAAAAAAGCCACCAACAGAGCCAGGAACCCAGTACAAAAGGGCAGCCTGCAGTCCCAGGAGAAACAGAATGAGTGAGTGAGAGAGGGGTAGTGAGCCACCTCAATGGAACTCTGTCAGGATAGCTGCGGATTTCTTAGTGGGCAGAACAAGGTGCCAATGCAGCCAGGAGCCCAGTACAAAAGAACAGCCTGCACCACCAGGAGAAACAGACTGAACGGGTGACAGAGGGGTAGTGAGCGAGCTCAACACACCAACGCAATCAACATTCATCATTGACAAATGCTTGTTGTATTATTGTTGTTTGTTGCCTACTACTGTGTGGCCCGGGTCGTGCCTGAAAAATTTCCTCCCCAGTGCACTTCCCTGGTTACCAAAGACATACATACATACATAAATAAATAAATAAATATCAGCAAAATAGTGGCTGCCAGATGACCAACCGGTAGCACCTCATCCAACCATGCTAGTGAGATGGGTTAAGGAGCAGGTTCATGGTGCACAGATCAAGTGACCAGGAGCAGGCTCATGGTGCAGGGATTAAGTGACCAGGAGCAGGCTCATTTCATAGGGATCAAGTGAGTAGCAGCAGGCTCATGTCACAGGGATCAAGTGAGCAGGAGCAGACTCATGTTGCAGGAAAGTGGCCAGGACCAGGCTAATGGCAGAGGGATCAACAGACCAGGAGCAGACTCATGTTGCAGAGATCAAGTGAGCAGGAACAGACTCAATCTGCAGGGATCAAGTGACCAGGAGCAGACTTGTATTGCAGGGATCACGTGACCAGGAGCATGCTCATGTTGCAGGTATCAAGTGACCAAGAGCTGACTCACATCACAGGAATCAAGAGAACAGGAGCAAACTCATATCACAGGAATCAAGTGACCAGGAACAGACTCAAGTTGTAGGGATCTAAGACTCAGAAACAGACTTGTGTGAGTACGATTTAGGGACCAGAAACAGACTTGTGTCACAGGGATCAAGTGACCAGAAGCAGACTCATGTTGCAGGGATCAAGTGACCAGGAGCAGACTCATGTTATGGGGATCTGGGTACCAGGAGCAGACTTGTGTCACAGGGATCAAGTGATCAGCAGCAGGATTACACTGCATGATCAACTGATCAGGAGAAGGCTCATGTTGCAGGGATTAAGTGACCAGGAGCAGACTCGCATAGAAAGGGATCAATTGACTAGGAACCGATTTGTGTTGTAGGGATCAAGTGACGAGGAACAGACTTGCATTTCAGGGATTAAATGTCCGGCAGCAGTCTCATGTTGCAAAGATGAAGTGACCAGGAGCAGAGCATTATAGGAATCTGGGAACCAGGAGCAGACTTGTGTCAGAGGGATCATATAACCAGCAGCAGGCTCATGTTCCAGGGATCGAGTGACCAGGAGCAAGCTCACCTTGCAGGGATCAAGTGACCCAGAGCAGATTCATGTTGCAGGGATCAAGAGACTAGGAGCAGACTTGTGTAGAAGGGATCAAATGACCAGGAACAGACTTGTATTTCAGGGATCGAGTGACTAGCAGCAGGCTCTCATTGAAGGCATGAAGTGACCAGGAGCAGGATCACGCTGCAGGGATCAAGTGATCAGGAGCAGTCCTATGTTGCCAGTATCAAGTGACCATGAGCAGACTTATGTTGCAGGGATCAAGTGCCCAGGAGAAGACCCATGTCACAGGGATCAAGTGATTAGGAGCTGACTTGCATCACAGGGATCAAGTGACCAAGAGCAGACTCATGTCATATGGGTCAAGAGACCAGGAGCAGACTCATGTTGCAGGGATCAAGTGACTTCATGTTGCAGGAGATCAAATGATCAGGAACAGACTTGTGTCTCAGGGATCAAATGACCAGGTAGACTCATGTGACAGGGATCAAGTGAACTGGAGCAGTGCCACATTGCAGGGATCAGGTGACTATAGCCAGACTTGTGTTATATGGATAAGATGACCAGGAGCAGACTCATGTTGTAGAAATAGGGTGAGCAGGTACAGACTCGTGTTGCTGAGACTGGGTGACCAGACACAGACTCATGCTGCAGAGAACGGGTGACCAGGAGCAGAATCGTATTGCAGAGTTTGGGTGAGCAGGAGCAGACTCATATTGCAAGGATCAAGTGACGACAGACAGGGTCGTGTTACAGAGATCAGGTGACCCGGAGCAGACTCATGGCATGGAGCTTGGGTGATGAGGAGCAGACTCACATTGCAGAAATTTGGTGACCAGAAGCAGACTTTTGTCACAGGGATTTGATGACCAGGAGGAGTCTCATGATGCAGGGATTGGGTGACCTGGAGCAGTCTCATGTTGCAGGGTTTGGATGACCAGGAGCAGGCTCTTATCACAGGAAATGGATGATCAGGAGTGACTTGCATCACAGGGATAAGGTAACCAGGAGCAGACTAGCATCACAGGGATAGGTGAACAGGAACAAACTCGCATTGCAGGGAATGGATGCAAACTCATGTCACAGGGAATGGGTCAGCAAGAGCAGACTTGCATCTCAGGGAATGGGTGACCAGGAGCAGACTTGTGTCAAAGGGAATTATTGATCAGGAGTAGTCTTGTGTCACAGGGATTGGGTGACCAAGAGCGACTTGGAGTCGCAGGGAATTAGTGACCAGGAGCAGTCTAGTGTCGCAGGGATCAGGTGACCAGGAGTGACTTACATTGCATGGAATAGGTGACCAGAAGCAGGCTCCTGTTGCACAGATCAAGAGAGCAGGATTAGACTGACATCACAGTGATCAAGAGACTGTGAGCAGACATATGTCAAAGGGATTGGGTGACCAGGAGCAGACTCATATTACAGGGATTGGGTGACCAGGAGCAGACTTGTGTTGCAGGGACTGGGTGACTAGGGGCAACTAGCATTGCAGGTTATGAGTGACCAAGAGCAGACTCATACCACAGAGATTGGGTGCCCAGGAGCAGACGCCTGTCACAGGGATCAAGTGACCAGGAGCAGACTCATGACACAGACATGACACAGAGATTGAGTGACAAAGAGCAGGCTTATGTCACATGGACTGAGTAACCTGGAGCAACTCAGTCGCAAGGACCAGATGACCAGGAACGGGCTCACATTGCAGGGATCGGGTAACCAGGAGCAACTCATGTTGCAGTAATTGGGTAATCAGGAGAGACTTACATTGCAGGGATCAGGTGACCAGGAGCAGACTCGTGTCGCAGGAAGTGGGTGATCAGGGCCAGGGATGCATTCCAGTCTGGAGAGAGAAGGGAGCCACAATCTGCCTCCACAGCAAGCCCTGCAGGTGGGCCATGGGGCTCAGGTGGAACAATGGCATTTACTAGGTTAACAGTCCAATCACCCTATAGGCCTCATATCTTATTACAGAAACAGCAAAAGGTAAAACTAGAAAGTCAGTTTTCATTTGATGTCACATGCGCTACCACCCTGGAATAATCCTTTCCTTCCTCCCTTTACCAGTAACTGGAGGCCAAAGCTCCAGTTCTATGGAGTTTGACACATGAATTGTGCAGGGGGCGAGTCAGTGAGGATTTCAGCATTGAACAGCCATGCAGCCCCTCATGCAAGTTCCCCCCTGCTCAGATCGCTTTACTAAAGTCCCTGGCTGTCATCGCCTGACTTGATGCATCAAACTTTGAAATGAGAGGCACAGTTCTGCAGCAGTGCTGTCCTTGCAGTGGGTCTTCTCGGGGAATTTCTCTCCTCCGAAATACAGTTCAGGGCTCACAGCATGACTTTTGCTCCTTGTAAATGATAGACATGGTAAGCAGTTTGCACTAACAGTCTCAAAAGTCAGCTAACGGAAGAGGAAATTCTAAGTGAGTGCTGACTTTCAAGCAGAATGGATGATCTGGAAAGGGTAACCCTCAGGAGCCTTAAGGGATATCATTTTTCATCCCTGGCATCTCCACAAATTTCAGTCACAAGTCTTTTTTCTGTTAATGAAGTCACTTGTTTTACATTTGAATACAGCTTGGTATAGAGGTTAGAGCAACAAAATGCAATAGAGGATACCCTGCATTCAAACGGGGCTGGCAGTGAAGCCTAGAGGTTAGAGTAACAAGCTGTGAATAAGCTTGGTGCATTCAGCAGACCTGGGTTTGATTCTGACAATTTCCATTTGCACACTGTGACTCTGAACAAGTCACTTCATTTCCCCATTTCTCCCAGGTCGCCCCTGTAAATGGTTCTTGTGTCAAGTCGGCCTTACCTGGCTATCAAAGAATAAAAATAAAATACCATTACAGCTGCTGGATCACAGTGTCACTTTTTTCATGCCAGCAAGTCACTGGGTTCTGTGCTGGATGCAACATTTTTCAATGTAAGTAATCCAGAGGTTGGCAACAGTATCCAAGTTGCCAAGTTTTCTGATAATGCCAAAATTCCAAGTGTAATGGCATCCCAGCAGCAGATTAAAGAAATGCAGAGGGAACTGGCCGTACTCAGGAAGTTGGCAGAAAAATGTCTGAAACTTCAGCACTGAAAAATGCAAAGTGATGCTGCATCTTGTTAAGAATATTAAATACAGAATACCACCGTAACACTGCAGAGACTGCTGAAACTCAGCAGGAAAGGGACCCTGGGGTCATGAGCAGCAACAACCTTATTTTGTGGCATTTTATTTCTGCTGTTTCACCTGTTCTCCACTTCAGACCCATCCACACCATACCACTTCAACCAGCCACCATGGGGATCCCACAATGGCTTTTCAGGTCGTTCATCCCATAGGCCAACTATGTGTCTGAGTTACACTTAGGGCCAGCTCCTTGGTCATTAGTGACACAGTCATAGAGTTGAATGTGCTGCTCCCTTCACTCTGTGCCATTTCTGGGTTTTGCTTTGAGTGGTATCATGCTGCAGGCTGATGGGGTATATAGAACCATGGTCAGGCTGTCACAAGGTCATGTAATTGCCGTCATGCATTTACCCCCAAACCTCCTGACAGCAATTACATTGTATGCATGGCCTGGTATCAGCCCCCTATCACACACTCTCACCAATGGGATCTCCCTGTTGGCCCTGACATAAGAGATGAAGACAAACTATGAGTGGTCCATATTGAATGACTCCCCATCCCCCGTTCATCAGTCAAAGCAGGGATCTCCCCCGATCTGATTTATTTTTTTGTTTTAGTTTTTTTTTTTTTGTGTGTGGAAAGTTTAGTGCTCGTGAAAGATTCTGGATTGACAGCACTGTAACCTGAAGTTCTCTGTTTATCCACATGACAGGTGCAGCACGGATGATCACAGTGCAAGCTTCCATGTGCTGCCCCACCAGTGTGTCTCAGCCCTGTCATGGAGGGACCATCACGTAGGTGAGAGGGTAACTCAATCCTTGGCCTCTCATGTAAGACTGCAAACAATGGCGTGAATAAGTGCCAGTTGTGTGGGTAACCTAGCTCATGAGATTAACCTTTTAGGGCTGTGTAAATTCAGAAAGGCTAGGGAATCAGGTGGGTAACTGGGGAGTGGAGCTGCTAGAGACTAAGTGCCTTCTAACTGGAGCACCTATAAAATCCCCCCTTTCCCAGCATGTCCCATCACGCTCGTGTCCCAGCGTGTGAGTGGAACAATGCAGGAATGGAAAAAGTTACTGGTGTTTTGGCATTGTCTGGTGCCCACATACAACAGTAGGCATGCAAGGAGCTCTACCAGACCAGAAGTAAGGTAGGATACTTGTTCACTTACTGTTATTGTGCCTTGCCAAACCCACCCCGTAAGAAACCTGAGAATAAATGTAAGTGCACCAATTACATTAGGACAAAGAACATATACAACAAAGGGCTAGCATCAGAAAAATGACACAAGAAACAACCAGCAGGAAAAAGGAAAACAAAATAGCCCAACAAGAATCATGATGCTGGCTCATAGCGAGGAGTCTGCCTCAATGCTAGGAGCCTGGGCAGCAAGATCAGTGGCCTCCAGGCTCTAGTGGCAGACACAAAGGTTGATCTGGTATATATTACCAAAATCTGGGACATGGACAACAATGAATGGGACCTGGCCATCCCAGGCTACACACTGTTTAGATGGGACAGACAGGTGGGTAGAGGTGGGAGGGGTTGCCCTCTGTGTAAGGGAGGGCATCAAGGCAATAGAGAATGAAAGCACCAAGGCTAGAGGGGAGAGCTTGGAGTCACTCTGGGTCCACTTAGCTATCAATGCAGCAAAGAAATAGTGCATGGGTGTGATTTACAGACCCCCAGGACTGAGAGAGGAGAAAGATGAACAATAAACTGAGGAGTTACAAAAGATGGCTGATAAAGGTGACATAGTGGTGTGGGGACCTTAACCTACCAGATGTATACTGTAATATCCCAGCAGTCAAGAGCTCCAGAAGTCAGGCTTTACTGGACACATTCCAGGACTGCCTGCTGTCTCAACTAGTGAAGGACCCAACTGAGGGCATGCTATCTTGGATCTGATCCTCACAAACTCTGAAGAAATTAGATCCGTGAGGGTGGAAGAACCTTTGGCAAATAGCGATCACAATACAGTCTAGTTTGAAATAACCACAGGCACTACTAAAACCACCTCAAGGACAGAGGTACTCTGCTTTCAGAAGGCTGATTTTGGTAGATTGAGCAGATAGTGAGGGATAAGTTAACAAACATCAGAGATAAGCCAGATGTGGAGGAAATATGGAAAGATATTAGGGATACCATTCTAGAGGCAACAAAACTTTGCATCAGGACTACAACAAATGAAAATAGGCCTAAGAGACCACGGTGATTCTCCCCTCCAGTAAGAGAGGTAATCAGGGCCAAATGGAATGCATACAAATGGTTCAGGCAACATAAAGGGGACAGGGAGTAGAAGGATTATACTCAGACAAGAAAGGAGGCCAGGAAAATAGTGAGGGTGGCCAAGACAGCAAAAGAGATGCAAATTGCTTGTGGCATCAAATCAGGGGAGAAAACCTTTCTTCCGCTATATCAGTGAAAAAAGAAAGAAGGGGAAAAATTGTAAGGTTAGGGGGATCAGGTTCTGGAGGACAGGAGACAAAAAGCAGAGGCCCTAAATGAATACGTTTGTTTGGTATTCACTAGGGAGAATCAGGGCCCACTGCCAGACAGTGGTATCAGAGCAGAGACCAGAGGGTTCAGAGAATGTGCAACCAGAAGTTCACCATAGACAGGGTCAGGATGGGTCTTTCAGACAACAGACTGGACAAGACCCTGGCCCTGATGGTTTACTCCCAAGAGTGCTCAGGGAGCTTGCATAAGAGCTGGCAGCACCTCTCATGCACCTATTCAGCAGGTCACTGGAGTCAGGGGTAGTTCCAGGTGACTGGAGGGTGGCTGACCTGGTGCCACTGCACAAGAGTGGAGACAGGGAAGATACTGTACAGGTAACTATAGGCAAGTCAGCCTCACACCAGTAGTGGGTAAACTTATGTAGTCCCTTATCAAGCAAGATCTAGTGGAATACCTCAAAGTAAATCACCTCCAGAACTACAAGCACCATGGGTTTGTGGTGGGCAGATCATGTCAAATGAACCTTATTACATCCTTTGATGAAGTAACTAAGGAGTTGGACAGGGGTCATGCAGTGGACTTGCTTTACTTTGACTTCAGTAAGGCATTTGACACAGTCCCGAACAGACGCCTCTAAAAAAAGTTAGAAGACCTTGGGGCAGCAGAACAGATAGTAAAGTGGGTACGGAGTTGGTTGAGGAACAGAAAAAGAAAATGAAAAAGGGTGGTAGCAAATGGGATGAAATCTAACGAGAGGCACGTCACTAGGGGGGTGCTTCAGGGATCAGTTCTAGGGACGGTCCTCTTTAATGTATTCATTAGTCACATCAATGAGGGCATGATGCCAACATAGCCCTGTTTCTGGATTACACAAAACTCAGCAGAAGAGTGGATGGTACGGAGGGAGACAAACAACTGCAGGAGGACCTTAAGAAGTTGGAAATGTGGTCACAAATATGGCAATTAAACTGCAATGCCATGAAGTGTAAGGTGATGCACCTGGGTAGGGCCAACCCCAAGGAAGAATACTGGCTAAACTGAGTCCAGCTGAGCTTTTTTGCTGAGAAATGTGATCTGGGAGTCATCATTAGGGATGACCTCAAGCAGCAATGTCTGTGCATCAAGGCTTACAGCAGGGCTAGCAGGGTGTCAGGATGCATTTTATTTGTTTGTTTATTTATTGAAATGTTTCACCACGAAGGCACACTGAACAACAAGTTGCTTGTCTTCTGGTGTATCCTGGGGGGAAGGGTACAGAGGGAAAATACATACAACTTATACAGAACAGTACAGTACATAGGATCAAAATAGCACATGTGAACATGACAGCAATACATGGAATAGCAATGTTATTTGGTACAGGATTACAACAACACAACAAGGTAAGGAAAAATAACACATGGAAAATTTAAGTGCAAGATTTAACTGAACATAAGTGCTACTGCATAGATTATGTTGCAGTCCTGATTAAGGTTATGGCTGAGGATAGCAGGTGCAGTTAGGGGAGAGTAAATTTTGTAGGACAGGGGAGAGGGCATGAGAAGAAAAAGAGTGACATATTTTTTGGGGAAGAGCATTCCAGATTTTTGGGAAGCGATGGATGAAGGAGGACTGCCCGGCCAATGTAGAACAGCAGGGGATCGAAAAGATGCATAAGTCTGATGATCTTAAGGAGTGAGAAGTGGGGGAGGGGTAGAAAGAGAGGAGGATAAGAATGGTGAGAGAGAGCCAAGCCAGTATTTTGAAATTTGTTTGGCACAGTGGGAGAGGAGCCTGTTAGCAAGAGAGGGGAAAGTCAATGAGCAGTAGAAATCGCAGTGGTGAGTGCGTACAGGAGAGTCCAGGGTGAAGCAGCAGAAAAAGTCAAAAAGGGAGTCCAATCTGGATGAGGTGGTAATGGTAGTGGCACTGTAGACTACATCACAGTAGTCCAAAATGGGGATAATCATCTTTTGGACAATCTCATGCCTGCTCGTAAGAGGAATGCAGTTACGGTTCCTGCACCAAGCTTGGGGTGCAGCTTTTTCAGGATGGAGTTGATATGCCCAGAGAAGGTGAGGTTTTGGTCCAACCAGACTTCAAGGTATCTAAAAGAGGAGGTGTCCTCTAGCAGTGTCCCTTCCAGGGTGTGGAAGGTGGGCAGAACGGGAAGCCTAGCAAGTCTCTGCCTAATGCTAAAGGTCATGGAGACTGTTTTCTTGGCATTTAGAAAGAGTTGGGGTGTTGCAAGCCAGTGCTGGATCTTGTTAAAGTCAAGCTGTAGTCTGGATTCAACATCTGTGGGTGAATGGCTAGAGGTGAACACACAGTATCATTAGCGTACATATATATGGAGGAGAAGGAGCAGACTGACGGTAAATCATTTAAAAAGATGGAGAAAAACAGAGGGCCCAGTACAGAGCACTGCAGTACTCTAGCGAGGATTTGACCTGGGGGGAGCAGGACTCTGCTGTTCTCACTGTTTGTGTTCACCCTGTGAGATAGGCCCTAAACCAGTTGGTAGCAGAAGGTGATAGTCCTGCTGAGCAGAGAGAGAGAGATTGGAAAAGCAGGGTGTGGGAAACCATGTTGAATGCTTTGGCAAGGTCAACAAAAATGGCAGAGGTAATCAGGCCCTTATCCATTCCTGTGAAGATTGAACCAGTAAGCCTGAGTAGAGAGGTAGTGGTAAAATGATTTTTCCAAAATCCAGATTGGAAAGGGGTGAAGAAGTCTGAGTCAGAGAGAAAGGAGGAGATTTGGTAGAGAACTAGATATTCCTGCAGTTTAGTGAGGGTAGTTAGCAAGGAAATAGGCTGATAGTTGCTTGAGGAGGTGGAGTCACCATCTTTCGGGAGAGGGAGGACAATATCATGCTTCCAGGGTGTGAGGACCTGAGCTGTCGTAAAGGAGAGGTTTAAAATTACTTAGAGAGGATGGTTGAGAGCTGGGGCAGAGAGAGACAGGAGTTTGGGGTCAAGTTCATCAGGAGACCAGCCTTTAAATGGATTAATGGCTAGCAAGGTAGTAAGGGTATCAGCAGACGAGACTGAGGAGAATGAGAAATTATGAGAGTCATGAGTACGGCAGTGGTTACTATTTTCAGAATTTGAGGGGAGTGGCATAGTTGGGCAGGTGGGAAGATAGGCTAGTAGGGCCGAGGCACACATTGTGAAGTAAGAATTGAATTCCTTGGCCACCGAAGCGTGATATGTTATTAGGAAGTTATATATTTTAAGGACAGGGGAGGGGTGGGAAGGGGGGAGAAGAGAGTGTGGACAACTCCCCAAAATTTGGTCAGGGAGTTTAGGTTTTTGTGAAAGGTGGAGTTGAAATACTCGGCTTTAGCTAACCTGGTAACTATGGTGCAAGCATTGCAGAGCTTACGGTATGTAATAAAGTCACTTGGTAGTTTAGTTCCTTTGTGTTTTCTCCATGTTTTATCGTGTTCTCTAAGGCAAGACAACAATTCAGGGGTAACCCAAGGGACATGGTTACCTCTTACTCTGGTGCACTTGTATGGGGCATAGTGATTCCAAATGTCAAAGAATTTATCTTTAAGGTACACTAGGGCATTATCCATGTGGGTAGCAGAGGTAATAAGAGCCCAGCTGGATTTTGCTAAATCGTAATGGATTGGGGTTAAGTCGAGGGATTTGTTCGAGTGAGTGAGTAGCATTTTATGGGGAGGTTTAAGCCTGTGAACCTTCCGGACCAGGTATATCACATGATGGTTGCTAAGGGCATCAGGAAGGATACCTGATTTTATGACGCGATGTGGGTGGGAGATGAGGGCCCAGTCAAGCAAGATGTGATTTTGAGTTTTAGCATTCAGATGAGTTGGTTCTTGGATGAGTCGCGTTAAGTTAAAGGAGGCTATGTTGCTACGTGCTGTATTTTGAGAAGGTGACAGCCAGTTTAAACTGAGGTTGCTCATGATGAATAGTTCACCCGATTGTGAGCGGGATACAATGGTGGTAGTGAGGTCGGTGGCCACGGGGGGAAGGTTGGGGTGACAGTAGATGCCCGCAACAAAGATAGGGATCAAGAAAGGGCAGGAGAGATGAATGACAAGGGCCTCATATTTGGACAGCTCTGAAGTGGCAAGGGTGATGGCATATTGTAATGAAGAGGAGATGTACATAGCCACACCCCCACCTCTGCCAGAATGGTCTTGTCTGGCTAGGGAGCAGCCTGGGATAGAGTTGGCATGGTCAGGTATCTTACTGCTGAGCCAAGTTTCAGAGAGTATTAAGATGTCAGGATTTAGCGAGACCATTGTGGTTTGTAGGCGGTCCAATTTAGGCAACAAGTTATGTATATTTAAGTGGAGTAGCTTGAGACCTCTAGGAAGGGATAAGGAATTTGTGTAGTCAAGGACAGGATTATTTTGAGAGGGTCCAGGTAAGGTGAAAGTAGCTGGGCCCGGATTAGGGTGGATGTTGCCTGAGGAGAGAAGCAGGAGAGCTATTATTAAATAATGTAGCTTAGGGCTTTTAGAATTGCTGGGGTTTGTAAGAAGTATGGAACGAGGATGAGGAGGTAACGGGTGAAACAGGGTTTAGTAGCAGTCTAAGGCAGGCAAATGAGGCCAGTACTGATGATAGTAAGGCTGCAGGAGGACGGGGGAAAAGACTCCAGGGGTGAAAGAAAGGAGTAGGGGAGACAGTATGATTAAAAATGTAGGTATTTGAAATAGTTAAGTAGATTGGAGGGGGGACTTTGGAATTAGAATGGAGGGGAGGAAGGAATGGAGAGGGAGGGCAGGAAAAGAAGGAGTAAAAGGGGTGAGATAGATGGGATGCACATCGTCAAGATGAGGGTAGGTAAGTTATGGAGATAATTATGGAAAGCAATGGAGAGACTTATAGGAACACAGGTACAGAACTGGAAGCAAGTAGAAAGGAACAAAACAGCAGAAACTTGATCAAGGAGATTTAAATTTGTTGTGAATGAAAATAGTTGGGCATGGCAGAAATACACTGGGGATTGTTAAGCAACACTCTAGGTCAGCTGTGCTGTGAGTGGCTGGTCAACAATGTAGGCAGGGCTCAGAGTGCTGTAGGAGCATTTAAAAAGAGTTGGGGCGGGGGTGGCAGGTGGGAGAAAATTAAAAAGCTAAAAGATGAAAAATGCAATAAAGATAAAGCCGTAGAACAGCTGGTCAGGCTATGCCAAGTCCTTGCAACTAATGGCGTGGTTGAAGGAAAGCTCCCTAGCCAATGGACACCTTGCAGTACACGGAGGTAACCAATCTGAAGCTGGGTTTTCAAGCCTGGAGAAGAGCAAGAGAGCAACAGGTGTAGCTTGAGATTCTTGTCAGGTGAGGATTTAGTGTGGCCAGCAGCTCCGAAGAGCAAGCCACGGCCCCAAAGATGGAGGAAGGTGCCCAGTAAAAGGCAGGCATCTGTGGAGGGAAGGGAGAGAAAATTAGAACTATATGATCAGTCACAGCTAAGCAGTGGGTGTGGACAGAGTAGAAGAGAGAAGGAAGGGGGTGAATTAGTAAGACTTAAAGGCAGAATGTAAATGGTGGTTGTCCATGCCTTGGCGCCAGACCCTGGGAGTAAAGTAAGTTAATTGAGGAAGGGAGGAGGGGACAGATGATTTAGCAGAGCACTAGAAATAATGAGGAGGGGGAGAGACTTAGCAGTAGCAGACAGGAGGGAGGGAAACAGAGGCACAGGACAGCACTTAGGAAAAAATACACAGTTATGCCCACATCCCAGGTGACAGAAATTTGACCCACTAGACAAAAACAAAGTAAACCCCACTGTAAATTAGGCAAAATGAACACATGCAAAATGAACTCAGATTTAGCCCACAACCTAGTTAAAACAGTGTTAAGACCCACTAGACAGGCAACAGAGTTTAAACATACTAACATACTATTTGCCAGCAGATGAGGCCTTATGGTCTATCGAGTTTGCTCGAACCTCAGATCCCTAGTTGGGTGCCGAGGCCCTCCCCTTCCCTCCCTTGTGTTCCAGAAACCCCTATCATCCATCCCCACCCCCCTGGGACAGGCCATCATCTGATACATCCACTTTCTGTGTCTGTCCCACCCTCTCTTGAAGCCCTCCACTGTGGATCTCTGAACCAGCTCGCCAGGTAGTGCATTCCAAGGGTCCACCACCCTCTCAGTGAAAAACCTCCTCCTCTTTTCCCCCCTCACCCTTCCTCCTTCCAACTTCAAACCATGTCCTCTGGTAATACCTCCCTGCTTTAGTCTAAAGATCCCCATCATGTTTACCCTATTTATTCCCTTGAGGTACTTGAAGACTTCAATCATGTCCCCCCGTCTCTCCTCTCCTCCAATGAAAACAGGCAGAGTTCCTCAAGTCTGTCTTCATACAGCAAATCCCCTAGTCCTCGTATCATCTTAGTTGCCCTCCTCTGTACCCTCCAGGAGCTGTATGTCCCTCTCATGTGGTCTCCAGTACTGCACACAGTACTCAGTGTGGTCTAACCAGTCCATTGTACAGCTGCAGAATCACTTCCTTGCTCCTAGAGGTGATCCCCTCACGATGCATCCCAACATCCTGTTTGCCTTGCTAGCTGCTCTCCTGCACTGCTCAGAGTTATTCATACATGCATCCACCATGACCCCTAGGTCTTTTTCACCTATTGAGGCCTCCAGTGCCTCCCCTCCCAGGGTGTACCTGTGTTTACGGTTTCCCCGCCCAAGATGCAACACCTTGCACTAGGTGATATTGAAATTTAATTTCCATGTGTGAGCCCAGCTTTCCAGGGTGTCCAGGTCCCCTTGCAGGGCCAACCTCCTCTCTTCTCCCTCAACTACTGCTCCCATCTTGGAGTCATCAGCGAAGAGACTCATTTCACACCCTATACCCTCCCTGATGTCAGATATGTATGCATTAAACAGGATCGGACCCAGGACAGAGCCCTGCGGTACCCCACTACCAACCTCTCTAGGGTTCAAGAGCTCCCCACAGACCACTACTCTCTGGGTGCATCCAGCTAGCCAGTTTTCAATCCATCTGACCATCAAAGGGCCTACTCCTAACCCCATCAGTTTCTCAGCCAGACCATTGTGGGGGACAGAGTCAAACGCCTTGCTGAAGTCCAAGAATAATACATCCACAGGCTTTCCCCTGTCCAGTTCTGATGTTACCCATTCGTAGAACTCCACAAGATTTGTTTGACATGCTCTACCTGGCACAAACCCATGTTGCCGACTATCCAGACCTCCCATCTCCTCCAAGTACACCCCCAATCGTTCCTTTAGTATACTCTCCATTTATTTTCCCACCACCGAGGTCAAACTGATGGGTCTATAGTTACCTGGTACTTCCCTCGACCCCCCTTTATGGATTGGCACCACATGTACCTCTCGCCAATCCCTAGGTACCCTCCCTGTCTCAAGTGACCTGTTGAAGAGCTCCACCAGGGGTGCAGCCAGTATGTCCACCAGTTCCCATAGTACTCACGGTTGAATGCCATCTGGCCCAGGAGATTTGTCTTTCTTTAGGGCCTTGAGGCCTATCCATACCCTTTTGGCGGAGATAACATCATCCGTCCCCTCCACCTTACAGGCCATTTTATCTTTGTCCAGATGTGACACCCCTGGGGGTACCTCTCCCTCCCTCTTGCTCCATTTCTGTTGCTCCCCTGATCCCACTCACTGCCGCTTCTATCCCCATCATGCCTTGCTTTGTAGATATCCCATCCCCCTCCCTAGTGAGCACAGAGGCAAAGTACTCATTAAATACCTCTGCCTGGTCCCTCGCCTCTTTCACCCACCCTCCTTCTGATCTCAATCTGCTGAGATGGCCCTTAGATTTTCTCCGCTCCCTAATGTACCGGAAGAACCCCTTTTCCTCTCCATGTATCCCCTGTGTCAGCTGTTGCTCTTTACTGGACTTTGCTCCCCTCACCATCCGGGTGACTTTTCTAGATGCAAGATGGTACATTTCCTTATCCCTATCCCCTCTTGTTGTTTTATAGTTTTTGAAACCGCACCATACTTTATGCACAGAACTAGCCCTAAATACTCAAAGTACATTACAGACTATTAGGCTAACAGTGCAATGCAGGAGAAAATTCAAAAACTAAAAGATGAAAAATGCAATAAAGATAAAGCCATAGAACAGCGGTCAGGCTATGGCAAGTCCTTGCAACTAAAGGCATGGTTGAAGGAGCACTCCCTAGCCAATAGCCACCTTGCAGTTTACGGAGGTAACCAGCCAGAAGCTCGGCTTTCAAGCCTGGAGAAGAGTAAGAGAGCAGTGGGCGTACCTGGAGATACTTGGTGGCTGAGGGCTGAGTGCGGCCAGTGGCTCCAAAGAGGGAGCCGCAGCCCCATAGATAGAGAAAGGTGCCAGGTCAAGGGCAGGTGTCCGAGTCCTGCTCGCTGGAGATTGAACGAGCTCATAGAGTGTTGCTCCCAAAACCAGCACCAAACACAAAGCCAAGATCTCTGGTCTTCAAGTTTTTACATTTTCTGGAGAAGAAGACTGTTCTCCATAAAGCATGGAAGAAGGGAATTGGCAGAGGAATAGATAGCAAGGACAGGGAGATGCTACTGCCACTCTACCAGTCATTACTGAGGCCTCATCTGGAGTACTGTGTACAGTTCTGGAGGTCTCACCTAAGAAAAGATATTGATAGATTGGAAGTGGTCCAGAGAAGGGCAACAAAACTGATACATGGTCTTCAGGAAATCACCTACAGAGGCTTAGGGCTCTGAAATTGTACTCACTAGAGACTAGGAAGGGGGGGGGGGATATGACTGAGACCTTCAAGTTCCTAAAAGGTATCAACATGGTGACAGAAGTTCAACTTTTTACCAGGAACATCAATTCTACTACAAGAGTGCATGAGTGGAAATTGAAGGGTGGAGTGTTCAAGAGGGACATCAAATCAAATAAAATCAAATATTTTTATAATGCGCTTTTCAAATATCAAAACACAAGTACATAACAAATAATCATCATCACAATAACTATAAGTATAAAAAACAGTTAAAAGGCAACAAGGTGACCTATTCAAAGGCTTGTTCAAATAAATAACTCTTCAAGAAAGTATTACTTCTCAGAAAGGGTGGTGGAACCTTGGAACAGATTACCTCCTGAAGTGGTGGCTGCAAAGTCAGTATCAAGCTTTAAGCATGGGTGGGACAAGGATTGGGAACAAACACATGGCATTGGCAAGGGCTAGGCTGGGTGTCTAGGAGGACAGAACACCGGTGCACAGTAGGTCCTGGGATACCTCACTTGGGCAGACTCGATGGACCACAGGTCCATGTCTGCCATTACCTTCTGTTACCTGTTTAGCGAACTGAAGGTGATGAGGTAGGAAGTATCTGCAGGGAAAATAACAAGCAGGCAGCTAGTTCATAAGGGAATAGGAGAGACACCCTATCTATGGTTGAGTGCAGAAACTGTTAAAGAAAGAAATAAAGGGGAAGGTTACTTTAAAAGAAAGAAGTAAAGAGGCAGAGGGGTACAAGTGTAATATAGCCAAGCAAGTAAAGGAGAAAGCAATGGGGGAAAAGGGGGGAATGCAAGTACACCCTATCTAGGGTACAATGATAAAGTAAATACCTCTAGAAAGTGTAGGATGCAATAGGGTCAAGGTACAGTTGATAGCAGTAGGTAGCAATACATAATGTCAATCAATGGAGTGGTACAGTGCAGTTGATGTACAGTTGCAGTTTTCTGGGAGACATTCTTGCAACTGAGGTGCTGCCGCCTTTGCACAGACCTATGTGGGTTGAGGGTGGACATCACTGGTCTCTAGGCTGAGCAGGCTAGGACCTAGAGGATCTCTTCCTCCTCCTAAGGGCCAAGGAGTCTACTGCCATTGCTGCAGAGGTTGCCTAGGAGAAGAACGGCTGACTGAAGCATGGTAGGCTCTGGGAGGGTGAGGGTGACAGGTCAGGGGCACATTCCTCAGCCTGTGCCACTACAGAATTCCTTTCACTATTCTAGCAGGACAGAACGAAGGAGGCACCCGAAATAGTGACAAGGCAGGATGTGGGGGTCCTCAGCAGGGAAGGCCACAAAGTAAAAGGTACAGGACCCCAGCAGAGAAGGAAACAGCTTCTAGTGAGGGAATCAATTGTTAAGGTGGTAGATATGGGAACAGGAAGGGGGGTTAAAAGGAGGGTAAGGTGCATACCTGGTGCCAAAACTCAGAGATATGGGCAGTGGATCCTTAAGATCACTAGAGCGGAAGGGCAGGGGCAGAGCTGGATGCCATTTTCTACCTGGGGACTAATGACCTAGAAAAGTGCTGGACTGGAATTTTGCAGGGAGAGTTCAGAGAATTGGGAAGGGCTCTAAGCCAAACAGCAAGCCTGGTGACTTTCGCCAAGGTTATGCCTGTTTATGACTAAGGGGTGGATAGGGTATTCTGCAGCAAGAGCTTCGAGTCATGGTTGAAGGAGTGGTGCAGAGAAATGGAGTTCGGCAACATTGGGGACCAGTCTGGAGGGATGAGGGCCTATACAGAGGTGATGGCCTGCATCTGCCTGGGAGAGGAACTGCAGTCCTCAGTAGATGATTTAAATATTACCTTGATGAACATTTAAAATATTTAAACTAGTTGAGGCTGGTGGTGGAAAGACAAAGGGAGATATAAACTGCTCCCACCCCAAGGACTGATGCAGTACGAAGAGAGACCCAAGGGGAGGAATATCCCCCAGAGAGCAGGTTAATGGGAATAGTAGAGAAGTAGACGACAAGGGGAATGGGAACAAAAGTTGCAAAAAGAGAGGAGAAATTGAGGTGGGGCACAATGGAAGGAAGTGGGGTTGCAGGCAGAGTGGGAGCAAGGTGTGGAGGGCCATGTGTGCAAATGCATGGAGTCTTGGAAATAAAATTCCAGACCTAGAGGTCATCATGGCAGATGTTGACCTGGATACTGTGGTCATTACTGAGTCATGGTGCACAGATTGCCATGACTAGGACATGGCCATCCCAGGCTACACTCAGTTCAGGAAGGACAGTGAGGGGAAGAAGGGATGAGGTGTTTTGCTATATGTAAGAGAAGGTATCAAGGCAATGGAAATGGGAGGGAACCAGATGAGAAAGGAGTGAATGGAAGTACTGTGGGTCACCCTTGGAGACCGGAGCCAGAACCACCATTCACACTGGGATGATATACAGATCTCCAACACATGGGGTGGAACTGGATAAGACAATGAAGGAAGCCATCAGCACTATGGCAGAAAAAAAGGAGGTGCTGTTGGTGGGTGACCTTGCAGGTGGTGTTTCTCAGGCAACTAGTCAAGGAGCCCACTTGTGTTAGAGCAATACTGGACTTAGTGCCCACAAACAGGGACAGTACTGCAGACGTCAAGATGAGAGGCCACCCTGGGACCAGCAATCACTGTACAGTGTGGTTGAACATAAGGACAGCAGCAGAGGCAGACTACACAAGGACAGGGTTCCTGGACTTCAGGAGACAGGGAAAAAAAATAGGTGAATGCCTCAGGGACAACATAGTGAGTGGAGGGGGTCCTTTGTGTGGTGGTGGAGGAACAGTGAGGAAAATGAAGGGATTGCATTGTGAAGACAACAAATCTCTGCATGAAAGAAGTGAGCAAGAACAGGAGAAACAAGCATTTGTCAATGCCGAATATTCATCACTTGCATTGCTGTTGTACTGGTTCTTGTCTGTACATATTTTAACTATATATTTACCCAAGACAAACCAGATGAGATGTAGTATAAAATTTGCAACTGGGTCCTGATTTTACGTGTTTTTTTATTGCATTTACCTAGGATAGTAGAGGTGTGATGCGATATCTCATTTTTAGTGTGGTCCTGCTTTTATAATGTATCTCTGTAGAACAGATAATTTTAGATGCAACACCACCTTTTCAATGGGGTTCTGTTGTGGGATCCTGTTTTACACAGTTTTGCAATATACCGTATTTACCCAGGATAACCAGGTGAGATGCAACATCTCGTTTTTAATGGGGTCCTGCTTTAACACATATTTGTACTGTATTTATGCAAGGCAGCATAACTCAGATACCATCTTGTTCTCAGTGGGATCCAGCTTTCCCTACTGTTTACTCTATTCACCCAGGACAGTACAGCCAAGATAAAATATCTCATTTTCAATGGGGTCCTTCTTTTTCCCATTTGTATAATGCATTTACTCAGGATAGGCCAGCTGAAAGGCAAGTTACATTTTCAGTGAGGTCCAACTTTTACAGTGTATTTTCCCAGGATAGAGCAGCATAGAAGCATAGCTCTGTAGGGGCTCTTCTGTACTGGGGGTCCTACGTTTACACATTTTTACTAAATATTTGCCCAGGATCAACCAGATGAGCTGCAACATCTCATTTTTAGTGGTGTCCTGTTTTCACACATTTTTAGATTGTATTTACACAGAACAGGCTATCTGAGAGGCAATATCTTATTTTCAGTGGGCTCCCACATCTTAACCCCAAATTTCCAACAATCTTTTTATGACCTGACGTTATGATCAAGACAGGTGGAATTTTTGTAAATCCCATCTGAAAGGTGATTTTGCAGTACAACTGTGAAAACAAGTTTCAGAGGGGATTTGAAAAATGACACCTGTCATGTTCAGGAAGTGGGATAACACAAGGGATATGATGAACATTAGGGGAAAAATTGGTAACAACGAAGTTTTAAGTAAAAAGTGGAACAATTCAATGTTTCTTCATAGCTTGTTTTTTCACATTTTGACTGCAAAATTTCAACACAGTCATTTTATGACCCTCCTTCTGAACATTACAGGTGCCATTTGTAAAATCCTGGCCAAAATGTTATTTCATGCTACAAGTGCAAAAACGCATTTTGGCCTCAATTTGAACAAGCATTTGTCAGTGCTGAATGTTGTTTTGCTGGCATTGGCATTGGTAGTGCAGGAGTTAGAGAGATGCATAATAGGAATGGCAGTGACATATGGAACCGGCGTCAACCGCACCCCTACCGAGACCTGACAGGCATTGGGGTGCCTTTGGTCATCGGCCATATCACTATGCCATTTCACCACCCTATCCTGCAGACACTGACAAGTGTTGTGGTATGCTTTGGGTGTTCTAGGCTTCTGCATCACCCCATTCCATAAGGAAATACACTGAAATGGGTGCAGTATAGGAGAATGGGGTGAACTCTGGGGCTGAAGAGTCCAAGGCACACCTCAATGCTTGTCACTGGCTGCAGGGTGGGGGTGGGGTGGAATGGAATGAGTATTACTGTCGACAGTTCCAAGTCACACCCCTGACACCTGTCAGTCCCTACAGGGCAGGGCATTATGGTCAGAAACCCAAATGCCCTGGACGTTTCTTGGTATTTTCACTCAAAGTTTTCAACATGGGCTTTTTGTGACCCCACCGCATGAACAGTGACACTATCAATTCATTAGCCGAAAGATGATTTTGCACAATGACTGTGCGATTTGGTGCCACAAGTGCAAAAACACATTTCAAATAGGATGTGAAAAATGGCAGCTGTAATGTTCATTAGGAGGTGTAAAAAAATGGTAATGTTGAAAATCTGGAGTAAAAATATAACAAAATTTGTGAAGTCACGAGCGTGCGTTGAAACTGCAGAATGCACACCCATAATGTAATTATTTGGGGGAATTTTTTATACCAGATTTTCAACATAGGCATTTTGGAACCTTCGCTCATGAACAGTGACACTGTGATTTTCTTAATCTGTCCCGAACGTTGATTTCGCACAGCGACCACGCCCATTATGTTCCACAGGTGTGAAAACATGTTTTGGACAGGATGTGAAAAATGACAGCTGTACTGTTCATCAGGTGGTGTGCAAAAATGACAATGTTGAAAATCTGGAGTAAAAATATAACAAATTGACAAAGTTACCAGCTTGTGTAGAAACTGCGAAATGCACACTAGTAACACAGTCATTTTGGGAATTTTCACCAGATTTGCAACATGGGCTTTGGAACCTCTCCTTATGAACACTGTCACTGTGGTTTCTTTATCTGTCCCAAACATTACCGGCATACATTGTGCATTACATATTAATGAAAACATGTTTGGGCAGGATTGAAAATGACAGCTGTACTGCTCATAAGGAGTGTGGAAAATGGCAATGTTGAAAATCTGAGGAAAATATTAAAATTCTCAAATTATGAGCATGCGTGGGAACTGCACACTCGTAACACAGTCATTTTTGGGAATTTTTTCAGCAAATTTGCAATATAGGCTTTTTGGTAACCTACAACATGACCAGTAATGCTGTCATTTTGTTTATCAGTCCTGGAAGGTGATTCCATGCAGTAACCGAGAAATCACCTTTCAGGACAGAATAATGATATGACGGTGACTGAATTTATGAGGTGGGGTACCAAGATTCCCATGTTGAAAATATAAAAGTTACAAAAATGGCCGAGATATCCACCTAAGTTGAACCCCCACCCATTTATGCTATTATACAGCTTACTGGCATTTCTTCAGTTTGCAGTCGACTTTGAAGAGTGCAGACGTGTTCCTGCTCCACCGAAGATCATTGTGCTGGGCTCTGGAGGTAAGTATGGGGTGAGTGGGTGTGTGGGGAGATGGGTGCACAGAGGGTGGGTGCGGGTTGGGGGAAGGGGCACCACAGACAATGAGGGACTGTTTTCTTGTTTACAGGTTAACCAAAAAAAAACTTCACAGGAAGGTTTTCTTTTTTACAGGGACATTTGGCATGCTGGGGTGGGCACCCAGCATGCCACCTGGGTGTTTTGAAGGGGGCTGGAGCCAATGGGGATTGGGCACCCTGTCGGCAAAAAAAAAAAAAGGTCTGTGTTTGGGGGGGCATGATGCGGAGGGGGATTGGGCACCCCCTCGGCAGACAAATTCTTATATGGAGGAAACTATGCCAATGGGGATTGGGTTCCCTCATTGGCAAATGAACTGGGGAGGGCCATGCCAACAGGGGGATTGGGCACCCTTGAAGTCGGCTTTCATGGGGACTGTTAGAGGTGGATGGCGACAGCCACAAGGCATGTTTATTGAAATGTTACTCCAGGCAAGGCACGCCCTGCAATGACGGGTCGCTCCCTCATTACAGTGGCAACATTTTTCAAGTTGGCGGCACGCTTTTGCACTGCTGTCATAAACAGCATACTATTTCATTTGTGCCACAGAGCTCAGCCTAAGAAAACAAGGGTACCATTGGCCATAACCTGACCACACCTCCAAAACCTGCTATTCCAAGCTACCACAATATGTTGCTTGCACGTGCGCAAGAGAACATAAAAATGACAGCTAACACATTCAGGAGCTGATGTGAAAAAATGGCTATGTTGAAAATTTGGGGTCAAAATATTGAAAATTACCAAAGTTGCAAGCGTGCATTGAAACATTTCAACATACGTGCACATCAGTGTTTTTAAAATATTTTTACCCCAAATTTTCAACGTAGCATTCTTATAACCCCACATCATGAACATGGGCAGAGAAAATGTTTAAATCCTGCCCGAAAGGTGACTTTTTGCAGTGACCATGAAATTACCTTTAGGGACGGATTTGAATAATTTCACCACCCTTGTTAATGAGGTGGGGTCCCAAAAAGGCCATGCTGAATATTAAAAATGTAAGGAAAATATATTAAAACGAGCATTTGTCAATGCCGAACCTTCACTTGCAGGTATTTGCAGTGGTGTTTGGTACTGGTACTGGCTTCAGAAGAGAGAGGAGGCAGCAGTGAGAGCAGCGGGTGCTGCATGGTGGAAGCTGCACTGCAAATGGTCCCAGGACTGATCCTCGAGGTACCCCCTGGTCATCCCCCTCTCCCTGGATGGATCCCATTACCGCCACCCTCTGCCTCCTGTCTGTCAGTCAGTTGCTAACCCAGTTTATCAGCTTGTGCCCCGTGGCCAGACTACCCATCTTGTTAATCAGCCTTCTATGTTGGACATTGTTGAAGGCTTTGCTAAAATCAAGTAGGTGACATTAACCACCCCTCCCTGATTTACTTCCATAGTGAGGCATTAGGGTTTCCAACCCTAATGCCCCACCCCATCCCCACGCTGCAGAGACCAACAGGCATTGGGGGTGTGCCTGTGGGTCATCAGCCATAACACTCATGCCATTCCACCCCCCACCCTGCAGACATTGACAGGTGTTGCGGTGTGCCTTGGGGTCTTTGGCCCTAGTGCTCACTCCATTCCATAAGGAAATAAACTGAGATGGATGCAGTATAGGAAAATGGGGTGAACTTTGGGACCAAATAGTCCAAGGCACACCTCAATGCCTGTCACTGGCTGCAGGGTGGGGTGGGTGGAATGATGTGAGTATTTCTGTCAACAATCTCCAGTCCACCTGACACCTGTCCAGTCCCTACCGGGTAGAGCGTTATGGTCAGAAACCCAAACGCTTCTCATGCTTTTGGAAATTTCACCCAAGTTTCAACATGGGCTTTTTGTGACCCCACCTTATGAACAGTGACATTATCAATTTGTGAGCCAAAAGGTGATTTTGCACATTAACCATCTTTCCCTGATTTACTTCCTTAATGAGACATTAGGGTTTCCAACCCTAACACCCCACTCCCATCCCCACCCTGCAGAGGCTGATAGGCATTGATGGTGTTCCTTTGGGTCATCAGTCATAATGCTCATGGCATTCCACTCCCCTCCCTGCAGACACTGACAGGTGTTGCGGTGTGCCTTGGGGTCTTTGGTCGTAGCGCTCACCCCATTCTATAAGGAAACAAGCTGAGATGGGTTCAGTATAGGAGTATGGGGTGAACGTTAGGGCCAAAGACCCCAGGCACACCCCGATACCTGTCAGTGGCTTCAGGATGGGGGTGGACTAGCGTGAGCATTATGGTATAAGACCCCAAGTCACACACCCATCGCCTGTCAGTCTCTATGGGGGGGGGCATTACAGTTGGAAACCCTATTGTTCCTGGTGTTTGTTTGTGTTTTCACTCCAAATTTTCAACATGGGCTTTTTGGGACCCAACTTCAAGAACAGTGGCACTATCATTTTGTTACTCAGTTCTGAAAGGTGATTTTGCACAGCGACTGCACCATTTGGTGCCACAGGTGCTAAAACATATTTTGGGTAGGATGTGAAAAATGACAGCTATATTGTTCATGAAGTGGTGTGAAAAACTGGCAATGTTGAATATTTGGAGTGAAAATATAAAAATTTGCCAAAGTTATACTCATGCGTAGCAAAATTTCAATGACCACATGTAACTCTGGCATTTTGGGGTATTTTTGTGTCAGATTTTTAACATGGCCTTTTTGGGACCCCACCTCATGAGCAGTGAAACTCTGATTTCATTACTCCATCCCAAAAATTGATTTTGCACAACAACTGCACCCTTCTGCACCACAGGTGTGAAAACACATTTTGGGCAGCACGTGAAAAATGACAGCTACACTGGTCATGAGGAGGTGTGAAAAAATGGCAATGTGGAAAATCTGGAGTGAAAATATAAAAAATTGGCAAAGTTACGAGTGTGCATAGAAACTGCACAATGTACACTCATAATGTGGTAATTTTTGGGATTTTTTCACCAAATTTTCAACATGGGCTTTTTGGTACCTCCCCTCATGAATACTGGCACTATCATTTTGTTAATCGGTCCTGACTGGTGATTCCATGCAGTGACCATGAAATCACCTTTCGGGACTGAGCAACAAAATGATAGTGCCAGTGTTCATGAGGTGGGGTCCCAAAAAGGCTAAGTTGAAAATTTGGGGAAAAAATTCCAAAAAATAGCTGAGATATCAACATAAGTTGAACCCCCCATTGACAGCCATTATAGAGCGCTTACCTTGATTCTTTAGTTCGTGGTTCGGCTTTGAACAGTGCAAACATGTCCCGGTCCAGAGAAGATTACAACCGCTGACCTCCAGAGGTAAATATGGGGTAAGGGGGGGGTGGGGAGTGTAGTTGCACAGGATGAGGAGCTGGGATACTGGGAAATGATGAGGGACCGTTTTCTTTTTTTCAGGTATAAAAAAAATGTCAGGGGACCATTTTCTTTTTTACAGGGAAAGTTAAACATAAACTTTGACAGCAGATAAGAACCGCTTGGCCCACCCAGTCTGGCCACATTTCTAAAGGGGGGGTATAAATATGGGAATACTGGGAGTGGGCTCCCTAGTATATTGGGAGGGGTTCAAATATGGGGACACTGGGAGTGGGTTTTCCAGTGCCCCTCAGTGGCAGAGCTGTTTTTTTTTTTATTGTGGACACAGGGATTGAGCACCCCGATGTTGGTTTTAACAAAAAGCCACACCATGGCTAATGCTGAGGTGGGGGCAAAGAAGTGAACACTGGGAGAGGGGAGAAAGCCACACCATGGCTAGTGTTGGGGTGGAGGGGGCGAGAGAGTGAGCACTGGGAGAGAAAACACATGACTAGCCAGAACCTTTGGAGGTGGAGGAAGCGAAAGGGGAGAGAGAATACAGTGGCTGTAACTCCGCCATAGCAGATTAGTGTGCACTCTAATGTACATGGCTGGAGTTCGAGCAACAGAAAGAAATTAAGCGCTCCCATTGGAGCGGTTCATTTCTTGTAAGTCCAGCACATGTCACATCAGCAAAGCAGAACTGCTGCCATGACCAGAGTGCCTGCTCATTGGTGTACACTGTCAAATCCATTGCAGTTTCAGCTGTAATTGGCTTGGCAGTGACACACCTCTCATTTTTCATATAGTCTCAAGATGCTCCTCGCGCAAGCACAAGTGAGCGCTAAAATGACCGAGTTATGAGCACAAGTTCAAAAACATTGAACTACATTGAAAGGCATACTTAATTTTCTCAGTCCCAGTCCAACGCTGAAGAGTGACGGCGTGTCTCCAGTCCAGAGAAGATTATGCATTGGACCTCCAGTAGGTAAGCAGTGGTTGGGGGGTGGATGCTGAGTGGGAGAGTTGGGTGGGGGAGGTTAAAGGTGGCAGTGGGCCAGGGTGGAAACAGACTTTGATGGACAATTTTCTTTTTTACAGGGTGCATGAAAATAAAAAGAGACTATGAACGATGATTTCCTTAATTTCAGGTACCAGTACTGGGGATTAGGCACCCCATTGTCGGTGTTATGTTTGGCGGCACTGGGGGTGAGCTCCCCAGTGTCTCACAGTGAAAATAGGTGTGGTGCGGGGGTGGTAGCCAACACTGGGGATTGGGCACCTCATGTAGGAAAATTAAGAAGGAAGGGGGAAGCAATAGGAGGTGTGAGGGATAATTGGCAGTGGGTGAGAGGGATTGTTTTTATATAGTGGGCATAGTAAGGCACAAGGTGTAGCCAAGTCTTTTCAGTCCCTGTATGCCAGAATGCTATCTCAAAAAGTAAGGAAATTCTTTGCAAAAAACTGCATTAATGCAACATTTGAGGTTAAGCCTTAATCGACAAAAGTAGGGAAATGTGGTTTTAGAGTTTACAACCCTAAACCCCCACCCCACCCCTGAAACAAATGAGGGGTGGAGTCTTCCTTGGGATTGTCAACCCTAATGCTAACCCCATTGCAGTAGCAAGAAAGCTAAGATGTGACGGACACAGGTGTGTATGTTTCAGGAGTGTATACAAAGGGGTGAGCATTAGGGTTGACAACCCCAAGGAAGACTCCACCACTGATTTGTTTCAGGGGTCAGGTGAGGTTTTAAGGTTGGAAACCCTAAAATCACATTTCTCTACTTTTGTTAGTTTAGGCTTAACCCTAAATGTTGCATTAATGCAGTTTTTTGCAAAGATATATCTATAAGCATAACACCATCAGACAAAAGCAAATCTTAAGGATGTATAAGGAGCAGTGGTGTCACCACATTGATTTTGGGGAGGCTACAGCCCCCCTAATCTAAGTTAAAGCCCTCCCAACCATTTCCAGTAAATATAAACAGCAGCCATACTTTTTTTTTCATTGAATGTGTATCTGACTTGCTGCACTTGTGACTCACTATCACTACTGACGTCTAGGAGAAAATAATCTGACTCTGTGACTCTCTCACTGACTCAAGAGACAGAGTAGCGAGCGACTCACACAGTCGCAAGGCAACAGTGTGAGCCCTAAAAGTTTCTGAGAAACACACAGCTTGCCATTGCCTGACTGCCAGCTTAGGAAAAAAGGGGAGAAGTCAAGAAGATGCCTGCCCCTGCTGGCTGGACTCTCTGGGGAGTCAGGACTGAGGACTGTAGTCAGACGAGAGTGACAGACAAGACTCAGTGAGTGTGGCAGGCAGCCAGTGACTTGAGTGCAGTGCAGGTGTACTCTGTGTGCACTAGCAGTGGAGTGGATGCCCCGACTCCTCAGCTTCCCAAGAGAATGGAGTCCGACTCTCTAACCAATCCTCCTGTCCTCTCCTAGTCGCTCTCCTCTGCTCTCTCTCTCTCTCTCTCTCTCTCTCTAGTAGTCATTCCGGTCAGGCCACATCTCATCTCGGCGTCCGCTGCTGGCAGTGGCAGGGAATTTGTTGCACTGGATGGTGGCTTGCTGGCAGGAAGGTACCATACTATACTGTGTGTGGCTTGGCTTGGCTGGCTTTTAGCTGGCTGGCTGGGGGGGGGATTGGCAGCAAGAACAATATTTTTGTGTGGAACACTGGAACATGAAGTTCTTAGGCAGCAGCAAAAGCAAACAACAAACAAGAGCACTGCAACTGCAGAGTTGACTAGGGCAGGCAGGCAGCAGGCTCAACTTAGACTCGATACTTAGCAGCAATGAAGCGGGTTTGCACGCATAACAAGGACTCCCTCACATCATGTCATCAGACATGAGCAAGGAGTCCTTGCAATGCGAATTGCGAACCCACTTCAGTGCCGCTGACTAAAGTCTAAGTTGAGCCTGCCTGCTTTAGTGCTACTGACTACCATTTAAACGGCATCTGAGTTGAGGACTGGGGGTGAGACCGAGGACTGGATGGAGGGAGGGTTCTTTTTCTGAGCTGATTCTGTGACTGGCACCCGCCTCATAGTCTGCCTACCAACAGCATAGCAGCTTGCTTGCACGGTGACCCAGTCAGTGCACAAACACGAAGTGTGCTTTTCCAACACACACGTGGTACAGTAGTAGTAGTCTTGCTGTGTTATGCAGCAGAAAAATAGTGAGGCAGTTTTTGTTGGCATTGGTAGAGTGAGCAGCAGAGCAGAGATTTGGAATTGATATTCGTCATGACCCGAGAGTTAAAAGTTCATAAATTGAAGAATACATACTCAGTTCATTTCATTGAAAAAATCAAAGCTCTCACACTTGAGCTAAAATTTAAATAATACTAGTGTAGCGACTGTAATCAGTGTTAACTTATTTTTTTACTTTTTTTTTCTGTCTGGGTGAAATCACGGGGAGGCAGGAGACAGGGTTGTTGTGTTTTGTCTTCGTAGTAAATTGAAAGCCAGCTAGCTAGCCTTCAGACAACCTGAGTGCATACAGCATTTACTAACTGCTTCTTTTTTTTATTTTATACCACATTTACTTTGCCGAGTAAATTGAGTAAAGACTAGTAGTAAAGAGCTGACAGCTCAGCAGGACTGAAAAACATCACTGTGGTTTATGTTTTAGGCTCACAAATTTACTAGAATAAATAAAATAACTTTCCTTTTTCTAAAATTGCCTTATACTCTCCCTGAGGGATTTGTGTTGTGGCAAGTAATATGACAAGCAAGGGGTTAGCCAGTTCAGTTTCACACCTTTTTTTTTTATGAACAAGGGGAACCATCTATATATAAACAAGCATTTGTAAGTGCCGAATGTTGCTTGCTTCTATGTGCTGTTTAGGTATTTGGAAGTCATTGGAGTGCAAATATTGAAAATTTGCGAACTTACGAGCGTGCGTAGGAACTGCGCAACGCACGCTCGTAAAACAGTCATTGTTAGGAAATTTGTCACGAAATGTTCAATGTAGCCATTTTAAGACCTCTGGTCATGAACAGTGTCAGTGTGATTTTGTTAATGTGTCCCATACATTGAGTTTGTACACCGACTGCGCCATTGTGCGCTACATGGGCGGAAACACGTTTTGGGCAGGATGTGAAAAATGACAGCTGTACTGCTCATAAGGAGGTGTGGTAAAATGGCAATGTTGAAAATCTGGAGTGGAAATATTGAAAATTCGCAAACCTACGAGCGTGCGTGGGAACTGTGCAACGCACACTCGTAAAACAGTCATTTTTAGAAATTATTTTACCAAATTTTCAACATTGCCATTTTAAGATCTCTGCTCATGAACAGTGACACTGTGATTTTCTTAATGTGTCCCATACACTGAGTTCACACACCGACTGCGCTGTTGTGCGCTACATGGGTGGAAACATGTTTTGAGCAGGGTGTGAAAAATGACAACTATACTGCTCATGAGGAGGTATGGTAAAATGGCAATGTTGAAAATCTGGAATGAAAATATTGAAAAATTGTGAACTTACGAGCCTTCGTAGGAACTGCGCAACGACGCCTCGCAAAGTCAGTCATTTTTAGGAATTTTTTCACCAAATTTTCAACATAGCCATTTTAAGACCTCTGCTCATGAACAGTGTCACTGTGATTTTCTTAATTTGTCCCGTATTACTGATTTTTCAGACACCAACTGCGCCATTCTGCGCTACAAGGGTGAAACACATTTTGGGTGAGATGTGAAAATGACAGCTGTACTGCTCATAAGAAGGTGTGGTAAAATGGCAATGTTGAAAATCTGGAGTGAAAATATTGAAAATCGCGAACTTACAGGCCTGCGTGGGAACTGCACAACGCATGCCTTTAAATTATACATTTTTTGAATTTTGATCACCAACATGGTTTTTTGTTCTCCGAGGACTATTACCGTCGGCGAGAGTTCAGTTCGGCGGGTGACTGCAGTCACCGCGCGAAACTACCCTTCGAGCCCCGCGAATAACGCCATGACAGTGACATCATTCATGAGAAAGCGGTCCCAAAACCCTAAGTTGAAAATTTGGTGCAAAATTTCAAAAATGCCTGAGATATGCAATAAAGTTGAACCCTCCTATCTAGCCCATTATACAGCTTACCGGCATTTCCTCAGTTCGCAGTCGGCTTTGAAGAGTGCAGACGCGGTTCCCGTCCACCGAAGATCGTCATAGACGGAGTCCGTGAGGTGGCACGGTGAGGGGGTGTGGGAGGCTGGGTGTGCAGTGGGTGGGTGTGGGTTGCGGGAGGGGGTTCGGAGACGCGCGCCAGGACCGCTTTTGTTTTACAGGGTTAAAAAAAAAAAGACTTTGTGGGCCGCTTGCCACGCTGGGGTGGGCTCTCAGCATGGCACAAGGACGGGGCCATTCAGCCGACGGGATTGGGCACCCCGTCGGCCAATAAGTGATTGCCACGCTTGGGTGGGCTCAGCGTGGCACCAGCTGGGGAAGCGACAGCAGCTCAGCCGGTGGGGATTGGGCACCCTGTCGGCTACACAGAACGCAGTAGGCGCTGCGACGCTGGCGGTGGGGGCTACGCTTATCGGTGCTCACTGCCGTAGTCCCCTTTCAACTGCAGTGCTTACTGCATTTGGAGCGTGTATAGACAGCTCCAAAAATGCATTGGCTTACAGGGCCGCGCTTCGCCGGCTCACTGACTGAATTGGAGGAGGAGGTGACACACCTCCGAAATCTCCGATGATGGCACTATGTTTCTTGCACATGCGTGCAAGCAACATAAAAAACTGTTTTCCAGTACCATACTCATTATTACTTTGCATACTGTGAGCCCTGTGTGTGAGAATCCATCTGTTTTATAAAAAAACAAGCATTTGTCAATGCCGAATGTTGATTGTGTTGGTGTGTTGAGCTCTCTCATTGTCCCTCTGTCACTCACTAAGTCTGTGTCTCCCCGTGCTGCAGGTTGCTCTTTTGTACTGGGCTCCTGCCTGCATTGGCACCTTGTTCTGCCTAGTAAGAAATCTGCAGCTGTCCTGACAGAGCTCCATTGAGGTGGCTCACTCCCCCTCTCTCACTCACTCATTCTGGTTCTCCTGGCACTGCAGGCTGCCCTTTTGTACTGGGCTCCTGCCTCTGTTGGTGGCTTTTTCTGCCACAATGAAATCTGCAGCAGTCCTGACACAGGTCTGTTGAGCCTGCTGACTCCCCCTCTCTCACTTGCTCATTCCATTTCTGCTGGCGCTGCAGGCTGCCCTTTTCTATTGGGCTCCTGCCTGTGTTGTCACCTCCGTCTGCCCACAAAGAAATTTGCAGCAGTTACACTAGAGCTCCGTTGAGCTCACTCACTCCCCCTCTCTCACTCGCTCATTCTGGTTTTCCCTCCACTGCAGGCTGCCTTTTTGTACAGGGCTTCTGCGTGCATTGCTGTCTTTCAAACAACATGAAGTCTTGCTATATTATGACAATTGCAGTTTGTCCCACCATTAGAACTGCTCCGGAGGTGAAAGAGTTAACTTCCATGCCAGGCATGGAGCTTAGAGCGCGAGCTCGGTTAGAGAAGCTCTGTCTGGATAATTTCAAACTGAAACTGTCAGATTCTTTACTCCGCCTCACTGAACAGTCGCTCCGGAGATTTCTCCTACTGCTCGGTTCATTTCTCGGTTTAAACAGTATTTTCTCGGTTAAATTCATCCGCAAGTATTATTATTTTAACCGCAAACCGATCGGTTCAAGCTCTGTCTGTGGTATTGTAAGTAATAGACAGGTTTATTTCTGTGTGGAACTTGTAAATGTTTATCGGTTCGGTTCAAACCGATCAGGTTGTTTTAAAACTTTAAAAATCAAGCATTTAAAAGCTTTTAGAGTGCGGTTCCCGGTTCTTATCGGTTCTAAAAAAAACGGATTTCATTACGTTTTTTTCCATGACCCGTGACACGGTTGGGAACCGATAAGGGTGTCTTGCCTGGCACTGCCGTTAAAAGGGCAAGTTTTTTGGATAGGCTATCATCATGTCTGAGAAACCCAAAAGAAAAACCGGGCCCACTGGGTTTCAACACAGTAGTGTCTGTGGGGAAGCCTTTGCCAAGGCTGACCCACACACCACATGTGTATATTGTCTGGGGTTTGACCACCTCAATTCAGACTGCCAGATTTGTAAAAATTTCCCTGCAGCCACCCTGGATAAGAGAGTTGGCAGGCTCAGGGAACGAGAGGCCAAAAAGTCCGCTGACCCGGATGGCCAGCCCGGTTCGGTGCCAACCGAACCTGAGGGAGTGCCCTCTGACCAGGGTGAGACTTCCTCGGGCAAACGTAAGGCTGACTCTGAGGAGCCAGTTCCAGCAAAGAAAACTAGAAAATCAGCAGGTGTGGAGTCTAAAATCCCTTCTCCAACTGCTGCAGAGATAGCAAAAGCTATACAAATTGTCCAGTCACTTTCTCCGGTTCCGTCCGAACCGCCACTGTCTAGCAAAAAGGTCGTTCGGCGGTTCCACCGTTCAAGAATATGATATAGAGAGTTTTATGAACCAGAGGAGGGGAGGATGATTATGAACAGTGTGAATGTGACTTTGAGAGTCTGGATGTGCCCATTGAACGGACATCTCCCAGACAGACCTTTAGAATCTCCCCTACGCTTTCTGAGTCCCCTTCTCACTTTCTGTTTTATAAAAAGGTTGCTGAAACCCTCCAGCTCCCATTGGAGGAAGCTGTGGATGAGCAAGAGGAACCTGATTTTGTGGAAATGATGGATATCCCAGAGTCTAGGAGATTGTCTATCCCTTTACATAAATCATTTAGGAAACAAACAATAAAAATTTTAAAAACTCCTAATTCTGTGCCTCCTGTGGACAAGAAGATGGACAGGAGGTACACAGCAATGCAGTCATGTTGGAGTAGTTCAGGCTGCAGCCTGTGATAAGGCTAATATTCTCCTGGCTTCACATCCTCCTGACAAGGACTCCAGGAAGATTGATGCCATGGCTAAAAAACAATACATGGCAGCGTCCTTGGGACTCAGACAAGCAAATTACATGGCTTATGTGGCAAGATACCAAAAATCTAGATGGGACACTGTCATGGCTTTGGCCAAACAGGCCCCTGGCCAGCTTGCTAAGGAGCTGGAGCAGGTGGCTGCTGATGGTTTTGAGGCATCCAAGGTGCAATTCCATGCTGCTGTGGATTATAATGATGTATCCTCTAGAGTCATGGCTACATCTGTGGCCGTTCATAGGTTAGTTTGGTTCAGGTGTACTAGTTTGTCACAGGATACCCAGACTAAGGCTATGGATTTTCCTGTGGTAGGAAATTCTCTGTTTGGGGAGCAGACAGAGAATTACATGAAGAAAATGGATGAATATAGGACAACTTATAGGAGTGCACAAGCCAAGGAGTGGCAAGCCACTCCTCAGAGGCAGACCCCCAGGGGTAGAGGTAGGCCTTTTCACAGGCCTTTTTACCAAACCCAGGCCTCCTTTGCTTATGCTCAGAGGGGATTCTTCAGAGGGAGAGGCAGACAGGGTGCAAGCAGGTCTGCTCCCACCTCTCAGCCTAAAGCCCCTGCCAAACAGGCACCCTGATGGGGTGCCCAGCGCCGGTTCTCCATTACCTGTAGGGGGCAGGTTGGCTTACTTCGTTCAGGACTGGGAGTCTCTAACATCAGACAAGTGGGTCCTGGAAGTAGTAAGCCAGGGTCTGGTTCTCAGCTTCAAAAAATTTCAAAAGATGAGAATCAGATTTTTTCCACCTGCAAACCCTCTAGAGACCTTTGCCTTAGAAATAGAAGTCTCAACCCTTCTGGCTCTCAGAGCTGTAGAAAGGGTTTCTCCCCTACACCAGGGCAAGGGTCTGTACTCCAGGTACTTCCTTACCCCAAAAAAGACAGGAGAATGGCGGCCTATTTTGGACCTAAGATATCTGAACAAGCACCTTTTGAAACCAAAATTCAAAATAGTGACTCTGGCAATGATTTTACCTTCTCTAAGGCCAGGGGACTGGCTAGCTTCCCTGGACCTCAAGGATGCCTATTTCCATGTTCTCATCAGAAGCTCCCACCGAAAGTACCTCAGATTCGAACTGCCCTCAGGCCATTACCAGTTCAGAGCAATGCCCTTCAGCCTTACCTCTGCCCCAAGGGTATTCACAAAATGTCTAGCAGTAGCAGTTGCTCATTTAAGGAGGCAGAAGATTGCCATCTTTCCCTACCTAAACGACTGGCTCATTGTAGGTCAGTCTCCAGACCAGGTCAAATCACACCTGCAAGTTACCCAGCAGCTGCTCACCTCTCTGGGTTTTCTTCTCAATCTTCCAAGTCAGTTCTGGAACCTGCCCAGGTACTCACCTTTATAGGTGCAGAATTGGACACAAAGCAGGCCAGAGCCTTCCTGCCACTAGAAAGGGTAAGGAACCTAGTGGCCCTGGCCTCCTCCTTTACTCTGCAGGTCTCTCGACCAGCAAGGCACTTCTTACAGCTACTAGGACACATGGCTGCTTCCACAGCTGTAGTGCAAGGAACAAGGTTTCAGATGAGGGACATTCAGTTTCACTTGAGAGGCTTTTGGTCTCAAAGAAAAGATCCCCTTTCCAAGTTGATCCCAGTGACTCAAACCCTGATCCAGGCCCTTCAGTGGTGGCAGGATCAGAGCAATTTGAGACTAGGGGTTCCCTTCATCCCTCTATCTCACTCCTTGACCCTTACTACAGATGCGTCCCTTCTGGGATGGGGAGCTCACATGGGCGACCTCTCCACCCAGGGAGTGTGGTCCCCTCAGGAATCTCTGCTCCACATCAATTTGCTGGAACTCAGAGCTGTTTTTCTAGCACTTCAGGTGTTTTCTGCATCTGTTCAGAACAAAGTGGTACAAGTCAGAACAGACAACACCACTACAGTGTGGTACATCAACAAACAAGGGGGCACTCGGTCTTCGGCCCTGTGCACCGAGGCAATGAAGTTGTGGTCTCTGGCTTATTCCCTGAACACTTCCCTCATAGCAGTTCACCTCCCAGGAAAGGACAATGTCTTGGCAGATGCTCTCAGCAGGATTTCCCAGGGCCATCACGAATGGTCACTGGATCCCCGAGTACTGGGGATAGTTTTTGCCAGATGGGGCACCCCTCAGATAGATCTTTTCGCAGCCCCAGACAATCACCAGCTTCCACTGTTTTGTTGCAGGCCCCCAGTGATGGGCTCAGTCCCCCTGGATGCCTTTCTCCTAGATTGGGAAGGGAAGTTTCTATATGCCTTTCCCCCCTTCCCTCTCCTATTCAAGGTGCTAGTCAAAATCAGATCCCAGCCCTGCAAGATTATTCTGATTGTTCCAGATTGGGCCAGGCAGCCCTGGTACCCACTCCTTCTGTCCTTAGCAGTCCATCTTCCCCTGTGTTTCCCCAGGAATCACAACCTGTTAACTTGTGCCCAGGGGAGAGTTTGGTATCCGAATCTCAAATCCCTCAACCTCAAGGCCTGGCTCTTGAGGAGTTAGAATTTGCTGACCTACACCTTTCTCAAGGTGTTCTTGAAATCCTGAAGGCTTCTAGGAAGCCTTCCACTAGGGCTACTTATAACCTAAATGGAAAAGGTTTTCCATCTGGTGTTCTAAAATATTTCCCTGGAATCTGCTGATTTGCCCGTTGTTTTGGACTATATGGTCCATCTTAATTCTTTGGGTCTGAGACCAGCTACCCTGAAGTACATTTGGCAGCTGTCTCTGCTTTTATTTCAGCAGGAAAGCCCTCTTCTCTTTCCACTCACCCTGTTTTTTCCAAGTTTTTCAAAGGATTACTTCATATTAATCCACCTTTCAGGGACCCGGCCCCTGCCTGGGATCTTAATGTTTGCATTGCTCAGTTGATGCAACCCCCCTTTGAACCTCTGTCTTCTGCAGAGCTTAAGTACTTGACTTGGAAAACTGTTTTTCTAGTAGCTATCACTTCTGCCAGGCGCATAAGTGAGTTACAAGCTTTGTCAGTAGAGACTGTAGAGTAGAGTAGAGTAGAGACTTTATTTCCTTCCACAGGGATAAGGTAGTCCTTAGGACTAACAGGAAGTTTTTGCCTAAGGTGGTTTCAGATTTCCATCTTAATCAATCTATCTCCCTTCCAGTGTTCTTCACTGACCATTCCTCCTCTGGTGAGAGGAGGTTGCACAGCTTAGATGTTAAGAGGGGCCCTAAGTTACTATATAGAGCGTACCAAGGGTCACAGGTTCGAATCCCTCCAACTTTTTCTCACTTATGGTGAGGTTGGGAAAGGGAAACCTGCCACTAAGAGATCCATTGCCAGGTGGATTGTCGCTTGTATCCAATTTTGTTATCAAAAACTGGGAAAAGTTCTCCCTTCAGGCCTGAGGGCTCACTCTACCAGAGGTACAGCTGCGTCTCTAGCTGCTGCCAGAGACATCCCTATCTTAGAGATATGTCAAGCAGCTACTTGGAAAACGTTACACACTTTCATCAAGCATTACTCCCTGGATGTCCAGGCCAGGAGGGATGCTCGGTTTGGCACAGTGTGCTTCAGAGCCTATTCCCCTAAGTAGGTTCTGTCCCTCCTCCTTGGAGGTACTGCTGTGTAGTCTGCAATTGTCATAATATAGTAAGACTTCATGTTTGAAGAAAAAATTACTCACCTTAGTAATGTTGTTTCTTCTAATGGAGTCTTGCTATATTATGACCCCCCCAACCTGCCCCTCTCAGAACTTCTACTTGGGTATGGGGTAGGCAGTCCAGTGTTGGTACTTGTTTATGCCCATTTTATTTTTTCCACCCCTTCTTTTTGGGGTTTTGGGGTGTTGTGCTTTATTTTATCTTATCTTATCTTATTTTCTGGTCCCCTGACTTGAGTCTTGGTGTTGGGACCAGGAATATGTGTTAATATTTAAGTAGCCAGTTCGCTAGTGTAGGTTACAGCTTCCACATAGAACCTTAGTGAGTTTTGCTTGTAAAGATCTGACAGTTTCAGTTTGAAATTATCCAGACAGAGCTTCTCTAACCGAGCTCGCGCTCTAAGCTCCATGCCTGGCATGGAAGTTAACTCTTTCACCTCTGGAGCAGTTCTAATGGTGGGACAAACTGCAATTGTCATAATATAGCAAGACTCCATTAGAAGAAACAACATTACTAAGGTGAGTAATTTTTTCTTTTCTGCCCACAAACAAATCTGCAGCAGTCCCAACAGAGCTCCGTTGAGCTCACTCACTCCCCCTCCCTCACTCACTGGTTCTGTGTCTCCTGCCACTGTAGTCTGCCCTTTTGTACTGGGCTCCTGCCTGCATTGGCGGCTTGTTCTGGCCAAAATTAAATCTGAAGCAGTCCCAACACAGCTCCATTGAGCTTGCTCACTCTCCCTCTCTTACTCACTCATTCTGTTTCTGCTGGCGCTGCAAGCTGACTTTTTGTACTGGGCTCCTGCCTGCATTGCCACAATTTCTGCCTACAAAGAAATCTGCAGCAGTCACAATACAGCTCAATTGAGCTTGCTCACTACCGCACTGTCACTCACTCATTCTGTGTCTCTTGGCACTGCAGGCTGTGCTTGTGTACAGGGCTCCTGGCTGCATTGGCACCTTTGTCTGTCCACAAAGAAATCCGCAGCTGTCCCGACAGAGCTCTGCTGAGGTCGCTCAGTCTCCCTCTTTCATGCGCTCATTCTGTTTGGCCTGGCGCTGCAAGCGGCGCTTTTGTATGGGCTCCTGCCTGCACTGGCACCTTTTTCTGCCCACAAAGAAACCTGTAGCAGTCCTGATAGAACTTTGTTGAGCTCACTCAGTCCCCCGGTCTCACTCACTCGTACTGTTTCTCCCACCGCTGCTGGCTGGCCTTTTCTACTGGGCCCCTGCCTGCTTTGATGCCTTTTTCTGCCCACAAAGAATTCCTCAGCAGTCCTGACGGCTCTCTGGTGAGTTCACTCACTCCTCTTCCCTCACTAGCTCTCTCGTTCTGTTTCTTCCAGTGCTGCAGGCTGCCCTTTTGTACTGGTCTCTTGTGTTGGGGCCTTTTTCTGCCCACTAACAAATCCGCAGCAGTCCCGACAGAGCTCAGTTGAGCTTGGTCACTCCCCCCCTCACTCATTTGATCTTAATCTGTGCCAAACACTGATTTCCCATAGTGACCGTGCTATTCTCTGGCAGGAGTGCAAAAACATATTTTAGCCAGGATGTGAAAAATGACAGCTGTACTGTTCATAAGGAGGCGTGAAAAACAGCCACTGTTGAAAATGTTTCATGAAAATATTACAATGACGAGGCGGCTCCTGACTGCAGCGGCTGATTTGTCACAAGTTAATGCAAACATTCCAAACTTGTGTCACCAACAGCCTGCAATGGCATTGGGGGAAGCTGGACAAGCCTTTGCAGGCAGTGGGGGCATTGGCCACAACAGTGCCGTGCCTCCATAGCCTGCTTCAGAGCAAGCTGCCGCAATATGTTTCTTGTGCTGCATGCAATCAACATAAAAAGCAGTTTTGTAGGTTACTCATTACTTTGCATACTGTGAACCATATGTGTTAGACTCCGTCTATTATATTAAATAATAGTTTTCCAGTAGGTTACTCAATACTTCGCATACCGTGAGCCCTGTCTGTGTGTTAGGCTCCATCTATTGTATTAAATAGCAGTTTTCCCATAGATTACTCATTACTTTGCATACTAGGAGCCCTGTCTGTGTGTTAGGCTCAGTCTATTGTATTAAATAGCAGTTTTCCAGTAGGTTACACTCATTACTTTGCATACTGTGAGCCCTGTGTGTTAGACTAAGTCTGTCAGATAAACAGTTTCATTCCTGTGTGCCAGACCCTGTTTCCCCAATAAAAGGACATTTTTCTTATAACTTACTTAGTTCTTGGCACACACTTATCTGTCTTGTTAAAAATGAGTATCTGTGACTTTTTCCATCCAAAATCAAAAAATCAGAATAAAGAAAGTAACTGCCTGGACCACAGTGCTGATCAACAGCTGCAACCAGAGCAGCCATTAAGATATGAAGTGGAAGTTCCAGTACCAGAAGATGTAGCAAACACATCGTCATCTCCCGATGCACTTGAATCAGTAGCAAGATTTACGTCTGCTGCTTCTGTTGTACCCAGTGATCTGGGAACCAAAGAAGCTCGTCCTATGCAGCCAAAGCTGTATAGTTTTCCACAAAGGAATTTTGGAAAGCAGAAGCACTCATTTTCAAGCAGCTGGTCTGCATCATTTACATGGCTTGAATATAGTGCAAGCAATGATGCCATATTTTGCTTTGCCTGCAGAATGTTTTCAAGCTGCACTGGTCGAGTGGACACTGCTTTCATGTTAAGAGGGTTTAACAACTGGAAGAAGGCAATAGGGAAGATGAGAGAACACCAATAAACAACAACACATACAGGAGCAATGGAGGCCTGGTCTACTTATGTGAAATCTAAAGAATGAGGCAATATTATACAGCTAATGGATTCAGCAATGATTGCAGATATTAAAAAGCGCAGGGAGTACCTGAGAAGAATAGTTGAGATTGTTTGGTTGTTTAGCAGACAAGGAACTGCCTTTCGAGGCCATAGGGAGTGTGAAGGGAGCTCAAACAGGGGTACATTTTAGAGACTTCTGATCTTCTAAAAAGGTTTGATCCTGAATTGGAAAATTTGCAGATTCAAATGCCAGGAAATGCCACCTATCTCTCACCTCTCAGTCAAAATCAGATGACAGAATGTTGTGCAAAATTAGTAAGAGAGAAAATTTTAAATGAGATAAAAGAAGCAAAGTATTTTGCAATACTTGCTGATGAATCTAGAGATGTCACTTGCAGAGAACAAATGAATATTTGCCTTTGTTATGTTCAAGCAATGGGACCTGATGGGATTCATCCCAGAATTCTAAAAGAACTAAGGGTAGAACTAGTGACACCACTGACTACCCTGTTTAACAAATCATGAGAGGATGCAGTGCAGTGGTACCCAAGGACTGGAGGAGGGCAGATGTGATTCCCCTTCACAAAAGTTGGAGCAAGGCAGAAGCAGGAAACTACAGACCTGTTAGCTTAACCTCAGTGGTAGGGAAAATGATGGAATCACTTCTGAAGGAAAGAATTGTCAAGTATCTAGAGGCCAGAGGTGCACAGGACCCAAGGCAGCATGGATTCACAGTGGAAAGGTCATGCCAGAGAAATCTGATAGATTTCTTTGACTGGGTGACCAAAGTAGTAGATCAGGGAGGGGCTGTGGACATGGCCTACCTAGACTTTAGCAAGGCATTTGACACAGTCCCACACAAAAGAGTAATATACAAGTTAGCCAACCTGGGAGTGGGTCCCAAGATGACAACCTGGGTAAAGAATTGGCTGGAGAATAGGACACAGAGTAATAGTAAATGGAGTCCGCTCTGAAGAAAGGGGGGTTACTAGTGGGGTACCGCAGGGTTCAGTATTAGGACCGGTCCTCTTCAATGTCTTTATAAGTGACATTGCAGAGGGACTGGGAGGAAAAGTATGTCTCTTTGCAGATGACACAAAGATCTGCAACATAGTTGATGCACAAGGTGGGGTGGAAATGAGAAGGGACTTGGCAAGGTTAGAGGAATGGTCAAATGTATGGCAGCTTAGATTCAATGCTAAGAAGTGCAAGGTATTGCACCTGGGAAACAAAACCCAGGGAAGAGTACACAATGGGAGTGAGATACTAACAACAACAAAATGGAAAGAGACCTGGGGTAGTCATATCAGATGACCTAAAGGTGGGCAAGCAATGTGAGAGGGCAGCAAGGAGGGTGGGGATACTGGGATGCATAGGGAGAGGCATCACCAGTAGAAAACAGGAAGTTATTATCCCTCTGTACAGACAGCTGGTCAGACCCCATCTGGAGTACTGCATGCAGTTCTGGAGACCCAGTCTCCGCAAAGACATAGACAGGATGGAAGATGTCCAGAGGAGGGCAACTAAAATGGTGCAGGGTCTGCACCGGAAGACATATGAAGAGAGACTTAAGGAGCTTAATATGTATAGCCTCGAGGAAAGGAGGGAGAGGGGGGACATGATAGAAACTTCAAGTACCTCAAGGAATCAACAAAGTCCAAGAGGGTAGCATCTTTCAAAAAGAGGTGTGCAAGAACAAGGGGTACAATTTGAAGATAGAGGGGGTCGGCTCAGAGGTAATTTAAGGAAGTATTTTTTTACAGAGAGGGTTGTGGATGCATGGAATGGCCTTCCAGAGGAGGTTGTGGAGTCAAAAACAGTGGTGGAATTCCAGCATGCATGGGACAGTCATAAGGCAATTCTAGGGGGTGGGGGTAGGAAGAAGTAGGCTGCTGGTTAACTAGGATCTGCAGTTTATCCACTAGGTAAGGAAATGGGCAGACTGGGTGGGCCAACTGGTCCTTATCTGCAGTCAAATTCTATGTTTCTATGTTTCACCGTGGTTCCCCTGCAGATAAATTGTTGTGCTTCCATCAAGTAACAGCATTAGATACCCAGAGCCTGACAAATGAACTATGTTCAAAGCTGACTAACTGGGATGTCCATGTGAATTCTGTGACTTGTGTAGCTCAAGCTTATGATGGTGCATCTGTTATGAGAGGCAACTTAAATGGAGTCCAGGAACTATTTCATCATAAGCATCCATATGCTATATATGTTCATTGCTATGCGTATATTCCGAATTTGGTCCCTGTAGATGCCTGTTCTTCACTTCTTCCTGTACGGAAATTCTTTGACATGCTTCAGGAGATACACACATTCTTTTCCAAATCTGTCCTGACTCACCAGGGGTTCTTAAATGTTCAAAAGGAGCTTGGGTTAAATAGAATTATAGCAATGGGATCCTGATTGGCAGCATTTCATTGGCTGACACAATGAAATCAGCCCTACGTTAATCTTTGATTAACATATCTCTGCAGCCTCACTACAAAAGCAGTGATACACACAGTGGAATCCCATATTTTAAAACATTCTACTAAATAATTCTAAAACAGTTTAGCTGTCCGCCATTGTTTTAGCGACCGATCTGCAGTAGCACCGACAGCCTCACTCAAACAATACGCACCGCCAGGCAATCATAAAATAAAAATCACATAAAAAAAATAACCATTTCGAAACTCGCAGTGACTGAATAATGATTTGTAAAAGAAATTCACTGTCTGGCATACATTAAAAAATGGATCTCTCATTCAAGTTAATGGATACAGACATGGAGTTCTTTCTAAATAGCCTAAATGAAAATGACAGTCGCGACTCATCTGGGTTTGACAATTGGACAACAGATGAAGCAGCGGCTGTCATCAGTGAAGTGGAAGCAGTATCACAGTCACAGTCATCGGTACTAAGCGATGTAGAAATAGAAACGGAGCCACCAGGACGTACAGTACTTGATTCAATCACTGCAACCTCGGCCATAACAACACCAAACCCAGTGACGTCCACAGATGAAATACCTGTATTTCAGCCGTCATCAAATGTGACATCTCCAGTCCAAAATAAGTCGACACCTAAAACAGCACAGCAGCCCACAACCCCAGTAACGGAGTCCACACCTGGCACACCAGTTGAAAATGTGTACATTGTGCAAGTGTCTCAAACTCCAGTATTGTCACATCACGTATATTCAAACTTTGAGCTCTACTGGATGACGCTTCCACAATCTCACATATTAAAACAGCCTGCAAAAGGAAAATATGCTACTCTTAAAGCTAACTGTCCCACCGTGTTAAAATTACACTGCCGCTTTCTGTACCTTACAACACTGCATGACAATGATAGAAATTGTAGCGATTAGTGACGCTACCTCCTACGATGCCATCCCCTAGGTAACACACTCGCTGCTGGACCTCAACACTGCGGAAGGACTATTTTACAAAGAAAAACATTAACAGTACACAAAACAGCTAATTAAACATAAAATTACACAAAAATTTTGCTTCTGCCAATATATAATAGCAATAAAAGGTATTTCCAGGTTATGCAATGCCCTAGTTAATCACACTCCTGGTGATGTGGCACCTCCGGCTGCACCTCGTGCCACATTACACCTCCCAGGGTGTGATTAACAGGACATTAACATAACCCTAAGAAATACATTATTGCTTAATTCTTGAGATACTGGGGCTAAGTTCTACCAGGTGGGCTTGTCAAAGTGAGCAACAAAGGCAGTAACAGAAACCTATCCAACTATTCTAAAATATTTTTCAGAATGTGAAGAGGGAGAAACTGCAAAGGCCAAGGGACTTGACAGTAAGCTTCTAGAATTCAACAATATATTTCTCCTTAAAATGTTTGACAAACTACTGTCAGTGGCTGATGGAACAAATAACTTACTTCAGGCTCAGGCTTTGGACTTCAGATGTGCAGCGACTGCTATATCTGCTCAGAGAGACACAATTGCACAATTTTGTACTGAAGAGAGATTTTTAGTTCTCTACAGGGAAGCTGAAAATACAGCACAAAAATATGGGACACACACACTGAAAACACTTCGAGTCCACAGAGGCAAAGAAAGCTACCTCATACTAGGGAGCACTTTATTCCAACTTCACGAACTGGTACTGAACAAAGTGCAGCAGCATCAGCATCACATGGACCAAGAACTGCTGTGCATTTGAGAATCAGTGTTTGTTTTTTACCCTGTGATTGACAAAATGATTGGAGAGAATGACAGAAGGTTTTCCAAGCATAACCAAACATTGATGGTTGCTATCAATGCTCTCAGACCACAGTCTAACACATTCTTGGACCAGGACAAACTGAGGCCACTTGGAGAGATGTATGACTGTCCAGTTCTGGAAGAGGAACTAGTAGTAGCAAGAAACTTAATTTGTCGGCTGCCAGAAAATGAACATCCACAAGATATGACCAGCCTTTATAATGTACTTCCAGAAATTATGTATCCGATGCTGCATAAATCACTGCAGATTGCTTTAACAATCCCAGTTATCACATGTGTGTGTGAGCGCTCCTTTAGTGCCATGAGTCACATTAAGACATATCTGAGAAGCAAGACTGAAAATGACAGATTGAGTTCACTTGGAATTCTCAACATTCAGACCGAAGAAAGCAGACAACTTGACACTGATGATCTGATTAAAGAATTTGCATCCATGACAAACAGAAAGGTTGAGCTACCTCTCCCAAAAACAGCCCGATAATAAAATAGTAAAACCTGTATGATGACACTGATATTTTGCTCCATGCATTTTAAGTTCAAAAGGAAGGATACTTAAGGATCCCAGCACAATTCTGGGATAATGGAGTCTGTCTTTTCCTATAGGGTCAGGTCATGTAACCTTCCCAGTAGTTCTGCTGGGATAATGATGTCTGGCTGTTCTGGTCTTTTATTTGCTCTGGGGTCCTCCTGCAACCTTCCCAGCAGATCTGCTGGGAAGGTTACAGGAGGAACCCAGAGCAAATAAGAGACCAGAACACAATAGAGACCCCATTATCCAAGCAGATCTGCTGGGATAATGGCTGTTCTGGTCTCTTATTTGCTCTGGGGTTCTCCTGCAACCTTCCCAGCAGATCTGCTGGGATAATGGGGTCTGGCTGTTGTGTTCTGGTCTCTTATTTGCTCTGGAGTCCTCCTGCAACCTTCCCAGCAGATCTTCTGGGATGATGGTGTCTGACTGTTGTGTTCTGGTCTCTTATTTGCTCTGATGTCCTCCTGCAACCTTCCCAGCAGATCTGCTGGGATAATGGTGCCTGGCTGTTATGTTCTGGTCTCTTCTTTGCTATGGGGTCCTCCTGCAACCTTCCCAGAAGATCTGCTGGGATGATGGTGTCTGGCTGTTATGTTCTGGTCTCTTATTTGCTCTGGGGTCCTCCTCTAACCTTCCCAGCAGATCTGCTGGGATAATGGTGTCTGGCTGTTCTGGTCTCTTGTTTGCGCTGGGGTCCTCCTGCAACCTTCCCAGCAGATCTGCTGGGATAATGGTGTCTGGCTGTTGTGTTCTGGTCTCTTGTTTGCTCTGATGTCCTCCTGCAACCTTCCCAGCAGATCTGCTGGGATAATGGTGCCTGGCTGTTATGTTCTGGTCTCTTCTTTGCTCTGGGGGTCCTCCTGCAACCTTCTCAGCAGATCTGTTGGGATAATGGGGTCTGGCTGTTGTATTCTGGTCTCTTATTTGCTCTAGGGTCCTCATGTAAACTTCCCAGCAGATCTGCTGGGATAATGGTGTCTGGCTGTTCTGATCTCTTGGTTGCTCTGGGGTCCTCCCTGCAACCTTCCCAGCAGATTTATTTATTTATTTCTTTTATTTATTTATGACTTTGATAACTGGGTGAGTGCACTGTTCCCAGGGACCATTTTCAGGCACGACCCAGGCCATACACATGGCACAGGGTGACAGTGGAGTACAAGGTGACAGTAATACACATGAAATAGATTTGATACAAGCAACAATAGTAAGCACAATATACAGGTTTGATGCATAGGTCCATTTGAGAACAGTGAATACAAGGTTTCAGTATCGGACATAAGGAGATTTGGTACAAAAAAACAAATCATAGGCACAGTGTACTATGTGTGACTGCATCGTCCAGTGAGCAAGTAATACACAGAATACTCAGTAAAAGATATATATACAATATGTATAGCCAAAGAAGTCAAATATTACTATGAGAAATATGATTAGCAGTTGTAGGCAGAGGAGTTGACTTTTGTGGGTAACCCCTGGGCTGGGGAGTTGACTAGTGTGGGTTGGTGTCAGACCCCAGGGAACAGCGGCAGGATGAGTTTGCCAGGAACCAGACTTTAAGGCGGGACTTGAAACTGGAGTGTGTGTCACTGGAACGGAGTTCAGCCGGTAGTTTGCACCACTGCAAAGGGGCAGCTGCAGACCAAGCTGTGCTACCCATGTTGGTGGATACCCTAGGAACAGCTAGAGGGGGAATACCATTAGAGCGGAGGTTGCGGAAGAGTGTTCTGGTTTTCAGAAGGGCAGTTATGGGGGATTCTGGAGCCGTGCAGATGACGTTGTCTACCATGCAGCAGAGCGCTAGGTCAAAGAGAGCTTGTAGCGGTAGCCATCCAAGGATATTATAGAGGGTACAGTGGTGGGTGGAGAACGGGGCTAATAAAGCCAAGGAACAGGCGCTGTTGTAGACAGCGGAGAGTTTAGCCATGGCAGTAGTTGAGATCCTGGCATAAACAGGGGAGTAGTAGTCAAGAATAGGGAGAAGATTACCCTGGACAATGGCTAGTCTGGCTTCAGGGGTAAGGTAATGCCTGAATCTATAGGCGGCACCTAACTTTTGATGGAACCTTCTGACAAGAGAATTTGCATGCTCAGTGAAGGTGAGGGAGGGGTCGAGCAGTACTCCTATGTATTTGTAGGGTTTGATATCCTCCAGGGTTGGGCCGTCTGGGGGAGAATGCGTAAGGGGGCATGGTTTTTAGTTTTGGCCAGAAAGGGCTTAGATCCGTGCAGCATGGATTTAGTTTTTTGGGCATTTACTAAGAGGAGAATTTTTGAGAACCAGCTGTGGGCCGCAGCATAGTTGTGCGAAAGAACTGAGGAGATTGCCTCCATGGATTTGTCACTGTGGAAGAGGACAAGGTCATCGACATACAGGAGAGAGTGACAGTTGAGGCAGTCAAAGGGAAGCACATTAGTGAATAAGGAGAAAAGGAGGGGACCCAGGATTGAGCCTTGAGGAACCCCCACAGAGACAGGCAGGGTGGGGGATCAGGCTTGACCAATAGACATGAATTGTGAGCGATCGGTAAGGTAGTTAGTGAACCAGCTTGTGACTTTCTGAGAACAACCAAGGAGGCTAAGCTTGGAGGTAAGGAGAGCATGATTAACCATGTCAAAAGCCGTTGAGAGGTCAAGGAAGACAGCCCTGGTGGCTTTACCATTATCCATGTTAGAGAGGATGTGGTTGGTCAGAAGGGCAAGGGCAGTGGCAGTAAAATGATTCTTGTGAAAGCCATGCTGTTGATTGCATAGGAGGGTGTATTTGCCTATGTACTCAGTGAGCTGATTGTGGACTGCTCTTTCGAGTAATTTACTGAGATGAGGGAGGATGGATATCGAATGGTAATTGTCAGAGAATTTGGGGTCACCAGATTTAAGAATGAGGATAATCTTAGCTATCTTCCATGGGTCAGGCATGGAGGAGGTGAGTGGCCTGGCAATCGTTGGAGAGATCAGCTTAAGGAAGACTGGAGATAGCCCATCAGATCCAGAGCAGCCGTGGTTAGGTAGACTTTTGAGTAGCTTCACTGTGTCGTGTATGGAGAGGGCTTTAAAACAGAATGGGGGTATTTGCGGGTGAGTGGCAGAGCTGGAGGAGGATGGCAGTGTATCAGATATTAGGGCTGAGCTTTGAGGTTGGGCAGTTGGCAGCTTATTTAGGTACATGAATAAGTTGGTGAACTTACAGTTGAAGACACTGGCCACATCATGAGGGTCGGTCAGCAGCCCATCCTGGGAGTTGAGATGTGGTGCAGTGTAGACAGGGCCGGGGTTTAGGAGGGAGCTGATTGAGTCCCAGAATTTTCTAGGGTCTCCAAGGTTCGCCTTTTGCAGATTGTGGAAGTGGGTCTGTTTCAAAAATTTGGCCTGTTGTTTACATTTGTTTCTCATGCGCCTGTAAGCATCCCAGAGGGCAGGAGAGGGGTTTGCTTTGAAAGTGGACCAGGCACAGTCTCTGGCCTTCATAAGGGTTAGGAGGATTTTAGAGACCCAGCGCAGGCACCTGCCTCTGACCCATCTGGTGGTGACAGGAAAAAAACGGTCCTGGAGTGTTAGTAGAGCCCGGGTAAATGTGGAAACTGCCATGGCTGCATTGGAAAGGGAAAAAAACACGGACCAGTCCAAGGACTGGGCCTCCTCGAAGAGATTTGTGGAGACTGGGCAGCTGAAATTTCTGAGAGATAGGTATTTGGGTGGGGGGCACTTTAGTTTGGAAGACCAGAGGAGATGGGTCGGTGAGTGATCGCTTATAGAGTCAGCCATGATGCCAGCGTGTAATGCTCAATCCTCCCTGTTTATGAGGATCCAGTCTAGTAGAGTCTGAGCGGCCAAGCGTGGATTAAGTCTGGCATGGACAGTGATGCCTGCACCAGGTTGTGCTGCTTTAACAGGGATACATAGTCAGGCTGGTGGCAGCTCAGCCAGTTTAGATTAAAGTCACCAAGAAGGATAGATTCCCTATGGGGAGTTAGAGAGCTCAGGCCTTGGAGGAGGCTGGTGAGTCCAATGGTTCCAGTCGTGGGGGGGTTGTAGCAGCAGCCAATACAGAGTTTCTTGCAGGATCCCAGGGTCAGTTCAGAGAGTAGCCATTCATTGGGTGAGGAAGGATCAGAGTGTAGAACAATGCTAGTTGAGAGGGGTTCCCTTAGGAGCAGGGCCACACCGCCACCTTTTTTCCTGCCTGGCCTATCAAGGCATAGGTAGGAGTAGTCAGGTATTTTGAATGTGTTTTCGGTGTGGTGTGACTTTAGCCATGTTTCAGTGAGTCCCAGAATATGGGTTTGTGTAGCTCAATCCAAGCCTCAAGGTCAGTGAATTTAGATGGAAGGCTGCAGATATTGATATGTGCGATTTTAAGACCAGAGGTGTTTGTCCAGATGCTGGAGTAGGGGGTGATATGGGAGTTTGTTGGGCCAGCGTTGCACTCAATGTCCCCAGCAAGGGAGGGTAGTGATAGTAGGAGAATGTATGGGCAGGACGGAATTGTAGGAGACCAGGAGAGGTTAGTCAGGTAGTGGCCAAGGAGACGGCGTTCTCCTTTAGTGAGTAGGATAAGAGAGATGTACCCCAGGGTAGACTTATCCCTAGTAGTGAGTGAATAGGGTTGAGACAGGGTGGGGGGGGGAATGAGAGAAAGGAGAAGTGCTGTTGATCACAGGCCAGCACCGTAGCGCAGAAGTCAGTCAATACCAGTGCAGTAGTTAGGGAGATGGCCCATAATATAGGCAGTGCCAGCTTCATCTTTCCAAGGGAGAGTGGGGACAAGGAGAAGTAGTATGAGAGAATTAGTGTGGTCAGCCTTATGAAGGAGGGAGGAGGGAGTGGTGAGGCAAGGGGCTGCTAGAAATGTAGTTCTGTGGGGCAGGACCGCACTCTAGGAGGTGTTCTGCAGCTTTGAATTTGTGTAGGGCAAGATGGCCAATGGGAGGAGGTGCACAGAAGGGGGAGTGGTTTAGGTGTATTTAAGAAGTTGTAGAGGAGGGGGTTGGGGATGAGGGCAAAAAAAAATCACAGAAAGAGACACACAAAGGAGAAAATGGGAAGATTAAGGGGTCTGTCTAGGCCAAAACAAGGGAAACTAGCAAAGCAAACAAACAGTATTTTACTCTTTTTTTTCTACCAGAATGAACAAATACAGGCTAGTAACAGTCCTTAAACAAACAAAAAATCAGCAGTAGGAATCCCGGTTTTCAGTTTAGCTTCAATTGGTATTATGTACACACACTAGTAGCGAGGGCCAGGCAACACAGATTACAAAATTTGTGCACGGGCGTGCATAGAATTTGAAACATAGAATTTGACAGCAGATAAGGGCCGCTTGGCCCACCCAGTCTGCCCATTTCCCTACCTAATGGATAAGCTGCAGATCCTAATTAACCAGCAGCCTACTTCTTCCTACCACACCCCCTAGAACTGCCTTATGTCTGTCCCATGAATGCTTGAATTCCACCATTGTTTTTGACTCCACAACCTCCTCCGGAAGGCCATTCCATGCATCTACAACCCTCTCTGTGAAAAAATACTTCCTTAAATTACCTCTGAGCTGCCCCCCTCTATCTTCAAATTGTGCCCCCTTGTTCTTGCACACCTCTTTTTTTGAAAGAAGCTACCCTCTTGGACTTTGTTGTTTCCCTTGAGGTACTTGAAAGTTTCTATCATGTCACCCCTCTCCCTCCTTTCCTCGAGGCTATACATATTTTAAGCTCCTTAAGTCTCTCTTCATATGTCTTCTGGTGCAGACCCTGCACCATTTTAGTTGACCTCCTCTGGGCATCTTCCATCCTGTCTATGTCTTTGAGGAGATTGGGTCTCCAGAACTGCACGCAGTACTCCAGATGGGGTCTGACCAGCTGTCTGTACAGAGGAATAATAACTTCCTGTTTTCTACTGGTGATGCCTCTCCCTATGCATCCCAGTATCTCCCCAGCCCTCCTTGCTGCCCTCTCACATTGCTTGCCCACCTTTAGGTCATCTGATATGACTACCCCCAGGTCCCTTTCCATTTTTATGTTGCTTGCACGCATGTGCAAAAACATAGTGCCATCAACGGAGATTTCGGAGGTGTGTCACCTCCTTCTCCAATTCAGTCAGTGTACTGGCAGGCGCGGCCCCTGTAAGCCAATGCATTTTGGAGTTGTCTATGGCACGCTCCAAAATGCAGTGGCTACCCCAGTTGAAAGGGGAGCTACGCTTCAGTGAGCACCTATAAGAGCGTGGCTCCCCACGCGGCGTCGCGCCCAGACGCACTGTGTAGCCGACAGGTGCCCAATCCCTGTCGGCTGAGCCGTCCCCTCCCCCAGTAGTAGTTGCCACGCTGGGAGCCCACCCCAGCATGGCAAGTGGTCCTTTGCCGATGGGGTGCCCAATCCCCGTCGGCTGAAGCGCCCTTTGCCACGCCTGGGGGCCCACCCCAGCGTGGCAGCAAATTCTTTGGCCGTCGAGGGTGCCCAATCCCCGTCGGCTGAACACGCCTCATCATCTTCGTGCCACGCTGGGAGCCCACCCCAGCGTGGCAAAGGGTCCCATGTCGCCTTTTTTTTTTAAACCTGAAATCCAAACGGTTCCCGCGGCCGCTCCCAACCCCTCCCACAACCCGCACCCACCCACTGCGCACCAGCCTCCCACACCCCCACCCCATACTACCCCGGACTCAAAGTGACGATCTTCAGTGGACTGGGAACACGCCTGCATTCTTCAAAGCCGACCCGAACTGAGGAAATGCGGTGAGCTGTATAATGGGCAACAGAGGGGGTTTCAACTTTGTCGATATCTCAGGCATTTTTGATTTGTATCAATTTTAACATGGGTTTTGGACTTCTCATGAATGATGTCAATGTCATGGCGTTATTCGGCCAGGCGTGATTTCACGAGTGACTGCGCAGTGACTGCAAAATCACCCTTTGGGCCTGAATACCACCCTGACAGTGACATCATTCATAGAGAAGGGTCCTAAAACCCTATGTTGAAAATTTGGTGCCAAATTCCAAAACTGACTGTTTTAATAGAAAGGTATTGCACAGTTCCTACGCAGGCTCGTAAGTTCGCGAATTTCAATATTTTCACTCCAGATTTTCAACATTGCCATTTTACCACACTTTTCAGTGAGCAGCACAGCTGTCATTTTTCACATCTCACCCAAAATGTAGCCACCATGTAGCGTAGGAATGGCGCAGTCGTGTGTGAAATCAATGTACAGGACAATTAAGAAAATCACAGTGACACTGTTCATGAGCAGAGGTCTTAAAATGGCTATGTTGAAAATTTGGTGAAAAATTCCTAAAATGACTGTTTTGACGTGCGTTCGCAGTTCATGGCGCTAAGTAAGTTCTTAATTTCAATATTTCCTCCAGATTTCAACATTGGCATTTTATCACACCTCCTCATGACAGTACAGCTGTCATTTTTCACATCCTGCCCAAAACATGTTTCCCTGCCATGGCGCACAATGGCGCGGTCGGTTGTCGCGAACTCAATGTATGGGACACATTAAGAAAATCACAGTGACACTGATCATGAGCAGAGGTCTTAAATGCCTGTGTTGGAAAAATTGGTGAAAAAATTCTAAAATGACTGTTTTACGAAAGTGTCCGCTTGCACTGCTCCTACGCATCGGTCGTAAGTTTCGAATTTTCAATATTTTCACTCCAGATTTTCAACATTGCCATTTTACCACACCTCCTCATGAGCAGTGTAGCTGTCATTTTCACATCCTGCTCAAAACATGTTTCCCACATGTAGCTTAATAATGCATAGTTGGTGCTGAACTCAGTGTATGGGACACATTAAGAAAATCACAGTGTCACTGTTCATGAGCAGAGGTCTTAAAATGGCTATGTTGAAAATTTGGTGAAAAATTCCTAAAAATGACTGTTTTACGAGCGTGCATTGAGCAGTTCCTATGCATGCTAGTAAGTTTGCAAATTTTCAATATTTGCACTCCAATGACTTCCAAATACCTAAACAGCACATAGAAGCAAGCAACATTCGGCATTGACAAATGCTTGTTGTTGTTGTTAGTATCTCACCCCCCATTGTGTACTCTTCCCCTGGGTTTTTGTTTCCCAGGTGCATTACCTTGCACTTCTTAGCCTTGAATCTAAGCTGCCATACATTTGACCATTCCTCTAACCTTGCCAAGTCCCTTCTCATCCTTTCCACCCCACCTTGTGCATCAACTCTGTTGCAGATCTTTGTGTCATCTACAAAGAGACATACTTTTCCTTCCAGTCCCTCTGAAATGTTGCTAATAAAGACATTGAAGAGGACCGGTCCTCATACTGAACCCTGCGGTACCCCACTAGTTAACCCCCCTTTCTTCAGAGTGGACTCCATTTACTATTACTCTCTGTATCCTATTCTCCAGCCAATCCTTTACCCAGGCTGTCATCTTGGGACCCACACCCAGGCTGGCTAACTTGTATATTAATCTTTTGTGTGGGACTGTGTCAAATGCCTTGCTAAAGTCTAGGTAGGCCATGTCCACAGTTAGCAATTAGCAAGAACTGCGTGTCTCTGTACCAGAGCAAGGGAAAGTCATTTCAAACTTGGCAGCACGGTCCTGGGAAAGCAGCCATGCTGGATTCCACAGCTAGCCACTCAGGGAGTTCACCAAGATGGTGAGCAGCCAATGGGGGCACTGCAGTCAGATGGCTAGAGGAATTTGGAAAAAAAAAATCCAGGATCTTCACTGCAACAGCAGCTTAGGGCTGAAGATCTGGCTTCGGTAATTACCTGTGCTTGGAGAGCAGTGGGCGGATGGCAGCAGGAGGGTTCCTGTTCTCGCAGCTGTAGTCGGCGGGCAGCTCAAGCTTAAAAGCAGCTGCGAGGATGAGGTGCTTGCCCAAGTGGGCAGCAAGCCTGTGCTTGGAGAACAGTGGGCAGGTGGCAGCAGGTGGGCTCCCGGTCTCGCCGCTGTAGTAGGCAGGTAGCTCAAGCTTAAAAGCAGCTGCGAGGATGAGGTGCTTGCCCAAGTGGGAAGCAAGCCAGATCTGCTGGAATAATGGTGTCTGGCTCTTCTGGTCTCTTGTTTGCTCTGGGGTCCTCCTGCAACCCTCCCAGCAGATCTGCTGGGATAATGGGGTCTGGCTGTTGTGTTCTGGTCTCTTATTTGCTCTAGGGTCCTTCTGTAACCTTCCCAGCAGATCTGTGGGTATAATAGGGTCTGGCTGTTCTGGTCTCTCATTTGCTCTGGGGTCCTCCTGCAACCTTCCCAGCAGATCTGCTAGGTGGGATAATGGGGTCTGGCTGTTGTGTTCAAACAACATGAAGTCTTGCTGTATTCTGACAATAGCAGTGAGGTCCAACCTTTGAACTGCCCCGGAGATGAAAGAGTTAACTTTCCATGCCAGGCATGGAACGCTGAGCTCGAGCTCGGTTGAGACTCTGTCTGTTGCTGTTTGAACTCAAACCGTCAGATTCTTTACTCCGCCTCACTGAACAGTCGCTCCAGAGATTTCTCCTTTGCTCAGTTCAATTTGTCGGTTAAAGTACCGTTTTTCTTGGTTTTCAACCGAATTTAAACCGCAACCTATCGGTTCAGTCTCTGCCTGTGGTATTCTTGAGTACTAGATAGGTTTATATTGTTTTTTCTATTCTGTGTGGAACTTGTAAACTTTTCATCGGTTCGGTTTGAACTGATCAGGTTGTTTAAAAATCTTTACTTCTACTTTTAGAGTGTGGTTACTGGTTCTTATCGGTTCTAAAAAAAACTGATTTTACTACGTTTTTTTCCACGACCCGTAACACGGTCAGGAACCGATAAGAGTGTCTTTCCTGGTGGATTGCCATTAAAAGGGTAAGTTTTGTTAGGACTGGCACCATGTCTGAGAAACCCAAAAGAAAAACCGGGCCCACTGGGTTTCAACACTGTAGTATGTGTGGGGAAGTCTTTGCTAAGACTGACCCCCACACCACCTGTGTTTATTGTCTGGGGTTTGACCACCTCGATTCAGACTGCCAGATTTGTAAAACTTTTCCTGCAGCTATCCTAGAAAAGAGAGTTGTAGGCTCAGGGAAAGGGAGGCCAAAAAGTCCGCTGACCCGGATGGCCAGCCCGGTTCGGTTCAAACCGAACCAGAAGGAGTGCCCTCTGACCAGAGTGAAACTTCTTTGGGCAAAAGGAGAACCGATTCTGAGGAGTCAGTTCTGGTTAAGAGAACTAGAAGGGATAAATCAGCTGGTGTGGATCCAAAAGTTTCTTCTCCAACCGCTGATGAAATAGCCAAAGCGATAAAAATTGTTCAGTCGCTATCCCCGGTTCCGACCGAACCAGCACCATCAGGAAGGCGCTCGGTTCAGCTGGTTCCACCTGTTCCTGATTATGATTTGGAGGAATTTTATGAACCAGAGGAGGAGGAAGGAGAATATGAGGAAAGTGAATGTGATTATGAAAGTCTGGATGTGCCCATTGACCCGGACATCTCCCCAGACAGACCTTCAGGAGTGTCTCCTCCTAGGCTTTCTGAGTCCCCTCCCACTTCATGTTTTACAAGAAAGTGGCTGAAACCCTTCAGCTTCCTATGGAAGAAGCTGTGGATGACCAGGAGGAGCCTGACTGTGTGGAAATGATGGATATCCCAGAGTCCAGGAGGCTGTCTATTCCCCTACACAGTCTTTTGGGAAACAGACATTTAAGATTTTAAAGACTCCTAATTCTATACCTCCTGTAGATAAAAGAATGGACAAGAGGTATACTCTGCCAGGCTCAGATATGGAGTTTCTTGCCCAGCAATGCAGCCATGTTGGGGTAGTGCAGGCTGCAGCCTGTGATAAGGCTAATATACCTTTGGCTTCACACCCCCCAGATAAGGACTCCCAGAGGATTGATGCCATGGCAAAGAAACAGTACATGGCAGCATCCTTGGGACTCAGGCAGGCCAATTATATGGCCTATACAGCTAGATATCAGAAATCTAGATGGGACACTGTCATGACTTTAGCTAAACAGGTCCATGGCCAGCTTGCCAAGGAGCTGGAGCAGGTGGCTGCTGATGGTATTGAGGCATCCAAGGTGAAATTCCATGCTGCAGTGGACTCCAATGATGTTTCATCTAGAGTCATGGCTACATCTGTGGCCCTTCGTAGAATGGCTTGGCTCAGATGTACTAGCCTGTCTCAGGATACCCAGACTAAGGCCATGGATTTTCCTGTTGTGGGTAATTCTCTGTTTAGGGAGCAAACAGAGAACTACATGAAGAACATGGATGAATACAGGACCAGCTATAGGAGTGCTCAGGCCAAGGAAAGGCAAGCCACTCCTCAGAGGCAGCATCCCATGGGCAGGGGCAGGCCTTTTCATAGGCCTTTCTACCAAGCCCAGGCCTCCTCTTCTGCTGTGCTCAGGGGTTCTTTAGAGGGAGAGGCAGAAGAGGTACAAGCAGGCCTGCTTCCACCCCTCAGCCTAAGCAGCCTGCCAAACAGGCACCCTGATGGGTTTGCCAGGGCGATTCTCCACCACCTGTAGGGGGCAGGCTGGCTTACTTTGTCCAGGACTGGAAGTCTTTAACATCAGACAAATGGGTCCTGGAAGTAGTAAGCTAGGGACTGGTTCTCAGCTTCTAAAAATTTCCAAAGATGAGAACCAGATCCTTTCCACCTGCAAATCCTTCAGAGGCACTTGCCCTAGAGGCAGAGGTCTCTTCCCTCTTGGCTCTCAGAGCTGTAGAAAGGGTTCCACCCCCTACACAAAGGGAAAGGATTGTACCCCAGGTACTTCCTCACCCCCAAAAAGACAGGAGAATGGAGGTCCATCCTGGATCTCAGATATTTAAACAAGCACCTTTTAAAGCCAAAGTTCAAAATGGTGACTCTGGGAGTGATTCTACCCTCTCTAAGGCCAGGGGACTGGCTAGTCTCCCTGGACCTCAAGGATGCCTATTTCCATATTCTCATCAAAAGCAACCATCGAAAATACCTCAGGTTTGAGCTGCCCTCAGGCCATTACCAATTCAGAGCAATGCCCTTCGGCCTAACCTCTGCTCCAAGGGTGTTCACAAAATGCCTGGCAATAGTAGTTGCTTTCTTAAGAAGGAAAAGGATTTCCATCTTCCTGTTCCTGGATGACTGGCTCATAGTAGGTCAGTCCCCAGACCAGGTCAAGTCACACCTGCAGATAACTCAGCAACTGCTCACTTCTCTAGGTTTCCTTCTGAATCTGTCAAAGTCAGTTCTAGAGCCTGTTCAGCTCCTCACCTTCATAGGCGCGGAGCTAGATACAGAAAAGGCAAGAGCCTTCCTTCCCTGGACAGGGCAAGGACCCTTATCACACTGGCCTCTTCATTCACCCTACAGGTGTCTCAACCAGCAAGGCATTTTCTGCAGCTCCTAGGGCACATGGCTGCTTCTACAGCAGTGGTGCAGGGAGCAAGATTTCAGATGAGGGACATTCAGTTCCACTTGAGAGCCTTTTGGTCTCAGAAAAAGGACCCTCTGGCCAAACTGATCCCAGTGACTCGAACCCTGATCCAGGCTTTGCAGTGGTGGCAGGATCAGGATAATCTAAGACAGGGAGTTCCTTTTGTCACTCAGTCTCACTCTTTAATCTTTACTACAGATGCCTCCCTCTTGGGGTGGGGGGCCCACTTGGGAGACCTGACCACCCAGGGGTTGTGGTCTCCTCAGGAATCACTGCTTCACATCAATCTTTTGGAACTCAGAGCAGTGTGTCTAGCACTTCAAGCTTTTTCCAAGTCTGTTCAGAACAAAGTAGTTCAGATCAGGACAGACAATACCACCACAATGTGGTATATCAACAAGCAAGGGGGCACTCGGTCTACGGCCTTGTGCATAGAAACAATGAAATTATGGTCTCTGGCCTATTCCCTGAACACCTCCCTTACAGCAGTACACCTCCCGGGCAAGGACAATGTCCTGGCAGATGCCCTCAGCAGGATATCTCAGGGCCATCACGAGTGGTCACTGGATCCGCTGGTTTTGGAGGTGATCTTCTCCAGATGGGGCACCCCACAGATAGATCTTTTTGCAGCCCCAGACATTCACCAACTTCCCCTGTTTTGCTGCAGGCCCCCAGTGTTGGGCTCAGTCACCCTGGATGCCCTGGTTCTCAATTGGGAAGGGAAGTTCCTGTATGCTTTTCCCCCCTTCCCTCTCCTGTTCAAGGTGCTAGTCAAAATCAGGTCTCAACCCTGCAAAGTGATTCTGATTGCTCCAGACTGGACCAGACAGCCCTGGTACCCTCTCCTGTTGTCCTTAGCAGTCCACCTTCCCTTGTTTCTTTCCCGGAATTACAACCTGTTAGCCTGTGCTCGGGGAGGGTTTGGTATCCGAATCTCAAATCTCTCACTCTCAAGGCCTGGCTCTTGAAGAGTTAGAGTTTGCTGATTTACACCTCTCTCAAGGTGTTATGGATATCCTAAAGGCTTCTAGGAAGCCTTCCACCAGAACCACTTCTAATTCCAAATGGAAAAGATTCTCCATATGGTGCTCTGGGAAGCATATTTCCCCAGAGTCTGCCGGCCTGCCCACAGTCCTTGACTACATGGTTCATCTGAATAGCTTGGGACTCAGACCAGCTACACTAAGGGTGCATCTGGCAGCTGTCTCTGCTTTTCTTTCAGCAGGTAAGCCCTTCTTCTCTTTCAGCTCACCCTGTATTCTCTAAGTTTTTCAAGGGATTGCTTCATACCAATCCGCCATTCAGGGACCCTGCCCTTGCTTGGGACCTTAATGTTTGCATTGCTCAGCTTATGCAACCCCCTCTTTTGAGCCTTTGTCCTCAGCAGAGCTTAAGTACTTGACTTGGAAAACTGTTTTCTTGGTGGCCATTACTTCTGCCAGGCACATAAGCGAGTTACAAGCCCTGTCAGTGGAGCCTGATTTTATCTCTTTCCATAGAGATAAGGTGGTCCTCAGGACTAACAGGAAGTTTTTACCTAAGGTGGCTTCAGACTTCCACCTTAACCAATATATGTCTCTTCCTGTGTTCTTCACTGACCATTCCTCCTCTGGTGAGAGGAGGGTGCACAGTTTTGGATGTGAAAAGAGCCCTTAGCTACTCCATAGAACGTACCAAGGGTCACAGGTTTGACTCCCTCCAACTGTTCCTCACTTATGGTGAGGTTGGTAAAGGAAAACCTGCCACTAAAAGATCCATTGCCAGGTGGATTGTCTCTTGCATTCAATTTTGCTATGAAAAACTAGGTAGGATTCCACCCTCGGGCCTGAGGGCTCACTCTACCAGAGGTACAGCTGCTTCCCTGGCTGCTGCCAGGGATATTCCTATGTTAGAGATATGTCAAGCAGCTATCTGGAAAACAGTTCACACTTTTACCAAGCATTACTCTCTGGATATCCAGGCTAGGAGTGATGCTCGGTTTGGCACACCAGTGCTTCAGAGCCTATTTCCTAAATAGGTTCTGTCCCTCCTCCATGGAGGTACTACTTGGTAGTCTGCTATTGTCAGAATACAGCAAGACTTCATGTTGTTTGAAGAAAAAAATACTCACCTTAGTAATGTAGTTTCTTCTAATGGAGTCTTGCTGTATTCTGACCTCCCCCCGCCTTCCTCTCTCAGAACCTTTGTTTTTGGCATGTGGGTGGGCAGTAGTAGTGTTGGCACTCAGAAGGTGCCCCACCTTTTTAATTATCACCCTCTTTTCTTTGGGTGAGTGGGTGTTGTGTTTATTTCATTTTTTGGGTTTCCTGACTTGAGTCTTTGTTTTGGGACCAAAACATCTTTTTATTATATTTAGTAGCCAGTTGGCTAGTGTAGGTTTACAGCTTCCACACAGGACACTCAGTGAGTTTAGCTTGTAAAGATCTGACGGTTTGAGTTCAAACAGCAGCAGACAGAGTCTCAACCGAGCTTGAGCTCAGCGTTCCATGCCTGGCATGGAAAGTTAACTTTTTCATCTCCGGGGCAGTTCGAAGGTTGGACCTCACTGCTATTGTCAGAATACAGCAAGACTCCATTAGAAGAAACAACATTACTAAGGAGAGTAATTTTTTCTTCTGGTCTATTATTTGCTCTGGAGTTCTCCTGTAACCTTCCCAGCAGATCTGCTGTGATAATGGTGAATTGCTGTTCTGGCCTCTTATTTGCTGTGTGGTCCTCCTGCAACCTTCCCAGCAGATCTGCTGGGATAATGGGGTCTGGCTGTTGTGTTCTGGTCTATTATTAGCTCTGGGGTCCTCCTGTAACCTTCCCAGCAGATCTGCTGGGATGATGGAGTCTGGCTATTCTGGTCTCTTATTTGCTCTGGGGTCCTCCTGCAACCTTCCCAGCAGATCTGCTGGGATATGGGGTCTGGCTGTTGTGTTCTGGTCTCTTATTTGCTGTGGGGTCCTCCTGCAACCTTCCCAGCAGATCTGCTGGGATAATGGGGTCTGGCTGTTGTGTTCTGGTCTATTATTAGCTCTGGGGTCCTCCTGTAACCTTCCCAGCAGACCTGCTGGGATATGGGGTCTGGCTGTTGTGTTCTGGTCTCTTATTTGCTGTGGGGTCCTCCTGCAACCTTCCCAGCAGATCTGCTGGGATAATGGGGTCTGGCTGTTGTGTTCTGGTCTATTATTAGCTCTGGGGTCCTCCTGCAACCTTCCCAGCAGATCTGCTGGGATGATGGTGTCTGGCTGTTCTGGTCTCTTATTTGCTCTGGGGTCCTCCTGTAACCTGTCCTTGGTGGTCCAGTAACCAAATTTTTCCACATGTACCATTACATAGATGGCTGATTACTAGGCTTCTCAAACATATTTTTCACCACTAAAATGCAAGAAAAGCCACCATTTGAAATTAAAATTTCAAAATTTTCTGGGGGCAACCCACAGACAACCCTAACTTTATTAGGATTTTGACTAAGTGGCATTAGCCCCCCCCCCAACTTTGTACCCCTGTTGACGCCCCTGATAAGGAGGTGAGGACAAGGGGTTAATGTCACCAAAAGGAGGATGGTTCAAGGGAAATGCCAGAACTAACTACCATATTTCATCAATTACTAGCTGTAGCTTGTCTGCAATTATTTTATTTTTCACCGTGACTAGTAATCGGGGGTGGCTATTAATTGAGGGTGGCTTTTGACAGTCGCTCCTCTGGACTTGATCAATGCCCCCTATAAAGGACTTCCTGAAATCCCTGCCAGATGAGTGCTGCAAGAGAGAGAACTGTGAGTTGCAAGTTGCAAGAGAAGAGCAATTGGCCAGTGGCTGCGTATCTCAATATTGATGAGAACCAGGTCTGTGACTGGTGCATAAAACTGGACAAGTTAAGAGGCTAAGCTTACCTAGACCAACCTAACAGCCAGCAACAGAAAGAGGTTCAGACTCGATGGTGGTGGACACAAATCCCCATATCCTGATCAGGAAGCTGGCCTAGCTAAGTGGATTTCCCTGCAGTGAGAGAAACATCTAAGGCTGACAAGAAAGGTGATAACCCTGAAATGTTCTGCATTAATTTGGGATCCATGTTTTTTGTTTGTTTAATGTTTTTTATTAACTTTTCTTAAAAAAAAAAAAACATACAAAATTCATTAAATTATTTACATGGGTCCAAATAAATATTTTTTTATTTATTTTTTTAATTTATTAAATTCTCGGATTACAAATACCTTTGAGCAGAAACTGCTCGTTTACAAAGATTCCACATCAAAGGATGAGGGTCAACATACATACAAATATAGTAAAACAGCATGATAAAGGCACTGTTCCCAAATTGCATTCTCTGAAAAATATACAGGTTTATGTTCTAAATTTAATTAGTTGTAATTAAAGACTTTATATTCATTCCCAAGAATGTATCACCAGCAACTCCTCTGCATTTAATGTACTTAGGTATGTACCCCACAAGAGCATGACATTTTCCATCCTTTCCTTAACCTGATATGATTGTCTCTCAAGGGCTAGAGCTTTCACTGTTAGGGTACGCCATTGTGAGACTGTAGGGGTCTCCCCAGATACCCAGGTGTTCATAATTGCCTGTCTAGCTTGCAGTAGGACTCTAATCCATTTCACCTGTAGGGACCAGTTTCCATCTTCATTGTCCACCATCCCCAGAAGGAGGCCCAAAGGAGAGGATGGAGCCTCAGACGCTAATAGAGGCCCTAGTTCATGTTTCACCCCATTCCAGAAGGTTCGTAGACCTGTGCAGGCCCAAAAACAGTGGTAGTATGTACCTCTATCCGTGCCACACCTGCACATCTCCGGGTCCTCCATCTTGAATCAGTGGGTGACCATTGGTGGGCAGTATAGCCTATGTATAAACTTATAAGCTGCCTCCTTGTACTTGTTGCTAGACAGCAGGCCATATGCGACTCTAGTACCAGAGACCAGTTTAATTGAGTTATTTGTATGCCTAGGTCTCTTTCCCATAGTGCCTGTGTATTAAGGGTCATGCTTTGCATATTGGCTCAGAGAAAGTGATTAGTAGCTCTGACACTCCCCCTAGGATCTCTCCTGGCCCTGCATGTCAGTAACTCAATTTGTTCTAAAGGTGAGCCTCCTTCCCCCTGTATCCCTATTGCCTTGCTATAGTCCCTCACCTGAAAGAACCTAAACAGATAACTGTTCGAGGCTCCTACAGCTTCTTTGAGGTCCTAGAAGGAGCATAAACTCTTCCCACTAAATATATCCCTTATACATTTTATGCCTCCTTTTTCCCATTCCCCGAATATTTGATCATCTAGACTGGGTCTAAAAAAGGGGTTCTTAACTACAGGCAGTAAGAGTCTCATCCTTTTCTGCTTTATCATTTCTTTTAATCTGCAACCAGCCACTTAGTTCCTGTGTAACTAGTGGATTAGGGTGGTTGAGGGCAGAATTGGCCCTCTGTCCTCTCCTGGCCAAGTAGGCTGATAGTCTCTCCCCACTGGGCTCCAATCTCCTCCAGGTCTATCCAGCTTGCCTCTGGTGGCGTGGCAATCCAGTCTTTTATGTACTGCATTTGTGCCACCAGGAAGTAATTCCTTAAATCAGGAAAATTAAGACCCCCCCCCTTGTATATTTGTTTTCAGTCTCCTCAGGTTGGTCCTGGCTCTCTTACCTTGCCATAAAAACCCAGTAAAGTCCTTCTCCATCTTCTTGATGTCTTTCCTAGTCAGACCCATAGGGAGCATCTGTAATAGATAGAGGAGTTGAGGGAGCACTGTCATCTTGATCAAATTGATTCGTCCTATCAAGGACAGGGGGATGGCTTGCCACCTTCTATGTTCCTCACTTAGACTCCTAATCATGGTGGTGTAGTTTAAGTGGTAGAGGTCATTGATATTTTTCCCTATATGTATCCCCAAGTATTTAAAGGAGGAGTCTACCATTTGAAGGTCCCATTTTCCCCATTGGGGCGCAGTCCCTAAGCCTAGGTACAGGATCTCCGATTTGTCCAAGTTGATCTTGTATCCCAAAAAGTTAGAGTACCTCGAGATAAGGGACAAAAGAAGTGGGACAGATGTCTCTGGATCTCTTCTATATAATATCATATCGTCCACATAGAGGGATACCTTATGCTGCTCCGCACTTTCCCCTCAAATTCCCTCTGTAGCATGAGTGTGCTTAATGGCTATGGCTAGTGGCTCAATCACATGGGCAAACAGTAGCGGGGATAGGGGATACCCCTGCCTCGTTCCTCTATAAAGTCTAAACCACTCAGATGGCAGGCCATTTATCAACACCGAAGCCTGGGGGGGAGGCATACAATGCCCTCATCATTCCCACAAACCCTTCCCCTAGTCCAAACCTTTCCAGTACCTCAAAGAGGTATCCCTATTCAATCCAATCAAATGCCTTCTCGGTGTCCAGGGAGAGTACAGCTGTGAACCCTGGGTGCCGAGTGGAGCACTGTATCACATTGAGGGCCTTCCTGACATTATGATGAGCATCTTCACTGGATAAAATCAGTGTGGTATGGGTGTATAAGGGCCAGAAGAATTTTGTCCAGGTGTAGGGCCAACACTTTAGCATATATTTTGGCATCGGAGTTAAGCAATGAGATTGGGCAGGATGAGGCACAGTCTTGAGGGTCCCACCTGGGCTCCGGTATCACACAGACGGCTGCCTTTCCCATAGAACTGGGCAAGAACTCCCCCCTGACCTCCTGGAAAACCTCCCTCAGGTGGTCTATCACCCCAGCCCCTATCACTTTCTAGAACTCTGTGGGCAGCCCATCCAGGCCACTTGCCTTCCTAGGCTTCATGTGCTGTATCACTGTTCTAAATTCCGCTTTACTAATCTCTTTTCCCAACACTGTCCTTTGAGGGGGAGGTGATCACTACCCAGGAACTCCCCTGCCTTGTCCAGAGTGCCATCATGCTCCATTTTATATAGGGCATGGTAGAACTGGCTGAATCTATCCCTTATTGCTTTTGGAGCCTTAAGTACGAGTCCCTTACTATCCATCTCCTCTAATATCCTTGTTGTTCCTTTCCTGCCCTTTATTAAATTTACCAGCAGAGGGCCTGGTTTGTTGCCCCATTCATAAAACTTATGTTTCAGAAAGAAGTATTGTTTATGGGCCTCCTCCATCAGCATGTTACTAAGTGCTTCCCCGGAAACTGACAGTAGTTGGATCACCTTTCCTCCCTCCCATTTTGCAGCCCTGCACTCTAGCTCTTTAATCTGCAGATGGAGCTCCTCTTGCCTTTTCCGCTTTTCTTTCTTGTACTTTGCTAGGTAACCAATGAAGGCCCCCTTCATAAAGGCTTTACCTGCATCCCAGAATATCTGCTTGGAGGAGGCCGTGCCTCTATTAAGTTCAGCATACAATGACCACTGTTCCTTAAGGTAGGTTCTAAATTCTTGGGATCCAAGCAAATATGTAAGGAATCACCAAGCAGTGCCCCTTGTCTCTTCCATATCTAGTTCTATAGTGGCTATGACCATATCATGGTCTAAATATGTGTATGACCATGTTTGCTTGTAGTCAGTTTTGAATACCACTCTGCACCTATACACATGTAATCGATTCTGGACCATGTCTGGTGTGCATTGGAGAAAAAGGTGCATTCTTTGAACATGGAGTTAGCCACCCTCCAGGTGTCCAGGAGATCAAGCTCCAGAATTCCTTCACGCCACTTCCTTATGCAGTACCCTCCCCTTCCCTTACCCTCTGAATGATCTAGCAATGGATCCAGTGTACAATTGAAATCCTCTTCCATCACTAAATCCATAAACTGTTCCTCAGTCAACAAGTCCAATATGACCTGGCTGGATCAAATACAGCAGGAGCATAAACACTTCTGAAGGCAATGGGGACTCCATGCAGCGTGCCTTCCACAAAGACATATATACCCTTCTTAGTGTCCTGGACAACCCTAGATAATCTAACGGGTAGGTGTTTGTGTATAAATACAGCTACCCCTCACTTATGCGAAGAGTAAGAAGCAACATAGCATGTCCCCACCCAGTTCCTAATCAGCTCTTGCTGCTCAGAAGGGGTCAAATGTGTCTCCTATAATAGAGCCATCTGAGCCTGCAACCCCCCCTTAGGGCAGTCAGGACACACAACCGCTTTACTGAGGATGAGAAGCCTCACACATTCCACAAAATTATATTAATCCCTTCTTTCTTAGCCATTACTATTCATGGATGTGCAAGTGCCCAGATCCTCCCCTTGGTATAGCCTCATCGTTTCACTGAACAGATACCTTGAATTTGTATTTGCCTTATGCAGTCTAGTGGATCCTAGTTTTGGCAATAAACGAACACAACAAAAGGTATCAATTAAACTACTGTACTAGAACTTTTTACAACACCCCCCTCCCCTTAACTTCCCCAGTGTCATACAACATCCTCTGTGAAAATAACCATGGACTACCCCTAAGAAAACAAGCATTTGTCAATGCTGAACGTTCACTTGCAGGTATTTGCAGTGGTGTTTGGCATGTATGGCGCTTTACCCTAATGGCCTGTGCGATTGCTGGTATTTGCACAATAAATTTTCAGCATGACCTTTTTGTTACCCCCATTGTGTGCTACATAGGAGGAAACACATTTTGGGCAGGATGTGAAAAATGACAGCTGTACTGCTCATAAGGAAGTTTGGTAAAATGGCAATGTTGAAAATCTGGAGTGGAAATACTGAAAATTCACAAACCTACGAGTGTGCATGGGAACTGTGCAATGCACGCTCGTAAAACATTCATTGTCAGGAATTTTTTCACCAAATTGTCAACATTGGCATTTTAAACCTCTGCTAATGAACAGTGTCACTGGTGATTGTCTTACTGTGTGCCATACATTGATTTTGCACACCGACTGCGCCATTGTGCACTACATGGGCGGAAACATGTTTTGGGCAGGATGTGAAAAATGACAGCAGCACTGCTCATAAGGAGGTGTGGTAAAATGGCAATGTTAAAAAACTGGAGTGAAAATATTGAAAATTCGCAAACTTACGAGCGTGCGTAGGAACTGCACAATGCACGCTCGTAAAACAGTTATTTTTAGGAATTTGTTCACCAAATTTTCAACATAGCCATTTTAAGATCTCTGCTCATGAAAAGTGACACTGTGATTTTCTTAATGTGTCCCATACACTGAGTTCACACAGCGACTGTGCCATTGTGCGCTACATGTGCAGAAACACATTTTGGGCAAGATGCGAAAAATGACAGCTGCACTGCTCATAAGGAGGTGTGGTAAAATGGCAATGTTGAAAATGTGGAGTGAAAATATTGAAAATTTGCAAACTTACGAGCATGCATAGGAACTGCGCAATGAACACTCGTAAAACAGTCATTTTTTAGGAATTTTGTCACCAAATTTTCAACACAGCCATTTTAAGACCTCTGCTCATGAACAGTGTCACTGTGATTTTCTTAATGTGTCCCATACATTGAGTTCGCACACCGGCTGCGCCATTGTGCGCTACATGGGCGGAAACACGTTTTGGGTGAGATGTGAAAAATGACAGCTGTACTGCTCATAAGAAGGTGTGGTAAAATGGCAATGTTGAAAATCTGGAGTGGAAATATTGAAAATTCACAAACCTACGAGCGTGCATAGGAACTGTGCAATGCACGCTCGTAAAACAGTCATTTTTTGGAATGTTTTCACCAAATTTTCAACATGGGGTTTTTGGGACCCCTTCTCATGAATGATGTCACTGTCGTGGTGTTTTTGAGCCTGAAGGGTGATTTCACGCAGTGACTGTGCAGTGACTGCGAAATCACCCTTTGGGCCCGAATAACGCCATGACAGTGACATCATTCATGAGAAGGGGTCCCAAAAACCCCATGTTGAAAATTTGTTGCAAAAATTCCAAAAAATGCCTGAGATATGCAATAAAGTTGAAACCCCCTATCTAGCCCATTATATAGCTTACCGGCATTTCCTCAGTTCGCGGTCGGCTTTGAAGAGTGCAGACGTGTTCCCGGTCCACCGAAGATCGTCGCGCGAGCTCCGGAGGTAAGTATGGGGTGGGGGGGGTGTGGGGAGGCTGGGTGCGCAGTGGGTGGGTGCGGGTTGTGGGAGGGGACTGGGAGACTACGTGGGACCGTTTTTCTTTACAGGTTTAAAAAACAAAAAAGGACTACGTGGGACATTTGCCAGCTGGGGTGGGCTCCCAATGGCAGAAGAAACTCAGCAGGGGGCCATGGGAGCCGGCGAGGGATTGGGCACCCCGTCGGCAACAACGTTTTCCACGCCTGGGGTGGGATCCCAGTGTGGCACCAAAGCTTTGGGGTGGCGTGGCTGAGGGAGGAGCGCGTGGCCGAGGGGACGGCGTGACGTGGTGCTTGGTATGACAGCGGTGGTTTCTTTGAAGCAGAAGACCACCGCTGTCATCTGACAAACTCCACCAGTGGTGCAGGACTGCCACGCCTGCTCAATGGAGCACTGGATTGCAAGGGAGAGGCACACCTCCAAAGTGTGCTACTCTCCCAAAACGTTCCTTGCACATGCGCGCAAGCGAACGTAAAAAGATATTATGCGCTGGTTTGTACCTCATGTGCCCAACCTCTGCCACCCCCCCCCCAATTCTGCTTCATTTATATCCACACTGCACTTGCCAGAGTATTAACCTCTTCCTCCGTCTGGCTTTACCCTCCAATAAGCTGTTGTTAATAAGGCACAATGGGGGGGGCATTTTACACCTAAAAGTTGGTTAGTTAACCTAGACCCCGCCTTCCATTGTGCCCTGATCAGCATTGTGTCCCCCCCCCGAGGTGCAGCCAGCCTCCCCTCACAGCCTTTCCTTTGATCAATGCCCTCATTGTAAAGTGTCCCCCTCCACCTTCACCTACTACCCCCCCCCCCCAGCCAGCCAGTCACCAGTTAAAACTTAATATCTTTAGGACATTCCGTACCTGATTGCATACAAGGAAGGCTGCGCGATTCATATTCAACATGCTAAGCCCCCATGCGCACGATCTTGAAGCCTCAAGATTTATGTCTCCTTGGAGTGTCGTCATACATTGTAATGGCTGCAAAAGGGTGGCAGGTGTAGTCATTGCCCCTCATCAGTCTGGCTATAGTCCACACCAGTTCTTGGAGTGCCCATTGCTTCCCAAAGTCCCGGACCCCAAAAATTAAACAGCTACACATTGCTTCAGCTGTTCAGGAACACACTTGCAGTTCAACAGCCCCATTGTAGTCCCTCATATATAATCCTCACATACAGAGAGCTCCCAGGGGGGACAGTAAGGGCCACAGCCAGCTCCAGTAGATCAGTAAGAAAGCATCCAAGCCACAGGGGAACAACAAAGAGCTGCTGGGTCTAGAACCCCCCCCCTTCAGTCTTTACCTGGCCAGAGATCATGGGAGAAATGGTAAAAAAAAGAAGAAATCCACTACCATCTAGGAATGACTCAGGTGCTCCCATAACAGCTTCATCCTATTTTCTTTTTCAGATCAGTTACAAAGGTTGTGGCCTTATCTGCTTCCCAGAAACTGTAAGATGCTCCCTCGTTTTGGATTCTCACAGTGGCTGGTTAGAGCATAAACATTCAACTTTAAGCCTCTGACACTCAGAGATTACCTCGTTAAAGGCCCTGCGCTGCTTTTCCAATGCACAGTGAGTGATCCTGGGATATCTGCAGTTGAACTCCCTCTAATTGGAGATCTGGAGGATTTCTGTAAGCCAGCCACATTGCCTGCCTGTCTTGAAAGTTGTGAAATCTAAAGATGATCTGGCTCGGCGACTGGCCCTCCAGTCGTTTTGGCTGTACAGCCCAATGTGCTCGCTCAAGTTTGTAGTGTCCCCCTTTTGGTGAGAGGCCCAGCAGGGAAGGGAGTTTCACAGTGCAGAATTCTAAAATGTTAGGCACTTCCATCCCCTCAGGGAGACCCCGAAGGCGTAAGTTAGATCTCTAGTGATAATTTTCCTGGTAATCTAGGGACTTCCTAAGGTCCAGTACCTCTTTCTCTAGTGCCATGATTCGCTTCGGATGGGGAGTCAATGCATCCCCTGCAGTCGAGATGTGACCCTCCGCCTCCACAAGCCTTTCCTGATGTTGCATTAATTGAGCATCTCAGTCACAGAGACGCCAGTCTATCTTCTCCTCCAGTTATTCTAGATTAGGAGACAGAGCTTCAATAAGATGATCTTTCAGCTCACATCCTATCGCAACCATTTCTGTGGCTGAAATAGATATAGGCCCCACTGCACTAGGCTGAGAGGATTGCAGCTGTTTTTTAGACCCCGCACATTGCGACTTGCCGCCACCGGGATGACATACTCACCCATCGGATCAATCACCATTATGGTAAGTGTTTTAGACAATTCTAGCAAGCGAATTACTGTGGGTTTTTTTTGTATAATCTTTTTTATTGATTTTATAGGTTGCAACAACTGTGGGTTTTAACTAAAATATGGAATCGAGGAGCAGAGCCCAGCAGAGATATGTCCTTATGCCATAGATCGGTCACGTGACCTGGATCCATTTCTAAAGGACAACATGGGTGGGTGGATTATTTTTTGTGAGGTGAGAGTTCACCATTCAGATGAAAACCATGATTGGCCAGCATCTACCCTCGGACTATATTCCTAAAGTGATAGAGTTTGTGGGCAGAATTTTCAAAGTCCTAAGAATGATGCGAGGTGCTCATGTAAAACATGTCTGATGCAACAGGCACCTTGCATCAAGGGATGCACCCGGAGCTATTTTGCAAAGCAGCCTGCATCAAACACAGGCTGCATGCTCCAAGGATGATGTAATGGTCCCCCACCCTCCACCCCAGGAGGTAGTGCCCACCACCTCACTCCCCTCCATCCAGAACCCAATCAGTCACCCAGCACAACCTTCCATACACCACCATAGTTGGACACCAAATGAACTGTCAGAGCATGTACTATATACAGTATGCACTCTGGCATTTAATTTGGTGTCTGGCCATGGTGATATGAGGAGAGCTGTGCCGGGCACCTGATTGGGTTTCAGGATGGGGGAAGCAGGGTGGTGGGCACTACCTGCAAGGTTGGGGGTGTGGGAGCCCCTAGATCATCAGGACAGGATGCTATGGCTGTGCTATATTCACACATATTGGGCTGGGGGCGGGGAATCTAGATCACCAGGAAATGACTGTGTGCCAATAATATCTTGCATTACTGGCATACCGAGGCTTGGGGGGGGGATAGATCACTGGGGAATGACAGTTGTTGTACAATGTTGTATATTATTGGCATATCAGGGATTGGGGAGGGAGGCACTACATCACCAGGGACTAACTGTTTTGTAGTGATAATTTAAATGATGGCATATCAGGGTTGGGGGACCCACTAGATCACCAGGGTTATTTGCAACCAGTTAGGTTACTGGCATATCAAGGTTCGAGGGGCCCTAGCCTTGCTCCCTTCCAAGGGTGCCGCTGCTGCCCCATCACTCTGCAGCTGTCGTGGCACACCTCGTGGGGGCCCAATCTATTCAGTGCACTGCCACTGTTGCTGCAAACTGTGGGACTTAGGCACTGGGACCCTGTCAGATGGAAAATAGGGTGCAAGGTCCTGGACGCACTGGCACTCGGTGCAAGCTGCCACTGTCACAGCTTGGGTCTGAGCTTTGGAAATCCTTCCCTGTGACTTTTTGATCCCACAACATAATTTTCTCATCCATAGGTAATATGAACGAAACAGCCATATGGGTGGACATGACCAATGAAAAGACTGTGGACCTGAACGGAGTTAAATCTGTCCCTCTAATGACTACCAGCCATGAAAAGCAAAGGGTCACTGTCTGGTGGCCATGGCCAATATCCACAAGTTGCCCCTCTTTATTATCAAAGGCAAACACATTCTTAAAGACCTATCAAGCATACCTGGGGTTGTAATGCTGCATCACAGAATGGGTGGGTGAATGAGGAGATAACCCACACCTGGTTCAGCCTTCTATGTTGCATGGATGAGCTTCTGTTGGTGGTTGTTAGTTTGGAACACATCCAGGTGTCACATCTGCCCCCTCAGTAAAACAAAAGGTAAAACAAACTTGAACAAAAATCACAATCATCTTGGTGGGGTGCATTAAGTTATTATATCCCCAATGTATCCTAGAATGGCTCCTTTAAGTTCCATTACTGAGAGATGTAGGACCAGTGGCTAGCCAATGAGGAGTGAGGGTTGAGTCTTGCAGACAACCTGGAAGCTCTCAGCAAGCCACAGATAGCATTGTGGTGAAAGAAGCATAGCGATTAATAGACAAGGACATCATTGTCAAGTCCTTTCAGTCCTGCGGCATTACTAGTATCAATCCTGATTCACCTGACTAAATCTGGGGGAACAGCTTGCAAAGCCAGGGACAGACTGATTAAAAAAATCTCTGAGATGACAGCACAGGCAGAACAAGCAAAATGGAGCTATCCCAACTGCTGCATGGTGAGCAGGAACAAGATTCTGAGGGCGAGTTTGACCAGCTGACAATCTTGACTAAAGCTTGTATAAGGTAAAATTGTATGTTAAAGCAGAGAGCCACATTTAATTTTTAGTTGATCAACAAAGTGGTTCCACATATAAGCACCAAGTTCTCTGTTTTTTATCCCACGGGTGCTGGATTCCAGGCCACTAGCTCAAGGGAATGACCTGGATAAGGAGCTGGCCGAGCATATTAAAAGGGTCTGTAGGATAACAGAATGCTTGACTGTCTCAAGTTTTAAATCAGAGCTCAAACCGTATTTGTTTTCTAAAGATTATTTTGAAGGATTTTAAAATGTTTATGAATATTTATCTAATTGTCGGGTTTTAACATGTTTGTACAGCACTTTGGTTTTGAAAAGCACTTAAAAATAAAGTTTTACTTTACTTTTTACTTTAGAAAGGGGAACACAGTTGTGGTGGGGGACTTCAACCTCCCTGGGGTGGACAGGAACATCCCAATCACCACGTGTGCAAAGGAGTAGGTGTTACTAGATGCATTTCAGGAATGCTTCCTGGCACAATTGATCCATGAGCTGACTAGAGTCAGAAGGACTCTGGACCTGGTTTTAATGAATGGGGAGTGGAGGACCCCCCTGGCTGGGAGTGATCATCACACAGTGTGGTTCACACTCAACATAGGTAGGGAAACGGGAGGTAGGGGTACCAGGGTGATCGATTTTAAGGGAGCAGACTATAGAAGGATGGGGAAAATTTTGGCTATGCACCTGATGGGAATTCAGACAAGTATGAGTGCTAGCCAGAAGTGGGATAGCATTAAAAAAGGGCTAGCGTAGGCAACTGAGACTTGCACCAGGACACAGAGCAAGATGGGTAGGGCAAAGAAGCCAAGCTGGCTGACTTGGGAGGTCATGGAAGGGGTAAGGACCAAGAGAAAGGCATTCTAGTGGCTTAGGAAATTGGGAGGCCAAGGGGACAAAGATGTGTACACAATGAAGCCCAAGGAGGTTACCAAGCTAGTCAGAGCAGCCATGGCTTCCAGAGAGCTGAGACTGGCACAGAGAATCAGGGATGGGGGGAAAAGACTTCTTCTACTACATTGGCGAGAGAAGAAGGAACAAGAATCAGATTGTAAGGATTAGGAAGGATGGGGGTGGGTGGAGAAGAAGGGGGACCAGATGGAGGCTCTGAATGAGTACTTCTGCTCTGTGTTCATGAAGAAAAAGGGGGCAGATACCCCATGGGAAAGGTGGGGTGGGCAGAAGGGGGTTGGGGTGACTGATATCAGAATTACAGAGGACAGGGTGCTGGAAGGGCTAAGGGTGCTGAGGGTGGACAAGGCACTAGGACCAGATGGCATTCACATTCAAAGGACCACACTGAAAATGAGCTTGTCTCAGCTGAGCTCACAGATTCAGTCAGTCTACGTATGAAATGAATACAAATGTTTACTACTACTACTACTACACCCTAGGGTACTTAGGGAGCTAGTGGAGATCCTGGCAGGAACACTGGCAGACCTATTCAGTAAATCACTGGACACAGAATGCATGCCACAGGACTGTAGGATGGCCCATGTGGTGGCCATTCATAAAAGTGGTCCAAAGGACAATCCAGGCAACTACAGACCAGTGAGTCTCACTTCAATCATGGGGAAGCTCATGGAGTCAATCCTAAAGCAGAGGCTAGTGACTTTTTTGGAAGACAGTGGTCTCCAAGACAGTCATCAACCCAGTTATTTCGTGGACAGATCCTGCCAGACAAACCTAGTCATGTACTATGACTGGGTGACCAGAGAACTGGACAGGGGCCATGCAATAGACGTCCTGTAATTGGTCTTCAGCAAGGCCTTTGACTCAGTGCAACATAGGAGGCTGGGGGAAAATGGTAACACATAGTGGTGGGAACAAAAATGGCCAATTGAATCACCAACTGGCTGAGTGGTAGTCAGCAAAGGGGGTGGTGGTGGTGGGGGGGATGCTCATCACCAAGGGACGTTATGAGCTGGGTACCCCAGGGTTTGGTACTGGGCGTGGTGCTGTTTGTGATATTTATAGATGATATCTCAAGCGGGATCCAGAGTAGGATCAGTCTATTCGCAGACAATACTAAGATCAGAGCTGTGGTAGACGACATAGAGGGGTGGAGAGGGCTGCAGAAGGATCTGACCAAACTACAGGAGTGGTCAGAAACAAGGCAGTTTGGGCTCAATGCCAAGAAGTGCAAGGTCCTGCACCTCAGAACAAGGAACCAGGGGAGGAAATATCATTTGGGAGGGGTACAGTTGGAAAGCACTGGGGAGGAAAAGGATCTAGGGGTACTAATAAAAAGGAGTATGAACCACTCGGCTCAGTGCAGGAAGGTGGCTGCAGAGGCAAACAAGATGCTGGGGTGCATAGTGAGCGGAATCTCCTCCAGGCACAGGACGTTGATCCTTCCCCTGTACAGGTCACTGGTCAGGCCACACCTGGAATACTGCATACAGTACTGGTGTCCATTCCTGAAAAAGGACATCAGATTGCTGGAGGGGGTGCAACGTAGGGCAACGAAGATGATACAGGGACTGGAGGGAAAATCCTATGAGGAGAGGCTGGGGGAGCTGAACATGTATTCCTAGGAGGAGAGGAGGGATGGGGGATATGATTGAAACCTTTAAATACTTAAGGGAATAAACAAGGCTAGTACAGAAGGGATCTTTCAGATCAGAAGGGGGAGGGACACAAGAGGGCTTTGACTGAGATTGGAGGGGGAATATTCAGGGGGAAATCAGGAGACAGTTTTTCATGGAAAGAGTTGTGGACAAGTGGAATACTCTGCCCAAGGAAGTGGTATTGTGTAAAATGGTGGGTGGGGCTTTAAGATGGGGGGTGGGACAGAGTGGGGTTGCTAAGGTGAGGGGAAGGAGAGGCAGCTACAAGTTGATGGGCTAGCTGCACAATCAAGCAGACTCAATAGACCATGAGCCCTGCTTCTGTTGGGATTTCATATGTTCATATGATTCCAAACGGAAGGTTGTGACGTTGCAATCATATAGCTACCAGAAAAAATGTAATTTCTCTAAAATTTTCATAGCTGTGTAAAGCTGAGAATACTTTATTAATTTAAAGAATTAAACTTAATAAACATTTTGCACTGTTGTTATTAAAATATGTAATGGAAACTGCAAGAACACCAAAACTATGTGGTGGGTACCGTAGATTTCATCAATTGCAGACCATGGCTAACAAGCATTTGTCAGTGCCGAATGTTGCTTGCTTCTATCTGCTGTTTAGGAATTTGGAAGTCATTGGAGTGCAAATATTGTAATTATGAAACTTACTGAAAGCATGCGAACCAAGTAATGCACGCCAGAAACAGTAATTTTATTTTTTTCATCATCTTTTCAAACATAGCCATTTTAAGACCTCTGCTCATGAACAGTGTCACTGTGATTTTCTTAATGTGTCCCATACATTGAGTTCGCACAACCGACTGCGCCATTGTGCTCTACATGGGCAGAAACACATTTTGGGCAAGATGTGAAAATGACAGCTGCACTGCTCATAAGGAGGTGTGGTAAAATGGCAATGTTGAAATGTGGAGTGAAAATATTGAAAATTACGCCAGAGCTTACGAGTGCGTAGGAACTGCGCAGAACGCCAAGAAACAGTCATTTTTAAGAATTTTTCCACCAAATTTCAAAATAGGCTTTTGAGAGCTCCACCTTAAGAACACTGGCAGTGTCGCTTTGTTAATCATTCCAGAAAGGTGATTTCATGCAGTGGCTGCTAAATCACCCTTCGGGCCCGAGTAACGCCATGACAGTGACATGATTCATGAGAAGGGGTCCGAAAAACCCCATGTTGAAAATTTGGTGCCAAAATTCCAAAAAATGCCCAAGATACGCAGCAAGGTTGAAAAAACCCTATCTATTACATTATACAGCTTAACGGCATTTGTTCAGTTCGCGGTCGACTTTGAAGACTGCAGACGTGTTCCCGATCCACCGAAGATCGTTGCGCCGGACTCTGGAGGTAAGTATGGGGTGAGGAGGGTGTGGGGAGGCAGGGTGTGCAGTGGGTGGGTGTGGGTTGTGGGAGGGGCAGGGAGAAGCGCTGAGGACAGTTTTTATTTCCAGGTTGTTTTTTAATGATGACTGAGGACGTTTGCCATGCTGGGTGGGCTCCCAGCATGGCACAAGGACGGCTGGGGGGGTGGAGCGACGGGATTGGGCACCCCGCTGGCTATAACACATTTTGCCACTCTGGGGTGGGCTCCCAGCATGGCACCTGGATGCTTGAGGGGGGGAGAGAGACAGTGGAGCCGACGGGGGATTGGGAACCCCGGTCGGTGACAGCATGAGGGGACACTGGAGCTGACGGCGGATTGGGCACCCCCATCGGCTGTAACATTTTGCCACACTGGGGTGGGCTCCCAGCGTGGCACCTGGATGCTTTGGGGGGGTGAGGAGCCAACGGGGGATCGGGCACCCCTGTCAGCCATACAGTATGGGGAGGGGGAAGGCACATGAACATGCAGTGTGCGTGCGTGCGTGTGTGTGTGGAGGAGAGCTCTGCTCACTCAAGCGGAGCTCTCCCTTTCAACTGTATGCCACTGCATTTTCAGCATGTCATAGACAGCTGCAGCAGTGATTGGGGAACTGGGGCCATGCCTTTAAACACACTGACTGCATTGGAAGACGGGCTGACACACCTCCGAAAACTCAGATGATGGCACTATGTTTCTTGCACATGCGTGCAAGCAACATAATAAATGAGGGTAAATTGTATTAAATGTAAAATTCAGTGTGGCTAATATTGGAGGGTGGCTACTTTTAGAGGGCGGCCAGTAATCAATGAAATACGGTACTTTACAGAAAGAATAGTGGATGCTTGGAACAGACTTCTAGAGCAAGCGGAGACTAGAAATGTGTAAAGTTGGCAGACATTGCTTCAGGCATTAATTAGCAAAGTTTGCCAAATTCAGAAAGTGTGGATTGCCAACTTTCCAAAATTTCCAGCAGCCGCAGTGGCACTTTTTCAGCAGAAGTCATGCAAATTGACCAGCAAAGTTGCATCTTTGCCATGACTTTGTCTGAGAAAGAACTCCTTCCCTGGGAAAACTCATTGTGACATGACAAAGTGAGCAATTCGTGAAGTTTTTCACTAAGGTGAATTTCACTACTTTGTCAGCAAAGTAAAACTTCAAGACATCTCTAGTGAAGTTAGTTGACTTTTTCTGCCTTTAAGCTTAAACAAGCTAAGAACCTTGAAGAAAAAGGGGTGATGAGGTATTCACACCGAGTTTGTGGGGAAAGAGCAGGATGTACCAGTGGTATTCTTTCCTTTCTAAATTTGTATACTTGTACTTTTTTGTGGTATTCTTTTTTAACATACTTTACTGGTTTATAATAGTAAACATTTATAAATATTTTATAAACAGAGCATACAGGATGCCAGTAATGACAATAAATCTTACAGTAGGATACTTTTCCCCATGCCTTTTGTGTTACTGGCACTTGGAGGGTATTCATTAATAGGAGATGTTGTACGTCCATCATTATAAAATGGGTAGGGGAAATCCTGCACCCTGACTGGCTACAACTTGTTCTTACCCATTGGATTGGGAGACCACAGCCAAGGGGTATGAACAAGTCCCAGTACCAGCCTACCTCAGTACCAAAACTATCAATGTGCACTCACAGAACCTTCTATAAAGCTCTTGCTCATAAGCTAGTCGTGCGGTACTTTCCACTGGCAGCTTGGTAAAATGCCACACTTCACATATTGTAAAGGAATTACTTTACATTATTTTTGTCTTTTTTCACATATTTTTAAAGAGCAGCTGACACCTTTAGGAGAACTTTAGCAAAACATAATATTTAGAAATAAAGTCAGGGGGCCCAAATGGAAAACCCCACCTTAATTTGAAATTGATAGCACCCCCCTACGGAAAGGTTTAACACTTTTTATGCAGGGTTGAACTCCCAAGAGTGATTTTAGGGGAGAATGTGGTATTATGCAGTGGTAACTTTGAGAAATATGGATGTTTTTCTAAATCATGTAAAATTGCCTTCACAAATTTCTTGAAAAAGTCAAAATAATAACTTTCCTTTAACGTGTATAATTTTACAGTGTTTTCTCTTATGCTGATTTCATTAATGTAAATGTACTTTAAATATCTTCTCTGCCTGTTGTTTTGTCTATATATATAATTTATGAACTGCTTACACTATATAATTTATAATAAAAATAGTTTATTTCAACATCATGTTTTACAGCTATAAAACATGAACAAAGGATGTTTTCTTTTTATAATTTTACAAGATGAATAATGCACTACTGAAACTATTTCTAATAGCATTCTCTTTTTTTCAGGTAACAACAACCGAGAGGCAACAAAATGGCTGAAGACCCTGCTAAGACTTTGACCCTCTTCACCAAAAAAAAAACACCTGACTAGTGACTGGTCCAAGTGTATCATCTGCCAAATAACAACACAAGAACACCTGAGGACTGCAATCCCTGGAGGACTAAAGACATTTTATAATGCACGCCTTGTTAGAAAAGACCATGTTTATCAGCAATTGTAGCCGCTAGACATTGACGCATTATTAGCTTTGCCTGCAGTACATTATCATGCACAATGTCATTAGTCCTACACCAGGAAAACAAACCTGAAGCATTCTGAAGGTCAAAGAAGAAGCTAAAGTCCTGGCTATTCTACTGATACTGGTCAGTGTTCAAACTCACAGAGTAGGCAATCGACTCACCAGCCTGTTAACTGGAATTTTTGTATAATATGCCAGAAGGTGCATCACAAAAAAGACAAAAATCTATCACAGATTGTAACCTTCATAGGGCAAGGAACTCTGCTTGATGTGGCTGAAGCCAGAGACGATGACACAGTCTTAAAGCGAATAGCTGGACGGGACTTAATTGCATTTGAAGCAAAGTACCACAAAGACTGCCTTGGTACTTTCACCAGCAAAAGAAACATAGAGACAACATATTCACTATCTGATAACAAGGAAGATGAGTCTGTGTATAAAACACGTTTCAGTGAACTGAGTTCTGAAATTGAGAATGTCCTTGTTATCAGTAGAAAAGCCTTGTCCATGTCTTACTTGTCACAGAGACACTGAGATAGTGTGAAAAGCAAAGTTGCTAGCTGTGAGAGTTACCGAAGTGAGAAGCTAAAGAAGAGACTAACAAACTATTTTGGTGACCAAATTATTTTTCAAATGCAGCATGACCCAAGTAAACCAGAACTTGTGTATAACAGTGCCGTGTCTTTGGAAGATGTCATCAACATAGCTTCCTGGTTGCATTCAAAGTAACAGTATGAAGAGGAAAACCTTCTCCCTACTTCTGAAAATAAAGATAAATATTCAACCACATCTATGCTGTTTCATGCAGCATAGGTCCTCCATGGTGAACTCAAAATGTGTGAGGGACTGGATGTCAATCCAACAGATAATTCCACTATCAATTTAGAACAAACATTAGACATGATTACTGACAATGTGCATAGGTTCCTGAAATGGGTATTCCAAGGGGATGATGGTGATGAACCAATTGAAGGGACCCATATGCTCTCCATGGGTCCCTCTCCTACCTCCCAGGGGTTTGTATCCCTCATCTACTCCCTTTCCCCCACCATCCCTCCACCTCACACCTCCCAATCCTTTCCCACTTTTCTTTCATGTAAGGGCTTGTTTACTTATTAACTCGGCACTGATTATTGTCCACTTTTTCTACCTGTTATGCGCAACACTGTTGTAACACTGCTTGTAACACCTTCCTTACAACTGTATGTTAACGTTGATCCTGTAACTTGAATGTTTAATGTTTCACTCCTATTATACCCCTTCCCCCAGGTCGCACCGGGAGACGAGCTACTTGTTGCTCACTGTGCCTTCCTGGTGAAACATTTCAATAAATAAAAAGAGGGCAGTCCTTTAGTAACAGCCACTAACAAGACCCTCCACAAACAGATAGTATCAGTTAGTCAGGAATTCATTCATATAGTATCATGAGGTGCAATGCGTACACCTAACATGTTGGGATTGCAATGTCCATACACCATATGACGGGCTCTAAACAGGTAGTAACAATGGTGCACAGGCTAGCACACTGTGTCAGTTATGAAGCCTCAGAGAGAATTGACACAGCTACTGCAAGGATCAGCATGAAAAGGCACCAGGGACTATACCACAATTTTATTTATTTATTTATCGAAGTCTAGGAATTACAACCCTTTGAGTCAGGGACTCTCTTTAAAAGGCTCCATGTCAGTACAAAGTGCAGCAGCAAGTGTTACAGACATCATGAACAATTACAGTAATTATGCACAAAGAAAAGGCTATACAATAGGAGCTTTTTCAAAGGATCCATGTCAGTACAAAGAGTGGCAGGCAAGTGTAATTCCATCAGACATACAGCATGGGGAGTTTGTTCAGTTTGCTGCTGACAATAACAATATAAATGAGAGAATGTGGCTTCCGGCGATTCGTCATGCAGAGTAACAGTTTCCCTGCACAGCTCCTGCCACCCGATTATTAAAAGTCCCCTTATTGCACTTATGCTAACCCCCCGATATAACTGTTGTTGTTTAAAAATGTCGGAAGATCCAAGGAAGCACTGAAGATAACAACTGTCCGGTTTTATGGAATTAGCAAAAAAAATGCTTCCAAAGTGCACTCCACCTGTTACGCCCGGAAAGGCCCCAAAGAAGCCTAGGGTCTCAGGCTCCAGCCAGAACCTAAGTGCCTCCGCCATTACTGGGGGCAGTGAGCTGCTCACTCTGCACAGATTCCTTGAGGAATTTAAGCCATTTCGAGATGACTTACACAAACTTGCCTCGGATCTTGCTACTATGACATCGCAGCTGAGTGAAGTTGCTCAAAGGGCCTCCGATAATTCAGCGTGGCTCTTTTCACTTGAGAAGAAACAAGACAAGCTAGACCCAGAGCTCAGTGCCTGTAGACAGCGGCTGACCAAGTTGGAACTTAAGGTGGAGGACCTTGAGGGGCGTAGTCACCGGAATAATGCTGTTATACTTGGGCTCCCCGAAGGAAAAGAAGGGCATGATACAATTTTATTTGTACAGAAGCTGATACAAAAACTGGATGGCCCTTCACACTTTGGTGATAAATACATCATAGAAAGGACTCATAGGGCTCTCCGTGCAAAGCCAGCGTCCAGTGCACCTCCACGACCGCTAATCTTCCATTTCTTAAATTTCTTGGAAAAGCAACACTTCCTACAGAAATGTAAATAGCTTCAAGATATTAAGTGGGAAGGTACAACCCTCAGAGTGACCCAGGATCTGCCAACATCCGTGCACCTGAAAAGAACGGCATTCCATCTACTGGTGGCTAAGTTAATTGCCACTAGTATTAGATTCAGGATGGCATATCCTGTCAGGCTTCATGTTTTCATCGCAGGAGTCTGGACCCCTTTTGATGATCCCGAGATTGCAGCTTTGTAGCTTAAGCTTGCCTTTCCCGATCTCTTCAAGAGTCCCTGAGGGGATACTGGGAAGATTGCTGGTGGTAATGCAGACCTTTATGAGTGAAGAGGAAGTTTGCTAAAGAGAATGCACATTCTGAAGCTGAATGTTTAGGCCACACTCATCTATTGAGGGAATACAGAAGTGCCCGGCTTGATTGCGCTCCCTAAATATATTTCACGTGGACCAGATGAAAGCAATCTGCCCTCAGGCAATAATGGTGTTGGCTCTAAGTTAGCCCTGTTGTTGGTGTTGCAGCCTATACCCCAAATAAGTTTTTGTTCTCGCTCAGTACCTTGTCCCAAGGAGGAAAATGCTGACTCTGGTGGATGATGCTCTCCTTTGTTGGAATCTTTTAAGGGCTTAAACCTGGACTGGGAGAAAGCTGTGTAAAGTGCTAGAACAGGAGAATTGTCCTAATAGTCCTCCGCAGTCCCCTGGAGAGTTTGGCGTGTAACATCTCCTATCCCTCCCTTCATTTTGGATTAGCAGCCTTTGACTTAAAGCCCAGATCAGTTTAGTGGCTAAAGCGAATTCCTCTGTGACAGTCTTGCTCTGTTATACAGCGTCGCCACGAGAGGGAGCTCCAACATAACAGATGGACACTAACCTGAGCCACCACTCCAGTGGGGGAACTGAGCGCTGATTTAGATATTTCCTCCCTCTTTTCCTTTTTGTATTGTTCTATTTTGTTCGTACTCCTGCAGATAGATGTTGCAAGTGGCACAAGATCAGTGGAAACAATGGATCTGGCGACTTGGTATACATTCATAATAAGCAGTAAAGGGAGTGAAAGAAAGTGCTGTGGACTAGAAGTGTCTCAAACTCTAATGCTAGTTATGTTGCAAGTTTGTTGTAAAAGATCTTCCTTGTTTGTTACCATTGCTCCTTTTTGTTTGTTTTTTCACACCTGAGAGGGAGCTTTCTAAGTTGTTGGTAGGTGTTACTATAAACCTATTAATATAGATGTGGCTCAGATCAATCTCGAGTATATGTTTTTGTTGCATTAAATGATGATAATTGATCTGTCAGATGTTCAGAGAATTACTTAGCAGTACTAGAATGACAGCTAGACACTAAAGAATTAAGTTTACAGTTTCATGCACCCTTGATGTAAAAGAATGATAATGGAGTTTTGATACTGTTAACATGTTTAGATATCTACCTAATTAGCAATTGAATGGGGTCTTGTGGTGTTTGACCCTAGTAGGATTTTTGTGATTTTTATTTTCAATTGTTTTAGAGCAAGAAGGGTGGCTGGGGGGAGGGAGAGGGTTGCAGGGCATGAGGCATAAGGTGAGCGATGGGTGAGTGGGGGGTGGGTTGGGACTATAGGTTATTGTCTACACCATGTACAGGTTATAATAAGGGATTTGCTAGCTTTGGGTGGGATGGGGGAAGGAATTCTTCACACAGGAACTGTTACCTGGAGAAATTAATGGATATAGCTCGCACACATTCATCAACATGTAAACCTCAATGGCGGGTACAGTGAGAATTCTCACGTGGAATGTCAGAGGAGCAAGATTGAAGCTTAAGCAGTACCAGCTCCTTAAACACCTCAACCTGTTGGCTGCAGATATTGTTACGGTACAGGAATCCCACTTGCTAAATTCAGAGGCAGACAAATTACGCAGGCAACAAATAGGTCAGAGTTTTTCAGCTGAGGGCAATACCCAAAGTAGAGGGGTTATGATTCTAATTCGTAGATCTATACTATTTATTCCTGATGTAATTATACCCAACTCAGAAGGGCGTTACATTATAGTCAAGGGAAAACTCTATACCAGAGACATCGTACTTGCTAGCATATATGGCCCTAATATGGACTCACCCAGTTTTTTCATGCATTTACTTAATATTCTTATGCCCTATTGAAATACACCCTTAATTTTAGGAGGGAATTTCAATCTGGTTGTTGATCTACAAATTGATCATTCAAGTAGGTCACTTAAAGGACTTTCACCAGCCCGACGAGCACTCCGGGAATTACTAGATGGCGTGGGATTGATAGACATTTGGTGTGTCCTTCACCCGGCGGTTAAAGAATTTACATTTACTTCACAGGTCCACTACACGTCTTCCTGTATCAATTATATGTTAATTTCTCAAAGCTTGCTTACTGGTGTGTCGGAGGCTAATATACTTCTGGGCCCATTATCTAATCATTCCCCGGTGTCGTGCTTGATCTCCCTTGTATCTATTCCCATGAAGGGTGGACGATGGAAGGTCAACAACCAATTGCTTAAAAACCCAGAAAATGTTAAATATATAGTTGAGCACATCACAGTCTTCTCTGAAATCAATACCAATTCAACAGGAAGACCTGATATTGAATGGTGTGCCCTAAAAGCCTACCTTCATGGCCTTTTGTTTGGATTGGTGTCCAAACGGAAAAAGATGCAAGAGGAGAAACTTAAATCCCTATTAAATCAGGTCATTGGAAAACACCGTATCACCCCAGTCTTCTGATTTAGTGAAACAAGATTTAGTAAAGTTAAAAGATGCTTATCTGAATTTACTGAGACAGAAGGCTGAATTCTGTATCCTCAAAACCAAAGCTCATTATTTGGATCAAGGAGAAAAGGCAGGGCGTCTCCTAGCTCTCAAACTTAAGCAACTTGAATCAAATCAGTTTATTGCCTCGATTCATTCCATGGAAGATGACATCTTAAAAACATCCCCGTCAGGTATCGCTGCCGAATTCAGAAAATATTACATGAAATTATATAACCCGATGGAGGAACCCCCGTCATTAGCTAATTTGGATTTTTTCTTAGCACATCTTTCATTGCCTACTATTTCAAATGTACATAAAGCCACTCTTGTCACTCCCATTACTTCAGAGGAAATATTTAGAGTTATCAAAGATCTCCCGATAGATAAAACACCGGGTCCTGATGGCTTCTCAGTAAATTTTTATAAAGTGTTTGCTCCACAGTTGGTTCCATCACTTCTGGCCTTATTTCTTCACATTCTTTTGGGACTAGACTTGGATAAGTATCTATTTGAGGTCTTAATCACTCTAATACCCAAAGAGGGTAAACACCCTGATAGAGCGCAAAGCTACAGACCAATTTCCCTTTTGAACCAAGATCTCAAGATTCTCACAAAACTTCTTGCAGACCGGTTAGGCCCGATATTGCCAGATATCATAGGCCCAGAACAGGAGGGATTTATGAAGGCCAGATCCTCGGTAGATTATCTCAGAACCCTGTTGCATGTCTTTTCGGCCACCAGAGATGCTGACATTCCTGCTGTGCTTGTCTCCTTGGATGCCGAAAAGGCATTCGACAGGGTTGATTGGAATTTTCTATTTTAGGCACTTCAAGCTTTTGGATTCCCCCCTTGTTTGTAAAGTGGATTAAGGCTTTAGACAAAACTCCGAGTGCGCGCGTGGTCTGTAATGGGTCATTGTCCAATCCTTTTACACTTTATGCCGGAACTAGACAGGGTTGCCCGCTATCCCCTTTATTGTTTAATATCTATTTAGAACCCCTTATTCACAGGATTACAGCAGATCCAGATATCCAGGGTATAGTGGTTCAGCATCAGACTGTTAAAGTTTCAGCTTACGCGGATGACTTGCTCCTACAATTATCTCACCCCAAGACATCATTGCCTGCCCTGATTACAATCTTGGAAAAATTTAGCTCAATGTCTAACTACAAATTAAACAAAGATAAGACTGTGGTATTCCCTTTAAATTACAAAGCAACAAAGCTAAATGCTTTAGCAGTAGGTTTCTATTGGCAGACTAAAACCTTGAAATACCTGGGAGTTAACTTTTCAAGAGCCCCTGACAGATTTATAAAACTAAACTTAGACCCTCTAATTGCTGTTATTAGGCAAGATCTTAAAAGATGGGCCTTGCTCCTCCTCTCTCTGTGGGGGAAAATCAATATAGTTAAAATGAACATTTTTCCTCGGTTATTCTACCTAATTAATCTTTCAAATGCCTGGATTCCCTTGGTGTGGTTTAAAATGATACATAAGATGATTACAGACTGTATTTGGACAGCTAAGAAACCCCAGATAAGTTATAATGAGCTCTCAGCCCCCAAAGAGAAGGGAGGATTCCGTCTCCCACACATTGGGCTATATTATTGGGCCAGTCACGTAAGCAAGTACTTGCGATGGCCCACACCTGAGCTCCCCGCAACATGATATTCTTTTACTCCCATATGGCTCAAAATTGAGAGTACTCTTATAAAGGCTAATGGGTTATCCCTCAAGGCGCTTTTACATACCAGGTTAAAAGCCTTACCTCCCGCGCTTAAGGGCAGCCGTATAGCAGTATCTATAAGAGTTCATTCACAGTTATGTCTTTCTTGACATATGAGCATACAATAGATCCCTCTCAACCTTGGTGGGGGAATCCAAATCTCACTATTGAGGACAAATCCCTACAATTGAAATGGATTCTCCAGCTGGGAGATCATCCAGTTAGCTTTTCTATTTGGGAAGATGTCTCATGGTTAACCTCTCCTGAGATTCTACATAAAGCCCATAACCCGAACTCTGTTATTTTCAAAATATTTCAATTAAGGCACCTGATGGTGAAATCCTTTGGCTCTGCCCCACCGGCGTCCCCAAGTTTGTCTTACTGGACAGAACTGATTCCAATGGTAAGCCTACCCCATGCTATATCTAAGATGTACGAGATATTACATAACTGGAAATGGTCAGATTGTTTTGGCCCGACTCAGTTTTGGGCCTCCCTTTTTACCCAACAGGAAATTAATTGGTCTTCTTTGTCGGTGAATTGTCACAAATATATTAGACACGATAAGCTCTGGCTAATGCAGTTCAAAATCCTGCATAATTACTACTACTCACCCCAGAAATTGGCTAAACTGGGATTCCTATGATCCGCTACCTGTACTCATTGCCAACAGGAAGAGGAGAACCTGCTACATATATTCTGGAAATGTTCCAAAGTAGCCCCCCTTTGGCATGTGATTCGACAGAGGGCTGATCCTTTACTAGGACTATATGACCTTTTTACTCCCAAAATATGCATTTTGGGGGATTTTTCCTCTGTCACAGTTAATAACAGGAAATATCACATAACTGTTATAGCCATGTTGGTTAAAAATCTGGTTTTGCATCATTGGAAAGACATGACCGACATTGCTTATAGTGAATGGCTACAGGAGTTGCTGGCAAATTTGCGATTGGAAAATATGATTGCTAATTTACATGATCAATCCCAGAAATTTCAGAAGATTTGGGGCCCTTTGCTGATACTGTACTCCTTATAATCATCACAGAGGTTTATCCTCTTCTTATTTCTCCTGCTGATTTTCCATCCTGTGTGAGGAAATGGGGAGGAGGAGAGGGGAGAGTTGATCTAACACCTGCTCTTTAATCCTGTGTCGTTTGTATGTATGCTAATTAGATCTTCTCTCTGTAAAAGCATTAAAAAATGAATAACATCTGAATGGAACAAAAATAAATAAATAAGACGCGAGCAGTGAGGGGGGAATTAGCAAGGTACAGAAGGATACTCAGGAGGATGAGAGGCATAGGATTGGAGGGGGGGTGGCCATGGTAAATAAGGAGGGGGTGGCATGTGGCACCCAGATAGGGGGAGGAACAAGGAGCCGGCTGGGTGGAGGAGCCAGTAGAAAGGATGAGGGACATGGAAGGGGAATGGAGGAAAGGAGCGGTCAGAGTGCTCCTGTTGGGATTCTATGATCAGGGTATCAAATGGGATAGGAGGGAGAAGCCTGGCCAGTTAGAACAAGATGCTTCCCTGGACTAACGGTGCACAGGGCTAAGCACGAGGTATATCAGCTGGCAAAGGATTGTGGGGGTTCCCCAGACATACTGGTCCACCTGGGTACAAATGACATTGAGGGAAATAGCGAGCTAAAGATACAGGCAAGATTCAAGGAGCTTGCCAGGGTCTGTCATGACATAGGATGCACTGTTTTCTTCTCAGAAATCCTGCCAGTGCCAAGGGCTAGTGGGGAACACAAAAGGAAGATTAGGGAGATAAACCAGTGGCTCAGGGAGTGGTGTGAGGCCAGAGGGTATGGGTTGATGGGGGATTGGGGGGAGACCTGGGAGGATAAGGAGCTGTATGCTAGAGATAGACTCCATCTCAATTTGGAGGGGAGGGGAATCTTAAGTTGAAAATAGAGGGGTTCATTGGTGAAAAGTGGGGTTTAAACTTGTGAAGGGGGGAGGGATGGGAGAAAAGGCTGTCAAGGGGGTGCCGATAAAGGAGGGACTCTGTCTCCACCCCCCTGGGGAGCTGGAGGATTGCGGGAAAAGGCCAACTGGCAAAGTGCAGACCAGGGGAAAACAGAATCCCCATGGGAACACGAGCAGAGGAAATGGAACTATAAGGAAAGGGTGGAAGGTAGTCCTGCTAAATGCCAGGAGCTTGGGCAATAAAATGCCTGAGCTCCAGGCGATGCTAACTGAGGGAGCAGTGGATGTGGCGGCGCTCACTGAGACTTGGGCCACTGCAGAACATGACTGGGACCTGAACCTGGAGGGTTACACTATGTTCAGGAAGGACAGGGGTGGTGCGGGGAAAGAAGGCAGCCTATAAGCAATTCAAGTGCTCAAGGAGTGAAAGGGATCAAGGGGAGTACAAGCTGATGGCTAGAAGGGCCACTAGGGTGGTGAGGGTGGCTAAGGCAAGGAAGGAGCAGAACCTGGCCAGGGAAATTAGGAGAGGGAACAAGGGGTTCTTTAGATACATTGGGGACAAACGAAGGGTGAAGGGGCAGATTAGCAGAATTAAATCAGGGGAGAGATGGGCACAAGACCCGGGGGAGCAGGCTGAGGTACTAAATGAGTACTTCACCTCAGTTTTCACCAAGGAAAATGGGGGTGCTGCATCATACATGGGAGGAGACAGAGATACTGAGGAGGGGGGGACCCTTACCGATCAGCGGGTCTGGGGAGAGGGGGAGGCATCACTGGCAGGAGGGGGAGGCTAAGCAGGGAGAAGAGGTACCGGAAGTGGAAATCACAGCAGAGAGAGTGAGGGAAGCCCTCAGCTCCCTTAAGATGGAGAAAGCACTGGGGCCGGATAAATTACATCCCAGAGCGCTGAAGGAACTTCTTGGATGTCCTGTAAACCCCTGTTGGGAGCTTTCACCATCTCTCTGAGGACGAATTGGGTGTTCCAGGACTGGAAGGTGGTGCATATATAGTGCCCTATCCACAAGGGGGATCAAGGGAGGTGGCAGGGAACTACAGGCCTGTAAGCCTGACATCGGTGTGGGCAAGGTGATGGAGGGCATTGTCAAGGAGAGGCTAGGGGGACCTGGATAAGTCAGGGTGCCTGGACAATGACAGCATGGATTCATCCCAGGAAATCAGTGTCAGACAAACCTGGTGGAGTTCTATGACTGGGTGATGAGTGCCTTGGACCTGGGTAGACCAGTGGACGTCCTCTTTCTAGACTTCAGCAAGGCATTTGACTCTGTTCCTCATGTGGGCCTGTTGGATAAGCTGGGAGAAATGGGGGTGGGGAACCAGATGATCAGATGGATAGGCAATTGGCCCCAGGACCAGACCCAGAGGGTCATAGTTGGTGGGATAGTCTTATCCCCAAGGAGGGTCATTAGTGGGGTCCCACAGGGATCAGTCCTTGGGCCCCTTCTGTTCAATGCCTATGTCTCTGACATAAGGACAGGAATCAGGAGTGAGATGAGTCTCTTTGTGGATGACTCGAAACTGGGGGCGGTGGTGGATGGGGAGGAGGGAGGTGGCCCTACAGGGGGACCTGGAGGCTCTGGAAAGATGGTCTAGAAAGTGGAAGCTGAGGTTCAATGCAGGGAAATGCAAGGTACTCCACCTGGGGGCCAGAAACCCGGGCCAAGTGTACACCGGGAAATGCTACAAGTCTCGATGGCTGAGAGGGACCTGGGGGTGGTGGTGGATGTCAAGATGAACAACTCTGAGACTTGTAGGAGGGCAGCAGCCAAGGCCAACAGGATGCTGGGATGCATCGCTAGGGGGATCACCTCCAGAAGGAGGGAAGTGATACTCCCTCTGTATAACTGCTTGGTGAGGCCGCACCTTGAGTACTGCAGTTCAGTTTTGCGTGCAGTTTTGGAGGCTACACTTAAAGAGGGACATTAGCCTACTGGAGAGGGTCCAGAGGAGGGCAACCAAAATGATTTGGGGCTTGGGGGACAGGACCTATGAGGAGGGGCTCGAAGAGCTAAATATGTACAAATTGGAAGAGAGAGAAGGGACCGGGGGGGCATGATAGAGGTCTTCAGGTACATGAAGAGGGTAAATAGGGGAGGAACAGTCAGGGTGCTTCGAAGGAAGGAGGAGGGGGCCACTAGAGGGCATGGGTGGAAGCTGGAGGGGAAGATTCAGGGAGAAAGGAGGAGGTGCTACTCACTGAGAGGGTGGTGGAGCCATGGAATGCGCTGCCTAGGGGCTGGTGGAGGCAGAGACAGTGGAGGTTCAAGAGGGGTGGGACAGGTACAGGGAAGGGTTCTGGAATCAAAATCCAATGCAGCAAGAATATCCGGAACTGGGAAGGGAGAAGCCAGAGAAGGCAAGGGGGGCAGCAAGGTCAGCAACCAGGGTGGGGGCTGACCAAACGAGCAGACGCGAAAGACCGTTAGGCCTATTCTGCTGGCATTTTAGTATGTTAGTATGTAAATGAGAGAACGTTAGATGGAAAGCACACAACCCATGCTAGAACTATGGTAGTATATCAGTGTCAGACTCCCACAATTCCAGAAGGCAGTTTTGGCGTAGTGGCAGCTCAGGCTAAAACAAAGAAAATAGTACTGTGAACATGATCACTTGAAACTCCTGCAATGTGCCAAGGCATTCTGGAGTACAATCCTCATGGCAGACACCCTACACCAAATCTTGTGGGAAAAGTGAAAAAACTGGTATACTGATGTTGAGGCTTGTCAATAAGCTGCCAACCTTGATTTGCAATGGCTAATCTAAGATGCTGCCCAACCAAGCTATTTGAGGTTGAGTTTGAAAAGATGAATTCTCAGCAAGTACCATGATGGACAGCTTTTAATGTGATGATTCCATCTACCATACCAACAGTAACATCTACTGGGTACTGTCAATGCTGTCATCATCACCTACTGAATGGAGTACAGTTTCACTGTAATGGAGAACATCTGCAAGATGTCTAGGACACTTGGCCAAGATTACAGTGTCTTGACATTTGACAAGGCTATATGTTGTAAGGCCAAAGAGATTCAGTAGAGGTGCCTGGAGGAATTTCAGAAAACAGACTTGAGAATGGGTGGTTTCCACATAGCACAGACATTTCTGACTGTAATTGGAAAGAAGTATGAAGATAGTGGTCTGGAAGATATCCTTATAGAACTGCAGGTGTAAGGTAGCAATGCAGCAAGCAATCTACTTAAAGGCAAATCATACAACCATGGTATGAGGGCCCACAAGCTTGTAATGGAGGCTCTGTCCAGACTGAGGTGGCAGGAATTTTGCAACTGGGGACAAGACAATGAGATTGACTGTGATGTAGACCTCATCAACAGCAAGCTCCAGGAATGCCAAAATGTGGTATCAAACAATGATGCAACAAGCCTACAACAACACTTTCCCAGCTCAGTGATGCCCTCAAGAATGTACAGGATGCATTGCACAGATTCCGCAAGTTTGGAAAAGAAACTTCGCAGACATTTGCATTTTAGGCTGATTGCATCAAAATGGTTAACATCCTAATGTGGTTCATTAGAGCAGAACGAAAAAGCAACTGAGACCTGCATCTTGCAATGTGTTATAGAGATGCTGCCACTATTTTTTGCCTTTGACCACACCAGCTACAGTATGCCTGCTGGGTATCTGTGTACATCAGTGATATGAAGCTTCTGCCAGATTGTGCCCCTGAAGTTCATGGGCAATTTGTGCAAGGAAATTATGCTGTAGCTCAGTCTAGAAATAAATTCAGTAAAGTCTGGAGAGACATGGACTGGAACAAACAGTAATCTGTGATGGTAGAGTAAAATGGGGTATAGTGGGTTTCACTTTGAAACCAGGAGCCTTGGCTAGATGGTTCATCACTGTTCATGAGCACTCAGCTATCACAGCTTCCATGAAGGTAATGTATCATATGGGAGACTCAGATGTTTGACAAGGAAAACACAAGGAGGCTGCACCATGTCGCATGCAACTAGATGATGTAAATAAGATTAACGTAATCACCAACTCCATGTCAAACCCATTTGATTTGAATGGTGACTTTATAGCACTCACCAACATTGCAACTGGCATTGTTGCACCTGCAGAGGTTGCCACCAAGCTTGTTACTGTGAATGATTCAGGAATCAAAGCAATAAAACAGTTTGTGGAAGACAGTCTATATTCAAATACCACTAGATTCTTTGAACCACTGCACAAGCTCAACATCAAGATATTTGCATCTCTAAGCAAGAAGATCAATTCGAAAGTTAGTAGTTATAAGACAATGACTATGAATGCAGACAAGGAATAGTTTAGCTGTGTTGTAGTAGCTGCACAAACAACAGAGACTGATCTTAAGGACGTTTTCACACATGAGCTTTCCACTGTTCCATATGCTCTAGCACACTCTAATGGTATCCTGAATAAAACTGCAAAGATTAAGCTATTGCTTAAATTAGAAAAAAAGCAGAGTCAATGTATCAACTGCCAGCCTCCAACATGCCCCCAGCCTGGATAGTGGATGGCATGGCTGTTATCCAAATGGTCAAGCAAGGAGGTGCAACTAGCTTTGGAGAACTTGCTGAACTGGCCTTCAGAATAGTAAGCTAGCCTCTACAGAGTTATGAGAGCTGTAAAAGAGTAGATATTGTCTTTGTTCGATATGATATCAAAGATTCAATTAAAGCTTTTGAGCGTGCATGAAGGCAGTCCTCACAAAGCAATGAAGTCAAAATCCATGGACCCAAAACACCCTTCCCAACACAGTGGAGTAAGTTCATTGGAAATCCCAAGAATAAAGAATATCTGGCAAAATGTCTGTCAGAATCATGGTGTGATATGGCAGAAACTTTACTTGGCCCAGATCAGAAAATGATTATGGCAGGTGGATTCAAGGGTGGCCTCATTGCTTGAATGGTCACTTTACATGGGGTTGTAGACCATGAAGATGTAGTCTCATTGCATGAAGAAGCAGATACTCGACTTCTACTTCATGTTGCACATGCTTCACAAGAATACCCTCTTGTAGTAGTGTGGTCTCCAGACACTGATATTGCAGTTCTCTGTGCATATTTTATTCACATGTTGGAAGCAACTCAAGAGCTTAGGTTTCATACTGATGTGAAGAATAAAGCCAGGTTTATACCAACCCACACTATAGCAGCTGAACTGAACTTGGCCAACAACTATGCAGAATGTTGCCAGCAGTACACGCACTGACTGGGTGTGATTAAACCAGCAGTTTTGCAAGAGTTGGCAAACTAAAGCCATGGAAGCTTGTCAGAAAGAATCCATATAAATTTAGAAGCCTTACCAAGTTTGGCGCTATGGTGGATATACCTCCTGCACAGTTGAAATCAGTAGAACTTCTGATAACCTTCTCTATGACCCAATGTCTAACTCAGTGGATGTAAATGGTGTGTGATATAAGTTTTTCTGTTGCAAACAGACCTGGAATGAAGCCCGCCCCCAACTTCTGACAGTCTTCTGCAACATACCAAGTGGCCAAATTACCAGACCCTTTCTGGAACCATGCCTTGGAGGCTCAGCCTGACAGCCCATCCCCAGTTGGAAATGGCTAGCATCACACCAAGGTTGGAAACATTTTTCCAACACTAATGGCACAGTCACCTTCCCCGAAGCACTCCTGGAACTCATTACATGTGGGTGTAAAAAAGCCAAGTGTAAGAGCAACTGCAGTGGTTCCAGGCAGAGCATGGCATGCACACAGGCTTGCTTGTGTACTGGTGGTGAGGACTGTTATAATCCTCACAAAGTTGCTGGTGTAGATCCAGATGAATCTGATACTACAGATGATCAGACTTAGACATGTAGCATATGACAAATATGTATTTATTTACTAAGTTCTTGGATTACAATACAATTTGAACCAATGGTTCTTTTACAAAGGTTCCATGCCAGGAGGACAAATACAGCATAAGAAACAAAAAATTGAAACAAGACAAAACAAGAACCATAGAATAAATATAACAAATAGATTACATGGGATAATGGGCTATGTCATGGTACAGGAACTGAAAAATAAGAGCAGAGAGGATGGGGTACAGATTCCAGACAGCCAGGGAGGCATTGTCTAAACAAACATTTGTCAATGCCGAATGTTGTCTTGCTGGCATTGGCATTGGTAGTGCAGGAGTTAGAGATGCATAATAGGAATGGCAGTGAAGTATTGAACTGATGCCAACCTCACCCCCACCCTGCAGAGACTGACAGGCATTGGAGGTGTGCCTTTGGGTCATCAGTTATAACGCTCATGCCATTACACCTCACCCTGCCCTCTTGGGGTCTTTGGGCCTTATACTTACCCCATTCCATAAGGAAATATGCTGAGATGGGTGCAGTATAGGAGAATGGGGTGAACTCTGGGGCTGAGCACTCCAAGGCATACCTTGATGCCTGTCACTGGCTACAGGGTGAGGGGGTAGGGGTGGAATGGCGTGAGCATTAAAGCCAATGATCCTAAGTCACACCCCTGATGCCTGTAAATCTCTACAGGGTGGGGTGTTGCAGTTGGAAACCCTAATGCCTTAGGCATTTGTTGGTATTTTCACTCCAAATTATCAACATGGACTTTTTGTGATCCCACCTCATGAAGAGCAGCACTATCAGTTTGTTAGCCGAAAGGTGGTTTTGCACAGCAACTGTGCCGTTTGGCACCACAGGCATGTAAACACATTTTGAGCAGTATGTGAAAAATGACAGTTGTACTGTTCATGAGGAGGTGTAAAAAAATGGCAACGCTGAAAATCTGGAGTGAAAATACGAAAAATTGGTGAAGTCATGAGCATGTATAGGAACTGCGCAACACACGTCTGTAACCCAATTGTTTTGGGGGATTTTGTTAACCACGTTTTCAACACAGGCATTTTGGGACCTCCCCTCCTGAACAGTGGCACTGTGATTTTGTTAATCTGTCCCTAAAGTTGATTTCCCACAGCGATCACGCCATTGTGCGCCACAGGTGCACAAACACATTTTGGGCAGGATGTGAAAAATTACAGCTGTATTGTTCACAAGGAGGTGTGAAGAAATGCCAGTGTTGAAAATCTGGAGTGAAAATATTGCAAATTTGTGAAGTTACAAGGGTGCTTGGAAACTGCACAATGCATGCTTGTAACACAGTCATTTTATGGACTTTCATCACCAAATTTTCAACATAGGCATTTCAGCACCTCTGCTCATGAACAGTATCCCTGTCATTTTCGTAATCTGTCCCTAAAACTGATTTCCCACAGCAACCGTGCTATTCTGCACCAGAAATGTGAAAACACATTTCAGCCAGGATATGTAAAATGATAGCTGTACTGTTCATGAGGTGTGGAAAAATACCAATGTTGAAAATCTGGAGTGAAAATTTTACAAATTCACGAAGCTATGAGGGTGTGTGGCAACTGCGCAATGCACGCTCGTAAAACAGTAATTTTTTGGGATTTTTTCCACAAAAATTGCAACATAGGCTTTTTGAGAGCCCACCTCATGAACAGTGGCACTGTTATTAATCAGTCCCAAAAGGTAATTCTGTGCAGTGACTGCAAAATCACCTTTTGGGACAGAATAACACCATGACAGTGACTTGAATTCATCAGGAGGGGTCCCAATAACCCAATGTTGAAAATTTGGTGCCAAAATTCCAAAAAATGCCCGAGATATGCACCAAAGTTGAAAAATCCCTATTTATGCCATTATACAGCTTACCAGCATTTCTTCAGTTCGTGGTCAGCTTTGAAGAGTGCAGACGTGTTCCAGGTCCACCGAAGATCATCGCGCTGGGCTCCAGAGGTAAGTATGGGGTGAGGGTATGTGTGTGTGGGGAGGCAGGGTACACAGAGGGTGGGCAAGTATTGGAGGACGGGGCAGGAGAGACCGCGAGAGACCGTTTTCTTCTTTTACAGGGAAAAAAAAAGACAACGAGGGTCATTTTTCTTTTTTTGCAGGTGTTTATTTGGTACACTGGGGTGGGCTTCCAGTGTACCACCTGCATTACGGGGAAGGGGACCACAGCCAACAGGGATTGGTCCCCCCGTCAGCATAGAAATGAGTGGGTGGGCGCATGACACCGAGGGGTATTGGGCACCCCCTCAGCACACACCACAGATTGGCAGATGGAGACATTATGCCAATGGGGAGCGGACTCCTCCATCAGTAAATTGAACTGGGCAGAGGGGACTGAAGCCAATGGGGATTGGGGCCCCCATTGGCAAAGAAAGACTGTTGGGGGGTGCATGATGCCGAGGGGATTGGGCACCCCTCAGCACACAATTGCAATGGGAGGGTACTATGCTGACGGGAGTGGGATCCCCGCAGCAAATGAAGTGGTTATGCATGCCGACAGGGGATTGGGCACCCCTGAAGTCGGCATTGTGTGAGGCGGCAGTCAGTGCCGCCATGTTTATTGGAAAACTTCTCCAGTAAAAGCGCATCGGGAGGTGTGTTTTTGTGCTGCTGCATGATGAACTTGCCTCTCATTGCAGCGGCACTTTTGTTTGATCTGGTGGCCAGTTTACATATGCCTGGTGTCAGTGCCTGCATGCTGACTTATTGGGGAATGAGGTACACACCTACTGATGTGTGCCCTGCATTCACCCACAGTGACCGCACCTCCAAATCTGCTACAGCTGCAATATGTTGGCTGGTGTACAAGCGTAAGCCAACATAAAAAGGAGCAGAGGAAGTAGTTGGGGGGTTGGAGACAGGAAGAGGGGAACAGGAGTGGGGATGAGGCAGTAAGGAGAGGGGAAGGGAGAAAGTTATGTAAAGAAAAAGCTGGCAACAATGTGTGGGCAATTTTGACAGGATGTGAGGGGGAAGGAGGGACATTCTAGTGGATGCCAGAACATGTGTTCACAGTGAGAAGGTGATTAAGGAGACTGAGCTTGAAGAGGCCCAGGTTTGAGAGATCACGTGTAGAAGGGGGAGATCATTTAGCCAGAGGGGAACCCTGAACTTGAAGGAGTACTGAGCAAGGGAGGTACGGCAGAGAGGGACGTGGGATGCCTGACCAGTCATGCCTCAACTGTGGTGGGGGTTAGACACATGAGAGAGGAGATTTTAGAAGGAAGGTGGGGTAAGACCTAGGCAGATTTTCTTTGCAAATAGGCAGATTTGGTAAGTGACATGGCCCTTTAGGTCAAGCCAGCCAGTCAGAGCATACACGTTGCATGTATGTGCTAGTCTGGGAGCTCTGGAAGCTAATCTACAGATTTTGTTGAGGGCAGTGTGAATTCTTTTAAGGGTAATGTCAGTAGCTGCTCCATAGATGATGAGATTGTAATCAATAATGGAGACTAAGGAGCTGGTGATCGCAAGATGGAGAGCATTGGTGAGACAGTGTCTATGCCAGAAAAGGAGCACCAGCCTAGTGTTAACCACCTTGGCTACATAGTCCACATGGTTAGGAAAACAATTAGGAGCACCAGGGCAATGACAGTGCTGTGTCTATATCACAAGAGCAGGCAAAAATGAAACAGCACCCATCATGCAGACACAGAAGAGACACAAAAAAATACGTAGCGTGCCAAATGTTTTATTCTTCTCAACTTGGTGGCACAGCAACCAGCGGCAGGGTTTACAAAGCTGGAGATGATGCAGAGAAAAAAACCTTATGTTTCACCCAGCCAACTGCTGGGTTTTCTCAGCATAAATGAATAGCTTATTTTGCCACCATTGTATACACCCTATGTGCAATCATGTAACAATTAAACAATTATAATGAATTAATTGTTTACATGTGTGTTTCTAAATCCTAAGGTGCTTATCTAACAAGAAGTGATTTAAATCAGTGATTATCTTAACTGAAAACAACATATGCCCTGTTGCTTACAAACATGTCCTCACCCCAACAATGTAAAGGGGTTATTGACTAGAACTAGTTACTACTTAATGAACTGCAAAAGTATCAATATTAACAATACTGCTCAAACCTTTTATAGTCTTTATGACTGTAGTCCTTGTGGGCAGAGAATGACATGGCTGTGTCCAGTGTTACTCCTAGGTATTTGAATTGCAGAACCTGTTTAGGGAGTACATTGCTGTTGTTGATGATGTTGAGCTGGTGGTGTCTATGCCTGTTGTTTGTGCTGGCGAATAGCATGGTTTTGTTTTTTTTGTAGTTTAGAAGAAGCTTGTGTTCCAAAAGCCACAGTTCAATTGTGGAGAAATGGTTCTGTAGTTGCTGTTGTAGGGGGAGGGTTCGGAGAGACTGGAAACAATGACAGCATTGACCACATAAAGAAGTATTTTAGTTGAGCATGCTTGGAAGAGAGAGTTTAGAAAGACTAAATAGATGGCGGCTGGGTGTTGAGCCTTGTGGGACACCTGATTGAACAAGGCAGCTGTCAGAAAGTGACTCACCAATTTTTACTACCTGAGTCCAGTCAATTAGATAGCTTTGGAACCACCCCGAAACATCATCAGAGAGACCTAGGGATGTGAGTGTGTTGAGTACAAGGGAGTGGTTCACGGCATTAAATGCTTTAGTGAGGCTGATGTAAATTGACCCCACTAAATGGCCAATGTCAAGAGCAGTATGGATGAAATTAGAGAAATGTAGCAAAGCACTGGTGGTGCTATGAGTTTTCTTAAACCCATGTTGTTGCGGGCACTGGATTTGGTGTTTCTCAAGGTATTCAGTGAGCTGGTCAGTGAGTATTTGTTCCAGTTCTTTAGAGAGTGGGGGGAGGATAGAGATCAGTTAATAGTTAGGTTGGGATCTGTCCCCATTTTTGAAGATGGGAGTAACCACTGCAGCTTTCCAGCATGAGGGGAACTGCCCGAGCCAGAGGGATAGATTGAGGAATTTAGTGAGGGGTAGAAAGACTGCATCAAGGGTTAGATTTTAGCTTTTCTGAGGGCTTGGGTTAGGTATTTTTTTGCTCCGGCAGAGGTAATCCTCTTAATGTGGAATGGAGTGGGGGCTGGCAAGGAATGGGTGGTATTGTCTTTAGTGTTGCCAGATGGTGTAACAGGTGCATCGGGGGAAGTATGCTGCTGAGGTCAGAGAAAGTTGTGTTTAGTAGGGCTGTGCATGGTCTGAATATCATTTATCAAATACCATGAATAATACACTATTTGGTATTCGGATCCCGAATAACAAATAGTACACTATTAGTCCGGTATTCCGGAAAATACAGTGCAAAAAAAAAATGACAAGGAACAGCCCCCTACCTTCTCTCCCATTCTTAGTATGCAGCTAAAACCCCATCCCTTCACCCTCTGTGAAATGTAGTACCCCCCCCTTCCCCAGCACCCACAAGTTTTTCTTTTTTTTCTTTTATAGATAAGCCCCCATAAATATTAACAATACTTGCAGGTGTCGGGTGACCAGCTTAACCCACCCACCTTCACGTCCGGTCAGAAATTTGTAAAGCACACTATGCCTGTAAGAAAAAGAATACACCCCCCAGCACCCAACCCTTGCACCCACCCAGTTATCCATATTTAAGGTGAGAAGGAGACCAGCTCTAACCTCCCTCCCTCCCTTCTCCATGACCAGCGGCCTTCTCATGAATGAAAGCACTTGTGTGCTTGCTATTATAAAACCAGCAGATCATGTGACATTCTAGAGTCCTCAGTTTCCTTTATCCTCTAACTTTCTCTGACTCTTCCAATCTGGATTCTGGAAATACCATTCCACCGTCTCCTCCTGGGTATGTCACTGATTTGATCTTCTCCAGGATGGATCTGGGGCCCATTAAGGCTGCTGTATTTATCCATCTGACCAAAGCCTTCAATTCAGTGTCCCATCTCTGCAAACTCAGCTCCCAATGTTGCATGGCTCTGTTTCATTCCCACCAAATTGGCTGAAAATCGGTAAAGGTTGGAGGTACCCTGTCACCTCCCCTTCCTATTTAGGCATGGGTTCCAAAGGGTTCCATCTTGGAATTTTTCTTCTCTCCATTTAATACATACTAACATACTAATTGCAAGTAGATTAGGCCTTACGGTCTATTGAGTCTGCTCTGAACCCCAGATCCCTAGTTGGGTGCTGAGGCCCCCTTGTGTTCCAGAAACCCTATCATCCCTCCCCACCCTCCTGGGCCAGGTCATCATCTGATACATCCGCTTTCTATGTCTGTCCCACCCTGTCTTGAAGCCCTCCACTGTGGATCTCTGAACCAGCTGTCCAGGCAGTGCATTCCAAGGGTCCACCACCCTTTCAGTGAAAAACCTCCTCCTCTTTTCCCCCCTCACCCTTCCACCTTCCAACTTCAAACCATGCCCTCTGGTGATACCTCCCTGCTTTAGTCTAAAGATCCCCTCCATGTTTACCCTATTTATTCCCTTGAGATACTTGAAGACCTCAATCATGTCCCCGTCTCTCCTCTCCTCCTATCCTCCAATGAAAACAGGCAGAGCTCCTCAAGTCTGTCCTCATACGTCAAATCCCCTAGTCCTCGATTCATCTTAGTTGCCCTCCTCTGTACCCTCTCCAGGAGCTGTATGTCCCTCTTCAAGTGTGGTCTCCAGTACTGTACACAGTACTCAAGGCGTGGTCCATTGAACAGAGGCAGAATCACTTCCCTGCTCCTAGAGGTGATTCCCCGTATGATGCATCCCAACATCCTGTTTGCTTTGCTAGCCACTCTCCTGCACTGCTCAGAGTTATTCATACATGCATCCACCATGACCCCTAGGTCTTTTTCCCCTGTTGAGGCCTCCAGTGCCTCCCCTCCCAGAATGTACCTGTGTTTAGAGTTTCCCCATCCAAGATGCAACACCTTGCACTTGGTGATATTGAAATTCAATTTCCATGGGTGAGGCCAGCTTTCCAGGGTGTCCAGGTCCCCTTGCAGGGCCAAACTCCCCTCTTCCCCCTCAACTACAGCTCCCATCTTGGAGTCGTCAGTGAAGAGACTCATTTCACACCCTATACCCTCCCTGATGTCCAATATGTATGCATTAAACAGGATCTGACCCAGGACCGAGCCCTGCGGTACTCCACTACCAACCTCTCTAGGGTTTGAGAGCTCCCCACTGACCACTACTCTCTGGGTGCGTCCAGCTAGCCAGTTTTCAATCCATCTGATCATCAAAGGGCCTACTCCCAACCCCATCAGTTTCTCCACCAGACCATTGTGAGGGACAGAGTCAAATGCCTTGCTGAAGTCCAAAAATAATACATCCACAGGCTTTCCCCTGTCCAGTTCTAATGTTACCCATTCATAGAACTCCACAAGATTGGTTTGACATGATCTACCCGGCATAAACCTATGTTGCCGACTATCTAGACCTCCCACCTCCTCCAAATACACCCCCAATCATTCCTTTAGTATACTCTCCATTAATTTTCCCCACCACCGAGGTCAAACTGATGGGTCTATAGTTACCTGGTACTTCCCTCAACCCCCCCTTTATGGATTGGCACCACATGTGCCTCTCGCCAATCCCTAGGTACCCTTCCTGTCTCAAGCGACCTGTTGAAGAGCTCCACCAGGGGTGCAGCCAGTATGTCCGCCAATTCCCATAGTACTCTCAGAAGAATGCCATCTGGCCCAGGAGATTTATCTTTCTTTAGGACCTTGAGGGCTAACCACACCCTTTTGGTGGAGATAGCGTCATCTGTCCCCGCCACCTTACTAGCCTTTTTATCCTTATCCTGATGTGACACCCCTGGGGTACCTCTCCCTCCATCTTGCTCCATTTCTGTTGCTCCCCTGATCCCACTCACTACTGCTTCTATCCCCATCGTGCCTTGCTTTGTAGATATCCCATCCCCCTCCCTAGTGAACACAGAGTCAAAGTACTCGTTTAATACCTCTGCCTGGTCCCTCGCCTCTTCCACTCACCCTCCTTCTGATCACAATCTGCCGAGATGGCCCTTGGTTTTTCTCTGCTCCCCAAGGTACCAGAAGAACCCCTTTTTCCCTCTATGTATCCCCTGTGCCAGCCGCTGCTCTGTATTGGACTTTGCCCCCCTCACCATCCGGGTGACTTTTCTAGATGTAAGATGGTACATTTCCTTTTCCCTATCCCCTCTTGTTGTTTTATATTTTTTGTAGGCCGCCTTCTTTTCTCTGACCACTACCTGAACCTCACTTGACCACCAGCATGGTTTATGTGACCTTGCTCCCTTATGTTTCACCTTAGCGCAGGTCCTGACTGCCTTATAAAGTCCCCATTTTATGACCTCCCATCTCTTTTCCACATTTGTCATTGATGTAATCCCCTTCAAGTGATCCTTGAGAATATTTCCCATGCCCACAAAGTCTGCCCCCCTGAAGTCCACTGCCAGTGTCCTAGATCTCTCCCCCCCATGCTTATTTGAAACCAGACAGTATTGTGGTCGCTCCCAGTCAGGGGATCCTCTACAACCAGGTCCCTTACCAGATCCCCATCTGCCAGAACCACATCCAGGACATGCCCTCCTTAGGACTCCATCACATGCTGTGTTAAGAACACATCCTGTAAGCTGTCCAGCAGCCTCTGCTCCATGGCCACCTTAGAGGACATGGTTCCCCAGTTTGTACTTGGCATATTATGGTCCTCCATCAACACCACTCCTTCCCATTTTGGTCCACACTGGGCAATGATGTTGTCCAGCTAACCATCCTCCTGAACATCACCCATCCCGGGGGGCCTATATACTACACCCAGCTTGACCTTACCTCCTGCTGGGGTTCGTAAGGTGGTCCATAAGGCCTTCACATTTCCCTCTGCCTCTTCTACCCTAGCAATTTATATGTCATCTCTAATGAACATAGCCACTCCACCCCCTCTGCCCTCCTTTCTATCCTTCCTTAGCATAGTGTACCCATGCGCGTTTTGGTCACAGTCATGGTTTTTGTTGGCCACGTTTGTGACCGCCATTCATTCACCCCCTCCCAAACAGCATGGCCTGGAACTCTGACACTTGTTTCCCAAGTTCCTGGCATTTACTAACACCACCCCCACCCCTTATCCCTGATCCTCTTTGTTGAACCCCACCCAGATTCCTTATACTTCCATCCTCCCTCTGCTCCTCCTGAAACCTCCTCCCCAGTCTGTTTCCCCCTCCCTCCTTGGGTTTGAAGGCTACTCCCCTCATCTGGAGGAGAAGGCTTCTGGTCAGCCCCGTCCCTTATCCCTCACCCCCTCACAAGTTTAAACCCCACCTTTCTTGAATGTAGTCAGCCACCCCCTGTTTAAGGACTTCCTTCCCTAACGGGCAAGGTGAAGCCTGTCCTTGGCATACAGTCCCTTATCCTCCCAAACTCCTTTCCAATTCCCTAACACCCCCAACCCACTCTCTTCACCCCACTTCCTGAGTCAGTCATTAATCTCTGTGATCTTAATTTTTTCCTCCACTGAGGCCTTTGGTACTGGCAATATATCCGAAAAGGAAATGTTATATCCATTATCCCAACAGACCCTGGCAAGTTCTTGGAACCTTGCTTGGATTTCCAAAATGCTATTTCCCTATAGATCGTTAGTTCCCAAATGCACCAGGAAATCTGGTTTCCCTCCACAATCCCTATCCAGTTCGTACACCATGAACTTTGCTCTGTGCACTGTCAGCCCAGAGATACTCACTACCTTCACCTGGCTAGGGCATCCACCCCCCTGTCCCTCCCACTGGATACCCCTAATCATTGAGTTTCCTAATAACAGAACCTTAACACCGCCATCATCCTTATGGTTACCTCCACTATGCGCTCTCAACCCCCATCCCCCCTTTATTCATGATCTCAATTCCATGGGGGTCTTCCTGCCTTATTAGAGACCCACTTGTCACCCTCCCCTTTCTGCCTTCCTTGTTATTTTGCCCACTTAACTCAGACCCCCCCCCCGAATAGGTGTACCCTAATGTCTGGTATTTTGTCAGAATGGTCTCTTAGAGGGGATTTATTTTATTTCACACACATCAAGGCTCTTTGTACAGGTGGATTTACGACCTGAAGATGTTTTGGAACAGCTTATTTTCATCAAGTGACTTTAATTATGAGTCAGTGCTTGAACTTGGAACTGTTCATATAAAATTGCAGTTATACAGTATAATTATATATTTACTGATTACTATTGATTAACCACTACCAGAAAGATCTCAACAGCACTGTAAACCATGGGCACAAATATAATTGAAGGAGCACCTCAAAAGCTTTTGAACAAGTTGTCTCATGCTAAATGTCCACAACCACTAAACAGTCCGTGCGAGACACAGGCTTGTCAACAGCCTCACAAAACATCACAAAGCTGTAAAAAAGTTCATTTAAACAAACAGTGGCACATTCTATTAAAATAATATGGCAACACTGTCACATTTTAAAGTAATCCCTCTGATCCACCAGCTTTCCACAACTAAAACTGATCTCTTACCTCCCTCCCTTAGCTTCCTCATCGACCAGTCACCCGGATGCAGAAGACTGGCCCTTTGAAATGACACAAAATCACTGATCCAGGAATCACAGCCCTCAAGAGACTCCTTAAAACCAGTAAATATAAAAAATAAAACATGGGGAAAGTGAGTTTAAGTGGGATTTTATGCACATCCCAAGTGTGTGATGCCCATACAAACCCCTTAGGCATTTATTGGGCAACACACACCTTGAGTGTGCATAACATCCCCATAAACCACCCTTCCCCATGCATTATTCTATATTTAATAGATGTCTAGTTTTTATCTGATCCATTTCTTTTAACATTTTTTACAATTGTTATTGTATGTGTGTAATTTATTAATTGTTTCATGTATGTCACTTGGGCGTAGGCCTCAATGATTATTGCTTTGATAAAATATTTCTTGTCACTTTAAGCAGGCCACTGTAAATTACATCATCACATCGTATGAACTAGTCATCTTTCATGAGCTCTCAAAAATCTCATGAAAGAGGATTGGTTCATATGAAAAGAGTTGGATGTAGATTTTTTTTTATGCATTTGACCTTCAACAAGCCATAAGTCAATCACTATTTGGAGTTAAGGGACAATCTATATATCAAAAGAAAGGTCTCAATGGGTACTATAAGACTGATACATAATACCCTCCAGAAAGTTCAGCAGTCATATAAAAAAACATAAAAATTAATATTCACATAGGCTGACACTGCAACTTTGACAAGGTGTTATTCCGTCAGTCTTTTGAGTTAATGGACACGCTATATCAATCAATCAATCAATCAATCAAAATCTTTATTTAATCAGGCGAACATCATTGAGCATAGCTCATTTACAAGATGGACCTGAGTGGTCAAGAAGTGCAAGTGTTATTACATTGACAAGGGTATCATAAACAGTAATACAATGACATGGGTAACAAAAACAGTAATACAATGACATAAGTGCTAGTATATAACAATATACATATGTACAAGGCATTAACACTTTTAATCTGGGAGACAGTAGGCAGTTGGCACATCAGAGTTAATATGTAGATTATAGGACCGAGCAGGCATTTTGAGGGTGAATCTTGGGACTGGGAACTGGAGTTTTTCAGCATATAGAAACACGAGCAGAAAAAGGGGGGGGGTGGATAGGGCAGTGAATTAGGCCTTGTGGAAGCAGTTGCAGAGTTCTGGGAATAGGGTGTATATATCCATATATCAAAAGAAAGGGCTCAATGAGTACTACAACACTAAGTCCCTAAGAAATACCAACTGAAAAACAGACCTGTAAAAAAAAATAAAAATGAAAAAATTACAGTTCCCATAGGATAACATTGCAAATTTAACAAGCCATAACTCCATCAGTATTTGGTGTTAAGGGACAATCTATATATCAAAACATAGGCCTCAATGACTTCTACAAGACTAATACATAATACTCCCAAAAACATTCAGGAGTCATATAAAGCATAAAAATTCAGATATTTCGGTTCCCATAGGCTAACACTGCAATTTAACAAGCCATAACTTTGTTGATATTTGGAGTTAAGGGACAATCTATATATCCAAAACAGGTCTCAATGACTACTACAACAATAACACGTAATAGGTAGATAGGTAAGTAAGTAAGTGACATTTATTTATATGGCACCCAATCCTACAGACTCTGGGAACGTTACATAATAGCAAGCAGGGTAGTACAAAACAATAAACAAACTACAAAGCATAAATATATTAAAATATTGCATGTAGTGCAGTTATAATAATCAATAAATACAGACTTAAAAATATAAAACAACTCTGGTTAGTCTGGGAAAGCCAGCTTGAAAAAGTGAGTCTCAAGACCCCTCTTAAATGCCGCCACCATCAGGGCCTCCCTAAGAGAGATGGGAAGTGAGTTCCAGAGGGCTGGGCCAGCGATTTAAAATGCACGATCACCAGACATTTTTAACCTGAACCTTGGAACCGCAAGGAGGCCCCTGCTGGAGGAGCAGAGGTAGCAGACTGATATGGCAGGACTCAGCAGATCAGCCAGATAGCCAGGGCCCAGACTGTATAGAGCCTTATAGGTGAGCAAGACCACCTTGAAGATAGCCCTCCACCTAGCAGGTAGCCAGTGCAGAGCTCCCAGGACCAGGGTCACATATCATGACCTACACATCCCCATCAGTAACCTGGCCACTGTGTTCTGCACCTGCTGCAGCCAGCAGAGGGTTCCTTCACTGACCCCAAAGTACAGAGCATTATAGTAATCAAGCTTGGATGTGAAAAAGGCATGTACTAGTGAAGGTAGGTCCTCAGGAAGAACTAGGGGTTTAATCTGGGTGACATTCCTTATGTGGTAAAACACACTTTGGACAACAGATGACACCTGAGCATCAAGTGTCAACCTGTCATCCAGGAAGATTTCATACCCTAGAGGAAGCCAGCAATGGAGTGGTTTTCAGGACCAATCCAGTTGCCACCCTGGAGGCTCTCCCATCATGCCCACGACCAGACAATCACCAGGACCTCTGTCTTGTCAGGATTCAGTCATAACCAGTTAGAGAGCATCCAGTCCTGAATCTCAACCACGTAGTTGTTAAGCACTTCCACAGCATCATGTGCTTCAGGGGCAAAGGACATACACAGTTGGGTATCATCTGTATGGTAGTGAAAACTCAAACTGTAACGCCTAATGAGCTCACCCAGGGGTAGCATGTACACCGCGAATAGCACTGGTGGCAGGATCAAATCTTGAAGAATTTCACAAAACAGGAGCTTTGTAGAGGAGGAGAAATTTCCCATCATCACCCTCTGCTTTCTGCTCGAGAGATAAGACTTGAACCACTTGATGACAGTACCGTTGCATCCACAATGCTCTCTAAGTATCTCTAAGTAGGTGATCCAACAGCACAATGTGATCCATGGTGTCAAATACTTAAGAGAGATTGAGGAGAATGAGAAATGACCACTCTCCTCCATCTCTTTCCCTGAGGAGGTCATTTTGCACCCTAACCATTGCAAGGAAATTCTTTGCAAAAAAACTGCATTAATGCACCAGTTAGGGACATGCAATGTTACGGTTTCCAACCCTAGCTCCCTACCCCCACTCCCAAGCAACAAAATGCGAAAATATTATGGTTAGGGCTGTCCTGAATCTTGGCAAATTAAGGGTGGGGTCTTCCTTTGGGTTCTCAACCTTAATGCTTACCCCAGTCCCTGAGCAAATATGTTCAGAAGCAATATGTTTTCTTCAGGGAGGGCTCAGAGGTTGTTGGCAACATGTGTGGAGACACAGATCTGTATGTTTGAAGACTATATGAAAATGGGGTGAGCATTAGGGTTGAGAACCCCAAAGAAGACACCATCTTTGATTCACCAAGATTCAGGACAGCCAAAACTGTAATGTGTTTTCCTTTTGCTTCTTGGAGGGGGGTTGAGGAGTTAGGATTGGAAACCCGAACACCACATATCCCTACTTTTGTCACTTTAATCTGAACCCTAACTGGTGCATTGACATAGTTTTTTTGCAAAGAATATAAGGGATATACAATGGAGAGCTGTCAGATAAATGATTTATCTACAAAAGTGCTGTTTGACCTCGGGTAACCTCATGAGTGGTGTATGCCACGAGTGAGGTGTCCAAGGTCAAACAGCACAAGTGTAGAGAAATCACTTATCTGACAGCTCACCATTGTATATTTCATTTATGCAATAGGGATGCTTTCTGTCAGTGCAGGGACATTTGCTTTTGATTGCTTATCTTTTTTGCATATGTTTGCCAAAAAAAGTGAACAAAAAATGTTATTTTCTGCTATTTTTTGCTAATTATAAAAAATCTATAAGGTATATAAGGTACCTAGAAATGAAGCACCACTCATTTTGTAGATAATTTTGTGCTGAACAACCTTCATGCTCACAGTACCATGCTGTCTTTTTTTAATTTTAGAGTTATTCGCATTTGAATATGGGTAGTACTGCTACTGAGGCCGAACATTCTAAATGAGTTCCAAAGTGATTGTGACATAGCTAATATATGGATAAATGTTATTTATTGAATGGCTGTGACGATAAATGGATTTATTCAATGACTCCTGAGCCCACTCCTATTGCATGAATATATTTATTCATTTCATTTTTGCTTACTGGGTAGGTGTACTAGACAAGAGCATTGCCTATTTTCAGGCATGACATGGGAGAACTACAAACAAAATCAACAGCAATAACAAGTGATACAACAATACAAAAAACATCAACAATGGTCTAACATAATACAGATGTCCCTAAAACAATGTACAGTATAAGCAGTTCAGAAAACAATTATAATAAGTGCAACGTAGACCTGTGGAGGAAAGATGTTCTTAACCTAAAAGGTTAAGTAGGAGTATGCAAAGTCAAATTGCATGGGCACTTATCAGAACACATGAGGAATTTACGAAGTTCACGCTTAAAAACCTGGTGAGACTGAAAGTCCCTTAAGGTGACTGGAAGACAATATAGACAATAAATGATGACAAAGTGTATATAAGGAAATAATACCATTGAGGGGTTGAACAAGCCATAAAGCCATGAGCCCGAAGGGCAAGTGACCTTTATGAGCTTGTTCAACCTGAGATGGTATTATTTCCTCACATAGGACTTTGCCATCATTTATTTATTTAATTCTCTGATTATGTAGTTTTCTAGTGTTTATTAATAATATTCTTCAGTATTGTAAGGCATTTGAAGTTCTGCATAGTTTTGTCCCTTTAAGGTTTCCATAGTGCAGTGGCTTTGTATATAAGGAAGGCTGGTTTAACCGTAATTTCCTTTCAGATGGGGTGCACCCCAGGGTCCTTAAAGAACTAAGAGAGGTGGTGGCTGAACCTCTGGCTATCCTGTTTAGCCGATCACTGGAAACAGGGGAGGCACCCAAAGACTGGAGGACAGCAGATGTAGTCCCCTTATACAAAAGTGGGAACAAAGAGGAAGCAGGGAACTACAGACCAGTCAGCCTCACCTCGGTAGTGGGGAAGATCATGGAAGCACTACTGAAGGAGAGACTGGTGGAACATCTAGTTGTCAATGGACTACAGGACCCAAGGCAGCATGGCTTCACCAGGGGGAGGTCATGTCAGACTAACCTCATTGAATTTTTTGACTGGGTGACTAGGGAGGTGGATCAGGGGAGGGCAGTGGACATGGCCTATCTGGACTTTCTAGACTTCAGCAAGGCCTTTGACACTGTGCCACATAGAAGACTATTACACAAACTGGGGAATATGGGTGTGGGCAGGACAGTAGTGTGGTGGGTAGGTAACTGGCTGGGTGGCAGGACACAGAGGGTGGTGGTAAATGGCTGTCACTCCACAGAGGGAAGAGTGACCAGTGGGGTACCACAGGGATCAGTGCTGGGACCGGTCCTATTCAACATCTTCATCAGTGACATGCGCCTAGGACCTAGAAGGCAGAATTTCACTGTTCACTGATGACACGAAGCTCTGTAACAGAGTAGACACACCAGAGGGTGTAGACAGAATGAGAAGTGGCCTGCAGAAACTTGAAGAATGGCCAGGGTTTGGCAGTTGAAATTCAATGCAAAAGTGCAAGATAATGCATATGGGGCACAAAACCCTGGCACAATATATCAGTTGTGGGGTGAGGATATAGCATGCACCAAGCAGGAAAGGGATCTTGTGGTTGTCATCTCTGATGACCTCAAGGTAGAGAAACAGTGTGACAAGGCAGCAGGTAAAACAAATAGGATGCTGGGATGTATAGGCAGGGCATCACCAGCAGGAAAGGGAGGTCATAATTCCGCTATACAAGACACTAGTGAGGCCCCACCTGGAGTACAGTGTACAGTTCTGGAGACCATACCTCAGTAAGGACATAGACAGGGTAGAGAAGGTTCAGAGGAGGGCAACAAGATGGTGCATGGATTGCATCACAAGTCCCTATGAAGACAGGTTGAAGGAACTGAACATGTACTCCCTGGAGGAGAGGAGGGATAGAGGGATATGATAGAGACATACAAGTATCTTACAGGGAGGAACAGGGTGCAGGAAAACACTATTTTTAAGCGAAAAAGATGTTCCAGGACTAGAGGGCATGGGATGAAGTTGGAGGGAGGACAATTCAGAGGAAACATGAGAAAGAATTTCTTCACAGAACAGGTGGTGGACAAGTGGAACACCCTGCCAGAGGAAGTGGTGGGGGCTGAAACAATCACAGGATTTAAGAATGCATGGGATAGACATAAAGGAATTCTGGAGGTCAGGGGTAAGGGGCAACAGACTTCTAAGAAAACAAACTGAACTTACAAGCTCAAATGGGCAGACTGGGTGGGCCATATGCCTTTATCTGCCGACACTGTCTATGTATCTATGTATCTATGTGTGTTTGAAGACCGCATCATGGAAGGAATCCTGTGGAATGTTTGGTGAGTGTTTCAGTAGGCCTATTTTACACAGGAAAAACGGAACACAGCATGTGAAATGTTTGGTGAGTGTTTCAGTTGGCCTGTTTTACACAGTTAGGGAAATGGAGCACATCATGTGAAATGTTTGGTGAGTGTTTCAGTAGGCCTGTTACACAGTTAGGAAAACTTTCAATATTGTGCTGCACCACATATGCATGAGGGAACCCTCATTTGCATAGATGCAGCACAATATTTTGCGCAATGGTGCTGTCGGGTGTGCACCCTGCATATGTGTCCTTTGAATATGGGCACATCCCCAACAGCTGACTCTATTCCAGGTTAGTGGGGCACAAACCCAGTTTGTGCTATGCTAACATTTTGAAAATGGGACCCAACGTTCCAATTCTTTTTTTGTATGAAGGGATTCCTTTCCCCTCAATATTTGGACTTCAGGGACAATTTATATATCAAAACAAACATCTTAATGGGTACTACAAGAATAACACATATTCTGCCCCATCCAAACATTTAGGAATGATATAAAAAATGCATAACAACAAAAAATGCAAATTCCAATAGGACAACATTGGAACTTTAACAAGCTATACAAAGGACAGAAATGGCTGTTTTGGCAGAAATGGAAGTGCAGGGCACACAGGAACATAGGTGTGTGCATCAATGTAGGGATGGAAGTGTAGAGCCCAGAGGACCCTGTGCTCCTACAGGCAAATGAAGATATGATTATACTACCTCAAAAAGTAAGGATATTTATTGCAAAAAACTTTATTAATGCACTAGTTAAAGTTAAACCAACACAAGTAGAGAAATGCAGCATTGGGGTTTCCAACCCTAACATCCCACCCTCACCCTGCAGGCAGCAAAAGGAAAAAACATTACAGTTTGATCTTTCCTGCATCCTTGCAAATCAGATACAACCCCCCCCCCCGCTACTTTACATTGTAGCTAGCCCAGGCACCCATAACTGGGTACAGACTTCAGGAACATTAAGTCAATGGTACCATCCCTAGCTTTGTGAATGTATACCAGGCTCATTACTTCTAGAGATCAAAAGGGGTGGGGGTGTACAAAAGCAAATTATGACCTATTAGGCATTTAGAAAACTAGGTCCTGAGCAGAGAACTTTTACTAGGGCTGTGCTAGACCTCCACTTCTGGAGGGGTACCCAGTAAATCCACACACATGCAGGAAGCAATAACATAATGGTCCAAACCATAGAAGGGGTTCTAGAGTGTGACTTTATTCCAAAAGATGTTCTCTAAAGTAAGGGTGGACCCCCAAGGTTTACACATTGTGGCACTAGGAACTTGCAGAACAACAAAACAACTGTATCTGACAGAAAACTCTTTGTATACCCACACTGTAGGACACTGAACATCTCATACTGGTATTCACATATTTCATAGGACACTTAACATTTCTTCCAGTGGCACTGGCCACAACTGAACATACATTTGGCTAATGACTAGCACAACCAACTTCAGGGGGTAAAATTTTCTTCAGACATTGGCCCTTTGTCTAAGGTAACCAAGCACCCTTTCTGAAGCTGTAGTTCTGAACTGGTTGCTCCAGATGGGGGTCTGCCCATCCTTTGCTCACAAATCCATACCCAGCCATTCTTCAGAGTTACACCTTAAACATCTTGAGCATGCTTGGATAAATGCATAATTGAATGAACTTTCACATCCAGCATTTAAAACTAATGTCCTGAACAATGTGATAAAGTCATACCTCTGCATATCACACTTGTCAGCCAACTTCAACTGAGAACAGTCTCAAACTTCTGAATTCACAGAAGAGTTGTGCATTACCCTCTTAGCCAGAGAACACAACAGCACAGGTACTTGCTTTCTGCAGCAAAAAGTCAGATCCTACTCACTGTTAGACATTACAGGCAGCTTCAGAACATCCAGGATCAAAAAGAGGATTGCCCCTTGGCTCTATCCACTAGCAGTCCTTTTCACCCCACCGGGGATGAAAATCAGGAGATCTTACTGTAGACAATGGTTTCCACCACTTTTCTTGGCAGGCTGGAGAATACCAGAACTAGGGTGAGAAAGCAGAGTCCTCCTCAGAGCCCTCAGCTGAGTAGTTATCACTCCTCTCATTTCCAACTACAGACTCACACTGACTCTCATCTCAAGATTCTAAATTCCCTCTTCACAGCTGACAAAGGCTTATGCTGCTACGATAGTTCCAAATGAGCTCATCACTTTCATCTCAGCTGAAGCCAAGTAAACAAAACAGTGAGCAGGCGAAAACCCCATTTTACTAGTTAATCACCAGCTGCCTCTTCCTGCCTAGCACTGATACTCATCAGATTCTAGTAACCCAGGGGACTGAGTGGTTACATGCACCACAACCAGACAAATGACTGTCTGCAGTCATATCTCCATCTGGCACTAGGCCATCCTACCCTCCATGTTACCTATGGGGAAGGGTGATTAGGTCCTCCCCTATCATGTGCCAGGCACAGGCAGGGAACACTAAAGGAACAGAGGCTGGCTGATGAAACTTCAGCCCCTATCCTATGATCTATCTATGGATTCCCAGAGACTCCAAGATAACTGCTTGAAGCATGCCTTAACAGATAGAATTGGTGGCCCCATCGCTAATCAGGACCATGAACCTGCCTATCCCCCTAGCCCTCATGAGAAAATCTATCTGACTTAGCTGCCTATCAGGGAAAACCTATCCCCCAAACTCCCCAGGGTACCTGTGAACAACAAAGGAAACATACATTACATTACATTTCCCCACAAATTCACACATGTGAAGAAAACATGTTAACACCCTGGTAACCACAAACAATTCTAAAAACACTAAGAAAAGCGAAACTCAGATGAGCTCCAAAAATCCTCTTCTTCTCTTCCTCAGGAACACCTGCAAGGGAAGAAAAATGTAAAAACACATTCTTCATTCCACAGAGTGCCTAAACCTCCACATAAACACTAAAGAACCCCAAAAATATTTTTTCTATAAAAGTACAAAAGTAGAAACAAATATGGAAAGAAGACATTTATACAACACATTTGGAATGGACTTCACTAAAATGTCCCAACTAGAGGCAATATCACTGTTGCCCTTAGGCATTGTCCACTAAAGAGCCTCTCCCAGGCTAAAGCCTGCTGAAGAACAGTTCTTGGACTGGACAGGGCCTGTATGGCACTGCAATCCATGGGGAGAGTCTTTGATGAAAATTAAAGTTCCATGGATAGTCTACAAATGTAGGATGTGTTGTGCAAAGTTAGTTAATGTAAATAAAAAAGTTTTCATACCAGCTTCTTGAAGGATGAAAACAAAGGATCATCTTACTTCTATGAGCTGAGGATCTTCTCCCTTCAGACCAGTTGGCATCTTCAGATACTGATGGGATGATGTGCTCTGGAAAATGAATGATGACACAGAAGAACTGCTGGCCTGATGTCAGCTGGAAAACCAAACAATGAAACAGGAAAACTGCTGTGGTTGATGTCTTCTGAAAGGCCAGACAATGGAACAGGAAAACTGCTGGGGTGATCTCGTCTGGAAAGTCCAAAAATGGAACAGGAAAACTGCTGGGCTAACAAATCTGGATACACCTGAAGAAATCCTGGACTACTAGAAGAGCTGCATCTTCCTCCAGAGACACTGTTGCTTCAGATGACAGACACTGGACTGCCACTGCTCACTTCTTTTAGGCATGCTGGGAATATTCACAGGGAGTGGCACCATTAAGGGTAGTACCTCTCAAGGTGTGGGGCAAGGACTATGACACTGTCTGGGTGTTCCAAGTTGTGAAATGTCTCATTACCAGCCCCATACACAATTCGCACAGTGTCCATAAACAGAAGTCCTGCCCAGTTTTCAGAATTTGAGGCGATCACTTTTGATTTTGTCCCTTACACATTCTGCTGCACCAAAGTACAAATTCTTACTTACCTCTTCCATTAGCCAGGATTGCCTTTTCTGTTCGATTTCCTCCCAGACTCAGTGAGAAAAGGTAAGAAAGGACTCCCCATATGTGGTGACAGCTCTCCTACGTATCAGTCTCTCCTCCTTACTACTCTTTACTAGTCTGCAGCCCTCGACCCGGCTTGGGGGGTAGCCAGTCCTGGTTGAGCCAATGTTTCAAACTCAAAGAACGAAAGAACTTGTCCACCACTATCTCTGTGGATAAGTTGCTAGAGCCTTCTCCAACTGTCTCTGGCTCCTCTGAGGCAAGAGCTTGAGACAGCCCACAGTAGCCGACAACATGAAGATACCCTTCTTCATCCTCCTCTTCCTCACTCATTATCTGTGCCCAAGAGTGAGCAAATGTCCTCAACTCCTGAGACATTCCATTCCTCACTGGGCGTGGAGGTGGACACCTCCCAATTCAATGTCTCATGCAATTCATCCTCCCCACTAGGCTAGGACTCAGACCCTGATTCCATGGGTCCATGGATCCCTCTGCTGCACTGTCCATCTGGGACACAGCCTTGGAAACCTCTCTCTGTTCCTGCCCTTGCAGTGAATCAACATCAATTTTACTTGCTCCTTCTGTAACACACTCTGAAGAACTTTCCCCAACAGGTTCAACCTGGTGCTGCATGTGGCTGCAAGCAGGTTCCCCTGCCTGGGTCCACACGAGAGCCAGTCAAATTCTTGTTGCCCTCTCTGGCTCTGCAACCCTGCTCATTCCAAACTTCACAAGGCAGTCCAAGTAATGGGGTATCAGAAACACCTCCAGCCTTTAAACACACAATGCACGGTCTCACTGGATAGCTAGGGATTGCTACATCTGGAGGTAATCTTTCACCATAGTAGGCTCTCTCAACCTCTCTTAGTGCTGCCTCCTCCTCGGCGATCATAGCTCAGGCATGATCCAGGTAGTGGGGAGTTCCCAAAGCCATGTCTGAAAGCAAATACACAAACATTTTGTTACTGAATTGCTCACTAGTCACATATTGTCTCACAAAATGTCTCCCTGCTGCTGTGTTTACATTGCTGACCCCGCCCTGTAATGGCATCGGTTACTTTTCTCATGTATCAAAATCTATTCACTTGCTCAAAACTGTGTTTCTGACCTTTCTGGCAACTGAATTTACTTTAAACTACAATCGATTGCGCTGCTGGTACATTTCAGTACATTTATACGAATTTCTAAACTGGTAACTTGACTTTGCGATCAGCATTAATTGAGGAAAACTATTTACACATATACAAAGTCACTTTTAAGCCCCACAGTCTTTCTTTGCACAGGATTGCTTGTTTGCTGCATCTTCCATATACAACTCACAGTCCTGCTGCTTAGAAAAATTTACTGTTGCTAAACCCATTTATCACTGCTCACAGTCTATGCTCAGAATTTCTGTTTGTTGACCTGCTTCTACAACTTGAAGTCCTTCTTTGCACAAAAATTACACTGCTTGCACACAGGTTTAGCTGGCTTGATAATCACACAGTTTGTTTGCACAGTTAATTTGTTTACTCACTGAATTCAGTAGTGGGTTCCCTTCGATGGAAAATTTCAGCCTGCTGCCGATCCTAGTAAGGCCTCTGGAGTGAAACAGGCTGGTGGTCCTGCTGATTGTAGCCATGAATGCCTTGATCACTCTCCAGTCGGTCAGACAACGGGTTGAGCCCGAAATTGCACAGTACTAGTCTGTTTACTAAAGTTTAGAATGCTCGCAAGCCCCTTGGTGGTTGATTCTGGTCTAACCAGCTCACATGCCACTCTCTCCTCCTCAAACACTGCAGCACATAGACGATGGCTAGGGGGCAGGACTGGATGCAGCCGATCACTCAATGCCATGCAAATGAGCCTCTCGCTCTCCTTGCTTGCTCTTCCTTCAAGTCAGTCATTGAGCAGGAGCAAATTTAAACTGCAAACTGTAACTTTTTTTCTCGGCTGCAATTTCAGTGGCGGGAGTGCCATTTTGACCATTTTTATCACAGTTTCTTGACAATTTCTCTAGCAACCCCCCCAATTTGCACACTAAGCACATGAAATTTTCAGGGCATATATCTGAGTCTGCTCCTTAAAGTTCACAATACTTTTGACACTTGAAAATTGCAATTTGAAAGTTCTTTAAGCACTTTCGATGCAGAAACCAGGGCACTCATTTCAATGCTTTACTGTCCATTACAAGTTGAAAACACACAAGCAGCACTCTGTTCTTTACTGTACTGGAAGGCACACAAGCAGCACATTTGGGTGACAGTTTTCTGGGCAAAAATCCTCTTGTCCAAAGCTTCCTTTCTGTTTTGGCTACACCGCTACCAGACAGAAAGATGCTAGACATTCCCTCAGCAAAAAATCTCTGGCTGTCTTCTCAAATTAAACATCACCAGATGAGCCCCATTTTTGTACCCCGTTTCTTTACACAGTCAGCTACCCTGGCACCCATAACTGGGCACAGACTTCAGGCACATTTAGACAATGGTACCAACTCTAGCTTTGGGAATGTATACCAGGCTCATTACTTCTAGAGATCAAAAGGGGTGAGGGTATACAAAAGCAAATTATGACCTATTAAGTATTTACGAAGCCAGGTCCTGAGGAGAGAACTTTTTGCTAGGGCTATGCTAGACCTATACTTCTGGAGGGGTACTCAGTAAATCCACACACACAGGAAGCAATAACGTAACTGCCAAAACCATAGCTGGGGTTCTAGAGCATGACTTTATTCCAAAAGATGTTTTCTAAAGCAAGGGTGAACCCCCGAGGTTTACACATTGTAGCACTAGGAACTTGCAGAACTGCAAAAGGACTGTATCAGACAGAAAACGCTTTGTATTCCCACACTGTAAGACATTGAACATCTTGTAGTGGTATTCCCATATTTCATAGGACATTTAACATTTCTTCCAATGGCACTGGCAACAACTGAATATTGCTTCCAGTGGCACTGGCTACAACTGAACATACAGTTGGCTAAAACTAGCACAACCAACTTCAGGGATAACATTTTCTTCAGACATTGGCCCTGTGTCTAAAGTAACCAGCACCCTTACTGAACCTGTAGTCCTGAACTGGTTACTCCAGATGGGGGTCTGCCTACCCTTTGCTCACAAATCCATACCCAGCCATTCTTCAGAGTTACACCTTAAACATCTTGAACACACTTGGATAAATGTGTAACTGAATGAATTTTCACATCCAGCATTTAAACCACTACACTGGTAGTGGAAGAACTAAAGTCCCGAACAATGTGATATAGTCATACCTTTGAACATCACACTTGTCAGCCAACTTTAGAACAGTCTCAAACTTCTGAATTCACGGAAGAGTTGTGCATTACCCTCTTAGCCAGAGAACACAACAGCACAGGTACTTGCTTTCTGCAGCAAAAAGTCAGATCCTCCTCACTGCTAGACATTACAGGCAGCTTCAAAACATCCATGATTGAAAAGGGGATTGCCCCTTGGATCCATCCACTAGCAGTCCTTTTCACAACTCTGGGAATGAAAATCAGGAGATCCTGCTGTAGACAATGGATTCCACCACTTCTTTTGGCAGGCTGGAGAATACCAGGACTAGGGTGAGAAAGCAGGGCCCTCCCTCAGACCCCTCAGCTGAGCAGTTCTCACGCTTCTCACTTCTAACTACAGACTCACACTGACTCTCATCTCAAGAGTCTAAACTCCCTCCTCACAGCTAGCAAAGGCTTATGCTGCTGCGATAGTTCCAAATGAGCTCATCGCTTTCATCTCAGCTGAAGCCAAGTAAACAAAAGAGTGAGCAGGTGAAAAACCCATTTAACTAGTTAATCACCAGCTGCCTCTCCCTGCCTAGCACTGATACTGAGGGGACTCTAGTAACCCCAGGGGACTGTGTGGTTACACAGGCATGGGGTGTGCATTGGGGTTGTCAGCCCTAACACTCACCCCATTCTCATGTACTGTACACATCTCAGTTTCTTTACTGATAGAACAGAATGAGCATTAGGATTGACAATTGAGATATTGTATCCTTGACCTCTCATGAAGATAAATGATATCATCAGTCAGAACATGTCCCATCCCATATGAATATATATTCTTTGCCAAAAAAACTGTATTAATGCATCAGTTTAATGCCATAAAGTAGGAAAATGTGGTGTTAGGGTTTCCAATCATAACTCCCCAACCCTCACCCCCAAGCTACAAAAGGACAAGACCATTAAGTAAATACAGACAGTCATCGTCAGGTAATACAACTGTTTTTAGATTATACAAATGCAGTAACACTGATATATGCTACTTTTGTGGATTTCTATCTGCAGCATGCACACTGCAAGACATACATACTCACTTGTCGCTACAGATAGAAGTCCACGATACTCAAATCACAACACTGCTTCTGTGCACAGAAGCACAGGCTCCTGTGGCCAGATTCAAATACACAATATCTAAATTAAAAGAGTTCTTTTGTCTGCAGAAGTTCGGGCCCCCTATAGGGCCTGTGCTTCTGTATAATTAGGTACTTAAGCACACTGTTATGACATGCTAACACTTGACAGGCCTGCACTTCTGCACCCAAATGTGTAAGACATACACACTGATCTCTGGCTGCAGAAGCCCAGGCACCATAAAATCCATGATACAACAAGCATTTGTCAATGCCGAATGTTGTCATGCTGGCATTGATAGTGCAGTGCGGGAAAACATTTTGGACAGGATGTGAAAAATGACAGTTGTACAGTTCATAAGGATGTGTAAAAAAATGCCAGTGTTGTGTGTGTGGCATGTAACTATAGCAAATTTGTGAAGTTACATGGGTGCGTAGAAAATGTACAATGCACGCTTGAAACACAGTCATTTTATGGGCGTTCAGCACCAAATTTTCAACATATGCATTTTAGCATGTATGCTAATGTACACTGTCACTGTTATTTCCTCAAATTGTCCCAAAAAGTGATTTCGCACAGCGACCTCGCTATTCTGCGCCAGAAGTGTGAAAACACATTTTGGGCTGGATATGTGAAATGACAGCTGCACTGTTCATCAAGAGGTGTGGAAAAATTACAATGGTGAAAATCCAAAGTGAAAATATTACAAATGCACGCCTTTAAGTGCATGCGTGCAATCTGCCAACGCACGCTCCTAACAGTAACTTTATGGAGTATTGTCACCAAATTTTCAACATAGGCATTTTAGGACCTCTACTCGTGAACTGTGTCACTGTCATTATAATCTGCCCAAACACCTGATTTCTCCACAGCACTGCACTATTGTGCACCGGAAGTGTGGAAACACATTTTGGGCAGAATGTGGAAAATGACAGCTATACTGTTCACAAGGAGGTATACAAAAATGACAATGTTGAAAACCTGGCATGAAAATATTGTGAATTCACAAAGTTACGAGCCTGTGTAGCAACTGCGCAACGCACGCTCGTAAAACAGTAATTTTTTGGATTTTTTACACCAAATTTGCAACATAGGCTTTTTGAGAGGCCACCTCATGAACACTGGCACTGTTGTTTTGCTAATCGGTCCTGAAAGGTGATTCCGCGCAGTGACTGCGAAATCACCTTTCGAGGCCGATTAACGAAATGACAATGATAGAATTCATGAAGGGAGTCCCAAAACCCCCATGCTGAAAATTTGGTGCCAAGATTCCATAAAATGCCCGAGATATGCAGCAAAGTTGAAAAAACCCTATCATTCCATTATACAGCTTACTGGCATTTCCTCAGTTTGTGGTCGGCTTTGAAAAGTGCAGATGTGTTCCTGGTCCACAAAGATCATCATGCCAGACTCCAGAGGTAAGTATGGGGTGGGAGTGTGGGGGAGGTAGGGTGTGCAGTGAGTGGGTGCGGGTTGTGGGAGGGGGGCCTGGGAGAGCTCTGAGGGACAGTTTCCTTCTTTACAGGGAGAAAAACAAAAAAGACATTTGGGGGGCTGTTTTCCTGTTTAACAGGTGCTTTGGCATGCTGGGGTGGGCTCCCAGCATGCCACCTGTGTGTGTGGGTGGGTAGGTGCATTAGCCGATGGGGGATTGGGCACTCCCATCTGCAAACAAGGAAAAGGAGGAGAGCTGCAGGAGCCGAGGGGGATTGGGCACCCCCTCAACTATAGAAACAGAAGGGGGATGACATTATGCTGACAGGGAGTGGGATCCCCCATCAGCAACATTCAAGGGGAAGGAGGGTGGGATACATGCTGATGGGGATTGGGCACCCCTGCCGGCAAAAAGAAACTGTTGGTGGGGGGGTGCATGATGTCGAGGGGGATTGGGCACCTCCTCGGCAATCAAAAAAAGGGGGGGTGTTACATGATGCCGATGGGAATTAGGCACTCCCGTCAGCACACAATAAAGGAAGGGGGGTTTGCATGCAACAGCAGCAGTCACTGCCACCATGTTGCCTGCACTTAGGGATAGGCATGCTGTGGTCACACTTCATGAGAGCTTCACTCTCATTGCAGCGGACCTTTTTGATTGATCTCACTGCCTCATTAGCCAGGCAGGGTGTTGGCCCCTGCTGCAGGCTGATTGGGGAATGCAGGAAGCACTTACTGGTGCGTGCCCTGCATTCGCCCAACAGCGACCGCGCCTCCAAAGCTGCACTGTCCCAACATGTTGGCTGCGCAAGCACGCCAACATAAAAATGGCAAGAGTACTTCTATCTGCAGAAGCACATGCCTCTGAAGGACCTGTGCCTCTTCAGCCACAGGTGTAAGACATACACACCAACTTCTAGCTCCAGAAGGGAAGGCCCTTGTGAGGCCTACAGTTATGCAGTCGGAAGTACTGTTGTAATGTAGGTACCATAGTTTCAGCAGCAGAACTAGAAGTTGTTCAAGAGGGCTGCAGATTTTCAGTTATGCAGCTGTATAAAAACTTTAAAAAAAAAAGTCACTGTCATTTTTGCTTTTTGCTAGCCTGTCCCCAAGTGAGTTTCACCAACAACCATAATAAATACCTATAGCTTTCACCAAAGAGCCAACTCATTTTATTCCTTTTCTCTCTGACTTGAAGAAAAAGCATACCACCATGAGAGGCTACGGGGGTGAGACATATGATTACATGTTTCATTACCAAAAAGCTGAACCTGTAAGACACCTGCTATAATAAAGATAAAAGCCAGGGAGAGGGAGTTGACTTAAAGGTCTATCACAAACTTTAAATTTTTCATAAAGCAATACAGAATTTATTTCATTTCTTCATGACTGTTTTAACAGCAGTCTTCTTAGACACCATCTTTTTTTTGCAAACTAATAAGAAGGGGTATGAAGATTGTATCTTCAGCCCACCGTGCCTGTATAACTAAGTACTGTATTTCAATATAGTGGAAGTACACAATATAGACTACTGACACAAGGGGTAACATTAATGGACAAGAGGTAAAGTTCCATTAAATATTCTTTTTATGCCAAACAAATGTATAAGTTTGTAGGGGCACTATGAGGGCCTCTTATGGCTACAAGAGTGTTGCTTCTTGCAGTCTTAGAAGAGAACTGCAAATTAAGGTGAGTGCCCCTATAAAATTATTATAGATCGTGGTACCATGTTAAAAAAAAATTTTTTGCAGTCCATTTCTGTGGCGGTTTTCAAGAAGCCCATTAGTATGAGCGCTTGAGGAACACTTATGGCAATAACAGTACCTCCCGCACAAGTGAAAGAAGCACTGTGATTGGTCAGGGAGCATCACATGATGTTCTCACGATCTATATTAGACAGACAAGCTCAGTTATAAAGTGTGGATATTTTTTCACTATAGTTAGGAGCCACACAAGCATTAAGTGATCTTTCTTTCCTTTTCCTGATTTGACATTTTCTTATTAATTGCAAATAATACGTATGTTGAACAAGTGCATAATGTGACTAAGTTACAAGAAAATAATTTCAAATGTATTTCGCTCCTACAGTAAAAGATAAGGAGCAATTATTGCTTTCTAACTGGTGTTCTGCTTTTCTAAGGGACTAAATATGTAGCACTGTGGTTCACAAGACCCCTTTTTGCCCTACAATATTCATAACATTAGTTACAGTATGTACGCCGCTGTATAAAGCTCTGTATCAAATGGTATGCAAAACAGGCAACAATGTTAGCGGTAGTGTAATTAAGAATGGCTGCTTGCCAATCTGAATGCAGCATTTTCTAACTGTGTTTTTTAAATTCATGAGTTTTTGTAAAGAACAACATGCCACGTCTTGATGCCACATAAGACATGATCATGGTAGTTTATCCAATCTCCTTGTCCAGAGGGTAAAGCTTCCCCCTCAAACCCCACATCCCCTCCCCTCTCTTGCACTCCTTCCCTTGATCACCTTTCCTACTTCCCTCACACTTCTGCCTCTACTCCCATGCTCCACAATGCTCTCATGCAGCACTCCTCCTTACCCTCCACATCAAGCCTTGCATCATCCCTTTCCACAGCCAAGCCTTGATGCCTCTTCACCAGCACCAACTGTTCCTTACAGGCTGCCATGGCGGTGTAGGTGAGTACTACAAACAAATGATTCTGTAGCATGGAAATGAGACCATGGTTATTTCTTAAAACTTTCATGGGTCCAAATTATTTCAATTCCAGGTTACAGTCTAAGAAAACAAGAACGTTATATGTGAACTGCTTCCTTTCCCAATCATGACAATTTTACAATTATAACTCAAGTTATTAATTTAATTTTAGCCTCTGCCATATTTATGTCTTGCAAGTAGACAGCACATATAAACATTCAGCATTGAAAAATGCTTGTTTGTATGTAAGCAGTAAGACACTCCATGGTGTTGGTAGTACTGTGACAACCGCACTCCCAGGGGCATAGTAAAGCACAGGGCCACAGGCTGAGTGACTTCAGCCCCTGGACGTGCAATTATAACAGCACTACTAATGCCATGGAATGTCTTATTGCACTTATAAAATGCAGTTGTGAGGTACACGTTAAAAATAAAACAAGACATTTAGGAGAAAAATATTTACCCATTGGTAGTACTGTCATCTTGCATGGGCCCTGGCCAATCAGGACACAGAGATTTCCCTACACAGTTTATAATTGGACAATAACACATGAGAACTTGATTTTTGGATGTTTTGAAAACAGCTGAGTATATGACACATGAAAACACTTTGTGTAATGATGGATATTTCAAAATGGACCATTTGTCAAGCTAGGTCCAATGGTTATTGCAATAGAAAGAAATCTCTGCTTCAGAACTATTTTTCTTTTTTTGTAACTATAATTTTTATTTAGGTTTTCAATGACTGTATTATACTTCAGTGTACATAATAAAAGCAAAATATTGTTACAATGGGTGTTGTCTTGAATCATCATTACAATTTCAATGTTCTGGTATGCAGTTTTTAATGTCTGTTGGTATTTCCTCCCCCCTGTGGTACAGTGTGTGTGTGGGGGGGGATTCTCAATAGTTACTTGTAACTATACATATTGCACCTCATTTCAGCATGGAGTTCTTTAGTTATGTATTGCGACTGTATATTGTGGTGGAGGGGTGACTAGGTGAGGGTCTGGGCTCCCCATCCTAAGAGAGAAGGGAGGCGGGGGCTGACCTAATCTACTACAGTGTGATGATTAGACAGTTTGAGTACTACCTGAGGCAAAAGAGTGTGCTGGGCTCATCTTGGTTGGGGGAGGGGTTGGGGTGCCAATGACACAGCTGTATATCCTTAAGGGACAAATTCCTTATCTTTGCCCATTACATGTAGGAGCCAACCAGTCCAGTGTGAGGAGCAGAACTTGGCCTTATCATTCAGGCCATGCAAAATCTTTTTTTCCATTTTGTAAATCTGGTTCACTATTGAGCACCAGGATTGGATTCCCAGTGGTCGGGGTGTTAACCAGGCTCTTTTAATAGTTAGGTTTTTTGCTGCTGTAAGCACAATGCCCGGAAGATATCATGAATCTGGGTCACAAAGGCCTTATGGGAGTTGAAAAGGCAAGAATAGTTCCGCATTTAGTGTAACTGGCCTACCAAACAACTCCTTCAGTTCCTCCGACAGTGTCACGAAGAAGAGGCGCAGTACTGGACAGGACCACATGATGTGGGTATTGTGAACATGGGTTTTTCCATAGCACCTCCAGCAGGATGAATCCCTGGAGGCCAGATAGTGCACTGTAATGACTGGGCTGTGGAAGAATGTCACCTGGTGTTTCCATGAGTATTCCCTCTTACCCTAGAGGATATTTGGCTCGCCCTGTCCCAAACCTCTGTTGTTATTGAAGAGCCCAGTTCCTCCTGTCATTCCATGAGTACTTCATGTATAATATCCCTGGTTGATTCAACTAGAGCCTTATAAAGGGGGGAATCATGTGATCTGCCACCCCCATTCTCATGATGGCTATTAGGGAGGGAATGATCTTAGGGTGAGCCTCCAGGTTGCAATCACCTATAAGAAGGGAAGAAAAGTAATGTTTTAATTGTAGGAATCTGTAGAAGTCTGTTTGTCTCAGGCCAAACTCCATTTGGACCTCAGTAAAAGATTTTAGTACCATCATAAGTTGGTGAAGGTATCGTAGAGAGTGGTGTTTCCAGTTCCGGGAGGCCAGGTCCATGCGATCTGGGAGAAAGTGCTCTAGGAGTTGTATTGGGCATAAGAGTGAGAGAAAAGGGGACTAAATGCAATTATTTTGGATAGAGATCCAGGTCGAGACCTGGTGTCGGAGCCATGGGTTCAAGTTGGCTATTACTCCCAGATGTGGGTCAATATGGTACAGGGCTGTTATAAAATCTGTGTTAGGGAAAAGTGAGACTTCTGCCCATTGCAAAAGAGTGTAGGGGGGCTACTATGTGTCGCATGGCTATATATCGAAGGTGTGCTGCCTAGTCATAGAGCTGCAGCTGTGAGAGGGAGACACCACCTTTCTCTCTGGGAAGTGATAGCATTTATAGTTTGATCTGGGTGTGCTGTCAAGCCCAAAAAAATTGGGGAATTTCTTTATTCCACTTCTGGAAGGTTGTTTGGGATAGGGAGATCAGGACACTCTGAAATATGTATAATGCCCTGTCTAGAGTGACAATACGAATCACCTTCACTCTCTAGGTGAGGCCCAAGGGTAGTGTGAGTTAGCGTGTGAGGTCTTGCGTGAGCTGTGTCAATAAAGAAACATAATTATCCCCGAAGGCAGTGTCAGGTGATCTGGTCAGGTATATGCCCAGGTATTTTAATTTTTATAAGTTCGAAAGGAAGGGATAGTGTTGTTTAACTTCCTGTGGTGGGAGATAGTGGGAAGTCAGGGATTCAGTTTTAGCTGCATTCAGCATGTATTCTGATACTATACCAAAGGCTACCAGGATTTCAAACACAGCAGGATGTGACTGGTCTGCGTCATCCAGATACAGAAGCACATCATCTACATACAGTGTAATATGGTGCTCTTATCTGCCCAGCTGTATGCCTGAGAAGATCATGGCAGCTTGATGTAGACTGCTAAAAGAAAAGGGGAAAGAGGACATCTCTGTCTAGTTTTACAAAATGAGGGAAATCTGCACAGTGGTGGCCTGAGACCTTAACACATGTCCATGGGAATCATAGATACCTTGTAGCAGCTGGATGAGGGGACCGGGAATCCCAGCCTTCCCAGACAGTGTACAGGAAAGGCCAGGAAACCTGGTCAAATGCTTTCTTAACATTGAGGCTGAGGAGGACAGAGGGAGATCGGTGTCTCTGCATTTTGTGTATCATGTGCAGCATTCTTATATTGTCAGCTGCAGTCCTGGGTCAGACGAATCTGAATTGTTCAAGTCCCACAAGAGTGGGAAGAACCTTATCTAGCGTATGTGCAAGTAAGGCCATAAACTTCTTATAGTCAGCAATGAGTACAGAAATGGGACAATATGAGCCTCATAAAAGGGGGCTTTTATCTGGTTGCAGGATCACTGATATTGCTGCATGTGATCAAGCTGGGGGGGGGGCACCGCCAGACATAACTTCATTTACTTCCTGGAAGAACAGAGGAAGGATTTGTTCCTGTAGGCCCTTATAAAATTCTGCCCCATACCGATCCATATATGGGACTTTAATGGTCTTTGAGCATTTGATAGCATCATCATCAACCCTCTTGGCCAAGATAGGAGCAATTAAGTGAGCCCTCTGTTCCTCGGTCAGCTTAGGGAGAGTCTGAGATGCCAGGAAGAATGTAATGACCACCGAGGGCATGGCCTGTTCTGGGATGTAAAGGGACTGGTGATAAGAGCAGAAAGCTGGGGTGATGTCATGGAGCTTTGTAAGCCAGGCTCCAGTGGTTGGGTAGATCACAGCAGAGATCACCACTACGCGGTGTTGTTTATGGAGCTGATATTCCAACAACCATGAGGCTCTGGCTCCAACTTTATAGTATCATTGATGTAGGAAAGTCAGGCCAGTTTCAACTTGGTGAAGCCAGTGAGCATCTAGATCAACTTTCACCTGTTTCAGTTGGGAGATGACCAAGTTTCCCCCTGCTAGGAGGCCATCTGCAAAAAGTGCAGTGTGTCCTTCAGCTGTTGGAATTCCTGCTGCAGTTTAGTCCAGGCAGAGGTATACTCTATAATGTGTCTGTGTTGGACAGATTTTAATGTGTCCCATTGGACTGAGTGGGACACCTCCGAGGGGCACTGTCATATGGAATCTCCCCAACCTTATCCTGGAGGTAGTCCTTAAAGGCTAGTCCCCTCAGGTAGTATGAGTTAAGCCACCAGTGGGTATTATGCCATTCCACATCGAGATTTCAGTGGCTAATTACTGGGTCATGATCCGAGTAGGCGATACCCCCCCCAGCCTGCAATCAACCAGTCTCGACAGGTTTTCCACCTGAGTATAGCAGTGATCAATTTTGGAGTATATGCCATGCATCAAAGAATAATATGTGCAATTAAGTGTTTAGAGATGCAGGAAATGCCAGATCTCTGACCATCCCACCTCCTGGGTGAAGTTTTTGAACAGTTTATGAGATGCAGGCATTCTTGGTGAGGACGGGTTGGAGAAATTCCACCTAGGGATCGGGGCTGTATTGAAATCTTCAGCAAGGAGGAGAAGCCCTCTAATCAGAGTTGGAATCTGGTCTTGGAGTCTTTTAACTGTTGGGGAATTGGTCCCCAGTGGCAAGTATAGATTAGCCAGCACAACCTCAACATTATTAAGGTGGCCTTGCATGATGACCAACCTGCCATCTTGGTCTTCCCATCTCAGGCCTGCCAAAATAAAATATGGTGGGGGACGAGGATTGCAACTCACCTTTTCCTACCCCCATGGAATGAAGAGGAGAAAACACAGGAGAAACTGAATTTGGAGACCTTTCCATGCTATATGGAAGAGAGAGATGGGAGTCCTTTACATAGATGAGATCAGACTTTGTTTTCTTAATATGGGACATTATCCTTGACCATTTTATGGGGTTGATTAGCATTCAGCAAGAATAACTGTATACTTGAGACACCTCATTTCAGACTAGGAAAGCAGAGTGGCCAACCCCCAGCCCCTGCTCAGCCCCACCAATCAACTGGACGCCACACTGACTCATATTAAGGAAAATACACTCATATTGTAACTGGTAACCTAGTAACTTATTATCCAAGGTCTGTGGGAACAAGACTGGGACACTACATTGACCTAAACTAGGAGAAGGGGAACTTGAAAACAAACCCATGATAGGGCGTGCCAACTGGGCACCGCCAGATGAAAATAAGTAACCAAGGGCTTCCAAATGTATGGGTTTGGTTTTGGACACAGTTGGCAGGGTGGGTTCCCTGCCTGGAGGGTATGATTCTTGTGAGGGGCCTCCAGACATATCTGACTTCTAGGGAGGGGAATATGGGACGGACATCATGTCTCCACACCAACCAGGGAGCAACTAGTTTAGGATGTCCTGTAGGCTTAAAGGAATAGTAGTTAGAATGGGAAGAGGTAGAGAATCCCAGTGAGGTGAAAGGAAGAGACATACTTCAGACCCATGCCTAGTGGAACATTTCATGTACATATGGGGAGGGAGCAGCAGAAAGTGGATCCCCCAAGTTAGGTTGCAGGAGGGTGTCCAACCTTTGAGGGGTGGGCAGAATTGTTTTTCTAAGTCCATCAAGAACTGCTTTCCATTTATCAGAATGAATTCACTTATCTACAATTGCACAGTTTACTACCTTTTGGAAAGGGGCGCACTAGTTGGGGTGAATAGGAGATTAGAGAAGAATAGGAAAGGGCAGGCCTGCTGCATTATTTCATTCTTTCTTTCCTGGATTTGGGGTTGGATTGCATGTTTGATATGTAACTTTTCTTCATCTGAATAAATTTTGAAGCACATATAAGTTCAGGTTGGGGAAGTTTAGATATGTGCTGTAAATGTTTCGTTGCTTTGTACATTAAAAAAATGTCCCTACTCTTTTTGAGAGGTGCCATGGGATCTTTAACATCCACCTAAACAATCAGATAGGACCTCAGTTTAAGATGTCATCCAAAGAACGTCACCTCAGGAGTGCAGGTCCCAACCTCATGCTGCACTATAGTGTCAGTGTTTGGTTTTCAATCTAAGTTCCTGGAGTGGGACTTGAACCCACAACCTTCTGGCCTCAGAGGTGAATGTGCAATCTGCTGAGCCACTGACACTGACAGATTAGCAGCAATTGGGAAGTGAGAGAGTAGCATATCCTCAGAAAGGCTTCAATATGATACCAACAGAGCTATCAGCTTCAAGGCAAAAAGTGTCTCAGATTTTCATTGCATTTCATTCAAGCAGCAGGTCTTGTTAAGTGTCCTTGTGACATTCCCCACATGCCTCCATCTTGTTAAATCAAATTAATGTGCCTAATGTGTTTGGCATGCCTCACATGCTGCCAGCCTAAATGTATTTGCACATCTGTCTCTGAATATAATCACTTTGCAATCAATCTCTCATGAGATTGGATGTGTCAGTGGAGCGCTGCACCTCATCTGACTGATGTATTTTGCTGACAGGTAGATGACACACACTCTGATAGAGAATATCAGAAGGAAACCATCATTATTTTGTTACCTTCATCTTCTCCCTCCCCTGCATATGCCTGATAACTTTACTCTATTCCTTAGACGGAAACAACAAATCCCACAACAGAAAATCTTTGCCACAACTTTCCAGCAAAACTTTGCAGGATCTTTTTTTGTGGGGGGGGGGAGGGTGATATTGGCATTATGTTTGTATAAAAGCTAAATTATGCCAGACACCTCGAAACAGGAAGCAAGGCCCCTGCAAATACACTATTTATTCATGTATCCAAAGGGACCGTAAAATTACGAGTATCTGAAATATTGCCTTGAGGTCTTGCAAATAGTAGTTGAGCTGGGGACTGTGATGCAAAGGGTTTTTCCCATTTCTTCTCAGATGGGGTTCTGCCTCTGGTTTGACCCCTCAAGCCCATCACCCAGCTTCTTGTGGGTTTAAGGTCACAAGCAATTACGCTCCCATGACTTACCCCCCCATGGGAGCAGGTCCCCCTCTCACCCTCTGTATACAGGATCTTGTTCTCAGAGTGGGTCACATTGCTGGTGAGAGTCTGAGAGGGGTTGGACCCTCATTATGTTTCTCAATATTCTCCCATTTTCTCCCCTGGACACTGACATAAGAGCACATGCAAGCTTAGGTACATCAAGAATGCTGAGAGTGTTGCTGTCAGCGTTAATACTCCCATGAACCACTCCAGGTGCACTGCTGTGAACAACCAGAGCACCAGAGCAGGCTACCCTCACTCACTCCTTGAAGCAGGAGACTGTCCTCTGGGTTGCTAAGTCCTCCTGCCCCCAGCCAGCCCCCAATGTCCCTGACTCACACCAGAAGCCAGGTCACTAGCAGCGAGAGCAGTAACACTAACGCTGCACTGATGGGCCAGCCTAGATGTGAAGGGTTTGTTTTAAAAATGGGATGCAAAGATTAGTTTTATAAGTTAGTTTTATGATCCCTTGCTGCTCCAAAGCTTTTTTGTTCAGTAAATGAAATGAAGGCAGTCATTAGCATGCAATTGACTGACCAAGGAGTGCTATAGTGTTAAATGGAATTTTTAATATAAATGTAAATTTGGGCATGTGTAAGGTTGTCTAACAACCTCAGTGTATTGTTTTGTGTGTTTATATTCAGATAATTTTAATTTTTCTTTATTGCGGGTCCCACATTAATGCAGCCTTTTAGCCACTCCATATTCATTTTTTAATTACTTGGAATTTAATGGTGTCAGCTGAGCTGAAGTCTACAATGAAGATTTTCATTCAGGGCTTTTGCTCAGCTAATGCCATTGAGTTCGGGAACTGCACACAGCTATTGCTAAAAAAAAAAAATCCTATTGAAATATCTGCAGAACATCAACCTGTGGCATAATTCCTAAATAAAATGTATACAGAGTTATATGTAGAAATGACTGAATTTTGAAGAAAAATGTTGTTTGTCAACATAAGTTTATCAAGAATACTTCACTGTAGGTTTTTCATCATGTCATTATCCTCCTGTTCCTCCCAACCGACCCACTTTCTGATGGTGACCCCCAGCCCTGTCATACACCTTATCCAGGACTTCCCTGACAATGGGCTGAGTGGTCCTTATCTGCCGGTTAATTCTATGTTTCTATCTTGGGGAAAGGGAGGTGGGGTGAATGGACTGGAGATCAAGTAGGATCTGCAGTGATACTATAGGCAGGGGAAAATGGGCAGACTAGGTGGGCCAAGCAGTCCTTATCTGCTGGCAAATTCTATGTTTTTATGTTTGTGCCCATCTGTTTCTGTACCTCGGTGGTTGAGTGGGTGCAAAGGTTGGTGGGGCAGAGCCTGTAGGGTCACCATTGCCATCCTGTTGGCTAAGGAACTAGACGTGATTGGTGCATTATAGTGCAGAAAACACATCAAAAGGAACATATCAAAGCAGAATGCATTATGATATACAAAACACCTACAATCCATCATGCGAGCATTTCTCAACCCTCTCTATTTGAGGAACTAATTGTATTGCGTTAGACGTAATATAACATCTTTATTTTAAAGAGTTCAGAAATGGGTAATTGTGATAATTTGGCTCCCTTGTCAGCTACAAATTGATTACCATTACTCAGTTGTACAGCTTCCACGCCATGGGTATGTTCTCCAACTGGGAATAGTTCTGTGGAACAAACAGTGATAATGCTATAATAATTACTGGGTCTTCCTTTTTCACATTGGGAAACCGTGGCATAATTCACCATTATAAGGGGGCATTTATAACGGTGAACACATGCCAGGTTTCCCCCGCACTGCTCAAGCACCCTCTGAAGCGCTTCCTCCCCAACTACTGGCCTCATCGTCTTTCCTTCTGACACGGAACCGCTACTCAGACTCAGCAGTAAGAAGTGGGCAGAAAAAATTCAAGAAATGATGGAATAAAAAATACAATTTTGATTCCACACATAAATTAATTACAAAAGTTTAAATAAATGAAAGTGACTGCAGACCACGCGCTCGCACCTAAGCGGATCATGGTCACACAAGAACGTCTTTTTTATTTTATATAATTGCTGTGTTGAAAAAGGAAAACCCAGCAATTATATAAAATAAAATATGGGGTGGTGTGTGTAAATTTGAAGTTTACACACATCTGAGGGGTTGGATGCTTTCACAAACCCCTCGAGCTTCGCTCTCGCTCTCGGAGTTTATGTAGCATCTAACCCCTCGGGTGTGTGTAAACTTCTCGTTACCCCATACTTTATTCTATATATAGTAATTCTTCTAATAATGGTGCAATGGGGTGCAATGGGGGACCTGGAAAAGTCAGGGTGCCTGGACGATAGACAGCATGGATTCGTCCCGGAGAAATCGTGTCAGACAAACCTTGTGGAGTTCTATGACTGGGTGACAAGTGCCTTGGACCTGGGTAGACCAGTGGACATCCTCTTTCTAGACTTCAGCAAGGCATTTGACTCTGTTCCTCATGAGGGCCTGTTGGATAAGCTGGGAGAAATGGGAGTGGGGAACCAGATGATCAGATGGATAGGCAGTTGGCTCCAGGACCGGACCCAGAGGGTCGTAGTTGGCGGGATAGTCTTGGGAGTGGGTCCCAAGATGACAGCCTGGGTAAAGAATTGGCTGGAGAATAGGACACAGAGAGTAATAGTAAATGGAGTCCGCTCTGAAAAAAGGGGGTTAGCAGTGGGGTACCACAGGGTTCAGTATTAGGACCGGTCCTCTTCAATGTCTTTATAAGTGACATTGCAGAGGGACTGAAGGAAAGTATGTCTCTTGCAGATGACACAAAGATCTGCAACAGAGTTGATGCACAAGGTGGGAGGATGAGAAGGACTTGGCAAGGTTAGAGGAATGGTCAAATGTATGGCAGCTTAGATTCAATGCTAAGAAGTGCAAGGTAATGCACCTGGGAAACAAAACCCAGGGAAGAGTACACAATGGGGGTGAGATACTAACAACAACAAAAATGGAAAGGGACCTGGGGGTAGTCATATCAGATGACCTAAAGGTGGGAAAGCAATGTGAGAGGGCAGCAAGGAGGGCTGGGGGGATACTGGGATGCATAGGGAGAGGCATCACCAGTAGAAAACAAGAAGTTATTATCCCTCTGTACAGACAGCTGGTGAGACCACATCTGGAGTACTGTGTGCAGTTCTGGAGACCCAATCTCCGCAAAGACATAGACAGGATGGAAGCTGTCCAGAGGAGGGTATTCAAATGGTGCAGGGTCTGCACCGAAGACATATGAAGAGAGACTTAAGAAGCTTAATATGTATAGCCTCGAGGAAAGGAGGGAGGAGGACATGATAGAAACTTCAAGTACCTTAAGGAATCAACAAAGTCCAAGAGGGTAGCATCTTTCAAAAAGAGGTGTGCAAGAACAAGGGGGCACAATTTGAAGATAGAAGGGGGCGGCTCAGAGGTAATTTAAGGAAGTATTTTTTCACAGAGAGGGTTGTGGATGTATGGAACAGCCTTCCAGAGGAGGTTGTGGAGTCAAAAACAGTGGTGGAATTCAAGCATGCATGGGACAGTCATAAGGCAATTCTAGGGGGTGGGGGTAGGAAGAAGTAGGCTGCTGGTTAACTAGGATCTGCAGCTTATCCATCAGGTAGGGAAACGGGCAGACTGGGTGGGCCAAGCGGTCCTTATCTGCCGTCAAATTCTATGTTTCTATCCCCAAGAAGGGCAATTAGTGGGGTCCCACAGGGATCAGTCCTTGGGCCCCTCCTGTTCAACGCCTACGTCTCTGACATAAGGACAGGTATCAGGAGTGAGATGAGTCTCTTTGCGGATGACTCAAAACTGGGGGCAGTGGTGGATGGGGAGGAGGGGAGGGTGGCCCTACAGGGGGGCCTGGAGGCTCTGGAAAGATGGTCTAGAAAGTGGAAGCTGAGGTTCAATGCAGGGAAATGCAAGGTACTGCACCTGGGGGCCAGAAACCTGGGCCGAGTGTACACCCTGGGGGATGCTATAAGTCTCGATAACTGAGAGGGACCTGGGGGTGGTGGTGGATGTCAAGATGAGCAACTCAGAGACTTGTAGGAGGGCAGCAGCCAAGGCCAACAGGATGCTGGGATGCATCGCTAGGGGGATCACCTCCAGAAGGAGGGAAGTGATACTCCCTCTGTGTAACTGCTTGGTGAGGCTGCACCTAGAGTACTGAGTGCAGTTTTGGAGGCCACACTTAAAGAGAGACATTAAAGTCCTGGAGAGGGTCCAGAGGAGGGCAACCAAAATGATTTGGGGCTTGGGGGACAGGACCTATGAGGAGAGGCTCGAAGAGCTAAATATGTACACATTGGAAGAGAGAAGGGACCGGGGGGACATGAAAGAGGTCTTCTGGTACATGAAGGGGGTAAACAGAGGAGGAGCAGTCAGGGTGCTTCGAAGGAAGGAGGAGGAGGAGGCCACTAGATGGCATGTGTGGAAGCTGGAGGGGGGAAGATTCAGGGGAGAAAGGAGGAGGTGCTACTTCACTGAGAGGGTGGTGGAGCCATGGAATGCACTGCCTAGGGGGCTAGTGGAGGTAGAGATGATGGAGGGGTTCAAGAGGGGGTGGGACAGCTACAGGGGAAGGGTTCTGGAAGCAAAATCCAATGCAGTGAGAATATCTGGAACTGGGAAGGGAGAAGCCAGAGAAGGTGAGGAGGGGCAGCAAGGTCAGCTCCCAGGGTGGGGGCTGACCAATACAGCAGACGCGAAAGACTGTTAGGCCTATTCTGCTGGCATTTTAGTATGTCAGTATGTTAGTATGATGATAGAAGGCAAAGGCAACTATCACTGGTGAAAGATTTCCATTATGTCGTTATTTTTTATCTGTTAATCCTTAATGAAGGGTGTGTAAACTAGTACACTGAAGCAATGGCAATAAACTAAAGCATGGGATATGGTACAATATTTAAATAGGTACCTTGAGGAGGCAGTATAGTGCAGTGGTCTAAGGCTCTGAACTGCAAATTTGGTGATATCTAGCAAACCAGACCTGGGTTTGAATTCCACAGCTTCCACTTGCATACAGTGTAACTCTGAGCAAGTCATTTCACCTCCTTGTGCTCCCAGGTCGCTCCTGTAAAAAAGCTTTCAGCTTAGTGTGCTATATCTGGTTAAACAACTAAAAATAAGAGAAAAATAAGCTTAAATCAATATAAAGGGTTTGGCAAGCTCAACCCTTGCATTTACAATGCATCTTAGTAAAATCTGTAGGGAGGCACCTGGTGTATGACCAGACAAAAACATATAGTTAAGGGACCAGAGCTCCCCCATTTTGCTGCTTCAAAGCCTACAATTTTTAAAAAGCAACTCCAATGTTCTTACTTATCATACATTTTGGAAGGGTTCTTGGTCTCATCCAGCTGAATTTTGCTTAAGCTTGATCACTTTGGCAAAGTGACCACCTTCATCAGTCAGGAAAAAAGCATCACATTTAGCTTGCCTTACAGAGCTGAGGCTCCCCAGCTTTCTCTATATTTTTTTGTTGAGAAGCCACTCTACTGACTTTATTACTTATGCAGTGGCATATAGTCAAGGTACCAGAGTTCCCACCCCCTTTTGCTGCTTCAAAGGCTGCAGTTTTTTTTTTTAAAGTAACTCCAATGTTCTTACTTGTCATACATTTCAGCGGGGTTCTTGGTCTCATCATCCAGCTGAATTATGATTAAAGCAAATTTCCAACTTACCAGATGGCAGCTACCACTCACATAGTGTGGTAGCTGCCCTCGACAATAGTCATTCTAGCTAAGATTGAACACATTTCTTCAGACCATATTTTTGTTAATTCACTCATGATGAGTTTTTTTGATGGGCTGCCCATTCATTCTCACAGCACCAGTCCTGCTGACATGCCCCCATGCTCAAGGGCATAATAACGTGTGGCCAGGGAGAACGCAGGGGGCACACCCTATTAAAATGAATGGGGCTCAATTTCGCTTCTGTTTTTAAGCTAAAAAATGGTCACATGGAGATTAATGAAGGACACTGCTTGACTAACAAGGGCCATGTAAGAGAGAGACAAAATGGCAGCCCCCACAAAGACCTACAGAACAGGGGCTGCTGGGTTAAAATGTATCCAGCACTTTAATTTGTCCAGGAAAATGGTAGCCAATGGAAGGAGGGCTGTCTGAGAGCTATAAATAGAATTGTTTTGCCACCCAAAAGGGGAGTCTTCGAGAGGACCTGCAGTGTGGTTGTGAGGGAACAGGCAGTGTGGGCTTCTGAGCCCAAATCCCTGCATTTCTGCTCCTCCTGATTTTTGGCCGTCGACCTAAAAGAAAAGGTAACAAGTTGTGTGCAGGAGGAATAGAGACTGAGCTGTGCTGCTGAAAGTAAAAATTTGCTCCCTGTTGGACCAAACTGTTGGGCAATATTTCTGAGTCTGAAAGATTGTTTGACCTGTAGTTACCGACTGAGCTGCTGTGCCCCCTCAGCAGAGAAAGTGTTTGGTGAAGTGGAAAATCTGGCAAGGGGAGAGGCTATGCGAGCTGAGGCAAGTGACTGTGAGAGGGGGCCCAGCACTGCTGTGCAGACATAAATCCTGAGGGAGAGGCTGGGAAGTTCAGTGACTGTGAGAAACCCAGTTGCTCTGTGTGTGTGTCCTGAGGATGAAACTGAGGGGCCTTGGGGACTCAGCCTTGTATTGTTCCTGGCTGAAGAAGAAGGATCTGTAAATCACGGGGGAAGACATTGACATAGCCTGTTTGTGTGAAAACAGTCAACAAAGGTCCATAGGTGAAAGCTGGCAAGGTCAGGCAGGTGAAGACCAGCATGTCCAAACTTTTTTCAAGCTTCAAGACCTGCAACCTGTGGTGCACCACCATCTGGAACCCTACATGGTGCCGTACAACTCAGATTGCTACAAGTCCCCCTGTGCAAACTGCATAACTGAGTACCACAAGTTGTGGCTTGGGGAGCTTATTATCTAGCTAGCTAGTTAGGTGTCAGGGGGTAAACCCCAAAAAGAACTGTGAGTAACGTCAAAGTTTTGCCAAGACAAAGAGTTAAAGGTTGAAAGTGCTTAACAGATCTTACTTCGAAAGGGTTCCTGCAGTAGGTCTTCACATATAGGACTGCGCCCCCTGGTGTCAGGTTCCAACAGCAAACTTGTAGATAGTAATCATCAGCGGGGACCGCCCCCAACCTCAGGTGATGTGACATCAACCCAACTATATAAGGGGTGGTCCAGAGTCCACCCTTCAGTTCTTTCCTGCCATCACCTCAGTTCATTTGGCTCATGAGGTAGAACAGCGATCTAACGCCCGTACACCAGTACGAAGTTTTCTTCAAACTGTAATTGTTTTTACTTAATTCTTTTCGAAGACTGATGTCGACTCAGCCAAAGAAGAAGAAGTGTTCTAAGTGAGAAGCCCAAATCCTGCACAGGGATGACCATTCCTGCTGCCTCTTGTGTCTAGGCCCCAAGCACAACTCCGACGAGTGTGCCATCTTCCAGGCCTTCAACCAAGCAACTAGAACCCAGCGCAAGTGAACCCTTGAGGCTCACCTCCTTACCCGATGGTTGGCGTCAATGGAAAAGAGCTCCAGGAGTTGAGGGAAAGGTTGTCATCGCCAACCCTGAGAAAAAAAGAAGAGCAAGGAGAAGCGCTGGGACAGGAGTCTGTTGCCATGTGGGATGCCTGCTACAAAAACTGTGAGTATTACTTCTGGTACCCTGTCTGCCTCTTTGGGCAGGGCACCTTCTCCCCCTCCTGCCAAGGTGAGCGGGCAGCTGGGGGTCGCCTCTCTTAAGGTTACAGTTCAGCCTCCTCTCAGCTCTGCTGATAAGTCACCCATCGACTCTATCGATGGGCGCATGGATCCCACCGATAAGTCTAGTGGTGGTCCTCTGGCCTCCTCTAGCCAGGTGAGGTCCAATAAGTCAGATGGCAGATCCTCCATCACCCACCCGGTCCCTTCCATTCTCCCATTGTGCTCCAGTTTGGCCCCCAATGCTGGACAGAGTGAGCTACAGAGTGATCCTTCATCCCTCCGGGTTCTTTGACCAAGGCATTTGCCATCCGATCCTGTCTTCCCCTTCCATCAGGATTGTTTCATGACCTTTCGTTGGGGTCCCTACCGGAACTTCCCCCTTCACCAGGTCTTTTGCCACCTCCAGACAGGAGTCCTTCACCAGCTGGGGATCCTTTCATGGAGCCTCCTTCCTCACGACCTTCAGGGCCCTTCTGGATACCTCACCACCTAGTGGCCCTTTGGCATCGCCCCTGGTAGGTCCAGAACCTCCAGGCAGTCTCCCAGGGCCAGACCCCCTTGTTCCGCCACCGTGCATCCCGCCGTCAGCTTCTCTGTACCCGATGCCAGGCATTTGTACCTCCGACGCCAGGATACCCAATGCCAGGATACCCTGGGTACTCTTACTATGCACCAGGATTGCCAGGTTATCAATACCCGTCATGGCAATACCCACAGTACCCGAGTTACTCGGGCTTTCAGCCTCCTCCACCTCCTGTGCCAGACCGTGAGTTGGCACCTTCCTGGTGGCAGGACACCAGAACCCAGCTCCAAACGGAGATTAGGCAATCAGTAGGGGACATTCCCCTGCCTAGGGCCCCTCCTCCACTGATGCCCTCCAGACGGGCAGGGGGTTCTCTACCTGTTGGCTCATCAGGGGTAGATCCTTCCATCCCCAGCAGTTCTGAGCCTTCCAACTTGGAATCTGATTCCGACCCTTCGGACCCTCAGTCTCCTGTTGAGGTACCTCCCAAGGAGTCCCCAAAATCTCCTCCAGAGGATCCTTCCTTTGAGGACCTCTTACATATGATTCAGGCAGCAGGAGGCTGGCCTTCTAAAGAAGTGGATCCTCAGCGTAAGAGACTGGCGGAACACCAGGATCTAGCCACAACAGATCCCCTGCCCATCCCCCCCGGATGGGTCCTCACAAGGATCTGGTGACCACTATATGGCAGCAGATGTCATCTATCCCTGCTGTCTCCAGAAAGGCAGATCACACCTACTACCCCCCCGGAAGGGATCCAACATCTCACCACTCATCCTAAAGCTGATTCTGTGATGATTACTACAGTTCATAACTGGTCAGTTCAACCAAAACATTTGAGTTCATCGCCTCCTGACAAGGACTATCAGCAGTTGGACCAGTTTGGCCAGAAGATTTATTCCTCTTCCTCTTGTGCCATCCGGTCCCTCAACTATGTCTCGCACATGGTTGCATTCCAGAAGGCCTCTCTCTCCGATCTGGAGAGGGACCTTCAGGAGGTCCAGGATGAGACACTCCGGAACAAACTACTGGACAAGGTCAGAATGGGAAAGTCCTCCTGTCATCATGCTTTACATGCAATGTACGACTCAGTGGACTCAGTGGCTAGAGCGGCAGCCATGGGGATCTGCCTCCGTCGCCTTTCTTGGCTCCGGATAGCAGCTTTGGCACAAAACGTCCAGTCCTCTCTTTTGGATGCCCCTTTTAATGGTTCAGTCCTCTTCTGTGGCGAAGCTAAAGAAATTATTACCAGGCTGCAGGAGAGCGGACATTCCCTTCAGGATGTATGCTAAATGTACCAGACGGGACAGAAAAAGCAGCCTTTTCATCACCAAAGGAGATGGAATAAAAACCAGGGTAAGCGACCAGCCCCTGATTCAGGAGCCCAAACCCCCCAGGCCAAATTCCCTAAACCAGCCTCCAGGGCAAAAGCTCCCCTCCCCTCCCCTTAGCATCCTGACTCCTTTCCCCTCCTTCCGCTACCTCCACTAGTCAAGGAGGAACTGGTGGGAGGAAGGTTTGGCCTCCACCTGGAGGGGTGGAGGTTCGACACCACAGAATCTTGGGTGTTACAACTCATCCAGCGAGGTCACTTGATAGAGTTTTCTGAGATCCCCGCCCCTCTTCCTCCGGGATGGTCTTCCTATCCAAGAGATCAGATCCCCATTGTCTTCCAAGAAATTCAGGCCCTTCTGTTAAAAGAGGCCATAGAACCCATCCCTCAGAACCAGCTAGGAAGGGGATTTTACTCCCACTTCTTCCTAGTTCCAAAGAAGATGGGCAATCTGAGACCAATCCTAGACCTCAGCATGCTCAACCTCTTCGTCAAGTACAAGAGGTTTCACATGCTGAACCTTCAGGGGCTTCTTCCCCTGCTCCAGACAAATTCTTGGTTGTGTTCCCTGGACATGCAGGATGCTTACCTGCATATCCCTATCCTCCCAGCCCACTGCTGCTTCCTCCATTTTACTTTTCAGGAGAACCATTTTCAATTCTGAGCACTTCTCTTTGGCCTTTCCTCGGCCCCTCGGGTGTTCACGAAGTGTTTAGCGGTGGTTGCAGCTTTTCTTCTCCGCCAGGGCATTTATGTTTTCCCGTACCTGGATGACTGGCTCTTCGCAGCACCCTCTCCGTCCAGCCTGAAAGAGTCTCTTTCTTTCATTCTGAACTTGTTTACTCTTCCCGGTATCATGGTCAACCTGCACAAATACCAGCTAGTACCCTGTCAATGGCTGCAATTTATTGGAGCAGTACTAGACACAGTTCAGAGCAAGGCTTTTCTGCAGTCGGATAGAGCCGAGACCCTAGCAGGCTTGTTGGATCCCAGCACATGCTGTGCTTCATCTCTTGAGACTGATGGCAGTGGCCATTTCCACAGTGCCTCTGCCAGACTTCACATGAGGGTCACCCAATGATCTCTTCGAGTCCAATGAGATCAGAGGACGGATGACATGAACCAGAATGTCATGATCTCCAACAGCCTACAGAGAGATCTTCGCTGGTGGCAAGATCTCTCCAAACTTTCAAGGGGAGCCCCCTTTCATTTCCCTGTCCCAACTCAAATCTTAACCACGGATGCCTCAGACTTAGGCTGGGGAGTCCATCTGGGGGTGCACAAGACACAAGGGTCTTGGTCCGACCAGGAGCTAATGCTTCACATCAACGTTCTGGAGACCAGGGTAGTTCTGTAAGCCCTTCAGGTGTTCCAGTCACTTCTGGTACTGGGATCAGTTCTTGTCCAGATGGACAACATGTCCACTGTCTGGTACATCAACAAACAGGGAGGAACTTACTCGTACCTCTCTGCAAAGAAGCAATGAAGGTCTGGTACTGGGTGATTCAGCACAGCCTTTTTCTGACAGCAGTCCACGTTCCAGGCATAAGCAACATTCTGGCAGACAGTCTCAGCTGATCAGTAGCCAGGGCTCATGAATGGGAGCTAAAGCTAGAGGTGGTCGAAGACCTCTTTCTTCAATGGAGTCATCCAGAGATAGATCTGTTTTCCTCCCCATTCAACACAAAACTGTCCAGCTTTTGCTCGCTCATTCCCGGGCATGGTGCTTTTTAGCAAGACGCACTGTCTCTCTCTTGGACAGGGAGATTTCTTTACACTTTTCCTCAATTTCCTCTCATTCAGAAGGTTCTGGTGAAAGTTCAGGAGGAAGGAGCACATTTGATTCTAATCGCTCATCTCTGGCCATGCCAGATTTAGTTCCCTCTTTTACAACACCTGGCACTAGAACCTCCAGTTCCCTTACCATTAACCCACAACCTTCTGACTCAGGAGCAGGGCACCCGGGTGCATCCGAGCCTTCAGTCTCTCCACCTTCATGCATGGCACCTGTGGTTGTAGCGGCCTCTCACTACGGTGTCTCTTTACAGGTTGCACATATCTTGGTGGAAGCCAGAAAACCTTCTACCAGATCCACCTATGCCATGAAGTGGAAAAGATTCTCAATCTGGGCCCTAGCAAGGCGCTGGGACCCCTTTTCATGCTCAGCAGCCCAGGTGTTGGAGTACCTTGCACATTTATCAGTGATGGGCCTTAGCTGCTCCTCTATTAAGGTCCATCTCTCTGCAGTGCCGGTCTGCCACCTCATGGTGTAGGGCAAAACCTTGGCTCAACAGGAGGTTGCCAAAACCTTTCTGAAAGGCATCATCCACTTAAAACCTCCGATCTGGAATCCTTGCCCCCCAGGACCTGAATTTCAAGCTGGAAAAGCTGACTTTACCACCTTTTGAACCAGCCTCTAACTGTGACATGCGCTTCCTTTCTTGGAAGACTCAGTTTCTAGTCGCACTCACTTCCGCCAGAAGGGTTTCAGAACTTCAGGCATTTGTCTGCAAAGAACACTATTTGATCTTCCATAGGGACAGAGTAGTCCTTCGGACTAACCCTTCCTTTCTCCCCAAGGTAGTTTCAGAAACCACACTTAATCAGAGTGTCGAGCTGCCCGTCTACTATCCCCAGCATTCTAACAGGGGGGAATACCTCCTGCACACTCTTGTTGTGCACAGAATTCTGGGGTATTAAACAAATCGGACTAAAGAGGTTCGTAAATCCAATCAGCTCTTTGTAGCCTTTGCTCCCCAGTGGCAGGGCAAGACTATTTCCAAACAGACCATTTCTAGGTGGTTGGCTAACTGCATCCACTTCACTTACCAAAAACACAGGAAGATCCTTCAGGGGCAGCTAAGGGTCACTCCACTAGGGGTGTTGCAACTTCTACTGCATTTTTCAGGAATGTGCCTCCTGCAGAAATCTGTGCAGCGGCCACGTGGTTGTCTGTTCACACCTTCACTAGGCATTACAGTCTAGACATTGCCTCTAGGCACAGAATTGGCTTTGGCATTGCAGTTTTGCAAGGCCTCTTGTCGTAACTTCCTCCCAGATGTACCTCCATATTATTTATTTTGGGACCTACATTTTAGGCATAGATCATAATAAGGATGTAAAATAAATCAATTAGGGTAACCATAAGACAGCTGAGGACAGTAAAGACATCAAGGTTCATAGCCACCTAGACAAACGTATTGCATGGGAGAACATTAGTGTAGTACTAAGGGTCAGACCCGACAGCCTGCAGTGGGACAAAGCAAATTAAGAGCATTTGCATTGGCCAGAGGCTAGGAGGGGGTGAACAGCGAGTTTCTGAATTCTCAATGGGAGGATGACATTTTCACCATAAGGGGGAGTGAGTTCCAGAATTTGGGAGCAAAATGGTCAAATGCCTGTTCACCCATTTTTGTCATGCAAGGTCTAGTGGAGAGCATGGGGACAGAGGAAGACCTGAGGGTACGGGTGTGTGAGGCAGGAGTCAGGAGGTTGGCAAGATAGACAGGGCAGGGAGGTCTAGACAGGGGAGTCGATAAAGCAGTAGGCTCGAATATCCTTAGGTGACAGCCAATTTAAGCCAGCGTAAAGGAGACAATGATGGGTAAGATGTGGGGCAGTTAAGGCAAATCTACAGATGTTGTTGTAGACAGTGTCCCATTTGTGGAGTGTAGCAGAGTTTGCAGCAAAGAGGAGGGGCAGAGCATATTGGAGCTGGGGTAAGAGAATACCTCTCACAACAGAAAGTCTAGCTGAAGGAGTGAGGGAGTGGCGCACGCGATAAGCTCCGCCAATTTTAGCATTGATGGCATGGCACACCATATTGACATGTTGAGACAGGTCAAGTGTGGGATCCAAAGTGACCCCAAGGTACTTGAAGGACTCAGTGTTTGAGATGAGGGAGCCATCAAGGCATTGAACCCGGAGCCTGTTTGCAGGGGCAGACAGTTTCTTAGAGGATCCGAATAGCATAGCACAGGTTTTTTTCTAGGTTCAGGACTTGGTGGTTGCTAGAGAGCCAGGTCTGCAGGAATTGGAAGTCATTAGTGAGAGTGGAGTTGATGGCAGCAACCGATTTTGACCCAGAGTAGAGAACACAGTCATCTGGCATATAAGAGTGCAGCTATGCCAGGACATGGTGGGAATATCATTTAGAAGAGGGAGAAGAGTAGAGGTCCAAGAGTGGATCCTGGGGAACTCCACGGAGATGTTTAGGGGAGGAAAGGGCCTTGTGAAATGCTACTACCTGAGTCCGATTGTCAAGATAGCTATGGAACCAGGAGAGGGCTTGGTCAGATGCTCCAATGGATTGGAGCTTTTTAGCATGAGAGGATGGTGTACCATGTCAAGGCTTTAGACAGGTCGATAAAGACGGCCCAGTGAGTAGGCCACGGTCCATATTATTTCTGATGTCATTTGTAAGTTGTGTAAGTGCAGAGGTGGTACTGTGACGGGCCGGAAACCATGTTGGCACGGGGTTTGAAGATTAAACATGTCAAGGTGAGCAGCAAGCTGGCGGTGGACTATTTTTCAAGCAGGTTACTGGAAGTGGGCAGAAGAGATATAGGGGCGGTAGTTGGACATGAGTTTGACATCACCCTTTTGTGTATAGGGATGGTTCTGGCAGTTTTCCAGGTGGATGGGACAGTAGATTTATCAATCGAGAGGTTAAAAAGCCAGGTGATAGGTCTGGTCAGCTAAGGTGCATACTGCTTAAGTATGCAAGGATGGATGCCCTCAGACCTTGACCCCGCATGCCAGAAGGAGTTAGAAGCTAAGTAACTTCAAGGCAAGGTGTGAGCCAGAACGAAGGGAGGCTAGGAGGAGAAGAGGGACAGTCAGGTTGAGGGCTAGTTAGAGTAGCAACTGGTGGAGAGGAAAAGGGCATTGAAGGCGTTGGCAATGGTGTCATGGTTGGTGCAGTGAACACCTTGAATGTTCATGTCAGCTGGATTCTGTGGCTTGTCGTCACCGAGAATGTCCTTAATTTTGGACCAGTACCCATGATTTTGTAGAGGATGTTATTAGTAGGTTCCTATAGTAGGTGCTTAGTAATAATGAATTTGTCTTTGCAGTTATTACGTAATGCACGATAGTCTTCAAAGTCTGCACAGAGGTGGGAGATCTTCCACCTGGACCAAAGTTTGTCCTTAGATTTGAGAAGTTGAAGCAGGGGGCGTTACCAGCTATGGTTACTTTCCCTGCCATCCTAAGTGTGGTGACCGGATGTGAAGGTTTTGAAGAGAGAGGAGGACGGAGTTGAAATATTCTGTGGCTATGTTAATGTCCTCTGTTTGGTAGAGAGGGACCAGTCAACCTGGTTAAGGTCAGTTAAGAAGTCCTCATGACTTAGGCGGGAGAGATTAGGAAAGGTTACAGTTTTAGCAGGAAGGGAGGAATGACAGTGTTCCAGACACAGTAGATAGGATAGTGGTCACTAATTGGTCAGGTAGCACACGGCTGAGGCAACATATTCTGTCCTGTTAGTAAGTATCCAGTCAAGGAGGGTGGCACAGTTGCTCCCATGTGAGACCCTTGTGGGTTCATGTATGAGCTGGGATAGATTTGCCTTGCTAGCTAAGGAGGATAGGTTAGCTGAGTTTTCTCGGACCAGTCAAGGTTAAAATCACCAAGGCAGATAATGTCATTCTTGCCTGTAACAGAAGGCAGAAACCCTAGGAGTTCAGTGATGCCTTGTGTAGCATTTTTTGAGGGGATATAAGTACAAAAAATATGGAGTTTCTTTACACCCCCAAGAAGCAGTAGAGAGTGTAGGATTTCACAGTTTGGTAGGAGGGGATCCTGCAGAAGGGTAATGTTTAGGTGAGTTTTGAAGTAGAGGGCAAGGCCACCTCCCCTTTTAGTGCCAGGACAGTCGATACGAAACATGTTGTATCCAGGAAAGTGGTACTGAGAGTCAAGCACTGTGGGCTTAAGCCAGGTTTCTGTGATGGCGAGGACATCTGGGACGTTAGTATAGATCCAAGCCTGGAGGTCAGGGAGGTTGGCCGTAAGGCTCCTAGCATTCAGGTGGGCTAAAGTTAGTCCATCGGTTTTAGGGAGAGTGGTGGCCGGGGGGGGCAAGGTTATGAAGGGAGGCAGAGATGGACCAGGGTTGATCTCAATGTCGCCGGATAGTATAAGAGATAGGGTTAGTAACCATAGCGGGGTGATGAGGTATGCCCTGATAGAGATGCAGGGTGGCAGCTTCAGATGAAGGTGAAGGTATATGACTATTGGGCTAATACGCTTGCTGATGAGAGCAGAGGGGGGTAGAGGTAGTGGAGTGGCAGTAGCAAGCATGTTGGAGTAGTAGAAGTCAAACTGAGTATAAGTATTGGCAGAAGCTGTTGATGTGTTCAAGCAGTAAAGCTCAAAGAGGATAGGAAGGCAAAGTATTCCCATGAGGAGCTAGGAGGGGAGGAGGGGACATTTTTGACTAGAGAAAGGAGTGAGGTAGAGAGGAAAGAGACAGCAGAGGGCTCCTTTAATATAAATCACCAAGTGAAAACAGCTACTAGAGAGCAGTAAAATGTGACAAGTGAGGTATTGGGGAGCAAATTGTTCAACTTAATCAGGCTCCCTCTAGTGGAAAACAATATAGAGCTAATGGAGATCAAGGTAGAAATTACCTGGTGTGTCTCGAGTGCAGTGACTCTAAGCTTTTAAATACAGTTACAGGCAAATGCAAATAGTTTTAGCTGGTTCGTTTTAAAAGTTTCAAAATCAGGCACAAAAGTAACAGTTCTGTTCCATTTGAGCCTGGGCAGCAACTGAGTGCTACTCTGGCGGGATTCATGCGCTGAGCAGGGAGCTTGTGGCCATTTCAGAAAAGGCGCCAGATGATTGCTATTGTGTGGGAAATTGTTATGCGTGTGAGAGCCGTCGGGGGGAAGCCTACTTATTTTCCTGGGGGGGTGGAAACCTGTTCTTTGCCCACAGGTACCTCTTGCCACTTACTGCGGGTGGAGACTCTGTGCCATATTTGCTGACCACTGTGGAACCCAGGCTGGTCCCCTCAGAGGTGTGTAACGAGTTGACCCAAGGGCCTCGGAGCAGCCTAGGTGAGTCAAAGGGCTGTTACATGTCTAACTGTGAGCACGTTCCAGACGTGAAAGTGGAAATGCCACTTACAGGTAGTGACCATTACACAGTGTGGTCCCAGCTGGACATGGGCAGAGGGATGATCAGAGTTTGGTAGGAATGGAGAAATTCTAGTGGGTCACCTTGCTAGGATCAGAAGGGAAATGGATGTAGAACAGAAATGAGCCATTGTAAAGTGTAGCATATATATGTACTTACCACAAGAAGTACTCAGGTAGCCATAACTGTTGTAGTTCATTCCTGTCAGTATTAAAATCCTACTGTGCAGTTCCTGTCATGCTCAGTGGGGCACTGGGTGGGTAGTGTGTTCAGTCAGACAAAAAAAGATGGCTGCAAGCAACCTCCTCTGTGTCTGAGTCCATCAGTCTACCTCAGATTACTACATAAAGGAGGGGACTGATGTAGGCCACTAATGAGTGAGCAAAAATCAAAAGTAAGAAAACTAAAGCCAAAAAACCCAGCTGGTTCAGAAAGGAAGTGGAAAAGCTGTAAGTGACAAAAGGGCAGCCTTCCAGAACTACAAACGTACTCAGAAAGGATAGGGTAGATTACTTGATAAGTCAAGAGATATAAGTAGAGCAGTTGGGGAGGCAAAGGCAAACAAGCATTTGTCAATGCCGAATGTTGATTGCTTACATATGTTGTTTAGGTATTCGGAAGTGAAAGTACCATGCCCCCTTCCCCAGTCATCCACTGTGTCTTTCTACTCAGTATTTGCAGAAGAGGGGGAAGGGCAAGGGCCACAGTAGTACAGCAGTTGCAAAGGCTATAGGCCAGTCAGCCTCACTTTAGTAGTGGGGAAGATCATGGAGACATTGCTTAAAGAAAGGATAGTGGGGCATGTAGAAGCCATCGGAGCCCAGGACCATGGGCAACATGGATTCACAGTGGGGAGATCATGTTAGAAAAATCTGGTTGATCTCTTTGACTGGGTGACAAAGGATGTAAATCAGGGTGGGGCAGTGGACAACGCTTACCTTGATGTAAGCAAAGGGTTTGACACCGTCCGACATAGAAGGGTGATAAACTAGCTGAGTAGGCTGGGCATGGGGGAAAGGGTGGTAAACTGAGTTAGAAACTGGGTAACAGACAGGAGGCAGAGAGTGGTGGTAAATGGGGTGCAGTCTGGGGAGAGGGGGTGACCAGTGGGGTGCCGCAAGGATTGGTCCTGAGGCCAGTCCTGTTCAGTGTCTTCATTAGTGACGTTGCAGAAGGGCTGAAGGGAAAGGTCTGCCTGTTTGCAGATGACACCAAGATCTGTAAGACAGTGGATACCTCAGAGGGGGTGGAGAAAATAAGGAGGGACCTGGGGAAGCTTGAGAAATGGTTTGAGGACTGGCAACTGAAGCTTCATTCACAAAAGTGCAAAATTATGCACCTGGGACACAGAAACCCTGGGGAAAGGTACAGGATGGGGGGAAGGGAGTTACTGACAATCACAAAGAAGGAAAGGGACCTGGGGGTTGTTATTTCAGAAGACCTTAAAATGTCAAAGTGGTAAGGCAGCTGGGAGGGCCAGTGACATGCTGGGGTGCATAGGCAGGGGTATCACCAGCATAAGGAGGGAGGTAGTGATACCATGATATAAAACCATGGTCGGGCTTCACATGGAGTACTGTGTGCAGTTCTGGAGGTCGCACCTTCATTAGGATATTAACATGCTGGAGATGGTCCAGAGAAGGGAGAATGAGAAGGTACAGAGTTTGCAAGACAAGACTTATGAGGAGAAATTAAGGTACTGTACCTCAATATGTGCTGAGTGGAAGAGAGGAGGGGAAAGAGGGGATAGGATAGAAACATTCAAGTACCTCAGGGGTATAAATATAACTACTGAGAAGCAGGAAGCAGCTGCTATAGGCATATGTGCCAGCTTCCGTGTGGTATTCTTTTGTTCTTCTAAATCTGTAATCTACAGTGTTTCAGTAACTACATGACCACACTACCTTCTGTAGGCAATTTTATGCTGGTTGATGCCTGGTGTCAGATGGCAGACAGAGGGCTCACCAGATTGTGCTGCCATTTGAACAACTTCATAGAGTGTTCTTTTACTGGTAAGCATTTTGGAAAGCTGGTGAAGGTCTCACAGTTTTTATTATGATTGTATCTCCTTATGTCTGTCCCCTTTGGTCCCCTTCATCCCCACACCCCAACAGTCATCAGTGGCCACAGTTGCAGCCTTCTTCTTGACAAGATGGTGGGTGAGAAACAGAAACAAATTTGACAGCACATAAGGACCGCTTGGCCCACCTAGTCTGCCCATTTCCCTACCTGATGGATAAGCTGCAGATTCTAGTTAAACAGCTTACTTCCTCCTACCCCCCAGTAGAACTAGCTTATGTCTGTCTGTGAGCAGCTGCCTTCAGAGTCTGTGAAGTTTGACGTCTTTCAGTGCCGCTTATTGGTCATCTTCCAACACAGGCGAGGCACTGCCAGCTGAAAAGTAACTCAGGACAAGCAGGTTTCAAAGTGGGGAAGAAATGGAGTGAGCAAGAATGAAGTACTCATTCAGATGCGACATCGATTTTAAGATCGGCATACTGGTGTGGACACTGCAAATAGAACTCCAGCCCTTTAAGCAGCCTTATGAATAGTAAAGGCTTCTCGAAGCACTGAGGTTGTGTTTATTGTACTGCAAGTGGGCTGCATCTAATTCGATAATTTACTATACCTTACATCTGGATGTATGGTAGGGCCAACTTTAAATAAACACTGCACCTGAATTAACACATGATGCCACAGAAACCAGGGGCGTCATTTAGGGGTAGCCAGGGGTTGCGGTTGAGACCCCTATGATTTTTTTGCAACCCCTATGATGCCCACTGCAACCCCTAAGAACCATAAAACAAGGTTTCCCTAGTATTTATTTATATAAATGTGGTAGTTGGGGAGTTTAACAACCCCATGCTTTTGCTGAAATGGGACTTTGCAACCCTATGATTCTAGTGAAATAATGCTACTGAGTGTAACCTACCTCCTTCTGCTTGCTATCCTCCCTATGCAGTCCATCATCATATTTGATCTCCTCACCAGCGCTGAACATTAGGCCACTACTTTCAGATCATTTGATTGATAACCCTGAGGTCCCTTTCCTATGAGATATATGCATGACCTCTCCTCCCATCTTGTACTCGGCTCTGGGTTTTGTGTCTGATGTGCATGACTTTGCACTTTTTAGTATTGAATCCAGCTGTAAAATTCTGGACTACTCTTCTAGTCTTTCCAGGTCCCTACCTCATGGCCTGCATTCCCTCGATTATGTCCACACTATTGCAGATCTTGGTGTCATCAGCAAATAGATAGACTATTCTTTCATGCTTCACCCTTTATGTCCCTATGAATATATTGAAGAGAACAGGAAAAGTACTGACTCATGACTCCCATCTCCTGAGAATTCCCTATTTAGTACAATCCTCTGGTTCTAGTCCTTAACCAACTAGGGATCATTGGTTAAGGTTAGGCGACAGAGGTGAGTAAATGGCATTCATTCTAATTGGGGACAGTGACCAGTGGGTGCTGCAGGGCTCACTATTGGGACCGGTCCTCTTCAATGTCTTCATAAGTCACATTGCAGAAGAACTAGAAGGAAGGTATGCCTTTTTATGTTTGCTTGCACGCACATGCAAGAAACATGTTGTGGCAGCTTGCTGGAGTAGCGGGTTGTGGAGGTGAGGCAATGTTGTGGTCAATGCTGGCAGTGCTTTTTGGGGCTGGTCTCTGTGGCACCAATAGAGGAGCATGCTGTCAATGACAGCAGTATTACAGCATGCCACCAACTTGAAAGAAATTTGCTGCTGCAATCAGGGAGCGCCCATCATTTAACAATCAGCTCTCTTTCTGCTGGGGTGGTCCCTGATTCCAGCGGCGAATCACAACTTGCCTTGTCTGGTGTTCCATTTCAATAAACATGGCAGCAGCTGTCACCGTCCGCCTCTCACAGTCCCCATGGAAGCCGACGGGTGCCCAATCCCCCTGTCGGCATGCCCCTCCCTAGTTCATTTGCAATGGGGAGCCCAACCCATCGGCATAATGTCCCCTGTAATAGTTTTAGATGCTGAGGGGGTGCCCAGTCCCCTCGGTATCATGTGACCCCCCAATACAGACCCTTTTTCTGTGCCAATGGAGGCCCAACCCCGTCGGCTTCAGTTCCCTCCCTAAAATAATACAGGTGGCACACTGGAAGCCCACCAGTGTACCAAAACAAACCTGTAAAGGAAAACCTTCCTGCTGGTATTTTTTTAACCTGTAAAGAAAGAAATGGTCCTTGTTGTCTCCGTGCCCCTCCCCAACCCACATCCACCCTCTGCACACCCAACATCTCACACACACATTCATCCTATACTTACCTCCAGAGCCTGGCGTGATGATCTTTGGTGGAGCAGGAACATGTCTGCACTCTTCAAAGCTGACCATAAACTGAAGAAATGCTGGTAAGCTGTATAATGGCAAAATGTTTTTTTTCAATTTAGGTGGATATCTTGGCCATTTTTGTGAATTTTAGCACCACATTTTCAACATGGGGTTCTTGGGACCCTACCTCATGAATTCAGTCACTGTCATCTGATTATTTGGTCCCGAAAGGTGATTTCGCAGTCACTGCGCAGAATCACCTTTTGAGACCAATTAACAAAACAATAGTATCACTGTTTATGAGGTGTGCTCCCAAAAAGCCTATGTTGCAAATTTGGTGAAAAAATTCCCAAAAAATGACTGTGTTTCAAATGTGCATTGTGCAGTTTCCATGCACACTCGTAACTTCGAGGATTTGTAATATTTTCACTCAAGATTTTCAACATTGTCATTTTTGCATATCTCTTTATGAACAGTACAGCTGTCATTTTCTATATCCGGTCCAAAATGTGTTTTTGCACATCTGGCGCACAATGGCACAGTCGCTGTGGGAAATCAACTTCCGGGACAGATTAAGAAAATCATAGTGACACTGTTCATGAGCAGAGGTCCTGAAATACCTATGTTGAAAATCTGGTGAAATAATTCCACTAAATGACTGTGTTATGAGTGTGCATTGTGCAGTTTCCACGCAAGCTCATAAGTTCGAGCACTTTTAATATTTTCATTCCAGATTTTCAACATTGCCATTCTTCACACCTCCATATGAATGGTACAGATGTTATTTTCCACATCCTGCCAAACTATGTTTTTGCAAATCTGGCACAGAATGACATAGTTACTGTGGAAAATCAACCTTCAGGACAGATTCACAGAATCACAGTGCCACTGTTCATGAACAGAGGTCCCAAATGCTTTCATGAGGTGGGGACACAAAAAGGCCACGGTGAAAATTTGTAGTGCAAATATCAACAAACGCCCGGGATGTTAGGGTTTCTAACCATAATGTCCCACCCTGTACAGACTGACAGGCATCAGGGGTGTGCCTTGATTTCCGGCTGTAATACTCATGCCATTCCACCCCCACCCCACCTGGAAGCCAGTGACAGGCATTGAGGTGTGCCTGGACTCTTTCGCCACAGAGTTCACCCCATTCTCCTATACTGCACCCATTTCAGCATATGTGCTATGGAATGGTGTGACTGTAAAGCCAACACCTCAAGCACACCTCAACACTTGTCGGTGTCTACAGGATAGAATGAGGTGACATGGCATGAGCGTTTGGCGATGACCCAAAGGCACACCCCAATGCCTGTCCATCTCTGCAGGATGGAGGGGGGTTGGCGTGACTTCAATACTTCACTGCCATTCCTATCCTGCTTCTGTCTAACTCCTGCACTTTCAATGCTAATATCAGCAAGCAAACATTCAGCATTGACAAATGCTTGTTGAAGATGACATCAAAATCTGTAATAGGGTGGCTACCTAGGAGGGGTGGAGAGAAGAAATAGGTATCTTGGGAAACTTGAGGAGTGGTCAGGGCATAGCAGCTGGGGGGAATGAACTGAACTGAACACTGAGTAAGCAATAAGACATAACAGGTGTGTGTTAAACAGTTCTAATGCACAGCTAGGGGCGTAGTGAGGCACGGTTGCAGGCCGAGTGCATTCAGTCTCCTAGAACTGTCTAACACACATCCCCAGAGTGGTTGTTACATGCTTTATAAAATGGGGCTGTTTATTCCACGTGGAGTTTCTAGTTTTAGCCATGCATTAGACACTTTTACTGCATGGCTAATAACCAATCAGATTCCTTGAACTCATTTGCCCATTTTATAATGATTGCTTTGACATGGGCCACAAACTAGTAGCACAGTCCTAGAAAATGCATGAATTTATAAGAAATGTGATTAAATTTGATAAATGAGCAGGGTAGAGATTTCCAACCCTCTGGTATGATTATTAGCTGGGATTCAATGCTAAAATGTGCAAAATAATGCACATAGGGCATAGAAATCCAGGAGCTGGTTATAAATGAGGGGCAGTTACTGACCATCATTAAGCAGAGAAAGAGGCCTTAGGGTTATCTGATGACCTCAAATTGGTGGTGCTGTGTGACAAGGCAGTGGGCAGGGCTGATTGGATGCTGTAGAGCATCTGGAGAGGCATCACCAGCAGGAAGAGGGATGATGTTGCCACTGTATCTGAAAGCTCATGAAACCCCACTGGAGTACTGTGATGAGTTCTGGAGGCCACATCTCAGAAAGACATAGACAAGGTGGAGATAGTCCAGAGGAGGGCAACTAAAATAGTGCAGGGTTACATTAAAAACTCTATGAAGAGAGACTGATGGATCTCAACATGTACACCCTAAGAAGAAAGGGATGGAGAGGGGGAATGATAACGACATACATAGTATCTCATGGAGGTGAACAGGGTAAGGAGGGAGTCTATTTCAAATGAGGAAGTGCACCAGGACAAGGGGACTGCAATGAAGCTGGGATGGGGGAAGTTTAAGGGGGGTGTAAGAAAGTATTACTTCAGTGAAAGAGTGGTGGATGTCTGGAATAGGCTGCCAGAGATTGGTGGGAGCACAAACAGTGTGGGAGGGTACTTCAAACACGCATGGGATAGGCATAAGGGAATATTGTTAAATAGGCAAGCAGGGAGGGGAGGTAGATGGAGACCAGGCTGGGTCTGCAGAGATAGAACAGGCAGGGAAAATCTGGATGGGCTGGGTGAGCCAAGTGGCACTTTGTGCCGATAATTTCTATGTTTCAATTTCCTACCCATTGTTTTTTTCTTTTTGTTTTGTTTTTTTTGTCACCTACCACTAGGCCTCCTTACTTGTGTAAAAGACTACTGAAGTTCATATAGGCCACATATACAGCACACCTCCTGTTCACCTCCCTTGTCACCCAGCACTACTTCACCCTGGGGAAATGATGTTGCTTACTGTCCTGTAAACTATTAGATTCTAAAAATTCTAGAATCATGCCAGCAGACAAATACCATTCGTCTCATCGAGTCTGCCCAAGACACCCCCCACCTCCCTTCAGGGGCATCATTTAGGGGTCACCAGGGGTCGCATTGCGACCTATAATGTGAGACCCCTATGACAGGGCTTGTGACCTCTGCCCTTGCTATGGCTTAATGGACGCTTAAAAATATTAAAACATATTTTTTTTGCCTCCCTGGCATTATGTGCCTGCCGTTACGCACCTGTGGCTTGTGAAGTTGTTGTGGCTTTGTGCTACTGCGTGGAGGAGCCGTTTCAACAAGGAGTCTGTCTGGCGAGGTGGTGCCTGGCTCGCTGCAGCTGTCGACTCTCAGCCCACCATCCACCCACTCACGACCCCAACATCCATCCTGTTGCTGCCATGGCGTGAGAGAGGGTCACCTGACAAACTGGAGGATTGAGCGGGAGCATCAGTGAAAAAAAACTGGAACCTACCCAACCACCACCACACGAAACAACTTCCAGGCAAGTTGAAGAGATTGCGACTGAGGTGCGAGCAACGAGAGGCTAGAGTGTGAGACAGACTCGAGTGATTTTTGAAATTCAGCTTTTCAGCTGGTAGTTACTTAAACCGGGTGGTGGGCGAGGCGAGCAAGCAGAGTGAGGAAAGAGGAGTGAAGCATTGATTGTTTATGTCACAGAGAAGGGCAGGGCAGTTCAGACCAGAAGCCATAAGGTAAGGATGCAATCTGACTCCCCCCCAAGCACTACAGGTATACTAAAAACACTAAATATATATTGTCAGTAAATATAAACTGCGCTGAAGGACCATGTGGGCAAACCACAGATAGCTTGCCAGGTTTTAAAGCAATAAATCTAACTGTAGCACTTCCTCTCCTCAAGTAGCCTACAATGTTTATTGTTTAAATGATAAATATTCTCCTTTCCTTCTAATGGTGGTTAAAATGATAAGTGAAGGATGTGTCAATTTAGTCATTTAAATCATCAGATTCAAACCCACTAAGATTAATTCAGCCTTCCAGTCTTTCCATAATGTGAACTAACTGCAAGTTTTCATGAATATCTTTTTAAAGAAGGCTATTTCCAGTAATCAGTATCCTTACTTTTTAAAAGCAGCAAATGTATAACAGTTAGCAAGACATTGGTTGATTACCTGATTCTGGGGTCAAGACTGGGGTGGTCAGTGCAGCGGAGGGATGCCGGAGGATCAAGTGATACTGGGGTCACTCCTGTCAGTTCTAACCTCATCCACCCTCTCCTGTTTCTCCAGTTGTTTTTGAAACAAAACTCAATACCTGGTGCTGTCCCAGGAGCTGGATTTTGTTTTCTTAATAAAAAAAAGTCTGGGGGAGGGTGGAGAGTGATTGGGTGGTAATGAAGAAGTGGCTATAGGACTACTTTGGGCTACTATTATGAAGGGCTAGACATTTTTTTTTTTTTTTTGCCAAAGGCTGAAGTGATCCAAAGTGGCCCAAAACTTCAGCTGGACTGAACTGAAGGTAAACGAGCCAAATTTCAGCAAATTCACTGAATACAAATTAGGTACTGGCTCATTGTTACACTTTGTGGAAACGGGTTCCTAAAAGAGGGCTAATAGCATGGGATCAAAGCAAAGACAACATTACTCAAGGCTACTGAAATGTCAGCAGTGCTAGTCTGGAAATCCTCATCAGGGCTACACGTGTCAGAGGTGCAGGCCCAACAGTCTTTCTCAGGGCTATCAGAGTGTCAGCAGTGTTAGCCTAGCAGCCTTTCCCAGGGCTGCAAGATTGTCGGTGGTGGCGTTAGCAGTGTTCATCAGCACTAACAGAATGCAAGAATGTTAGCCCAGCATCCTTCCAGGGTTGCTACTGTCAGTGATGTTTGCAAGAATATTAGTGTCCGTGGTGTTTATGGGAGCAACCACAGCTGAAAAGTTGGAGGCACACATCCCTACCTAGACTTTCATGTTGATGCTAATATCATTGAGCAGTTGGCTTAAAAGTTAGGGACTGGCCCCCATTGGTTGTGCCCATGTATTAGCCCCAAAGCCTTCTCTGAGGCTAGCATGTCAGTGGTGTAAGCCCAGTAGCATTCCTCATAGCTATCAGTGTCAGGATTTTGGCCTAGCGGCCTTCACCAAGGCTAAGTGCCAGCAGTACTAGCCTAGCAGCCATTCCCAGGGCTACCAGGATGTCAGCAGTACTAGTCTAACAGCTTTCCCCAAGGCTGCTAGAATTTCAGTGATATTAGATCAGTAGCTTCCCCAGGCTACCACAGTTTTGTGGTGGTAACCCAGCTGCCTTTACCCAGGTCTGCTAAAGTGTCAGTAATATTAGCCCAGCAGCCATCCATAAAGATACTAGAAAATGAGTGTCTGTGATGTTACATCTGGATTCATTTCTAGGGCTACATAGTGTCAGCAGTGTTAGTCAGCAGTTTGCATGTAGAAATATGGCTTGCCCATGTAATCCCTGATTGTAGATTAGGAAAGGCTGGTAGTATCACGTTGGCAGGACTTCTTTAGCAGTGGTGCCAGTAAATGACCCATATATAGCTTCAGTATGTGCCAAGGAGTCACCACCTACAATAAACCCACAATCCTTTGTTACGGGGATTGTCTGAGAAAACCCATATGGTATATGTGTGTGGCATTACAGTGACACTAAATTAAACAGACAATGTCTTGAATGTTTTATGCACGTGGTGGAGTTTATGTTTATGTAATGTGGCTTGTATATATAATGCCAGCCTTTAATGTTGAGTTAAAGTTCTACATATCTTGGTTGCCATTGGTTGGATTCCTTTCAAATGCACTTGCTATGCCAGTTAATATGTGCTAAAATAGTCTCCACTCATGCAGCGGGGTGCAAAAAGGTTAGAGTTCAAAACTGAGATTTCCTTAATTTTCTTTAGTAATTCATTGACACTCAAGGGGAAGCGTGGAGTGTCTTGTGACCATTCGGATGCAGGCCTAGGGCAGTATAAAGCACTTGCATGTGCAGTTTGTGTTATGTCATGGATTCAGGGCACTGTCAGCAGAAAAATAGGCCAAGAGACTATAGAGGTATCACCAAGTATTGTAAATTATATTGATAGCTGTAGAAATTGTAGAATACCACAAAATGCATTTTAAAATCTACTGACACAATCAAACTGCACATACATAGGTTCTTTTTCCTTTTATTATTTTTTTCTTTACAGGTTTTTGGCATGATTTTTTTTCATCAGTTCGTTTTTGTTTAATATTTGTACAGTTGAGGAATGGGACTTTCACTATACTGATGATTCCATAATTTGATAAACTAGTTATTTAATTTGAATCAACATCTGTAATGACCCATTTCAGATTTATATTCAAACTTTATTATTCAATTTATAGCCATTTTAAATTACTTGAAACTAACCTACGTCACATCGACAAATGCCACCCTCTCTGGCCCCGCCCACAACGTGGCCCCACCCACATCGTGCCCCCCCACCTTGCTACCCCTATGATTTTGCTGAAATGACGCCCCTGCCTCCCATCAGTCTTTCAAGGCTAACTTAAGGGCATGGCTCCTGACCAAGGCCACTTGTACCTGCCACTATCCGCCAGGCAGCACCAGAGCCTGTAACTTGGCAAAGCACCTCTTTGTGCCATTACCCTTCCTCCAGTGCCCCTACCATCTTGCTCTGTTTCTGCCCTTCCGTTCAATCTGGATATGATACTATTTTTTTACAGTGACTGTATGCACATTCCATGTAATTACTTTACGTATTCAGTCATGTTAAGCCTTTTATGTTGTATAGCCACTTAATGTATGTCACCACACTAGTGTGCAATTGTCTCAAATATTTGTGCTAATGTAATTTGTACTTTGTTTTGCTTTTCTGCTATTGTTCTCATTGTATCTCTGAATTGCATTGTTGTTTGTTGTGTTTGCCACTCTGGTGGCCTGGATCACGACTGAAAACGGTCCTCTGAATCAGTTCAGTCACCCGGTTATCAAAGACATAAATAAATAAATAACCATCGTATAACCCCCCCCCACACACACACACACACACACACCAGAAAGTGTGAAAGTCACAACAGAAACAAGTTTTTATAACAGTAAGAAGTCAAATGCTTGACTTCAAGAGTGGGAGGGGGGTCATTTTAAGTTACAAAAACAAACTTGTTTTATAAATATAAATTTGTAAAGACACTGTGATGTGACTCTCCTCTGGTCTGAGCAGCGTGATGGCATAGCCCCCCCCCCCCCGTCGTGAGGGTGTGTGACAAGCGGTGGACAGAGTTGAAAGGTAAGCCCATGAAAAGCTGTGAGATGAGGCTAGGGGAGGCTGCCACAAATGGGGCCTAGCAGGAGAGGGGAGTATAAACAGAATATTTAAAAAAAAAAGTCACAGTTCCTGTCTGATATGTATCGTGCTACTAGCTTGTTAAGTGTCCTGAATACTGTTTTCAATTTTGGAACCCTAATTTGAAGAAATATATTGACTGATTGAGATGGGTGCAGAGGAAGACATCCAAAATGATGCATGAGCAACAGGGGAAGACATATGAACCAAGCTTGAAAAGTCACAACATGCTGTTACTGGAGACCGGGGGGAAGGGGGTTTATGCTTGATGCATTTTAGTACCTGAAGGTGGTCTCAAGTAATTTGTTTAGGATCAGTGGAAATAAGACCACTAGGGGGAACAGCAGCAAACTGATGAGGCACCAGTTCAGGAGGGATGCTAGAAAGTATTGTTTTACAGAAAGGGTAGTAGAGGATGGAACAAGCGTCCTGAGATATTGGTCAGGACAAACATTTTGGAGAGTTCTAAGATAGCATGAGCATAAGGGGCTAATGAATACTGTGGAAGGGGCTGGATGGACATCTAGAGAATACTGAATGGGCACCTTTGCACAACCAGCCTGTGCTGCCACCGAGATGTTTGGATTCCTTCTGATCTTGAGAGCATAGCTCAAGAGGTCCAAATTAATCAGAACCCTGAGGTGGCAGCTCAGACTGGTTGTTCAGAGAGTTGCACATCCAGAATTTTTTATGGTGTAAGCTTTGTGAAACCATTTTTTTTTATTATTTTTTAAACCATTGCACTAGAAGGTGCCACAGGTGCGATCCCCTCAGCAGTTGCAATTTCAGAACCCCAGCCTCTCATTGCAACCATTTCATTAGCTACGGCCAACTGAGTGAGATGAGAGCATGGCAATTCATTCAAAATACTAAAAACAATAGCAAATGTGTGCACCCTCTAGATATTTCAGAATCCTGTTGTACTACAGAAGGGTACAATCATGTTCCATGACCTTTGAACTGTGGTATAACAGCATTTTGAAAGAGATGGAAAGCAATACACATAGAGGATAATTTATGGTCTTTGGTTAATAACCATACTGTAAACACTTTGAGAGGTTGTCATGACATCATCGAAAACCTCAAGAGCGTAACACGAGAGGTTTGCAGATGTCATGGCAACCTCGAGAAGTGTTTTCAGTGTGGTCATTAACCAATGACCATACATTATATTTTATAGTGTATGGGCTACTAAGATTGGGTAACCAACACATGCCACCACGGATACAAGTCAGTACCATTGTATGCAGCAGATCGCAGCCTGAGTGAACTGTTTCTTGGCAAAGATAACTGGGAGGAAAAAAAGGAAATGGAATTTAAATTTCAAATGCTTGCAGCTACTAGTGACCATTGTTCTCAAAATGGAATATTGAATGTTGTGAGCATTCCATTTTATTATGTTGGCTCGCTTCGCAGCCAACATATAGAGAATAATGTGGGCAACCATACACAACAAGGCTGTGTTTCATCGAGGGGTTGAGATGACAGCATATGAACTCGAGAGCAAAGCCTCGAGGTCCATGCTGTAATCTCAACCTGAGATGGAAACACATGCTGAGTTGTGTGGTTGACCATATTTTATTTTTATAGTATATGGTTATTTATACTAGCATGACAGACCCTCACTGAAGTGAAAACAAAAATCTTGCCATTTCATTGTTCTATTCGCATAACAAAATTAAATTTCCAGACTTTTGTAAGGTAAAAGGTATGACTTTGGGCACTGGGTGGTTAGTAAGTAGCTAGGTATAGAATAAATGAGAAATTTAAAATTGTATGACCTTAGAACCATGAATAACAACTGTTCGGAATGTTCATAACAACATTTTAGAATGCACATAATGGTTTAGAATGAGCTTAACAAGGATTTTGAGCAGGCTGATTTTTATACATAACAAAGGGTAACCATATACTATACTGCAGTAGTAGCAGATTTGGAGGTGCGGTCATTGTGGGTGAATGCAGGGCATGCATCAGAGGGTGCGTACCTCATTCCCCAATAAGGCAGCTGCAGACGCTGACACCCTCAACATGTAAACTAGCCACCAGATCTAAGGAAAGGTCTGCTACAATGAGAGCCAAGCTTCTCATGCAACGGCATGCCTTTTCTGGTGACCAGTTTACAAAAGGAGGCAGTATAGCACAGTGGTCTAAGGCTCTGAGCTGCAAATCTGGTGATATCCAGCAGACCAGACCTGGGTTTGAATCCCACAGCTTCCACTTGCAGACTGTGTGACCCTGAGCAAGTCACTTAACCTCCTTGTGCTCCCAGGTCGCTCCTGTAAAAAAGCTTTCAGCTTAGTGTGCTATACCTAGTTAAACAACTAAAAAAAAAAAAAAACATGGCAGAATGCCCTGACCCACTTAATTTGCTGAAGGGGGATCCACTCTCCATCGCATAATGCAACCTCCTCCCATTTAACATTGTGCTGAGGGGTGCCCAATGCCCCTCGCATGATGTCTCTTCCCAGTTTAATTTGACAACGGGGAGCCCACCCCTGTCAGCATAATGTCCCCCATTTGTTGTGTGCTGATAGGGTGCCCAATCCCCATTGGCTACAAACCAAACACTCAGGTGGCATGCTGGGAGCCCACCCAGTGTGTCAAATGCGCTGTAAAAACGCCCCCACAGTCATTTTTAAACCTGCAAAGCAAAAATGGTCCTCATCGACTCCAGTGGCCCTCCTGCAGTCTGTGCCCCTCTCTGTGCACCTTACCTCCCACACCCTCCTCACCCTATACTTACCTCTGGAGCATGGCGTGATGATCTTCGGCGGACCGGGAACACGTCTGCACTCTTCAAAGCCGTCCATGAACTGAAGAAAGCCGGTAAGCTGTATAATGGCATAAATAGTTTTTTTTTCAACTTTGGTGCATATCTCAGGTATTTTGGGGAATTTTGACACCAAATTTTCAAAATGAGGTTATTGAGACCCCTCCTCATGAATTCAGTCACTGTCATGGCATTATTCAGTCCCGAAAGATGATTTCGTGGTTACTGCGTGGAATCACCTTTCAGGACCGATTAATGAAATGACAGTGCCTCTGTTCATGAGGGGGTTTCAGAAAGTTTATGTTGCAAATTTGTAAAAAAAAAATTCAAAAAAATGGCTGTTTTATGAGCATGCATTGCGCAGTTTCCACGCACATGTGTAACTTTGTAAATTTGTAATATTTTTACCACAGATTTTCAACATTGGCATTTTTCCCCACCTCCTTATAAACAGTACAGCTGCCATTTTACATATCCTGGCTGAAATGTGTTTTCGCATGTCCGGCGCAGAATAACGTGGTCACTGTGTGAAATCAGTTTTCAGGACAGTTTGAGACAGTGATGGTGACACTGTTCATGAGCAGAGCTCCTGAAATGCCTATGTTGAAAATTTGGTGATGAAAGTACATAAAATGAATGTGTTACAAGCGTGTGTTGCACAGTTTCCACGCAGCCATCTAACTTCGCAAATTTGCTATATTTTAATGCCAGATTTTCAGCACTGGCATTTTTTCACATCTCCTTATGAACAGTACAGCTGTCATTTTTCACATCCTGCCCAAAATGTGTTTTCATACCTATGGCACAGAATGGCGTGGTCACTGTGGAAATCAACTTTGAGACAGATTAACACAATCACAATGCCACTGTTCATGAGGGAGGTCCCAAAATGCCTATGATGAAAATGTGTCTCTTCAGGGTGGGGTGATGTTGGCGTCAGTGCAATACTTACTGCCATTCCTATTATGCATCTCTGACTCCTGCACTACCAATGCCAATGCCAGTGATACAACATTCGGCATTAACAAATGCTTGTTATACCACTGATATGACATACTCAAGAAGGATTAACAGCAGAGTGATGTCATATCAATGGCATAACAAAGTTGTAATCTGCTTGATTTCAATTACTATTAAAGGGATCCCCATACATTATAACAATATAATTACTGGTGGCGCTTTTTCCATTAGGAAACCTGGTTATACTTTGCCATTATAACGGCAAATTATAACCGGGTTCCTGGATCACGATGTGGCAATCATCTGGTCTTTCTCACTGTACACAAGGGTTGGAACATCGCCCCGTCGCACTCGGTGCTGAATGTTTGTTTTTTTAATTAAAAAAAAAAGTCTCTTCCTCTAGACACTGGTTGGGAAAGTCAAACAGAAAATATTTAAACATGCATCTGGTTTTGGTTTCCCTGCCAGCACCCGAGAGCCAGTGGGTCTGTCCACCTCTTTGTACTGGAAGCACTCCACAGCTTAGCAACTGCCATTCACTGATAAGTTTTAAAAAAAAGAAAATAAAAATAGCATACTTGTTCTGACTTCCAAAATTAGCTGCTCACTGTAAATTGTCAGACCATGGACCACAACAGCACAGAATCCTGAGTAGTCTGTGACTGCCTGACCGCCAATCTACTGCCTGATTTTTTTACAACTGCTGAGGTGAAAAAGCACACGCCAGCAATGATAAAATATAAAATATGGGGTGGTGTGTAAAACTCAATTTTACACACACCCTCATTGTGGGATGCATTTCATAAACCCCTTGGGCTTCGCCCTCGGGGTTTATGTAGCATCCTACAACTCAGGTGTGTGTAAAATCTCATTACACACACTACCCCATATATTATTCCTCTATGTTATACCATGCACTATAAACCTGTTTAGAACATGTACGTCCAAAATGCACAGACTAGATAGACTGTAAGGCCTTCTTGTCTGACACATTTCAATGTTCTATGCTCTGGGCATTCCCACACAATCTTTTGCTGCTTTCTTTAAATGTAAAACAGGATTTTATACTTTTTGAGAGTTCCTGATGTAATTATGTTGTTTTCGTCAATAAAAGGCATATATAAAAATGTATAAACCTGTATATAAAGTGCCAGTTCTTTGCAACACGCATGAAGTTCATTTGGAAACGGGACCATGTTATTCTCTTTCAGTGGTTCCTTTTACTTTCCCTGTGTTTCAGCTACTTTTAACAGAAACTAAACATGTTATATCTATGTGAAATCATTGTTTATTTTATTTTATTTATTTACTAATCAATGTATTATTTTAAATTGCCTGTGGTGTATGCATGGTGCCCTGAGCCTTTTTGGAAGAGTGCCTTAGAAATAAAATTAGAATTACTACTACTTTTTATTTGTAATTACTACAGTGTACTGGTTTATTGCAATGTATAGGGAAGAAACTGGCCCAATGAATTTGAAGACTGTATTGCTACATACTGTACTTTGGTCAAATATTTCTAGATCTATATTTCATTCATGAGAGTCACTTGACATTGAAGGCATTTGTTTACGTATGAGGGAGCCACATCACAGACCAAAACAGCTCAGCAATGCACATGCATACCAGACTTCGAGGAGGCACTTTTTCATGCAGAGTGTCAGGAAGAAGGTTTGGGATCAGCATGTCCTCTAGAGCTCTGACCTGTGCCTTGGTGGAGTGGTGGATGATTCCTCTTTTCTTCTCCCCATCACCTCCTTGGTACACTCATCCTCAGCCAGCCAGGGTCAAACCTGGGTTTGCTCCCAAAACTATAGTACCAAGCCACTGGACTGGTTTCTAATTTATGGAGCTTCTTCCACTTCCCTGAAAAGAAGAACTCATTGATCTTTTAGGACACAACTCTATAATCTTCTCAGATATTTGAATTGCTGGACATTCCTTTCTTTATTGCTGGCCATTTGCATAAAAACAGACCCTTTGCTCCACTAACTCCATCCATTTCTGCCGCTTTTCCAGCCATGGTGTCACAATTGCTGGTTTGTTTGCCACTTCTCAATGGTAATACCATTTAAAGCCATAATTATTTACATATACATATTTTTAACTCTATCTTTGCTCCTTGGGGTCTGCTACGTGGTATACCACACATCTGCCTGCTGGGTCCTGTTCAGTTTCACCCCCACTGTACTGTCCCCCTTGAACTCACCTGCCTCTGGGAGACCATGGCTTGCCCCCTCACAATGGGGCTCTCCCCTCCATGCAAAGGGTTGGGGGGACTAGAAGCAAATCCAGTGGCAGGTGGCCCATAAGAACAGTGGAGGTGATGCTGGTAGGGATCCTGAACATTATTCTGCTCATCCAATGGGTTTTTCACATGGTGTGGTTTCTTTCTCTGGTGAAGGCAGGTGTGCAATGATGCCAGCACAAGGTGGCACTCCCCCCTCCATGTGCAAACCATCGATGCCTCTACCAATCCTAGCACAGCAGTAGTCCCAGGCTCACCTACCCCTAGCCATCCCCAGGGGTCAGTATGTTGCCAAGCACCAGATCCCTCCCTCCCCAGAGAAGGCAAGCAGTCCATCGAGCACAGCCTTCTCCCCCCAGTTGGCCTTATGACACTCCTGGCTTCACTCCCGAATCAGGGTCACCAGCATTGCAAATGGTAGCGCTACTGCTGTGCTGGCAGGCCGGCATTATTATTCATATATTAAATAATTTCTGTGGCAATATGTTGTGATGTCAAAAGCAAAGGATTGTAACTACTGTAGGTAGGTGTAAGCAGCATGAGCAAATGAATTGTCAAAGAAAATTGTCTTGGTTTAGAGAAAATGTTTTCAGGAAAAAGAAATTAAAGATGCAGAAATTGAAAGTTCTGGGGTATATTGTGGCACTGACTACTGCTGAAGCTGGTTGTGAATTTGTTTTGCTGGGAACTCAAGGAAAACCTCTTTGATGACTAATTTCACATTCTTCTTTCAGTTCAACTACCGCTGTCCCTTGTCAGAGGCACAAATGGCAATAAGCCATAAGCAAGCATCCCAGAGACTCCTTGCTGAATGGTTCAATTGAAAAGATCATGACTGACATGGGTAAGGAACTGGAAGAATCATTTTCTCATAACCATTTCATGCCTCAGGTAATCAGAGAGAAGCAAATAAATACATCCTAACATATTTCAATTATATAAGCTCAAAGGAGAGTGTCACCCATTTGAAGACATGCACTATCTTATCAAAAGAGATGATTTCCGAACAAGTGGTCCAGCTGAGTGTTCAAAGCTTGCTGAATTCATCCACTGGAAATAAAAGACATTTAAGGATAGGTTGTTTACCATTCAGGATGGATGCCACAGGTTCTTGTATGAATGGAAAGGGCTGTTTTCCATGAGTAAAAAGTTAAACTATTTTCACTAGATGCTGCAAATACATACAGTTAGTTATACGCCATGGGGGGGCTTTTTATTGAGTGGGAGAGGTGATGGCTAGTTACAAGGCATCACACCACATGCCTTATTTATTTATTTATTTATTTATTTTTGTTAACCAGGTAAACACACTAGACAACAAGGGCTTATTTTAAGGTGCGACCAGGGAGGTTACAATACAGAAGAAAAAATTACGATGTAGCAAATTACGAAACAGCAAACATGGTACATTGTCATGGTAACACACGGGCCCACGTAACAGGTGGATCCAGAGTACAATATGGAGACATGATACAGAATCAGAAATAGAAACATGATACAAATTCAACTTGTGTTAAATGGTAGAGAAGACAATAGTATCTTGCAAGATACGTAAGGAGGACAATGTCAACCACTAGGTTCCATGGAAGCATGGGGAGGCAGGAGATTATCAGGTAACCACAAGGGGAGACTAAACAGTGCAACTAACAGGGTGACTTGTCAGGTAACAGATAAAGGGGAGTGTAGACAGTCCAGCACACCAGCAGGGTACTTAGCTAGTATGGGGGGGGGGACAACCATGACAGAGTCAAGGTTCCGGCTGAGGGAAGAGAACTGCCACCACAGTTGCATCCTAGAGGGCAGGACAAGGCAACATGGGGTCTTCTAAGTGCTTACTATGAAGGGAGCTAGTGGGTAAGGGGGTAAGTGCTGCAGTGGAGAGTGGCAGAGGCCAATTTCGGCATGGGGGAGAGGTGTCATGGGTGAGGGAGGGAGGGACTTCCCTGCATCTAGTGGGCACAAAGGCAAGTGGAGGCTGCTTTGAGAAACTTTCACAGGGAAGTTTTGAAGCCGGGGTGTGAGGGGGGCAGCCCGGACTAGGGCGGGGAGGGAGTTCCAATGTCTTGGAACGTAGATGGAGAAGGCCAGGTCACCAGTGAGGGAGCAGGTCCTGGGGACTGTACAGACCTGGGTTGAGCTAGATCTGAGGCGGTAGGCCAGGATACAGTGTTTGAAGGGAAGTGCAAGAGCAGAGGGCATGCAGTTCAGACTATATTATCTACAAAGTTGCCGAGGACAAAGGTTCTGTGTTTTTCAGGGGGGAGCCACTCTAGTCGGGCGTAGAGGTCACATCGGTGTGTAGGGCGCGGCGCAGAGAGGGCGAAGTGACATATGTTGTTGTAAGCCATATCTCACTTTGCTAGTCTGGTGTTCAAGACTGGTGCAAACGCAACAAGCCCATAACAGAGTGTGGGTAGGAGAATCCCCCTGGCTATGGCGAGCCGGGCAGCCAGAGTGAGGCAGTTCTTAGCCTGTAGGCTAAGCCAAGCTTGCTATTTGAAGCTTGCAGATGTTCCAGAGATGCTCAGTGAGATCAAGCTGAGGATTTAGGGTCACACCTAGGTACCTGGAAGATTCCAGGACTGGCAGGAGGGAGCCATTGCCCCCGTGGATGACAAGGGGGGGGAGAGCAGGAGGCAGTTTTGGCCACCAAACCGAATAACATGGCATGGGTCTTTTTTAGGTTAACGGTAAGCTTGTGTCCCACGAGCCAGTTACGGATACGCCCAAAGTCTGAACTGAGTTGGGAGTTAATAATTGTGATGTCCTGGGAGCTAGATAATAGTACGAGGTCATCCGCATAGAGTGTGGTGGACCTGAAGGTAGCAATGGAGGGGAGTTTATTTACGTGAAGGGAGAACAGAATGGGACCAAGAACAGACCCTTGGGGGGGACTCCGCATCGGACTGGGGAAAGGTCCGATAAGGCATGGTTGAAACAGATGTATTGCTGTCTGTCCCCAAGGTAGTTGGAGAACCAGGCAAGGGCTAGGGGGGAGAAACCAACTGAGAGTAAAGTGAAGTAAAGGAGGTCATGGTTGACCTGGTCGAAGACCTTAGAGAGGTCGACGAAGATGGCTCCAGTCAGTTTATCAAGGTCCATCGCAGATCTGATCTCTGAGGTGACTACGGCAATAGCAGTCGCCATGCTGTGCCCCTTCCTGAACCCATGCTGCGCAGGGGAGAGAACTGCATACTCCTGCAGGTAATGGGATATTTGTCCAGCTATGGCCTTTTCAAGTAGCTTGCTGGTAGCAGAGAGTATGGCAATGGGGCGATAGTTGTTCATCTCCTTGAGGTAGCCGTGCTTAAACACTGGGACAACCTTGGCCACTTTACAAACATCAGGTAAAATTTCCGAGGTGAGGGAAGAGTTAAAAATGTGGGTAATCAGCCAGGCAAGGAGGGGCGCCCCCAGACTAAGTAACTTCTGCTCAAGGTTATCATATCCTGCCCCTGTATGGTGTGACAGACCAGCAAGGAGAGCTTGAGTCTCTCTAACAGAGATTAATTTAAGGTAAAAAGGTGGACGGGGGATGGGGGGGTGTCCAGAGGTTCAGGGTGGAGCGTAGGGTGGGAGGGCTGGCAGTTCAGAGAACAAGCGCTTGAATGCTGAGGCTATGGTCTGGGGTTGTTACAGTTGTCCCCTCAACATTCATGTCTGTCGGACAGAATTCTTGGCGGACCCTCCTACCATATTTTTGATGTTTTGCCAGAAGTGCCGGGGGTTGTAAGGCGAGTTGAGCATGGCAGATTTACAGAACTCATTCTTGGCGGTGCATATGGCAGACTTGCAGGAGTTTCTAAGCTGTCGATATTCAAGGAGATCATGGATGTCGCTGGAGATTTTGTGGTTTATCCAGCACTTGTCTCTCTGCTGCATTAAGGCTAATAGGCATCCATGGAGCCACTTAGTGATAGTGCCCCTCACCCTCCATTTTGTAAGGGGGCATGTCTGTTTTGCAGCGGGATGAAAGCCAGGGAAGTGGTCCAGTGCTACGGCCGGTCATTGGTGCTAAGCACCCTTAGTCAAGTCGTGCAGCAGCGAGGTCCTCCAGGAAGTCATCGAGATGAGCTTGGAGTAGTTCCTCATCTGTATCACTCTACTGGGAATTTTGGGGCCGTGGATCCCTAGATGCAGAATATAGGAGAGTGGTCAGAGATGGCATCCAGGAGTGTGCCAGATTGGAGAATTTTATCCAATCTGTTGCTCAGTAGCCAGTCAATTAGCAAGCCTTGTCCCCTGAGGGGAGATCCTGGTGGGTTCCGTGATGGTCTGACTGAGGGCGAGGCCTGAGAGAAGCGGCTTGTATTGTTTGGTATTTGGCTCCAGCCAGTTGAGGTTAAAATCCTCGAATTAGCACCTCATTTGAACCTACCTTGTATTTTAGGGTGGTCAAGTAGAGAGGAGTCCGCACACCTCCCTTAAGGGTTGTAGGCACAGACCAGGTGCACCTTTTTTGTGTTTCCGAGCAGGAGGAGGGAGTGAATGAATTCACAACCTGTGGTGTCTGGGGGTGAAGGAGACACCAGGGATATGTTGAGGTGTCCTCTAAAGTATAAGAGTACACCCCCCCTCATTTCTTACCACCCCTGTCCTGCTTAATGAGGCTGTAACCTGGAATGGCACATGCGGTGTCAGGAATACAAGGCTTCAGCCAGGTTTCCATAATACCCATGATGTCAGGTTCATACAGGGTCGCCTAAGCTGTCAGTTCCGCTTAGGTTATGTAGAATATCATGGATGTTTAGATGCACTATTTTAGGCCTTTTTGGATAGCCAGGCTGGAGGGGGCTTAGGAGGGTAGGGGTTGCTGAGGACCATGGCAGGATAGTGAGTTGACCGGAGGCATGAGAGGAGCCATGGCCCGGTCTCGTGGAGACAGCGAGGTAACTCAGGAGGAACAGGTCCCTCCAGGCAGTGGGCAGAGGTAAGAGCCATGCGGATGTTATATACCTCACCCAATGGGCTGCGCTCCTTAGCAATGGGAAGGGTAGTACAAGCCTCATGTAAGCAGGGCTTCCTGGTGCCCTTTTTTCATTTTTTATTTTGGAGAGATCAAAGGGCAGCACAAAACCTGTGCTTTAATGTGCCTTGGTTGAGACTCTGCAAACAGTCAGGACCAGTGCACAACATAGAAAAAAAGAGATGAGCCCACTGGTGGTGAGTAACTGTTTCACAAAACTTCACCACCTACATGATTCTATGGAAGTATGTAGAATTCTTTTTCCCCTCACTGGTGAAATATATACAGTTGCAGTTGACATCACTGGATTTTTTCAGAAAATTCTATGATATCGCTAGACAAATTTTGCATGTCTACAGTACCACCAGAGAGATGTCCTTTAGAAATATCATGAAATATCTCAAACTATATGGACAACTTTATGGCTACAAATATATACACTATAGGGGCACAGGCGTGCCTCAATAATTAGGATTGAGTAGTCTGTTTAATGTTTAACTTCAGATTTTGCACTTTATTAACTTTGCAACCAATCAATGGATTTCCACAAAATTTGGTATCGCTTGTCCTGTGGGGTAGATCTCTTAATGTGCAAGTTTTGTTCCAGCCAGATGTGCAGATTCTGAGATCCAGATAGTGACAAAAAGCTAAATGTCACCCTTTTCTGCAGTTTTTTCCTTGTCACCTTGCACCCAGACGGTATGGAATTTTGGTGAGATTTTTTTTAATGGTAGAAAGAACTTGGGTAACACAACTGCCACTGTTAGTTTGGTGCAAAAAGATTAAACTGTTGCAAAATTATTCAGTTTTTTTAATTTCTATTAAATCCTTTGGAAAGTTAATTTTTCAGGATAGATGTCTTGAGTTTGACAAAGTATTTGATCTTGCAAAAAAGGATTTGGTCTCGCAAGAGCATTTTCTGTTTCACAAGAACAAAATCCTTTTTCATGAGGAAAAATTACTTTTTCGTGAGCCGCCATCATGTTTTTTTCTCCCAAAAACTAAAAAGCGTGGAAAATACATAAAACTGTTGGCATTTTAAAAAACAAACACCAGAACTTAACTAAATGGGCCCCACTTAACTAGATTCTGACCTCTGTTTTTTTTTTTAAATAACGGCCAGAAATACTTTTTCTGGGCACCTGAAATCCTGAGTGCTCAGCTTAGCAAGAGGAGCCTTCAGCTGTAGTTCTGCAGCCTCTGTTTTCCCTGGTGTCTAGTGGAACCCCTCATATATATAAATGCAAACTCTTGGTGGAAGGGGCTACCCTCAGAGCCTCCAAAAAGATTACTCGACATTTCATTGAGCAGAAAGGTTTGAAGTGCCATGGGATGACTATGGGGCCAATGGATTTCCCCAGCTATTAGCTCTGCTGATTAGTTACCATTGATAGTTTTTTTGTGTCTTTGTAAAAAAACAGTATATTTTTGAACTGGAATGGTTCCGGAATGTCCGTTCACCTGCTGGAATGGCCAAAAACAGTATCGGCACTTGGGGGAGGCAGAAGGGGCAGCTCAGTTCTAATTTTAGAACTGAAAACTTCACTCACATGCTGTTTCCCACCAACTAGTGTCATTTCACATTAGACACAGTGGAATCTCATTAATTTACTCCCCTTCAAACTAAACCTCCTATTTGCCTGAAAAATAAGCAAGAACACTAACAGAACTCATTTTTCTGACACTGTTCATGCCGTAATACACCACATGCCACCCCAGTGTTCTTTACCTCCCTGTGTAATTTCAAATCTCACGTCACTGTATACCCAACTGGCACTTCAGCTCTGCTCTACCCCAACCAGTACTCCAGCTCTGCTGCCCACGACAATCAAGAGCACTCCTCGGCTTTCTTTCAAGCAGTGCTTGTTGTAGCTTGAATCAGGAACAGCCACCAAACCATCACTCTTGGCAAGCACTAGAATGCACATATTGAATGAAATAATGCGCACAATAGTGTCATATACATGGCCCTTCTTTTCTGAACTGCTCGGCCATCTGAAAACAATGGGAAAAATATTAAACAAAATGTTACCAAAGCCTTAGGAGTGAGCATTGGATAAATGAAATATGCCCCAGCCCCAGGAGAAATACTGCTGCTATTTCTCACTCCTGCTGTTTGACCTTATAACATCACTCATGGCTCTGCCACTCATGATGTCAGAATGTCACACAGCACTCATGGAAAAAATCTGTGATGTTTCTCCTGGGGCTGGGGCATTCCACTTGTATGTATATAAAATACATGGATGGGGAATTTTTCTCCATACAAAAGGCCATTGTTTATTTCCCTGTATATCTGTGACTAAATTATCAATTAAAATGAAAGAACTATATACCTACATTAATCAAAGAATTACAGGTACACACTTACACTAATCAAACAATTAAAAGTATATACCTGCACTAATAAGAAGTATATACACTACCTACACTACATTAAACCCTATGGAACAATACTAATAACAGAATTAACACATCATTAAGCAGCTAGGCAAACCAATGAACAACCTGAACCTGCAAAAGAACATGGGAAAAAAAGACACACAAAACCCTCCCATACCCATAAATCCCTCAAATTCCATCCTTGCTACAATATGACTTCAGGTACCATAACACAGTTGCAAATGCAGTCTCCCTACTCAGCCTTGCATTCAAATTATTAAAAGGCCCTGCACCAACTAACCTAAGATATAGTCTGACAATCAAGCCCCAAAGAAGAACCCTCAGGTCCTCCATCCCACTTGCCTACTAAAAGTCCATGGTAAGGTCCAATATGGAAGCGGTCCTTTGCCACTCTAGCACCGTCACTATGGAATAACCTCCCACCTTCCCATCAAGATTGCTCATCACATGGGGGATTCAAGAAATGGCTAAAGATCTCCCTACTAGTAAGAAATAAATGCAACTGTCTTTGTTGAGTTACTCTATCCCCTCAAAAGTGTTTTTTTGCCTGTCTTCGGCACTTGACTTACCTCCTGTAACCGTTCACCTCGCTTGACGGCAGGCTTGATTTGCCTGGCCTCCATCGAGCTGTGCATACAAATATATGAAATTTCCAGCAGATAAAGGCCGTATGGTCTGTCAAGTCTGCTTGATTGTGCAGCTAGCAGCACTTATTCTGCAGTTTCCCCTCCCTCCTCTCCCATGACCCTCCCTCTTACCCTGTCCCATCCCCTTTTGAAGCACCCCACTGTTCTACAGGATACCACTTCCTCTAGCAATATGTTCCACCCAGACATCACCCTCTCCATAAAAAAGTGTCTCCTCATTTCCCTCCTGAACCTTCCCCTTCCAGTCTCAGATCATGCCCTTAAGTGTCCCTCACCACCCCCTTAATTTGAAAAGTCCTTCTGTGCCCATCTTATTTATTCCTTTCATGTACTTGAAGGTTTCAATCATGTTCCCCATCCTCCTCTCCTCCAGGAGTACATGTACAACTCACTCAGCTTGCTCTCGTAAGGTATGTCCCCAAGCCCCTGGATCATATTCATTGCCCTGCGCTACACCCCCCTCTAATAAACTAATGTCCTTCTTCAGGTACGGTCACCAGAACTGCATACAGTAATCCAGGTGTGGTCTAACCAGTGACCTATATAGTGGCAGGATCACCTTCCCCCTCCTGGAGGAATTGCCCCTGGCAATACAACCCAGCATCTTGTTCAACTTTTCAGCTGCCTTTCTACATTGTGCTGAGTTATTCATTGCACCTGTTATGATCACCCCCAGATACTTCTCCTCCTCCATCTTGGCTAGTTGAATCCTCCTAGCTGGTAGCACCTTCTTGGGTTTTTTGCTCCGAAATGTAGCACCTTGCACTTCTTGGCACTGAACCCCAGTTGCCAAGTGTCTGACCAGGCCTCCAGATTTGCCAGATCATCTTGTAACCTCTGCCATCCTCCTAAGTGTCAGTGGCTCAGTGGAGCACACTACCTCTGAGGCCGGAGATCAGAGGGCTGTGGGTTCAGTTCCCACATCTGGCACTTGGGTTAATATCCCAGTACTGACACTGTAGTGCAGCGTAAGAGGGGTGCTACACTTCTGAGGTGCTGTCTTTCGGATGAGATGTTAAACCAAGGTCCCATCTCCCTGGATTGGTGGTAGTTCAGGTGGATGTTAAAGATCCCATGGCACTTATCGAAAAGAGTAGGGGAATTTCTCCAGTGTCCTGGCCAAATTTCCCTCTTTCACTAAAAAAATACCACCAACAGCTTAATATGGTTCAAGGTCAGTTGGCATTCATCTGTATCCCCCTTCCCTGGGTCATGACTGAAAATAGGCAGGATTTGTCTAGTGCACTTCCCGGTCAACAAAAAAAAAAACTAAATTAAGTCATCCACTACTGTTCCTTCTTGGTGTCATCTGCAAACAGGCTGATCTTAATCTTGATGCCTATTGAGATGGCTGCTATGAAGATCCCAAACAACACTGTCCCCGATACAGAGTCCTGTGGTACCCTGCTTGTCAGCCACCCTGGGAGACGGGCTCCTCCTACCACCACCCTATGCTGTCTCCTGAAGCCAGTTCACTACCCATCCCACCATTTCACCCTGCCCTGTGCCTTTCATCTTGCTTCTTAGCCTCCCATATGGCATTGAATTGAATGCCTACAGTCCAGTACAGAACAACCACTCATGACCCCTGTCTAATTGTCTGGTTACCCAGTCATAGTACTCCACCAGGATGGTCTGACAGGATCTACCTGAGGCAAACTCATGCTGTATATCATCCTGCAGCCCATTGGCCTCTGGAGGGAAACCAACCACTCCTTCAGGATTGCCTCCATCAGCTTTCCCACAATGGATGTGAGGCTTACTGGTCTGTAGTTCCCTGGCTCATCCTTGGGGCTGCTCTTGTGGAGGGGTACCACATGTGCCATCCTCCAGTCCTGAGGTACACTTCCCCAAGTTCAGGGAGGCATCGAACAGGTCTACTAAGGAATTATAACTTCCATATGGATTTGGTAAGTGAATTTTTTGCTGAATGCTGATAAAGTGCTCACATGGTTTCAGTCAAACTGAGAAAGGGACATTAAAAGAGAATGCATTTCTGACTTGTGAAGCTATGCAGCTAATTGTTCTGGCTAAGTGGTTCCCATTGGCAGCTCATATATACAAATAAGCAATTAAGCAGTTGATCTTAAAGCAAATTAGTGCAGCTTTTAACCAGTTTGTATCCAGCTATGACTTAGTGATGTGGAATTATTTTACCATAGAAAATGAGAATGATTCTAAAGCAAGATGCAAACTTATTTACAAAAAATATTTGTTGGCTGTGTTTTTATTCTTTCAAACAACATGAAGTTTTGCTGTATTCTGACAAAGGCAGTATGACTGACTGGTTCAGCTGCCCTGGAGAACCAAGAGTTTAACTCTATGCAAATGCATAGGACGTTGAGCTCAAGCTTGGTTTTCAAACCGCTGTCCTCGGTACATACATGTAACTGATCAGATTCTTTCCATTCGCCTGTGAAGTCGCCTTGGAGATTGCTCTCTTCTGCGTCCAGTCAAAGTGTCCTTTGTCGGTTACTTCAAATCTCAGTTTATTTATTTTGTTGTCTAGTTCAAACCTCTGTCCTTCGATATTGTGTAGGTTCTCTCGCTTGGGTAGGTCTTCGGATTCTGATCGGTCCATCGACCGTGAGGAAACCGAAGCTTTACTTTTCCTTGAAAGTAAGGTTTAACTGTTGTTTTCTCCTTGTTTTGGGATCTAGTTAAATGTTTTGACAAAAAACTACTTTTTTCTTCTTGGTTTTCTTTTCTTCAGCACTAAACTGTTGGTCGGTCAAAACTTTGTATCTTTCTTTACCCGGCCTAACTAAGCCACCAGGGGTACATTTAAATAGTTTCTTTATCCAGGCCTGACTAAGCCATTTTCGTATAAATCTCCATTGGGCATTGCTTAACTGGTCTAACTAAGCCTTTTGGATTAAGCGCTAAATTTTTAGGGTATGTCACAGAAACCCAAAAGAAAAACTGGTCCCACTGGGTTTCAGCGTTGTAGCGAGTACTGGGAGCAATTTTCTAAAGTTGATCTGCACTTGGCCTGTCTGTATTGCTTTGGTTTTGACCACTTGCAATCAGAATGTGAGATTTGCAAGAATTTCCCCCAATCTAGCCTTGACAGAAGGCTGGGTAAACTGAGGGAGAGAATGGATAAATCCTCTCAAGAAGGACGATCCGGTTCAACCATACTGTCTGAACTGGTTACTGACCCATCCGACCAAGGTAAACCTTTGCCAGTTAAAAGGCAGGCGGAGTCTGCCCCAGATTCCGAGCCATACAAAAAATCTAGAAAAAGTGGTTAGAAATTGCGTAAGCAAGCGGTTGCAGTTCCAACTGCTGAAGAGATTGCAAAGGCCATTCGCATTGTTCAGTCACTGCAGCCTGGTTGGGCTGAACTGGCTCAGTGAACAGTTAGGCAGCCACTGGTTCAGGTGCCTGCTGGTTCAAGTCCCTCAGGTCCTTTAGACCCCGAGGAGTATTACTCTGAGTGTGAGGATTATGAGGAGGAGGAGGATGAGGGTGAACCCACTGAGCCTGAGGTTCCCCTGAGATTCTCAATATGAATCCCTCTACATCCTGCTAAGGAGGCTATCTTCCATTTCTTTATGAGGCAGTAGCAGAGATCCTGCAACTGTCTCCAGGAGGCCAGACAGGGGGAGGATTAAGAGGAGGACTATAGGGAGATGATGGATCTCCCTGCGTCTCAGGGACTTATGATCCCTATCCACAAGGCCCTGAAAAGGCAGACTCTTTGGATTATCCAGACCCTTCATTCTGTCCCTCCTCTCAATAAAAAGATGGACAGGAAATATGTCCTGGCTGGTAGTGGTACAGAATTTTTGGCTAGCCACTGCAGTCATGTGGGGGTGGTTCAGGCTGCAGCCTGTGAAAAGGCTGGCATTCCCTTGGCTTCCCCACCCTCCTGACAAGGATTCAAGGAAGATTGATTCCCTTGCCAAGAAGATTTACTTGGCAACCTCCTTGGGAATAAGGCAGGCTTCTTATATGGCCTATGCCTCCAGATTCTAGACATCCCTCAGGGAATCTGTTGGCCAGTTGGCTGAGAAGGCTCCCCCTGAACTGGCAGAAGACCTCCAAGAGCTGGTCAGCAAAGGGGTGCAGGCATCTAAGTCCCAGTTCCACATAGCAGTGGACTCTAATGATGCAGCTTCTAGGGCTATGGCTTCATCTATCTCCCGTAGGCGTTTCTCCTGGTTAAGGTGTACTAATCTTTCCCAGGAGACACAGAATAAAGCCTTGGACTTCCCCTCACTCAGAAGTCATTGTTTGGGGAGCAGACAGAAGCCTACATGAAGAAAATTAATGAATACAGGGTGGCATACAAAAGAGCTTTTGCTAAAGATAAGACTGCCACTTCTCAGAGACAGCAGGCCAGAGGGGGTAGGGGTAGGCCATACCCCAGACTCTTCCATCAGGCCCAAGCTTTCCCCTCTTTCCAGCAACCCAGGAGTTTCTTCAGGGGAAGAGACAGGAGAGGGACTGGCCATGCTGGTTCCACCTTCTAGTCCTCTACCCCTACCAAGCAGACACCCTAAGAAGTCTGTCCGGGCTGCCTCCCCAACCCCTGTAGGGGGCAGGCTGGCCTACTACCTCCAGGCCTGGCAATCCATCACTTCAGACAGATGGGTCCTAGAGGTAGTAGGCCAGGGACTAGCCCTCAGCTTCAAACAGTTCCCAGAACTGAGAGCAAGAGCTTTCAGACCTGTCAACCCTTCAGAAGCAGCCTTATTGGAGGCAAAGGTTTCCACTCTACTTCTCTCAAGGGCAGTGGAGCCTGCTCCCCCTCAGCACAGGGAAAGGGGTTGTACTCCAGGTACTTCCTCGCCTTAAAGAAAAACGGGAAGTGGTGGCCCATTCTAGATCTCAGATACCTGAACAAACATCTCACAAAGCCAAGTTCAAAATGACCACTCTGGCTGCAATCCTGCCTACCTTCAGGCAAGGGGATTGGCTGGCATCCTTGGACCTAAAGGATGCCTACTTCCATATCCCCATCAGGCAGTCCCACAAAGCATACCTCAGATTCTGACTACCTTCAGGCCACTACCAGTTCAGGGCCATGCCTTTTGGGCTGACCTCTACACCAAGAGTGTTTACAAAGTGCCTAGCAGTGGTAGTGGCATATATAAGAAGGCAAGGGGTCTCTGTTTACCTCTACCTGGATGACTGACTGCTGGTGGGTCAGTCTCCCCAACTGGTAAAGGAAGCCTTAGATCTCACCCAGGATGCACTTCAGTCTCTAAGGTTCCTGGTGAATCTCAAAATAAGTCTTGACACCTGTTCAGGTTCTGGACTTCACTGAGGACAGGATACCATACAGGCAAAGGCCTTCCTGACTCCAGAAAGGCACAGGCCCTCATCCAGCTTGCAGAGTTCTTCCACCTTCAGTCCTTCACCCAGCAAGACACTTCTTGCAATTCCTGGGACACATGGCCTCCTCCACAGCACTGGTTCCAGGGCCAGGTTCCCGATGAGGGACATTCAGTTTCATCTAAGATCATTCTTGTCTCAGAAGAAGGATTCCCTGTCAAAATTGATTCCAGTGTCTGCCACCTTACTACAAGCTCTCCAGTGGTGACAGGATATGGGCAACCTCAGAGTGGGGATCCCCTTTCTTCAGCAGGCCCCTTATTTGGTGCTGACAATGGATGCTTCACTACTGGGTGGGGAAGGGGCTCACCTAGGGCAACACACAGCCCACAGAACCTGGCTTCACCAGGAGACCCTGTTGCATAGCAATCTCCTGGAGCTCAGGTCAATGTTATTGGCAATTCAAACATTTGCCAAATGACTACAGGGCAAAGTGGTGCAAGTTAGGACAGACAACACCACCACCAAGTATTATATCAATAAGCACGGGGGGACAAGGTCCTCACTGCTCTGTACAGAAGCCATGAGGATTTGGAGTCTGGCTTACTCCCAGCCCATTTCCCTGTCAGCAGTCCACTTGCCAGGAAATGACAATGTCCTAGCAGATGTTCTCAGCAGGATCAACCATAGCCATCATGAATGGGCCTTGAACAGGCAGGTCCTCCTGTCAATTTTAAGGAGGTGGGGCGTGCCAGAGATGGATCTCTTTGCAGCATCGGACAAGCACTAGTTGCCCCAGTACTGCTGCAGGCCTCCTGCTCAGGGCTAGTGCCACTGGAAGCCCTTCTGTTGGATTTGTTCAACAGGTTCCTGTATGCTTTTCCCCCTCACCCCTGATTTACAGGGTTCTGATCAAGTTGAGGTCTCAGCCTGCCACCATGATTCTGATAGCCCTAGATTGGGCCAGACAACCATAGTATTCGATGCTACTGTCTCTGTCAGTGGCCAGTCTGATTTGCCTCCCAGGAGGCACAATCTGCTGACATCCTCTCAGGAGGATCCTCTAGTCTACCCCAACCTCGAGTCCCTACGACTCAAGGCTTGGCTCTTGAATACTTAGAGTATGCAGGCCTGCATTCTCTGAGAGTGTTCTGACATCCTGAGAGTGTCCAAAAAGCTTTCCACTAGGAAAACCTACTCCTCGAAGTGGAAAAGGTTCTATATGGTGCTCCCAAAAACCTGAACCCACAGCAGACTGGACTTTAAGTGCTCTTGGATTATCTGGTTCACCTTCAGTCACAAGGCTTACAGCCATCTACCTTGAATGTGTATCTGGCAGCTGTCCCTGCCTACCTGTCAGAAGGGAAGGGCACTTCCCTAGCTGCACATCCCATTTTCAAGAACTTCTTTAAGGGGTTGCTCTATCTCCATCCTCCTCACAGGGAGCCTACCCCAGCCTGGGATCTCAATATATGCATAGGTCAGCTTATGCAGCCTCCCTTTGAGCCCATGTCTTCAGCAGAACTCAAGTTCCTGACTTGGAAGATTGTATTCCTGGTGGTTATTACATCTGCTAGGAGGATCAGTGAGCTCCTGGCCTTATCAGTGGAGCCCAGTTATATTGCCCCCCACAGGGACAAGATTGTTCTCCAAACCAATAGGAAGTTTCTCCCCAAAGTGGTCTCAGACTTCCATCTCAATCAATCCATCACACTACCTGTGTTTTTCACAGACCATTCAAGTTCTGCTGCACGCAGGCTTCACAGTCTGGATGTGAAGAGAGCTATCAGCTACTACATGGACAGGACAAAGGAACAAAGGAAGGACTGTTCCCAGTTGTTCCTTACCTTCGGTGAGGTGAGTAAGGGCAGACCAGCCATAAAAAGGACCATAGCCAGATGGATTGTGACTTGCATCCACTTTTGCTACAGCAAGCTGGGGAAAGACCCACCAGCGGGCCTGAGGGCCCATTCCACTAGAGGGACTGCTGCCTCAGTGGCAGCTGCCAGAGATTTCCCCTTGCTGGACATCTGTAAAGCAGCCACCTGGAAGACTGTTCACACATTCACTAAGCACTACTGCCTGGACACTCAGGCCAGAAGTGATGCCAGGTTTGGCACAGCAGTATTGCAGAGCCTATTTTCAAAGTAGGTTCTGTGCCACCTCCAGGGGGCACTGCTTGGTAGTCTGCTTTTGTCAGAATACAGCAAGACTTCATGTCGTTTGAAGAAAAAATTGCTCACCATAGTAATGTTGTTTCTTCAAATGGAGTCTTGCTGTATTCTGACCTCCCACCCTGTCTTCCCTCCAGAACCTGGAGAAAGGGTTGGGCATCTGCACCTCAATTATGTTCTTTCACCCATCAGTGGGTAGTGTATTTTTTCTTGGGCATCAGTGACTTGAGTCTTCTTCATGCCCGTGTTGGTTTCTGTATTTGCCCCGGGGGTGCTTAGGTCTGATTATAGAGGGTTTTTTTATATCTATTGCATTGGTAGCTCCATAAGAATCTGAGCGGTTACTAGAATGTACCAAGGACAGCAGTTTGAAAACCGAGCTTGAGCTCAACGTTCTATGCATTTGCATAGAGTTTAACTCTTGGTTCTCCAGGGCAGCTGAACTGGTCGGTCATACTGCATTTATCAGAATACAGCAAGCCTCCATTAGAAGAAACAGCATTACCATGGTGAGTAATTTTTTTCATCTGACCCGGTAATATTAACCCGATCTGGTTGTCAGAACAGAAAATCCAAAATCTGATATCTGGTAGAAATTTAGTATCCGTGCATCCCTACTATTATCTATTCTATATATTATAGGGGTGTAGTAGCTCCCCTATAATTAGTATTCAGTAGGCTGTTTAATGTTAAACCCCAACTTTTGGGCCTTAATAACTTTGGTGTTGTTTGACATAATAGCCCAACATTTGGTATGCGCGATCAGGCTGACAGCGTCTAAAGATGTTAAAAGTTTTGTGATGGCACCTTGTTCAGTTTGTGAGATACAGAGCACCAAAAATGGTAATTAAGCATGTTTGGTTTCCCTATACATAGAAACATAAAAGTTGACAGCAGACAAAAACTGCAAGGCCCATCCAGTCTGCCCATTTTTTCTACCGTATGAATGTGCCATAGGCCTTTACTCTGTCAATGGCCTATTTAATGATACTCATCTGTATTGCTCACTTATGTCTATCCCATGCCTGTCTGAAGCCCTGCACTGTATTCATATCCACCACTTCCCGAGGTAGGCCGTTTCATGCATCCACTACCCTTTCTGTGAAAAAGAACTTCCTCGCATTACCCCTTAATCAGCCTCCCTCAAATCTCATGCTGTGTCCGCTTGTCCTGCTATTTTTCTTATATTGAAACATGTTAGACTCTTTCACATTGTTAATGCCCTTAAGATGCTTGAATGTTTTGACCATATCACCTCTCTCTCTCCTTTGCTCTGGGGTATACATATTGAGCTCGGTTAATCTGTCCTCATATGTTTTCTGGTGTAGTCCCTGCACAATTTCGGTTGCCTTCTCTGGACTGCCTCTATTTTGTTAATGTCCTTGTGCTGGTGCAGCCTCTAGTACTGCATGCAGTACTCCAGATGGGGCTTAGCCAGTGTCTTGTAAAGAGGGATTATTACCTCCCTCTTACGACTTATGATACCCTACTAATACACCCCAACATCCCTCTAGCCTTACCTACTGCTTTAGCGATCTGCTTGGATGATTTCAGGTAATCTGTAATGATGATACCCGAGTCTCTTTCTTCCCTTGTGACTGCCAGCAACTCCCTCCCAACCTATAGGTAGCTTCAGGTTTTCTCTTCCCTATGTGCATGATCTTACACTTCTTTGCATTAAACCCCAGTTGCCACTCTTACAACCATTTTGTCAGTTTTTCCAGATCTCTTCTCATTCTGCCCACCCCATCTGGATCATCTACTCTGTTGCAGATCTTGGTGTCATCTGCAAACAGGCAAACCATACCTCCAGTCCACCTGCAATGTCATTGATGAAGATATTGAAGAGGACTTGCGCTAGAACTGATCCCTGAGGTACCCACTTGTGACTTGCATTTCTTCTGACTGTATACCATTTACCACCACTCTCTGTTTTCTGCCCACCAACCAGTTTGCCACCCGGTTGGCCAACCTCTGATCCACCCAAGCCTACCCAACTTATTAATCAATCTTCTATGTGGAACAGTATCAAAAGCTTTGCTGAAGTCAAGGTAGGCAACATCAACTGCACCCCCTTGGTCCACCACTCTGGTTACCCAGTCAAAGAAATCTATGAGATTAGTTTGACAGGACCTTCCTGCTATAAATCCATGCTGTCTTGGATCCTGTGCTCCTATGAATTCCAGGTGTTGCACTATCCCATCCTTAAGAAGTGCTTCCATAATCTTGCCCACTACTGAGGTAAGACTGACTGGTCTGTAGTTCTCTGCCTCCTCCCTGCTGCCACTTTTGTGGAGCGGGATCACACGAGCCCTTCTCTAGTCTTCTGGGACCTCTCCTGTGCTCAGAGACTCACTAAACAGTTCTGATAATGGCTGTGCTAGTTCCACCCTTAGCTTCTTTAGTACCCTGGGATGTATGCCATCAGGTCCCATTGCCTTGTCCACCCTGAGCTTAGCAAGTTCTTGTAGGACCCTTTCTTTTGTGAAGGAGTTGCGCACCTCCTCCCCTGTGTCCATGGTGCTGAGCTGTGGACCCTGCCCTACCTTCTCCTCAATAAATACTGAGCAGAAGTATCTATTTAGGATAGATGCTTTTCCTTGGTCCTCCTCCACTCACTCCCCCTTATCCCCTTTGATCTTAGCAATACTCCTGCTGGACTTTCTCCTTTCACTAATGTATCTATAGAAAGTCCTGTCCCTTCTTTACTGTTCATGCTAGTGTTTCTCAGTTTGGGCCTTTGCCTGCCTTACTGCCTTCCTGCTACCCTTAGGGAAGTTTGGTATGCCTCCCTATCTTCATCCCACTGCATTCCATTATATTTCCTGAAGGCCAACCTTTTGGCTCTGATCTTTTCTGCTACTGTTTTTGAGAACCAATTGGTTTCCTACTTCTTTTGCTCTTGCTTTTCTCCCAAATACAGTGGGATGTTGCTTCAAGTATTGCATCCTTAATGCTTGCCCACTTTGCCTGTACCCCCTCACCTGTATTTTGTCTTGTCAGGACTAGCTCAACTCTGTTGGCCATCTTATCAAAGTCAGCTCCTCTGAAGTCCCATATTTTTGCATTGGAATGGGATGATTTAGTTTTAGTGGCCAAATTGAACCATACCATGTGATGGTCACTGGCCCCCAGGTGACCTTCTAACTGGAGATCTGTGATCCTTTCAACATTAATCAGTACTAGATCCAGGATAGCCCCGTCTCTTGTGGGTTGTTGTACCAACTGTTTGAGGCCCTCCCCCTGCAGGGAATCCACTATGTGTCTAGTTCTGGCAGATGTTCCTGCTGGTATTGATCAATCTGTATCTGGAAGTTGAAGTCTCCCATTAGCAGAACCTCCCCTTTAGCTGTCATGTTTTGTATATCTTCTAACAGTAATGTATCTATGTCCTCCCCCTGGTCTGGAGGCCTGTAGACAACCACAGTTTGTATGGTTGTCCCATTTCCTGTTTCCAGGGTGACCTACAGTTCTTCTGGCTCCTTATGTGTATTCTGAATTTCTGTAACTTTGATATTTTCATTGACATAAAGGACCACTCCACCCCCCCCTTTTTTTTGCACATCTGTCTCTTCTGAACAGTACATAGCTGGGTACTGAAGTCTCCCAAGTGTGGCTACTGGTGAACCATGTCTCGCTAATGTCTACTATGTCCAGTTTAGCCTCTGTTAGTGCTGTCTCTAGGTCTGGAATCTTGTTTCCCAGACTGCGAGCATTTATGTACATGATTTTCCATTGGCCAGATTTCAGTGTGTTAGTTGCTGGGTGAGGTCCTATGTTTCCCCTACTCATCGTATGGGGAGCTGGACCTTTTTTCCTTGCCTGGTGATGCAAATGAACTACAAACATGGTGAACTCCTGTTTGATCACTAGTTGAGGGGGGAGGGGTGTTCTTCCCGTTCAATGTATTGGGTGCTGCACCCCTCTCCCCATTTGCTAGTTTAAATATTCTGCATAGACATCAAACTTCTGCCCCAATGCACTGACTTCCTCCTTAGTCAGATGCAGTCCATTGAATTTAAGGAACTTTCGCTTCCAAAACTGTTGCCAGTTACCTACAAATTTGTGTCCTTTTTCCTGGCACCAGCCCTTGAGCCACATGTTTAACATTGGGTATTTTTGGCTCTCATCTTCAGCCTAGACAGTGTAGAATTTTATCATGAAATTTTCATGGTTGAAGGGCCTACCAACGATGTGCCTTTCGTAGGTTTGGTGAAAAAATATTATACAGTTCCAGAGTTATAAGGATTTTTTTAATAACCATGACATGTGAATGGTAAAAAAAAACTATTGAGAGGGCTTATTTTCATGATTTACTTATCATGTGGAAAAAATACCAATCGTGATAGCAGCCATCTTGTTTTTTTTACTCAAAACATTGAAAATATATACTATGTATTTTCAAAAACAAACACCTGAATCTAAGTAAAAGAACCCATTTAGCTTGATTCTTGTGTACGATTTTGAAAATATACCTACAAATAATGTTTCTGGGCACCCAAAATACCAGCTTAGTGACAGGAGTCATTCACCTATGTTCCTGTATGAGAACAGTGGTGCTTTCTTGACATCTGCAGCTGCAGCTGAACTCATGCTGTGGGCTGCAGTGTGAGCTATAAGCTGACAGTTTGATTAGCTGATGGTCTCTCTCTGTTTTTTTTTTTTTTTTACCCTCCCCAAAGCCGAAAACTAAAAGCCGGAACTTTAGCTCCTGGCAGATCGGCTTTCAGCTTTGTGCTTTTTTCCATTACTGTGTACCTATGCTTTGAACAGTTAGTTTGGTGCAGTATACTTTTAACTACACAGTGTTTTCTGATGGGAAGGATGTGGAGTATGTGAATGTGGAGGACACTGCTATTGAGGGCAGGAGTTTGACTAGAAGCACAGCGCCTGCTACATGATGTTCCCTGGGAATAAAGATCCTACGGTTACCATGCTCATCCCCCTTCACCCGCTTCTGTTTCTCCTTTCATGACCCTTCCCTCACGACTATCCTGGTCCTTGCTACACAAATGTGTGAAGAGTCAATTAGACCCCATTATCAGGTATCTAGTATCTCCACCCACATTCAGCCATGCTTCAGTGAATATCAACGAAGCACAGAAGCAGCAAGATGCATCAGCCAGTCCTCTTGATGAACAAAGGCATAACTGTAGAAGCACCATGAGCTGGTAGTATTGAGACCAGGTGGGGGGCATGGGTGAGTGTGAGTGAGCATATGTCTTCCCCATATGGTGGCAAGCAAAGCCTGTCTTTGCATTTTTAAGCTCCTCAGATTGGAGACTGTCTCTGTGTGTCTTAACTTGGGTTGTGGGGCTTCACTTGTTTACACATTTGCAACTTACCAGCAAGCCTCTGACTAACTGACAGACTGAGCTCTTTTGGCAGCCCTGCTTGTACCCCCTAACCTACTCCTCCATTAGCCGATGTACTTTTGTTCTCCATAACTTCATGCCCCGGCTACAAGAACTTGTTGCAGTCATCTGTGGCACACCTAGACAGTGAGGATTCATGTTTGCATCTAAACACACTTTGATTTATACCTTAATAGCTTATAATCAGCATGTTGCTTAAGCCAGACCACCTCAGTGCACAATCACCCTGCATACTAGCACTGTTATTTGTATTACTCTCGAGGCCTGAAGCCGTGGTTTGGGGGAGGTGGGATGAGTGATGGTTTTGTCAATACTGTGGTCTGTCATGGCCACTCAACAAGGTTCTGCAGCTCCACTGAAATGCCCTCATATACCTGAGCCTTTGACAAAGGGCTCCCCAGATGTCAATGTCTACAGTCCAGGGGTTTTCTTCTATGGTGTAATATGAGAAATTACCCCCAGTACTGTTATCGCCCTATGTAAGTACACCTGTGGATGTACGATCATGCACACGTCAGTAAAAACATTTAAAATTGCTGATCATGACTTTAGCTGTAAAGGCAACAACAGTAAATATCCCTAAACTGAAACCTGGAGGTATACTAACATATCAGACATATACAAGTTATCAGCAATTTGTCAAAACCCTAGCAAGCATTTACCAGAATCAGTGACCGACAGGCTTTTTATTTTGAACCTGCCACCATGCAATACAGAGTGCATAAACGGGAACATAACTTTGAATGTCAGATGATGCCGATGCTCTTAAGCCAAACAAAGAGCACTAAGTATCGTTGTATCAACCAGTGTACGCTTTTCAGCAAAAACAGCCATAAAATGTCAGTAGGAGATACAGCAATGTGTAAGAAGGCAGTGGCGAAGACTAACAGGATGCTGGGGTGTACTGCAAGGGGATTCAGTGGCAGGCAGAGCGAGGTAATTTTATCACTGTAAAGGTCACTGGTGAGACCAAATTTAGAATATGGGGTGAAGTAATAAAGCTGTTTCTGATTCAGTAAGGCTTTGTGACTCCTTGTCCAGTCTTCTAGTTTGAGATGTGTGCCAACCTATTACTATAAGAACTGTTGGGGGATCTTTGTCTTATATGGTGTGAGGTACTGGCATCCATACCATAAGAAGAACATCAGCATGCTGGGAGGGGTCCCAAGGAGAACAGCCAAGAAGACAGAGGGGCTACAGAATAGGGACAAAAAGAAATAAAGCCATAAAAATGGAGGGTAATGAGTACCGATGCCGTAGTCTAGGTAAAAGCTCCCTGAAATGGTGGCATTGACGGGAAGAGGGATGCCTGGATTGTGTGGCAGTCACACAAACATGGTACACAGAGAACCACTAGTGGGATGTCAACATACCAGGGTTCACAATCTACAGGAGGGACAGGGAGGAAGAAGAGGAGGGGAGGAGTAGCTCTATGTAAGGGAAGGGATAAAAGCAACAGAACTAAAGGGTAAACAGGAGGAGAGGATGCACTCTAGGGTCACCCTGGAGACCGTATTGGCTCCACAATCCGCACAGGGGTTGTATACAGACCCTTGTCTCAGGGGAGGAAATGGACAAGGAAATGATAGAAGAAATTCTTGGGATGGCAGAGAAAGGGAGTTATTGCTGATGGGGACCTGAATATGCCAGATGTTGACTGGAGCACCTTGCTGCAGCCACATCCAAGAGCAGGCCATTCTCGATGCTCTACAGGGGCATGCCTCAGACAGCTAGTTTTGAACCCACTCAGAGAGAGCAACCTTAGACCTGGTACTCTCAAATGGGGATGGAGAGAGGATCTCTGATCTTGAAGTGGGTAGCCATCTGGGAACAAATGACCACCAAACAGTGTGGTTCATGATAAACTTAGCTGTAGAGTCAAGCCACACAAAAGTGAAGGTACTGGACTTCAGGAGGGCTGATTTTGTCAAAATGGGTGAGTGCTTCAGAAAAGCACTAGCGAACAGGCAAGAAGGTGGGGTGGAGCAACAATGTGGGAACATCAAACCACCATCACAGAGGCAACTAGTCTTTGTATGATGCAAATAAATAAATCAAAACGAAAGAAAAAAACACTATGGTTCTCAAAAGTAGTGGCGGGGAAGGTAAGGGAAAAAAAGACAGCATTCAGGAAGTATAAGGAAACACAGAAGGAGCAGGACAGTGAACTGTACCAGTTAAAGCAGAAGGAAGCGGTAAGGCAGTCAGAATAGCAAAGGACCAAACTGAGGAAAAGAGAGCCAACTCGGTTAAGAAGGGGGATAAAACCTTTTATATGTACATTAGGGAGCAAAGAAAGACTAAGGCTGGGATACTGAGGCTGAACAAAGAGGAAGGTGGTTGGGCAGAGAGCAACTGTGAAAAAGCAGGGATACTGAACAAATACTTCTGCTCAGTATTCACAATGGAAAAGCAGGGGGAAATATCTAATCCGGTCAATAGAAGCACTCTGGATAGGGGGGCTGATATTAATCCTTTCACGGAAGAAAGGGTTCTGAAAGTACTCTTAAAACTGAAGGTGGATAAAGTAATGGGGCCTGATGGGATTCACCCCAGAATTTTAAAAGAACCATAGGGAAGAACTAGTAACACCACTGACTACCCTTTTTAATAAATCATGAGAGAATGGGGTGGTACCTGAGGACTGGAGGGGGCGGATGTGATTCCCCTTCACAAAAGCGGGAGCAAGACAGAGGCAGGAAATTACAGACCTGTCAGTTTGATCTCAGTGGTAGGGAAAATGATGGAATCACTTCTGAAGGAAAGAATTGTTGAGTACCTATAGGCCAGTGGGGCACAGGACCCAAGGCAGCATGGATTTACAGCGGTAAGGTGATGTCAAACAAATCTAAATGATTTATTTGACTGGGTGACCAAAGCAGTAGACCAGGGAGGGGCTGTGGACATGGCCTACCTAGACTTTAGCAAGGCATTTGACACAGTCCCGCATACAAGATTAATAAACAAATTAGCCAGCCTGGGCGTCAGTCCTAGGGAGGTAGCCTGGGTAAAACACTGGTTGGACAACAGGACACAGCAGGTAATAGTAAATGGAGCCCACAGTGAAGAAAGGAGGGTTACTAGTGGGGTATCGCAGGGTTCAATACTTTTTAATGTCTTTATAAGTGATATTGCAGAGGGACTGGAAGGGAAAGTATGTCTCTTTGCAGATGACACAAAGATCTGCAACAGGGTTGATACACAAGGTGGGGTGGAAAGGATGAAAAGGGACTTGGCAAGGTTGGAGGAATGGTCAAATTTAAGGCAGCTAAGATTCAATGCAAAGAAGTGCAAAGTAATGCACCCTGGAAACAAAAACCCAGGGGAAGAGTACACAACGGGGGTGAGATACTGACAACAACAAAAATGGAAAGGGACCTGGGACAGTCATATCAGATGACCTAAAGGTGGGCCAGCAATGTGAGAAGGCAGTAAGGAGGGCTGGGGGGGATACTAGGATGCACAGGGAGAGGCATCACCAGTAGGAAACAGGAAGTTGTTGGCCCTCTGTACAGACAGTTGGTAAGACCACATCTGGAGTACTGTGTACAGTTCTGGAGACCCCATCTCCACAAAGACATAGGGTGAAAGCTGTCCAGAGGAGGGCAACCAAAATGATGCAGGGTCTGCATCAGAAGACATATGAAGAAAGACTAAAGGAACTAAAGATGTATTGCCTCAAGGAAAGGAGGGAGAGGGGGGACATGATAGAAACTTTCAAATACCTCAAGGGAATCAATAAAGTCCAGGAGGGTAGCATCTTTCAGAAAAAGAGATGTGCAAAACAAGGGGGCACAATTTGAAGATAGAGGGTGGGGAAGGCTCAGAGGTAATGTGAGGAAGTATTTCTTCACAGAGAGGGTTGTGGATACATGCAACAGCCTTCCTGAGGAGGTCGTAGAGTCAAAAATAGTTGGGGAATTCAAGAATGCATGGGACAGACATAAGGCAATTCTAGTGGGGGGTAGGAGGAAGTAGGCTGTTGGTTAACTAGGATCTTCAGCTTATCCGTTAGGTAGGGAAATGGGCAGACTAGGTGGGCCAAGCGGTCCTTATCTGCCATCAAATTCTATGTTTCTATGAAAGGCTGGGAGCCCTGGGGATGTACTTCCTGGAGAAGAGGAGGCACAGGTAGATATGATAGAGACCTTCAAATACATGAAGAGAATTAAGAGTACAAAAGGAGGGTCTGTTTAAAATGAGTAAAAACAACACCACTTGGGATACAGCCTAAAACTGATATGGGGGACTCAGAAGAGATGTAAGGAAGCATTTCTATATGGAGGGGGTAGTGACCACCTGAAATGAGCTGCCAGAGGAGCTGATATCAGCAGATATGGTGGGAGCATCCAAGAGGTCCTGGGACAAACACAAAGGGAATCCTTTGGACCTAGGCAAGGGTTGGAAGGGGGAGAGGGAGGGCAGCTGGGGGGGGGCAGTGTCAGTGGCATAAGTGTAAGACCAGACCCTGCATCATTATGAGCAGACACGATAGACCAGGTGGTCTTCTTCTACTGCCTCTTTTCGCATGTTCGTATGACTATGATTTTATTAACATTCACATAGTAGGCAAAGGGGAAAAAACACTTAAAACCATTCATGTCCCCTTCCTTTGTGCAAATGTCCCTGAAGCCTCATTTATAGTCAGCTCATCCCTGCTGGAATGCAAACAGGACTGTGAGGAGCTGCCCATGGCAGCAGATTGATGGTGGTTTTCTGTCCAGGCATGCATCCCAGGAAGTAGTCACCAGTTGTTCAACTGTCACTATGAAGGCTTCTTGTCTTGCTCCACTGTCTTTGTCCATTTTCAGTGGTGGCAGGGATCTTTTTCATGTCAATACAGACCCTGTATAGTGTCAGCAGGTGCAGACATAGTGGGTATCCGGTATCACCTTTGCAGGGGGTACAGAACAGACACTGTAAAGACCTGTGCTAAGGCAGCAGTATGGCTAGCATGGATGCTGCAGGCATATACTGTACTCATCTATTAGCATCCCTCCACCTCGGGTACAGTGAGTAGGGCACACAGTCTGAACCCATCAAAGATGTAAAAATCGTGGCAGGAGCTGGGGTACTTGGCACAAACATTGGTGATGATACCTGATGCTTGGCACACTACCTGGTAGTTAATACTGTGGTACCCTTTCCTGTTCTTGTTGTATGTTTTCATCCACTGATGGTGCCATGATTGCCACATGGGTGCCATCTATCACTTCCAGTATATTTGGCATAAAATGCATGATTCATGGCCTGTATGTCTGTGGCAGCTGTTGGGAATATAATGTGGTCATGCAGAAGGTGCAACATGACATCGGTGACCTACAACAATGCCCTGAACACTGATGACTGGCTGATGCCCGACATCCCTTGACATCCCTTGCTACTGCTACCCTTTACAGTGAGTCATTGACCAAGTAGGAGCGTGTACAGAGCACCTTTTTCTCCATGGACATTCTGGGACTATCAGATACCTGGTGCCACGGAGTCCTGTACTAGATTGGACAGGTGTGCAATGGTGGTAGGTCAAACTGGAATCTCTCAATACAGTGCATATTATGCATGTAAAGCATCTAGATGTGGCCTGAAGACATTCAGTCACAAACCCGCCACTCTTACTACATTCATTAGTATCCCTGCCTATACAACTCCCCTAGTTAATTCTCCAATCCCCACCTCCCCACCCCTTCCCTCTCCTCCCTCTACTTGCCCGCCTTGTCTGTTCATCCAACTACTACTACTGATGAACACTGCCATTTCCTATGCAGTTTGCTGTATATCAGATTTATGTATTTTGCAACCTTTTATCTTGTGTTCTATTGCAACCTGTTTTTATCATTGTTAAACTGTCTGCTGTTCTATGTATTGGGCTTATATTTTAACTCTGTGCCATTGCATATGGCTCGGTCTGCCTGAAAATGGTCCCTGGGATCAGTGCACCTACCCGTTACCAAAGTCATAAATAAATAACTCCCTGGCCACATCCTGCAAAACACCGCAGCCTACCTGATGGCAGGTGTGCAGATGGCAATGCAGGTGCTTATGGTGCACAGCCCTACACAATGCATGCATGCACCATTAAATTGGTGTGAGCTGACCATGCCTGCAAAGTGTGTAATGTGAATGGTTGTCACCGGTCCACACCTGTCCCATTCACGCAATAAGATGGTAGCAGCTGGTGATAGCAGCTCTCGCTGTGTGCCCAAGGTTGGCAAGGGCAGGGCATACCCTTAAAAATTGCAGAGGGTGTCCAAGGGGTCCTATCTAGACAACCCCAAGGGAGGAACAATATGAGATGTGAAGGTACCAGTCCATGTGCTTATACAGCCTGCAGGGTGTGTGCTGCCTGCTTTCCAAGTGAAGTGGGTCCTACATCTTACCTTTTGTTTCATATTTGTTTCCTAAGAACAAGGTGGCCATCCAGATGAGCTGGCCGGTGAGGCAGAAGGCCCAATGGTGCCAGGTCGGTGGTGGTGGTGCCACGGACGGCACACTGACAGCAGCTGGTGCCATACTTTTTTCCCCTATGGGCATACTCTCTCAACTGCACCACATTACGAGGAACGTTCCTCATTTTACTTCAGAAAAGGTCCCTCTTCCACATTGTGAGGACTTGTTCCATATTCAAAGTCAACATTTTAAAGCAAATATCCATGGTAAATGATGGAAAAAATAACCTATTCAATTAATAACAGACATTCTCAACACAAAAGCAACATTTTAATAGTGTTTTGAGCTTCCTAGGTAAAGATTTGATAAAGTGTTCCACATTTTGCCCATTTGTTCCACATTGTGGCAGGCAATGTTCCACATTTGGGGGACAAAGGTTGAGAGGTATGCCTTGGGTGGGGTGCACCAACATATATTATAAAGACAAGCTGGGAGAAATATGGAGGATAGTCAAGCCCCTTGAAGGTAGATGCAGGGGATGATGGGGTACCTATTGATGGCACATGCACTTGTCAGGCCCTGCATGTGTATCCCATTCATGCTTGTCCTCCCTCTGTGTTCTTCTCATTACAGGGCTATAGAGGTCCATTGCACTGTCTGGCACTGGAGTGGTGAGGCTGGATCTGAACAATACCACTGGGGTCCAGTGAAGACTCCATGGAAGAGGGCATATGTCGATTGAACGGCAACACCTTTACAGCGAACAACAGTACAGCGGCACAGTGGTGGTCACTGTACTGTCACTGTGTGCCCCGCATTGCTTTCCCAGGATCTTGCACTTACCTTGAATCAACTCTGACTCAGAGTTGATTATATTAGTATGGGAGTGCAGAGGGCAGCCCTGCATGGGGGATTCGGTGGCAACCTCCTAAAGAAAACAAAGTGTTCTTGGATGGATTTATGCTAACCACAATTGCGGTCAACATAAATCCATCACTGTAACATCAGTTGACAAAATATTTGTTGGACCAGCATTGTAGAGCCGAAGAGGGGGACACCTAGCAGCAAGCTGCCACAACCCACCATCCGCTGCCATGCAGCTGTAGACCACAGGCCATGCCAGCGTCCTGTGCCATGGACTTTCATGATCAGGCATAGTGCATGTGTTTGTTGATGTTCTCCTTTCTTATGCTTCCTTTGCACTTTGTCTAGTACCAGCCCATGTATGTCAGCTGGTTTTGTGTCTTGGCTCTGGTTGATTTGAGGGTGAGCTGAGGGCATTGAAAACCAGGGGATGGAGGTTAGAGAGGCATTGGAGGAAAACCAGGACCTAGGAGGATAGCCTGGTTCTGATGGCTCATTACGATGAGCATCAGAATGCAATCATCCATAAAAAGGCAGCTTTTATGTCTAGGATGACTGTAGCTGGGAAGAACCAACCAGCTCAGCTCATTCGGGTTGTGGACAGGCTTTTACATCCAGCCTGTCTGGAACACATTAGAGCATTTTCAGCTCAAAAATGTGAGGAGTTTGCTCAGTTCTTCTTAGACAGAGTGTCCTCTGTTAGGGCTGGGATTTCTCCAGTCAGATTGTCATCAACTGACAGGGTTGGGCCTCAGGGGGATGGGTGCATTCGGTCTCCCTGGGGACAGTTTCGACTGGTGATGACGGCAGAGGTCTGTGGGGTGATCTTGAGGCTGAAACCAACTTTCTACAGCTTGGTCCCAGGCCTGATGTGATTACTTGTTGATTGTGTCGGAGGCCTGGGCCCATATTTTGCTGAGATTTTTGGGTGTTCCTTAGTGACAGGGGTTTTCTCTTCTCTGAGCCTCTTAAACTGGCTCTGGCGAAGCTCCTGTAGAAGAAACATCTCTGGACCCCGATGTCTTGGCAAATTACTGACCTATCTCGAACCTTCTCTTTTTAGGGAAGGTTCTTGAGAAGGTGGTTGCAGAGCAGCTTGAGAGTCACCTCACGGACTTCCAGATTTATGAGCCGTTCCAGTCCAAGTTTAGGGCTATGCACAGCACAGAGACCATATTAGTATGGGTACTGAATGACCTGCTCAGGGTGAGGGACAGAGGAGAGCAAACGATTCTCATTCTTCTCGACTTCCCATCGGCATTTGACACTGTGGATCATGGGATATTGTTGGACAGGCTGAGGGAGTATATTGGACTCACTGGCAAGGTCATCAGCTAGTTTGAGTCATTTCTCTAAAACAGGTCCCAGAGGGTGGTTTGGGGGAATTATTCCCCAAGCCCGATGGTCCTGGCCTGTGGAATGCCCCAAGGTTCTGTCCTCTCTCCATGTTATTCTCAATGTATATGCTGCCCATGGGTGAGGTCATAAGATGATATGGGCTGGGATTTCATTGCTATGCCGATGATACTGGTTCTATTATCACAAGTGCTTGTCCAAGATCTGGGCATGGACATCGTTGAACTGGTTGGGGCTCAACCCAGGGAAGTCTGAAGTACTTGTGGTTGAGCCAGGTCAAAGGGGGTAGTGGAGGTCCCTGGAGAGGATTTAGGGCTTTTTATTTGCTCAGCCAAACTAGGGGCCTCCACCAAGGTGGGAAATTCGGGGGGGGTTGTTCTGGACAGCGAGCTGACACTTGATGCTCAGGCGTCAGCCATTGTCTGGAATGGTTTCTGGCATCTGTGTAATATCACCCAAATTAAATCCCTTCTCCTCTCTGACGATCTGGCCATACTGGTGCATGTATTTGTTACCTCAAGGCTCAAGTACTGTAATGCACTCTACCTTGAGGTCAGAGGGGGTGCGATGTGGGGCCTGCAGCTGCTGCAGAATGTTGCAGCCTGGCTGTTGACAGGCCATTGAAGGTACTGTCATATTACACTGGTGTTGCATAAACTGCACTGGCTGCCAGTGTGTTGGTGCATCTCCTTCAAAATAGGTCTGCTGACCTATAAAACCCTGCATGTGCTGAGTCTGGGTTACCTCAAGGACCCCAGGTTGCTCTTTCTGATCTGTGAGAGAGGCCCTTCCAGAGGTCCTCAGGTCAAGGTTAGAATCTTCCAGGGATCGGGCCTTTGAAGTGGCTGCCCCGATCCTATGGAATTCTTTTCTGGGGTCTCTGTGGGAGTCACCTTCCCTAGAGATATTTAAAAGGAAATTTCCAGCCCACCGGCACAATGGTAGCACTACCGCTTGTGACACCTGTGACCTGGGTTCAGTAGTGTACCTGGGTTTCTGGTGGGCCAGCCAGGGGGAAAAGGATTGAGCACCTGATGGGCTGTTCTCCTTCTCTGGGTAGGGTGGGTTGTGGTCCTCACTGCTATACTGCCACCTGGGTTACCACGGGTAGTGGTGCAGCAGAGGATGCAGACTGGTAGGGAGGGTCGAACGTTGGCCTAGGACCAGAGTGAAAGTACGTCCCTGTGTGCCTCCATCTCATTGGTCCTCCCCAAGTGCTGACGTCCACAGGGGATGGGGACCAGCAAACAGGAAAAAACCCATGTCTGGGCCAGGAGACGGGCTGTCAAACCAATGACTGTGAGGAACCAGGGAGTACGGCTCCAGGTGTACGCTCCCCTGAGGTTTCGGAGCGGAAAAGGAAGACCCTTGCACCCACCGTGGGGGTTATCTGGGATGACTGGATGTTGACTGGAGTGGGGCACTATAGGAGCAAGTTGTCCTCCAGTCCTCTCGGCGTAGCCTGAGTGGTGCATTGAGGGACCCCGAGGGAAGGACCAGACATGGCGATGAGGGGGCATAAAAAGAAAATAAAAATAAATAAAAAACTCCCACATGGAGTGCAGCTCCTGATTAACGGAGATTTTAATATTAAACTGGAATGGGAAGGAGGCTGCACCAATTTGGGACATGATTGCCACCGCCAATATAGCACAACTAGTCACCTGCCCCACCAGACAGAATTATAAGACTGGTAGCAGCACACTCCTTGACTGGCTTCTAGCAAGATCACCATCTCGTATTTCCAAGGTCAAGGTGCTGCCAGACGCGTTAGGCGACCACTCCCCTATCACACTCAGTTGGTCTAACAAATTCACCAAAAGCCCACCCATCCTCATAAAAAGCAAGCTTTTGAGAAAGGGCATGCTTGGAGCCCTCAAATCAGCACTAGCCCTTCATGACTGGACTCCAATCAGTCAGGTATCAACCCACAGTCAGGCCTTCAGCTACCTCACAAGAGCTTGCTGATATCTGTGATGTCTATGTCCCCCTCACAAAAGGAAAATTAAAGGGTATTTTCAACTCCGCCTCCTGGGTCTGTGTGGTGGCTGCTTGTCTGTGTCTGTAGCTTAGTTTTTGTGGATTTACAGGTTTTCTGCTTGGAGTAACTACACCATTCTTGCTCACTACATATGTGAAAGTCTCCTGAACTGGATTTCTGCAAACATCATCACCAGGTATCTGCATTTTTAATTAAAATCAACTTTTGGAAGCTATCCAAGCTAAACATAAGTCAAGCAACTAAGTCTGACAAACTCAGTGACTCTAGGTCTTGCTTGAATCCACATTTTCATCTGACCTGCTCCATGATCTGTATGTGGGCTTTTCAACAACCTCTTTGAATGACAAAGAAGCATGCAGACAAAAGGATTTCACATCCTGCATATGTGCAGGCATAGTTCATCACCTTCAGGAATTCTAACACATTCTGTGACTCTGGACCTCAGCTGTTGATAATTTCTTTTGGCTTATGACTTAACCACCAGGTATCTACAAGATGCTGAAATCCTTTCTCCTATAAATTCTCCTTATGCTGCTCCTGCTCTCACATAATGTTCACCCCAACCCAGGACCACCTGGGCAGCCAGCAGTGGCACCAAGCAGAAGGACAGGGACACTCACCATGGCATCCATCAACACCTGCAGCATCCTCAACAAACTTGATTCCCTCAAAACATGGATCCTACAACACAACCCTGATGTCCTCTCAGTTGTGGAAACATGGCTAAACCCTAAAATCCCTGATACCTCAGTCTCTATCCCTGGCTACTGCATTTTCAGGCAAGACAGGATTGCTAAACGGGGCCGGGGCTGTGCCATCTATCTTAAGGATACCCTTATGGGTCACATCATCCCATCCCTAGCCTAAGCAACTCCTCTCAGGTCCTCACAATCAAAATCCTCCTTGGTGCACTTAACAAGGAACTCACTGTCATCTCAGTTTACCTACCCCTCAAGAGACCAGGCTGCTGGCTTCCATAGCATCATGGAATATCTAAGGGTCCAGCAACATAATTCTGAAACCATAATCATGGGTGATTTTAACATTAACTGTCTCTCCACTGAGGCCACTACCTATAAGGATGCAGCCGCAGCACATCACCTCACTCAACTGGTCAATGCCCCCCACTAGGTGTAACTATAGGACAGGCTCCCTCATGCTTCTAGATTGGATTCTATCTAACCACCCTGAATGCATCTCCAATGTTTCTGTACTCCCGGATACAATAAGTGACCACTCGTCTGTCATCTGCTCCTGGTCAAACAAATACCACAAGCCCCCTCCCAAACTTATCTATGCCAGGGTTACCAAACAAGGGCACCTCCAGCTGTTAAAATCCCATTTAACCAGGCTGAACTGGGCAGTGCTTGACTCCCTCAGTGACACCAACAAAGCTCTGGACATATTTATCAAATGTTTCAATGAAGCCTGTGACATCTATGCACCAGTGAAAAAGATGAAGGTCAAAGGACAGACCAACCCCTGGGTTACTACTGACCTTTTAACTCTACTCAAGCACAGAGACCACCTCTGGCATTGTGCTCATGCAACTCCGATGCAAGTAAACATACAATTATACAAAGCAGCCAGAAATGATTGCACTTGAAAAATACGGAATGCTAAACGCAGCTATTACAAAGAAGCTCTGACCAACTCTTGGGGCCAGGGAAACAAATTCTGGAACAACATGAAAGAACTCACAGGCAAGGATCCTAAAGCACCACCCACTATGTTCAACCTTCATGGCACTCCTACATTCGACCTAGGTACCATCACCAGCACTTTTAATAATGCATTTACAAACCTGGACAGTGTCCTTCCACCAAATTTTTTTGACGACCTCCCCTCCAGCTCCTCCCAAGTTACCCCCCAAGTAGAACATACAACCCCAAAGTTTTTTTTTAAGGGGGTCCCACCACAAGTAGCTAGAAAATACATTCAAAAGGCCATCGGCAAACAAGGGTACAGTGGTGACTCCCTTGACCTGAAACTGCTGGCACAAGTCCTCGATGAAATCTTAGAACCACTTACAAAGATCTTCAATCTCTCGCTTAAACTGGGCCATTTCTCCTCTCTCTGGAAGAAAGCCACTGTCACACCAGTTCACAAAAGTGGAGATAGGATACTCCACACCAATTACAGACCTATCTCACTGTCTCCCCTCACTATCTAAAGCGCTGGAGCGAATAAGGTCGGACCAACTAGTTGAATTCCTGGATAAGTACAATGTACAATTCCCAGAGCAGCATGGCTTCAGAAAAGGGCACAGCACCACCACTGCACTACTGGAATTTATAACCTTCATCCATGCCACGCTTGACAAAGGGAATTGTGGAGGGGCAGTATTTATAGACTTTACCAAGGCATTCGACACAGTTAACCACCCCCTACTGCTCAAGCAACTGTCCTCCATTGGGATCTCCAGCAATGCCCTTCCATGGTTCCCCAGCAACCTTGAAAATTGGATCCAACATGTAAGGATTGCAGGGATCTCTTCGGATGAGAAACCGGTCTGCTCCAGAGTCCCCCAGGGGTCTATTCTGGGCCCTCTACTCTTCTCCCTCTTCATCAACAATCTCCCCAGTGCCTGCCACCACAAAATATTACTATACGCAGACAATGCAGTCCTGTTTTCTAGCCACCATGACATTACAGTCCTTGAATCCCAGCTGCAGCTCGACTTCAAACACATCAAAGACTGGTTCAATTCTCATAAACTTGTCCTGAACCACAGCAAGACTAAAGCCATGTCCTTCTGTAACTGACGGAGCAGGCACAACTCTCTGTCCCTCACCATCAAGAACCATGCTGGGAACCCACTCGAACATGTCAAGGAGTTTAAGTACCTTGGTATTACCCTGGATAGTACCCTCTCCTACACTCGACATATTGACACTGTTGCCAAGACCGCCAATATACGGATTGGACTACTACACAAACACAAGCACTGTATTCCTGCGGATGCCCTTAAACCAGCCATCTACAGCTCTGTCACCTCCATCATTGACTATGGCCTTGCCATCTATGGCTCTGCCTCAACAAGTGCCCTCCTTAGGATTTCAGTTTCTCTCAACAAAGCCTGTAGACTACTAATGGGTGCAGCCCGACAAACTCACACCTGTGACTTCTATGCACAGGCCAGCTGGCTACCCCTACTCAGCAGAATTCAATACCAGACCTGCTTACTTACCAAAAAGGTTCTCCTCGGTCTCATGCCACCTGGTGTTAGCTCACTCCTTATTACCTTCAGTGGCACTCAACAAACACATGGTGCCCAATCTCTAACCTTTCAGGTTCCCAGATGTCGTAACTCCATAGGTCAGCGGCCCTTTATCTATAGAGCTGCTCAATGGTTGAATTCCCTCAATAAAGAAGCACTTTCCCTACTACACTTGGACCCTTCAAAAGGAATCTCAAACTTTACCTCACCTCTACCACTCAATGTGACTGCTTCTCTGAACAGAGATCTCTAAACACCTCCCAGCTCACTCATGTCTCACAGCCCGCCTTTCCCAGTCTCATTCCCTCTGGCACCGGGCCTTCTTGAGATTCCTTTCCTGCTTCGACCTCCACTGGTACAAGACATTTTCCACCACCATCCAACAGTGGCCCATTAGCCTGCCAACTTCCTCTCCCGGTCGCACGCCTACAATACTAACTGCCTATGGTGTCCTCTATCTCTTATTGTTACCGCAGCCAGCTGCCTACTCAAGTTGCTCGTTATATGAATATTATCTCAAAGTATGTTATAACTGAGTATCTTTATTTTTTCTTTTAGTTGTTTTGGTTGTTTATTGTGCATTCTTTTACTACCTCTGTATGTATGTATGTTGACCCTCATCCTTTGACGTGGAACCTTTGTAAACAAGCAGTTTCTGTTCAAAGGTATTTATAATCTGAGAATTTAATAAATAAATAAAGGCTAATAGATGGATTCATGAGGAACTCCTTTCCCACCTGAAAGAAAGGGATACACTATGGGTGAAGGCTGTAAACACAGGTAACAGTCATGACTACCAGTGTTACAGAGCAGACAGAAATCGCTGCACTAAACTAATCCGGCTTGCCAAAGCCAGTTATCATAAAGCACAGCTTGCTAGCTCCTGGGAAGATGGCAAAATATTCTGTGATAGCATCAAAGCATCCTCAGCAAGGAGGACAAGATGCATCCCCAACTACTCAATATCAATAACAATCCCATCACAGACCCCCTAGCCATGGGGGAGGCCTTCAACAAGGCCTTCACTGATCTTACAACAGTACTCCCTCCAGCCTACTTCCACCCTGAGCAGAGCCAGACCAACAACAGACCCTCTGAACACTCTCACCCACCTTTCTATGTTAAAAGGGTGGCCATGAAGGAGGCACTAGCTAAGGTCAGGAAAGTACTGGGTAAGACAAGACAGGGCACTGATGGGATTGACATGAAACTGCTATCGCTCACCTTGGACATCCTCATAGTGCCCATTACCAAGCTGTTCAACAAGCCCCTGACTCTTGCTCAATTCCTGGAGGTTTGGAAGCAGGCCCTAGTCACACCTGTGCACAAGGGAGGTGACAAATCCTTGGTAGCTAATTATAGACCCATCTCAATACTCTCTCCACTGTCCAAAGCACTGGAAAAGATTGTGGCTGATCAGCCCATCGACTACCTCAGCAAATATAATCTGCTCTGCCCTAACCAGCATGGTTTCAGACAAAGTCACAGCACAACCACTGACCTGCTGGACTTCACAAACTATGTACACAAGGCCTTTGATGAAGGCAAACTGGTGGGGTCTATCTTCATTGACCTCACCAAAGCCTTTGACACAGTCAACCACCCCCTGTCACTGACCAAACGGCTTAACATGGGAGTGGCACCCAGTACACTATGCTGGTTCCAAGACTACCTGACAAGCACAACTCAATGTGTCAAAATAGGGCAAACAGTTTCCAGTGCAAGACAGATTTAGCTAGGGGTTCCCCAGGGATCAATCCTGGGGCCCCTACTTTTCAGTATCTTCCTAAATGACCTCCACACTGTCTGTGACACCAAACGTATACTTTATGCTGACGATGAGGTGCTCCTGGGCAGCAGCACGTCCCTTATTGATCTGTAAATGGAGCTTCAGGCATCTTTCTCCTCTTCAGAGAACTGGTTCTGAGGCATAAGTTGCTGCTTAACTATAAGAAGACCATGGCTGTGCTCATTACCAGCCCACACAAAAAAAATCAAGCAACACCCCCTCATCATCGCTAACTCCTGCAGTGAGCCTCTTGAACAAGATTGCATGTTCAGGTATCTGGGGTCATACTGGATGAAACCCTCATATTTGCTCAAAATATAGACTCTCTGGTCAAAACAGTCAACGTGAAGATTGGTGTCCTTTACAGAGACAAGCAATACCTCTGCTCTGAGGCCCTCCACCTTGTAGTACACAGCTCCATATTATACCATATCGACTATGGATTAATGGTTTATGGGGCGGCAATGGATACTGTGCTGAAACAGATCCAGGTGGCACTAAACAAAGCCTGCAGGCTAGCCTTTGAAGTGGAGCATGAAACGCACACTTGTACACTGTATGAGCTTACAAATTGGCTATCCCTAAGGAACAGGATCATACACCAGACTTACACCCTAGGAAAGAAAGCGCTCATGGGCAAAACACCACCTTGTGTTGGCAGTCTGATAGTGGCAGCAAACACGCCACAGGCAAAAAGGGGGAGGACAAGAGGGGTCCTGACCATCCCCTTCTGTTGTACCTCACTCGGGCAACAGTCATTCGCCTACCGTGCCCCCCTGTGGATGAATGAACTCCCCGTGCGCCTCCTTGCCACCTCTTGCCTAGCCAAATTCAAAACTGATCTCAAACAACACCTTATTACAATCTCTAGTTGCACCTGCAACTAACCTCAGGCATCTCAATTCCCCACCAGTTTTCGACTGACGCAGCACTTGTTTCACGCAAAGACCTCCTGTATGCACTTGTTCATGACATAGCCCCTGCGGCTTACCCTCTTCACTACCCCCCACCCACTGCTTTTACAATTCCCCTCAACCACCCCCTCCACCTCCCCCATCTAATGACAAAGCTCCTTGGGGCTGCACCATTTTCTGCCTCTATAACCATGTTCTTGTAGTATACTTTTCATATATGTAACCAAGATGTTTTTGTGCACTTCTTCATATTGGTTGTTGTATGTATGCTCTCTATGTTGTAACGTGACTAACTCACTGACTTGGAACCTTTGTAAAAAAGATTGCACTCAAAGGTATTCTTCTGAATCAATAAATTGAAATTCAATTGAAATAAATCAATGGAAATTAAAATCTTTTTTCTTACAGCAAGTCTTTAGGGTCTAAGAAATTATTAACTATGACAAGCAGTTTTGTGTTTGATTGATAGTAACTATTTTACGTTAGAGGGTGTTATTTAGTGTAATTTATTCTCATCTGTATGGTTGTTTTTTGTGAATATTTATGTGCGGTTTGTCAGTTTTACACTTTGCAAGGGTGTCCTGAGCCTTCAGCGAAGGGCGCCCAAAAGAAATAAAATCTATTACTACTACTTGTTCATTTTTGCAATGTGCCAGTAAATTGTTGTTTGCCTATCTCCTGTGTCCCGGTCCTTATTTCAGGGTGATGTGCCCATGCCACTGTCAGAGGGGCACACCACTGGTCTGTGGGGCTGCAGGGGGGGCTGGGCTCAGGGGTGTCATTAAGGTGTTGCCAGGGGTGTGGTTGGGAAACCAAAAACATAATTCTGACCTCTCTGCTGTCCAGTGCAACCCCTAGGCATAACTGAGACATGGCTTCTTTGGCATGTGTGTCCCTGTTGGTGGGTAGATGTGTTTTACAATACCTGTGCTGATGTTGACATGACACCACTTGCTGTGACGCATGTGTGTGGGGGTGCTGTTTCCTGTTGGTGGTGGGGGCCATGGGGGGTACATGGCAGTGCCAGGGGCGACGTGAGTTGCTCCTTTGTCTGCATGTGTGCCACTGTGGCAGGCAGTGGTGATCACCAACATGTCTGTGGCATGCTTGGTATCTACCCTCCTTTGCAGGGTAGGTCCATCACTGGCAGGGGTGTTCTGTTGTGGTAGCCAGGTGTTGCAGCTGAGACCCTTTTGTGTATGTTTTGCATTACCTGTCGTCCCCTGCATCCCCTGGATACACCTGTCATGGGGACTTCCCTAAATAACGGCTACATCACATGCAGTGTGTGGGGTGCTTGCTATCCCCTATGTTTGGGGGGCTCTGCCACTACGTTTCAGTGTGTTGTGCCAGTTGTGCACCTTCCCTTTGCACCTGCACTTCGTGTAGTGCATCCTATGACAACATTGCATAGGTGGTTATGGCAGTCCTCCACCTGAGGTAGGGTTCCATGCACTGCACTACATGCCAGACTGCCATATTTGCTGTCCTGCATGCATGTGTGGGGCTGGTGCATGTGCTGTTACGTTGCCACACCCCTCTGCTCAAGCATAGAACAGACGCAGTGCAGTTCTGCATGGGTCACCTACACACACAGCTGCATGCAGTTCGCGCGTGCTGCTTGGCCTTACTGTTTGCACCTGCATCGTGCATGTACATATTCATTTGTGTTGTGCACCGTGTGTATTCTGTATAGCAGTTGTGCACAGAGCCCTTTGTGCAAGTTTCAACATGTGATTGCTTTATGCTGTTAGCTGAAAATCCCCCTTTCCTGCTGTTGTAAGTGGCTCATCTGTGATGAGCAATGTTTTTAATCTGGTACTGTATTTTATCCTTTTGGATGTGCTGTGGACATTCATGACCACAGACACTTGTGGAATTGAGTTCTGTTTATTACGCAAATTCTCTCATTAATATGCATTACCATAAAACTCGCGTAAGTTACTATGGTGTGTTGTTCTTATGATGCACTCCTGAGACTCACATTTTGATCTCTCACTATTCGCATTCTGCAAATGCAACGCCATTAACAGCATCTTCCACTTCTTGACAGCTCCATCAGAATATCTACCTGTAGGTTCTCCTAATAAGGGGGGCTCAAGTGTCTGTTTGGTTTTAGTGGCTTGATCAAGCAAAACAATTCTGAACTTGCAGCAGAACCTTCATCTTCGTGGTTATGGCAGGTATTTTACTTTATTTTATGTTGCAAAATTACCTACATGATGGTGTTGCATCCATGCAGAACCTGTAAAGTTACCATTGATGGGATGCAGTAGTCTGAAAAAGTGTGTCAACATGCTTTCCACGCGATGGTCTGGAAAATGTATTGTACCTACAATTTTTTCCAGTCTGGAAAAACGGTTATCTGTATTCTTTTTTTTTTTTTTGGACCTAACTAAAATTTATTTAGGACTGTAAAAACTGCAACATTTCTTACTCTTCACAATTCAGCAGAGCACAAATTCAGGGGCAACAGTTATGCAAAACTTTGGAGGAACTGCAACCAGAATATCTGTCCTAGTGACATTCATTTGGACAAAAAAAGTAAGAAAATCATTAGAAAAAAATTAGTGGTGCCTTTGAAAAATTTATTATACAGTGGGACAACTTGCCAGCCCACCAGTGCAGTGGTGGTGCTACCGCTTGCAATGCCAGCAACCCGGATTTGGTAGCGAGCCTGAACTGCTGGAGGACTGGCTGGGGGCAGAAGGATCAAATGCCCGATGGGCTGCTCTCCTTCTCTTGGGATGGAGGGCTGCAGTCCCACTGCAATACTGCCACCTGGGTGACCACAGGCGATGCAGACAGGAAGGCAGAGGTCCAGGGAGGGGTGGATGTCTGCCGAGAATCCAGAGCGAAGGCACGTCTCTGCCTGCCTTCATCTCCTTGGCTTCTCCTTGTGTGCTGACATCTCTAGGGGTGTAGAAAAATGGAAAAGCCCCTCTTTGGCTCTCGGAGACAGGCCCTGGCACCAGTGACTGGGAATTGGAGGAGAAGCTCCATAGCGTGTCCGCCACCATTGGACATAGGATGGAGAGGTCTGGGTCTCCCCCTTCACCCTACCTGGGAGATAATCCGCTGCCTTAAGATGATGACACATGACGGGAGTGGTAAGCCCATCAATCTCCGGTGCAGTCTAGATGGATGGCTTGGGAGTCCCTGAGGGAGGGCGCAGGAGTGGCGAGGAGAGGGGCTTAAACAGTAAGTTAAAAAAAAAAATGAAAAAATATAGTAGGAGAACTGAAATGCAGAAAATGATATATTCTGTAGCGATCTATAGTGACTGAATAAACTAGGTATATAAAATTAGTTAATAAAGTAGTCATCTTTCAAGGTTATCTTCGTACTGTCAGGCTCTCCTCATCCATCCCTCCCACCACACACAGATGTAACACCTAGGTGGCGCTGTCCCAAGGGATACTACCCCTGCCTGCATGACTAGGCACAGGATGAGGGGCCTGAGCTCAGTGAACAAGTGCCTCCACCCAGAGGGTTGGTTTAAGGGTAGCATAGCTACTCTGGGTACAGCCCTCCAGGATACTGATACCCCCCTCTAACCCCTCTAGTGGCCTATACTGGTCAGCAAATAAACAATCACAGTTAACATCAGAATGCAATATTGAACCCACTCTTGGCACACTTACCATCAGGGCTGGATCAGCTGCACTGGCCGTGGAGACCCCCTGTAAAATAAGACTTGCAATAAAACAGTGAAATGGCAATACAGTATCACCTCCACAAAGGTACACAATAGCCAAGTTAAATGCGGAAAGAACAGAATCTGATTTATTCAGGGGATGTGAACAAGGGTGCGGCAGCAATCTGGCATTGGATTTCAGATCTGATTTAGTTAGGTTAAACATGCATGCACTAAGAGTCCCACTAGCACAGTCATACACACTCTGGGTACCCAGTTGTTATGCAGGCTAGCCTGAAGCATTGGCCGGGGTAGGCCGGTGTTGCAGCTGTTGGGGCCCTTAGGAAAGAAAACTACATATACTTTAACCCACAATTTGTATTCCAGAGCCGGATGGCTCAGTTCGTAATGATCAACAAAGACAATTAAATCAGATGACACACAATGATTTGAGCTTTGTTGCAGGGAGCTACCCTGATGGTTACTCTCGCTACCCAGACTAGGAGGCAGGATTGACGAGATGAAGAACTCAGGATGGTATGCTGGTTTGCCAAGGGAAACAGGGCCTACACGATGCACCGTGGTGGTCGATCTTGTTCGATGGTTTTGAGCAGGGGTCCGAATCCCCGAGCAGGTCTTTCATCACATGAATCTCGGTGGCATGAGTGGCAATCTAGGCCAAGATGGTGAGGCCCAGAGCAGGTGAACAGTTTGGATTGCAGCCTTTTAGATGCTGGATGCAGCTCCCAGCTAGCGTGACACATTCAAGGGTGTGGGGAACCAAATCACGACCCACGCTACACATTCAGCACAATTATGGTAAGAATAGCCAGATACCGCAGTTCGGATGACAGTCCAGTTGCAATTAGGCAGGGTCTCTACGCAAACTGTACACTCTGAGGTTCTCTCAAAGTCCTGACAGGCTGATCACTCCAGGAGTAAGTCTTCGGTCCACACCAGGCAAAATTCACTCTTTCACAATTCAGGATTCCAGTCACAGTAACAGCAATTTCGGATAAAGTCCGAATATTAGATTGCAGACTTCTTCACACGAGAAGATGGTAGCAGACAGGCCAAACACAGCCTTCTCACCAATTCCCCACTCTACCATGCAGAAGCAGCTGCTCCAATTAGTTGAGCTGCTCACTCTCTCAGCTCCAACCCCACACTGACACACTGCTGCAGGCAGCTCTGGGCTTTTCCAGTGATCCAAAAGGTTTGGTTTGTGGATCAATCTGTCTGTCACAGCAAGGGCTCCCCCTCCAGGTCTATTTAGGCACCAAACAGTAACAGGCATTTGTCAATGCCAAATGTTGCTTGCTTCTATGTGCTGTTAAGGTATTTGGAAGTCATTGGAGTGCAAATATTGAAAATTTGCGAACTTACGAGCGTGCGTAGGAACTGCACAATGCACGTTCGTAAAACAGTCATTTTGAGAATTTGTTCACCAAATTTTTCAACATAGCCATTTAGACCTCTGCTCATGAATAGTGGCACTGTGATTTTCTTAATGTCCCATACATTGAGTTAAGCACACCGACTGCGCCATTGTATGCTTCATGGTGACTGCGTTTTGGGCAAGATGTGAAAAATGACAGCTGCACTGCTCATAAGGAGGTGTGGTAAAATGGCAATGTTGAAAATCTGGAGTGAAAATATTGAAAATTCGCAAACTTACAAGCATGCGTAGGAATTGCGAAACGCACACTCGTAAAGCAGTCATTTTTAGGAATTTCTTTCACCAGATTTTCCATACAGCCATTTTAAGACCTCTGCTCATGAACAGTGTCACTGTGATTTTCTTAATGTGTCCCATACATTGAGTTCGCACACCGACTGCGCCATTGTGCGCTACATGGGCGGAAACACATTTTGGGCAGGATGTGAAAAATGACAGCTATACTGCTCATAAGGAGGTGTGGTAAAATGGCAATGTTGAAAATCTGGAGTGAAAATATTCAAAATTCGCAAACTTAGAAGCGTGAGTAGGAACTGCGCAACGCACGTCAGAAATAGTCATTTTTAGGATTTATTAACCAACATAGGCTTTTGAGAGGCCACCTTATGAACACTGGCAGTGTCGTTTCATTGATCAGTCCAAAGGTGATTTCATCGTGTGACCGCGAAATCACTCTTCAGGCCCGATTAACGCAATGACAGTGCAAGAATTCATGAGGAGGGGTCCCAAAACCCCATGTTGAAAATTTAGAGTAAACTCCCAAAAATGCCTGCGATATGCAACAAAGTTGAAAAACCCTATCTATCCCATTATACAGCTTACCAGCATTTCCTCAGTTCGGTCGGCTTTGAAGAGTGCAGGCGTGTTCCCAGTCCACCGATGATCATGCGCCGAGCTCCGGAGGTAAGTATGGGGTGAGGGTGTGGGGAGGCAGGGTGCGCGGTGGTGGGTGCAGGTTGTGGGGTGGGAGACGTGATGGAACGCTTTCTTTTTACAGGTTGTTTTTTTTTTATTCAGACGACGAGGACGCTTGCCACGCTGGGGTGGGCTCCCAGCATGGCAGCAGGAAAAGCTGTTTGGGGACGGGAGCCGACGGGGATTGGGCACCCCGTCGGGCCAAAATAAGATTTGCCACACTGGGTGGGCTCCCAGCGGGCACCAGGAAAGCTTTGGGGGTGCAGCCTTGAGCCGACGGGATTGGGCACCCCATCGCTATAACAGATGTTGCCATGCTGGGGTGAGCTACCAGCATCGCACCTGGACAGCTGTTGGGGGTGGAGCCGATGGGGATTGGGCACCTGTCGGCCATACAGTGTGCGTGGGGGTGGGAGACAGCGATGGAGCGTTTTTCTTATTTACAGGTTTTTTTTTTTTATTCAGGCGACGACGTTGTCGCCACACGCTGGGGTGGGCTCCCAGCATGGCAGCAGGAAAGCTGCGTGCTTGGCGCGCGGTGTGTTTCTTGGGGTGGGGGAGATCTGCTCACTGAAGTGGAGCTCTCCCTTTCAACTGTATGCCACTGCATTTTGGAGTTGTCATAGACAGCTGCAGCACTCACTGGGGAACTGGGGCCGCACCTGCAAACACACTGACTGCATTGGAAGAGGGGCTGACACACCTCCGAAAACTCGGATGATGGCACTATGTTTCTTGCACATGCGTGTAAGCGACATAAAAACTACAATTCCTACAGAAATGAACTCCCACAAAGGACTCTGGGGTCAGTCTCCATTTTAAGGTCCCTCGAGGTACCGATTGGTCCAAACTGGCAATCCAGAACCAAAATGGTGGCTCTTAGCAAAACAGTCCATGCTGCAAACAAAGGCAGGTTAAACAAACTACAATATTATTAGTGCTAAAACAGATATCCAGCAAGCAATCACATATCCTATTAAAGCTTCCTCTGTGCACTTAGCGATAGCAGAATGAAGCGGCTGTATCGCAGCACAGGCAGGACTCAAACCTGAAACCACTTGATCCCCATCCAGATTAATTATAACCCATGAAATAGACACCTCTTAAAGAGACAGTCACAGAGGCTAACAGGGCACTCTTATGCAAGCACATTCAAACGGTTAGACACAGAACACCAGACTGGCAGTGGGCATTAGGAAAGCCCAGGAAGACATTTTAGGAACCCTCATTTATAGGGGGGGATTACACAGACACAGACACAGACACACACACACACACACACACACACACGTGCATGTGGAGACACACGCACACAGAGAAACTCACACATAGACATGCAAAGGCTGCAGCATCTTATACAGTGTCAAAATTCAAATAAAAAATTTATGGAAAAGTTGTTCACAGAAAAGTAAAAGGAAGCTGCAAAGCCAGGATGCAGTTAGCCCTAACAAAAACTGCCAACTTACCACTTGGGGAAAGATGTTACCTCTCTGAAAGAGTCCTATTCATTTTTTTTTTGCATACTATGTTTATCCCTCCTTGCTGAACCCAGCCGCCCACTCCTTCGATCGGCCAGCCTTTCACCCACCACTGCCTCTCTCATTCTGCAGTCTGCTGCTCCCCACCACCCGGTTGACCCAGATGTATCCCTTTGCCAGGAGGGCCCCCTGCCCACCTCGGGCCATCAGAAGGGGAGACCGGAGTGCTCATAGGCACTCCCTTGCTTCACCGCCAGGCAGAGGTATACAGCTTTGGGAGCTTCCAGGCTTCGTGATGTGGGGAGGCGGAGTTGCTGTCATCTGGCTGGCTTGGTGGCCACATTTTTCACGTTTTCCCCCCATCTATAGTGCCACTCCTTGTAGTGCCCATGATCTCCACCGGGGGCTGCTACAGAGCAAGGCAACCCCTACAACCCACCCCAGGAGAGGAGAGCAGTCCTCCAGACACTCAATACTCTCCTTCCCCTGTCGACCCCTGGCATCCCGAGTCCATTCCTGAACCCAGGTCACTGGCGTGGCATGAGGATTGGCATCCAGTACCTCAACCCTCAGTGCCACTGGGCTGGCTCATTTCTTTTTTAAACTCATATATTGCTGTTACCTTGTGCTGTACTCTATTTATTATATTGGACCCCTCATTGCCAAGTGTAAACTGTTGCATTTTTCCTTTGCAGTATACTGATAATGGCTGCAGAATGGCACAAGTTACAAATGCAGATTAGTCTGCACTCTCACCCCCCCACACACACACATTCACACACACTCACACTCCTCTAACCACCCTTCCATGGAAGCAATATGGACAGCATGCAATGTTGGATCCATGGCTGACACCGTCTCCCCAAAAAAGCGATAATTTCTGGCAACGCTCACAGATCAGTGGTGTTACTTGGTTTATGTTCCAAGGTCATAGAATACCAGCAGAATATCAAAAACTAAATTAATACATGCATAGGAATTAAAAACAAAACAATTAAGCAGATGGGAAAGTCTATATTTATGTTTCTTTATAACAAGTTATACATTGATGCAATACACTAATGCCAAATTCTAGCAAGCAGTATGATGCATGAAAGGATCAAATATACAGTAAACATGAAGATGCAAACTTTTTGTCATTACCCCTCCAAAAAAACACTGTTAATACTTTCACAAATCAGTCAAGGCTGTATGTTGCATGAATATCACAGCAAGTACTCTAACCAGTTCCATGAAATAAACTTAAAAAACACAATATAAAGCGACATAAGATGGGAGGTGGCAGGGCCAGTTCCAGGATGTACAGGGCCCTGGTGCAAGACTTTGTAGTGGCCCCCCATCCAAGACCCCCAAGTGCCCCACCCTCACCCTGGGTGGACCCTCCCATGCCAAAACCACCAAAATAAAAAAAAGTTGCATGTTAGTCTACTGTTGCACACTCAGCACAGGCAATCAGCATTTTCCATGAAGAGAGTGAGACTCAAGAGAACTCAATCGAGTTGTTGAGCTGCAGTGAGTGCAGCAGCGTTTGCTAAACACACACCAGGCTGTAGTGTAATTAAAGTTAGTTTCCCTTGCTGCCTGCCCACTGACTGTTCTGTGCCCAGCCTATTGCTAGGACTGAAGTTAACTAGGCTAGCAGCAGGAGGTCAGGTCGCTGGGCCCAACACCGACCCGGTATCTCTTATGTTCTCCCCAAACACGCCGGCCACTGGGGCTCCGACTGCTGCTGCTCATGGGCTTGCTCTCTCAGAAATCCTTCCCACCCCAACTAAGTTTGCCATTTTGCCAGCAGCTGAACTGTTCAACTGCCTGCCCTGCCTGCCGAACCGTGGCCCACCTACCAATTGGACTACTCAGTCAGGCACTACTCAGTCAACACTTACAAACTTCACTCAAGTTACATGATGTACAAGTGAGGTGGGTGTCTGTGTTCACTCTCATGAGAGTGTGTAAGTGAGGGAGGGTACTGGGTCATGCAAGCATGGTTTGGCTCCTCCTGCTGCTCACCGGTTAGCCTATCTGAGTGAGCGAGCTGGCTGTGGATCATAAGCCCGCCACCCCAGGTCCCCAGACAGCAATCGGATTCGGGAGAGTGATTTGGTGATGGACTGTGACTGTGGTGATTGGCAGGTTGGGAGCATTGAGCAGCCACCCACTCAGGTGTCAGCCAGGGTCAGGAAGAGGGGAGGACTGGAGGAAGCACTGGAGAAGGGAGGAGGAGTGGGCAGGGTGGTGAGTGCTGTGCTGCTTGTGGACAGTGGAGAAGGAGAGCTCAGGGGCAGAGACAGTGTGGAGCTGTGGAGCATCATCATGCCAGTCAGAGCCAGTCAGCATGGAGAGGAGGGGGAGCTGCCCACTGCCAAGGTCGGAAGGTGGAGCAACAAGCACAACAGCAGCCAGCCAGCTAACACCAGCGCAGGAGAAGCGGAGGTAGGAGAAGGAATCAAGGAGCAGAGGAGGAAGAGCCAAGCTCAGGTAGGAGGAGCAGGCTAGCAGCAAGCAGCTACAACAGGCCACTGAGGCATGGGGGAGTGGTCAGTGTGTGCATGGGATGAAGCCGAGCTGCGGAGCCAGCAAGCTGTTTGGCTGGGGCCTCAGGGTATTTAAACGGCTCACATATGACAGAGAGCACTAGCAATGGGCAGCAGCAGGCTCAGAGTTGGAGTTGCTTGAGTCAGCCTGCAGTCATGGGGCCCAGGGTCAGGAGGTGGTAGAGTTTTTATTTTACTGACCCCAGAGGCACCGCGCAATTAAATAAAAAAAAAAATGGAACTTTTGACTTCGGGTGCCATGGGCCCCCCTGGCGGTCTGGGCCCTGGTGCAGTGGCATCTCTTGCACCCCTCTGATGCCGGCCCTGGGAGGGGTGGGGGCGGAAGAGATTTAGATTCAGCCCTATGGTTCATGGTACACTTTCAGCCAATTACATTCCTAAAGATCAGCAACAGGAACAGGAACAAACAAAATCTGGTCAGATCCACCATGGCTGCATCATGAAGTTAGTGAAGTTGTGTGGAATTGTTAAAGAGGTATGGATAAACAACACAATAATTTGTAAGTAGTAGGATTTGTTTTAGTTTCTGTTCTAAGGAAGGCATATGCATTATTAGGAAAATACATGGAGGTGTACATTTTAATGGAAGGAATGGGAAGCAATATAGGTTTACAAAAGAACCCCAGAGCAAATGCCACTGATGTATGTGTTATCCCAGATGATATTGGCCAGACAGTCAAATTTTAAAGAAAACACAATTGCACATACCCCAATAATGCTAGGCATCATGGGAAATATATGCAAATCCCGATGATGATACAGAAGGTGTCAGTACATGAAAAAGTAATGACTGGCATATGTTCAACCTTGGGATTAATAACACAGGTTTTGTTTTTTTCTTTAGAGAAACAGGGTTTTTGTCCATGAGGTGATGTAAGTTATATTTAAGCAATGTGCTGATGTCAGGAAGTCAGGTGTAATGATGATGGACTGTTAGCAGAGAAAATGTGATAGTAACTTTCAGAGGGGTCACTTTTGATAAGGGCAAGGTAGTTGTGCTTGTGATCATTGGAATATTAGGAAAGTATGAGGTCTATGCAGAAGTGGAGTACAAATATGCACAGTTTCATAAGTATGTGCTCAGAGTGCAGGCAAATGTGATATGCAGGTTTGTTTTTAGAAATAGGTTAAAACAGTGATACATGCAATTAATAGAAAGATAGATAATTACATAGACATACAGGCCCTGTCCATACTAAACTCGAAAAAGCTGTAATGGATTCAAACTTTTAGACTGTAAACATTACAGTATGTCCACACTGCCAGTGAACAGTGTGGATAATGGGTTGAAAACATTACAGCCTGTCCACACTGAGTGTGATAGTGTATGTGGTCTCAACCCTGTAGTAGCAGTGCACATCCCATGGTGCACTCGGTGATGACAGCTGCATTTTGAGATGCCCTCCTACATGTCCTATGGAGTACAATGTATGTGACACAGTCATATTATGTAAATAACCATATTTCACTGTTATGAGACACAAATACATTGTGGAGGTGACAGAGAGAGGTTCAAGGGAGGGGGAGATCTGTATGTTGGAATCGGGGGCTATGTCAGTGAGAGAGAGGAAAGGGGAGGGAAAAAGAGAGAGAGGGGGAGACATGGCATCGGTTCTGCCAGTATCAGGGCACCTGGGCACAATAGACTTTCATGTACTGCTGCTGTATGGCTGAAGGCAGCCCCTCTACTACTGCCTTCAGTGTTCCCCACTGCTCCACTGTAGACAGTACCACATGTCTATTATCCACCACAGCAGTGCTCCATGATGCACTCAGGAGCTCCACTAATGTATGTGTTCACTACTGGCACAGCTTTGCAGGTAGTATTGCTGCCACATCACACATGGGCAGGCAGGGTACTCCCAACACTCGGCACAGTGAGAAGAGTAATCAAGGACAGTACACAGGTACCATCAGGAGGTGGCCCTCGGGGAGGCAAGTGCGGACAGAGAGGTAGGTTAGGTGGGGACATGGGGCTACACCCTGGAGGTGCACAAACAGCTGTCAGGTTACTGTGGTATGGAGGCATCCCAGTATTGCAGCCTATACCCATGTGCCACACTGCCATCTGCATATGTTCTGGTAGCATCTGACCTCCCTGCATGCAGTGAAACAGTGCTGCAATGCATGCAGGTATAGTGGGAGACTGGAGGCTACATGGTGGAGTGTTTAGACACAGTTGCAATTAAAAACTGATAAAGGTGTAAAGCTGCAAATAAGAGTGAAATAACCATGCTGGTATGAACACCACATAAAGTGGTTCTTGGAAGGACACAGATTGGGGATAGCTCAATTAAAGGAGTAGTCCACCCAGAATTTGCAAAAACGTATGTTATGCCGAGGGTTTTGTTTTGTATGTGAAGTCCTAGTGTGTCCTTTCCTCTGTCTGCTATTAGGAGTTTTTTCTTAAATTAGGCTGCTAGCTTTAGAGTAATTTTATGACCCATGGGAATCTCCATCACAAACAGGTGTATTGCCTTCTGCCTCCTACAATGCACCCTGCCTCATGGGACAGTGATGTAGCCAGGCCCATAGAGTTAGCATATGTAGCGCTTTTTAAAATCAGTTCACAACAGCAGAGCATTGTAACTGTTCTTATCCAGTGAGCGCAAATGGCAACAGTTACAATTTAGCAGATGCGTGAGAGCTACCTAACTGTGGTTTCTGTAAGAAAACAGCTACTAAATAGCTCTAATTCACTATTTGTGTTTTTGGGTGTGTCATGTCTAGCTAGCAGTAATGTGTGGTTTTATTTTAAAATGTAATTTCATCAAAATATGCACAACAATAAAAAGCACAGAAATTGCCCCAGATCATCACTGCTATAATTAGTAAAGACTATAGCAGTTTTCTTACAGAAAACTCACACAGCTCTAAAGTATTTGCTAAACTGTAAATGTAGGTACCAGCATTCTTTTTTTTTTTTACCAGGAGAGACACACTAAAGCTTGTTTACAGGTGTGACCTGGGAGCACAAGGAAGTTAAGTGATTTGCTTAGAGACATACAGTATGCACGTGGAGGCTGTGGGATTCAAATCCAGGACACCAGGTTTGCAGCTCAGAGCCCTAGACCACTGCACTATACTGCCTCCTCTATTCTATTAGGTAGAACAGGCAGTTAGTGCTGATTTTGCTCTGTGACATGATTTTCAATTTTTTTTTGTTTACAAATTTGAAGTATCTTTTTAAAAAAGTATAAAAATATGTATGTGTGAGTTATTTAGTTTGGCGAATATTTGTTTTATTATTTGAAAAAGTGGGATACACTAAATGTGTAATGCAGAGAACCATTATAAAGGGATCAAATGTGTAGCTGAAATAGTCACTGTCATCTTGTTGTTTTCATACTATACCACACAGAGGAGAAAAAGTGGTTTAAAGTATTTTGCAGTTTCTAGGTTGCAGCTTCATACCATACACTTCATTTGTAAAAAAAAAAAAAAAGAAAGAAAATCATGTCACAGAGCAAAATCAGCACTAAATGCTAGTTCTACCTAATAGAATGCTGGTACCTATATTTATAGTTTAGCAAATACTTGAAATCTAACTGAATGGGTTTTCTGTAAGAAAACAGCTAGGGTCTTAACTAATTATAGTGCTAATGAGCTGGGCAATTTCTGTGCTTTTATGGTGGTATATAGTTTGATGAAATTGCAAGTTTTAAAATTAAAACACTCCTGCAAGCTAGACCTGACACACATAGAAAACAACAATAGTGAACTAGAGCTTAATTTAGTAGTGGTTTTCTTACAGAGACCCCAGTTAGCTAGCTCTCAGGTATCTGCTAATAGGCTAATTTTTGGAAAAACTCCTAATAGCAGACAGACGGAAGGACACACTAGGACTTAACATACAAATCAAAACACTCTGCATAACATGTTTTTGTAAATTCTGAGTGGACTACTCCTTTAAAACTGCAAGCTCAGTAAAAATACACACTGTAGCCTCTTGCTGTACTGACCTGCTTCAGCTGATGCAAAATACAGAGCAAGGTGGTGGGGGCAGGGTTGGAGGACAGGTCTGAATAACACCATATACCCACCAGGATGGACTTTCCATCCCTTGGAATGTATTTGTGAAAATGTGTGACCAGGAGAGGAATGTAAACTGAGCCAAGGCTGTTTAAACAGGTGCTGTATAAGGATGCAGTTTCAAGCTTTTTCTTTCCTTCTGAAGCTTAAGCTCTGATGCCCCAGGCAGCTCTGATAGTATACTGTTCCAGCATGATAGAGCCACCTCATGTCCCTCCTACATGAACCAAAAAAAAGATGGGGTGGATCTTTAGGAGCTTCTTGGGTAGAGGTGGTGGTGGATCTTACTCCCCCAAAAAATGAATGCTGCCTCCCACTACTCAGGTTCCAGTTCTTGTACCTCCCACTTAAGAAAGAAAATAATGCATTGCAACCATTGACTAATATGAAAGCGTATTTATTTAAGGGCAGAAAACATTTCTTGGAGGAGGGTAAGGCGGAGGAAACTATTTACACCTTCAGTCAGTTTCACAGACATAAAACATGACATCACTCCTTTTGTACATGCAAAATGTCTGCAGCCGTAAAAAACAGTATGAAGATGTGCTTTAAATTACACACCAACAAAACAGCTGATCACAGCTGATAAATACGTTGGTAGGGTGCAGATTTAAGAAGGGTGTTATGTGGGAGTTACTGGGGTTACGGTAGTTACAGGGAATACAGAAATCAAAAGATTTATTATAGCCGTGTATCAGGAGAGCAACAAATGAAGTACAAAAATGGTGTAAAGCAGCTGTTTCATGATTATGATGGTTGCACTTTTTATTCATAGATACATAGACAGTGTCGGCAGATAAGAGCCTATGGCCCACCCAGCCTGCCCATTTGAGCTTGTAAGTTTACTTTGTTTTCCTAGAAGTCTGTTGCCCCTTAACCCTGACCTCCAGAATTCCTTTGTGTCTACCCCATGCATTCTTAAATCCCTTAATTGTTTCAGTGCCCACCACTGCCGCTGGCAGGGTGTTCCACTTGTCCACCACCAGTTCTGTGAAAAAATTCTTCCTCACGTTTCCTCTGAATTGTCCTCCCTGCAACTTCATCCTATGCCCGCTAGTACTGGAACGTATTTTACGCTTAAAAATAGTGTCTTCCTGCACCCTGTTCCTCCCTGTAAGATACTTGTATGTCTCTATCATATCCCCTCTCTCCCTCCCCTCCTCTCCTCCAGGGAGTACATATTCAATTCCTTCAACCTGTCCTCATAGGACTTGTGATGCAATCCATGTACCATCTTTGTTGCCCTCCTCTGAACCTTCTGTACCCTGTCTATGTCCTTATGTAAGTAAGGTCTCCAGAACTATACACTGTACTCCAGGTAGGGCCTCACTAGTGTCTTGTATAGTGGAATTATGACCTCCTTTTCCTGCTGGTGATGCCCCTACCTATGCATCCCAGCATCCTCATTTGCTTTACCTGCTGCCTTGTCACACTGTTTCCCTACCTTGAGGTCATCAGAGATGATAACCCCAAGATCCCTTTCCTGCTTGGTGCATGCTATATCCTCACCCCCCAGCTGGTATATTGTGCCAGGGTTTTGTGCCCCATATGCATTATCTTGCACTTTTGCAATGAATTTCAACTGCCAAACCCTGACCATTCTTCAAGTTTCTGCAAGTCTCTTCTCATTCTGTCTACACCCTCTGTGTGTCTACTCTGTTACAGAGCTTTGTGTCATCAGCAAACAGGGAAATTCTGCCTTCTAGGTCCTGTGCAATGTCACTGATGAAGATGTTGAATAGAACCGGTCCCAGCACTGATCCCTGTGGTCCCCCACTGGTCACTCTTCCCTCTGTGGAGTGACAGCCATTTACCACCACCCTCTGTGTCCTGCCGCCCATCCAGTTACCTACCCACTGCACTACTGTCCTGCCCACACCCATATTCCTCAGTTTGTGTAATAGTCTTCTATGTGGCACAGTGTCAAAGACCTTGCTGAAGTCCAGATATGCCATGTCCACTGCTCTCCCCTGATCCACCTCCCTAGTCACCCAGTCAAAAAATTCAATGAGGTTGGTCCGACATGACCTCCCCCTGGTGAAACCATGCTGCCTTGGATCCTGTAGTCCACTGACAACCAGATGTTCCAACAATCTCTCCTTCAGTAGTGCTTCCATGATCTTCCCCACTACCGAGGTGAGGCTGACTGGTGCTGTAGTTCCCTGCTTCCTCTTTGTTCCCACTTTTGTATAAGGGGAATACATCTGCTGTCCTCCAGTCTTTGGGTACCTCCCCTGTTTCCAGTGATCGGCTAAACAGGATTGCAGAGGTTCAGCCACCACCTCTCTTAGTTCCTTAAGGACCCCGGGGTCCATTCCATCTGGCCCTATTGCTTTATCAACTCTTATTACTTCCAGTTACTTCAGGACCCTTTCTCGTGTAAAGGGACTTGTGTCCATTTCTGCACCATTCCCACGCCTTGTACTCCCTTCATACCCATTACCCTCCTGTTCCTCAGTAAGGACTGAGCAGAAATACCTGTTCAATATGTCAGTTTTACTGTTGCCATCTTCCACGAGGCTCCCATCCTCCCCCTTCAGTCTCACTATCCCTCCCTTTGCCTTTCTTTTTTCTCTTATGTACCTGTAAAAGGTTTTGTCCCCTCTGCTCACTGATTTTGCAATGTACTCTTCTGTCTGAGCTTTGGCTTCCCTTACTGAACTCCCTGCCTCCCTTTGCTTCTCCTGGTACTTGTCCCTATCTCCTTCTGCCTGTGTCTTGTTGTAGTGCCTGAATGCAATCTTTTTGGCTTTCACTTTCTCTGCTACCTCCTTGGAAAACCATAATGGCCTCTTCTTCCTTTTCCTCTTGCTAACCTGCTTAATGCATAATTCTGTTGTTCTTGTAATCCCCATTTTAAATACTGCCCACTGTTCCTCAACCTCTGATTCCTGTCCCATTCCGCTTAATGCCTCTTTCAAGCATCTCCCCATTTTCCCGAAGTCTGTCCCCCTAAAATCCAGGATACATGTTTTGTGTGGTTTGGTTCTGCTCCTTCTGTGATTTCAAACCACAATGACTGGTGGTCACTGTTCCCCAGGTGCTCCCCCACTCTTACCCCATCACACTGTCCCTGTTTGTGAGCACAAGGTCCAGTATTGTCTTCTGCCAAGTTGGTTCCATGACCAGTTGCTTGAGGAAGGCACCCTGAAGGGAGTCCAGGATAAATCTGCTCCTAGTTGATGCTGCTGCTGCTGGGATGCTCCAGTCCAAGTCTGGTATATTGAGGACTCCAACCAGCACTTCCTTACCCTTGTCTGCCATCCTTTGGATGGTTAGCATCAGCTCCCTATCTGTTTCTTCCTCCTGGGCTGGTGGTCTATAGACCACACCTGTGCAGATGGCTAACCCCATTTTCCTTTCCAGCTTAACCCACAGTATTTCTCCCCCATTTTGTTCCTCCTGGATCTCTGTGGCCCTTATGTCATTTTTCACATACAGTGCCACTACTCCTCCCTTCCTACCTGCTCTGTCTCTTCTGAATATGTTGTAGCCAGGTATGGCCATCTCCCAGTCATGGTTATCATTACACCAGGTTTCTGTGATGGCCACAATGTCCAGGTCTGACTGCACCATGACAGCCTCCAGATCCTCCATCTTATTGCTAAGGCTCCTGGCATTGGCACACATGGCTTTCCTTGATTTGACCTCCCTAGACTGCTTAGCTGTTCTACTCCAGCCCCTTCCCTGGTTGTCCTTTATCCCTGGTTTTCCTAGCTGTCTGCCCTTCTGTTGAATTTTGCCCCTTTTCTGCCTATTCACCTCTTGGGCACTTATCTCCATCTTTTGCACACTGCTTTGTAGAGATATCCACTCCTCTGGTTCACAGGTTCCACTGCTAGCTGTGGGGGGGTGGGCAATTAGGTACCCTCCTTGCTGGCCTGCCACCCCCCTTGGCTAGTTTAAATGCTTGTCAATGTAGCATTTAAACTTATCATTAAGTGCTTGGATTCCCCTCCAAGATGGATGCAGGCCGTCAGGACTGAACAAGCCTCCATCCCTCCAGGTGGGTCCCCAGTCACCAATGAATCCAAACCCTTCCTCACAGCACCAGTTCTTCAGCCATGAGTTAAAGTTCCTGGTGCATGCACCCCTATGCTCTCCCATGCCTCTTGCAGGTAGTACTTCTGAGAAGGTGACAGAAGTAACTACTTGCTTGAGACCCCTCCCCAATTTCCTAAACTCTTCCTGAACTTCCTTTTGCTCCCCATTTGCCAGGTCATTAGTACCTAGGTGGATAATGACATCCAGCTCACCCTCCCATCTTTCCTTCCCAGCAACCCCCAGGATCTTCTTTCATCCCTCTACGCCATGGGACCTGGTAGGCACCTCACCTCCATGTTCTCCCCCTCCTGTGTTCATAGCTGGATCCCTCTTATGATGGAGTCCCCCATCAGGATTCTCTTCCTCCTCCTCTGGGGTCCACTGCTCTCCCCACTGAGGTCACCTCCTTCGCTAACCTCCACATCCTTTCCTTCCACTTTTCTAGGGACCTCTATTTGGTTGTCCCCATTTGCCAGTGTGGCATATGAATTCTTGAGTGGAATAGGATCTGGGATGTTCCTCTGCCTGACCATCCTAACCCTCCCTGAGCCCACTGTCATCCAAGTGCTCCTCATTCTCTGCATCCCTTGTGGCAGCAGCATTGGACTGGGTGGTCTCTGGATAGGGGTGATGATACTCCTGACCCAGTTTACTTCCGCTCTGAGTCTGACTACCTCATCCTACAGTCCAGAGAGATGTGTGCACATAGGGCAGCACCTCAGCATCCAGAAGGTCTGCCTGAATATGGCTGCCCCACAGCCACTGTGTTGGACCACTCCTCACATTATACTACAGTTATACTGCTATTCCAGTACTTGTCTGTTACTGAAGCTCTCCTAGTTCCCTTTTTATTAATTTGCTGTCCTAAAAATCCTGCCACTGCTCCTCAGATCTTTTCTTTAAAAAAGGAAAAAATAAATACAAAATGAGTCAAAACACTTGTCGTGCTGAGGGCAGGGCTTCTTCCCCCTTATGCCCCTCCTACTCCACAACCCCTACTATATCCTGTGCTTAGCTCCTGTCAATCAAGATTTAACAGGGCATATAATCAAGAGTTGGGGCAGGGGAGGGGGGCGAAAATTTGCAGTAATTAAAGACATCAAAGATATACACTACCACTACAAGCACAACAAACAAGGTTTTAAATTTTCAACAGGCCAAAAACAATTCTAAGTAAAGACATCAAAGAAATTACAGTGTCACTAAAAGCCCACAATCTACGTTTAAAACAAAAATAGCAATGTACAATTACTGTAAAGCAGTGAAATGAATTTGTTTCCTTACCCTTCTGGCTTCTTCTGAGAAAACAAAAATCACTTGCTACCTCAACTCTGACTAAGCCCCACCTCCAATTATCATGTAGCTGAGGTCAGAGGCCAGACAATTAGTACCCCTCACCCAAACTACAGGGCAAGTCAGACAAGCCTAGACAAAATTTGCAGCAATTAAAGACAGTAAAGATATATACCACCACTACAAGCACAACAGACTAGGTTTTACATTTTTAACTGCCCAAAAAACAATTCTAAGTAAAGACAGCACAGAAATTACAGTGTTACTAAAAGCCCACAATCTAAGTTTAAAACAAAAATAACAATGTACAATTACTGCAAAGCATTGAAATGAATCTGTTTCCTTCCCATTCTGGCTTCTTCACTCATCCATTTGTCAAGACCTTGACAAAGCATCAGAATGATGCAAAATGGTGTATCATGTGTGGGTGCTGTTGTTCTATATTCCTTTTAGTTTTTGCAATACAATACTTTTTTAACTTCACCTAGTGTATGAGGTCTGTTACCAGACGGTTTACTGAGTTGCCCTACTTTGTCTTTTCTTCTTGTGAGGATTACGTGGTGGCATTGGTGTAAGTTTCATGCAGTCACCTCCCACTGTTTTTAGCTCTCCAGCACCACTGGAATATCCAAACTAGTGCAAATTCAATCACTGCAAAAAAATGCCTTTTCTTACCAACAAACGTGCAAGTCAGGTTACGTGCACCCCAGAGACACTGGTGTATCAGAACTAGCAAAAACAAGAAAATAATTTGAAAGCATCTCTCCTTTATAGCAGCTATAGCTGTTTTGAACACAGATTTTAGCTTGTTCTCCTATCTTTTTTTATTTTATGGTAGTAGTAATAGTAAAATATGTATTCATAAATATATTATGAATTGGGATAAACTCGATTGAGTTGACGACTCATTTACAACAATGTCCCCCGAATACACAAAGTGCAGTGTTACAAGTCATATTTACAATTCAATGCTAAAATTTATATTACATAGATACTAAATAGATAGTGAAACACTAATAATCATAAGGAAGTCACAATACATTTCATCAATGGAATACCGTTTAATTAGCATCACCCCAGGGCTAAGCTTCCATAATTATTAACACAGCATTGTCTTGTTTTATTGGATGTGTTGTTTAACCAAGATTTTATTGTTTTCTAAGTTTTTATGACCACCATTTAAGCCATTTAATTTTTTTGTAATACAGAAAAAAACCCCACTAAAATGTGTGCTCCATAATTTTTCTTTTAAGATTTTTTTCTGTGTGTGAATTTTAGTAATAATCAAAGGTGCCGGATTGACAGCACTGGAACCTGAAGCTCTCCATTTATCCATATGACAGGTACAGTGGGGGCAGTCATACTGCAAGCTTCCCCACACTGCCATGCCAGATTGCCTCTACCCTGTCATGAAGGGACCATCACCTAAGGGAGAGGATACTTCAGACTACATGCCCATTCAATCTTTGACCTCTCATGTGAAACTGCAAACAAGGGTGCCAATTAGTGTCAGTTGTGCTGCTGGTTTTGTTATGTGGATACCTTCCCAGAGGGAACTGGACTGAGATTACCACAACTCATTTAACAAAGGCCACTGAAGAGCTCTTAGGTGATAATAGCTTTCGACCATTACCAACTCATGCTTGATATGAATCTGTGACCTAGAGGTGAAAGGCTCCTTAACCTGCTACCAATCCTCTCAGCCATCCAGTGCCCCTTGTGCTCCATATGTATAAGGAATTGCCAGCTCATATTAAGCAGGAGCATGAAGTCTTACTACGTACCAGCAAACAGACAAACCATAAATTATGCCTGCCACTGCATAAGAGTACGTAACTAACCATTTAGTTTCTGCAGAGAGTCAGTGATACTAGAATCAAGGTTTTCAAACTCTGAGTCACCAGGGGTCTGATACTAGAATATGGGCAAAAATGGAGTGCAAAGGTTTGCGCTGTGCTTGCCCATGCCCACGACCCTGAGGATGCCATATTCAGTTGGATAGTGCACTGGCGCTATCAGACTGAAACTAGGGGCATGTCAGCACAGTGCTAAGTTGAGTATCACTGCCCAAACATGGATCTGGGCTATTTGTAGCCCAATGGGAAGTGCATGGAACAGCACCCCCAGAGCCGATAGCTCCAGGAATCCCTGGCATAATATTCAGTTGGCACCATGCAAATGGGCCCATTGGGCATGTAAGGTGCTAAGGGGCCTTTTACATGCCCATTATGGGCTCATTTCCATGGTGTGCAGCAGCCTAGTAGCACCCATCCTGACAGCATCTTGTCACATGCCCCGGTTTCTAGAAGCACCCCCCCTTCTGATCGCTTGCTGCTGTATAATAAAACCATTCCCTGGTCTGTAGCAGCACCCCCTACCCTCTGATCACCTAATGCTATATAATAAAAGCATTCCCTGGTGTCTAGTGCCACCCCCACCCTCCAATTGCTTACTGCTGTATAATAAAAGCATTGGCACCCCACCCTTAAATCACTTGCTGCTGTTTAATAAATGTATTCTCTGGTATTTAGTGGCAGCCCCCACCTTCTAATCACCTGCTGCTGTATAATAAAAGCATTCCCTGGTGTCCAGTTACACCCCCACCCTCTGATCACTCACCGCTGTATAATAAAAACATTCCCTGGGGTCTAGTGGCCCCCCAATCACTTAACTCTGTATAATAAACACATTCTCTGCTGTCTAGTGGCACCCTCCCAGTCACTCACCGCTGTATAACAAAAGCATCCTCTGGTGTCTACTGACATCTTCCACCCTCCAATTGCTCAGTGCTGTATGATCAAAGAATTCTCTGGTGTCCAGTGGCACCCCCACCCACCCAGTGATCATCCACCAACATATGTAGGATAAGACCCTAGTATCCAGTGGAATCCTCACCATTTGCTCACCAGATGCCACATTCCCAGCACTTCCCTGGTGTCCAGTGGAACTCCCTGCCCCCAAGTACCCATCCCAAGAGAAAGCCAGTATGCATTGTCATTCAGCAGCCCTGCTACACCATCTGCACTGGGAACCACCACCAGGGCCTTGCACCGCATTAAGTTGGGGTTTCCAAAGGTGGAAACTTGCTCCCATTTGGGTGGCATTTACCACCTGTGCAAACCTCTCAATATCCTACAGTGCCCATATGCAATGGAGGACCTCCTCATTTACATGGTTACAGTGGTAACTTAGTGCTCACATGAGTGTAGGAAGACTTACTGTGTGTATTCCATTGTGTACAATTTTATTTTTTGGCAGAGCAACAACAAGGCTCTGCACTGCTGCCGTTGTTCCATGAAACCCAACACAGAACCTCCTGACCCTTTCTGTAACATCATTCCTGAGACCCAAAACTAGAAGGGTTGTCCACTGAGATTGTCATTGCATCCCAGGAACCATATAGCATTACAGGCTCTGGGTGATATACTATAGAGCATACTAGGGATGTTAAGGAACAAGGAGGCGGTAGCCCAAAACTACTCCTATAAACAATTATTAGATATGCGGGTGTCTGAGGGAGCAATGCATGGTAACTGTAATTACCAGAATATGAGTGGGAGGCATCAATCAGAACTGTGCTGTACAAAAGTTTTGTTCACTGTGCCTGATGGAGCAACTATCATGGCCCTGGTGTACACATTTTTATTGTCTGGCTACACCCCTGAGTGCTTGTGCACTAACGGGTTCTCCCCACACAGTGGCGGTGTCTGAATAGAGATCTCACCCACAAATTGGGCACAAACCCTGGTTAGCACAGGCAAACACCATTTAGCACCCAGGCTAAGTTTTAAATTTCTGATCCCAGGTCTGTTAGCAAGAATTTAAGGTCCAAAGCCCACTAGAACCATTGAGAAGAAAAGGGACCGACATAACTAAAAATGTTTATACAAAAAAAACATATTTATTAAGAATAGTTCAATAATGAAAAAGCATCTGGTTATTTCTAGTGAGCCATAGCTCATAAAATGAACATTCTGCCTATGAATAGCAATATGTAAAAAGCCAGCAAGCATACAAGGCAGGCGGGAACAAAAGGGGGTACTTGATAAATTAGATGACTTTGTCAGTGGACATGTCAGTAAATAGGAATCAGAAAATAGCATTCCACAGCATTCTCTCTGGCTACAGTCACCAGGCTGGAAAACAAAGAAATAATTGCATACCAATAGTATACCTATAGCCTAATAATGATGTAAGGTACTGAAACAGCTGCTGCTCCTAGTGAAATTGTCATCAGCCCCAATCACGGTAATGGGCATCAGAATTATGTCCAAATATCATCTAAACTGTCCAACCGTAGAAATTGCAGACAAACAGAAAACAGGAGCAGGGGGTTCTAAATGACCCCAAATCAGTACCAGAAATATGCCACTGCAGTCCAGTGTACAACACATTTGTCAGTGCTCAGGTAGAAGTGGAATGTCTCAGTCAGTGTAGACCTGATCTGCCCGAGGGGGCATGCCTAAACAGTGCTCTTTTTTTGTCCCACAGACCAGCCAACTAGGATGAGAAACACTGGCAGGGCTCTGCATTTGGGATCGTAGCCCACATGATCTTCCGACCGAATGTCACAACCCACCTTGTGCAAATGCCAGGAGAAAGACAATTATAATATTAAAATAAAATACTATGCCAAAACAAATTAGAGGAGGCTCTGAATCCCAAATACAGAGCAAAAAGAAGACATGAAAGAATAGTGGTAATCGGAGTTGGGGTTAGAACAAGAGATCATTAGTGGTACTACTGAATAGGGGTATTAGAAGTACACCACACCTTCATAGTGCCCAAGTTGAAAAGTTAAGAGACTCCTTACATTGTTTTTTTTGTATAATGTTTTCAGCTTTTTACAATTGAAAGAATGCTGATGGGGTGATGGGGGGGTTGGTTGACAGGGAAAGAATGCAGAACAGTTCAAGAGACAATCTGAGACTGAGCTGCCTAGCGATGAAGTCCACTATTCTTAGTCAGGTGAACCCCAATAGGTTCACTGAACAGCTGATAAATTAGTTAGGTGACTAATACCTGCAAGCAAGGGGTAGCTATTCTGATTCATAAAAACACAAATTTTAAATTTAGCCAGAGCTTTGAAGATCCGGGAGCAAATGTATTTTTGTCAAATGGTAATTAGACCATACTGAACTTATATTAGATGGTGTTTATGGGCCTAATGTGGATACAGCTTCATTTGTTATTAATATTGCCAATATTTTAACTCCCTTTCATTCCCTCTCAATAATCATAGTGGGAGATTGGAATATTTCCTTTACTCATAATTTAGATAAGTCAGTTAATATTCAGGCCAGACTATCCCCAGGGTAATGTGCTCTTCTGGACATGGTGGATTCACTGGGGCTTTGTGACCCTTGGTGCATCTTGCACCCAATGGCTAAAGAATATGCATTTTATTTGGCAGTTTGTGGTTCTTTTTAAAGAACTGATTATTTTTTAATTAGTCAAACAACCTTGCATGGTGTAAACACTATTGGAATTGCTCCTAGGGTTCTTTCCAATCATCCCTCGGTATGGCTACAGCACAGCTTTGCTTTCAATACTGATACATATAAAATATGGAAATTAAACAATCAGTTGTTGAAAGAAGAATACATTGTTCAAAGAGTCAAAGACCAAATTGGGGCTTTTGTCCTACATAATATAGGTTCTGTTATATGGAGAGACATGGAATGGAATGGAGTACATTTAAATGTTTTATGCATGGATAATTCATCCGCTTAGCTTCCAAGAGAAAAAAGCAAAGAGACCAGATGGCTTTCAACCGTTTGGCCCCAATTATTTTTTTTTTGTTTAATATGTTTTATTGCAATTTTCAGTAAGTATAAACAGATATCAGATGACATGTATACTGTTTATCATTCGAGGCAACAATTGTAAGCCATTTGTAGATCAACTTCACAGTATGAGACCTATAACTTACTGATTTCTCCCTTCCTACCACCCCTACCCCTTCCCTGATTCCCCAGTCTGCCACCAACTTAATAGTTGAAACCTTATATAAACTAAATTATCTATGCTACTAAGGCATTACTGAACTAAGAATTCAATCCCCCCTGAATCATTAATTACTTATTAGCAAAGTGTAGAGAGGCTCCCATCTCTTTGCATATTTCTTTGTATTTTTGGCCAATTTAGCAATAGTGTACTCTGCTTGCAAAGCAAACATTATGTCGTGAAACCATTCTAGATAAGTAGGGACAGCAGAGTCCTTCCACTTCCTTAATATCACATTTTTCGCACATGCTGATATCAAGGCCATATGGGCTCTCTGGTTGCCCCCAGGTATTAATGTGTATTCTCCAATTATACATATTTCAATTCGAAAGAACTCTGTCAAGGCCAAAAGGGGATTTAACCTGCTCTCTATACTTCCAGAAGATAATTATTTTCTCACATGACCATAACATGTGAATCATATCAGCCCTCCTGTTGACATCTAGGACAACAACTGTTATGCTGAAGACCAAATCGATGTAGTTTGAGTGAGTAGTATAAGTTGTGAATTATACGGAATTGCATATATCTATATTTATCCCATTTAAGATACCTATAAAGATGTGCCCAAACATGAGGCCAATCAATAGGACTAATACTGGTCCGAGAAATCTTGTCCCAATGGGTAAGACAGTGGTTGTCCATAGACTCCATCGTTGATCTGGGAAAATTATATGAAAATGATATTACATGTGAGAGAGGAATGGTATCTAGATATGGAATTAGTTTCCTAGATAAGGAGTCATGCCATCCCTTTGCTCCAAAATGCTGCCTTAATGAATGTACTAGTTGCAAATATTTGAAAATTGTTGTTCCCTCCCAGTGAAACCGAGCACAGCCATCTTGGAAAGAGATAATCCTCTGATCAGAAAGTAACTGTTCCACCCTCTCCACACCTATCTGGGGCCAGAATGTCTGGGCTTTTATTGGTTTACCAGTGATTTGGAAATTGGGATTACTGAATATAGGCTGTGCTATATCTTTCACTCTATCCGCTTTAAGAAAAGCGCTAAGTTGTTGCTGGGTCCGAGCCAAGGAGAATAAGAGGGTATCTCGCAAATTTTTGGGAAATTTCCTTTGTGGGATAAATGGTAGGGCCTCTGGTACCCACCCCGTGTCCTGACAAAGATCTCACTCTATCTTGATCCAGGAAGGCGGTTGACAGTTATCTTGACTAGGCCGTAGCCAGTGTCGGACTTGAGCCAAGTGTATTGCTAAATAATAAGTATAGAAGTTAGGTACCTGTAAACCACCCTCTAATTTCCTCGCTGTGAGTTTTAGATAACTTTTCCTTGCCTTTTTGTTTTGCCACATAAATTTACTCAGAATACCACGCAACCGAGTAAACCATGAATATGGTAGTGTTAGGTTCAACATTTGAAGTGGATATAGCAGCCGTGGCAATACATTCATTTTAATAACATTCGCTCGACCCCAAGGAGTTAATGGTAATTTAGACCACCGTTTAAAGTCTTCTGTCAAGTTCTGAACCAGATTATCTAGGTTAAGTTGCCTCATAACCTTTGGGGAAGGGTGAATGTAAATACCAAGATATTTCATCTTGCTCTGACTCCACTGTATTCCCAGGTGCATCACCTCGGCTTTCACAGTGTATTTATTTAGGGGAAGAATCTCAGTTTTGTCCTGATTTAACTTATAATTTGAGAAGGCTTCAAATTGTGTTATTATTTGGAATACCTTGGGCAATGAATGTCCAGGATCAATAACATGTAACAACAGGTCATCTGCATACGCTGAGACCTTATATTCGTCATGACCTACTCGTATACCCCTGACCATTGTGGAAAGATTAATCTTTCTAATAAGAGGTTCTAAGTATAAATTAAATAGATAAGGTGACAGAGGGCAGCCTTGCCGTGTACCTTGTGTCAAGGTAGATGGGCAGGACATAACGCCGTTACATTGTATTCTGGCCGATGGAATGGTGTATAGTATCTTAATCCAGTTTATAAATTCCTCTGGTATTCGGTATCTAGGAAGTAAAAGAAAAAGATATTCCCATGATACTCTATCGAAGGCCTTTTCCGCATCCAGGGATACCAAGACAGCGGAAGTATCTAGGTCCCTGGACGCGGAGAGGAGATATGCCAATTTCCTAAGATGATCTGAGGAGTGTCTGTTTTTAACAAAGCCTACTTGTTCAGGACTAATAAGATGTTCCCACAGCTGGGCAAGTCTTGTCGAGAGAATTTTACCTAAAATCTTAAAGTCTACGTTAATAAGGGAGATTGGTCTGTAGCTGGACATTCTGAGAGGGTCTCTATTGGGTTTTGGGATGAGAATTATAGTGGCCGACGATAATGAAGAGTCCGACAAACCATTTTGGAATAAATAGTTGAATGTATCAAGTAATATGGGTGCTATGGTGTCTTTTAAGGCCTTATAAAAGTTGGTTGTGAAGCCATCTGGCCAGGAGATTTATCAATTGCAAGAGCATCTATGGCCTTACAAACTTTGTATATTACAATAGGGGATTTTAATAAGTCTATCTGTGAGTCAGTTAAAACAGGGAGTGTAATTTCTTGAAGAAATGAGTCCATCTGACATAAAGAGAACTGATTAGGAGGAGCTGGATAAAGCTCTTGGTAGTATTCTTGAAAGGCCTTTACAATGCTTGAAGGTGAGTTAAGAAGGGTACCTGAGAGGGAGTAAACAGATGGGATTATTCTCTCAGCTAATTGGGTGCGTAAGCGTAGAGCTAATGATTTACCCGCCTTTTCACCTTGATCAAAATATTTGATCTTTGAACGTGTAATCATAAATTCCGCTTTTTCAGTAAGTAGCTTATTATATTGGGTTCAAAGGGATTCCAGTTTAGCCCAGTCATCATCTGGGGAAATTGGAGAGAGGGACCTTCCTAATTCGGTAATCTGATGTATTTTAAAAGCTACTTCCGCTCTCCTTTGCTTGTTACGTATGGTTGATAGGCTGATTATTTCACCTCTCAGGGCACATTTGAGGGAGCCCCACAAAATATCTTTCTTGGACACGGAGGAAGCATTGTTCTCCATATACATTTGGATAAAATATTGTAACGTTTCTATAAGTTTATCCGAGTTTAGGATCTGGTTATTAAATCTCCAAATTTGTTTTCCACGATTATTTTGGAATAAATCAACTTGGAGATAAACCAAACGGTGATCTGAAATAGTCTGAGATGAGTATTGGACTTCATTGACCCCTGGGTTGCAATCTATTGATAGAAGAAAGTAATCTATTCGGGAGTAAGTATTGTGAGGAGTAGAATGAAATGAATATTCCCTCTCCTCTGGGTTCGCAATCCTCCAGGGATCTACTAGTCCCAGGGTGGAACTTAATTCGTGTAGAGCTCTCTGACCGGGAGATAAACGTGGCCCAGTGGCCCCCGATCTAACTAATGTGTTTGAGAGCACTGTGTTCCAATCACCTCCCAGTAAGGTTGGCAATTTGGTCCAAGACGCCAGTATGGTCATTATGGAAGTAAAGAATTGTGGGTCGTCCCAATTTGGACCATAAACCGAGCCCATTATCACTTCTGTATGAATCAACAGACCCCTCACTATGACATATCTACCATCAGGATCTGCTATAGATTGTAATAATTGGAAGGGCACCCTATGAGCTATGCGAATAGCCACCCCACCTCTCTTAGTTTCTTTGCCCGCAGCATATACTTGCCCTACCCAGTTTCTATGAAAGTAGTTTGAATTTGTTGACTTAAAATGTGTCCCGTTTGGCCCAAATTAAAGAAATACAGTGACAATTAAATCCCCAGTCCTCAGAAGCGTTAAGAGCCAAGATGATCTCTCTTAGGGATCAAAACACTGAGTTATTAAGGGAGAAAGCAGAATAGCCTGTTTTCAAGACTCATTCCACCTATGTTGATCAAGGGTATAAGGCTGGGCGCCTTATGGCACTACACCTCAAGAAACAGGAGGCCTCTTGTATTATCTCAGCCATTAGGTCAGAAGCTGATGACACTATTGAAACCTCCCCCAGAGATATTATGAGGGAATTTGATTGTTTTTAGGTCTCTCTATGGCCCCATGCCTAAACCACCATCCCTTGGTAACATGTAAGAGTATTCAGATGGAATTGCCCTCCCTGTTTTATCAAATGAACAGCAAGTGGTCCTGCTGAAGCCCTTAACACAGCAGGAAATTTTAGATGCAATCACAGCTCTGCCACTCAAAAACTTCCCAGGGCCTGATGGCCATACACATAATTTGTACAAATAATTTGCAAGTGATTTAGCCCTGTTATTGCACAGCTTTTTTGTAGATGTCTACACTCATGGGTTTTTGGATCCTACCTTACTAGAACCTATAATTTTACTATTGCCTAAGCCAGGTAAACCTGATAAAGTTACCAACTATCATCCAATTTCATTAATGAATTATGAAGTGAAAATATTAGTCAAAATATTAGCTTTGCAGATTAACAAAGTATAGGCAGGATTGATTTATATTGAACAAGTTAACGTTTGCCAACATAATCCTCAGCTGACCATCTCCATAAATTGGCTCACAACTTTTCCGCATCCAGTGATCCCAAGGTCCCTGTGGCACTGCTTTCTCTGGATGTGGAAAAAGCATTTATAGAGTTAACTGGGACTTTTTTATTTGTTACATTGGAGAAATTTGGTTTCCCTGCAAAGTCCATGCAATGGATCAAGTTCATATATTCTTGCCCTAGCACCAAAATTTACTTTACTGGTGTCTTTTCTCCACCATTTCCATTGCTCTCCAGAACTAGACAGGGATGCCCCATATCCCCCTTATTATTTAATTTATATTTGGAGCCCCTTTAAGATACACCCTCTTCTTGCTGGTGTTTACACTGGCACTAAGCGCTCACAGTTTTCTGCTTATGCAGACAATATACTTTTACATAGGCATGGGGTCATAAAACACAAACAAAAACAGTGCAGCAGACAATTCCACAAGCAAAATGTTGTAAGAAAATACAAGGTCGGTGAAAACACCGACCGGCACAAATTGCCATGGACACAATGTAAATAAATGGGCAAACATAAGAGGTTTTTCTGTAAGGGGTCTGCTCCCACAGCCTCCCACAATAGTAAATATACTTTTAAACTAATCCAGGTTGAACAAGCCCTTTTGGCACAGTTGGGCCCACCACCTTGGGATATTACTCAAAATGAGTTTCTGCAGTTGGCTTCCCAGCTGCATGCATTGTCACAGCTATATGGTAACCAACTCATGTAGCGTTGATCCCCATTTAGGGAATAGTGACCACAAGGAAAAGGAAACATTGTTTAACCAGGAGTGGCACACTAAGCCTAAGCTTGTTTCCGATGTGACCTGGGAGCACAAGGAAGTTAAATGACTTGCTTAGGATCACACAGTATTCAGCTAGGCAGCTGTGGGATTCAAACCCTGGTGTCCAGATCTGCAGCTTAGAGCCTTACCCACTGCACTATACTGCCCCTTCCACAACATTGTGGAGTTTAAAATAAGGATGGAATACACTGAATGTAGGGGTAGCACTCTCATTTACCAATATAGAAAAGCTAACATTAATAAAATACATGAAGAATTTGCCCAAATTAATTAGGATAATGAGCATAAAGATAAATCCACTGAGGGTAAATGGTATTTTATTAAAAGCACCATAATGCATTTTAGTAACAAATATACCCCAGGATAAAAAATACAAACAAAATAAATACAAATCTAAGCGGTTGAACAACACAAATTAATAAATTACTCAATAGGAAGAACAAAGCACACAGAAGATATTAAAAACAAAATACACTAAATCCCTTGAGGCATTTATCTAAATTCAAAATAAATATAAAACTGAAATAAAATGATCCAAGAAACAGTTTGAATATAATTTAGCTTCACATGCAAGGAAAGACAATTACAAAGTCTTCTTTGCTTATGTTAATTCATAAAAAAAAAATAAGCAAAATTGGTCAAATCCATAATAATGGTAAATTGATTTATAATAAAATGGCAGAGGTACTCATCAAACAGTTCTGTGATGCTTTTGGGCAAGATCACAAACCATTCCATATTGACTACACTAATGCAAGTAATTTAACTGTTTTTCTGATTGAGAACATAAAAAAGTAATCCTTAAACAAAAGGCCAAAACTACACCAGGTCCAGATATAAACTCTGGTCATATGTTATATATAATGGCTGAATTTTTTGCATACCCCTTAAAAAAAGAGGACAAAACAGGATCCCAAAAATTACAGACCCATAAGCCTCAAATCTCCCATATGTAAGATTCTGGAGACCCTGATAAAATACATAATAACGGAGCCCATAAATAAAACAGATCTAGATCAACATGGTTTTAGGCAAGGCAGAAGTATAATGACAAATTTAATTTGCTTCTGTGAAAACGTCAGTAAGTTACTGGATCAAACAATACCATGTGATGTGTTTTTTCTTAATTTCAGTAAGACATTCAACCTAATGCCACACTGGGCTCTGATAGAGAAACTCATTAAATATAATTTAAACAAAGCAATACTTAATTGGATTGCTCAGTGGTTAACATTAACAGACAGAGATCAGAAAGTTGTCAATGGGTACTTGTCTAATACTGGTAAAGTGTCTAGTGGGGTCCCTCAGGCCTCTGTTCCGGGCCCCTCACTATTCCAAATGTTTATAGCAGACATGATGGATGATATAGTTAATTGGACAATTAAATCTGCAGATGAAGCTAAGTTGGGAGGCCTGTGTAACACCCAGTACAATACTGATGCCCTTCAGAGAAACCTAGACAGGATTACTGCTTGGGTAAACTATTGGAGCATAAAACTGAATATGGACAAATGCAGGATATTACATTTAGGCAGTAGAAATCCTAGGAATAAACATCTATTGAATGGTGTAAATTTGCTTAGCTCCAAGAAAGAACAGGACCTGGGTATATCGGACAGTTTTGATCATTCACATCATATTAAACAAACAATAAATAAGTCAAGAAAAATTATATGGTCGATCAGAAAAAACATTATTTCCGGAGACAAAACACTTTTAATGCGTTTGTTCAGAGCTTATTTATGACCTCATCTTGAGTATGCTTCCCAAGTTCGGTTTCCCTACAGAAAAGGAGAATGTATATTACTGGAAAAAATATGGAGAAGATTCACCAAAACTATTGCCAATATTAAGAATAACACATATGAGGAACATTTAGCAGTGCTCAATTTGATGACTCTCGAAACCAAAAGATTACAGGGGGGTTTACCCCTTATGTTTGATATCATGCATGGCCTATATTTATTAACAGAAATGGGAATTTAATTCAAGTGTCCCACAAGAGATACCAGAGGACACCTACTGCAGATTATAGGAAAGGCATTTAGAACCAACAAACACAAATATTTTTGTACCATGAGAATTGTAAATTTGTAGAACAAATTACAGTACCTGTTCATATTGTTATCAGTAGAACTAAACAAGAATTTAAAAACAAGTTGGATAAATACATCTTGGCAGGTGGGAAACTTTGTTATTACCCAGAGCATTACTTTTATAGATGCTTTCATTGGCTACTTGCCTTCTTGCTTCTTATCCAGTCTTAGTATGATTTACTGTTTGCTAAAATATACCCTGACATTAATGGGGGTTGTTATTATTGGAATAAAGTCTTCCCTGACTGTCATTTTAATTGGACCCATATCTGGTAAGACTTATGTGCTTACATAACCACCGATAAATTATCTCTTTTTCAGTTCTACAGCTTGCATAATCTCTATTTCACGTCCCCAAAATTGGCCAAGATGGGTCAATTACCCTCTTCTCAATGCAGCAGATGTGACCAAGTAGAGGTTGCCTTACTCCATATTTTTGGGGATTGTGCAGCAGTTAAAAATTTATGGGAACTTATTAAACATAAAATGGGCAAGGAAATCCCTATTTCCTGATTGGCTGAGACTTGGTTCTAGCCATGGCAATAAAAGAGCATTATCAATGGCTAAAAACAAGTCCCTGCCAACCAGGGCAACTCACAGAATTCATAAGCCACTCACTTCTTAATTTCCATCACAAACATGGCTGCAAACTGTACTCATATATAAAAAACTTAAACTTGGTCCTAAAAATGAAAGTCCATTAAATTAAATAAAGTAAGTAAATAATTTAATGTTATTTTCACTCAAAAGTCCTTCCTTCCTTATACACATACACAAATTTAAAAAATCAAGTACAGTACTATTCAGAGTTTCGATTGCTGGTGTTTCTTTGATGACCATGAAAAATCCCTCTCCTATCCCTCTTATCCCTATCAGTTTGCCAAAAAGGCCCCACCTCCTTACCTGACAACCAATCAAATTGAGGTTCTGGTTCCACTTGAGACATGTGTGTGTGTATATACCAGTGGAACCCTGAAGAATTTTGAATTCATGTATTCCATGTTACCGTTCTGTGTGTGTGTGGGGGGCATTCTACTACTGGAATAATGCAGAGCTTTGAATTCTTCAAGTCCATGGTAAACAATCACACAATGTATTGAATGTGAAGAAAGACAGATGACTGACAGGTGAAAAACATCTGCGGAGGGACTATTTTACATTATTTAGCAACATTTAATAATATTTTTTGTGGCTTTGAAAACTTTTTTTTAACTTATATTTTATTGAGTTTTTACAGTTTTCATAATACAGAATATCAGCTTACAACAATAAAGATTACCACAGTTAAATCTATAAATCTGTAAATAATCTAGTCCATTTCATCTGAGAGGGGTACACTTAAGAATTAATTAATAAGATTAATCTTTTTACTACTCAGAGACAGACACACAGTGAAAGTATAACTTCTAAAAAATCAGACCTAGATATACTTTAAATTCACTTCTTTCTAACTTGTTTAACATTCCATAGTAGTTAAAACTAGAAAATTATTTATTTTCCAACAAAGGTAACTTTTAAACATTTATATATCTAGTCTCTCAGCAGCTACTGCTACCATTAACATCTCTTGTTCGGAAAGGGTTGGTGACTCTCCTTCCTCATCCAAATTCTTTTTTGAGTGTGAGCATAAAAAAGCTGCAGATTGATCAGTTTCAAAAAAGATGTATGTTTTGCCTTTGTATACAATTCTGGTTTTTGCTGGTACCAATAACTGAAATTGGGCTCCAATTTCCAAGACATCTTGATGGTAGGTCAAGAATTTTCTACGTTGTTGCTGAGTAGCATATGCACAACCTGGGAAGACACTGAAGCAATATACCTTGTAGTTTAGGTTATTTTTCATTCTTGACAGTTTAAAGATCAAATCCCTGTCTGATTCAAAGGCAATTGAAATAAAGATGGTGACCTTATTTTCAGGGTCCCCTTGCTCTCTGATAGTTTGTGAGACAGATCTCTTTAGTACCCTATAGGCTTTAACCAGGAATAGAAGATTTTTAGGAGGCAAATCACAAACTGTGATGAATATGTCTTTGACCAGGTCCCTTGTGGATTCAAAATATTTATCAAGTTTAAGTGGTAAACTGACAGTCCGTAAGTTTCTATAACAAACTTGGTCCTCAAGCATTTCAATTTTATGGTTTATATTGTAGTTGTCTTTTGTTAATTCTTGGTTTGTAATTTCCATGGCTTTTATTTTTTCAGAGTTTAAATCCACAGATGTGGTGTTTTTGTTAACTTGTTTATGTTCTGCAGCTATGTCACCTTTATTTTGTTTAGTTTCTTTTTCAATAAAGTCCACTTTCTCATTAAGCACTCCAAACTTTCTGTCTATTCGCTGCATCCACTCCAGAATCTTATCTATGGAGTTCCCTATAGAGTCCAAAGCGTGCTCTCTGTTTTGTGAAGGTAGCTGCTGCCTAACGCTGCTCTGCATTTCCCCCTGCACTGTTGAATTCAAACCCATCCCATGTTCAGGTAGCACAGTTGACTCTGTTTGACAAAACAGCTCTGAACATTGTGTGCAGTCAGGAGTCAACGTGTGAGGGAGATTACTTGCTGTTTCAATCCTGGGCATAGCTTTCTACATCAAAACCAAGCGCTCCTTAAACATATCCAGGAAAGCTGTTAGATTTGATGTTAAAGCTGAAGAAGTCATTGCCTGGGTTGGGGTTCCAGGACTGACTCCGGACTCACTCCAACCACCAGGACTTGTAACCAGTCAGAAATACTTCTCTAGTGGATGGATTCTTGGGGAAGAATATTCCTCCAAAGATGTGCTTATTTGCTCCTTTTGTTTTTCTGTCATCCTGTTCAGGTAAGGTGTTCTTAAATGTTATATTTCTGAGTGGCATCCTCAGAGCTCAAATGATCAGCATCTGTCTCTGATGGCCATCTTGCCCCCGGCTTTGAAAATTTTTAGAGTGTTCGTTTTCTAACAGCTGCCTATGGGCCCATTTTGTATAAGCAATAAGGCACTCTGGGGACATTGGTGGCACTAGGTTTCCTTCACAGTCAGGTGGCTGAAGGAATTCAGCTTCACCGCATGCCTCACTATGCCCCTGACCATGGGGGAAATCTAGTATCACCAATGCGCCATCATGCCTTTTTGCTTAAATCAAGGGTGGACCCCCTTTTATTTTATTATTATTAGATCATCGGTTTACAGACCTTTGAGTCATAGACTCATTTACAAAGGCACCTTGTCAAGAGAACAATACATCACAGCAAACAAACAGTACAGTACATAACTCTTAGATTAAAAAAGCAACCAGTGTTGCAGGCATTCACTGGTGGTACACGCTTGGTAATAGGTAGATCACAGTAGTCATTTTAGGATTAGATATGCTTTTTTATACCCAACGTTTTTATTGTAGGTGACTATAGTGGAATAGCAGTTAAAGAGACGAGATATCACATCACTATGGCATCTTCATCAGTTAAGCATGCAGTTCTCTGGCACTGGCTGGATCAAGATCCAGTCTCTTATCAGGAATGGTTAGAGGAATTATTGTACATCCTTCATCTAAAAAAAAATGGTGATGAGTGTTCATAACAGGCCCAAGTCATACTCTAGGAAATGGAGCACATTGCACACCTCATATACAGTTTAATTTTGTTATAGAGAAGCACCAGTTTAGAGACACAGGGTACATTTTTCTTTTTCTAATTGATGTCAGTTCCTTTGTTCATACTTACCTGATGTGCGTCCCTTATTTATTATTATTATTATTATGTATATGTTACACTATGTTTTCTGATGTGGGCTTAATCCACTTCACACTGTTAGCTGGAGGGGATGTTTCTATGTTATATATATTTGTTGTTGTGTCATGGTTTTTGTATAGATAACATGATAAAATAAAAATAATTTCTAAAAATAAAAAAATAGGTGACTCGATCAATGGAAATGTTAGTAAATAGGAATCAATAAAAATTGGACTAACTCTGTATTTTGTCACTGCATATATTTAGTATCACAATATTTGGCTGCATGTTTTAGGAACTGCTGTTCAGTTGCTGGTGCCATTGCTGAGAGACAATAAAGTGAACATCAGCATCAAAACAAAAGCCCACCTTTCATGGAAACACTCTCCAGTAACCATTTGTGAATGTGTCCACACCACCAATAGTGAATGAGGGTCAGAAGCATGAACAAGCTAATTCGGGAAATGGCACAAGGTTCAAGAACAGAGGCACTAGTAACATGATTAACAAATGTGAACATTTTTTATTGAGTGCTGATACATGAACAAGATGAAGAATGAGTCAAGCACATGTACGGTTGTGCCAAGAACATGAAAGGGTAAGTTACAAAATGAGTTGGCCCAAAAGCGACAATGTCCCTTTTAGCAATGCTTTGTTTCTTTGTATTATTTTAATTTTAATCTTAGCATTTTTTTTATATAATCTAGTATTTTCTTTTTAATCAAACACTCTAGTCTGGACTAATAATGAATATAACTGTCTCTTCGGTTATATACTGTGTACTGCTTGTTTGCTCAATTTAAGTCATTGCAAGCAGTAACTTGATACCATAATATATGCACCATCTTACTAATCATATTGAGATATATATATATATATATATATATATATATATATATATATTATACTGGTGCAGTCATGCCAGTATAGTTAGGGTGAAAGTTCACTTGTGTTAAATTTCAAAACTTGAAGGTTAATAACTTTGGAGCTATTCAACAGATGTGAATGAAAGTTGGCAAGCTTAGTCTCTAGTAGTATGTCTCCTGACCTGCCAAATGTGGTAGGAATCAGATGAGTGGTTTCTGAGATAGAAAGTGTTGAAAATACAGAAAAATCTGAAGTTTTTGACGTTTTTGTCATCCTGGATCTCAGGAATGGCTTTATGTTGTGGGCTGATATTTTCAGGGTAGGAAGGATTTGGGACAAGAATCTGCCTTTTGAAGGTTTGGTGAAAAAATATTAATCTGTTGAAAAGTTATTAAACTTTTAATTTCCATTTTTTTCCTATGGGAAAAGTTAAGTATTCAGTACAAAAATTGAATTTTTTCGAAAACTTCTTTTTTCAAACGTTGGTTATTTTTGTTCAGAAATTAGTCATTTTTGTTCAGAAAGTGGGCATTTGTGAAAATGGGGCATCTTTGTTGGAAAATATGGCATTTTTTCCAAACAATGAGGCATTTTTGTTCAATAATTGGACATTTTTGTTCAAAAATTGAGTATTTATTGCGAAAATGGGACATTTTTGTTTGAAAATGGGGCATTTTTGCAAAAATGGAGCATTTTGGTTTGAAAAGTGGGAATGTTTTGTGAAAATAGGACATTTTATTTGAAAATGGGGTATTTTTTGTGAAACTGTGGCATTTTTTGTTTTGAAAATGGGGCACTTTGTGTGAAAATGGGGCATTATTTTCCGAAAATGAAGTACAGTTTGTGGAAATGAAAGCATCCCATTTTTGGAAGCGAGGGAGCGTTTTCAAACATTTTTGTGTTGTTTTTGGAGGAAAAGGTATCTTTTCAACCATTTTCTCCAGTTTTCACATTTTATTGAAGAACTGTTTGTGGAAATGGAAGCATCCCATTTTTGTAAGCCAGGAAGCGTTTTCGAACATTTTCATATTGTTTGCACAAAAAAAGGTGCTTTTCGATCACATTCTCCAATTTTTGTATGTTATCAAGTACTGTCTACAGAAATGGAAGTGTTCCATTTTCATAAATGAGGGAGCATTTTCAAACATGTTGTGTTGTTTTTGCAAAAAAAAAGGTGCTTTTTCGACCATTTTCTTCAATTTTCACATGTTCTGTAAAGGTGTGGTGTTGCTTATGAAAATTGTCCAGTCAGCTTTCCAAACCATTCTGTTTATTTTGAACATTTCTCTGCTTCCACGATGACAGATACTAATACATAAAAAAGCAGACTTCAGTGACAGTGCTACAGTGGTGTGGTGGGCAGTGCACAGAGCTGCAGTGTGAAATATCCTGGGATCAAATCTAACAAATTACACTTTTGTTCCTAATTTAAACACTGGTAAAACTCCTGCTTTTTAGCTAATTTCTTCTAATTTTTATGATGGCTGGCACGCAAGCGCCAGCCAACATATTGCAGTAGTAGCAGATTTGGAGGTGCGGCCACTGTGGGAGATTCCCCAATAAGGCAGCATGCAGGCGCCACACCAGCAACACATAATGTGGCGAGCACATCTAAGAAAAGGTCCACTGCAATGAGAGCCAATCTCATCACGCAGTGGCACCTCCCAACATGCCTTTCCTGGTGAAGCATTCTAGTCCCAATTCTAGTAAACGTGGTGGCAGTGATTGCTGCCACCACCTGCCGCAATGCTGACTTCAGGGGTGCCCAATCCCTCTGTTGGCATGCCCTGACCCAGTTCATGTACCGACGGGGGAGCCCACTCCCTGTCGGTATAATGCCCCCCATTTGTTGTGTGCCGAGGGGGGTGCCCAATCCCCTTTGGCTCTAGCCCCCCCTTTGGTATGTGCTGATGGGGGTGCCCAATTCCCCATCGGCTAGCCCCCCCAAACACTCCAGTGTGCCAAATGCCCCTGTAAAAAAAAAAAAGTCCCGCGATGTTTTTTTTTTTTAACCTGTAAAAGAAGAAGAAAAAGGTCCATCGTGGTCTGTCGTACTCCTCCTCAACCCGTGCCCACCCTCTGTGCACCATGCCTCCCCACACACTCCTCACCTCTCACCCCATACTTACCTCCAGAGTCTGCGTAATGATCTTCGTGGACCGGGAACACATCTGCATTCTTCAAAGCCGAACACAAACTGAAGAAAAGCTGGTAAGCTGTATAAGGGCATAAATAGGGGGGGGTTTGACTTTGTTGCATATCTCGGGCACTTTTTGGAATTTTGGCACCAAATTTTCAACTTGGGGTTATTGGAGCGCCTCCTGATGAATTCAGTCACTGTCATGACATTATTCATTCCCAAAAGGTGACTTCTTGGTCACTGTGTGGAATCACCTTTTGGGACTGATTAACGAAATAACAGTGCCACTGTTTGAGAATCTAGAGGCCTACTAAGTTTTAGCAAGAGGTCATCTGTGTATTCAAATATAGTTTGCTCTGTCTTCCCAATTTACATTCCATGTATTTTTGATGAATGTATAATGGCCTGAATTAAAGGTTCAATGGAGAATATAAACAATTGAGGGGAGAGAGGGCAACTTTGTCTTGTCCCAAGTAACAGTTTAAAGAGGGTGGAAATTAGTCCATTTGTAATGACTGCTGCTGAGGGGTTATTACATAAAAGTGCAACCCACTTTCTAAAGACTTCACTAAACCAAATTTCTTCAGTGCAGCATACATAACTTCCAACTAAGCTAATCAAATGTTGAAAAACAGTAGGGAAGCACAAGGAGTGGCAGTGCCGTTTCCAAAGAAGTATACAGTTAGAGTAGGTAGAGAAACACACTCACCCTTTCGGGAAAGAACTGCAGATGGCTGTAGTTTAGATCAAATTAATTTATTTTACCTCCTCGTCATCAGCAAAAAGTAGTTGTACAGAAGTGGTATAGTGACAAGCGCTGCATCTTACGTTTCACCCGAAGGGCTTCCTCAGAGATCTAATGAATTACTTACAGACAGGAACATTTAAGTTCACGCCCACCAATCAGACGGCCTGTGAAGTCATTATTAAGGAATGACGCTGCCCCCAGTGTCTCTCATTCAAACTACCTTGTATTTATTAAAGCAATAGGCTAAATTAAAGCAACACATATAAAAAAGTGAAAGAATGAGAAGTGCAAGGATGTAAAATTGCAAAAAGGTGAGATACACCATATTTAAACCCAAAGTCCATATGTGTCAAGATTACTTACTAACCATAAATCTTCTCTATCTTGTAAACAATCTTGCTCCACTTCATAGTTCAGACCTGGAACAGAAACATCAAGAGATGTAAAAAACAGTCACACTGTTTATCACCTTCTGAGTGTTTTTGTTCATAGATGAGGTACTTAAAGCACATTAGTCAAAATAGTTTTCTTAGACTAAAGTTGCTGTTTCGGGGGGTGGGGACAGAACAGGTGAAATAGAATTCAACAAACCATATAACAAGTTTTGGTACTTGGTCTCTACTTCAGTAAAAATGGTTTTATTTCAAACTTACCATTTAAACATGGGTACTGTAAGGCACCCATTCTGTAGATCCACTCCTGTTCTTGCCTATTCAAAAGATTTGTCAAATTTCCCCCACATTTGCCTTTTTGGCATCATCTCCATGCCTATTGCTCTCATTTTATGTCTCCAGCTTTCTGTAACATCGTGCATATGTGCAGCCATGGCATATTCCATGTTGTGCACCATTATTCCCTGTTTGTGTTCATAGAGGTGGAACCTGAGTTTCCTTTTGATCAGTCCTATGTAAAAACACCCACAGGTGCAGTTGAGAAGGTACACTACAGCATCTGAGTTACAATCCACGTATCCCCTCACATGTTCCTTTTTATTAGTTTTGGGGTTCACAAAATCAGAACAGCTTACCATCAAATGGCAATAGTTACAAAAAACGCAGGACTTGCATCCATCTTTTCTTGGAGGTTGTATACTAAGTTTGGGGACATAAGTTTGTACAATCTTATCTTTTAAATTCCTACCCCTCCTGTAGGAAATTCTAAGTGGATTTGTAAGGACATCTTTAAGTTGTGGTGTGCCCCTCAAGATGGATAGGTTTCTTCTGACAATGTTTACTAACTCCTTAGTACCCCCACCACAGAAGGTCACAAAAGTCAGGGATGGCTCAATATCCTTCTTTGTCTTATTTTTTGGTAGGAAAAGGGTCTCCTGATCCATTGTGGCGACTTGTTGTATGGCTTTTTCAATGACCCCAGAACTGTAAGCCCTTTTGTCATAAGTTTCCCTATTACCTCAGTTTCTTTGGACCCTAATGTACTGGCCTTTTGGGATATTATTTTTTGTATATATAGAGTGGCAGCTGATGGTGTGGAGGAGACTGTTACGGTCCATAGGTTTCTTATAAAGGTCAGTCAGTACTGTCCAATCATTATTTTTGTAGATGATAAGGTCCAGATAATGTACTGAGTTTAAATCTGCTGCTACCTTAAACCTCAGATGTTTATTTGTCTTTTCCATATACTCTACAGATGATAGTTCTCCCCTTGAGCCTTTCCAGATCAGAAAGATGTCATCCAGGTACCTCATGTAAAAATCAATATTTTTTAAAAAGGGATTCGTGTGACTATAGATATGGGATTCTTCCCACAAACCGAGGTATATGTCTGCCAGACTGGGGGCCAGAGTTGCCCCCATTGCAGTCCCTTTCACCTGTTTGAAAATAACCTCAAACATAAAGATGTTATTCTTGAGAACAATTTCTGTGAGGTTTCAAATCATAGTAATCTTTTCCTGTGGCAATTTAATATGTTTCAGGAGATGATATTTGATGGCATGCACCCCCGTGGGCCCTGTGGTATACTAGTATAGAGGAATCCACATCTAGGATTACAAGCAACCAGTCATCTTCCATCTGTATTTCTTGTAGGAAAGACAAAATATGACCAGTGTCCCTCAAACAGCTCCTGATTTGTTTTTGATGCAACAGCTTTAAAAAAAACTATCCACATATTTAGAGACAGGCTCCATCTACCTCTCTATCCCAGAAACAATAGGTCTACCAAGTGGGGCTTCTTTGGTAGGGTATAGATGGTTGGTTTTACTGGGTCTTGTGCTGACCTGAAATAGAGCTTGTCAGTATTGATGAGGTCCCATGATGTATTTCAAGGAGATACATTTCTATCTCCCTTTTCATATTGTTTGTGGGGTCAAAGTATAGACGCTGTTAAAAAAATTCATCAGCCAGTTGTCTATACACCTCAGCAGTGTACTGTGCCCTGTCCTGTATGACAATGCTGCTATCTTTATCAGCTGGTTTAATTACTATAGTACAGTATTTTCATTGCTCAGATTGTTAATGGCTGTGCGTTCACCATTAGAAATATTGCAGAATTTAATTCTGGTGGTGAGTTGAACAGGGTTTTATAGATCATTTATATTGCACTCCAAGAATGTTTCCACACTTGAGTGCAGTGGTGGACAGAATATAGAGGGAGGGTGAAATGGTGGTGGTGGCAGGAATCACTAGTATCTTCCCCTCCTGTGAACCCATTGGGGGGGTGATTTTGTGCAGTTTCATTCACATTCTCATTAACATCAGTTACAGTACTTGTATTAGACCCAGTATTTTGTTGCATATCCCTATCGGCATAAAAGATCTTTAAATTAAGTGTAACCCATCCTGTTGGGGACTTACCTGTGAGCCCCTAAAAGACTCTGTTTTCCCCCCATTCTTTTTTTTGTCTGGGTCCCAATTTCTCCTTTGTGTCCCCCGGGTTTCCCTGTGGTCCCCCTGTGTCCTGGTCCTCTCCTGCCAGTCTCCATATGTTTTTTGGGGGGGCTGGAGAAGCTGGTTCATGGAGTCGCTGGTTCTGGAAATGGCACTGTGGTGCTGGCAAGCTCCATGCATATGCGAGATTTGTTTGTCCATTTTGGCAGCTGGTCTGGCTCTCTCTCTGGTGGTTCCTGTCCCAGGACAAGGCAAAAGAGGGACTAGGATTGTTAGCCGAACCAGAAAGACAGCAAGGAAGGAGCAGGAACTGTTGTGGTGTGCGGCAATCGCGCAGCCTAGAACAGGATCCGCCTCATGAATATTAATGAGGTGGTATCCCTTTGAAGTATCAGGAGCCTGTCTAGCACAGAGAAAAGAGTTTAGGCACTAGTAACAGGCAGAAGAAAAGAAAATAAATGTCAGAGGGCACCAAGGAGCACCAGGGAAAAAGTGAAGCTGGCAGTCTGTGGGGGAATAAATATCAAATAAAAAAGGTCTACACGGACTGCCCAGAAAGAGTGTGTGGGACTGTAGGAGTGCTGCCTAGGGGATAGGGAAAATGGCAGCAGCGACTGGGAGAGGGATGAGCTAACAAGTTAAATTATGCAGTCACTTTACAGGGCACATGGGTGGCTACAGCTGTGTGGGGAAATATTTGAATATGAGCAAAGGGTTTGACTGAAAGGGCACTTAAACCTTTGGGCACTGTAGAACTGTGTGCAACTGTTTGCATCAGCCACCATATTGTAGCAGCCCATGTCACCATCAGTCCAACCACCAAGCCAGTATTATCAAAAAGGATTCTGGGGCTTGTGAAAGGACTCCTGGGTGAAAATACTGGGGAAAATCTAGGCGCCTTTTTCTGCACCAATGAGGCATCGAGGGAGCCTCATACATATTAACCCTTCTTAGGGACAGTGGCTCCAGCCAATAGGGAGCTGCCAAAAACCTCCTAAAAGCCAAAGACTGTTAGAGTTTGGTTCAGTTCAGTGGGAGCCCCTCCACAGACAGGGAAGCTCTTGTCCTGGGGAGAGAATGGGGCTGCAAGGCTGGGAATGGGACTGCCTGGGGGCTGCCAGCAATCTGTCCCCCAGTGCAGGTAGTGCCTGCCCTGTTAAGAGAAGCAAAAGGGAGAAGTAAGGAAGAAAAAGTTTAGTAAAGAAGCAGCTTTGAAGAGAAAGAGAAAAGCTGCAGGTTGATGGAATCTGCATTGCTTTAAAGATGCACCACAGCGGTGATAGAAAGGCAGCTCAAATGAAAAAGAGAAATGCTGCAGGTTACAAGCATCTGCTTTGAGCTGAAGATGCACCATAGTGGTGGAATGGAAGAAAGGTTGCGTCCTGAATCTGGAAAAAGGACAATGGTTGATCCTGGAAAAAGACAAAGGTTGTGCCCTGAGCCTGGTAAAAGGACAAAGGTTGCCACTAAGCCTGGAAAAGATGGACTATTGAGGAATGAGAATAAATGTGCTGAGAGAAGAAAAGGACGAGTGAGCTTCTTTGACTTAGAGGATTGCTAAGCACCCGCACGGTGAGAATAGGGACTCTGAAAGTTGTTGACACAGAGTGTAGGAAATATGTGTGAGCCAAAGTGAGAATGTGGCTGTGCTGAAGTTGAGAGACTGTGAAAGCAGAAGGATGGACAGGTGCCTTTTGGGATCATACCTGTTGTCTGCTCCTGAGATATAGCGAGGAAAAGGGACGGTTGTGGCAAATCCTGGATTCTCAAACTCTGAACAGCTCCCCAGAGTCTGATGTTTAGGAAAAGAAACAGATCGCTTTGGCTACACACCATGGCAGGAAAGATAAAGAAAGGGAAGACGCAGAGAATGTGCTGAATGTCTCTGCTGACACCCAGGGCCAGGTGGGGAACTTGCTAACCCCATCAAGTGGGGTCTGCTGCTGCAGGGGATCATGGGTCTTGTACCCGAGTGCCAGGGTGCTCTGATCAGAGGTAGCTGGGCCATGGGGCCACTCCCAGGTCTGGGTCCCTTGTAGTTGGCAGGCTTTGTGCCCGTGCTTTGCAACAAGGCCTGTGATGGGCTGAAGGGGACAGGATGCAAGATCTGCAAGCAAGGAAAGGAAAGAGCAAACTGCAGCCCCTGTGCCCCTTTCTGATTCAAGCATCAAGCCTGGTTCTGCTTGTGTTGCCACCCATCCCCAGGACTTCAATGAACTGTACCAACCAAGAACTGATTCTTTTTTTTTTCCATTCAAACTTAATTCAACTTTTAATGCTTTTACAGAGAGAAGATCTAATTAACATACATATAAATGACAAAAGATTAAAGAGCAGGTGTTAGATCAACTCTCCCCCCGCCCCTTCCCCATTTCCTGACACAGGATGGAGAATCAGTAGGAGAAATTAAAAGAGGATAAACCTCTGTGATGCTTATAGGGAGTACAATGTCAGCAAAGGGCCCCAAATCTTCTGAAATTTCTGAGATTGATCATGTAAATTAGCAATCATATTTTCCAATCACAGATTTGCCAGCAATTCCTGTAGCCATTCGCAATAAGCAATGTCGGTCGTGTCTTTCCAATGACGCAAAACCAGATTTTTAACCGACATGGCTATAAGAGTTATGTGATATTTCCTGTTATTAACTGTGACAGAGGACAAATCCCCCAAAATGCATATTTCAGGAGTGAAAAGATCGTGTAGTCCTAGTAAAGGATCAGCCCTCTGTCGAATCGCATGTCAAAGGGGGGCTGCTTTGGAACATTTCCAGAATATATGTAGCGGGTTCCCCTCTTCCTGTTGGCAATGAGTACGGGTAGTGGATGATAGGAATCCCAGTTTAGCCACTTTCTGGGGTGAGTAATAGTAATTGTGCAGGATCTTGAACTGCATTAGTTGGAGCTTATCGTGTCTAATACATTTGTGACAATTCATCCACAAAGAAGGACAGTTAATTACCTGTTGGGGAAAAATTGAGACCCAAAATTGAGTTGGGCCAAAACAATCTGGCCATTTCCAGTTAAGTAATATCCTGTACATCTTAGATACAGCATGAGGTATGCCTGCCATTGGAATCAGTTCTGTCCAGTAAGACAAACTTGAGGGCACCGGTGGGGCGGAGCCAAAGGATTTCACCATCAGGTGCCTTCATTGAAATATTTTGAAAATAACAGAGTTCGGAATATGGTTTTTATGTAGAATCTCAGGAAAGGTTAACCATGAGACATCATCCCGAGTTAAAAAGCTAAGTAGGAGATCTCCCAGCTGGGGAATCCATTTCAGCTGTAGGAGTTTGCCCTCAATAGTGAGATCTGGGTTCCCCAACCAAGGTTGTGTGGGATCTATTGTTTGCTTATATTTCAAGAACGAACATAACTGTGAATGAACTCTTATAGATACTGCTATAGGGCTGCCCTTAAGTGAGGGAGGTAAGGATTTTAACCTAGTATGTAAAAGCGCCCTGGGGGATAAGCCCTTAGCCTTTATAAGGGTACGTTCAGTTTTGAGCCATATGGGAGTAAAAGAATATGATGCTGCGGGGAGCTCGGGTGTGGGCCATCGCAAGTACTTGATTACATGACTGGCCCAATAATATAGCCCAATGTGCGGGAGACAGTCATTCTTCTCTTTGGGAGCTGAGAGCTTATTATTACTTATCTGGGGTTTCTTAGCTGTCCAAATGAAATCTGTAATCATCTTATGTATCCTTGTAAACCACGCCAAGGAATCCAGACGTTTGAAAGATTAAGTAGGTAGAATAACCAAGGAAAAATGTTCATTTTAACTATATTGATTTTCCCCCAAAGAGAGAGGGGGAGCAATGCCCATCTTTTAAAATCTTGCCTGACAACAGCGACTAGAGGGTCTAAGTTTAGTTTAATAAATCTGCCGGGGTCTCTTGACAAGATAACTCCCAGGTATTTCAAGGCCTTAGTCTGCCAAGAGAAACCTACTGCTAAAGCGTCTATCTTTGTCGCTTTGTAATTCAAGGGGAAGACCACAGTCTTATCTTTGTTTAATTTGTAGTTAGACATTCAGCTAAATTCTTCCAAGATTGTAATCAGGCAGGCATTGACGTCTTGGGGTGAGACAATTGTAGGAGCAAGTCATCCGCGTAAGCCGAAACTTTAACAGTCTGATGTTGAACCACTATACCCTGGACATCTGGATCTGCTGTAATCTGTGAATAAGGGGTTCTAGATAGATATTAAACAATAAAGGGGATAGCGGGTAGCCCTGTCTAGTTCTGGCATAAAGTGTAAAAGGATCGGACATTGACCCATTACAGACCACGCGCGCACTTGGAGATTTGTATAAAGCCTTAATCCACTTACAAACAAGGGGGAAAATCCAAAAGCTTGAAGTGCTTGAAATAAAAAATTCCAATCAACCCTGTTGAATGCCTTTTCGGCATCCAGGGAGACAAGTACCGCAGGAATGTCAGCCTCTCTGGTGGCTGAAAAGACATGCGACAGGGTTCTGAGATGGTCTACCGAGGATCTGGCCTTCATAAATCCCACCTGTTCTGGACCTATGATGTCTGGCAAAATCGGGCCTAACCGGTCCGCAAGAAGTTTTGTGAGAATCTTGAGATCCTGGTTCAAAAGGGAAATCGGTCTGTAGCTTTGCTCTCTATCAGGGGGTTTACCATCTTTGGGTATTAGAGTGATTAGGGCCTCAAAAAGAGACTTATCCAATTCTTGTCCCAAAAGAATGTAATGAAATAAGTCCAGAAGCGACAGAACCAGCTGTGGGGCAAACGCTTTATAAAAATTTGCCGAGAAGCCGTCAGGACCCGGCGTTTTATCTATCAGGAGATCTTTGATAACTCTAATTATTTCCTCTGAAGTGATAGGAGCTACAAGAGCGGCTTTATGTACCTTTGAAATATTAGGCAATGAAAGATATGCTAAGGAAAAATCCAAATTAGCTAATGACTGGGGGTTTCTCCATCAGACTATATAACTTCATGTAATATTTTCTGAATTCGGAAGTGATATCTGACGGGGATGTTTTTAAGGTGTCATCTTCCAAGGAACGAATCGAGGCAATAAACCTATTTGATTCAAGTTGCTTAAGTCTGAGAGCTAGGAGACGACCTGCCCTTTCTCCTTGATCCAAATAACGGGCTTTGGTTTTGAGGATGGAAAATTCAGCCTTCTGTTTCAGTAAATTTAGATAAGCATCTTTTAACTTTACTAGAACTTGTTTCACTAAATCAGAAGACTGGGGTGATAAGGTGTGTTCCAACGATCTAATTTGAGATAATAGGGATTTAAGTTTCTCCACTTGCATCTTTTTCCTTTTGGACGCCAAGCCAATCAGAAGGCCACGAAGGTAGGCTTTTAGGGTATAGCATTCAATATCGGGTCTTCCTGTTGAATTGGTATTGATTTCAGAGAAGACTGTGATGTGCTCAACTATATATTGAACATTTTCTGGGTTTTTAAGCAATTGGTCATTGACCTTCTATCGTCCACCCTTCGTGGGCATAGATACAAGGGAGATCAAGCACGACACCGGGGAGTGGTCAGATAATGGACCCAGAAGTATACTAACCTCTGACACACCAGTAATCAAGCTTTGGGAAATTAACATATAATTGATACGGGGAAACGTGTGGTGGACCTGTGAAGTAAATGTAAATTCTTTAACCGCCGGGTGAAGGACACGCCAACTGTCTATCAATCCCGCTCCATCTAGTAATTCCCGGAGTGCTCGTTGGGCTGGGGAGAGTCCTTTAAGTGGCCTACTTGAATGATCGATTTGTGGATCAACAACCAGATTGAAATACCCTCCTAAAATTAAAGGTGAATTTAGATAGGGTGTAAGAATATTGAGTAAATGCATGAAAAAACTGGGGGAGTCCATATTAGGGCTATATATACTAGCAAGTACAATGTCTCTGGTATAGAGTTTCCCCTTGACTATAATGTAACACCCTTCTGAGTCAGGTATAATTACAACAGGAATAAATGGTATAGATCTGTGAATTAATATCATAACCCCTCTACTTTGGGTATTGCCCTCAGCCGAGAAACACTGACCTATTTGTTGCCTGCGTAATTTGTCTGCCTCTCAATTTAGCAAGCGGGATTCCTGTACCATAACAATATCCACAGCCAACAGGTTGAGATGTTTAAGGAGCTGGTACTGCTTTAGCTTGCATCTTGCTCCTCTGACATTCCATGTGAGAATTCTCACTGTACCCACCATTGAGGTTTACATGCTAATGAATGTGTGTGAGCTATATCCATTAGTTTCTCCAGGTAAGAGTTCCTGTGTGAAGAATTCCTCCCCCATTTCACCCCAAAACTAGCAAATCCCTTATTATAACCCATACATGGTGTAGACAATAACCTATAATCCCAACCCCACCCCACTCACCTATCGCTCACCTTATGCCTCATGCCCTACAACCATCCCCCTTCCCCCAGCCACCCTCTTTGCTCTAAAACAATTGAAAATAAAAATCTCAAAAGTCCTGTTAGGGTCAAACACCACAAGACCCCATACAATTGCTAATTAGGTAGATATCTAAACATGTTAAAAGTATCAAAACTCCATTATCTTTCTTTTACATCAAGGGTGTATGAAACTGTAAACTTAATTCTTTAGTGTCTAGCTATCGTATCTGGTATTGCTAAGTAATTCTCTGAACATCTAACAGATCGATTATCATCATTTAATGTAACACAGACATATACTCGATATTGATCTAAACCATATCTATATTAATAGATTTAAAATAACACCTACCCATAACTTATAAAGCTCCCTCCCACGTGTGAAAAAACAAACAAAATGGAGGAATGGTAACAAACACAGAAGATCCTTTACAATAACTTGCAATGTAACCAACATTGGAGTTTGAGACACTTCTAGTCCATAGCACTCTCTTTCACTCCCTTTTTTGCTTGATATGAATGTTCACCCAATTGCCAGACCTGTTGTTTCAACTGGCCTTGTGCCACTTACAACATCTATCTGCAGGAATGCAAATATAGTAGAACAAGGAAAGGGAGGAAATATCTAACTCAGCGCTCGGTTCCACCACTGCAGTGGTGGCTCTGGTTAGTGTCCATCCATTGTGTTGGAGCTCCCTCTTGTGGCGATGCTGTGTAACAGAGCAAAACTCTCACAGAGGGATTTGCTTTAGCCGATAAACAGATCAGGGCTTTAAGTCGAAGGCTAGTGACCCAAAATGAGGGGAAGGACAGGAGATATTATTCCCCAAACTCTGCAGGGGAATGTGGAGGACTATTAGGACAGTCCTCCTGTTCTAGCACTGTACACAGCTTTCTCCCAGTCCAGGTTTAAGCCCTTAGATGATTCCAACAAGGGAGAGCACCATCCACCAGAGTCAGCACTTTCCTCCTTGGGGCAAGATACTGAGCGACAACAAAACGTTATTGGGGGTATAGGCTGCAACACCAACAACAGGGCTAACTCCAAGCCAACACAATCATTACCTGAGAGCAGATTACTTTCATGTGATCCACGTGAAATATATTTAAGGAGTGCAATCGAGCCGGGCACTTCTGTATGCCCGTAATCGATGAGTGTAGCCAAAATATTCAGCCTCAGAATGTGCATTCCCTTTAGAAAACTTCTTTTTCACTCTTAAAGGTCTGCATTACCAACAGTGATCTTCCCAGAATCCCTTCAGGGACTCTTGAAGAGATCGGGAAAGGCAAGCTTAAGCTGCAAAGCTGCAACTTCAGGATCATCCAAAGGGGTCCAGACTCCTGCGATGAAAACGTGAAGCCTGACAGGATATGCCATCCTGAATTTAATACTAGCAGTGATTTACTTAGCCACCAGTGGATGAAATGCCGTTCTTTTCAGGCGTACTGATGTTGGCAGATCCTGGGTCACTCTGAGGGTTTTACCTTCCCACTTAATATCTTGAAGCTCTTTACATTTCAGAAGGAAGTGTTGCTTTTCCAAGAAGTTTAAGAAGTGGAAAATTAGCGGGCGTGGAGGGGCACCGGATGCTGGCTTTGCACGGAGAGCCCTATGGGCCCTTTCTATTATGTATTTATCACCAAATGGTGAGGGGACAGCCAGTTTTTGTATCAGCTTCTGTACAAATAGAATCAAATCGTGCCCTTCTTCTCCTTAGGGAGCCCAATTATAACAGCATTATTCTGACAGCTACACCCTTCAAGGTCCTCCACCTTAAGGTCCAACTTAGTCAGCCATTGTCTACACGCACTGAGCTCTGGGTCGAGCTTATATTGTTTCTTCTCGAGTGAAAAGAGCCGCACTGAATTATTGGAGGCCCTTTGAGCAACTTCACTCAGCTGCGATATCATAGTAGCAAAATCCGAGGTAAGTTTGTGTAAATCATCTCGAAACTGCACCTCAGGCCTGTAACTTTAAAATCTGAGTACCCAGGGACAGGATTTAGGGGCATTATTCTGGACTGGGACCTGTGGGTCTGGGTTTGGGTACAACTGCAACAGTTAGCTAGCTAGCTAGATATTGGTGGCTGCATTTGCTAAAATGTGGGTTGCTGAAATCCAAAGGGAAATAATTGTGGAGACATGACAATTTTTAAAATGAAAAGAAAAATGTTTTGCATAAACTCTATTCCTCTTACCCCATCATTACCCTCCCCCTGTAAATAAATTGTGATGTTATTGTTTTGCAGCAGAAAACTGCCTGCAGAGTCTAATTTTACTTATCATGTTACCAGCTGGAAGGGGAAATGCAAATGGTTTAACTCAATAGTTCTCAGACTTTGTCACAGTGAGACTCCCCAGATCCATGGAAAAGATTTTGAGCCTCCCCCCAAAAACTGAAATAATCTTGGGCCTCCCCAAAGAAAAACAACACACTGTACTTTGTACAGTACACCATGAATACATTGAAACCCCTCTGAGTACTTGGTTCACATTTAGTTCTTTTTCTTATACTCATTTGGAACTTTTGAAAAAGAGCTCCTGTGCTCAAAGGTGTTATCTGAATAACAAATAAACAAATGTTATTATTCAGCTTATTGTAACCCCACCCCCCAAGAGACCAACCTACTTGCTCTGTTATTTTCATTCTTGAACCATTGCTACCCCTTGTTGCAGTACCTTCATGGGTCAAACTACTTTCTCTGTTTCCTCTCTATATGAAATAACCTTCCTACATACTTTGCCTCTCCCCATCCTTCCCTGCTCCTAAGCAACTTCTTGGGGTTTACTTTGCTCCTTCTTGCTATTATTCTTAGCACTTCTATGCTCAACCCTTGTATTTGGGCTGTTCTGCCATCATTTTACAAATTGATCAATTACCACCACTCATTAATTTGTTGTTCATATTTATTTGCATTATTGCTCTCTGTATATTTTTTTGATTGTTTTGCAGTTACCTTTTGAAATGTATTCACTCCCTACCCTTCCCCAGGTACACCTGAAATGAGCCTTGGCTCATTCAACTTTCCTTGTCACCTATTAGTAAATAAATACATACAATTCATCTACTGTTATTATCCTCTTTCAATTTGCTTCATCTCTTCACACAAAATATATAATACCCAAAATTTAAATAGAGTACTTTTTCAGACTTGCTTGAGCCTCCCCTGGAACAGTTTGGGGCCTCCCCAGGACGGCTGGCCTCACCATTTGAGAACCCCTGGTTTAACTGAATGTGGGGAAGTTCTAACATGGTAAGTCCATGTCTGGGGTAGCTGTTAGGGAGGTGGGTTGGTACGACATCTCAGGGGGTTGTACTACAGGTAATCAGACCCAATGATTATGTACTCTGGGTGGAGGCACCACCATTTTATTTTTAACTTTTGGAAAAAGACGCCTGTATGTTAGCAATTGGAACTGAGGCCCCTTAACCATGGTCAGGCCTGCACGGCAGGGGAAGTGGCCCTCTCCAGGATGGCACTGGAGAGGGGCTACATAAGTTTCCTAGCAAACCTATTAAGATCTACAAAAAAGTCAAATTCAGATACACTATAGGAAGGCGCACATGATCGTCTTTTAGTTAGTACGTTGATTTCATCCTCGGTCGGGATTTTTCCTCACAGATTTATAACTGTAAGTAATGGTTGCTGTTCCATGGTCCGGGCCTCGAACCCTTTTCTCTGCCCCTTCCTCTTCCCCTTCTATGGACTCCTCCTTGACTTCCTCAGTTTCCTTGTTCTCCTGTGTTGAATCAAAATATGGTCTGTCTGGTGCTCCTTCTGGGGCCAGAGCTCCCAGGAGGAACAGTCCCTAAAAAAGGTCTCATTGATTCCTCCAGATCCTTCAGTTCAGATCCACTATCCCCAGTACTATTGCCCTGGACAGCGCCCTCCATTCTTCTTGGTATAAACCTTGGTGTTGTGCCACTAAAATCAGGTTGTGGGGTTGTGGTAGTTTCTGTTGCATTATCTGGTGCCTCTGTTTTTTTCTTCCAATTGAAGATTTTATTATTTAAATAGTCGTTGGTATCACGTAAAAGTTTCTTCTGCTTTTGTACTTTAATTTTGTTATCATAGAAGTATAGATACTCAGTAAACTTTTTTTGGCACATTTCAAAGTCCTTATGCATTTTATCCTCCTTAACCCTTATATCCTGTTATTCTATACTATTTGCAATTTCAGTCACTATCAGTAGTCCATCTTTAATTATAAGTTCCATTAATTTAACCAAAGCCTTATGCATGATAGTCTCCCACCTTTGAACAAACTCCTTCTTATCAAGGCCTGAGGCCGGGTGTTTTAGTATTCCAAGTCCCCGGGGGCACCCTTTGTACTTTTATAGAGGCTTCTATTGAAAGGCTTTGCCAATACATATGCCTTGCCCATGTAGAAAGTTTCTCCTACAAAAAGAAAGCATGAGTAATGGAGTCCTTTTTCGTACCTGCTCCAGTGGTGCCAGCGACCATGCTCATTGTATTCACTACATCTCCAGCATTCTGTAGCAGGGGGTTCTGCAAAGTTGTGGCTCCCAAAAAGAGAGATGAGTAAATGCTTCCTCTGTCAGCGTCTTACATAGAAACATAGAAGCTGATGGCAGATAAGGACCGCAAGGCCCATCCAGTCTGCTCATTTTTTCTACCTTACGAATGTGCCATAGGCCTGTACTCTGTCAATGGCCTATCTAGTCATACTCATCTGTATTGCTCCCTTATGCCTATCCTATGCCTGTCTGAACACTGTATTCATATCCACCACTTCCTGAGGTAGGTTGTTCCGTGCATCCACCACTGTTTGTGAAAAAGAACTTCCTCACATTCCCCCTTAATCGGCCTCCATCTAATCTCATGCTGTGTCCTTGTTAATGCACTTAAGATGTCTGAATGTTTCGGATCATATCACATCCCTCCCTCCTTTGCTCTAGGGTATACATATTGAGCTCTGTTAATCTGTCCTCATATGTTTTTTGATGCAGTCCCTGCACCATTTTGGTTGTCCTTCTCTGGACTGCCCCCATTTTGTTAATGTCCTTGTGCAGGTGCGGCCTCCAGTACTGCATGCAGTACTCCAGAAGGGGTCTAACCAGTGTCTTGTAAAGAGGGATTATTACCTCCCTCTTATGACTTGTGATACCCTTATTAAAACACCTCAACATCCCTCTAGCCTTACCTACTGCTTTAGTGGTCTGCTTGGATGATTTCACATCATCTGTGATGATGATGCCCAAGTCTCATTCTTCCCTTGTGATTGCCAGCAACTCTCCTCCCATCCTATCGGTGGCTTCATGGTTTCTCTTCCCTATGTCCATGATTTTGCACTTCTTTGCACTAAACCCCAGTTGCCACTCTTCCAACCATGCTGCCAGTTTGTCCTAAACTACTGGCATTTTCCTCCATTTTGTGGTCAGATGAGGTATGTTGCTTTCTCCAACAGGAATTTTAAAAGTATACCCGTGCCTTGAGCCCCGAGGTGCTGGTACTTCTGCTGAAAAATGGTAAGGGAAGCACAAGGAGTGGTGGTGCAGTTTCCAAAGAAGCATACAGTCAGAGTAGGTGGAGAAACACACTCACCCCTTTTGGGAAAGCACTGCAGGAGGCTGTAGTTAAGATCAAATTCATTTATTTCACCTCCTCATCATCAGAAAAAAGTAGTTGTATAGCAGTGGTATAGTGACACTACATCGTGGTTTCTCACGTCTCTTGATGTTTCTGTTCTAGGTCTGCACTATAAAGCAGATTATTTACAAGATAGAAAAGATTTATGGTTAATAAGTAATCTTGACACATATGGACTTTGGGTTTAAATATTGTGTATCTCACCTTTTTGCAGTTTTGCATCTTTGAACTTTTCATTCTTTCATTTTTATGTTTGCTTGCCCGCACGGGCAAGAAACACATTGACACCATGCAACATTTTGGAGGTGTGCATCCTGCTCTGCAAATGCCCCAATCCATTTTGCAGGCACGACCACACCATGCCAATGAATGACTGAACTGTCAATGACAGCAGTTCAGATGCAGTGGTGTGCAGCTGAAAGAAAACCACTGCTGCAATCAGCGGTAATAACGTGTATGCAATTTGCATATTGACATCAAGCGCTGGCTGTCCCCGGCTACCTCTCAGTCCCCATGAGAGTCGACAAGGGTGCCCAATCCCCCTAACAGCATGCCCCCTCCAAAGTTAATTTGCCAATGGGTAGCCCAATTCCTGTTGGCATAATGTCCCCGCAGTTGTTTTAAATTAATATGGTAGTGGCTATGACTGTCCACCTCTCACAGTCCCAATGAAAGCCAATGGGGGTGCCCAATCCCCCGTTGGTATGTCCCTCCCAAGTTAATTTGCTGATGGGGAGCCCAATCCCTGTCAGCATAAGTTCCCCCCCATTTGCTGTGTGCCAAGGGGGGTGCCCAATCCCCCTTGGCTCATGCAGCCCCCCAAATACTTTGTGCCAACAGTGTGTCCAATCCCCATCAGCTACAGCCCCCCAACAACACCCAGGTGGCATGCTGGGAGCCTACCCCAAGCGTACCAAATCACCTGTGAAACAAGAAAACCTTCCTGCATTGTTTTTTTTCTCTGTAAAAAGAAAAACAAGGTCCCTCATTGAGTCCAGTGTCCCCTCCCCCAACCCGCACCACCGTCTATGCACCCCACCTCCCCACATACCCCCACCCAATACTTACCTCCGGAACCCTGCACGATGATCTTCAGTGGACCAGGAACATGTCTGCACTCTTCAAAGCCGACTGCGAACTGAAGAAATGCCAGTAAGCTGTATAACGACATAAATGTTTTCTTCTTCCAATATATGTGGATATCTCAGCCATTTTCATGAATTCTGGCACCAAATTTTCAACATGGGGTTCTTGGGACCCCATCTCATGAATTCAGTGACTGTCATCTGGTTATTCGGTCTCAAAAGGTGATTTCATGGTCACTGTTCAGAATCACCTTTCAGGACAGATTAATGAAATGACAGTGTCACTGTTCATGAATTAAAACCCAAAAAACCTATTTGAAAATTTGGTGTCAAAACTCCATAAAATGGCTATGTTACGAGCTTGTGTTGCACAGTTTCCACGCACACTTGTAACTTTGAGATTTTGTAATATTTTCACTCAGATTTTTCAACATTGTCAATTTTGCATACCTTCTTATGAACAGTACAGCTGTCATTTTTCAAATCCTGCCCGAAATGTGTTTTCGCACATCTGGCACACAATGGAATGGTCACTGTGGGAAATCAACGTTTGGGACAGATTAACAAAATCACGTAGCCAATGTTCATGAGCAGCGGTCCCAAATGCTTTCATGAGGTGGGGGTCACAAAAAAGCCATGTTAAAAATTTGTAGTGCAAATACCATCAAATGTCTGGGGCGTTAGGTTTTCTAACCATAACGTCCAACCCTGCACAGACTGACATGCATCAGGGGTGTGCCTTTGGATTGCCAGCTGTAATGCTCACAAAATTCCACCCCTAGCCCCACCCTAAAGCCAGTGACAGGCATTGAGGTGTGCCTTGGACTCTTCAGCCCCAGAGTTCACCCCATTCTCCTATACTGCACCCATTTCAGTGTATGTCCTTATGAAATGGGGTGACTGTAAAGCCAAATGCCCCAAGGCACACCTTCACATTTGTCAGTGTCTGCAGGATAGGGTGAGGTGAAATGCCATGAGCATTATGGGTGATGACCCAAAAGCACACCGCAATGCCTGTCCATCTCTGCAGGGTGGAGGTGGAAGTGGAGCTGGTGTGAGTTCAATACTTCGCTGCCATTCCTATTCTGCATCTGTCTAACTCCTGCATGTCCAGTGCTAATATCAGCAAACAAATATTTGGCATTGACAAATGCTTGTGTTCTGTGCTGTACACTGTATTAGGTTGTTTTAAACTGGCCAGTTTTCCATATAACAGCTGTAAGGATGCTTGTGTTATTGAGAGACAATAGCAATAGTCACCTTAATCATCACAGACTTACACTGGCTCTACGGCACAGTGGTAGGGATACCGCTTGTGGCACCAGTGACCTGGGTCTAGGAATGGACTCAGGAGGTTGGAGGGCCAGCCAGGGGGAGGAGGATTGAGTGCCCAGTGGCAGCTCTCCTTCTCTGGGGGGGGAGGTGGGATGCTCATCCCACTGCAATACCATCACCTGGGTGACCACAGGTGGAGGTGCAACATTGACAGCATATGGGGAGGGAGGACATCGTCTGGGAGCTGAAGCGCTAGCACATTGCAACATACTCCACCCCTAGGCTTCCCTAAAACACTGACATCCAGAGGGAAGGCAATGAAAAGCCGAAAACACCCAGTGACGGACGCCTGGAAATGAGATCCAGCTGCCTGGGAAAATCTACAACCAGGCTCCAGATGGGGCCTGTGCAGCACTCCTGATGAGAATTTATGGACTGGAGGGAACTATGGGGGGGGGTCCTGCTCCTCCCCAGCCGGGGGGAAAACAGCCAGATAGGGGATGTGCAGACAGGACCTCAGAAGGAGATACCTGGGAGGACCTACAGGAGCACACCAGCCTAGGGATCCCTGAGGAAAGGGTCCAGAGTGGTTCAGAGCGGTGAGTAAGGGGGCAAAAAAGAAAAAATAAAAAAAAAACCATCACGGACTTTACCTCAACCATAGACACGGAAAATCAATATAGTATTATAGATTTTTATGTCATTCCCATTTTACAGTGTTCACTTCATTACATTTATACTAAGTAAATGCTGACCTTATCCACTTTTCTTCTCTGTTTCTGTCAATTAACTACCGCCTCTCACATTACACCCCTGACACATACACAATGCAAGCAAACATTTGGCATTGGCAAATGCTTGTTATATGTGTTGCTTTAATTTAGCTTATTGCTTTCATAAATACAAAGCTAGTCTGAATGAGAAACACTGGAGGCAGTGTCATGACTTAATAATGACCTTATAGACTGTCTGATTGGTGGACGTGAATTTAAATGTACCTGTTTATAAGTAATTCACTAAATACCTGAGGAAGCCTTTCGGGGTGAAACGTAAGATATAGTGCTTGTCACTACACCACTTTGGTACAACTACTTTTTGCTGATGATGAGGAGGTGAAATAAATGAATTTGATCTAAACTACAGCCTTCTGCATTACTTTCCCGAAAGGGGTGCTTGCATTTCTCCACCCACTCTGACTAAGCGAATCAAATGCCTTCATCCTGTCTGAAGACACAGCAATGGCAGGGACTTTCCTTTTAGTGGGGTACCAAATTGTATTTAGTAGTCTCCACACATTATCTGCCCCAGATTTCCCTTTCATGAAACTGACTTGCTCTTTTCCCAGTATTTTATGTATGATTGCTTGAAGCCTATTAGCTAGGACTTTTGTCAGTATCTTGTAGTCCTGATTAGGCAGCTTATTTGTCTATAATTGGTACAATCAAGTCAATCTTTCCCTTTTTTGGTATCAATGAAATACCTGCTTCTGACATGGAAGAAGGTAGAACTTGTTTGTCCCAGGCTTGATGTATGGTTTTATGCAACACTGGTGCTATCTGAGGACATAGTAATTTGTACAGCTCCCGTGGGATATTGTCTGGTCCTGGGGCTCTGTTCTTTTGCAGCTTGCTAACTAAATATTGAGATGACCTCACTGAGTTGGATTGGCTTATCCATTTCTTTAATTTCCTGCTGTGATAGACAAGGTAGCTTCAGCCCAGGCAGGAACTCATTGATTTCTAAGCTGGAATGACTGTCCCTGCACTGATATATCTCAGTATAGCAGGTAACAAAAACCTCATTAATCTCCTTTATTAGTTACGGGTGTTTTCCCTACATTATCTCGTATTCCTGAGATAAGATTACTGGTCTATTGCTTTTTGAAGCAATATGCTAAAAATTTACTAGCTTTTCCCCAGATGCCCAGGACTGTTTTGTATGGTATGAAATAAAGCATACTCTGCTTTAGCAGTGTATATCTGAATGATTTCATATTTTGGTAATGTCATACGTCTCAGCAGTTCAGACTTCATTCTCATTTTTTGTTTATACTGTATAATGTTTCTACTGACTTTAGTTCTGTTCCTAAATCTGTTAGTTTTCTTTGAGTTTCTTTCTTTTTAGCAGTAGGTTAGGTTATCACTCTTCCCCCTAAGGTACGCTTTAAATGTCTTCTACAGGCATGTTTGTGAGACTTCATCAGTACTGAAGAATTATGTTATTTCTTTAGAGAGCCGGGTCTTAAATTTTGTGTTATTATTCGGTGACATGCTGAATCTCCAGTTTTAGCCTCTGTGTCCCCAAGAGTCAAATTTAAGCTTGTATGTGCATGGACAGATAATACAATATTTTACATGCCCACAGACAGAAGAGATTTTTAAAGGTAGGGGCCAGGAAAAAATAATCCAATCTATTATATGTTTTGTGCATGTTGAAAAAAAAAGGTATAATCCTTACTGTGAGGATGAACGATTTGACATACATCAGTAAGACCTAAGTCACTACCAAGTTTTAATAAGGTTCTTCTTGCTGGGGTAGGGTCTATACAAGGTGTTAGTTTAGTGGCTACAAGGTGTTAGTTTAGTGGCTACCCTAATCATAGTAGGATCCAGAATTTCATTTAGGGCACCTCCCCCCCCCCCCCCACTTATTATTTTGTATTCTGCTAGGTCATTTAATAGTATAGCCAAGTAGTCAAAGAACTGTTTTTGCTCCTTGTTAGGAGCATATACTGTATGTTACACAGAGCTAATGACTTTCTTTCAAGGGTAGTAGCCATGTACGGCTACACCAACACAGTGAAATACACCCCTGTTGGCAAAATCGACACTTTGCCATCAGGTCGCTGTGTTGGTGTGCACCTGATACAGGGGCACACTGTCTCCTGGTCCTGCACCTCCACCCCGAATCAACTCTGACTGGAGTTGAGAATTCTAAAGATGGGGGATGGGGGGGCAGAGCCCCCCACATGGGGGGGGTTCAGGGAGAAGCCACCCCAATGAAAAATAAAGACCGGGAGACACACAGGAATTCTGTAAACCACAACTTGCGGTCGACATGATTCCAGTCGGCAAGATGCCGGTCGACAAAAGGGTTGTTCAACCAACATCATAGAGCCTCTTTCAAGAGTTTCAGTAAGTATCTTAAGTGTCCACCTCCATATCTGTAAAATGTTTATGTTTGACAAAGTTAATTTCCTTTTTTAATTAATATACTGGTTCCTCTCTGTTTAGAATTGAAACAATTAAATTCTACATGCGACACCCACCCCCTGCACAATTTCATAGCTTCTGTAGGGATCGGATGAGTCTCTTTAAGGAAAGCAATATCCACTTGTTGTTTACTGTATGTAAATAACTTAAAACCTCATTTCTCTTAATTGGTGAACCTAAACCTTGAACATTCCAAAAAGCTATTTTGCAGTTATTAGTCATATCTATGTAGACTTTGGAGGTAAAATATGACTGCAGAATTCCTATTAATATAGATTGCAGTGGTTCTAAACATAGTACTGTCAAGTATGGGTTACAAATTGGATATGAACTTTTCATAGTATGCTGGGTAACTATGTTTAGAGAATGTCAAATATCAATAATGATATAAACTGTAAAAACACAATAAACCGTATCACCAGATGCAAGATTAAAAGAATTAGCAAGGTCTTCTATAAAAGCTCTAACACTAACTTAGAGTGCGCTTAAGTTCTATATACAAGAGCTAGGAAGGGGAGAGGGAATAGGGGGAAAAGAGCTAAGGTGAATTATAGATAGTCCTAGGGGTTAATTGACTGCTTAAAACCCCGAAAGTAAACACCAACCCAAGGCGTCGCAGTTCAAATAGGAAAGCAGAACAAGGGTTAGTTTATTGAGAGTTGACCAGCACTCCATAATTTAAGCATTAGGGAAATGTCAACCTAGCAATTAGCATCTAAAATTCAGCTACAAACAAAAGAAAAGTCCATTTCCAACCATAGAATGGTGGTTATAGGTTTGGAACGAAGGAGTCACAGGAGCCACAAAACATTGAGAGCTCTTGTGCTTCCGTTTAGCACAAGCAAGTCAATGATCAGCCCTCTAAAATCCAGCAGGTAAAGTATAGTTTCACTACAGATTTAAGAACAAATAAAACCAAGAATGTAAGGGTAAGTGGAATCTTCATGATGATTCCTGGGAGGATTAAATCCACCCTTTTTTCTGAAAATTCATCCACGAGGCTCTCTTGGCAGATGTCAGGATATACCTTACGCCACAATAACTGAGAGCTGCCTTGAGGATGTGCTTTGCCAGGGCATCTTACTGACCCCAGTTCACTTCTGAAGATCCACTGAGACACAAATCATCCATTGTTTCGGAATTGATTGCAGGCATCGTAGTCAGAGAAGGATTTAGAAATGAAACATTGTACACAGTAGTGAGGATAAAAAGTTGCCAGTGCATCTATATTTTAGTCAGAAAATGCTACTAAAAGAATCTAGCATCATACATCAAATTGTTCCAAATGTCGAGCTTATCTAACAAAAACAAGCATTTGTCAATGCCGAATGTTGTCGCGCTAGCATTGGCAGTGGCGGAGCTAGAGATGCATAGCACTGTGATTTTGTTAATGTGTCCCAAAAGGTGATTTTGTACAGCGAGCACACCAATGTGTGCCACAGCTGCAGAAACGCGTTTTGGGCAGACTGTGAAAAATGGCAACTGGACTGTTGATAAGGTGCGCACAAATGCCAGTGGTGAAAATGTGGCATGAAAATATTACAGATTAACGAAGTTACAAGGGTGTGTGGAAATTGCACAATGCATGCTTGCAACACAGTCATTGTATAGACTTTCGGCACCAAATTTTCAACATAAGCATTTTAGGACCTCTGCTCATGAATAGCATCACCGTCATTTCCTCAGACTGTCCCAAAATCTGATTTTGCACAGCGAGCATGCAATTCTGTGCTGGATGTGCGAAAACACATTTCAGTCAGCTGTACCCTTCATAAGGAGGTATGGAAAAATGCCAATGATGAACAGCTGGAGTGAAACTATTACAAATTCACAAAGTCATGAGTGTGCGTGCAAACTGCACAATGCACGCTCGTAAAACACTCATTTTATTGACTTTTATCCCCAAATTTTCAACATAGGCATTTTAGGACATCTGCTAATGAACAGTGTCACTGCCATTTTCATAATGTGTCTTGAACATGGACTTTCCATGGTGACCACGCTATTCTGCGCCGGAACTGCAAAAACAGATTTTGGTCAGGATGTGAAAAATGACAGCTGTACTATTCATTAAGAGGTGCAGAACAATGGCACTGTTGAAAATCTGGAGTGAAAATATTATAAGTTTGTGAACTTACGAGCGTGCGTGCAAACTGTGCAATGCACGCTTGTAACACAGTCATTTTATGGAGTATTGTCACCAAATTTTCAACACAGGCATTTTAGGACTGCTCATGAACAGTGTCACTGTCATTTTCATAATGCATCCCAAACACTGATTTCGCACAGCGACCGTGTAATTCTGCACCGGAAGTGAGAAAACACATTTTGGGCAGGATTTGAAAAATGACAGCTGTATGGTTCACAAAAAGGTGTGGTAAAATGCCAATGTTGAGAATCTGGCATGAAAATATTGAGCATTTACTAACTTACGAACGTGCGTAGCAACTGCGCAACGCATGCTCATAAAACAGTCATTTTTTTGGATTTTTCCCACTAAATTTGCAACATAGGCTTTTTGAGAGCCCCCTTCATGAACAGTGGCACTGTCATTTCATTACTTGGTCCCAAAAGGTGATTCCGTGCAGTGACTGCTCGGATTGCAGAGGACTTTTCTTAGATGTGCTAGCCACATTATGTATGCATGGTGTGGTGCCGGCATGCAGGCTGATTGGGGAATGAGGGACGCACCTACTGGTGCATGCCCTGCATTCACCCAACAGTGACCACACCTCCAAAGCTGCACTACCGCAAGATGTTGGCTGCGCAAGCACGCCAACATAAAAAGGGGGAGGAGGGAGAATCTCATAAAACTGGTTTATCTGTTCATTGTATCTATTATAGCCAGTAACCTTTTTAAGCAGTAGACTGAGGTCAAAGAAGATAATAAGAACAGTATTCAAAACAATCAAAGGGAGTGTATGTTTCATAGGACCCCTTAGAAAATAAGATGCAACATTCCCGAAACACAGTAAATTCAGTAAAGCAGTAAATGCTACAATGAGTAACCTTTCCTACTGTTTTGGTACATATGCTTGGAATGCAAAGCAACCTCCTTTAAACAGCACAACCCGAGGTAACCCATTTATCACTTGACCATGCTCAGCAGGGGGGCTCTGAAATCCCTAGTACATTCCTCACCTAGATCAGACATAGTGTAGATTTAACCTGTGAAGCATGGAAAGTGCAGCAACTGTACACAGAAATTGAAGATACACCCCAACATCAATGCTTATAGTAATAAAATGTACTATTGTTGTTAGTGAGGCTTGAGGAGGGAGAGTTCCTAAAACATTAAACAAACCATAGATACCATAGTTTATGGATATACGTTGATTTAGTTCTAGCCAGTTCTCCCTCCATGGTTCGTCACTGCAACATATCCTCATGACAAAACAGGAGCGTTCACCCATTTGATTAACTTAATAAATATACAAAGGTGAGAAAAGGAAGTTACATTAGGTAACTGCACTAACTCATCTACCCAGAAGTAGGAACTAACAAAGGACTTCCTGTCCAAAGGTTGACTGGTAAAATGCACATCATTTGTCAGAGCACACATTTGCCAGTCACGATGTCATTTCTTCATGATGGGGTGGAATTGATGAAGGGGTGAGATCTGAAGATACTTTGAAGGGTAGACCTGGAGCTGGAGTGGCTTCTACTCCTGAATAATTTATTTAAGTTAAAATTGTGACCTTTTTTTGTGAGTTTGTAACACCATGACCAGTGTTTTGAGCTGGGGTCTTGCCTTTCCTAAAGATGTAAGAACGATCCCGGTTGGATGACTTGGTAAGCTGAGAGGATTTTGAGATAGAAGTAAAAGTGGGGGGGGAGGAACTGCTTTGATTTTGCTGCTCCGAGAGTTTTGGTGCTGAGGAATTCATGGAGTCTTGAGACAAGTCACCAGGGAGATCACAGTCAGTCAGAGTATTTGAGTCTCAAGCCACATTGTGGTCTGAAAATTTAGACAGTTTAGCCAGGCCAGTTGTATGGTCATGGAAACAGCCAACCTCAGTAAAGTCCCAGGCGATATCAATAAAGGTGCATTGTACAATCTACCCAGAGCCCCTTTGAACAACTAAAGTCACCAGATACCTCATAAAGTAACTGATCCCCCAATTCTGCAGATACTGTTTTACTTCAGTAAATTCCCTTCTTCTTGTCACCATTTCCATGGAGAAATCCTGATATAGAGAAATCCTGTCCCTCCTCTATTTCTGGCCAGCCTCAGTATTTCATCCTTTACAGAAAAATGCAAAATATAGGCAATTACCGGCCATGGCTTGGCATTCTTGTTGGGTTTTGTAGATAGTGATCTGTGAGCACTTCCAGTCTCTACTGGCCAGTGCCACTGTTGTGGGAACAGCTCCATAAAGAGCTGTTGCAGTAAATGTACGGTTAATCTCCCTTCCACCCCCTCTGGGACATCCAGAATCCTCAGATTATTTCTTCTCCCTCTATTCTCCAAATCATCAATTTTGTTCATGATATAGGAGATCTGTTTGTCATAGTATGCAGAGGAGTCTTGTAATTGAAGCACTGACTTTTCTACCTCAGAGATTCGTGTTTCCACTATTTCAAGTCTCTTCTGTTGTTCTTTCGAGTCTTGCTGAAGCTTATAGACCATCTGCTTTATTTCAGAGACATCTAATTCCAGCTCCACTAGCATTTCTTTAATGATTGAAATATCTGATTTTTTATGTTGCATATTACCATTAGATTGATTAGTTCTGCCATTGCTCTGCTGCTGCTTCACGCTGACGGTTGCGGTTTCGCTCCCGTGGCTGCCTTGAGGTACAAAGGGTCGTATTTTTGAATGCAGGAAAAAATAATAAAACAAAGTGGAATTCATTCAAGACTTTTCCTTAATATAGATTAGGCCTAGTATGAACAGATAAAGCCAGATTTGAATGAAATTTACAATATTGCTAGCTGTTATGTGTTTTAAAATGGAGAGCTGGTCAGAAGCCCACACTCCCCACTTGTTAACTATTTAACATAACATTCATGTTTTTTTGTTTTTTTCACATTTCCTTCTGTATTCCACATTGCAGTCTATGGTGCAGTTCCTCCCACTTCCACTCTGCCATTTACTCCAAACACCTGCCATTTCCATCTAAACTGTAAACTCGTATTTATTTTTAAATAAACAGCAATGCAAGGTAAAATAAAACCCACCTCCATAACATAAAGAAACCACCTGCACTCGCTCTGCATAAGTGGCCGCTTTCACTCAGTGTGTTCACCATTTTGTGTAAAACTTTTTCAAAACCTACACACTCCACCAATCAGCGGGGATGCCATGACATCATCATGCCGCCCAAACACTGCCTGCCCAACAAAGGCCATAGCAACTGGGCTGGGTGAAAGGCAGAAAGCAACTGTTTAACAAAACAAAACCCCTGAACTTCACAAAAATAAAAAAAAAACTGCAAACAAAAAAATGCACCAAACTATCACTAAGGTCCTCTCCTACTGCATAAATGAAACATGCAGGTGGGACCTTGAGTGATACATGATTTATGTACACTCATGCTGTTTGACCTTGGGTAACCTCATTCATGGTTTACACCACTCGTGAGTTTACCCAAGGTCAAACAACACTTAGGTACATAAATCATGCATCACACAAGGTCCCCTTCTGCATCCCTTGTTTATGCAACAGGTGTGGACATAAATGGAGTATGATAAATCCATTTCTCTGAATAACTGAGTACATAAATTTTGGTTATGTACATAGTTACTACATCATCACTCATTCATGTACATACTTACTACATCACAGTCCATTTATGTACACAGTTTCTACATCACACATCCAGCTGCTACCCTCATCCCCCATAGCACTACTTCTTTTGCTTTCTTTTCCACAAGTATTTCAAAGAAGACTCTCTTTCTTCCTTTATGCAACCGAATGCCAAAACCCCCAAACCATACCTTTCTTCTTGTAGCCTGTCAGACCCTTTCTTTTTTAAATGTGAAGCTAGCTGCATTTCCTCACTTGCTCACTAAATCACAGCTGTGACCGCAAAATATCGCTTCACAATCCCTGTCACCCACCCACCTGCCTTCACATTTTGGTGGATCACTCTATGACTTTACACACATACTCTTTTTTTTTTCACTTTATTTTTTTCTGGGAAATGAGGAACTCTCATCAGCTACCTTCCAGCCTGGCTCTACCTCCCAGTCTGAAGCTCAGCGATCCAGGCCGACCCCTGCCTGGCAGATCCCCTGGCTCTGAATCACCTGAGGCAGGGCCGCATGCCCTGGCACTCTGTCTACAATGTAATGCACTGGGCAGGTGTCAGAGAACCCCCTGGAATCCGAGCCCGATGGTGGGAGTGTGGCCAAGACTGTAGGTGCCTTCGCCTATCCTCGGCACAGGGTTTTTACTGTTTTGTTATCCGCAGGAGCCGGACATGCGGTGACACCTGCACGGAGAAGCCATAAGCATCCGCTGTGCTCCTCCCCCTTATGTTCCAGGCACAGTAGTACACCCAGTCTCCACCGGGTGTCACAACTGCACCAAGGAGCCCCCGAACCCATCCCAGAGAGAAGAAAGGAAAGGAGAGGAGAGCTGTCCTCCGAATGCTCAATCCTCTCCCTCCCCTGCTGACCCCCCGACAACCCAGGCTTGTTCCCGAACCTGGGTTGCCATGAGGTGTGGCGTCCAGCACCTCAACCCTCAGTGCCACTGGAATGGCCACACACACACACTCTTTTAAAGATAGTTTTGTACACTTTGTCAGTTACTTAACTTAAACAGCACCTCTGTATTGAAGTTACCAAAAATGCTCACATCGAAAAAAAATATTATCTTCATTTAACCTCAGACTGCTGTTTACTATACATTCACCCCCCACCCCACACCCCGATGCTTCAGCTCTTACTAATGTGCATCCTCTGCTCTCTGTTTAACCTGGATTTCAGCTCCCAGTCCACATAGAAATTATCTGTACTTTTTTTCCAAAATAAACTGTTTCTGCAGAACTGATGATGGTTTCTGTTCCACCTCTAGCTGCTCACCTCATCTCTCTCATTCTCACTTCCAGTGCACCTCTGAACTCTGGACTGCAGCTCAAGGACCCATCATTTGATTTTGCATCAACTGCTCCAGTCCCCACCCAAAAAAGCTACTAAACAGGAAAATACTTTCTTAAAAAAAAAGAAAAAGAAAAACAAGAACTGTGACTCACAAACTACGAAATGCTACATGCCTCCACTGAACCCACCAGTACTCATCAAGCATAGCCACCATTTTTTTAAAACAGTTTTGAAATGCGAAGCACTGCACCAGTCAGCAGTGATATTAGCACATCCACGTGCTCACACCCTTAGCAACCCTCTTTTTTTTTTTTTTAACACTTCTATTTGTCGCCCCCAGACACTGAAACTCTCTCAGGCCCGAATCGTCCCCCGTTATGACCTCCACTTACCTCAGAGGTATTACTTTCTCCCGCAGAGCTGGGAGGGTCAAGCCTCATGGGCGATTGACGGGCGGTGGCAGAGGTCCAGCGCTGGGCATGTGGCAGGCGGACACTGCAGAGCCATTGTATATCCAGGCCGAAGGGGTCTTTTTCCCCTTGTAGAGATTGCTCATTCCTCCACCCTCTCTCCTTGCATGGGCATGACTTGATGTCTGTGGTGCACAGCAACTCTGCTGACATCAACCAAGCTGTACGTGTGGTCTGCATTCTGCAGCACCCCCGGTCTCCACCAGAGGCCACTGGAATGCCGGCCAGACCCCAAACCACCCCCCCCCCAAGGAGAGGAGAGCAGCCCGGCGGGCGCTCAGTCCTCTCCCTCTCCTGCCAATGCTCAGTGCCCGAACTTGCTCTCGAACTTGGGTCATCAGCATGGCGAGAGGTGTGGCGTACAGTGCCTCAACCCTCAGCTCCACCGGGCAGGGCCTTAGCAACCCTCTTGACAGCCAAGGTGCAACACTACTATTACCCAAAATAAACTCTTAAACTTACAAAAAGTTTAAAAATAATACTAGACACACTATAAATAGTGTGAACTATCAAACAAGGCCATTCCCTATTGCATAAATGAAATATACAGGAGGCAACTGTGTGATAAAGCATCCGTCTTGTCTAGTTGTCATTGACCTCTCATAACCATCACTCGTGGCTCCACCATTTGTGAGGTTACTTGAGGTCAATAGCAACTACACAATATAAATGCTTTATCACACAGTCACCCCAGCATTCCCCCAATACATATATGCTGTATTCACTTTTAGAGTACTGTACAAGTCTATCAGAAGCTCTGCCACTTTTAGAAATGGATGTTTCCATAAGGAAATCTGTGATGGCCATTCCTTCTCCCCTGCACAATGCAGATGTTGTGCCATAAATTACTGCAGGATCCTCTAATTTTTTTTTATTTAATGATTCGGAAGAAACCTTTGAGCACAAGCTCTTTTACAAAGGTTCCACAGGTCATAGATTGCAAAACAAAGTACAATAGGAGAAAGCAAAGGTACATTATAATGAATGACACAGCTTGGATTCAGAACATACAGAAAAAGTCAAAACATGGATACAAGTTAAATAACAAGAAAAACATTTTATGAGGGTGGGGGGATAAGCAGTCACAAAGTGCTTTTTCAGTAGTTCAGAGGGACGGGGATAGCTGGCAGTGGGGTGAAGAAAGGAGGTACGAGAGAGAGATATGTACTGCAGCAGAGGTGAAGGGTGGGGAAAGAAGGGCGATAAGGTATAGGGAGAAATGGTGGGGTGAGGGGAGGCTGAGCAGAGAGGATGTGCTAGAATAAAATGGTGGGGTGTGAGGGGGCATGGTCAGGCAGCCTGCATTAGTAGTGACTGTTAGGAAACTCATGGGACTGTGGGGGGGGGGTGGTGGGTGCCAAAGGAGCATGATACAAACTGATTGCTGGGGTAAGTCATAAGAAGGAACAGAGGTTGGGGGTACCTGAGGCCTGCCTAGTGCTTGCTGGGGGGCAGAGAGAGCAGGTGTGGCTGGACTCAGGGGCAGGTGCACTTACAGAGTGTTATTAGGTACTATTTGAGGTCAGTTTTGAATTGTGCCAGACAATTGGTGGCCAAGAGGTGCCCAGGGAGTTCATTCATCTGTAGGGGGACCCGGTAGGCAAATGCACGTTGCCCAAGTGAGGTGCGATGGAAGGGGATAGCCAAAGCACCTCTAGTCCTCCCTCTGTTGACCTGTAACAAGTTGGCTGCCTTGATCAAATTGCCTACACAAGATGGTGTTTTACCCAATAGAGCCTTCTTCCCTAGGATGCAAGTCTGGAATTTGACCCTGTTTCATAATGACAGCCAATTTGCACGTTCATAAAGAGTACAGGTTCACTCAGCATCCAGGGTGAGTCTGCAGGCTTTGTTGAATGCAGTCTGAACACTCTTGAGCACTGTATCCATTGCCACCCAACAGACCTCTAGTCCATGGTCAATAGTAGATATAATTGAACTGTGGACTGAGAGGTGGAGGGCCCCTGGAGAGAGGTATTGCCTGTGCCTATACAGGACACCAATCTTGGTATTGACTGACCTTGTGGCGCAATGGTAGCTCGTCTGACTCCAGATCAGAAGGCTGCGTGTTCAAATCACGTCGGTGTCAGATGACGTTTTACCCAGAGAAGTGGAAGGAAAGGATATGGAGGTTAGCCAAGGAGGTGACCTCAGCGGGGAAAGCAGTGGACCCCAGAGGAGGAGGAAGCGAATCCTGGTGGGGGACTCCATCATAAGAGGGATCCAGCTAGGAACACAGGAGGGAGAGGACAGGGAGGTGAGGTGCCTACCAGGTGCCACGGCATGGAGGGATGGAAGGAAGATCCTGGGGATCACTGGGAAGGCAAGACGAGAGGGTGAGCTGGATGTCATTATCCACCTAGGAACTAATGACCTGGCAAATGGGGAGCCAAAGGAAGTGCAGGAAGAGTTTAGGAAACTGGGGAGGGGTCTCAAGCAAGTAGCTACTTCTGTCACTTTCTCAGAAGTACTACCTGTGAGAGGCAAGGGAGAGCATAGGAGTGCATGCACCAGGAACTTTAATTCATGGTTGAAGAACTGGTGCTGTGAGGAAGGGTTTGGATTCATTGGTGACTGGGGACCCATCTGGAGGGACGGAGGTTTGTTCAAGCCTGATGGCCTGCATCCATCCTGGAGGGGAATCCAAGCACTCAATGATAAGTTTAAATGCTACATTGACAAGCAATTAAACTAGCAAAGGGGGGTGACAGGCCAGCAAAGAGGGTACCTACTTGCTCACCCCCCACAGCTAGCAGTGGAACCAGTGAACCAGAGGAGTGGCTATCTCTGCAAAGCAGTGTGCAAAAGATGGAGATTAGTGCCCAAGAGGTGGATAAGCAGAAAAGGGGCAAAATTCAGCAGAAGGGCAGACAGCAAGGAGAACCAGGGATAAATGACACCAAGGAAGGGGCTGGAGTAGAACAGTGAAACAGTCTAGGGAGCTCAAATCATGGAAAGCCTGTGTGCAAATGCCAGGAGCCTTAGCAACAAGATGGAAGATCTGGAGGCTGTCATGGTACAGTCAGACCTGGACATTGTGGCCATCACTGAAACCTGGTGTACTGATAATCATGACTGGGAGATGGCCATGCCTGGCTACAACATATTCAGAAGAGACAGAGCAGGCAGGAAGGGAGGAGGAGTGGCACTGTATGTGAAAAAATGACATAAGGGCCACAGAGATCCAGGAGGAACAAAATGGGGAGAGATACTGTGGGTTAAGCTGGAAAGGAAAATGGGGCCAGCCATCCGCACAGGTGTGGTCTATAGACCACCAGCCCAGGAGGAAGAAACAGATAGGAAGTTGATGCTAGCCATCCAAAGGATGGCAGACAAGGTGAGGTAGTAATGGTTGGAGACTTCAATATTCCAGACGTGGACTGGAGCATCCCAGCAGCAGCATCAACTAGGAGCAGATTTATCCTGACTCCTTCAGGTCCCTTCCTCAAGCAACTGGTCATGGAACCAACTCGCAGAACGCAATACTGGACCTTGTGCTCACAAACAGGGACAGTGTGATGGGGAGTACAGTGGGGAGCACCTGGGAAACAGTGACCACCAGTCATTGTGGTTTGAAATCACAGAAAGAGCAGAACCAAACCACACAAAAACACGTATCCTGGATTTTTAGGGAGAGACTTTGGGAAAATGGGGAGATACTTGAAAGAGGCATTAAGGGAATGGGACAGGAATCAGGGGTTGAGGAACAGTGGGCAGTATTTAAAATGGATTACAAGAACAACAGAATTATGCATTAAGCAGGTTAGCAAGAGGAAAAGGAAGAGGAGACCATTATGGTTTTCCAAAGAGGTAGCAAAAGAAAGTGAAAGCCAAAAGATTGCACTCAGGCAATACAAAGACACAGGCAGAAGGGATAGGGAGAAGTACCAGGAGAAGCAAAGAGAGGCAGGGAGGTCAGTAAGGGAAGCCAAAGCTCAGACAGAAGAACACATTGCAAAATCAGTGGGTAGAGGGGACAAAACTTTTACAGGTACATAAGAAAAAGAAAGACAAAGGAGGATAGTGAGACTGAAGGGGAGGATGGGGGCGGCGTGGAGGATGACAACAGTAAAGTTGACATATTGAACAGGTATTTCTGCTCAGTCTTTACTGAGGAAGAGAGGAGGGTAATGGGTCTGAAGGGAGTACAAGGGTGAGAATGGTGCAGAAATGGACACAAGTCCCTTTCCATGCGAAGGGTCCTGAAGGAACTGGAAGTAAAGAGTTGATAAAGCAATGGGGCCAGATGGGGTGCACCCAGGGTCCTTAAAGAACTAAGAGAGGTGGTGGCTGAACTCTGGCTATCCTGTTTAGCCGATCACTGGAAACAGGGAGGTACCCAAAGACTGGAGGACAGCAGATGTAGTCCCCTTATACAAAAGTGGAAACAAAGAGGAAGCAGGGAACTACAGACCAGTCAGCCTCACCTCGGTAGTGGGGAAGATCATGGAAGCACTACTGAAGGAGAGATTGTTGGAACATCTGGTTGTCAATGGACTACAGGACCCAAAGCAGCATGGTTTCACCAGGGCGAGGTCATGTCAGACCAACCTCATTGAATTTTTTGACTGGGTGAATAGGGAGGTGGATCAGGGGAGGGCAGTGGACATGGCCTATCTGGACTTCAGCAAGGCCTTGACACTGTGCCACATAGAAGACTATTACACACTGGGAATATGGGTGTGGGCAAGACAGTAGTGTGGTGGTTAGGGTAACTGCTGGGTAGCAGGACACAGAGGGTGGTGGTAATGGCTGTCACTCCACAGAGGGAAGAGTGACCAGTGAGTACCACAGGGATCAGTGCTGGGACCGGTCCTATTCAACATCTTCATCAGTGACATTGCGTGGACCTAGAAGGTAGAATTTCACTGTTCGCTGATGACACAAAGCTCTGTAACAGAGTAGACACACCAGAGGGTGTAGACAGAATGAGAAGCGACCTGCAGAAACTTGAAGAATGGTCAGGGGTTTGGCAGTTGAAATTCAATGCAAAGAATTGCAAGATAATGCATATGGGGCACAAAAACCCTGGCACAATATATCAGTTGGGGGGTGAGGACATAGCATGCATCAAGCAGGAAAGGGATCTTGGGGTTGTCATCTCTGACGACCTCAAGGTAGGAAACAGTGTGACAAGGCAGCAGGTAAAGCAAATAGGATGCTGGGATGTATAGGCAGGGGCATCACCAGCAGGAAAAGGGAGGTCATAATTCCGCTATACAAGACACTAGTGAGGCCCCACCTGGAGTACAGTGTACAGTTCTGGAGACCATACCTACGTAAGGAGATAGACAGGGTAGAGAAGGTTCAGAGGAGGGCAACAAAGATGGTGCATGGATTGCATCACAAGTCCTATGAAGACAGGTTGAAGGAACTGAACATGTACTCCCTGGAGGAGAGGAGGGAGAGAGGGGATATGATAGAGACATACAAGTATCTTACAGGGAGGAACAGGGTGCAGGAAAACACTATTTTTAAGCGAAAAAGATGTTCCAGGACAAGAGGGCATGGGATGAAGTTGGAGGGAGGACGATTCAGAGGAAACATGAGAAAGAATTTCTTCACAGAACGGGTGGTGGACAAGTGGAACACCCTGCCAGAGGAAGTGGTGGGGGCTGAAACAATCATGGGATTTAAGAATGCATGGGATAGACATAAAGGAATTCTGGAGGTCAGGGGTAAGGGGCAACAGACTTCTAGGAAAACAAACTGAACTTACAAGCTCAAATGGGCAGACTGGGTGGGCCATAGGCCCTTATCTGCCGACACTGTCTATGTATGTATGTATCTATGACTGTCTTGACCAGAGAGTCAATATTTTGCGCAAATGTGAGGGTATCATCTATTACGACCCCCAGATACTTGAACAAGTGAACATGTTCCAGCAGCTCACTGCATGAGTTGGAGATGATGAGGGGGTGGTGCTTATTTTTGTTGTGGGGGCTGGACATAAGCATGGCCTTGGTCTTCTTGTAGTTTAGTAGCACCTTATTGCTACAGAACCAGTTTTTCAGTTTGGAGGAGTTCAGCAGCTCAGATTGTAGGGCAGCCAGAGACGTGCTGCTGCTGAGGAGCAGCATTATCTGCATATAGTATGATTTTGGTGCAACAGGCTGTTGGAAAGTCATTTAAGAAGAGGCTGAAGAGTAGGGGCCCCATTATTTATCACTGGGGTACCCCTAATAATACTTATTTTGTGCTGGATATTGTTTGCCCAATTTTGATACATTGATTTCTCCGTTTCAGGTAGTCTTGTAATTAGGGTTGTCAGAACAGGTTTGGTAAAGATTCGAACCCTCCTCGAACCCTGGTGTTCGAGTTCTAACTTAGAACTCGAACACTAAGCGGACCATAAAGGTTCAATCGCAGCAGACAACGTGGGGGTCGGGTAAGCTCGTGACCGCAGGATCTGTGGGGTATTTAAGGAGATGCGCCATGAGGAGGAGCGCCATTTGCTGAGGATCATCGGAGCAGAGGCAGCAGCAGCAGGCAGCAGCCCACTAAACTGTAGCAATTAGCGGTTAGCGCGTATACCGCTACTCTTGTCCAGTGGCCACTTCTTCTTCTCCTGTGAGACCGAGAACAAGAGAAGGCTCAAAAAGCTGAAAATCGGGGGGACTGGGAGTGGACTAGGGGAGGTTCAGGACAGAAGGAGGATTAATCAAGATTGGGAAGGGACTGGGAATAGGGAGGATTGAGACCAATATCAGGACTGGAGGAGGACTCGGAGAGAGAATAAAAAAAAAATAAGAAGAAGACTGAAGATTAAGAACCTTTGTGAAATGTGATTATTTGAAACTGCAGCACACTGCACACTCAGCAGCTGCCAGCAACAAGCATACAAGGGGGGCAAAAAAAGGCAAATAAATCTTTCTGAACCCTAGTGTGTGTGTCACAGAGAGAAGCCCAGTGTGCCCATCACCCTGCTGCTGTGTGCCTCTTGACTGCACTGTACCCAGTGTGTGTGTTACAGAGAGAAGCCCAGTGGCCAGTTGTGTGGTGGCATTAACCTTACATGACAGAAACGTAGAAATATAATTCTCATTCCCTGGGTTGTGTATGTGACTCTGTCTCCTGTGGTCAGCCCATCACCCTGCTGTTGTGTGCCCCTTGATTGCACTGTACCCTACCCATTGTGTGTGTTACAGAGAGAAGCCCAGTGGCCAGTTGTGTGGTGGCATTAACCTTACATGACAGAAACGTAGAAATATAATTCTCATTCCCTGGGTTGCGTATGTGACTCCGTCTCCTGTGGTCAGCCCATCACCCTGCTGCTGTGCACCTTTTGATTGCTATGTGTATGCCTATGCCCAGCAGCCCAATCATTCTGTAAGCCTTGAACCTGGGATCCTTTAGTTGCAAACTGTCATATTCTTCAATTACTTTCAGTCCACGTATCACAGTGTCACACAACCAAAATAAAATTTTGGAGTTGTAGCCAGCGATTACAGATCACATTGCTTTGTTACACAGGAATTGTTTGGGTGTTGGTGTTTTCACCTGCAGTATACTGGACTGGTAGTACTGGTACTTACTGTCTGTTATGGCTGACACCAACATAGATGAAGCATTTAGTGCTGGTGTTGGAGCAGGTGTTGGTGGTAGTGGTAATCCTGGTGCAACAGAAATAACCAAAATGTTTCATGTGATAAAAATTCAACAAACAGCAAAAGAGCAACAGTGAAGTGTGGTAAAGGGGACCTTTAAGAAAACCTGTACAGCTGCTGGGGTCACACGGAGAGGCACCATACGGTATGCCATTCATGCCGTTAAGATCCTGTGACTAGCAGCAATAATGCAAGTGACAGTGAGTCCCTCTCTGACTCAGACAGTAGCTCTTTGTCTCAGTCCCACACTGTTGTGTCTCGCGACAAATCATTACTTCCTCAACAAAGTGAAATGAGCAAGTCTGCTGACAATGAATCAGGTAGTGCACTTGCAAATACATCCAGCACTGTTGGCAATGAAAGGACATATCCATTGAATCCACCACTTCTGTGTTGGCCAGCAATGAAAATCCATTAGAGTCTTCTGTCCACTCTTCTAGCACCAAGGAGCATGTCCCAGGTTCTGTTAGGACAGGTGAAAAGACACAAACAGTCTTTAGCTATCTTCCTAGTACTGAACAAAATCTGTCACATCTGAGGTGTGGAATTATTTCAGTCAGTAAAACTGATCCATGCAGAGCAATTTGTTCCTGTGTAAACAGAGTGTAAGCTGGTAAAGTTGTGTCATGCCTTGGCACTACAGCTCTTAAACGCCATCTGAAAAAGCATTCGGTTTTGCTTGATCATCCAAAACCCATGTCCTCCATCTTTCAGACCGCACGTGAGAAGGGTCAGGAATCTGAAATGGATACTGAATTGTCTGAACTTGATGCGGCAGAACCACTGCCAGCCCTAGGATCACTGTTACCACCAATGCCAGCACCATTAGTACTAGTTGCACATCCAGTGATGGCACTGAATGTATAAGTCCTAGTCCACCATCTCTGCGTCCATCTGCCCATTGAGCACGGATGTATAATAAACCAGCAGGGACATGTTGCAAACAGCTAACACTGTCTCAGGCATTTGAAAGGAAGAATACCTTTACTAGAAATCATCCAAAGACCCTTCATCTTAATCACCGAATTGGTGAACTGTTAGCGGAGCCCTTCTCCCATACTCTTTGGTAGATCATGAGGATTTTAGGGAGCTCATGACATTAGCAGAGCCTCGTTACAATGTTCCTCATCGAAGGTACTTTTCCTATGTTGAAATACCAAACATTTATCAGGCTTTAAAAGCTACAGTGATGCTTGCACTTAAAACTGCAGAGGGTGGGGTTATTCATGTCACAACAGATATGTGGACCAGCACTCAAAACATAGATTACATGTCCCTTACCGCTCATTGGGTCACGTTTTCTTGTGCTTCTTCAAAAACAAAGACACCCCAAAAGATGGCGCTGCTGCATATAAAGAAGTTTGGGCAAAGTCATACTGCTGCAAACATCTTGCAGGAACTAAATGACCTCCTTGATGAATGGGTTTATTCTCACGGTCTAAAATGTGGCTTCATAGTAAGTGACAATGGAGCCAACATCTTAAAAAGCAATACAGGATGGAGGATTTCTGCATGCTTCTTGCTTTGCACATTGCTACCACTTAATTGTCACGGGATTTCTAGCAACGAAACACAAGTGGATGGTATGATTGCTGTTTGCAAAAAATTGTGACTCACTTTTCACATTCAACCAAGGCAATACGGACATTGACCGAACTGCAAAAACACAAGCTGCCCCAGCAAAAGCTGATTCAAAATGTTTCCACTCGTTGGAACTCAACGCTTTGTATGCTGCAGCGCTCTTGGAGCAAAAAGCAAGCTGTACATGAGTACTGCTCAGTTACATTATTGGAGATGGCATTATGCTGTCTGTGCTGCAGTGGAAATTAATGGAGACAGTGTGCTGTATCCTAGCTCCTTTGAGACAGCTACAAGGGACATGTCTTCTGAAGGTGCATCTGTGAGTCAGGTTATCCCACTCATAATGCTCATTTCACATCATCTTAGTGTTCTAAATCTACAAATAGAAAAAGACAGATCTGAAGCAGACAACATGTCGCCTATATCATGGAATCTCGTAAAGAGAATGAGTGAGCGCTTCAAAACCAATGACAAATTAGTTGCAATGACGAAATCAAGACACTACATCCTTGCAACTCTCTTAGATCCCAGGTTCAAGGCTATACATCTTCCAAAAACAGATGATATAGAGCAGTACAAATGTATGTTGCTAGATGAGCTGCAGCACTCACAGGAGTCAAACACAGACACGCACAGTACCATCAGGTTGTCATCACAACATGCAGGTTCATCTTCACAAAGGGATACAGAACTGGAAAAGTCACCAAACATTAACAGTAGTTGTTCCACAACTGCCACTTCTTCAGCCCTTAGTAGCAAGCTAAATCTGTGGCAAAACCTTTCCCAAATTGCTGCCATACCAGCTGCTTCTGCTGATTCCTCTTCTGAGCAGTCTCTGTCCAACATGGTAGACAGTTACCTGCAAGAACTGCCTATTCCTATTGATGCATGCCCTTTTGAATACTGGAGATCAAAAAAGTCAATTTGGACAGAGCTGTATGATGAAGCCTGTAAATATCTTGGTTGTCCTGCAACAAGTGTCTCTTCAGAACGCATGTTTAGTTACAGCTGGCAATATTGTGACAGACACCAGAAGGTTGCTGCCAGAAAATGTACACACGTTAACTTTATTAAAGTTAATAAGTCAAGATTTTCGTATCCCTACAAGAGTATACAAACTGATCCTGAAGTGATTGATGTTGTGGATGTTGACGGTGATGATGACAACTCAGATGGTGGTGGCTGGTAAAAATACTGTGATGGGTTCTCTGCACCAAAAAGGAAACTTTACAGACTGTGATGACTTTGGTTGTCGTCTCTCTCCTTTCTCAATCTACTACCTTGGACTATATACCCTCAAAACTTTCACCATTTCATGGCAAACTGCTTGTAGCTAGGTCTAAACTAAAGTCAACAAGTTTTATATACGGGCAATTTTAACATCAGTGGGAACAGGCCCAAATTTGGCATAAAAGGACACTGTCACGTCAATCCTTTCTGTATCATATTATTTATAGTTAAAGTGCAAACATATATTTTTGGATTTACCTTCTGTGACTTTGTGGTGCATCAGCATGGGCTGGGACAGGAGACGGTCTATTTTTCAATTTTAAAGAGGACAAAACAATGAGTTCTAATTGGTAGCTGTTTATTATTTTTCAATTACAGAAATGTTAGCTATAAACGAAAAATGGATGCTAGTACATGGGTGAGGTTGTGGGTTGGTTTTAACATGGGTGTAAGGGTGGCATGGGTGCTACTGCACAGATGAGGTGGTGGAAGAAAAGTGGAATGGGTGATGGGGTGAAAGGTGGGTGTTGTTTTAGTTCTTTCATTTACAGATTCAGTGATCAGCTGGGGATGGTGAGGAAAAAAATGATGACAGACCGAACCTACTGTACACATAATATATATTCTTATTAAATACAATGCAAACTGCTGCCACCTAGCACAACTGTCCTGTCCCTTTAAAAAGAATAAAGGAATCAGAAATAAAAGAAAATCTGCATCAGCAGTTTCACAGAATGTGATGTATCATAGTGTTTTGCTTTATAAGTAGTGATAATTTGATACATAATGGGGTTGACAGGCGCTGTCCCTTAAACATCACATGCCAACTGCTGCAGCTACATAAATGTTCCTTAGTATGTGGTGAGGAAACCACTGTTTTATTTATGTGACTGAAATACAAATTTTATTGAGTATCAGCTGCAAAATGCATCATCTTAGAATTTTTGTATGTATTACTTCAATTTGCCAACAAAAATGTTGGTATATGTATGCATTACCTTAGAAAATTGCATGCATTTTGCTAGCAACAATGACTGGCATATTTTTTATTAAGAACAAAAGACAACACCAACACTTAAAAATATACTGTATTAGCGTTTTAACTGATAGCATCACAGTAGAGAAAGTACATGCAGGACAAAACAGTTTAAACAGACAAAATTGTCTGTTTAAACTGTTTATCCTCATGCATGTTCTACTGTGATGCTATCAGTTAAACGCAAATCAGTATATTTTGAAGTATTATGTTGTGTCTTTTGTTCTTGGTGCTCAGCTTTTCACACAGGCACAACTTAGGATTGAGCAGCCTTGTGTGGTTTCTGCAAATATTTTTTATTCCAATGTCTTGACTGAATATGTTATGACATAATATGTTTTGTAACAGTTCCACATGTTGCTGCTGTAGTACTTGGCTTGACTTTGTTATAAAAGCTTTCTTTTAAACATAGCAACTTTTGATTCACTCATTTAAAACAGAAAGCAGCAAATAGCTGAAATTAGGTAATATCAGTTATTTTTTCTCCTAATTCATGACAATGAGTATATATAGCTGAGTACATAAATGGCTAATGTGCCTCTTTCTTTCACTAAGGAACTATGATGCAGCTGCAGCAGGAAAACTTTTAACATATGGGTGGGTGGGTGGGCCAGTTACGTGTTACGTTGCTGACTTTGCAAACAGAAGAAACTATAGATAAACCTGTTGTATTCCTATCAATGTCACACAAGATAATTTCTCTCCCCTTATTTTGAACAGTTTTCCTTTACATGTATTTTATTACTATCTTCAGTTACTGGCAGCACAATAAAAAATAGGGTTCGAGTTCTAAAAGTTCTAAAAGATTAGAACACTAGAACTTTTCAAAAGTTCTAGACTAGAACTAGAACCCAGAACTTCAGAGGGTTCTGACAACCCTACTTGTAATCAGCAAAGGGCATTGGGTGCCACACCCATGTTTCACAGTTGGGTCAGTAACAGGGGGTGGCTGACTGTATTGAAGGCTTTGGTGAGGTCAATAAAGACAGACCCCATCAGTTTGCCTTCATCCAGGGCCTTATGTGCATATTTCATGTAGTCCAGCAGGGCAGTGGTGGTACTGTGATTTTGTCTGAAGCCATGCTGGTTGGGGCATTGTAGATTATACTGAATGAGATAGTCAATGAGTTGGCCTGCCACAGTCTTTTCCAGTGCCTTGGATGGGGGAGGGGGTCGAGATGGGTCTTTAGTTGGCTACCAGAGACTTGTCGCCTCCTTTATGCACTGGCATAACTAGGGCCTGCTTCCAAATCACTGGGAATTGAGCCAGGGCCAGGGACTTATTGTACAGCTTGGTAATGGGCACTATAAGAATGTCCAGGGTGAGGGATAGAAGTTTCATGTCTATCCCATCACTGCCCAGTCTGGTCTTACCTAGTATTTTTTTGACCATAGTAAGGGCCTCCTTCACCGTCACCCTTTTAAAGAAGAAGGTAGGGTGAGAACACTCGGTAGATACGTTGTTGGAGTGATTCAAACCAGGTTGAAAATAGGCAGATGGTAGCACTGAGGTAAGATTGGCGGAGGCCTTATTGAAGGCTTCTGCAATAGCTAGAGGGTCTGTAGTGGGGTTGTTACTGATACTGTGCAGCTGATTGTGCTTCTTGTCCTCCTTTCCAAGGATGCTTTTGATGTTATCCCAGAAACTTTTCCCATCACCCCAAGAATTGCAAAGCTGGGCCTTATGATAGTTGACTTTGGCAAGCTGGATTAGCTTGGTGGAGCGGTTAATGGCTGTTCTGCAACACTGGTAGTCATGCTTGCTATCTGTGTTTCTGGCCTTCTCCCAGAGTATGTCCCTTTCTTTCAGGTGGAAGAGGAGCTCCCCATCAATCCAGCCATTTGACTGCCCCTGAATTTTTCTTTTCATAAGCGGAGCATAGATGTCACAGATGGAGCTAAAGCCCTTAATGAAGTAACTGAGAGCCTGATCAAGGGTTGGCGTCAAGTCGATAGTTTGAGGGCTCCAAGTATACCCTTCCTCAAGACCCTGCTTTCAGTGAGGATTGGTGGGCTTCTGGTAAAATTATTACACCACAGGAAGGTGGCAGAGAGCTTCCTGTGATGTCAAACAGAATGGAATCCACAGCTCCCAGAAGCCTGGTCTTATGGCTACAGTACTTCCTTAGAGCCCTGGGGGTTCTGTTTCTGACCATAATATATGGGATACTCAACTTCCTTCATCTTACTTCACTTATAAGCAGCAGGGAATTCCCAGCCTCCCTCTCCAAAACAGGGTACTAAATGAGGTAAAGATCAAGGTAGAAAGGTCAGTAGGGACCAGGACTGGGATAAATGTAGAAAGCAAAGTCAGTAAGGGCAGGGGTGGGGCTACAAGAGGAAAAGCCATCAAAAAATGGAGAGTAATGAGTACCAATGCCTGTAGTCTGGGTAACAAACTTCCTGAACTAGTGGCCTTGATGGAAGAGGAACATCTCAATATTGTGGCAGTCACAGAAACATGGTACACACAGAACCATGACTGGAATGTAAACACACCAGGGTACACTATCTACAGGAGGGACAGGGAGGGTAAAAGAGGAGGTGGAGTAGCGCTCTCTACATAAGGGAAGGAACAAAGCAACAGAACAAAAGGGTAAACAGGGAGAAGAGGAAGCACTGTGAGTCAACTTGGAGACAGGCAATGGCACCACAATCCGCACAGGGGTTATATACAGACCCCCATCTCAGGGGGATGAAATGGACAAGGAAATGATAGACGGTATCCTTAGAATGGCAGAAAAAGGGGAGATATTATTGATGGGGGATCTGAATATGCCAGATGTTAACTGGAGTGCATTTGCTGCAGCCACATCAAAGAGTGGGGTCTTTATAGATGCCCTGCAGGGGGCATGCCTTAGACAACTAGTATTGGAACCCACCCAGGAGGGAGCAATCGTAGACCTTGTACTCTCAAATGGAGGTGCAGAGAGGATCACAGATGTAGAAGTGGGTAGCCATCTGGGAACCAGCGACCATCGAACAGTATGGTTCACAATAAAAACAGCAGTAGAGTCAAGCCATACAAAGGCAAAGGTCCTGTACTTTAGGAGGGCTGACTTCGCCAAAATGGGTGAGTGCCTAAGAAATGCACTAGCAAATGGGCAGGAAGGAGGGGTGGAAGAACAATGGAGACTAATCAAAACTGCAATCACTAAGGCAACAAGCCTTTGTGTGAAGCAAATAAACAAAACAAAACTATGTAAAAAAACACTATGGTTCTCAAAGGAGGTGGCAGGGAAAGTTAGGGAGAAAAAGATAGCATTTAGGAAGTACAAGGAATCACAGAAGGAGCAGGACAGAGAACTGCATCAGTTAAAGCAGAAGGAAGCAGTGAAGTCAGTCAGAACAACAAAGGCCCAAACTGAGGAAATGATAGCCAACTCAGTTAAGAAGGGGGATACAACCTTTTATAGGTACATCAGGGAGCGAAGGAAGACCAAGGGAGGGATAGTGAGGCTTAATAAAGGGGAGGGGGTGGGAAGAGGGTTACAGTGAAAAGGCAGTGATAATAAACAAATATTTTTGCTCAGTATTCACAGGTGAAGAAGGGGAGGTACCTAAACCAAACAACAAAAACACTCTGGATACGGGGGTTGATACCAGTCCATTCACAGAAGAAAGAGTTCTGAAAGAACTCTTAAAACTGAAGGTGGACAAAGCAATAGGGCCCGATGGGATTCATCCCAGAATTCTAAAAGAACTAAGGGTAGAACTAGTGACACCACTGACTACCCTCTTTAACAAATCATGGGAGGATGGGGTGGTACCTGAGGACTGGAGGACAGCAGATGTGATTCCATTTCACAAAAGTGGAAGCCGGACAGAGGCAGAAAACTACAGACTTGTTAGTTTGACCACAGTGATAGGAAAAATGATGGAATCACTTCTGAAGGAAATAATTCTTGAGTACCTAGAGGCCAGAGGGGCATAGGACCCAAGACAGCATGGATTCACAGCAGGAAGGTCATGTCAGATGAATCTAATAGATTTCTTTGACTGGGTAACCAAAGTAGTAGATCAGGGAGGGGCTGTGGACATGGCCTAGCGAGACTTTAGCAAGGCATTTGACACAGTCCTACACCAAGTATCGATATACAAGTTAGCCAGCCTGGGAGTGGGTCCCAAGATGGTAGCCTGGGTAAAAAAATGGCTGGAGAACAGGACACAGAGGGTAATAGTAAACTGAGTCTACTCTGAAGAAAGGGGAATTACTAGTGGGGTACCGCAGGGTTCAGTTCTAGGACCGGTCCTCTTCAATGCCTTTATAAGTTACATTGGAGAGGGACTGGTAGGAAAAGTATGTCTCTTTGCAGATAACACAAAGACCTGCAACGGGGCTGATACACAAGGTGGGGTGAAAAGGATGAGAAGTGACTTGGCAAGGTTGGATGAAAGATCAAATGTATGGCAGCTTAGAGTCAATGCTAAGAAGTGCAAAGATGCACCTGGAAAACAAAAACCCAGGGGAAGAGTATACTATGGGGGGTGAGATACTAACAACAACAAAAATAGAAAGGGACCTGGGGGTAGTCATATCAGATGACCTAAAGGTGGGTAAGCAATGTGAGAAGGCAGTAAGGAGGACTGGGGGGATACTGGGATGTTTAGGAAGAGGCATCACCAGTGGAAAACAGGAAGTTGTTATCCCTCTGTAAAGACAGCTGTTGAGACCCCATCTGGAGTACTACGTGCAGTTCTAGAGACCCAGTCTCTGCAAGGACATAGACAGGATGGAGGCAGTCCAGAGGAGGGCAATTAAAATGGTGCAAGATCTGCACCAGAAGACATATGAAGAGAGACTTAAGGAGCTTAATATGCATACCCTCGAGGAAAGGAGGGAGAGGAGGGACATGATAGAAACATTCAAGTACCTCAAGGGAATCAACAAAGTCCAAGAGGGTAGCATCTTTCAGAAAAAAAGATGTGCAAGAACAAGGGGGTACAATTTGAAGACATAAGAGGGAAGGCTCAGAGGTAATGTAAGGAAGTATTTTTTTCACGGAGAGGGTTGTAGATGCATGGAACGGCCTTCCTGTGGAGGTTGTGGAGTCAAAAACAGTGGGTGAATTCAAGAATGCATGGGGAAGTCATAAGGCAATTCTAGGGGTTGGGGGTAGGAGGAAATAGGTTGTTGGTTAACTAGGATCTGCAGCTTATCCATTAGTTAGGGAAATGGGCAGAGTGGGTGGGCCAGGCAGTCCTTATCTGCCATCAAATTCTATGTTTCTATGTTGTGCGGCTCTTTTTCTATTTCCTGTATTCTAGCACTCTGTTGTCACTAAGCATTCCCATCAGTCACATGGCTTCTAGTCCTCCTGTCGCTAATCAGTCACCACATTGACTAGGAACAATGACAGCAGGAACATAACTGGGAGTGATAATTGCTTGGGGTCCAGGAACGGAGAAGAACTGCACTGTCTAGTTATAATTCATTACAGATTTATTGATTTTGTGAGAAGGTTTACAATCATTTTCTCTTTTTTATTTCTTTTTTTCAAATGTAAGAATTGTTTTGCTGGCATTTCAAATGTCAACAGAATAGAGAGGCTGCAAAACATTGCTGCAGCTGGCCATTTGTCTGCCCCAACCCCCCCCAGGTCCTGGGGGCTAGGGAATAGGGATCCTCCTCTTGAGGTGGAAAGCAGACCCTATGAACACTTCAGGAGGAGGAACCACAGGGCTAACCCATAGGGCGGTGACTGTCTGAAGAGGGGTGGAGAGAGAGAGAGAGAGAGAGATTAAAAAGAGCTGAGGGTCAACAGCTCCCCTTTTCTTTCCTCCTTTTTTCAGACCATAGCAGTGGATCAAGACCACCTAGCTCACTTCAAGGTATGGGAATTTTTATTTACAGGGTGAGGGGCCTGATCATGCAGGCCAGCATAATAAGCTAACAGGGATAGGGATTTGAGATTGTCTCAGTGTGCAGCTTAAGCATGGCTTTTGTGGGGATAGGTAGGTGGGAAGGAGAGAAAATGTGGTTCGGCAGACAGTTTGACTGCTGCCAGCTGGTCTTTGTACCATGAACAAAGGACTTATTCAGTAATGCCTGTAAGGCATCTCAGGTTTCTAGGAGATCAAGCTTTGGGAGATGATTTAGGATAGAGGGGCTCTTTGGCCCATGAATAATGTGCCTCTGCCTGCAGGCATTTTCTGACAGTCAACCGCTGGTCGGCCACCTGGTGGGGCCATTATCAACCCTCACCACCATAGCCTGTCTGCACTGGTCTGTAGCAGCTGTGAGGTTTGGAAACTGCTTTGGTCTCTGTAGTTTTGCTCAGTGGCAGGACCAGCATTAATTAAAGCAAGCATTTGCCAATGCCAAATGTTGTCTCGCTGGCATTGGCATTGGTAGTGCAGGAGTTAGAGACGCATAATAGGAATGACAGTGAAGTACTGAAGTGACACCAACCCCATCGCCACCCTGCAGAGACTGACAGGCATTGGGGTGTGCCTTTGGGTCATCAGCTATAATGCTCATGCCATTTTAACTCACCCTACCCTGTAGACACTGACAAGTGTTGTGGTGTGCTTTGGGGTCCTTGGGCATTATACTTACCCCATTCCATAAGGAAATACGCTGAGGTGGGTGTAGTATAGGAGAATGGGGTGAACTTTGTGGCCTAACACTGCAAGGCACACCATGATACCTGTCGCTGGCTGCAGGGTGGGGGTGGGGGTGGAATGGCATAAGCATTACAGCCGATGATCCCAAGTCACACCTCTGACGCATGTCAGCCTCTACAGGGTGAAGTGCTACAACTGGAAACCCTAACACCGCAGGTGTGTGTTGGTATTTTCACTCCAAATTTTCAACATGGGCTTTCTGTGACCCCACCTCATGAAGAGCAGCACTATCAGTTTGTTAGCTGAAAGATGAGTTTGCACAATGGCTATGCCACTTGGCCACACAGGGATGAAAACACATTTTGGGCAGTATGTAGAAAATGACAACTGTATTGTTCATGAGGAGATGTAAAAAAATGGCAACGTTGAAAATCTGGAGTGAAAATATGAAAAATTGGTGAAGTCATGAGCATACATAGAAACTGTGCAACACACATCCATATCCCAATTATTTTGGGGATTTTTTTAACCACATTCTTAACATAAGCATTTTGGGACCACCCCTCATGAACAGTGGCACTGTGATTTTGTTAATTTGTCCCAAACGTTGATTTCCCACAGTGACCACGCCATTGTGTGCCACAGGTACAAAAACACTTTTAGGGCAGGATGTGAAAAATGACAGCTGTACTGTTCATGAGGAGGTGTGAAAAAATGCCAGTGTTGAAAATCTGGCATGAAAATACAGCAAATTTGCGAGGTTACAGAGGTGCGTGGGAACTGCGCAATGTACATTTGTAACATAGTCATTTTTTGAAATTTCACCACCAAATTTTCAACCTAGGCATTTTAGAACCTCTGCTCATGAACAGCATCACCATAATTTCCTTAAACTGCCCTGAAAACTGATTTCACATAACGACCGTGCTATTCAGCGCCGGACGTGCGAAACCACATTTCGGCCAGGATATGTAAAATGACTGCTGTACTGTTCATAAGGAGGTGTGGAAAAATGCCAATTTTGAAAATCTGGAGTGAAAATATTACAGATTCATAAAAGTTACGAGCGTGCGTGGAAACTGCATAGAACGACAAGCTAAAACAGCCATTTTTTTGGAATTTTTCCACCAAATTTGCAACATAGGCTTTTTGAGAGCCCATCTCATGACCAGTGGCACTGTCATTTTGTTAATTGGTCCTGAAAGGTGATTCCGCACAGTGACCTCAAAATCACCTTTCGGGACCAAATAATGACATGACAGTGCCTGAATTCATGAGGAGGGTTCCCAATAACCCCATGTTGAAAATTTGTTATCACAATTCCCAAAAAATGCCTGAGATATGCACCAAAGTTGAAAAAACCATATTTATGCCATGATACAGCTTACTGGCATTTCTTCAGTTCATGATCGGCTTTGAAAAGTGCAGACGTGTTCCCGGTCCTTCAAAGATCATCGCGCCATGCTCCAGAGGTAAGTATGGGGTGAGGGGGGTGTGGGAGGTGGGGTGCGCAGAGGGTGGGCACAGGTAGGTGGAGGGGGTAGGGAGACTGCGAGGGACCATTTTCTGTTTTACGGGTAAAAAGAAAAAAGAACATTGTGGGACTTTTTTTTTTTTTAACAGGGTACTGTGGCATGCTAGGGTGGGCTCCTAGAATGCCACCTGACTTGTTTTTTTTGGGGGGCTGTAGCCGACGGGGGACTGGGCACCCCCCAACGGCAAATACCAGTGGGGGCGGGAGAGCTGAGGGGGATTGGGCACCCCCTTGGCACACAGCGGAAATGGGAGGGGGGACATTATTGATAGACAGTGGTGGCGGTCACTGCAGCCATGTTGCTTGCCAGTCAGGAGGCATGTTGTGGTACCGCTGCATGAGAGCTTCGCTCTCATTGCAGCGGACCTTTCCTTAGATCCGGTGGCCACATTAGGGATGCATGATGTCAGTGTCTAGTGCTGGCTTATTGGGGAATGAGGGATGCACCTATTGATGTGTGCCCTGCATTCACCCAACAGTGGCCACGCTTCCAAATGTGCTACTACCGCAAGATGTCGACTATGCAAGCGCGAGCCAACATAAAAAGGAATGAGCAACATAGATATATATGAATTAATGTCTCGATTTGTCACAGACAGAACTGGCCCACTGCCTGCAGGTGGGGCTGTGAGTGCGATCCTGCGGGCAGTGCATTACCTTGCATGGGGTCCAGCAGGGTTTGTAGAAGGGCTGGGTTCTGTCCATGAGAGGGCTGCATGGTGAGAGTGGATCCTGTGGTCAGCTCTCTGCATATTTCTAGCAGCATAGAAACATAGAAACATAGAATTTGACGGCAGATAAGGACTGTTTGGCCCACCCAGTCTGCCCATTTCCCTACCTGATGGATAAGCTGCAGATCCTAGTTAACCAGCAACCTACTTCTTCCTACCCCCAACCCCTAGAATTGCCTTATGACTGTCCCATGCATGCTTGAATTCCACCACTATTTTGACTCCACAACCTCCTCTGGAAGGCCATTCCATACATCCACAACCCTCTCTGAAAAAAATACTTCCTTAAATTACCTCTGGAGCCACTTTCTATCTTCAAATTGTGCCCCTTGTTCTTGCACACCCTTTTTTGAAAGATGCTACCCTCTTGGACTTTGTTGATTCTCCTTGAGGTACTTGAAAGTTTCTATCATGTCCCCACTCTCCTCCTTTCCTCGAGACTATACATATTAAGCTCCTTAAGTCTCTCTTCATATGTCTTCGGTGCAGACCCTGCACCATTTTGAGTGCCCTCCTCTGGACAGCTTCCATCCTGTCTATGTCTTTGCGGAGATTGGGTTTCAGAACTGCACGCAGTACTCAGATGTGGTCTCACCAGCTGTCTGTACAGAGGGATAATAACTTCTTGTTTTCTACTGGTGATGCCTCTCCCTATGCATCCAAGTATTCCCCCAGCCCTCCTTGCTGCCCTCTCACATTGCTTGCCCACCTTTAGGTGATCTGATATGACTAACCCCAGGTCCCTTTCCATTTTTGTTGTTGTTAGTATCTCACCCCCCATTGTGTACTCTTCCCCTTGGTTTTTGTTTCCCAGGTGCATTACCTTGCACTTCTTAGCATTGAATCTAAGCTGCCATACATTTGACCATTCCTCTAACTCACAAGTCCCTTCTCATCCTTTTCCACCCCACCTTGTGCATCAACTCTGTTGCAGATCTTTGTGTCATCTGCAAAGAGACATACTTTTCCTTCCAGTCTCTGCAATGTCGCTATAAAGACATTGAAGAGGACTCTTACTTAACCCTCACGGCACTTACCATTAACTCCCCTTTTCTGAGTGGACTGTATTTACTATTACCTCTGTGTCCTATTCTCCAGCCAATTCTTACCCAGGCTGTCATCTTGGGACCCGCTCCCAGTCTGGCTAACTTGTATATTAATCTTTTGTGTGGGACTGTGTCAAATGCCTTGCTAAAGTCTAGGTAGGCCATGTCCACAGCCCTCCTGATCAACTACTTTGGTCACCCAGTCAAAGAAATCTATCAGATTTGTCTGGCATGACCTTCCGCTGTGAATCCATGCTGCCTTGGGTCCTGTGCCCTCTGGCCTCTAGATACTCAACAATTCTTTCCTTCAGAAGTGATTCCATCATTTCCCTACAACTGAGGTTAAACTAACAGGTCTGTAGTTTCCTGCTTCTGCCTTGCTCCCACTTTTATGAGGGAATCACATCTGCCCTCCTCCAGTCCTCAGGTATCACCCCATCCTCCCATGATTTGTTAAAGAGGGTAGTCATTGGTGTCACTAGTTCTACCCTTAGTTCTTTTAGAATTCTGGGATGAATCCCATCGGGCCCCATTGCCTTGTCCACCTTCAGTTTTAAGAGCTCTTTTAGAACCCTTTCTTCTATAAATGGTCTGGTATCAACTTCTGTATCCAGAGTGTTTCTACTGTTTGTTTTAGGTACCTCCCCCTCTTCCTTTGTAAATACTGAGCAAAAATATTTGTTTAGTATCTCTGCCTTTCACAGTCACCCTCTGCCCACCTTCCCTCCCTTTATTAAGCCTCACTATCCCTCCCTTGGTCTTCCCTTCGCTCCCTGATGTACCTATAAAGGTTTATCCCCTTCTTAACTGAGGTTGGCTATCTTTTCCTCAGTTTGGGCCTTTGCTTTCTGACTGCCTTTCCAGCTTCCTTTGCTTTAACTGATACAGTTCTCTGTCCTGTTCCTTCTGTGATTCCTTGTACTTCCTGAGATGCTTTCTTTTCTCTTGAACCTTCACTGCCACTTCCTTTGAGAACCATAGTGGTTTCTTACCTCGTTTCATTTTGTTTATTTGCTTTACACAAAGGCATGTTACCTCTGTGATGGCAGTTTTATTATTCCCCATTGTTCTTCCACCCTCCTTCCTGCCCATTTGCTAGTGCATTCCTTAGGCACTCACCCATTTTAGTAAGTCAGCCCTCCTAAAATCCAGTACCTTTGTCTTTGTATGGCTTGACTCTATTTCTGTGTTTATTGTGAACCATACTGTTCGATGGTTGCTAGTTCCAGATGGCTACCCACTCTACATCTGTGATCCCTCTTCATCTCCATTTGAGAGAACCAGATCTAAGATTGCTCCTTCTTGAGTGGGATCCAGTACTAGTTGTCTAAGGCATGCCCCCTGTAGGGCATCTAGAATAACCCCACTCTTAGTGGCTACTGCAACTGCACTCCAGTTAACATCTGGCATATTCAGATCACCCATCAGCAATATCTCCCCTTTATCTGCCATTCTAAGTATACTTTCTATCATTTCCTTGTCCATTTCCTCCCCCTGAGAGGGGCATCTGTATACAACCCCTGTGCGGATTGTGGTGCCATTGCCTGCCTCCAAATTGACCCACAGTGCTTCTTCTCCTCCCTGTTTACCCTTTTGTTATGTTGCTTTGATTTCTTCTCTTATGTAGAGAGCTACTCCTCCTCCCCTTTTACCCTCCCTGTCCCTCCTGTAGATAGTGTATCCTGGTATGTTTACGTCCCAGTCATGGTTCTGTGTGTACCATGTTTCTGTGACTGCCACAATATCCAGATTTTCCTCCTCCATCAAGGCCACTAATTCAGGAAGCTTGTTACCCAGACTGCGGGCATTGGTACTCATTGCTCATAGTCAGTAATCCCACATGCTACTTGATGCCGTCTGAAGATGCGAGTTTTCCACAGGAGTCAAGTGGTCCAGGAGGAGCATCAGGACAAGTTGCTGAGAGCAGAGGAGTCTGGGGGCTGGGGCTGAGGGCAGTGCCATCGATCCTTTGTTGACTGGCAATCTGGGATTTCAACTTCTGCAGGGATCTCAATGCGATCCCCCCTTGTGTGCACTTGACTTTCTTGGCTCCTGGTTTACTTAAAAAAGGAAAGATCGCTACAAAAAAAACCAAAAAAAAACAATACAGAATAGGCAGATATCAGGCAGCACTCTGCTGGAGGAGCGATATTCACTTAGTTATTTATTGATTAACTGATTAATTTGTTAATTAATTATTCGGACAACACCTTTGAGCACAAGTGCTCTTTTGCAAAGGTTCCATGTCAGTACAGGAACAAATAGGCACAAAAAAAAACAATCAACAGCTCCAGGGGAGCCTGGTCAGGTATAATACTTACGTTCACCAGCTGCATAGGTTGCTTGGTCAGGTACAATACAGGAAGTTAAAGGAGAACTACCGGCAACACTAATGTAGCCATCGATGCACAGATAAGCGCTCCAGTACCCTGATCCTCCCTGCAGTAACAGTATACACTTTCTTGTTTAAATACCTGATCACTTGTAAATTCTGATAATTCTTGAGATGCAGCTGGCATTTTGTAAGAGGGAGTACTGACCACTGGAGATTGCGCTGCAAACCATGCGATATGCTGAAATGCCTTTGCCCCTTCCGGTATTATGCCCATATGTACGGAAATTTAATAATCTCCACATTTCCCATGCCCCCCTCCACTGCACAACTATAGTGAGTCTGGGAAATTTATAAGTTTTATGGTGCAGTAGGGGAAGGTTAGGAAAGGCTAAGCCTCAGGCAGAGTGACGTTTCAGCACCATTCACTACTATGAGGTTTCTCAGCTGGGAGATTAGCCTTCTGGAGCATTCACCACAGTGTGGGAAACCCAGCAGAGGGCAAGGATCAGGCAGGAATGTGGGTAGAAGCCAGGCAGCCATGATAAGGCCTTCACACCGGTGTGCCTAGGTTAACAGAATATCTACTAACATGCCTTTCCTGTTTAGGGGGAGATAGTTTCCCTGTAGATAAAAGATGCCTAGCAGGAAGGCAACTCTTACAGTGAAGGCAGTGGCAGTACAAGAGACCCTGCTGCATGAGATGTACCAGAGGAAAGGGTGGGCATTGCTAGAAGCATGATTGGAGGGCACTGAGGCTCCGGAGACATTGAATGCAGTGACAGCAGCTAGTAAGAAGAAGCGGCAGGCCAAGGATGTGGCAATGCCTCCAGCTAAGGTATCCAGAACGCCCCAGCAAGGTAAACAGGATCAGAGATGTGTCAGTTCACTGATGAGCAGATCTGGAATATGGTAATCAAGGCCTTGTGGGGATCCTTCCTGGGAGGGGGGAGGTCCTGTAGCATGATCCTGGGAAGATAAGGAGGGACAGATCCCAATGGGCACAGGGTCACAATTCTGTGAGGATATGCTGGTCATCTCCCCCAGCAGGGGGAATTGGTGGTGCATCCCCCAGCATCCATGAGCCCAGCCTCCGGTCTGTCAGAAGCCCATGAGAGACCTATGGCAGATGAGAAGCTAGATAAGCTTATAGTCATGGTGGCTGGGATAGCCACAGTGGCCAAGAGTCAGTAACAGGCAGGGGCTGCCCAAGGTGTCACAGGTGTGATGGAGGTGGGCATGCCAGCAGGCCAGGTATTGGTGACAGAGGGCCCTGTCACTAATGTTAGCCTGGTGAAACCTGTGGGAACCCATCTGACTGATAAGTTCAGACAGCAGATACGTAATAGGGAATATGTGGAGATGTCTTCGCTACTTAATAGGCTAAGGCAACAGGAGGAGAAGAGGTATGATGGTAAAGGTGACACAAGATTTTCCAGTCAGGAAATTCTTCTCTTAGCAATAAGATTTTCCTGTCAGGAAATCCTCCTGTTGGGAATGATATTCCCCTGTTAGGAATGATATTGTCCTGTCAGGAACCTCCTGGCACTGTTTTAACCTCGACAGCTAAATAGCTCAGCTTCATTGCTATGCTAGCTTTGTGGCATAGTGAAAAGGTCTGCAGCCTCATGAACAAGAGGTTGAGAGTCTGGATCCACACAACATCCCCTAATTTTTACGATCTTAGAATTTCACTTGAGTGAGGATCTGTGGCAGCATGATGTTCGATTAGCATATCTATATGGGAAAAGGGACTTACATCACAGAAACAATAAGTGCAATGAGTGGGTCACCACAGGTGTCCTGACAGGACACCTCCCTGACAGGAAAATCTAGTGGCATCTTCACCAGGCTTACAGGAGAAGAAAGATAGGTCAGAGGAGTCTGACAGGAAAAAAAAGGAAAAGTGCCACACAATTTTTAACAATTGCATAGCGTGTTTCTTTGTGTTGGCCAGCACCATACTGCAAACGGTGCTGAATCAGGGGTGGATCTATTTAACTATGCAGACAGGATTTTGCCAATGCATAGATGCAAAGGGGGTATGGCGTGGCTAGAATATGATGAAGAGTTCCAGCACTGGAGGCAGGATAATGCTACCCTGGCGTGGAGCACACTAGATAGACCCCTGTTGGTTGACGTGATGCACAGAGGCAGGGTAGTGCATACAGACAGCAGGTTACCCATCAGGGAGTCTCTGCCACAGCGGCAGGACACAGGGACCCCCCCAAGTATGCTTAACTTACAGTCAGAGGAACTGCATGAGGGACAATTGCAGGTTTTGACATGAATGTGTCACCTGCAAGCAATAAGACCTGCTGACACAGTGTGCCTTCCTGAAGCCTGCAAAGGTGAGATTTTGGGCTTCCAGGAAAAGAACCAAAAGTCACAGGGGAAACATGCCTTCCCATTCCACTAAGGGTGGATAGACCTAAACCCTGACTGGACCAGTACCCGGACCGGAAAGCTGCCCACCTGTTGGAGGCAGTTTTCTTGGTTGGTTTTAGGATCCTGTATAGGGGCCAATGAGTTGGAGAACCTGAGGTCAGCTAAAGATTGTCCACAGGTGGTCTGAGAGAAACTGGAAAAAGAGAGGTTGCTGGGACAAGTGAGCAGCCCACTCAAAGCCCCACCCCTGCCCAACCTCAGGGTGTCATCAGGCGGGTTAGTACCAAAGAAGACCCCAGGGAAATTATAGATGGTAAATCACTTGTTGTATCCAGAGGAGGATTCTGTGAATGATCATGCTGATCAACGGTTCACGTCAGTTCAGTATGAGTCATTTGACAGGGCCATTGAGGTTGTGCGGGTGTCAGGGCCCTATGCTAACATGGCTAAGGCAGACATTGAGTCCACGTTATGACTGCTGCCAGTACATTCCACAGACAGGGACCTGCTGGGAATGAAATTTGAGGGGGATTAGTATGTGAACAACTGCATTCCCATGGGTTTTGTGGTGGCTTGCTCAATATTCCTAGGGTTTAGCACCTTTTTACATTGGAACATGGCACAGGCATTGGGGTTTCGGGACATAGTTCATTACCTTGATGACTTCTTGTTTATGGAACCAGTAGAGTCTCTGGTTTGTGGGCAAACACTGAAGACATTTGTGGACTTGTGTTGGGACTTTGGTGTGCCTTTGGCCCTAGGGAAGGCAGAATCACCCAGATCAGTGATGATCTTCTTAGGCATAGAGACTGACACCGACAGATGGGAGTGTCACTTGCCCCAGGGTAGGTTGGATGCCTTGCGGATGCTTTTGACCAAGGCAGAAGGTGCCAAGAAGATTATCTTGTAGAAGATGCAGCAGCTGGGCACCTTAACTTTGCCTGCCAGGTTATACCAACAGGGAAGTCCTTCCTGAGATGCATGGCAAAGTTGGGAAATGGGGCTAAGAAGACACATCATAGAATGAGGGTTACAGCAGTGTTTTGCGAGGATCTGCAGGTCTGGTGAACATTCATAGATCATTTCAATGGGGTAGCATTATTGTGCGAGACGGGAGACATTCAGGCCCTAGTGTTGTTCATGGATACAGCCAGAGGGCTGAGGTTTGAAGGGTACTTCCAGGGTGAATGGGCTGCCGCAGGGTGGCCACACAAACAGGTCATGCTACTAGAATTCTTTCTGATACTGGTAGTGTTATGCATTTGAGGCTCCAAGCTGAGGAACAGAAAGGTCTTTTTCCACACAGACAACATGAATTTGGTCCATACCGTAAATGGCCAGTTGGGACCAAATGGCATGCTGGAGGACTTGATGAGTATTTTTGTTTTGAAGTGCATGCTGCTGAATGTTCAGTTTAATGTACTCCATGTGCCTGGCATTGAAAATGGAATTGCTGATGCTCTATCTTGTTCACAGTGGCAGAGATTCAGGGAGTGGGCTCCAGCAGAGGAACAGCAACCAGAAATGGTCCCACCTTTGCTGTGAAAGATGGTGACCTCAAGACTTGGAAATTCATATGTAATTCCATTGCTCTACGGACCACAGAGGCCTATTGCCAAGGACTGGAGCACTACCTTGCAACGCCAGTTCCAATCAGTCAGTTATGTAATTACATCATGGTGGCCAAAAAGAAAGGGTTGACTCCAGGGGTAGTTGGGCAACATCTAACAGGACAATTGTGGTTTTCAAGGATGATGGGATTCACAGACACCACTCAGGCTTTTAAGGTACAGAAGATCCTGAAGGGATGGGGAAAGACCCAGATCAAGCAGCCAGATATGCATCACCCCAATACATCAGCGATCTTGACCTGTTTGTGAGCTATGTTGCTAGGAGTGTGCTGAAATGTGCATGAAGCATGGCTGTTTGAGATTATGTTTTTAGTGGCATTCTGCAGTGCATTCTGGGTTTCAGAGTTGAACCAGGATATCCAAAGGGGGGGAGTTCAGGCTTTTCTGAACGAGGATGTTGCCACAGCACAGGCAAGGATTTTTGTTCAGCTGCAGAAGAGCAAGATCAATCAGAAGGGCAGGGAGCATTAGTGCCAGGTGAATACCCTGGTCAGAGCCTCTTGGGATATCCTTGACCAGGTGAGAGCTTTCATGGCCACTCACCCGAAGGAGGATGATGCCTGTTTCTGGCATGAGGATGGCAGGCGCATGACAGCCTACCAAGTTAGGCATATTCTTGGCCTACCGGTTTGTCAAGCCAGACTAGACACATGGAAGTTCAACACTCATTCCTTTCGGATCTGGACAGCTACAAATGCTTAGAGTCAGGGTTTGACATAAGTCAAGATACAGGCTCTGAAGTACTGGAAGTCTCAGGCATTCTTGCATTACATTCGACTGCACTTGCAATAATTTTCCTTTGTCTGTTCCAGGTTCCCCAGAATTCTCCAAAAGCAAATGGATCTGTGGTCATTCCTTCCTCTACTGGGTAGAAGAGAGAGCAGCCAGTCAGTCTGTGGGGGCACAACTTAGCCATGCATCAACAGAAAGTGCAGATTCGTTGGATGGTAGTGAAGGGCATACACTGGGGAAAACTGCTATCCAGGTTAGCAGGAATGGAGCCTGGACATCCTGTTGATTCATCTTAGGGGTGAAGACCTGGGTTCTCGAAAGGTAATCGACCTGCTGATGATGATGAAGGAAGACCATCATTTCATAAGCTGCTGGTGACCTAAGATGGTTATTATTTGGTCACACATTATTCTGCATAAGCACTGGCTGCATGCAAGGGACTCTAAAGCATTAAATGCAGCTTGTATTCATATTAATAGGGAGATGCACTTGTTTACGGAAGCCATAAGGGAAACCATGGTAAGACATAGGGAAATTAACACCTCCCACCAGGGACTTTATGCTAGGGATAGTGAGCAGTTGTGAGAGGCAGGATAGAATTTGATGTTGAATTCTTTTCAGGAGGTCTTGGTAGCACAGTTGGAGTGAGCGGTTTGAGGGGCAGACTGCATCCATCCTGCAGCGGCTTGGGTGTATAGCAAACCAATGGCACAGGGGAAAAGGGGGGATGAGTCAAATTCTTCAAAAGGGCTTGTTGCCTCTGGTCAGCATGAGCTTGGGGGACCGCATGGCCTGGACCCAGTTGGGGGTGGTCTTGGTCAGACCTCATCAGGAGTAACCTGCAAGGACGGTGGTGCTGGACAGGGGCTGGTTGCATGCCACTTGGCCACATGTCCTCTTCACTCTTGGGGGTTGGGTTCCAACCCAGGAGGTACATCTGCTGTTCAGGCACACACAAGGATTGGCACATCCAATGATGGCAGGCATGTGGGGCATGAGGAGCCTGCATATCCTCCCAGATGCACATGCTGCTCCAATATTGTAAAGTAAAATAAATGTATGGCTGCGGCCATTTCCTCCAAGACCTCTGTCAATGTGTTTATTTCAGGGAAGGGGAAGTGGGGGCTACCATGACAATATTATACCTCACTTTTGGTAATAAGGAGTTAAAGTTCATTTGCTGACAGAATATTTTGAAGTTGTCCCAGGATTATGGCAATTGAGGAGTCCCATCTTGTTCACAGTGAGGTCCTGCCTCCTTTATTATTTAATTTTTTATTGCCTTTAAAGAAATAGAGCATTATGTATGGGTGTATGCTAAGAAAAGGTTGGAAACACTGACTTCTGAGCAGTAGGCTACTCCTAAATTGCAAAAACACGAAGGCTACAGTATGCTATAACCAGCCTCTTTCCTTCTAAGCTTAGGGAGGCAGTATAGTGCAGTGGTGTAAGGCTCTGAGCTGCAAATCTGGTGACATCCAGCAGACCAGACCTGGTTTTGAATCCCACAGCTTCCACTTGCAGACTGTGTGGCCTGAGCAAGTCACTTAACTTCCCTGTGGTTCCAGGTCGCACCTGTAAAAAAGCTTTCAGCTTAGTGTGCTAGTCCTGGTTAAACTAACAAAACAAATTAAGATGTAGGCAGGTTCCTAGTGAGCACTCAAAGGGTTAAGTCTGGCCCTGAAAGTTGCTGTCTAGACACCCTGTCTGGAGTTTGTGCTCTGTGCTTCTTGGCTTAGTTAGCCCCCGGAACCTGAGCATGAAGATTCATGGCCCTGCCCTCCCCTTTACTCTATAAAGAGGGAAGGCTAACTCATGAAGGAAGAGAGACAGCTAAGAGATTCAAATCCTGAGAGGTCTGGGTGCCCAGGTATCTGAGTTTGAAGACAAGAGCTAGCAGAAGGGAAGCCCAGTTTCTCCTTGCCCCCTCCTGGGGTGAAGAGGGGCCCTCTGGAGACCAGCAGAAGAGAGAGGACCCAGAATAATTCTACCCAAAGGGGAAGAACCTCCAGCTGACCCAATTGGTACCAGGTAGAAATGGTGTGCCTCTTCTCAGAGGAGGTCGCAGTGGTGCGCCTCTTCTCAGAGGAGGTCGCCTGGTTTCTTGCAGACCCACTCCCACAGATGTACACAAGGGAGGGAGGGAGCAACATGTAAGTTAACTTTCATGGAAGTGCTCTAGAGGAGAAAAAGGTAACTTAAAAGGTAACGGGTTACCCCTAAATGTGTTGTAATAGTAAATGGTAAATGGTAGTGATTCATCAGGATAAGGGGCCATGCAAGAGTTGGGGTTAGTTAAGTTGACTGTAGTTGGGCCAGACAAGGGAATCCATTACACTGGGTCACTAGGACCATCAGTGTGATGTTAAAAGGGAGACACACACGGCTAAACCGATTATGTAAAAGTTTAACACTAAGTTAGAGTCTGGTTGCTACTCCAGCCCATGTTGGTTGTGCTGCATGGCTATACTTCACTTTTTGCATTTTTTCACTTCCTCTCATCATATTTTGAAAATTCTACCTGGACTGGACCTCAGCTTGCTGCTTTGACGCCTCTACTTTGTCCGTCAGCTTGCCCAGGCAGTCATCCAAGCTCTCTCCTCAGGGCTCAACACCTACTGTATTGTATGCAGCCTAGTCAAGGCTGCACCTTCCTATCATACTACCTAGACAGGCATTTGCCACTCCCATGTCATAAACATCCTACTACCCATCTGGTTAATCACCTTCCTCATCAGACTCTCAACTCCCAGGCAATTGCTTAGCTCAGCCTACAACTCAGTTCCCATCATCAACCCTTCTGCTTCTGTCCTCAAAGGCTTCTCCCTTACACCTCAAGGCCCCAGCCATCTGGGCCTTGCACCTCAAGGGTTCAGCTCCATTGTTGTTCCATCTAGCCTTGTCTCTCAAGGGCTTGGCTTCAACTATAGCATGAGCCTTGTCTCTTAAGGACAATATTTGGACAGCCAAACCTAAAGCATCTGTTAGCAATTCGTCATTCTCGTCTGGGTGTCTTTAGTAATTCCATTGTTCCTGTAGCAACCACCTCAGCCCCTAGTACATCCTCAGGAGTGCAGTCCTTCCACTTTGTGCTCCTTAAATTGCAGGGCCAGCCCTGCAACACTTTCAGGAGGGTGGAAGTCTTTAGACAGCAGGAGAAACTGTATTTCCTTTATAGCAGCATGTCTGAGGTCCTCCTACAGAAATAGTTCGTAATCTTAGCTTGAAGGGATGGCAACCTAGGCCTTTGTTCTTTTGAGGGTTTCCTCCATGGAGGTTCCTCTCCTCTATGCTGAAGAAAATAATTATAATAGTAATTAATTAATTGTTTCCACTGAGAATTGGAGTTGGAGGGTGGTGTCATTCCTCACAGAGGTAGCTCCTCTTCATACTGGTATCTCCTTCCCCAGTATGCATCTTTTCTCCTTATGGGACATATGTGTTTTGTGCATAATCCATTGTGCTTTTGGCTTCTTCCCTAAGGTACCTTGGGTCTGAGGGGACCTCATTCCTGTGGTCCCTTAAGGGGTGGAACCCTCCTCAACAGGACTCTTGTGTTTTTACAGCCCCCCTAGTGGGTAGTATTCCTTGTAGTATGACCTCCTTGTTGCAAATTCTTGGACATGCTGGGGCAGGATAAGCCGCCCTCCCACCACCAATCCCCAGCCATCTTCTGTGGCATGTTAGGCTAGGAGGGGGCCGTTGGCAAAAGATTTCCTTTAATCATTACTTAAAGGGGAACTGTCATCAATAGGATTTCTTAATATCTGAAAGCCCATAAAAAGCTAATTTGATTGAGCCATTGTGTTGATCTGTGAAACTTTGCAGTCCCAAGTTATTCATATGTAAATCGTCCTGTAATTAAGGACTGGTGGCAGCCATATGTTTTGGGCTCCTGACAGGAAATGATGTCTCTGAGGGTCTAGGTTCTCCTTTGACTGTATTTAATCCAACAGGTTAAATAGGAAATAGACTGTTTTATTAAGTGTGTTTTAAGGTGTTATTACAACACTTCCTACATCTATAATAATTGTTTTGTATGTGCATTGAAACTAGTGAGTTATCTCTGTTACAAAACTGTTAGTAAAAATAATCCATCTTCCGAATTGCTTTAATCTCTAGGCTATACTGCCAGTGTCAGCTGATCATCAAAACCGATACATCTCAAGGTTGCCTTTGTGGTGCCAACAGGTATTGGGGCTCCATATCAGGATTTCTAAACCCTGGCTGTGTTCATGTCAGTACATGTTTGTAGCTCAGTGCCGTTAACCGCTGTGCTATATTGCCTCCTAATAATCCAATAGAATTCTGGCATTGTTACGATAAAAAATTCCATTCCATCCAAAGTATTTCAATAAGAAACTGTTATAATTTTAACTTCATCAAAAGAAGTAAAATATTATTTAACAGCGGTTGGCCTGGTGGCACAGAGGGATGAGGTGCTGGCACCCATACCTCTCAACTGTACCACATTACGAGGAACGTTCCTCATTTTACTTCACAAAATCTCCCTGTTCCACATTGTGAGGACTTGTTCCACATTAAATATTAACATTTTAAAGCAAGAATCTATAGTAAATTATGCAAAAACTATACTATTCAATTAATAACAGTCTTTCTGAACATAAATGCAAACATGTTAACAGTGTTCTGAGCCTCCTAGGCAAATATTTGATTAAGTGTTCCACATTTTGTTGTTCCACATTTTGAGAGGCAATGTTCCACATTTGGGGGACAAAAGGTTGAGAGGTATGCTGGCGCCTTATCTCACGCTATGCCGATGATCTGGGTTCGAGAACTACCTTGGATTCCCAGGGAGCCAGCGCCGCGGTGGGGAAGGGTTGGAACGAGATCAAGCTGTGGCTCTCCTCTTCAAAGGGGCAAATGCCCACTCCACCATAGTCCCTCTCCTACTGGGTGGAGGTCCGATGGGCAGTGCAAGTGGTTGGAGCAGTGACACAAGTCTGGAGAGGGGCGGATGGGGCCACCAGATCCTGGTGTGTGTGTGTGCACATACATGCATGTGTACGCCATGACCCTGGGGGGATGGGGAGAAAAAAAAAACTGAAAAATACCATAAATTACAAATTTTAAAAAAATACTCTTTAATTAATGGTGATAATTTTTTACATACAGATAAAGACACATTTATCTCCACTTACAACCTCCCGGTTGATATTTGTGGTTACAACCAGTAGGTTGTAATCAACACCTGTCAATCAAGCATCACCACAGAAAGCTAACCAGCACGTAGTTTCACTGTGGGTGGGCTGAACATCTTGCCCAACATGGTGGCTCCATTACCGAGCACAGGTACCAGCACTCAAGCTTTGCAACACACTGTTAAGACAAGTACAATTTTTAAATATTTTTAAATATCTATCTAGTTGATTCTGTCTTGAAAATGAAAAAAATCGATCTGGTTGATCCTGCCACTCATACCCTTAGAGTACGTCTTACACTATGCAGCAATGCTGATGGACCACAACTTTCCAGAATGTCATTGCCATTGTAATGTAAAGAAAAAAGAAAAGAAAAAAACAAAAGGGAGAGACGGACTCTGTGTGTGTGTGTGTGTGTGTGTGTGTGTGTGTGTGTGCGCGTGTTTGTGTGTGTCTATCTCTGACAGAAGTGCTCCACTAACTGAACTGTGCTGAAAGGGAAAAAATATCACCATTAATAAAATAATATGTGTGTGTGTGTAAAAAACAGAATTTTATACACACACTCAGTGTGCAATGCTTTTATAAACCCCACGGGGTTTATGTTGCATCCCACACCTCGGGTTTGTGTAAAATTCTGGTTACACACACCCACCCATATATTATTCTATATTTTAATAATGAATTTCAGGTTATGCATGTTTTAACAATGTTGTCCACCTATGTGTTTTGCCATTAATAATCAAATAATTGTGTCCTATTTTTTCTTTTCAAGTCAAATCTGGATAGAAAGAGTATAATATTTTCAGAATCTTGACACATGTTCAAAACCCATTCTGATTGATAAACGAAGCTTGTTCACAGCTGTACTGTCAGCTGATAATCAAAAGCTATACATTTCAAGGCTGGCCCCATGATGTTAGATCAGAAGGTACGTAGCCACATTTGCATCTTGTAGACCTGAGTTCACACCTGAAATTGTAAGAGAAAATGCTGCAAGAGAGAGTATGAAAAAAGACAGAAGTAGGTGCTATGGCAGTCCCAGAATTCTGTACTGACATGAACACGGCCAGGGTTTAGAAATCATGATATGGGGCCCCAATACCTATTGGCACCACTGAGCCAGCCTTGAGATGTGTAGTTTTTGATGATCAGCTGGCACTGGCAGTATAGCCTAGCGATTAAAGCAATTCTGAAGATGGATTATTTTTACTAACAGTTTGAAATGTAAAGGTGATAACTCACTAGTTTCAATGCACATGCAAAATAAGAATATTATAGATGTAGAAAGTGTTGTAATAACACCTTAAAACACACTTCATAAAACAGCCAATTTCCTATTTCACCAGTTGGAATAAATACAGTCAAAGGAGGACCTAGACCCTCGATGACATCATTTCCTGTCAGAAGCCCAAAACATATGGCTGCCACCAGTCCTTAATTATAGGCTGATTTACATATGAATAACTGTGGACTGCAAAGATTCACAGATCAACACAATGGCTTAATCAAATTAAGTTTTTATGGGCTTTCAGACATTAAGAAATCCTGCTAATGACAGTTCCCCTTTAAGGAGACATGGCAATCCTACCAATGGATTGCTATATGCTATAAGCAATAAAGACCATTCAGCCTAGGCACGACCAAGGGTAGGTTGGCACAGCTCAGGTAGGCAAATGGGCAGACAAGGTAGACTATGAGTCTTTCTGCCAACACCTTTCTATGCATCAATATGTTCTCTGGAGCTACTTGTTGCTGTAAAAGAGTGGTTTCATATGCATACATCTCAAGTGGGAACAGTGACACAAAGCTGAGCTGTTCTAGCTCCAGCTGAATGCAAGTGAAACCACCAAGTTATTACCTGATTTAGTCAGTTAGCAAACTATAAATTGAATACTAGTAAGACAATTGTCTTTCCCTTTAATCATAAAATATTTAAATCTGATATAACAGTGCTAGGACTCTTATGGAAACAGGACTCCTTAAAATATCTAGGTATAGAGCTCATTAAGAGTCTAAGTAAGTCCTTAAAATTTAATTTGGACTCCCTGATACTCACAATTAGTCAAGATTTAAATCGATGGTCTTCTCTCCCGATATCCATTTGGGGCAAGATTAATTTGCTAAAAATGAATGTTTTCCCATGCATTTTCTACCCCCTAAGTCTACTTAAAGTATGGCTCCCCCTTTCATGGTTTAAAAAGATACACAGCTTATTTACTAAATGTATATGGTCTAATAAAATGCCTAGATTGGCCTTTCATAAACTATCTGCCCCCAAATGGATAAGTGGTTTACACCTTCCCCATATAGGCCTATACTTTTGGGTGAGCCATGCTAGTAAATATCTTAGATGGCTCCTACCAGAACCTTCTGGCCATTGTCCAATATGGTTGAAAATTTAATCAGCTCAGATTTTCTCCTCTGGCCTTTCCCCAGCTGTGCTTTTACATATTAAGGAAAACCCTCTTCCTATTAAATAGAGATATTCTCCAATTGCCATTTCAATAAATGGCCATACCCAACTCTGTGATGTTCTTAAATAGAAATACACTATTGACCTATCACAACCTATATGGGGCAATCCTAACCTCAAGATAGACAATAAGGTTTTATTTTCCAATTGGTTACCTTACCTTGGGGAGGGCCTGTTAACCAATTTGGTCTTGGAAGGGGGCTCATGGCTTTCCACAAAGGAAATTCTGCATAAGTTTAATATCCCAACTCACAGATCTTTAAAGTTTTTCAACTTAAACATCTCCTTATAACAAATTTGGGAACCACTCCCTGTATACTACCGTGTCCCTCCTTCCATGGTGAAATGGTTCCACTAGTATGCCTTCCGCAGGCGGTTTCCAAGATTTATGGAATACTATTTCATTGTCTCTACTCAGAATTTTTAGGTCCCATGACTTATTGGACTACCTTCTTTCCTGATAGTGAGATTGCCTAGTCTAGCCTATGGCAGAATTGTCATAGGTTTATAACCCAGGACAGACTTAGGCTCATGCAAATGCAAATACTTCACAATTTATATTACTCTCCACAAAAACTTGCTAAAATGGGCTTACAATCCTCTTCTCTTTGTAACCATTGTCACCTAGAAGAGGGTACTCTTTACCACATTTTCTGGTCCTGTAATAAAGTGGCCTCTTTACGGGCCATGGTCAAACAAAGAGCCGACCCTCTCTTGGGTCTCGAGGAGTTATTTACTTCTAGAATTTGTCTATTGGGGGATTATTCAACATCTCAGTCCTTAGATGTAAATATGACTTAGCCCTCATCCATGTCAGTTTAAAAACTGGTGCTGAGGCATTGGACAGACTAGGAGGAAATCTCTTATGGAGAGTGGTTTAATGAACTTTTAGCTAACCTTAAAACAGAGAAAATGGTAGCAAGTCTGACTAATAGATTAGTTAAGTTTAAAAAGATCTGGGACCCCTTTTATACTCCATATATGTTATAAACAATTTATATCTAGCTCACTGGAGACAGATATACCATTCCCAACGTATTGGTTATATTTGCTGCAGGGGTGGGTGAGGAGGGGGTGGTGGTTGGGACAGTGCTGGGAAGGTAGGTAGTTAAAAGGGAAGTGGGGAGAACAGTACTATTAAACTCAAATTCATCTATGTATTTACATTGAAACTGTTCTCTACATGGAAAAAAACTTTCAATAAATATTGAATTGAAAAAAAGAATGAGTGGCAATGGGGGACCATAGATCACTCAACATTTACGTTTTAAAAAAACTTACCTATTTGGTGTCTTTCTGTGGAGTGAGAGGCTCTAGCAAGAAGCCCATTACTAGGGCACAGCACATGAGACACTCTTACGGAGAAAGGAGTATTTCATGCACAACTGAAAGAAGAATTGTGATTGGTCAGGAGCATCCAGAGACACTCCCATGATCTATAATATGTTTTTATGTTTCTAATCTCCTACTCTTGTGGGGAAGGGGATCTTGTCTAGGGTGGATTTGGGCCTCCAACTAGAACTTTGATGTCTGGTTTGGCCAAGTCCCCCTTCTTCAAGCTTAATGACACCCCTCCTACCACTTGACCCAAATCCATGGATGATACCTTATGGAGTGACAGTAGGATGCTATGCAGTACATGCATGTGTGTGTTTGCAATGTGCATTATGAATAGGGCCCAGTAGCTGTGGAGTTAGCTAGAAGTATGTTTCTCCATTAATCTAGGGCTGGTAGTATAGCCTTGAGTGTACAGTAGTGAGCTGTGAATGATCCAGTAGACCTGGGTTTGATTCCTACAACCTCCATGTGCATACTGTGTGACTCTGAGCAACCTACATAACCTCCCCAGTGCTCCCTGGGTCACCCCTGAAAACAGGCATTTACACCTAGTGGGCCTCACCCTATTACTAAAAAGAATAATAGATGTTAGAGTAACAAGCTGAAAATGAGGTTGGTACATCCAGCAGACCTGGGTTTGATTCCTACCACCTCTACTTGCATACTGTGTGATTCTGATTAGGTCACTTAACCTCCCAAGTGCTCCAGAGTTGCCCCTGAAAACAGGCACTTGTGCCTAGTGGGCCTTATACAGTTACCTAGGAATAAAAAAAGTAGTATTAGTTAGTTGGTAAAGAATTGCATCAAATAGGTTTTCAGCAATAGTGTTATCTCTCACAACCTTATGTTAATTATCAGTTTACTTTTAATTCCTTCAGGTATTTTTAAAACAGCTTTTATTATTAAGTTTGTAATTAATGACTTAAGTTATTAAAGAGGGCAACCACTAGCCCTTTAAAAAATAAAAGCTGTTCTGCTGAGGTTACTTTTGTCACTGCACACACTTGATTCAAACTATGGATGCATTAGCATAGTGCTAGCATGTTTCCAGTGATAAAAAGAACAGCATGACTCCAAGAAGTTTAATTATTCCATGGTGGGTGTGGCAAGCATGCAGGAACTTTCAAAAACATCAGTGAGGTCACCAGAGCATTACCATTCTATCGTAAAGGACGTGTGCAGCTGTCAGAGTTCTCTTTTGATTTGCAAAAATAAACAATTAGAGATGCATCAACTAAGTTCCAAGGTGTCCCACAAGAGTCAGGCAGCTTGTACGCAAACAGCAGTATGCACACAGCTACCATACTTACAATCAGGCATCAATACTATCATATGGTAAAAGCCTCTGTGGAAAAATTACCTGTCAAATTTGAACAGGTGCTGCTGATTTTATGGGCCCCAAAACACCTTTCAAATTGTAACGAGTCAGCCAACCAATTACAGCTGCATTTCTGATGATTTCTTTGCGTTTATATACTTATTTTGATTGGCTGTTTATTTTCATGAACTTGGAGCTCATTCGGATTAAGCCTTGAACTGCTGAGGAAAGGTTTTTCTGTTCATTTTACAAAAATTGCCAGACTGAATTATGCTATGGGGGCTTCGTACTGGTAGGTTATGGGGAGCGGCTGGGATTGTGGAAGGCTGGGCAGCTGTCATGAGTAAGGCTGTCATGAGTAATGCTGTCTTAGGGGCCATTACATGACAGACTATCTCCAATCAGAGGCTACTGTAGCAGTGTAGTATTTAAATCCCACAGAAGGACCAGTGATGCTGAAGTGTACAAGGCCCAGGAGCGTAAAGGCCACAGAGCAGGAGGACAGCATCTGGGGTGTCCACAAGTCTGCACAGAACTCTACTCATTTCATCAACCAAAGAACAGCTTCTGGGTTACCCAGTGAAGGTGTAATGTAGGCCTGTACATCAGGGAAGGCATCAAAACCAGTGAGGACAGTGACCTGAAGTGGATCAATACCAAATAGATAGTGTGGATACAGTCAGAAGCAGGTAACTGGAGAATAATTAGGATGGTGGGGTTGTACAAGTCACTAAATCAAAAGGAGAACAGGGCAGAAGAAGACATTAGGAGAGCTTTACTTGGGTGAGGTGCTGCTGGGGGTGGGTGGGGGGATTTTCAATATACCAGATGGCAACTGGAGTGTCCCAGTAGCATCAGCCACCAGTAGCCAATGACTGGTAGAGGCATTTTAGGATGGTTTCATGATACAATGCATTGGTGAGCCAGCAAATGACGAGCGATCCTACACCTAGTCCTTACAAACAGGGAGACCATCAGGGAGGTCACTGAACAGAACTGCTTGGGAGCAGTGATCATAGGTTTCTCCATCCTATCCCAGTGCTGTTAGAATCTCCATATGTGCACCTAAAATTACAGCACCATTACCTCCCCTACCTCTACTGGATCGAGCACTTAGGAAATTCTTTGCAATAATGGTGTTATGTAAAACCAAATTCCTTTCCTCTCCTCTCCTCTCCTCCCCTCACCTCCCCTCCCCTCCCCTCCCCATTTCCTCTTCCCATTGCTCCCAGATGTCAACAGGACAAATGTATCCTAGTGCTTTGCATGCTGGGCTTCTCTCTCTCTCTCTCTCTCTCTCTCGTTATATTATAGTGGTGCAGTAGTGTCACTATAGTTAGGGTTGATTAGGGTGTTTAAAGTTAAACCCCTAACTTGGCATAATAATAACTTTGGCACTGTTTAACAAAATCAGCTGAGATTTTGCATATGTTGTCTAGGAGGCAGTGTCCTGATCTGTGAGAAGTTCTGTGATGGCAGCTTATGCAGTTTCTGAGATCTGCAAGTGTCATTTTCTGTAAATGTCTGATTTTTTTTCCTACACTTAACTTATGTTTTCTTGCTCTCACCTACAACCTGCAGTACATGGAATGGAATGTTTTCCAGACTTTCAGGGCACAGGTTTCATGTCCTAAGGTAGTGCTTTTGAAAGGTGAAAAAAATATTAAATGGTTCCAGAGTTATAAGGCTTTAAAGTTTTGTGTTTTCCCATTCCAAGAAAGCGCAGCAGAGTTTTTGAGATAATGTTCTGGTGCAAAATGAAAAATTCTGTGTCGCAGGACCTTTTTTTGTTTCTCTCTAATTGCTTCTCCCAGCATTAAGCATTTTTTGGGGTTGTGAAAGTGAGACCACCATCTCGTTGCTTTTCTCCTCGAACTAACAAGCATGGAAAATACATAAAAATGCTGTCATTTGGAAAAACAAACACTAGAATCTAACTAAACGAGCCCCATTTAGCTGGATTCTGATTTTTTTAAAATAAGAGCCAGAAATACCTTTTCTGGGTACCCAAAATCCCATGTGCCTAGCTTAGCAAGAGGAGCCATTCACCCATGTTCTCCATATGAGAACAGCGAGACTTCCTTGACTTCTGCAGTCACAGCTGCAACTGCAACTCATGTTGCGGGCTGCAGGGAGAGCAGTGAGCCACTATTTCCCTGGTGTCTAGTGCTCCCCCCATTTCTGTTCCTTTATGTATGTGATGCTGCCCTGGTATCTAGTGGCACCCCCACCCTATAATCACAATCTCCATATTTATTTAAAGGGACACTGTCAGGCCAGCTCCATGGTGCCAAGCGAAAGGGGTTCACTGGGCATGCTGGCAACCTGGGTTCATGCCCCGAGCCCGGGTGCCAGTAGCAGAGACTGGCATGGAGGGGTTCCAGAGTGTCCATTGGATGCTTTCCTCCCAAGGGGTTGGGCAGGGCCTTGGCACCTGTAGGCAGATTGGAGATGGGCTAGGGGGATGTGTAGCCATGACACACACCCTGCACATCCCTGCCACAGGTTGGCATTCACACAGGGGCAAAAAAAAAAAAAGGACACTGTCAGAGTCTTTTTTAAACTGCCTGGTAGCAGTAGCCCTGTTGACGTTAGCATTATGAACAACATACCTGAATGCCATAGGATTCCTTACATATTACCGGTATTTGCAATGCAATTAGTACTTTCTCAAGTGGACTGCTATAATTGCTGCCTGCTGAGGCTCCCATGCATCTGTGAGTGGAATACTGTGCTTTTTTTAGAGTACTAAACAAATACATTCCTTGATAGTGTGGCCTGCACTGATCTTTGTGAACTTAATCCACTTTTAAAATGAGTGTACTAACACTATAAACTCTGTTTTGAAATTTGAAGCAGTGACTCTGAGCATGCGCCTTTGCATCAACACTAGTGCGCACACCCGGTGTCATGGCTTCAGTTTCAAATGAGAGTTTACAATGTTAGAGCACTCATTTTAAAAGTGGGCTATGTTCATAAAGATCAGTACAGTCCATACTATCAAGGACTGTATTTATTTAATATGCTAAAAAAATGACACCCTTGTCCATGAATAAGTTTACCTGCAGCTTGGTGCAGTATGCCATGTTGTAGACGTGTGGGTGTCTTAGCCGGTGGCAATTAGAGAGGTCCACCTGAGAAAGTATTACAGTAACTGCATTTTACCCTTAAAAAATTGTATACTGGTGGGTGTTGGGGGAGGTTGTTGTTTCATTTAAATATTTGGGCATACATGTAGGTAAAGACTTGGGTTCTCTATGGTGCCTTAACTATATCCTTCTTATTAAAACTATAGAGAAAGAGTTACGCAGATGGCGAGCTCTACCCATTTCTTGGTTAGGGAGAATTAATCTTATAAAAATGAATACCTTACCTAGGATCCTTTACATCTTGCAAATGATTCATATAGGCCTCACCAGGGCTGAGGTTAAAAGGTTAGAGATGGCCTTCTCTGATTTTGTTTGGTAGGGTAAGCAGTCCTGCACCAGCCTTCAACATCTGAAAGCGGATATAAACAAGGGGGGGGTTAAACTTCATGGATCTTAGAAATTACTATTTGGCTGTACAGTATCATTATGTACAAGACTGGGTCAACAGACCAGTGGAGGCATGTTGGTTAGATATGGAGGAGCAGGGCTGTTTACCTTGTAAAAGCTTAGGCTGAGCTGGAGTGGGCTAAGCCCCTGGTAACCTCGGCCCTTGGAGAGCTGGAATCAGACACACCACCTTATGGGGATACAGGAAGAAGAAACACTGCTGCTCCCAGTGGCAGGGAATCTCTTCTTTGTCCCCAGCCTGGAGGATATGGGGTTTTGGGAATGGGAGGCAAAGGGTCTCAAATGTGTATGGGACCTCCATACTAAGGAGGGCATGTGTTCTTTTGAGGAGCTACAGAGATGTATTGGTTCATTACATACACACTTCTTTCACTTCCTATAGGTAAAGGCATACAATAGGGGATTGGGCAGAGGTCCAGTTACTGACTCACCTTTGACGCAGGTGGAGCATTTAGTATATCTTGCCAGAAAGAATGTGACGGACCTGATTCAGAAGGTTGCACATCAGGGGAGACAGTTTCTCCCTGACCCTAAACATAAAACCAGGCTCATTTGGGAACAGGATCAAGGGTGACCATACAGGAAGATGACTGGTCGATGATGCTGAATTTACATAGGGGCATTTTGATTTGCAATAAATATAAGGAATAATTTCATAAATTTGTGCACAGGCTCTACTGCCCACCCCTGGTAGTGCATAAATTTAATCCTGCTGTGTCTCCGGTCTGTGGGAGATGTCAAGTCAACCTGAGCTCTTATTTTCACTATTTTTGGTCTTGCACTGTCCTGCAAACCTTCTGGGCAGACATAGCAGTTGAGCTGGGAACCTTGATGGGGTGACAGGTACTGGTGGAGCCCATTTGCTCCTGTTTATTATGTTGATTGAGCGCATGTGCAAGAAACATATTGCGGCAGCTTTCCAGAAGCAGATTGTGGAGGTGTGGCACTGTTGTGGCCAATGCCCCCACAGAGTGTAAAGGCTTGGCCTGTTTTCCCCAATGCCGTGGCATGCTGCTGCTGACACCGGTTCACCCAATGTGCCACCAACTTATAAAATTTTAGCTGTTGCAATCAGGGGCTGCCTCGTCATTGCAGCGTCAGTGATTCGCTGCAATGAGGAAGTGACCCGTCATTGCTGGGCTGATCATTGCTACTATAATATTGTTTGTGAACATGGCAGCGCCTTGCCGCCATGTTCACAAAAATATCAATCTGGCCCTGGTGCCTAGGGGTGCCCAATCCCCTCGGCAGCATGTGCCCCTCCCCACAGTAGCGTGTTTTTGCTGACAAGGGCCCCAATCTCTGTTGGCTTCCATTTCCGGTGCTAGTTGAGTTGCCGATGGGGGAGCCCACTCCCCATCACCATCAGTCCCCCACAAAAAAGAGTTGTTCTGAGGGGGTGCCCAATCCCCATCGGCTCTTGTGTCCCCTCACTTTTGTGCCAGTGGGGGTGCCCAATCCCCCGTCGGCTGCACCCCCCAAATAACATTCAGGTGGCATGTTGGGAGCCCACCCCAGCGTGCTCAATGAGTCTGTAAAGAAAACACTGTCCTGCGATTATTTTTTTTTTAAACCTGTAAAAAACAAGCATTTGTCAATGCCGAATGTTGATTGCGTTGGTCCGTTGAGCTCGTTCACTGCCCCTGTGTCACTCACCTGTTCTGTTTCTCCCGGTACTACCGGCTGCTCATTTGTACTGGGCTCCTGCCTGCGTTGGCATGTTTTTCAGCCCACAAACAAATCTGCAGCTGTCCCGACAGAGCTCTGTTGAGGTGGGTCACTCCCTCTCTCTCATGCGCTCATTCTGTTTCTGCTGGCACTGCAGGCTGCCCTTTTGTACTTGGCTTCTGCCTCTGTTGGCGGCTTTTTCTGCCCAGAAACCAATCTACAGCAGTCACAATAGAGGTCTGTTGGACTCGCTCACTCCCCCCTCTCTCACTCACTCACTCATTGTGTTTATCCTGGTGCTGCAGGCTGCCCCTTTGTACTGGGTTCCTGCCTGCATTGGCACCTTTTTCTGCCCACAATGAAATCTGCAGCTGCCTCGACAGAGCTCCGTTGACGTCACTCTCTCAACCTGTCTCACTCACTCATTCTGTTTCTCCTGGTGCTGCAGGCTGCTCTTTTGTACTGGGCTTCTGCCTGCATTGGCAAATTTTGCTGCCCACAAAAAAATCTGCAGCTGTTCTGACAGAGCTCCGTTCAGGTGGGTCACCCCCCTCTCTCACCCGCTCACTCTGCAGGCTGCCCTTTTGTACTGGGCTTTTCTGCCCACAAAGAACTCTGCAGCAGTCCTGACACAGGTTCGTTAAGGTAGCTCACTCCCCCTCTCTCACTCTCTCGTTCCGTTTCTGCTGGTGCTGCAGACTGGCCTTTTGTACCGGGTTTCTGCCTGCATTGGCACCTTTTTCTGCCCACAAAGAAATCCGCAGCTGTCCTGACAGAGCTCTGTTGAGGTCGCTCACTCCGCCTCCCTCACTTTCTCATTCTGTGTCTCTCGCTGCTGCAGGCTGCCCTTTTGTACTGGGTTCCTGCCGGCGTTGGTGGCTTTTTCTTCCCACAAAGACATCTGCAGCAGTCCTGACACAATTCCTTTGAGTTCGCTTGCTCCCCCTCTCTCTCACGCGCTCATTCCATTTCTGCCAGCACTGCAGGCTGGCTTTTTGTACTGGGCTCCTGCCTGCATTGCCGCCTTTTCCTGCCCACAAAGAAATCCGCAGCAGTCACAATACTCCTCCATTGAGCTTGGTCACTCCCCCCTTTCTCAGTCACTCAATCCTAATCTGTCCCAAACACTGATTTCCGACAGTGACTGCGGTATTCTGCACAGGAAGCGCGGAAACACATTTTGACCAGGATGTGAAAAATGACAGCTATACTGTTCATAAGGAGGTGTGAACAAATGCCAGTGTTGAAAATCTGGCATGAAAATATTACTAATTTTCAAACTTACAAGGGTGCATGAAAACTGCACAACACACTCTCATAACCCAGTCATTTTATGGAGTTTCATCACAAAATTTTCAACATAGGCATTTTAGGACCTCTACTCATGAACAGTGTCAGTGTGATTTTCTTAATATGTCCCAAACACTGATTTCCCACAGTGACCGTGCTATTGTGCACCAGAAGAGTGAAAACTCATTTCAGCCAGGATATGAAAAATGACAGCTGCACTGTTCAAAAGGAGGTGTGGCAAAATGGCACTGCTGAAAATCTGTAGTGAAAATATTGCAAAGTTGCAAAGGTACGAGTGTGTGTGGAAACTGTGCAATGCACATTCATAACACACTCATTTTATGGGCTTTTGTCACCAAATTTTCAACATAGGCATTTTAGGACCTCTGCTAATGAACAGTGTCACTGTCATTTTCATAATGTTCCCGGATCTGAGGTTCCCACAGCGACACACTGATTCTGCGCTGGAACTGTGAAAACACATTTCGGGCAGGATGTGAATAATGACAGCTGTACTGTTCATAAGGAGGTGTGAGCGAATGGCAATGTTGAAAATCTGGAGTGAAAATATTATTAATTCATGAAGTTCACGGTGTCGTGTAAACTGTGCAGCATACACTCGTAACACAGTCATTTTTATAGATGTTGTACTAAAATTTTCCAACATAGGCATTTAGTACCTCTGCTCATGAACAGTATCTCTGTCATTTTCTTAATCTGTCCGAACACTGATTTTGCACAGCAACCGTGCTATTCTGCGCGAGTGCAAAAACACATTCTGGCCAGGATGTGGAAAATGACAGCTGTACTGTTCACAAGAAGGTCTGAAAAAATGCCAGTGTTGAAAATCTGGCGTGAAAATATTGCAGATTCACAAAGTTATGAGCGTGCATAGCAACTAAGCAATGCACGCTTGTAAAACAGTCATTTTTTGGATTTTTTCCACCAAATTTGCAGTATAGGCTTTCTGAGAGCCCACCTCATGACACTGGCACTGTTGTTTCATTAAGTGGTCCCAAAAGGGGATTCCGCCCAGTGACTGCTAAATCACATTTCAGGGCCAAATAACACCATGACAGTGCCAGAATTCATGAGGAGCGGTCCCAAAAAAAACCCATGTTAAAGATTTGGTTCCAAAATTCAAAAAAATGCCTGAGATATGCATCAAAGTTGAAAAAACCCAATTTATTCCATTAAACAGCTTACCAGCATTTCCTCAGTTCACAGTCAGCTTTGAAGAGTGCAGATGTGTTACTGGTCCACGAAGATCGTCATTCCTGACTCCAGAAGTGAAGTATGGGGTGGGGGTGTGGGGAGGCAGGGTGCGCAGTGGGTGGGCACAGGTTGTGGGAGGGAGGGGCAGGGAGACCATCGAGGGACCATTTCCATTTTTACAGGTAAAAAAAAAAAAAAATTGCGGGACCATTTTTGATTTTACAAGGGGATGTGGCATGCTGGGGTGGGCTCCCAGTGTGCCAATGGAGTGTTTTTTAGAGGGGGAAGCTGTAGCCAATGGGGGATTGGGCACTCCTGTCGGCACACAACAAAAGGGGGGTTATTACATTATGCCGACGGGGACTGGGCACCCCTGTCAGCACACAACAAAGGGGGGAGTGTGACATTATGCCAATGGGGATTGGGCACCCCGTTGGCAGACAACAAAAGCGGGGGGGATGGGTTGCATAATGTCGATGGGTAGTGGGCTCCCCCGTCGGCAACATAAATCTTGGGGCACTGAAGCCGGGGATTGGGGCCCCTGTCGGCAAACAAACACGGTGGGAGGGCACATGCTGCCAAGGGGGATTGGTCACCCCTCGGTAGGGGGGGGTTAAATATTGTTTGTGGATATGGTGGCAAGCCGCCATGATGTTCACAAACAATATCAGTGTTTCAGGGTTCCACCCTGCAATGACGAGTCACTCCCTCATTGCAGTGAATGGTTGACGCTGCAATGACGAGGTGGCCTCTGATTGCAGCAGCTAAAATTTTACAAGTTGGTGGCATGCTGACTGAACTAGTGCCAGCAGCAGTGTGCCATGGCACTGGAAGAAGTGGGCTGAACCTTTAAAGGCTGTGGAGGCATTGGCCACAACAGTGCCGCGCCTCCACAACCTACTTCTGGAGAAAGCTGCCGCAATATGTTTCTTGAGCATGCGTGCAATCAACATAAAAAATTGTCCCTTGCGGTCTCCCTGCCCGCCCCCCACAACCTGCACCCACCACTGCGCACCCTGTCTCCCACACCCACCCACCCCATACTTACTTTCGGTCCAGCGCGCGATCTCGATGGACCGAGAACAAGTCTGCACTCTTCAAAGCCAACCATGAACTGAGGAAATGCCGGTAAGCTGTATAATGGAATGAATAGAGCTTTTTCAACTTTGATGTATATCTCAGGCATTTTTTGGAATTTGGACACCAAATTTTCAACATGGGGTTTTTGGGACCCCTCCTCGTGAATTCTGGCACTGTCATGGCGTTATTCGGCCATGAAAGGAGATTTTGTGGTCACTGCACGGAATCCCTTTCAGGACAGATTATCGTAATGACAGTGCCAGTGTTCATGAGGTGGGCTCTCAAAAAGCCTATGTTTCAAATTTGGTGGAAAAATCAAAAATGACATTTCTTTGTCGTTCGCGCCCAGTTGCTATGTACACTCTAACCGCGAATTTTGCAATATTTTCACACCAGATTTACAACATTGGCATTTTTTCACACCTCCTTGTGAACAGTACAGCTGTCATTTTTCACATGCTGGCCAAAATGTGTTTTCACACTTCTGGCACAGAATAAGCGTGGTTGCTGTGGGAAATCAATGTTCGGGACAGATTAAGAAAATGACAGTGACACTGTTTATGAGTAGAGGTCCTAAAATGCCTATGTTAAAAATTTGGTGACGATACTCCATAAAATGACTATGTTACGAGCATGCATTGCACAGTTTGCATGCACGCTCGTAACGTCGCAAATTAATATTTTCACTAAAGATTTTCAACATTGCCATTCTTCTGCACCTCCTTATGAACAGTACAGCTGTAATTTTTCACATCCTGTATTTTTGTGCTTCCAGCGCAGAATACCGCAGTCACTGTCAGAAATCAGTGTTTGGGACAGATTAGGATCCAGCCAGTGTGAGAGGGGAGGAGTGACCGGGTTCAAATCAGCTCTGTTGGGACTGCTGCGGATTTCTCTGTGGGCATGAAAATTCACCAACCCAGACAGGAGGCCAGTACAAAAGGGCAGCCTACAGCGCCGGGAGAAGCAGAACAAGTGAGTGAGAGTGGGGGAGTGAGCGAGCTCAACAGAGATCTATTGTGACTGCTGCAGATTTGTTTGTGAGCAGGAAAAGGCAGCAATGCAGGCAGGAGCCCAGTACAAAAGGCCATCCTGCAGTGTTGGCAGAAACGGAATGAGTGAGTGAGAGAGGGGGAGTGAGCAACCTCAACGGAGCTGGGTCAAGACTGCTGCAGATTTCTTTGTTGGCAGAAAAAGCCGCCAATGCAGGCAGGATCCCAGTACAAAAGGGCAGCCTGCAGCAGCGGGAGACACAGAACGAGCGAGAGAGGGAAGGAGAGTGAGTTAGCTCAATGGAGCTCTGTGGGGACAGCTGCAGATTCCTTTGTGGGCAGAAAAAGGCAGCAATGCACACAGGGGCCCAGTACAAAAGGGCAGCCTGCAGTGGTGGGAGAAACAGAACAAAAGAGTGAGAGGGGGGAGTGAGTGAGCGAGCTCAATGGAGCTTAATCGTGACTGCTGTAGATTTCTTTGTGGGCAGAAGAAGGCGGCAATGCAGGTAGGCAGGAGCCCAGTACAAAAGGGCAGCCTGCAGCGCCAGCAGAAATAGAATGAGCGAGTGGGGGGTGAGCAAGCTCAATGGAGCCCGGTCAGGACTGCTGCAGATTTCTTTGTGGGCAGAAAAAGGCGCCAACAGAGGCAGGAGCCCACTACAAAAGGGCAGCCAGCAGCACCAGGAGAAACAGAATGAGTGAGTGAGACAGAGAGAGTGAGTGACCTCAACGGAGCTCTGCCAGGACAGCTGCAAATTTCTTTGTGGGCAGAAAAAGATGCCAACGCAGGCAGGAGCCCAGTACAAAAAGGCACCCTGCAGTGCCAGAAGAAACAGAATGAGCGAGTGAGACAGGAGGAGTGAGCGACCACAATGGAGCTTTGTTGGGACAGCTGCAGATTTCTTTGTGGGCATAAAAAGCTGTCAACGCAGGCAGGAGCCCAGTACAAAAGGCCAACCTGCAGCAGCGGGAGACACAGAATGAGCGAGTGAAGGAGGGGAGTGAGTGAGCTCAACGGAGCTCTATAGGGACTGCTGCGGTTTTCTTTGTGGGCAGAAAAAGGGAGCAATGCACCAGAGGCCCAGAACAGAAGGGCAGCCTGCAGTGGTGGGTGAAACATAACAAATGAGTGAGAGAGGGGAGTGAGTGAGAGAGCTCATTGTAGCTCTATCATGACTGCTGCAGATTTCTTAGTGGGCAGAAGTCAGCAGCAACGCAAGCAGAAGCCTAGTTCAAAAGGGCAGCCTGCAACACTGGCAGAAACGGAATGAGTGAGTGAGAGAGGGGGAGTGAGCGAGCTCAAGTGGAGCTCTGTTGGGACTACAGCAGATTTATTTGTGGGCAGAAAAACATGCCAACGCAGGCAGAAGCCCAGTACAAAAGAACAGCCCACAGCACTGGGAGAAACAGAATGAGCAAGTGAGAGAGGGGGGATTGAGCCACCTCAATGGAGCTCTGTTGGGACAACTGCAGATTTCTTTGTGGGCACAAAAACATGCCAACACAGGCAGGAGCCCAGTACAAAAGAACAGCCTGCAGCACTGGAAGAAACAGAATGAGTGAGTGACCGAGGGGCAGTGAGTGAGCTCAATGGACCAACACAATCAACATTCAGCATTGACAAATGCTTGTGTTTGCTTGTGTGCATGCACAAGAAACACCTTGGGACAGTATGGTATTTGAGAGGTGTGTCACTGTTCTGGCAAATGCAGGCGAAGCTTTCTTGGGCTCATCCTTCAGGCACCAGTCAGCAAGCTGTGTATGACACCAGTCCAAGAGAAATGGTGTCTACTTGAAAGAAATGTGCTTATGCAATCAGGGACAGTTTCATCACTGCAGTTATTTACAAGCATACAGTGGCCCTCCTTACTCCCCCTTCCCCTTCTGTTACACAAACACGCATGACATTAAGCCATCCCGCTCCCTCCCACTGTGCGCTGTCCATCCTGCACCCTCTGTTCCCCCGCCAGCACCAGCCTCCTGCTCCCTCCCGCTGCATGCTGGCCACCGCTCTTCTGATCCCCTTCCCTTGTACAATGGCCACTGTGTGACTTCACTTGTTGGGGCTCCTGCCAACCATTGCACTCTCTCTCTCTCTCTCTCTCTCCCCCAGGTCCTGGTCCTCGCTTCTTGCACAGTCCCTGTGCTAACACTTCTTTACACCCCCCATTCACATAAGACAGACAAAAGACAAAGGAAAAACAGAACAAAACCCTCCATACTCCAAGGCAGAAGCACAGTACCACTTTTGTTGCTTTTTGCCAAACACCTCAGCAACACTCGTAGGCTTCTTTAGAGATACTCGTCCCCTCCACAAAGTACCTGGGTCTGTGATGAGTGGCCAGCATGTGATAACCAGAAGAGAGACCATCCAGCAGTCCACGGCATTGAGGGAGTTATTAAATGAAATCTCCAGGGCCGGACCAAATTTCAATTTTTTTTCCGCTGCCCAAGTCTGACTGGCTTTAGGCTGCTGCCTGCTTTAGTGCCCATTGCCTGATAGAACTGAATTTGTCATTGTCACAAGAAGTCTGGGCCCAGCCTCATACTGCTGGAGGAGGGAGTGAGGTGCCAAAGCAGCAGCAGCTAGTAGTTTTATCTACAGCCCAGAGTATATCCATGGCTGCAATTCACTTTTCAATGTCCCCAACTGGGTAAGCCTGCCAGCGGGTTTGAGAGCCAGCTGGGGGGGGGGGATCTGGGCTGCCTGGTTTAAATGCACTGCAGGGAAGCTTTCTATGCACTCTTGCATGGTGTGACCCAGCGAGAAATGTTGTTGTATATCACCTTAGATTACCTTGTTAAACCATAGAAACAGAAACATAGACTTTGACGGCAAATAAAGACTGCTTGGCCAACTAGTCTGCCCATTTCCCTACCTACTGAATGAGTCGCAGATCCTAGTTAACCAAACAGCCTACTTCTTCCTAACACCCACCAGAATTACCTGATATCTGTCTCATGCATTCTTGAATTTCCCCACTGTTTTTGACCCCACGACCTCCTCAGGAAGGCTGTCCCATGCGTCCACCACCCTCTCTATGAAAAAATACTTCCTCACAATTTCCCTGAGCTATTCCGCCCTCTAGCTGCAGATTTTGCCTCCTTGTGCTTGCACATCTCTTTTTCTGAAAGATGCTACCCTCTTGGACTTTGTTGATTCCCTTGAGGTACTTGAAAGTTTCTATCATATCCCCCCTCTCCCTCCTTTCCTCAAGGGTCTACATATTAAGCTCCTTTAGTCTTTCTTCATATTGCTTCTGTTGTAGACACTGCACCATTTTAGTTGCCCTTCACTGGACTGCCTCCATCCTGTCTATGTCCTTGCAGAGATGGGGTCTCCAGAACTGCAAGTTCTGCTCCAGATGAGGTCTCACCAACTGTCTGTACAGAGGGATAACAACTTGCTGTTTTCTACTGGTGATGCCTCTCCCTATACATCCCAGTATCCCCCCCCCCAGCCATCCTTACTGTCTTCTCACATTGCTTGCTTACCTTTAAGTCATCTGCTATGACTACCTCCAGGTCCCTTTCCATTTTTGTTTTTATAATACTCCCTCCCCCCATTGTGTACTCTTCCCCTGGATTTTTGTTTCCCAGGTGCATTACTTTGCACTTCTTTGTATTGAATCTAAGCTGCCATACTTTTTACCATTCCTCCAACCTTGCCAAGTCCATTCTCATCCTTTCCACCCCCCGTGTATCAACCCTGTTGCAGATCCTTGTACCATCTGCAAAGAGGCACACCTTTCCTTCAGTTCCTCTACAATATCACTTATAAAGACATTAAAAAGGACTGGACCCAGTACTGAATCCTGTGGTACCCCACTAGTAATCCCCCTTTGTTCGGAGTTTACTATTACCCAATGTGTCCTGTTGTCCAGCCAATTGTTTACCCAGGCTACCACCCTGGGACCCACTCCCAGGCTGGCTAATTTGTTTATTAATCTTTTGCATGTGACTGTGTCAAATGCCTTATTAAAGTCTAGGTAGGCCATGTCCACAGCCCCTCCCTGGTCTACTACTTTGGTCACCCAGTCAAAGAAATTGATTAGATTTATCTTCCTGCTCTGAATCTATGCTACCTTGGGTCCTTTTCCCCCTCTGGCCTCTAGGTACACAACAATTCTTTCTTTCAGAAGTGATTCTATCATTTTCCCTAACACTGAGGTCAAGCTAACAGGTCTGTAGTTTCCTGCCTCTGCTTTGCTCCTACTTTTGTGAAGGGGAATCATATCCGCCCTCCTTCAGTCCTTAGATTCCAGACCATCCTCCCATGATTTGTTAAAAAGGGTAGTCAGTGGTCTCACTAGTTCTCCCCTTAGTTCTTTTAGAATTCTGGGTTGAATCCCATCAGGCCCCATTGCTTTGTTCACCTTCAGTTTTATTTTTATTTATTTAGATTTGTTGACTGGATAAGTACACTAGATAAATCCTGTCTATTTTCAGGCATGACCCGGGGGAGGGGATACAGATGAATGCCAACTGACCTTGAACCAGATTAAGCTGTTGGTAGAATTTTTAGTGAATGAGGGAAATTTGGCCAGGACACCGGGGAAATTCCCCTACTCTTTTAGTGGGGGTGGGATGGGGGTTATGTACCAATACGGATTATTTTTGTTTGTTGTTCATGTATGCTATATGACTTATTTCTGTTTTTGATTTCTTTCATTATGATTTTGTATGAAGTTATATGATTTTGTATATTTTGTTTCAAGTTTTCAATAAAATATTCCCCTACTCTTTTCGATAAGTGCCATGGGATCTTTAACATCCACCTGAACTACCACCAATCCAGCATATTTTAGGAGTTCTTTCAGAACCCTTTCATCTGAGAAAGGACTGGTATCGACCCCCCTATCCAGAGTGCTTCTATTGACTGGATTAAGTACCTACCCCTCCTCCTCATTTGTGAATACTGACCAGAAGTATTCATTCAGTATCCCTGTTTTTTCACTATCTCTCTCTGCCCACGCATCCTCCCTCCCCTTTATTAAGCCTCACTATCCCTCCCATGGTCTTTCTTCATTCCCTAATGTACCTATAAAAGGTTTTATCCACCTTTTTAACCGCGGTTTGGGCCTTTTCCTAACTTTTCCTTGGCTTGGGTCTTTGCTATTCTGACTGCCTTCCCCGCTTCCTTCTGCTTTAACTGGTACAGTTCTCTGTTCTGCCCCTTCTGTGTTTCCTTATACTTCCTGAATGCTATCTTTTTCTCCCTAATTATCCCCCCTATCTCTTTTGAGAACCATAATGATTTTTTCTTTCATTTTTATTTATTTGCTTCACACAAAGGCTTGTTGCCTCTGTGATGGCAGTTTTGATGTTTCCCCATTGTTCCTCCAGCCCTCCTTCTTGCCTGCTTACTAGTGCTTTTCTGAGGCACTCTTCTATTTTGACAAAGTCAGCCCTCCTAAAGTCCAGTACCCTCACTTTTGTATGGCTTGACTCTGCAACTGTGTTTATTGTGAACCACACTGTTTGGTGGTCACTTGTTCCCAGATGTCTACCCAATTCTAGATCTGAGATCCTCTCTCTGTCCCCATTTGAGGGTACCAAGACTAAGATTGCTCCCTCCCGAGTGGGTTCCTACACTAGCTGCTGGAGGCATGCACCCTGTAGGGCATCGAGAAAGACCCTGCTCTAGGTTGTGGCTGCAGCAAAGGTGGTCCAGTTAACATCTGGCATATTCAGGTCCACCATCAACAATAGCTTCTTTTTTCTGCAATCCTAAGGATACCGTCTATCATTTCCTTGTTCATTTCCTCCCCCTGAGACAGGGGTCTGTATACAACCCCCATGCGGATTGTGGTGCCATTGTCAGTCTCCAGGGTGACCCAGAGTGCCTCCTCTCCTCCCTGTTTACCCTTTAGTTCCATTGCTTTGATCCCTTCCCTTATGTAGAGAGCTACTCCTCCTCCTCCTCCTCCTCCTCCTCCTCCTCTTCTACCCTTCCTGTCCCTCCTGTAGATTGTGTACCCTTTTATTTTGACATCCCAGTAATGGGTCTCTGTGTACCATGATTTGGTGACTACCACTATATCCAGGCATCCCTCTTCCATCAAGGCCACCAGTTCAGCGACCTTGTTACCTGGACTACGGGCATTGGTACTCATTACCCTCCATTTTTTGATGGCCTTACCACTTTTTGTCCTATCTCTGTCCTTACTGCCTTTGCCTTTTTCTCCACTTACCCCTGCCCTTTTCCCTATTGACTTCTTTATCTTGGTGTTTACCTCATTAACTACCCTGATTTTGGGGGAGGGGCTAAGATTTCCCTGCCCCTTTTCAGTGCCTCTCCCCCTTGGCTAGTTTAAATGCTTGCCAATGAAGCATTTAAACCTATCACCTAGGATCCTGGTTCCCCTCCTAGACAGATGCAGACCATCACACCAGTATAGGCCTGCCTCCCTCCAGGTGAACCCCCCTGTCCCCAATGAGGCCAAAACCCTGAGCTCTGCACCAGTTTTTCAACCACTGATTGAATCCCATGGTGCGGAGGACCCCTAGCATCACCCATGCCACAGACAGGCAACACCTTAGCGAAGGTTACCATGCGTGCTACTTGTCTAAGACCCATACCCAACTCCACAAGCTCCTCCTGCACTGCTCTGATCCCTTTTCCTGCTAAGTCACTTGTCTCTAGGTGGACAATGACATCCAGATCCCCCCTGTGCAGCTTCTCCCGCGATCCTGAGGATTCGCTCCCTGTCCCTCCAAGCCATGGCACCAGGTAGGCACCTTACCTCCCTCCCTCTCTCTCTCTCTCTCTCTCCCCTCCCCTCCCCAAGTTCTACCCTCCTAACAAAGGGGTCCCCCACCAGAAGTTGTTTCCTTCTCCTGTGGGGTCCCATGCTGCCCTCCTGTAGGTCTCCTTTGTGGAGGTTCCCAGCATCCTCTTTGATCTCCACTGTGGATGCCTCCATAGAGGAAACACACTCTGCCAGAATGGTGTAAGAATTGTGGAGAGGTAAAACTGGAGGGATGTGCCTCTGTTCCACCACCTTCACCCTCTCTGAGCCCACTGTGGTCCAACTGCTGTTTCTTGGCAACCTCTGAGGCAACGGCAGTGGCCTTAGTGGTCCCTGGAGAGAAGGTTCCCAGAATCCTGGCCAACTCAGCCTGGAGATAAGCAACCTTCTCCCTCAGCCCAGAGAGATGCCAGCAGATGGGACAACACTGCATCCTCCAGAATGTCTCCCAGAAGACTGCCACTCCACAGCTGCTGCACTGCACCACTCCCTTCAAGTCTTATTTGTGACTCCTCAACTGTTGTTTTGTTTGCTTACTCTTTCCTCTCTCTGATTTACTTTTTTTTTATTTTATATATATTTTTTCTCCCTACTTTCCCACTGCCTCTGTGCCCTGAAAGCTCCTGCTTTTCCTGTTCTGTGACAGGAAATTCCTGTATTCCTCAGTAGCCTCCTTCTTACTTGCTCAGAGTTAGACCTCCAGCAGCTGGGAGGGAGGGATAGAGAGCTACTGTTTTCCTTCTAGGATGGTGAGTCTTTTATGCCTCTGTGATCACCCCCTTCCTGCTCCCAAACTGGAAGTTCCTGTTGTCAGTCAAAACCTGTGCCTATAAAAGTAGAACTGGCTAGGGGTGGAGGAGAGGGAGGGCTATGTAGTCCCAGTAGAGTAGTAAAGTTCTAACAGCATCTCCTTCCTCTTGCTGTTCTCTGCCAAAAGCTATCTAGGGCAGATTTAAATGCAAACACCTGGCTTCCTGCTGCCTAAGACACTCCCCATAATTCACAGTTTCTTTCTTCACATGGCTAACCTCACAGATAACAATTCACTTCACCCAACTCAGACAAACACACTAACTCTTGTTTTTTTTTGTTTGTTTGTTTTTATCCTAAATTGAAGGTCCCAATAGTAGAGTTCTAGTTCTTTAGTTCCAGTAGTGTACTAAAGTTCTAACAGCACCTCCTTCCTCTGCCAAAAGCTGGGAGGGTTCTGTACTGTCTCAGTGTAATTCAGCACTCAGTAAGCTTCAGGTTTTTCCATTGTAACCCTATTGAGGAGTTCTGTACTGTACTGTGCTGTGCTGGTTTGACAGGTGCAACCTAGTGATTACTTCAGGAAAATACCCTAGGCTGGCAGGGGTAACTCAACGAGTGGCTCTGTACTATTTCCACCAAGGGTACACCACTGGTGGGATGGGTTCTGTAATGCTAGTGATGGAACAGGTTCTCTAATGCTGATGCACCACTGTGAACCACCTGGTATAACCCAGAAAAGGGGTTGTTATTGTCCTTGGTTTACATAGAGGATAATGTATGGTCCTCTATCGGTAACCAGTCTGTTAACCATCGAGAAATTGCCAGGGTGACCATGTAAACCTCGAGATCAAAGCTCGAGAGGTTTACATCACCATGGCAACCTCGAGACGGTTAACATTGACTGGTTGCCGATAGAAGGACCATATATTGTTTTTTATAGTGTATGGTCCCAAGAAAAAGGGAAAACGGCTCCTTACTTTTTTAAACAAAGTCACCGCCGCAGGTGTTCAGTCCTTCCCTTACCGCTGCATGCATCTGTCAGTTCCCAAGTGTAAAAAAAGGCGCGCACATATGCAGACCGATCCCTGTTGTTAACCTATCGATGTGACGTAGCATCGATAGGTTAACATCATTACTACGTCACATCGATGGTGTAACAGCCTTAGGAAATGATGATTTCCTAAGGTTAACAGCATTCTACCATACATTATAAGTGTGTAACCTAGCTGATCTGTAGAACTTCAGGCTGCTTTACAGCTTAAGGTCTCCAAGAATGCAGCAGCCTAGTGCAATACGTTATTTACCATTTAGACCACCTGGTCTAGCATGGAGTTGGGTTGTTGAATAGTACCCAGGGTTTCCTAGATGATCCAGTGAGAGGGTTCTGTACTGTCTCATTGTAATCCAGCACTCTGTAAGATCCAGTTTTTTCCATTGTAACCCTAGTGAGGAGTTCTATACTGTACTGTGCTGGTTTAACAGATGCAACCTAGTGATTGCTTCAGGAACACACCCTAGGCTGGCAGGTATAACCCAACGAGTGGTTCTGTACTATTTCCATCCAGGGTACACCACTGGTGGGGCAGGTTCTGTAATGTTGGTGATGGAACAGGTTCTCTAATTCTGATGCACCACTGTGAACCACTTGGTGTAACCCAGAAAGAGGGTTGTTATTGTCCTTGGTTTACAAGTGTGTTACCTAGCTGATCTATATAACTTCAGGCTGCTCTACAGCTTAAGGTCTCCAAAAATGCAGCAGCCAAGTGCAACATGGTGTTTACCATCTAGACCACCTGGTCTAGCAAGGAGTTGGGTTGTTCGGTAGTACCCAGGGTTTGCAAGATTGATCCAGTAAGAGGGTTCTTTACTGTTTTGTCCACCGATGTAATCCATTGAGAGACCACTGGTGTAGTTCAGAATCCTACCTCGTGTAACCCAATGACAGATTTGGTACCATTGTAACCAGCAGGGTGTTAAGTATTAGCTACCATGCAAGTAGTTGCATATAAGATACTCCAGTGACAGTGCTGGGGAGTTTAAAACATGGGTCAGATTGGACCCACTGGTGTAAAAAATGTGGGTCTAAAGAGGAACCTACTGGGTTAAAACATAATCAGTAGCAGCTTTTGAACAGTTCATGTTCCCTTCCTTTAGATAATGTCAGCACAGTCGTCAGCCAGTTGTCCTTGGTCCCCGTACCCTGACCCCCCCCCATTTGACCATTGGCCAGTCACATTCTCCGACACCCATGACTTCAGGGGGAAAAACTACTTTTTTCCCCATGGACTAAGGGGTAGGTTGAAAAGACATAAAAAATGTTTGTTTTGTGTACAATTAAAGCCCTTAAACTCACCACAGAACATCTACAACCTGTCAACCCTAGAGCTTCTTGGGCCTTGCAGCCCCCAGACACTTGACTTTTGCCCCCATCACCCCATTTTCCCAATCAGATTCTCCTACACCCTTGACTTATGGGGAAAATTATTTTCCCCCTCCTGGAATCAGGGATAGGAAAGTCATACCAAAACTATGTTTTTCCTTCATGAAAAGCCCCAAAACTCACCACAGAGCATATAAAACCCCTTGTGGTCCCCATACCCCCGACTTGTATTGGTCAGATGTCCAGGTTTTTTGTACTTCAGAGGTGGCAAGCCTATCACCTGCAGCACCCTCCTCTCTTGTGTTGCATGCTCCAAGCAGCTCTGGTATTCGCCCATCTCTCTCTCTCTCTCTCTCTCTCGACTACTCCTCATTCAGTCCCTCACACGCACACACACAATGATACTCTGCCAGTTTGAAGCAATGCAGGGACTACTCCTCATTCAGTCACTCACATGCACACACATGATGATACTCTGCCAGTTTGAAGCAAAGCATGGAAATAGCATACTTCAAGAAAATACACACAGCACTCCAGGCTAAGTATTTCAATAATTTTATGTATGATATTAAAAATGAAACAAAATACAGTAACAATACATTACAATGTTACACTTATAAAAGTGGTTCACATGCCAATGAAGTGCAAAACAGCCCAGCACTTCAAAGCCACCGGGACCTCTCCGCCCGAGGTAAAGCAAAGAAGTGTAATTGACTTCATTTATACATGTTAAGCACACATGTGTTTCTCATAAAATGCAATTCAGTAAGTCCCAATCATTAGTTAGCACTAGTTTGTTCATACAACAGTTAATTGCTTACCACTCAGGTACCTAATTACCATGTTGAGCATTGATTTTTATAGCTCCAAACTAAACTGCTTAACAATGCGCTTAACAGCTGCTACTTAAAAAAGGAAAAAAACTATCACCAAGCTTGTGCAAATCAACAAATTCATTCCAGCTTCCAGCGATGCTTTGATCACTCAAGATGAGAGGCTTTCATTAGACACAACCTGGAGATTGTTACATTTTTAGGGATTATATTTTCCCAAATTGTCTCCCTGCTGTGCTGCTTCCCATCTGGAGTTATCAACATCACTGAGAGTGTCATGAAAAAAACAGCTAAAGTATACTTACTTTTTCTTATACTTTTCTTATGCTATTCCATATTACTTTTATTATTTTTTAGGGGGTTTGATTTTTATAATAGAAATAAATGATGAAAAGTCATTTTTATTACACCACTAGGACAGATTTTTAGTCTTTATATTACTAATACACACTTATTTTACAACCAGACCACTGCATGAAATGCCCCGTCACTCACCAAAATAAAAATGAATAAATGAGACCCTGCTACATTCATATTGTTACAAACTTGAAATATCATTTTATATTTAGTTACCTGCAAAATACATTATTCCCATGTATTTTCAATGAGATCTACAGGAAAGACTTCCAATCTTTTACTTCATTCAGAGCATTAGGTTTCAAAGTCTTGAGATTAAAAATCCATCTGGACTCTTTCTGGTCCAGTGTCAGCTCCCTGTTGTCACCTTGTTTCATAATGGGTGCTTGGTCTATACCCATATAAGATATTTATGGGCTTCCATGTCCTGGACGTCTGACAGATGTTTAGCCATGGGATACTGGAAATTCCCACTCCTTATTGCTCTGAAATGTTCTTGTAAGCGTTCTTTGATTTTTCTAGTGGTCTGACCTACATAAACTACACCACAAGTGCACCAGATTACATATACGACAAACGTGGAATTGCATGTTATAAATGTTTTAATATGTATCTGTGCAATGCCCTTGTTGCTAGGATTAACAAAACATGTACCTTTTACAGCATATTTACAGGTGACACAATTATGGCATGGGGAAAAAACATTAGGCTTAGGAGGTAATGTTATACCTACTTGAGGTTTTACTGGAGGTGTATATTCACTCTGTACTAGGAGATCTTTTTAAATGTTTGTTTCTCCTAAATGAAATTAGAGGGCCTTGTTCACAGACTGGTTTCAGATCAGTGTCTTTTTCTAAGATGTGCCAGTGTTTTTTCACTATGTATCTAACATCCATTGAAACTGCTGAATAAGTTGTTACAAACGTCACCTTCTGTGCCTCACTTGTCTTTAGTTTATATTCTAGCTGAGACCCTCTCTCCACATTTAATACCTCAGTCCAGGTTTGTTGGATGCAATTTTCTGTGTACCCTGTCCTACGTAAATGCTCAAAAAGTTCTTCGTTTGCTTCCATGAAGTCTTCATTTTTATGTTTGCTTGCATGCATGTGCAAGAAACATAGTGCCATCATCCGAGATTTCGGAGGTGTGTCACCCCCTCTTCCAATTCAGTCAATGTGTTGGCAGGTGCGGCCCCTGTCCACCAATGCATGCTGGAGCTGTCTATGACAAGCTCCAAAATGCAGTGGCATACAGTTGAAAGGGGGAGTTACGCTTCAGTGAGCAGCGATAAGATATCAGCTGCTCATCGCGCAGTCCCCCTACACACACACACACACGCACGCATACCGCGCGGCCCCTCCACGATACCGCGTGTCTCCACGACACACTTATAGCCGACAGGGGTGCCCAATCCCCATCGGTTGTGCTGCACCCCCCACCAAAGCCTTCCAAATGCCATGCTGGGTGCCCACCCCAGCGTGGCAACTCAATCAGTATGAGCCGACGGGGTGCCTAACTCTGGCCGCTTCACTGTCTCCCTCCCGAAGAGGGTGCCACGCTGGGAGTCCTCCACCCAGCGCAGCAACAAATGCCATGTACAACGGGGTGCCTCAATCCCCATCGGTTCCATGCCCCCAGCCATCCTTCTGCCATGCTGTGAGCCCACCCAGCGTGGCAAGCGTCCTCGTAGTCTTTTTTTTAAATACCTGAAAAGAAAAACAGTCCCCAGTCTTCGACCCCTCCCAACGCCGCACCCACCCACTGTGCACCCTGCTTCCCCACACCCCCCTCACCACATACTTACCTCCTGAGTTCAGCGCGATGATCTTCAGTGGACCGGGAACACTTCTGCACTCTTCAAAGCCGACCGCGAACTGTGGAAATGCTGGTAAGCTGTATAATGGGCTAGATAGGGTTTTTTCAACTTTGCTGCATATCTCAGGCATTTTTTTGAATTTTTGCACCAAATTTTCAACATGGGGTTTTTGGGACCCCTTCTCATGAGTGCTGTCACTGTCATGACGTTATTCGGGCCCGAAGGGTGATTTCGCAGTTACTGCGCGAAATCACCTTCGGGACCAATTAATGAAATGACACTGCCAGTGTTCACAAGGTGGGCTCTCAAGAAGCCTATTTTGAAAATTTGGTGGAAAAATTCCAAAACGACTGCTTTCTGACGTGCATTGCGCAGTTCCTATGCACTCTCGTAAGTTCGCGAATTTCAATATTTTCACTCCAGATTTTCAACATTGCCATTTTTGACACCTTCTTATGAGTAGTACAGCTGTCATTTTCACATCTCACCCAAAACATGCTTCCGCCATGTAGCACACAATGGCGACAGTCGGTGTCTTGAAATCAATGTCATGGGACAAATTAAGAAAATCACAGTGACACTGTTCATGAGCAGAGGTCTTAAATGGAGATTTGATATTTTCTCAAAAATTTCAACATTGCCATTTTATTACACTTCCTTATGAACAGTACAGCTGCCATTTTTCATATGCCACCCAAAATGTGTTTTCGCACATGTAGCGAACAATGGTGCTGTTGGTGTGCGAAAGCAATGTTTGGGACAGATTAAGAAAATCACAGTTACACTGTTCATAAGCAGAGGTCTTAAAATGGCTATGTTGAAAATTTTGGTGACAAAAGTCCATAAAATGACTGTGTTACGAGTGAGCATTGCGCAGTTTCCACGCACCCTCGTAAGTTCATGACTTTGTAATATTTTAAGTCCAGATTTTCACCAGTGGCATTTTTCCACACTTCCTTATTTACAGTACAGCTGTCATGTTTCACAACATGGCCGAAGTGTGTTTTCACACTTTCAGCGCAGAGATGCATGGTCGCTGTGGGAAATCATTGTTCGGGACAGATAAAGAAAATCACAGTGACACTGTTCATGATCGGAGGCACCAAAATGCCTGAGTTGACAATCTGCTGTAAAAATCCCCAACCTAATTATATTACGGGTTTGCGTTGCACAGTTTCTATGTACGCTCGTGACTTCACCATTTTTTAAATATTTTTACTGCAGATTTGCAATATTGCCATTTTTTACACCTCCCCATGAACAGTACAGCTGTCATTTTTTACATCCTGTTCGCAATGTTTTTGCACCTGTGGTGCTAAATGCCGTAGTCGCTCTGCATAAGCAGCTTTCGGGTAACAAACTGATATTCCCCCTGTTCATGAGGTGGGGTCACAAAAAAAACATAACGCCCAACCCTGTAGAGAATGACAGGCATCAGGGGTGTGACTTGGGATTCTTGCCTGTATTGCTTATACCATTCCACACCCTGCAGCCAGTGAGAGGCATCAAGGTATGCCTTGGACTCTTTGGCCCCAAAGTTCACCCCATTCTCCTATATCACACCCATCTCATCATATTTTCTAATGGAATGGGGTGCGCATAAGGGCCAAAGACCCCAAGGAACACCGTGACACTTGTCAGTGTCTGCAGGGTGGGCTGTGGTGAAATGGCGTGGCCGTTATGCCTGACAACCCAAAGGCACACCCCAATGCCTGTCACTCTCTGCAGGGTGGTGGTGGGGTTGGCTTCAGTTCAATACTTCACTGCCATTCCTATTACGCAGCTCTGTAACTTCTACACTACCACTGCCAATGCCAGCAAGCAAACATTCAGCATTGACAAATGCTTGTTGCTGCCATAGTAAAAGCGCTTTGTTTTGCAAAATGTCTTTGTCTTCAACATTTTATTTTTTGGTTCTGAGGTGAGTGCCGTGACTTGTTTTCTCAACATATAAACATAATTGCTACACTCCATGTAAGAACTGTATGGCTTCCACTTCTCAAGGAGGTCTGCTGCGTAACACCCGTATACTATATACCAGTATGCACAGGATAGACCGATAACCCCACTAGAAAAAAAAAAAAAGGATGGGGCATTTATTAAGCTATGCAACATTTGTGATACTTAATGCCCCCTTCTCTATTCATTTGGTTTTTTACCCACATTTTCTCTTGAGTTCTTATATGTTTTTTCTGTCTATGTTTTATGTTCTCTGTGTTGTTTGTTTCTGTTGGAAAAGGATTAGACTAGCAAAACTAAGAATACAAGAACTTCTTAGGTGTATACATAGTAAAGGGTGTGAAAGTTAATTATAACATCATTCTAAGTCCATTCACAATAGCAGTCCAAGCTCTTTTAATCTTATGGTTGTGGCCCATATATCACGAAATGGAAGAGGCGGACAGGGAGATCAGAGCTTGGAACAGCATGACTCTGTATGGATTTTTAGAATGAGATCACAAACCCCATATGATCTAAATGAAACTATTAACATGTCATTAGGCTTCAGAATTTAACAAAGATCTTGCTTAGTCTTTCTGTACTGCTTAGTGGTGTTGCTTGAATCCTCCTTTTTGTGTTTGCTTGTGTGCATGCATAAGAAACACCTTGGGACAGTACGGTATTTGAGAGGTGTGTCACTGTTCTGGCTAATGCAGGTGAAGCTTTCTTGGGCTCGTCCTTCAGACACCAATCAGTCGGCAAGCAGTGTATCACACCAGTCAAAGAGAAACAGTGTCTACTATAAAGAAATATGCTGATGCAAACAGGGACAGTTTCATTACTGCAGCTATTTACATGCATACTGCAACCCTCCTTACTACCCCCCTTCCTGTTACACAAACACACATAAAATTAAACCTTCTTGCTCCCTCCCACTACATGCTGTCCATCCTGCACCCTCCGTTCCCCCACTGGCACCAGCCTCCCACTCCCTCCCACTGCATGCTGGCTGCCACTCCTCTGACCCCCACTTGTACAATGGCCGCTGTGCGGCTTCACTTGTTGGAGCTTCTAGCTCCCATCACACTCACTCCTCCAGGCCCTCGCTCCTTGCACAGTCCCTGTGCTAACATTTCTTTACACCTCCTCATTCACATATGACAGATGAAAGACTGAGAAAAAAAGAACAAAATCCTTCATACTCACAGGCAGAAGCACAATACCATTGTGGTTGCTTTTTGCCAAACACCTCAGCTATACTCATAGGCTTCTTCAGAAAGACTTCTCCCCTCCACAAAGTACCTGGGTCTGTGATGATCGGCCAGCAAGTGATGACCAGAAGAAGGACTGTCCAGCAGTCCATGGCACTGAGGGAGTTATTAAATTAAATACCCTGGGCCGGACCAAATTTCACTTTTTTCTTCCACTGCCCAAGTGTGACTGGCTTTAGGCTGCTGCCTGCTTTAGTGCCCATCACCTGATTCCTTCCAAGAACTTCTGCTGGCCGAGAGAAGGAAAAAACTTAAATAGCAGCCTGCAAGGCTGCAGAATGCTCACAGCATCGGCACTGATGGTGTTTCCTGAATCTCTCAGCAGCCAGCCACTGCACCACCTGAGGTAAGAAACAGTTTCCTGAATCCTCCTCTGAAGTAGTTGTAGGTCCCTGGAATTTCCAGCATATAACTGAATTTGTCATTGTCACAAGAAGCCTGGGCCCAGCCTTCTACTACTGGAGGAGGGAGTGAGGTGCCACGGCAGCAGCAGCTGGTAATTTTATCTACAGCCAGGAGTACATCTGTGGCTGCATTTCACTTTGCAATGTGCCCAACTGGGTAAGCCTGCCAGCAGGTGTGAGATCCAGCCAGGGAGGGGGTCTGGGCTGCCCAGTTTAAATGCACTACAGAGAAGCTTTCTGTGCACTCTTGCATGGTGTGACCCAGCGAGAGGTTTTGTTCTATATCACCTCAGGGTACCTTGTTAAACCAGGGATGGTTCTGTACTGTCTCATTGTAATCCAGCACTCTGTAAGATCCAGTTTTTCCATTGTAACCCTAGTGAGGAGTTCTATACTGTACTGTGCTGGTTTGACAGGTGCAACCTAGTGATTGCTTCAGGAACACACCCTAGGCTGGCAGGTGTAACTCAACGAGTGGTTCTGTACTATTTCCATCCAGGGTACACCACTGGTGGGGCAGGTTCTGTAATGTTGGTGATGGAACAGGCTCTCTAATTCTGATGCACCACTGTGAACCACTTGGCGTAACCCAGAAAGGGGGTTGTTATTATCCATAGCTTACAAGTGTGTTACCTAGCTGATCTGTAGCACTTCAGGCTGCTCTGCGGCTTAAGGTCTCCAAGAATGCAGCAGCCTAGTGCAACATGTTGTTTACCATCTAGGCCACCTGATCTAGCATGGAGTTGGGTTGTTGGGTAGTACCCAGGGTTTGCTAGATTGATCCAGTAAGAGGGTTTTTTACTGTTTTGGCCACCAATGTAATCCATTGATTGACCACTGGTGGGGTTTGGAATCCTGCCTTGTGTAAGCCAATGACAGATTTGCTACCATTTTAACCAGCAGGGGGTTAAGTATTACCTACCATGCAAGTAGTTGCATATAAGTTAGTCCAGTGACAGTGCTGGGGAGTTTAAAACATGGGTCAGATTGGACCCACTGGTGTAAAAAATGTGGGTCTAAAGAGGAATCCACTGGGTCAAAACAATCAGTGGCAGCTTTTGAACAGTTCATGTTCCCTTCCTTTATATATTGTCAGCGCAGTCGTCAGCCAATTGTCCTTAGCTCCCATACCCTGACCCCTCATTTGACCATTGGTCAGTCACATTCTCCAACACCCATGACTTCAGGGGGAAAAAATACTTTTTTCCCCATGAAGTAAGGGGTAGGTAGAAAAGACATGAAAAAAGTTTGTTTTGTGTACAATTAAAGCATCAAAACTCACCACAGAACATCTACAACATGTCAACCCTATAACTTCTGGGACCTTGTGGCCTTCAGACACTTGATCTTTGCCCCCAACCCCCCGTTTGGCCAGTCAGATTCTCTGACACCCATGACTTAAGGGGAAACTTTTTCCCTCCTCCTGGAATCAAGGATAGGAATGACATACAAAAACTGTTTTTTCCCTTCAAGAAAAGCTCCAAAACTCACCACAGAGCATATAAAACCCCAAAGCTTAGCCAGGACGCCTTGGCCCCAGACCACTAGCTTGTATTGGTTGGATGTCCAGATACTTTTGTACTTGGGAGGTGGCAACCCTATGACCAGCAGCACCTTCCTCTCTTGTGTTGCATGTTCCAAGCAGCTCTGGTGTTCGCTCGTTCCCACTTTTCAGTGTCTTTTCCTCACTCACTCTCACTCTGTCGTTGCAAGGCACATGAAGGTACTACCCCTCATTCAATCACTCACACACATACACATGCACACAAAAATATGACACACTGCCAGTTTGAGGCAAAGAATGGAAACAGCATAAGGGAAAGAATAATGGGCCCCTGACAGGTGGGGGGTTCTGAAAATGTGTGTAGGTGACCCTCTATTAATTGGGACCCCTCCCAAGACACACACACACATACACTGCAGGCTGCAGAAATTAAAATTGTCATCATGAACACACATCATAAATTATTCAGTCAGATTGGGTTGCCACTATCTCTCTTCTTATTGTAGCACCACACTTAAAACATAATTGCTCCACTCCATGCTCGGGGTTTGTGGTATATTGCTTCGAAGGGATTTGTAATTGCTGTCTTTGTTTCTGTCCTGAAAGTACCTTCCTTCACTTTTTTTGTTAACCTCAGTGCTAATAATCTCATTCTCTCCTGCTGATTACATTATTTCTTGTCCTCCATGGGGAAGTATAAAAGGCTATGCATCAAAACCTTTCGCATGGGAACACATTATCACTTTTACAAATCACTTAGAATGTATTTCATTGTAAACACAGTAAATGTTGCTCTTGTAAGAACTGTATGGCTTCCACTTCTCGAGGAGGTCTGCTGCATAACAACCGTATACTGTATAGCAGTATGCACAGGATAGACCGATAACCCCACTAGAAAAAAAAAACAAAGGATGGGGCATTTATTAAGCTAAGCAACATTGGTCCTGATACTTAATGCCCCCTTCTCCATTCATTTGCCTTTTTTACCCACATTTTCACCTGAGTTCTTATATGTTTTTTCTGTCTATGTTCTCTGTGTTCTATGTTTGTGTTGTAAAAGGATTAGGCTAGCAAAACTAAGAATAAAATAACTTCTTAGGTGTATACATAGTAAAGGGTGTGAAAGTTAATTATAACATCATTCTAAGTCCATTCACAATAGCAGTCCAAGCTCTTTTAATCTTATGGTTGTGGCCCATACATCACGAAATGGAAGAGGCGGACAGGGAGATCAGAGCTTGGAACAGCATGACTCTGTATGGATTTTTAGAATGAGATCACAAACCCCATATGATCTAAATGAAACTATTAACATGTCATTGGGCTTCAGAATTTAACAAAGATCTTGCTTAGTCTTTCTGTGCTGCTTAGTGGTGCTGCTTGAATCCTCCTTTTTGTGTTTGCTTGTGCGCATGCACAAGAAACACCTTGGGACAGTACGGTATTTGAGAGGTGCGTCACTGTTCTGGCTAATGCAGGCGAAGCTTTCTTGGGCTCATCCTTCAGGCACCAATCAGTCGTCAAGCTGTGTATGACACCAGTTCAAGAGAAATGATGTCTACTGTAAAGAAATTCGCTGATGCAATCAGGGACGGTGTCATCATTGCAGCTATTTACATGCATACAGCAACCCTCCTTATTCCCCCCACCCCCCGTTACACAAACACACATGAAATTAAATCCTCCGCTCCCTCCCACTGCGTGTTGGCCAACCTGCACCCTTCGTTCCCACACCAGCACCAGTCTCCCGCTCCCTCCCACTGCATGCTGTCCGACACTCCTCTGACCACCCCCCTTGTACAATGGCCACTGTGTGGCTTCACTTGTTGGTGCTCCTGCCGCCCATCGCACTGTCTCTCCCAGGTCCCGGTCCTCACTCCTCTGAACACCCCCTCCACCCCTTGTAAAATGGCCACTTACAGTCAGAATTTAATCAATGGCTCACAGTAGCTCTTCAAAGAGCCCCAGCAACCATAAGAAAGTAATCTTTGCTACTGAGCTGGGGCTTTGGCCCTGGTACCTAGTCTTTCAACAGGGCTTTAGCCCCAGTGGTTCATGTTGGCCTCCTCCTCGGCTAGAGTGAAAAGAAGAACAACCATTGACATACCAGCTGTATGCCCTAAATTGATATCCCAGCAGGGAATTGGCACTGTGGGTGACAGTCACAGTTAAGATCAAGTGAGTGGAGAGTATACAGCTGGAGATTTACAATCCTATAGTATTACTAATTGGTCCAGTAGTCTACCTTTCATGTGTGTATGTCATGCACACAGTGTGGCCAGTGTAGTTGTACCAATCAATAGTGGATTTGGCCACAGGAATGTTGTTTTAACATTCCTGCCACTGGCATGCTGTACCAGTCAAGTCCTGGCTAAAGCAGGGGTATAACTTATGACGGCCTCAGGGTGAGTAAGAGTATTCCTTTTTGAAAGTTTTGTTTGGTTCCTTAATGTACCCAGCTTGCTTGCTACAGGATGGAGTGGTGTGGCACCACTTAAGTAATATGTGCTCTTTCTTTGCTAGCCTACCTGCACTGCCACCCATGCTGCGGTCGCTGCCAAAAAAAGGGAAGGAAGCTTGCCCCTTTGCTTTGTACTCACAAGTGCCTATGGATGGTCCGGATTATTTGTTTCTCTCCTCCTCCTCCACTCCAGTCCCACATACCTGCTTAGTTAGAGTGCTGCTCTGTCACCCCCGAGTATCCCTCCCTTGCCTTTGCCTTCAAAGTGTTGCAGTGCTGTTGCAGACTGTGATCCTTCGATGTCCCAAGCAATCAATCATTAACCAAGTCCTTCTGTCTGATTCCGCTGCTGGTGCTGTCCTCCCCGGCTCCTTGCCTTCCAAGTCCCCCCCCCAGCCCCCTCACATCATGTACAATTATATGGCTGATGGAGTTTGTGGAGGGACGCACTACTACTACACTGGCCTCCTCTATCTCCTGACAATATTTTCCTCCCTCCTTTCCCACCCATATGGAGCAAAGTTTTCTTGCTTCTCCACAGCTCTTTTTTTTACTACGTGCCTACTTATTTCTGTATTCATTCACATGCACAACATCAATACTTTTCTGCCATTCCTATGATGCTTCTTTCTACCTCCTGCCCTACCAATGCCAATACAAGCAAGCTAACATTCGGCATTGACAAATGCTAGTTGGTACTGAGGATCTGGTGCCCAAGGGTTGGGGGCACTTGCCAAGGTGGTCTTGAGTATTACTGATATTGGTGTGACATTGAATTTTAAATACCTGGATTTCAGGGGCTATGCCTACGGTGCAAAAATGGTGAAACTTGGCCATTGAAATGCTTGCCCTTGAACGCCTTTCTTATGTGGTCAAAGGTACACTTGAGAAATTCTTTCTGGTTTGGGACCCCTTTATAGCCTCCTTGTCCCCAGGGGAGGTTCAGCTCTTAAGGGATGGGTTGCAATACATTTGTGGCATGGGTAATGATGGTAGGAAGGTGAATTCCCTTTGGTTGGTGTTATGGTGACCTAGCGGACTGGACTCTGTGCTCCATTAGAATAACAGTCCACTGTGCAAAAAAGAGGCTTTTAAGCATGAAATGCTTGTATTTGCAGTAATATAGTTATAAGTTATTTATTGTCATACTGGATAAGAAGAAATGAATTGGACCCCTGTATATAGTTGTGATGCGTTACTTTTTTGTTATGTTGAATGAGTGTTTTTGTTGGTTTGCATTGTTTTTATGTATTTGTGAAAATGTGAATAAACAGATTATGCAGAAAAAAAATGAATACTGGCAATATGCAAGGAATCCTTTGGCATTTAAGCATTTTGTTAGTACTACTAATGCCAACAGAACTACTGCTTCCAGGCAGTTTAAAAATTGGAAAACAAAATAAGAAACACTAACTTCCCTGGTGTCTAGTGCTACTCCCTATCCTCCGATTACCATCCCCATAAGGTCTTTCTCTTTCCCTGTTTTCTAGTGGCACCCCTTATCCTCTGATTGCCATCCTCATAATTTATTCTCTTTCTCTGTTGTCTAGTGGCACCCCCCCACCCTCTGATAGCCCCTGTTATGTATTTGTCTTTCTCTGGTGTCTAGTGGTACCCCCTCCCCCCACCAATGGACATCCCTATTTCCAATAAAGAAAATGGTCCCTGAATGTTTTTTTTTTCTACTTCTTCTTCTTAAACCTGCAAAAAAAAAAAGCGTTTGTCAATGCCGAATGTTGATTGCTTTGGTCTGTTGAATTTGCTCAATGCCCCTATGTCACTCGCTCATTCTGTTTCTCCTGGTGCTGCAGGCTGCTCTTTTGTACTGGGCTCCTGTCTGTGTTGGCACATTTTTCTGCCCATAAAGAAATCTGCAGCTGCCCTGACAGAGCTCTGTTGAGGTGGGTCACTCCCTCTCTCTCACTCGCTCATTCTGTTTCTGCTGGCGCTGCAGACTGCCCTTTTGTACTGGGCTCCTGCCTCTGTTGGCGGCTTTTTCTGCCCAAAAAAGAAATCTGCAGCAGTCCTGACACAGGTCCATTGAGCTAGCTCACTCCCCCTTTCTCACTTGCTCATTCCGTTTCTGCCAACGCTGCAGGCTGGCCTTTTGTACTGGACTCCTGCCTGCGTTGCTACCTTTTTCTGCCCACAAAGAAATCCGCAGCAGTCACGCTAGAGCTCTGTTGAGCTCATTTACTCCCTCTCTCTCACTGGCTCATTGGGTTTCTCCCAGCGCTGCAGGCTGGCCTTTTGTACTGGGCTTCTGCCTGCATTGGCACCTTTTTCTGCCCATAAAGACATCTGCAGCAGTCCCGACACAACTCCATTGAGGTAGTTCACTCCGCCTGTCTCACTCGCTCATTCTGTTTCTCCTGGCACTGCAAGCTGCCATTTTGTAGTGGGATCCTGCCTCTGTTGGTGCCTTTTTCTGCCCATAAAGAAATCTGCAGCAGTCCCGACAGAGCTCCGTTGAGCTCATTCACTCTCCCCCCCCCACTCACTCATTCTGTTTCTGTCGGCGCTGCAGGCTGCCCTTTTGTACTGGGCTCCTGCCTGCACCTTTTCTGCCCACAAAGACATCTGCAGCAGTCCCGACACAGCTCCATTGAGGTCGCTCACTCCTCCTCTCTCACTCGCTTGCTCTGTTTCTGCCAATGCTGCAGGCTGCCCTTTTGTACTGGGTTCCTGCCTCTGTTAGCATCTTTTTCTGCCCACAAAGAAATCTGCAGCAGTCCTGACAGAGCTCCGTTGGCCTCACTCACTCTCCCTGTCTCACTCACTCGTTCTGTTTCTGCCAGCACTGTAGGCTGCCCTTCTGTACTGTGCTCCTGCCTGCATTGCTACCCTATTCTGCCCACAAAGAAATCTGTAGCAGTCATGATATAGCTCCGTTGAGCTTGCTCACTCCCGCTCTCTCAGTCGCTCATTCTGTTTCTCCCACTGCTGCAGGCTACCCTTTAGTACTGGGCCTCTGCGTGCATTGCTACCTTTTCCTGCCCACAAGGAAATCCACTGCAGTCCCAACAGAGCTCCGTTGAGCTCACTCACTCCCCCTCCCTCACTTGCTCGTTCTGTGTCTCCTGGTGCTGCAGGCTGCCCTTTTGTACTGGGCTCCTGCCTGCATTGCCGACTTTTCCTGCCCACAAAGAAATCTGCAGCAGTCCCGACAGAGCTCAGTTGTGCTCGGTCACTCCCCCCCCCCCCAGTCGCTCAATCCTAATCTGTCCCAAACACTGATTTACGACAGCGACTGTGGTATTCTGCGCCAGAAGTGCAGAAACACATTTCAGGTAGGATGTGAAAAATGACAGCTGTACTGTTCATAAGGAAGTGCAGAAGAATGGCAATGTTGAAAATCTGAAGTGAAAATAATTAAAGTGAAGTTAGGCGTGCGTGCAAACTGCGCAATGCACACTCAATAACACTGATCATTTATGGAGCATCGTCACAAATGTTCAACATAGGCATTTTAGGACCTCTGCTCATGAACAATGTCACTGTGATTTTCTTAATCTGTCCTGAACACTGATTTCCCACAGCGACTGCGCTATTCTGCACCGGAAGTGCGAAAACACATTTTGGCCAGGATGTGGAAAATGACAGCTGCACTGTTCACAAGGAGGTCTGAAAAATGCCAGTGTTGAAAATCTGGCATGAAAATATTGCAAATTCGCAAAGTTATGATCTAGTAAAACATTCATTTTTTAGATTTTTCCCACCACATTTGCAAAATAAGCTTTTTGAGAGCCCACCTCATGAACACTGGCACTGTCGTTTCGTTAATCAGTCCCGAAAGGAGATTCTGTGCAGTGACCATGAAATCACATTTTGGGGCCGAATAACACCATGACAGTGCCAGAATTCATGAGGAGGGGTCCCAAAAAAGTCATGTTGAAAATTTGGTGCCAAAATTCCAAAAAATGCCTAAGACATGCATCAAAGTTGAAAAAACCCTATTTATTCCATTATACAGCTTATTGGCATTTTCTCAGTTTGTGGTTGGCTTTCAAGAGTGCAGATGTGTTCCCGGTCCACCGAAGATGACTATCCATGGTATCTAGTGGCACCCCCTCAAACACCTGTCCCATAATATGAGAAGGCATGCCTGGTGTCCAGTGGCACCCCCACCTCTGAACACTGTCCCATGTCAGTAGCTATCCTTGGTGTCTTGTGGTGCCCTCACCCCCGAGTACTTGTCCCATTATAGTTCAGATCTCCCTGGTGTCTACTGGCACCCAAAACATCCATCCCATGATAGTGTCTATCTCCCTGCTGTCTAGTGGCAAATCCACCCTGAACACCCATCCTGTGATAGTTCACATCTCCCTGGTATCTAGTAACAGCCCCCAAAATGCCAGACCCATGATAGTGTCTATGTCCCTGGTGTCTAGTGGCATCCCCAAACCCCCATCCTGTGATAGTTTACATCTCTTTGGTGTCTAGTGGCACCCCTCCACCCTGACACTTGTCCAGTGATAGTTCACATCTCCCTGGTGTCTAGTAACAACCCTCAAAATGCCAGTCCCATGATAGTGTCTATGTCCCATTTGTCTAGTGGCATGCCTCAAATGCCCATCCCATGATAATGTCGATCTTTCTCTCATGTAGTGGCATCCCCCAACCCTGAGCACCCATCCTGTTGTAGTTTATAGCTCCTGGTGTCTAGTGGCCCCCCCCCAACCCGAGCACTTGTCCCATTATAGTTTGTATCTCTTTGGTGTCCAGTGGCACCCTCTACCACCCGAACACCTGGAATACACATGGACCTGGCTGTTGTATGAGCTAGCAGTGAGTGCGTGTACAGTATACTGTAGTGTGCTGTATACACACTCACTGTCAGTTCATATGGCAGCCAGCCGAATGAGACAAGGGCTGTGCCAGTCACTGTAGCGGGATGCTGGGAACATCCCAAGAGACCCTGGTAAGGGGTGGGATGTGTGGTGTACTGGGAGTGGGCAGGGTAGTTGGAGGGCCGCTAGACCACCAATGTTTCCTGGTCCATTTGTCAACGAGCATTTGGGGAGGTGGGGGTGGGGTACCGCTAAACACCAGGGATAGTATACGGAATATAGGCTGTGTGTTCCGGTGGTGGTGAAGGGTGCCACTAGACACCAGGGAGATATAAACTCTCACGGGATGTGCCGTTAGGGGTGAGTGCCACTAGACACTAGGGAGATCTGAACTATCATGGGATGCGTGATCGGGGGTCGGGGATCCACTAGATATCAGAGAGATAGACAGCATCACAGGATGGGAGTTTGGTGGTGCCACTAGACACAAGAGATCTGAACTGTCACTGGATGGATGTTCAGGGGTGGGGTGTCACTAGACACCAGGGAGATAAAAACTATCATGGGACAGGCATTTGGTGGGGGGTGCCACTAGACACAAGAGAGATCTGAACTATCATAGTGTGGGCATTTGGGGGCTGGAGTGGTGCCACTAGACATCAGGGAAATAAAAACTATCATGGGCCAGGCATTTGGGGGTGAGGGGTGACACTAGACACCAGTGAGCTCTGAACTATCACGGGACAGGAGCTAAGTGGGTGGGGGGTGCCACTAGACACTATGAATATGTTTAATAACACAGGACAGGTGCTGGGTGGGTGCCACTAGACACTATAAACATATTTAACAACACTAGACAGGTGCTTGGGGGTGGGACTGCCACTAGACACCAGGGGTAGCTACTGTATGTGGGACAGGTGTTTGGGGGCTGCTACTGGACACCAGGGGTGCCTTCTCATATTATGGAACAGGCATTTGGGGGGTGCTACTACACACCAGGGAGATATGAATTATCACAGGATGGGTGTTCCGGGGGGTTGCCACTAGTCACCAGGGAGATATAAACTCTCACAGAATGGGTGTTTGGGGGGGTTGCTGTTATACACCAGAGAGATCAGCAATCTCATGCGATGAGTGACCAGGGGTAGGGGTGCCACTAGACACGAAGGATCACGTGTCAGGTGCCCACAGGATGGGCACTAAAGAGCCACTATTCACCATGCAAATGAACCTGTAATGGCCATGCATAAGGACCCTTAGCACCTTATTTGCCCAATGGACTCATGTGCATGGTATGGCTAAACACAGCCAGCATGGTCCTGGCACTATCCAGTCCTGGGGCATGATTCATTGTGGGCTGGATACAGCTGAGGTCCATGTTGGGGCCATGCAGTTGACTTAGTGCTGTGCTGACACTGGCCAATATTCAATCAGATAGCACCTGTCCACTGTCTAACTGAATATAGCAGCCACTGGGTGGGGCACAAGAGGAGCGCAAACATTTGGACTGCAGTCTTACTTGTTTTTTAATATATTGGCCAAAATGTTTAATCTTTCATTTTTTTTCCTCATTGTAAGAGGGTCATTGTTTGTACTGATGGTGTGTGTGTTGGGGGGGGGGATTTCTCTATCATACATCTATAGCTGTTTTTCCAAAATAAAGCAGGATTATGTTCTAGTCAGGTTCACAGTAAATAAAAACTGGATTGTTAGGATTCATTCACTAAGGGAATATCTCTCCATCCTGAACAGCTGTGCCATCATGCGTAGCTATGCGCTGTTGGGAACTACAATAAAATGGTGTTAAATCATTTGTAAAAATGACAAACAACAGAAGCCGCTAAGACAGAGCCCTGGGTCAGACCATCTGGGCTGTGTTTACTGTCAGAGATGCCACTGTTTCTGTTCCAGATGGATTCTTGTCATATTTCAAATGAAAATTAATGACACAATAAAGAAGATTCAAGTATGAAAAGTTATTAAAGGCACTGAATACCTGCGTTTTGCTCAGAAAACTATGAAAGGGGCAGGCACAAGGCATGTGGGTGGACAGTTCTATGCTGCAATGTGCTGCCTCAGGGGAAATATTGCCTTTTTCAAATTTCAGGTACAACTAGGATGGAAGGATGATTCCAGAGGACCAGGGAAAGTAAGTAGAGAAACAGTTACTTTGGTACAAAAAATTCTTTAAATCTCTCTCCGTAAGAATGTCAGCCCAGAACTGTAACCTCCACAGCAGTTACCTTGAAAACAGCACCAACTTGCCATTACTTTTTTTTTTTATTTTATTTTATTTAAACAGCAGTTTGGAAAACCTTTGAGCCATAGGCTCATTTACAAAGGTACCATTAGCAGGGCCACTGGAAAATTGTGCCCGCAATTTTTTTGCGGAATCCGCAATTTTCACCATTCTCCGCAAAAACTGACATGTTTCACAATTTCTTGTAATTTTTGAGTTTTTATATTGAACTGTGTGAAAAGTATTAACATTCTTAATAGAATGATCTCAAATATATTGACAGTTTTGCATGCAGACTTGGGTTTGGCCGAAACAATGCAGTGCAAGGTAGGTCAAGGGTTTTATGTGACACTGATTTATTTTGAATCCTTGTCTTGTTTGGTTTCAAAATCCACTGGCCAAGCATAAGTACTATACATTTAAACACTTAATATTTGTTTTGTGTTGAAGCAGTCTATCAGAAAATGTTTTGTTGCCACACAGACTGAAACAAAAGATGGGAGAAAAGGTACAAATTATCCCATTCACTTAAATGGTGTGCTAACTATGAAGCCTTTTTGTAAGTGGCAGCTCAAGTTTTTCCTTGTGAGCATACTTTCATTCAGACTACTTTTGATTCAAACAGATGAGGATTTTTGGATGGTCTTGCTGATTTTAAACTTGGATAAGCTAGTTGCTAACACTGATCTCACTCTTAACAATCTACCACCTAGATGCTCACATGCAAAGACTACAATAAAAACCTGACTAAAGTCTATAAACAAGCTTATAAAACACAAAATGTATCTGAACATTTATCTTTAAACAAAATCATTGCAGCCAGAGTAAAACAAAGATAAATTACAGGGTACCCTGACTACTGTATGATGCAGTAAAAATATGTTGGTATTTTTTTTACATTTTTTGGTTACCGCATAAGGCCCACTAGGCACAAGTGCCTGTTTTCAGGTGAAACCCAGGAGCACTGAGGAGGTTAAACTGACTTGCTCAGAATCATACAGTATGCAAGTGGAGGTTGTGGGAATCAAACTCAGGTCTGCTAGATGTCATCAACTCATTCACAGTTTGTTACTCTAACCTCTAGATTATACTGCCAGCCCCAATACCCCCCAGATTTAATGTTTAAATATGTGAATTAAAAATAGTGTACGGTTCCTACAGCACAAATTATGACCATTAAACACTTTAACAACATTTTACTAACTTTCAATTGTTCACCACTCTATCTGCTTATTTTTTTCTTGTACCAAAGTGGGTGAAAAGCTGGCAGAGCATTGTAAACAGCTGTTGATTAGGCTACATTATTCTATAACCATAAATAAATAAATATTTTTTCTGGCTTTATTTAATATTGATCTGCTGTGGCTCACTTTATAGAATATATTTAGCACTGTATGAGGCAGTTGCTTTTAAATTTTGGAAGATAGGCAATGCTCACAATAACTTATCAGTTTAGTATTCTTTTTAGGAACATAAACTTTTCTTTATGTTTTAAACATTTTCAGGTGTCAGTGTATTCATTTATTAATTTATACTGACTTATAGTCGAACCCTTGCAATTTCCCGAAATTTTTGCAAAACGCTCCGCAATTTTGGGTAACCTTTTCCTCAATTTTCCAGTGGCCCTGGTCTTTAGTCACATTCTGTAAAGGGTGCCACCACAAACCAGGGTGTCTGGTGTCCCAGCTATATCCAGAATGATCCACTTTCCCTCAACTCCCCCTCCAAGAAAAAAGTGAGAGAGAACTTAAGTTTTTCACTTTGATTCTGATTATTCCAAACTCCTTGTCTCGTGAGAGGCTGTAATTAAAATCAGAAATTCGCTTACATGAACTTTGCTATCTCCAACAAGCCATGAGTGCCAGGTTATGGGCACTGTCCGCTGTAAGTTACATTTTTCTGCAAGAGTCTTGTGATCCTCCTTCCTTTGTTACTCACAAGCAGACTAGAATATTTAAGGAGACAGTGTGGTCTAGTAGTTAGCGCTCAAGCTTGAGAAGCCGGGGATGCCATGTTCAAATCCCACCTGAACCACTGGCTTACTAGATGACCCTGAGCAAGGCACTTGACCTCCCCATCCTCCAGTCTCTCTCAACTGTCAAAAGTGGGTAAAAACTGGAAAGAGAGATGTTGCAGTTATCCTTCAGTAATAAATAAAATATTCAACTAATCAAGGAGCCTGGATAAACAGGGCCACTCCTCACAGTCTCATACAGCGGGAGCATAAAATGACCTTAAAGAGCCAATGAAAAGTTCAGAATGGTGATTTCATTTCCTCTTTCCATTTTGTGATGTCCAACACATTCCAGTGCTGAATTCTTTCTGACAGAGCACAGCATAAAGAGAAGTGGTGAGGTAATCTCTTTACTGGGCCTTTGATTGGCAGTCATAGTTCAAGCTGTATCGCTGGCCAGACCCAAGTTCTGAAATTTGGAGATGTTCTTTAATAGTTCTGGGAGGTGGTGTAGTACTGGGCAGAGTTATCCAGACATCTGTCCACCATATTTGTTTTCAGTTTGGATATGAATTCTCTCCATCCAGGCCCAACAGTGACCATGCAGCCCCATCAACCACTGGTATGTCTACTTCCACTATCTCAACAGCTTACCCTCTGTGGTAGGGTCTCTGGAGGATAGTCATCCTCCCCCTGATGCTGGTCAAGCCTAGAGACAGATGGAAAGACATGTGGCAGAGCTTCAAAGCTGGGTCATCTTCCCCTACACTGCTCAGGTCTGGAGACAGGTGGAAGGCCATGTGACAGTGGCTCTGAGGGCAGGTCAGCTTCACCTACACTGCTCAGGTCTGGAGATGGGTAGAAAGTTATGTGGCAGGGGGCTTTGCGAACAGATCATCCTCCCTCTAATGCTATTCAGATTTGGAGATAGATGGAATACATGTGGCCTGAGGCCCAAGTTTGCCTCGTGGCCTTCATTTGGACAGTGGCTTGGATTTTCTCCCTCTGATGTCCTGATCATCTTCTCATGTGTGGGCATAGCCACTTGTCAGCCTCTCATGCACACTGCATGCATTCATGGGAACAAGCTCCCCGATCACTGTGGCAGCAGACTTTAGTGTCATCCATCTGTCGACTGGGAGACTCTGCCATTGGCAACGCCCGCCCTGCCCTGACCATGTGATGCTGGCTATGCTGGATCTCCAGCACAGCAGCATTTGAAGTTGGAGTAGAACCCTGTTTCTTGGTAAGATGGGTGAAAGTAAAAACTGGCAACTTAGATTGGCTTTAATTGTGACCCCCCCCCCACCTTGGTTCCACTTTGACACTTTGACAAAAGATACTTTGGGTCTTTGGTTTGCAGGTCAAGCAGACTAGAAAATAAGGGAAGCAGGCCCTCTTCTACCCCCTCACCGACTCCAGTCAATTCCAACCTCTTCTACCCTCCCACATGTCTCCAATCAGTTTTTACAAAATGCTCAGCCTGCACCTGGCACAGTGCCAGCAAAAAGATGTTTTTTTTCCCTTATATATTTTATGGTATTTTTAGTTTTTCTCCCCCGTAATCCATCCTCCTTACCTCAGATGCACATGCATGCCGTGTCTCAAGGTACCTGCCCACTACGTGTTGCCCCCTCCACCTACATTGACCACTGGGCTGCCACCCAGTGTCAATGAGACTATGGGGGGGTGGCGACCACCCCAGGAAAGGAGAGCTGCCTTCTGGCTGCTCAGTCTTACTCTGACCCTCCCTCCCGTGCTGACTACCCGACGACCCGAATCCACTTCCGAACACAGGTCACCAGCATGGCGAGAGGTTAGGTATCCAGTGCCTCAGCCCTCAGTGCCACTGGGCCGGCATAGACTTTTTTATTCTTTTTCTCTCCCACCCCCCTGGCCCTGGTCGGCCCCTCGACCGGCTGCCATCCCTAGCCTCCGCTTATTCAGGCCTTCACCCTTGGAACCCCCATGGCTTACCCCCTGTGACGGGGCGATGGGGATCCCCCTACTCACCCACCCATTAGGATCCAGTTCAGGGTGTTACCTCTGGAGACGCAGTGCCAGGGGACAGCCATCAAGCCGTGATGACCAGCCACCAGGGTTTTTTCCCCCCATTTTTCTCCCTTGCAAGAGCTCGGCATGCAATAACACCAGTGGTGAACACACACACGCACCCACAAGCATCCCCACCAGATGTCCGCAGTGCTCCAGCCCCCATGTTGTAGAGGCAGTGCTCCGCCAAGCCCCAGCCTCTGCCAGGGGTCAGATGTGCACCGACCAAAAGGCACCCCCCTTCCAGGAGATGGAGAGCAGGCCTTTGGACGCTTGATCCATCTCCTCCCCGCTGACCCCAGCGGTCCATGCTTGTTCCCTAATGCATGTCGCCGGCATTGCGCAAGGTGTGGCATCCAGCACCTCAGGCTTCAGTGCCACTGGGCCAGCTGTAGACTTTTTTTTTTAAACAAAAAGTCATGGAGGGGGGTTCAAACAGCTATGTCTGTTTTTCAGACTCAGCTGACGAAATCAGTCCCAGGACTTAGAACAAGAAAAGGTGGTCTAAGTCTAAGGATGGAATTCTGCAGTTGTGTCTGAAAAATGGACAAGATTCCCACAGTTGTGGCAGAAAGTGTTGTAAACTGCAATAATTGACACAAATGTGTTAGGATGTTTATAAATATGCCACAAGCATCCTGATGCATTTCCCTGGACACAGCATGCATCTGAAATATAGATGGGGGTGCAGGGTCCGTGGCTTTGAAACTCCCGCCCAGTATATCTGGGGATGGAAAAAGAATGCAGAAAGGGTCTGGGTTGAAGAAAGGGGAGGCATTATGACTAGACCTGGCAACCTGAGAAGGGCTAGAGTGCTATTTTTTTATTATGAAATGGGTGGAAAGAATACTGGCTCCTGATTGGCCAAGAGATACTTTCAACCAGTACAACAGCCCGGTTAAAAGTAGTTCAACAAAAATATGTTTCAAAAATATATCCAAGGACCCATTTCATAATCGCAATAAGGCATTCCAGGGGTGTGTTGTGGTGGGCTAATGGCCCTTCTTGGGTGGTGGAAGTACTCGGCTTTGCCTTATGCTTCAACCCACCTGAGATGGGCTATTATCCCACCATAATGCACCCCCGTCATGCCTTATTGCCCAAATAATTTGACTGACTTAAATAATTTTACTTTAATTCTCAAGTTAAAAGTAATGGGCCCTATGCACTAAGGTGTGGAGTGGATATGCGCCGCGTATCTGTGGCACTTAGCCAATCCGCAGCCATTGTACCCCCATGCAGGATGCACCAAATGGGGCACACAGCCCCTACGCATCTGATCCCCCTGCCACACAGAGAGTAACATGCTGGGGCGGGCAGGGGGAATGCCTGCACTATGCACCAGTCACAAAGGCATGCAGTGTGACACACAAGAGGGCATGGGTGGGTAGGATACGCCAAGGGGGACCCAGCCATAATGGCCATACGTGGCCATGCCTGCACACCCACAGGGCCCCCCCGGCACAACCGGTCCTGAGCACACTCCCTCCAACACTTGGAGCCCCCTCCCAGTCCCTGCAGCTCAGAACCCCCCACTGCACATATATTACCCATCACTGGTGCAGACGGTGGAGGGTGTGTGCGGTAGGCATTGCCGCTGGCTACCCATTGCTGTGGCTCCACCTGCCAGGTCCACAGGTTGGGGTGGTGTGGTTGGTGCAGCGAGGGGGGAGAGTCTTGTCTGTGTGTGGGTGGGGGTACCACAGTCTCTGGGCAGGTACCCCACTGTGTGCCAGGGGGGCTGTACCACTGACGATGGCCACCCACACAATACGTGGCTGCCAATGCACCATTCTGGGTACATGTCATCATGCACAGGGGATACACTCTGGTTCCCAGACAGGGCAGTCCATTGGCCACCCCCCTGGGACCACAACTCTGCCCCCCATCCTCCCCTCATGAACATGCGCACTGGGGGGGGCAGAGCCATGGACAGGTGGCCGGTGGTCGTGAATGCCACTGGTGTGCACCTGTCCACAGGTGTGGTGGTCCACGGGTGGGATGCACACCTGTGGCATGTATCTTTTGGCCCGTTGTGCATAGGGGCCATTATTCTTTATGGGGCAGAGATATGAGGAGCTCATATTAGTATAGAAAATGTAGAAATTCTACAAAAAAAAATGTTTAAGATTCATATTAGGTGTGGGGGATTACTTAACAGCAGCACATTTGGCAGAAACCATATCTCTTTCTTTAAAAACGATGGCACTTCTTGGTCATTGAATTACTTTCTTAAATTAGTTTCCATGGCCCCTGGCAGACTCCTGAAACAGACTTTTCAAGAAGTATATACAAATTTATCAGTAAGTAAAAGTTATCAGTGTTGGCTGTGTAACTTAAATCAGAGGATAACCCTCATGGACTGTCCTGACTTATTCAGTCAGAACATTGAGAACCCTCTTGAGCTGACAGATTTGTATTATAACATTTACAGACGTATTCTTGAAATATTGAAATGCAACAAGATATGACCAGAATAAGGAGTTCCCAAATGTTGAAGGAATATGTTTAAAGCAGTGGTTGTCAACCTTTTTTGGTCTGGGGACCCTCTGGCTGGCTGTCAGCCATGTTGGGGACCCCTACCAAAAGTCGAGTGCTTTGTACAGCCTCTGTATATCTATATATATATATACACACATACATATATATATATATTTATATAAAGTTACCCTCTCCCTACGATCAGCTTGTTGCCACTGATAGGCTCCTGTGTGACAGGAGAGCACACTTGCATGGCTGCTAAGTGATTAGTGAGTGATTTAAGTAAGTACAGCTCAAAACAGTAGCTTCAGTATTTATTTATTTTTTCATTTTAAAAGAAGCATGTAGCAGCTACTGGATGATTTAAATGTGGCAAATATTGGGATTTTAAACTCATTATTAAAAGAGAAATGCCACATAGTTAAATTGACCCTACTGAAGTATTAGACCACAACGGACCTCCTAAAGCGAAAGCGAAGGGCGAGAGCAGGGAGAGGAGCGAGGGCAGCCAGAGGAAACAAACGTGCTAGGTGCATAAAGGTTAGGCTAATCGTAGTATGCAGATTGTGATCATTCTGTTACTGCATTGCGAGTCGTGGGACTGATTACAATTATATACTGTGAATGAGCTGCAAATAGGGAGGTGATTGTGGGAGGCAAAGAGATGAAAGAGAGAGACAGCGAGTGAGTCAATGATCACAAAATTACTAGTTCTCAATTACCAGCTTGCTCACGATTGAAATTCTTACTGCAAATGTAAAATGTTAAAAAAAAACACGATGCACATTTGACTTTACTGCCTGTTCCCCAGACCCCCTGGCATGCACTCGCAGACCCCCTTTTGGGCCGCAGACCCCCGGTTGACAACCATTGCTTTAAAGAGGTAGTGGAACCAAAAAAGGCAGATGGGAAAATAAAAATTTTAAGCAGCAGTCAGCTGTAACTTTTTATTTTTGAAGTATTTTTCTTTTTCCTTTTGCTCATCAGAAAGTATTCTAAGTGATAATATTGTGCTGGATGTGTGAAACAACTCTTAGTCTGGCAGCTGGCATGTCTAACTCTACTGTCCCACAATACATCATCAGCATTATGATCTCACTGACAGTGACATCACAGGTGAATGACCTGGCAGTCACTCACTTGCTGTTCCTAAGTAGCAGTGATGTCACAGTCAGTGAGGTCATAATCCTGATGATCTAGTGTGGGGCAGCAGAAGAAGATATGTCAGCTGCCAGGCTGAGCAGTTCCACACATTACACCTACTAACACCACGTAGACCATCTTCTAATTAAGCAAAGGGAAACAAAAAAGTACCTCACATATAAAAGGTAATGGTTGGCTGCTTTTGAAATCTAATATTGGTTTTAGGCATTACACTAGCTCTTTAATTAAATCAGACTGGAAGAAAGAAAATTATTTCTGTTACTGTCTTAAGTTGGAACATGGAAGAAATCTGGCAAAATTCAGATTTCAGATATTTTCAGATCACAAAGGGTGGCACAATAAAATGCAAAATTTCTGTAAATGTGGACTTACATACTCCTCTGTAGGTTAACATATTCTTTTTAATTGTCCTATTTTACATAATTTAAGAAAAAAGTATATACCACCATTAATGCAGCAAAGAAATTTAGTAAATCAAAAATATAACTTTATCTGGCTTCTGTCTTCTCAAGAGGGGGCAGTTAATTTTGCCTTGGCATCTTGTATAACCATTTATTTTTTATTTATTGAAATCTTGGATTTAATACCTTTGAGCACTAGGATCTTTACATAGGTTCCACGTCACTGAAGTAAACAAACAGAGAAACAATGCATAACAGGTAGGTGGCTAACACATGAAAATCACAACAATGCAGATGGGTTAAGTAAATAAATTACAAATCATGTGGTACTGTACAATGCATGCCATATTGCAACAGTGCAAATAAAAAAGTGGGGGATTAATAGAGACAAAAGGGTGGACTAAATACACAAACGAGGAGAACAACCGCTAAGAGGCCTTACACAAAAACATAGAAACATAGAATTTGATGGCAGATAAGGACCGCTTGGCCCACCCAGTCTGCCCGTTTCCCTACCTAATGGATAAGCAGCAGATCCTAGTTAACCAGCAGCCTACTTCTTACTACCCCCAACCCCTAGAATTGCCTTATGGCTGTCCCATGCATGCTTGAATTCAGCCACTGTTTTTGACTCCACAGCCTCCTCTGGAAGGCCGTTCAATGCATCCACAACCCTCTCTGTGAAAAAATACTTCCTTACATTACCTCTGAGCTGCCCCCCCATCTTCAAATTGTGTCTCCTTGTTCTTGTACACCTCTTTTTTTGAAAGATGCTACCCTCTTGGACTTTGTTGATTCCCTTGAGGTACTTAAATGTTTCTATCATGTCCCCCCTCTCCCTTCTTTCCTCGAGGCTATACATATTAAACTCCTTTAGTCTCTCTTCATATGTCTTCCGGTGCAGACTCTGCACCATTTTAGTTGCCCTCCTCTGGACATCTTGTTTATGTCCTTGCAGAGATTGGGTCTCCAGAACTGCACACAGTACTCCAGATGGGGTCTCGCCAGCTGTCTGTACAGAGGGATAACAACTTCCTGTTTTCTACTGGTGATGCCTCTCCCTATGCATCCCAGTATCCCCCCAGCCCTCCTTACTGCCCTCTCACATTGCTTGCCCACCTTTAAGTCATCTAATATGACTACCCCCAGGTCCCTTTCCATTTTTGTTGTTGTTAGTATCTCACCCCCCATTGCGTACTCTTCCCCTAGGTTTTTGTTTCTCAGGAGCATTACCTTGCACTTCTTAGCATTAAATCTAAGCTGCCATACATTTGACCATTCCTCTAACCTTGCCAAGTCCCTTCTCATCCTTTCCACCCCACCTTGTGCATCAACTCTGTTGCAGATCTTTGTGTCATCTGCAAAGAGACATACTTTTCCTTCCAGTCCCTCTGCAATGTCGCTTACAAAGACATTGAAGAGGACCGGTCCTAATACTGAACCCTGTGGCACCCCACTAGTAACCCCCCTTTCTTCAGAGTGGACTCCATTTACTATTACCCTCTGTGTCCTATTCTCCAGCCAATTCTTTACCCAGGCTATCATCTTGGGACCCACTCCCAGGCTGGCTAACTTGTATATTAATCTTTTGTGTGGGACTGAGTCAAATGGCTTGCTAAAGTCTAGGTAGTCCATGTCCACAGCCCCTCCCTGATCTACTACTTTGGTCACCCAGTCAAAGAAGTCTATTAGATTCATCTGGCATGACCTTCCTGCTGTGAATTCATGCTGCCTTGGGTTCTTTGCCCCTTTGGCCTCTAGATACTCAACAATTCTTTCCTTCAGAAGTGATTCCATCATTTTCCCTATCACTGAGGTTAAACTAACTGGTCTGTAGTTTCCTGCTTCTGCCCTGCTCCCACTTTTGTGAAGGGGAATCACATCTGCCCTCCTCCAGTCCTCAGGTACCACCCCATCCTCCCATGATTTGTTAAAGAGGGTAGTCAGTGGTGTCACTAGTTCTACCCTTAGTTCTTTTAGAATTCTGGGATGAATCCCATCAGGCCCCGTTGCTTTGTTTACCTTCAGTTTTAAGAGTTCTTTCAGAACTCTTTCTTCTGCAAATGGGCTAGTATCAACTTCTGTATCCAGAGTGTTTCTATTGTTTGTTTTAGGTACATCCCCCTTGTCATTTGTAAATACTGAGCAAAAATATTTGTTTAGTATCTCTGCCTTTTCACAGTCACCCTCTGCCCCCCCATTAAGCCTCACTATCCCTCCCTTAGTCTTCCTTCGCTCCCTGATGTACCTAACAAAGGTTTTATCCCCCTTCTTAACTGAGTTGGCTATCTTTTCCTCAGTTCGGGCCTTTGCTGTTCTGACTGCCTTCCCAGCTTCCTTTTGCTTTAACTGATACAATTCTCTGTCCTGCTCATTCTGTGATTCCTTGTACTTTCTGAATGCTTTCTTTTTCTCTTGAACCTTCACTGCCACCTCCTTTGAGAACCATAGTGGTTTCTTACATCGTTTTGTTTTGTTTACTTGCTTCACACAAAGCTTGTTACCTCTGTGATGGCAGTTTTTATTATTCCCCATTGTTCTTCCACCCCTCCTTCCTGCCCATTTGCTAGTGCATTCCTTAGGCACTCACCCATTTTGGCAAAGTCAGCCCTCCTGAAGTCCAGTACTTTTGCCTTTGTATGGCTTGACTCTATTGCTGTGTTTATTGTGAACCATACTGTTTGATGGTCGCTAGTTCCCAGATGGCTACCCACTTCTACATCTGTGATCCTCTCTCCATCTCCATTTGAGAGGATCAGATCTAAGATTGCTCCCTCTCGAGTGGGTTCCAATACTAGTTATCTAAGGCATGCCCCCTGTAGGGCATCTAGAATAACCCCACTCTTAGAAGTGGCTGCTGAAACTGCACTCCAGTTAACATCTGGCATATTCAGATCACCCATCAGCAATATCTCCCCTTTATCTGCCATTTTAAGTATACTTTCTATCATTTCCTTGTCCATTTCCTCCCCTGAGAGGGGCTGTATACAACCCCTGTGCGGATTGTGTTGCCATTGCCTGCCTCCAAATTGACCCACAGTGCTTCTTCTCCTCCCTGTTTACCCTTTTGTTCTGTTGCTTTGATTCCTTCTCTTATGTAGAGAGCTACTCCTCCTCCTCCTCTTTTACCCTCCCTGTCCCTCCTGTAGATAATATATGCTGGTATGTTTACGTCCCAGTCATGGTTCTGTGTGTACCATGTTTCTATGACTGCCACGATATCCAGATGTTCCTCCTCCATCAAGGCCACTAATTCAGGAAGCTTGTTACCCAGACTACGGGCATTGGTACTCATTGCTCTCCATTTCTTGATGGCTTTACCTTCTGTAGCAGCACCCCCACTGACATTTCTACCTTGGTCTTTTTCTCATTTAGTACCCTGTTTTGTAGGGGGAGGCTGGGATTTTCCTGCTGCTTATTAGTGCCTCTACCTTTGACTAGTTTAAAAGCTTGCCAATGAAGCATTTAAACCGATTGCCCAAAAGACTTGTTCCCTTCCTGGACAGATGCAGACCATCCTGCCAGTATAGGCTGGTGTCCCTCCAGGTGGAACCCCAGCCCCCAATGAAGCCTTAGTCAGAGGATGGACAACTAGAGTAGAGACTAACTTAAGGGAAGGAAGGATCAGCCCAGAAGGCCTAGTCAGAGGGAAGAGGAGAGAGAAAGACGTAAGGGATGGGGATGGGGGGGGCATGTGTTGGAGAGGGGAGATAGAGAGATAAGTGCTAGGACAAGGGAGCCAAAGCAGTCAGGTAGTTATATTTAAGTGCAAGTTTTCAAGGTGTGACTGGTTATTGGAAGGAGTCACAGGTGGCATTTGCAACTGGCTATTACCTGAGCATATGTTTAAAAGAGCTCAGAGTGGGTGCAGAGGATATGTCATAGTGCAGCGAGTTCAACCGGAGCGGGACTCGGTGAGCAAAATATCTTTGACCTAAGGAGGTACGACAGCAGGGATTTTTGAAGATCTGTGGTCCAGAGCCTGTGGTGCAGCAAAGGTTATCGTAGGGGGTGAGAAGGTTTTGGACCTCTAGGGGCATCATTCGTAGGCTTACTTTTTTTGTTAACAGACAAGTTTGGTACATTAGTCTGGCTTTGAACTGGAGCCAATCAGCTTGGGCATACAGGTCACAGGTGTGCATAAGCTGATCGGATCCACTTATGAGACAGAAGGCCTTGTTTAGAGCCACTTTGATGCGATGCAGAGATGTATCGATTGCTGACTCATAGATTACCAGCCCATAGTCAATGAGAGATACCAATGAGCTATGAATTGCAAGGTTAAGATCATCTGGAGTCAGACCATACTTATGCCTATAGAGGAGACCTATGCCCATATTGATAGCCTTAGCAATATTATCAATGTGTTGGGCATAAGACAGGGTGCTGTCAACAGTAATCCCCAATTATTTAAAGTGCTGGACTTACTCCAATGGAGATCCTACATCATTGGAGATGGAAAGTGAGTAAGATCTATGTCTGTTTTGGCAGCTGGAGAACAGCATTGTCTTCATCTTTTTGTAATTCATTATTAACTTGTGTTCATTGGACCATCTTTCTATGTGCATAAAGTTGTGCTGAAGGAGGTTTTTGAGAACCTTGGGGTCAGGATCATTGATGAAAAGAACCGCATCAACTGCATATAATAGAATGCGACCCTGGCAGGACTAAGGGAGCTTGTTAAGGAACACACTAAACAGAAGAGGTCCCAGGATGGGACTCCTCAGTGAACAGGTCTGTTGTCAGAGAGGATGTGGCCAATGTTCACCTACTGCAATTGGCTATTCAGGTAGCTTCTAATCCAGGCCACAGCGTCAAAGGAGAGACCAATGTCAGAAGTTGGTTGACCAAAACAGCAAGGTTTACCATGTCGAAAGCTTTGATTAAATCTATGAAAGCAGCCCCAACTAGGTTACCATGTTCTAATAAATTTTGAATGAAGCCTGTGAACTTGAGCAAGGCAGTGGTGGTGGTGCTAAGACCTTTTCTGAACCCGTGCTGTTGTGGGCACTGTAGTCGATATTTTTCAAGGTATTCAACCAGCTGATCTGCCACTATACATTCCAAGGCTTTTGAGAGCAGTGGTAGGATGGAGATTTGACTATAGTTCCCATATAGGGTGCAAACCCCACTCTTATGTACAGGAGTCACTATTGCAGATTTCCATAATTGTGGGAATTGTGAGTACCTAAGAGATAGACTAATCATATGGGAGAGGGGTGCCAGTATTTCATTCAATATAAGTGCGACCAATTTAAGATCTAGGGCATCACCGCTAAATCTTGATTTCCCCAGCACCTTGAGGAAGTATTTTCTGGCTTCAACAACCTTGATGACTCTGAAATAGAATGGAGGCTGAGAAGGGAGCTGCTCCACTTTTCCAGCGCAGTAACGTGTGTTGGGTAGACAAAATAAATCAGCGGGGGGGGGGGAGGACACCACTCAGATCCATGAAGGCATTATTAAAAGTGTTAGCAATGGCAGTAGGATTGAGCGAGGGAACACCATCAATGATGAGCATGGTGGGGGCAGATTTGTGGTCCTTCCCCATTGCTTCTTTAAGGTTACTCCGAAATTTTCTGCTGTCATTCCATGCATGAGAGAGGGCTTCCTTGTAATACTGACCCTTTGCTGTGTGTATAGCCCTATAACAGTTGTTCCTTGCCTTTTTATAACTCTGGATATCAGCTAAATTACCAGTTGCATGAGCCCATTGCTATTGGTGGTCTCTAGATTTTAGAAGCTCAGTGAAGTCAGGAGAGATCCAGGGGTGCAGTTCCCTTTGATTTTCTGTTTTTTAGAAGGAGCGTGCCTGTCACACATGGTGTTGAATTGGTGGGTGAATTGATCAAGTGTAGTGTTAACATTGCTGGTGGAGTAGACTATTGACCAGTCTTGTTGACGCAGGTCAGATTTTAGTGATTTAAGATGACCACTGATGAGGACCCTATTGGTAACTGTTCTAGCAGGGGGCTTGGAGAATTTATTAAGCCAATGAAACAAAACAGGGGAATGGTCGCTAATAGCATCCGGGAGAACAGTGGTCTCTGATACATATGTGATCATTGAGGATAGATAGTACCCAGTCCAGCAAGGTGCAAGTTCCAGTCAGATAATTCAGTCTTGTAGGAGCTTCGACAAGTTGGGTGAGGTTCACTGCAGAGATTGCATCTTTGAAAGAGTTTGCATCTGGGGAGAGCCAACTGACATTAAAGTCATCCAGCACTATGATTTCGGAGTTTAGGCTCAGCGTGCCTAGACACTTCAGGATTGAGTCTAGACCTGAGGTCGACTGCCTGGGAGGAATATAAACTGATAAGACAGTGAGGGTTTTATTGTTTTCTAACCATGACATTAAGAAACTTTAACTGTTGTGGTACTGAATTATTACTGTGTTTTATCTTCATTCTAGCAATTGTATGAGGGTTGTATAAGCTGTTATCCAATGAATTATGCAACACTAATAGCTCTAAATGTCTATTTAATACCGCAAAGTTCCTGGTTGATTAGGTACTCTTGCAGAACCAATTTGTCACTATGGAAGATAATTATTGTTCTTGTCATTCTCTTTTATCGTTATGGACTTACTGATGGAAATGAATGTAGTGATATCTTTTATGAACTTTGGCACTACCTTTTGGGTGAGCCTAATTAAAATAAACTTGACTGAAGGACGAAGTGATCCAAAGCAGCCTTAATATTTGACCAGGCTAAATTAAAGGCAAAAGTGGTCAGTTTCAGTACATTCAGTGAATACAAATTTTGCATCAACTCATTCTTACTCTTGGGTGAAGTATTCAGGGCTCACCATTTGAAGTTCTCTGGACGCAGTTTACAAGTTCTTAATTTCTGATTCCTCTGGCTTTTTTGCACTTTATTTTTGTTCCTAGAGACCAATAAAAATGCAAGCATGTATACAACAAAAAAGAATATACTCTGATATTCAATACCCATGCATTTGCTACACACAAAATGAGGTACAAAAATAAATGTTATATATTTTAGGAGAAACTAAAGTGTCTGGCAATAGCAGCCTCCAGAGGAGCCAATCGCCAAAGCTGAAAGCCGCTAGCCTACCTGGGCTAGCCGCCTCTGGAGCAGCTGAATCACTGAAAGCCGATAGCCTACCTGGGCTAGTCGCCTCCATAGGAGCCGAATCGCCGAAAGCTGAAAGGTATGCTATTTGGGGCACTGCAGAAGAGCTGGCATTTTCTTTGTTTGCTGCTTGCCGACTGAAGGATTTGAATCTGGGTCTTGGTGCCTTTTTTCTTTAGACTACCACTGTTGATCAGAGCACTCTCACCCACTTGCCCCTCGCCACGAAGCGAAATCGGACAGCCCCTTTAATGTGAATTCAGGGCTGGGCACCCTGCCATTTATTTTGGTAGCTTGTGACTTTAAAACCTTAATCTGCCTCGTCTCACAAAAATAAACTCAAGCTACCAGAACTGGGTTCCCCAGTGAATTACCTGTTCTGGACTGGGTTCTATTGCCCACAGTTTGGTCGCTGAAATTGTTTTTAAAACTTAGACTTTACTCACAGCTCACCGAGGGACTTCTGTGGGAGGCAGCAGAGTTGAGGAGCACTTTGCTAGTTCATCCTGGTAGCAACATGCGCAAGGGGTCAAGCAACAGCCTAGAATTGAATATATTTCACTAACAGGATCTTTTAAAATTGTAACTGCAAGGTTGATTGTTGATGTTACCTTACAGTGATAGTGTTTACACTGTTATGTTACATTTCATGCTCCTAAGGCTGTGTTCACTGCTTGGTCCATATTAGTTAATGTAAGAGTGTTAATTAAGCAATAAGCCACAAGGGGTGTGGGTTATCAGGGATTCACCATGGCGGGGTGGTTTGCCCATGAGGTGCAGCTGAGTGGGTAAATCCGGCCAGCTGTGGTAAACTCGATAACCCACAATCAAGTGGCTTATTATGCATTATAAAGGATTGTAAGAAAGATTAAGAAAAAGAGCAAAAATAGTGTATATTTATTTTTAATGTCTTTTCTTGACTCTTTAGTGTGGCAACCTTCATCTGTTAGTTAAATAGTCTATTATTGCCATCTAGAATGGGCGTCATCCCTTAGTAACCCCCCAACAGAGAGAGACACAGAGACAGATATATTTCGTTTTTAAGTTTGCGGTCTTTTTTTTTTTTTTTGGTTATGACTGAATGTGGCACAATGTGAACATTTCTACACTTTGTAGATGGTAGCGAAAGAGGGGGCTGTAATGGAGAGCAAGGGAGAGGTCAGCGAGGTGCAGGTCAGACAGCGAGAGAGAGAGAGAGAGAGACTGTGAAGCTTCATTTTTGTTCTGAGAGAGAGAGAGAGAGAGCAGTGTGAAAATTAAATGTTCATTGCTGCTCACCTAGAGAAAGAGAGGAGGCAAGGTTTCAGTTTTTTTCTATTTTTTTGACAGTTTGTGTCTCAGTTTTGGGAAGATGTTGCGAGCAGGTGTCACGTTCCAATACACAGACAGCACGATGTATTCAGCGCAGTGACTGGGCAGAGAGGGGCGTCAGAGGTCGTGATTTTCTTTTCAGGTTCCGGGTATGCGGACACAATGGTGTTATGGGGAATTTATTATACAGCGTTTTTCTGGCTGTTGTTTTTTTTTTTTTTTTGGCAAATCACAGCACTGAAGAAAGAGTTGGGACGGAGCGGAGAGCAAGCGGGAATGCAGTGGAGAACAAGCTACAAGTTAGGTGGATAAAGTGGTCGGTTTACGTGAATGACTTATGAAAATGCTGTTGGGTGATATCTTGGTTAATTAAGTTGCTTTTTTTTAGTTGTTGTGGTTGCACAGGTAGAGGCCAGTTAGCACAGCAACGTTTATCGAAGAATGAAGATGCGGCTTGGAATGATTTAAAATTTTTTTTTTTGTTGCTGTTATTCAGATGCGGCTGGCTGGCACCTTTTGCGATGATTATCGATAGATAATCAACAGAGGTAAGGTGTCAGGCTGCCCATCTGATTGGTCAGTGTCTGAGGTACATTGCATAATTTCATATAAGCACAGTTAAATAGCAGTATCTAGGGCTTTCCTTATCTCCTCCTCCTCCTCCTCACTCCTCTAACCCACCAGTCACACTCCCTGTCCCATCTCCTGGTCATTACTCCTCCCCTACCTAAAACTATTTAACCTGACTTCTCCCTCTCTTTCTCTCTCTCTCTCTGTCCCTAGCCACTAGCCTACCTGGGCTAGCCACCTCTGGAGGAGCTGAATCGCCAAAAGCTGAAAGGTATGCTATTTGGGGCACCACAGAAGAGCCAGCATTTTCTTTGTTTGCTGCTTGCTGACTGAGGGATTTGAATATGAGTCTTGGTGCCTTCTTTCTTTAGACTGCCACTGTTGATCGCAGCGCTCTCACTCACTTGCCCCTCACCATGAAGCAAAATCGGACAGCCCCTTTAATGTGAATTCAGGGCTGGGCACCCTGCCATTTATTTTGGTAGCTTGTGACTTTAAAACCTTAATCTGCCATGTCTCATAAAATTAAGCTCAAGCAACCAGAACGGGCTCCCGGTGAATTACCTGTTCTGACTGGGTCTCTATTGCCCCAGTTCGGGTCACTAAAATTGTTTTGAAACTTACACTTTACTCACAGCTCACCGAGGGACTTCTGGGAGGGAGCAGAGTTGAGGAGCACTTGCTAGTTCATCCTGGTAGCGACATGTACAAGGTTTAGCATACCATGCCTACTGCGTGGCTGCTCTCTCCCACCCCTAATTCCTCTCACCCTTAGATGGTGTTTAATATATAGGTAGGGAAGCTCATGTGATGTAGTGACGGGCCATCTAAAGCTAGAAAAATAACTATCTCCCTAGTTCCTCATTTGCAGTTTATAACTGCTGGCCACTGGCAGTCCCTTTAACTTGTCTCTTATAATAGTACATCAACTGGCTGCAGGAAAGCAGGGCCGAGTGCGATCTGGTATCTCTGAGATTTCTCTATCCTTACCATACTCTTCCCCTCTTCTCCTGTCCCACTCAATAAGATAAAAATGTTGTTCCTGACTAAATGCCTCAATCCCCACTCTTATGTACAGGAGTCACTATTGCAGATTTCCATAATTGTGGGAATTGTGAGTACCTAAGAGATAGACTAATCATATGGGTGAGGGGTGCCAGTATTTCATTCAATATAAGTGTGACCAATTTAAGATCTAGGGCATCACCGCTAAATCTTGATTTCCCCAGCACCTTGAGGAAGTATTTTCTGGCTTCAACAACCTTGATGACTCTGAAATAGAATGGAGGCTGAGAAGGGAGCTGCTCCACTTTTCCAGTGCAGTAACGTGTGTTGGGCAGCCAAAATAAATCGGGGAGAGGACACCACTCAGATCCATGAAGGCATTATTAAAAGTGTTAGCAATGGCAGTAGGATCGAGCAAGGGAACACCATCAACGATAAGCATGGTGGGGGAGATTTGTGGTCCTTCCCATTGCTTCTTTAAGGTTACTCTGAAATGTTCTGCTGTCATTCCATGCATGAGAGAGGGCTTCCTTGTAATACTGACCCTTTGTTGTGTGTATAGCCCTATAACAGTTGTTCCTTGCCTTTTTATAACTCTGGATATCAGCTAAATTACCAGTTGCACGAGCCCATTGCTTTTGGTGGTCCCTAGATTTTAGAAGCTCAATGAGGTCAGGAGAGATCCAGGGGTGCAGTTCCCTTTGATTTTCTGTTTTTTAGAAGGAGCGTGCCTGTCACACATGGTGTTGAATTGGTGGATGAATTGATCAAGTATAGTGTTAACATTGCAGGTGGAGTCAAGGGTGTAGACAGACATACTCACTGTACAAATGTGTGTACAGTTTTGTTGAGTGCCTGTCACAAACCATAAGCCCCTCTGTTAATATTATCATTCTAATCTGTAGTATTTGGGTTAGTGTAGGCCAGTGAAGGCTGTCCAATACATGTATAACCTCTTTAGAGAGTAGAGGTCATCTGACAACAATCTGACTTGTTTGGAGGGGTGTCATTTGGAAAGGATGTGCATTTTTAATTGGGGGTGTAACTGTTGGAGACTGTGTATAAAATGGAAATTTCTGGCTAAACTCCTGGGTGGAGTAGACTATTGACCAGTCTTGTTGGACTTAGGTCAGATTTTAGTGATTTAAGATGACCACTGATGAGGACCCTATTGGTAACTGTTCTAGCAGGGGCTTGGAGAATTTATTAAACCAATGAAACAAAACAGGGGAATGGTCGCTAATAGCATCCGAGAGCACAGCGGTGTCTGATATTTAATCATTGAGGTTAGATAGTACCCAGTCCAGCAAGGTGCAAGTTCCAGTCTGATAAATCAGACTTGTAGGAGCCTCGACAAACTGGGTGAGGTTCACTGCAGAGCTTGCATCTTTGAAAGAGTCTGCATCTGGGGAGAGCCAACTGACATTAAAGTCATCCAGCACTATGATTTCGGAGTTTAGGCTCAGCGTGCCTAGACACTTCAGGATTGAGTCTAGACCTGAGGTCGACTGCCTGGGAGGAATATAAACTGATAAGACAGTGAGGGTTTTATTGTTTTCTAACCATGACATTAAGAAACTTTAACTAATGTGGTACTGAATTATTACTGTGTTTTATCTTCATTCTAGCAATTGTATGAGGGTTGTATAAGCTGTTATCCAATGAATTATGCAACACTAATAGCTCTAAATGTCTATTTAATACCGCAAAGGTCCTGGTTGATTAGGTACTCTTGCAGAACCAATTTGTCACTATGGAAGATAATTATTGTTCTTGTCATTCTCTTTTATCGTTATGGACTTACTGATGGAAATGAATGTAGTGATATCTTTTATGAACTTTGGCACTACCTTTGGGTGAGCCTAATTAAAATAAACTTGACTGAAGGACTATGATCCAAAGCAGCCTTAATATTTGACCAGGCTAAATTAAAGGCAAAAGTGGTCAGTTTCAGTACATTCAGGGAATACAAATTTTGCATCAACTCATTCTTACTCTTGGGTGAAGCATTCAGGGCTCACCATTTGAAGTTCTCTGGACGAGTTTACAAGCTCTTAATTTCTGATTCCTCTGGCTTTTTGCACTTTATTTTGTTCCTAGAGACCAATAAAATGCAAGCATGTATACAACAAAAAAGAATATACTCTGATATTCAATACCCATGCATTTGCTACACACAAAATGAGGTACAAAAATAAATGTTATATATTTTTAGGAGAAACTAAAGTGTCTGGGCTAGCAGCCTCCAGAGGAGCCGAATCGCCAAAAGCTGAAAGCCGCTAGCCTACCTGGGCTAGCCGCCTCTGGAGCAGCTGAATCACTGAAAGCCGATAGCCTACCTGGGCTAGTCGCCTCCATAGGAGCCGAATCGCCGAAAGCTGAAAGGTATGCTATTTGGGGCACTGCAGAAGAGCTGGCATTTTCTTTGTTTGCTGCTTGCCGACTGAAGGATTTGAATCTGGGTCTTGGTGCCTTTTTTCTTTAGACTAACACTGTTGATCAGAGCACTCTCACCCACTTGCCCTCGCCACGGTTTAAATCGGACAGCCCTTTAATGTGAATTCAGGGCTGGGCACCCTGCCATTTATTTTGGTAGCTTGTGACTTTAAAACCTTAATCTGCCTCGTCTCACAAAAAATAAACTAGTTACCAGAACTGGGTTCCCCAGTGAATTACCTGTTCTGGACTGGGTTCAATTGCCCACAGTTTGGTCGCTGAAATTGTTTTTAAAACTTAGACTTTACTCACAGCTCACCGAGGGACTTCTGTGGGAGGCAGCAGAGTTGAGGAGCACTTTGCTAGTTCATCCTGGTAGCAACATGCGCAAGGGGTCAAGCAACAGCCTAGAATTGAATATATTTCACTAACAGGATCTTTTAAAATTGTAACTTGCAAGGTGGGATTGCTGATGTTACCTTACAGTGATAGTGTTTTCACTGTTATGTTACATTTCATGCTCCTAAGGCTGTGTTCCACTGCTTGGTCCATATTAGTTAATGTAAGAGTGTTAATTAAGCAATAAGCCACAAGGGGGTGTGGGTTATCAGGGGATTCACCATGGCCGGGGTGGTTTGCCCATGAGGTGCAGCTGAGTGGGTAAATCCGCGCCAGCTGTGGTAAATCCCCCGATAACCCACACCCCCAAGTGGCTTATTGCGATTATACAAGGGATTGTAAGCAAAAGATTAAGAAAAAGAGCAAAAAATAGTGTATATTTATTTTTTAATGTCTTTTTCTTGACTCTTTAGTGTGGCAACCTTCATCTGTTAGTTAAATAGTCTATTATTGCCATCTAGAATGGGCGTCATCCCTTAGTAACCCCCCAACAGAGAGAGACACAGAGACAGATATATTTCGTTTTTAAGTTTGCGGTCTTTTTTTTTTTTTTTTGTTATGACTGAATGTGGCACAATGTGAACATTTCTACACTTTGTAGATGGTAGCGAAAGAGGGGGCTGTAATGGAGAGCAAGGGAGAGGTCAGCGAGGTGCAGGTCAGACAGCAGAGAGAGAGAGAGAGAGAGAGACTGTGAAGCTTCATTTTTGTTCTGAGAGAGAGAGAGACAGCAGTGTGAAAATTAAATGTTCATTGCTGCTCACCTAGAGAAAGAGAGGAGGCAAGGTTTCAGTTTTTTTCTATTTTTTTGACAGTTTGTGTCTCAGTTTTGGGAAGATGTTGCGAGCAGGTGTCACGTTCCAATACACAGACAGCACGATGTATTCAGCGCAGCGACTGGGCAGAGAGGGGCGTCAGAGGTCGTGATTTTCTTTCCAGGTTCCGGGTATGCGGACACAATGGTGTTATGGGGAATTTATTATACAGCGTTTTTCTGGCCGTTTTTTTTTTTTTTTTTTGGCAAATCACAGCACTGAAGAAAGAGTTGGGACGGAGCGGAGAGCAAGCGGGAATGCAGTGGAGAACAAGCTACAAGTTAGGTGGATAAAGTGGTCGGTTTACGTGAATGACTTATGAAAATGCTGTTGGGTGATATCTTGGTTAATTAAGTTGCTTTTTTTTAGTTGTTGTGGTTGCACAGGTAGAGGGCCAGTTAGTACAGCAACGTTTATCGAAGAAATGAAGATGGCGGCTTGGAATGATTTAAAATTTTTTTTTTTGTTGCTGTTATTCAGATGCGGCTGGCTGGCACCTTTTGCGATGATTATCGATAGATAATCAACAGAGGTAAGGTGCCAGCCTGCCCATCTGATTGGTCAGTGTCTGAGGTACATTGCATAATTTCATATAAGCACAGTTAAATAGCAGTATCTAGGGCTTTCCTTATCTCCTCCTCCTCCTCCTCACTCCTCTAACCCACCAGTCACACTCCCTGTCCCATCTCCTGGTCATTACTCCTCCCCTACCTAAAACTATTTAACCTGACTTCTCCCTCTCTTTCTCTCTCTCTGTCCCTAGCCACTAGACTACCTGGGCTAGCCACCTCTGGAGGAGCTGAATCGCCAAAAGCTGAAAGGTATGCTATTTGGGGCACCACAGAAGAGCCAGCATTTTCTTTGTTTGCTGCTTGCCGACTGAGGGATTTGAATCTGAGTCTTGGTGCCTTCTTTCTTTAGACTGCCACTGTTGATCGGAGCGCTCTCACTCACTTGCCCCTCACCATGAAGCAAAATCGGACAGCCCCTTTAATGTGAATTCAGGGCTGGGCACCCTGCCATTTATTTTGGTACCTTGTGACTTTAAAACCTTAATCTGCCATGTCTCATAAAATTAAGCTCAAGCAACCGGAACCGGGCTCCCCGGTGAATTACCTGTTCTGGACTGGGTTCTATTGCCCACAGTTCGGTCACTAAAATTGTTTTTGAAACTTACACTTTACTCACAGCTCACCGAGGGACTTCTGCGGGAGGGAGCAGAGTTGAGGAGCACTTTGCTAGTTCATCCTGGTAGCGACATGTACAAGGGGTTAAGCAATACCGCAGCCACTGCGTGGCTGCTCCTCTCACCCCTAATTCCCTCTCACCCTTAGATGGTGTTTAATATATAGGTAGGGAAGCTCATGTGATGTAGTGACGTGGGCCATCTAAAGCTAGAAAAAATAACTATCTCCCTAGTTCCTCATTTGCAGTTTATAACTGCTGGCCACTGGCAGTCCCCTTTAACTTGTCTCTTATAATAGTACATCAACTGGCTGCAGGAAAGCAGGGCCGAGTGCGATCTGGTATCTCTGAGATTTCTCTATCCTTACCATACTCTTCCCCTCTTCTCCTGTCCCACTCAATAAGATAAAAATGTTGTTCCTGACTAAATGCCTCAATCCCCACTATTATGTACAGGAGTCACTATTGCAGATTTCCATAATTGTGGGAATTGTGAGTACCTAAGAGATAGACTAATCATATGGGTGAGGGGTGCCAGTATTTCATTCAATATAGTGGTGACCAATTTAAGATCTAGGGCATCACCGCTAAATCTTGATTTCCCAGCACCTTGAGGAATTTCTTGCTTCAACAACCTTGATGACTCTGAAATAGAATGGAGGCTGAGAAGGGAGCTGCTCCACTTTTCCAGTGCAGTAACGTGTGTTGGGCAGCCAAAATAAATCGGGGGGGGGGAGAGGACACCACTCAGATCCATGAAGGCATTATTAAAAGTGTTAGCAATGGCAGTAGGATCGAGCAAGGGAACACCATCAACGATAAGCATGGTGGGGGCAGATTTGTGGTCCTTCCCCATTGCTTCTTTAAGGTTACTCTGAAATGTTCTGCTGTCATTCCATGCATGAGAGAGGGCTTCCTTGTAATACTGACCCTTTGTTGTGTGTATAGCCCTATAACAGTTGTTCCTTGCCTTTTTATAACTCTGGATATCAGCTAAATTACCAGTTGCACGAGCCCATTGCTTTTGGTGGTCCCTAGATTTTAGAAGCTCAATGAGGTCAGGAGAGATCCAGGGGTGCAGTTCCCTTTGATTTTCTGTTTTTTAGAAGGAGCATGCCTGTCACACATGGTGTTGAATTGGTGGATGAATTGATCAAGTATAGTGTTAACATTGCAGGTGGAGTCAAGGGTGTAGACAGACATACTCACTGTACAAATGTGTGTACAGTTTTGTTGAGTGCCTGTCACAAACCATAAGCCCCTCTGTTAATATTATCATTCTAATCTGTAGTATTTGGGTTAGTGTAGGCTAGTGAAGGCTGTCCAATACATGTATAACCTCTTTAGAGAGTAGAGGAGTCATCTGACAACAATCTGACTTGTTTGGAAGGGGGTGTCATTTGGAAAGGATGTGTACATTTTTTAATTGGGGGGGTGTAACTGTTGGAGACTGTGTATAAAATGGAAATTTCTGGCTAAACTCCTGGGTGGAGTAGACTATTGACCAGTCTTGTTGACGCAGGTCAGATTTTAGTGATTTAAGATGACCACTGATGAGGACCCTATTGGTAACTGTTCTAGCAGGGGGCTTGGAGAATTTATTAAACCAATGAAACAAAACAGGGGAATGGTCGCTAATAGCATCCGAGAGCACAGCGGTGTCTGATATGTAATCATTGAGGTTAGATAGTACCCAGTCCAGCAAGGTGCAAGTTCCAGTCTGATAATTCAGTCTTGTAGGAGCCTCGACAAACTGGGTGAGGTTCACTGCAGAGCTTGCATCTTTGAAAGAGTTTGCATCTGGGGAGAGCCAACTGACATTAAAGTCATCCAGCACTATGATTTCGGAGTTTAGGCTCAGCGTGCCTAGACACTTCAGGATTGAGTCTAGACCTGAGGTTCCGACTGCCTGAGGAATATAAACTGATAAGACAGTGAGGGTTTTATTGTTTTCTAACCATGACATTAAGAAACTTTAACTAATGTGGTACTGAATTATTACTGTGTTTTATCTTCATTCTAGCAATTGTATGAGGGTTGTATAAGCTGTTATCCAATGAATTATGCAACACTAATAGCTCTAAATGTCTATTTAATACCGCAAAGGTCCTGGTTGATTAGGTACTCTTGCAGAACCAATTTGTCACTATGGAAGATAATTATTGTTCTTGTCATTCTCTTTTATCGTTATGGACTTACTGATGGAAATGAATGTAGTGATATCTTTTTATGAACTTTGGCACTACCTTTTGGGTGAGCCTAATTAAAATAAACTTGACTGAAGGACGAAGTGATCCAAAGCAGCCTTAATATTTGACCAGGCTAAATTAAAGGCAAAAGTGGTCAGTTTCAGTACATTCAGTGAATACAAATTTTGCATCAACTCATTCTTACTCTTGGGTGAAGTATTCAGGGCTCACCATTTGAAGTTCTCTGGACGAGTTTACAAGCTCTTAATTTCTGATTCCTCTGGCTTTTTGCACTTTATTTTTGTTCCTAGAGACCAATAAAATGCAAGCATGTATACAAAAAAGAATATACTCTGATATTCAATACCCATGCATTTGCTACACACAAATGAGGTACAAAATAAATGTTATATATTTTAGGAGAAACTAAAGTGTTGGGCTAGCAGCCTCCAGGAGGAGCCGAATCGCTAAAGCTGAAAGCCGCTAGCCTACCTGGGCTCAGCCGCCTTCTGAGCAGCTGAATCACTGAAAGCCGGTAGCCTACCTGGGCTAGTCGCCTCCATAGGAGCCGAATCGCTGAAAGCTGAAAGGTATGCTATTTGGGGCACTGCAGAAGAGCTGGCATTTTCTTTGTTTGTTGCTTGCTTACTGAAGGATTTGAATCTGGGTCTTGGTGCCTTTTTTCTTTAGACTACCACTGTTGATCTGAGCACTCTCACCCACTTGCCCTCGCCACGAAGCGAATCGACAGCCCTTTAATGTGAATTCAGGGCTGGGCACCCTGCCATTTATTTTGGTAGCTTGTGACTTTAAAACCTTAATCTGCCTCGTCTCACAAAAATAAACTCAAGCTACCAGAACTGGGTTCCCCAGTGAATTACCTGTTCTGGACTGGGTTCTATTGCCCACAGTTTGGTCGCTGAAATTGTTTTTAAAACTTAGACTTTACTCACAGCTCACCGAGGGACTTCTGTGGGAGGCAGCAGAGTTGAGGAGCACTTTGCTAGTTCATCCTGGTAGCAACATGCGTAAGGGGTCAAGCAACAGCCTAGAATTGAATATATTTCACTAACAGGATCTTTTAAAATTGTAACTTGCAAGGTTGGATTGCTGATGTTACCTTACAGTGATAGTGTTTACACTGTTATGTTACATTTCATGCTCCTAAGGCTGTGTTCCACTGCTTGGTCCATATTAGTTAATGTAAGAGTAATATAACAATAAGCCACAAGGGGTGTGGGTTATCAGGATTCACCATGGCCGGGTGGTTTGCCCATGAGGTGCAGCTGAGTGGGTAACCCGCTCAGCTGTGGTAAATCCCGATAACCCACACCCCAAGTGGCTTATTGTGATTATACAAGGGATTGTAAGAAAAGATTAAGAAAAGAGCAAAAATAGTGTATATTTATTTTTAATGTCTTTTTCTTGACTCTTTAGTGTGGCAACCTTCATCTGTTAGTTAAATAGTCTATTATTGCCATCTAGAATGGGCGTCATCCCTTAGTAACCCCCCAACAGAGAGAGACACAGAGACAGATATATTTCGTTTTTAAGTTTGCGGTCTTTTTTTTTTTTTTTTTGGTTATGACTGAATGTGGCACAATGTGAACATTTCTACACTTTGTAGATGGTAGCGAAAGAGGGGGCTGTAATGGAGAGCAAGGGAGAGGTCAGCGAGGTGCAGGTCAGACAGAGAGAGAGAGAGAGAGATAGAGACTGTGAAGCTTCATTTTTGTTCTGAGAGAGAGAGAGAGAGCAGTGTGAAAATTAAATGTTCATTGCTGCTCACTAGGAGAAAGAGAGGAGGCAAGGTTTCAGTTTTTTTCTTTTTTTGACAGTTTGTGTCTCAGTTTTGGGAAGATGTTGCAGCAGGTGTCACATTCCAATACACAGACAGCACGATGTATTCAGCGCAGCGACTGGGCAGAGAGGGGCGTCAGAGGTCGTGATTTTCTTTTCAGGTTCCGGGTATGCGGACACAATGGTGTTATGGGGAATTTATTATACAGCGTTTTTCTGGCCGTTTCGTTTTTTTTTTTTTTTTTGGCAATTCACAGCACTGAAGAAAGAGTTGGGACGGAGCGGAGAGCAAGCGAATGCAGTGGAGAACAAGCTGATTAGGTGGATAAAGTGGTTCGTTTACGTGGAATGACTTATGAAAATGCTGTTGGGTGATATCTTGGTTAATTAGTTGCTTTTTTAGTTGTGGTGGTTGCATAGGTAGAGGCCAGTTAGTACGTCAAGCGTTTATCGAAGAAAATGAAGATGGCGGCTTGGAATGATTTAAAATTTTTTTTTTTTTTGTTGTTATTCAGATGCGCTGGCTGGCACTCTTTTATGGCGATTATCGATCAGATAATCAACAGAGGTAGGTGCCAGCCTGCCCATCTGATTGGTCAGTGTCTGAGGTACATTGCATAATTTCATATAAGCACAGTTAAATAGCAGTATCTAGGCTTTCCTGATCTCCTCCTCCTCCTCCTCCTCACTCCTCTAACTCCACCAGTAACACTCCCTGTCCCATCTCCTGGCATACTCCCCACCTAAAACTATTTAACCTGACTTCTCCCTCTTCTCTCAATCTCTGTCCCTAGCCACTAGCCTACCTGGGCTAGCCACCTCTGGAGGAGCTGAATCGCCAAAAGCTGAAAGGTATGCTATTTGGGGCACCACAGAAGAGCCAGCATTTTCTTTGTTTGCTGCTTGCCGACTGAGGGATTTGAATCTGAGTCTTGGTGCCTTCTTTCTTTAGACTGCCACTGTTGATCGCAGCGCTCTCACTCACTTGCCCCTCACCATGAAGCAAAATCGGACAGCCCCTTTAATGTGAATTCAGGGCTGGGCACCCTGCCATTTATTTTGGTAGCTTGTGACTTTAAAACCTTAATCTGCCATGTCTCATAAAATTAAGCTCACAGCCGGGAACCGGCTCCCGGTGAATTACCTGTTCTGGACTGGTTCTATTGCCCACAGTTCGGTCACTAAAATTGTTTTTGAAACTTACACTTTACTCACAGCTCACGAGGGACTTCATGGAGGGAGCAGAGTTGAGGAGCACTTTGCTAGTTCATCCTGGTAGCGACATGTACAAGGTTAAATACTCACATACTGCGTGATGCTTCTCTCCCACCCCATCTCTCTCACCCTTAGATGGTGTTTAATATATAGGTAGGGAGCTCATGTGATGTAGTGACGTGCCATCTAAAGCTAGAAAAAATAACTATCTCCCTAGTTCCTCATTTGCAGTTTATAACTCACATACTGGCAGTCCCTTTAACTTGTCTCTTATAATAGTACATCAACTGGCTGCAGGAGCGAGGCCGAGTGCGATCTGGTATCTCTGAGATTTCTCTATCCTTACCATACTCTTCCCCTCTTCTCCTGTCCCACTCAATAAGATAAAAATGTTGTTCCTGACTAAATGCCTCAATCCCCACTCTTATGTACAGGAGTCACTATTGCAGATTTCCATAATTGTGGGAATTGTGAGTACCTAAGAGATAGACTAATCATATGGGTGAGGGGTGCCAGTATTTCATTCAATATAAGTGCGACCAATTTAAGATCTAGGGCATCACCGCTAAATCTTGATTTCCCCAGCACCTTGAGGAAGTATTTTCTGGCTTCAACAACCTTGATGACTCTGAAATAGAATGGAGGCTGAGAAGGGAGCTGCTCCACTTTTCCAGTGCAGTAACGTGTGTTGGGCAGCCAAAATAAATCGGGGGGGGGGAGAGGACACCACTCAGATCCATGAAGGCATTATTAAAAGTGTTAGCAATGGCAGTAGGATCGAGCAAGGGAACACCATCAACGATAAGCATGGTGGGGGCAGATTTGTGGTCCTTCCCCATTGCTTCTTGTTTGTTACTTTGAAATGTTCTGCTGTCATTCCATGCATGAGAGAGGCTTCCTTGTAATACTGACCCTTTGTTGTGTGTATAGCCCTATAACAGTTGTTCCTTGCCTTTTATAACTCTGGATATCAGCTAAATTACCAGTTGCACGAGCCCATTGCTTTTGGTGGTCCTTGATTTTAGAAGCTCAATGAGGTCAGGAGATCCAGGGTGCAGTTCCTTTGATTTTCTGTTTTTAGAAGGAGCGTGCCTGTCACACATGGTGTTGAATTGGTGGATGAATTGATCAAGTATAGTTAACATTGCAGGTGGAGTCAAGGGTGTAGACAGACATACTCACTGATACATATGTGTACAGTTTTGTTGAGTGCCTGTCACAAACCATAGCTCCCTCTGTTAATATTATCATTCTAATCTGTAGTATTTGGGTTAGTGTAGGCCAGTGAAGGCTGTCCAATACATGTATAACCTCTTTAGAGAGTAGAGGAGTCATCTGACAACAATCTGACTTGTTTGGAAGGGGGTGTCATTTGGAAAGGATGTGTACATTTTTTAATTGGGGGGGGTGTAACTGTTGGAGACTGTGTATAAAATGGAAATTTCTGGCTAAACTCCTGGGTGGAGTAGATTATTGACCAGTCTTGTTGACACAGGTCAGATTTTAGTGATTTAAGATGACCACTGATGAGGACCCTATTGGTAACTGTTCTAGCAGGGGGCTTGGAGAATTTATTAAACCAATGAAACAAAACAGGGAGATGGTGCTAATAGCATCCGAGAGCACAGCGGTGTCTGATATGTAATCATTGAGGTTAGATAGTACCCAGTCCAGCAAGGTGCAATCCAGTCTGATAATTCAGACTTGTAGGAGCCTCCTCGCAAACTGGGTGAGGTTCACTGCAGAGCTTGCATCTTTGAAAGAGTTTGCATCTGGGAGACCAACTGACATTAAAGTCATCCAGCACTATGATTTCCGGAGTTTAGGCTCAGCGTGCCTAGACACTTCAGGATTGAGTCTAGACCTGAGGTCGACTGCCTGGGAGGAATATAAACTGATAAGACAGTGAGGGTTTTATTGTTTTCTAACCATGACATTAAGAAACTTTAACTAATGTGGTACTGAATTATTACTGTGTTTTTATCTTCATTCTAGCAATTGTATGAGGGTTGTATAAGCTGTTATCCAATGAATTATGCAACACTAATAGCTCTAAATGTCTATTTAATACCGCAAGGTCCTGGTTGATTAGGTACTTGCAGAACCAATTTGTCACTATGGAAGATAATTATTGTTCTTGTCATTCTCTTTTATCGTTATGGACTTACTGATGGAAATGAATGTAGTGATATCTTTTTATGAACTTTGGCACTACCTTTTGGGTGAGCCTAATTAAAATAAACTTGACTGAAGGACGAAGTGATCCAAAGCAGCCTTAATATTTGACCAGGCTAAATTAAAGGCAAAAGTGGTCAGTTTCAGTACATTCAGTGAATACAAATTTTGCATCAACTCATTCTCACTCTTGGGTGAAGCATTCAGGGCTCACCATTTGAAGTTCTCTGGACGCAGTTTACAAGCTCTTAATTTCTGATTCCTCTGGCTTTTTTGCACTTTATTTTTGTTCCTAGAGACCAATAAAAATGCAAGCATGTATACAATAAAAAGAATATACTCTGATATTCAATACCCATGCATTTGCTAACACAAAAATGAGGTACAAAAATAAATGTTATATATTTTTAGGAGAAACTTAAAGTGTCTGGGCTGGCACTCCAGAGGAGCCTAATCGCCAAAGCTTGGAAAGTCGCTTAGCCTGTGGGCTAGCGCCTCTGGAGCAGCTGAATCACTGGAAACATAGCCTACCTGGGCTAGTCGCCTCCATAGGAGCCGAATCACTAAAGCTGAAAGGTATGCTATTTGGGGCACTGCAGAAGAGCTGGCATTTTCTTTGTTTGCTGCTTGCCGACTGAAGGATTTGAATCTGGGTCTTGTGCCTTTTTCTTTAGACTAACACTGCTGATCAGAGCACTCTCACCCACTTGCCCTCGCCACGAAGCTTAAATCGGACAGCCCTTTATCTGAATTGAGGGCTGGGCACCCTGCCATTTATTTTGGTAGCTTGTGACTTTAAAACCTTTAATCTGCCTCGTCTCACAAAAATAAACTCAAGCTACCAGAACTGGGTTCCCAGTGAATTACCTGTTCTGGACTGGAGTTCAATTGCCCACAGTTTGGTCGCTGAAATTGTTTTTAAAACTTAGACTTTACTCACAGCTCACCGAGGGACTTCTGTGGAGGCAGCAGAGTTGAGGAGCACTTGCTAGTTCATCCTGGTAGCAACATGCTGCGGGGTCAAGCAACAGCCTAGGAATTGAATATATTTCACTAACAGGATCTTTTAAAATTGTAACTTGCAAGGTTGGATTGCTGATGTTACCTTACAGTGATAGTGTTTACACTGTTATGTTACATTTCATGCTCCCTAAGGCTGTGTTCACTGCTTGGTCCATATTAGTTAATGTGAGAGCAGTTAATTGCAATAAGCCACAAGGGTGTGGGTTATCAGGGATTCACCATGGCCGGGTGGTTTGCCCATGAGGTGCAGCTGAGTGGGTAAATCCGCGCCAGCTGTGGTAAATCCCCGATCAACCCACACCCCAAGTGGCTTATTGCGATATATAAGGAATGTGTGCAAAGATTAAGAAAAGAGCAAAAATAGTGTATATTTATTTTTAATGTCTTTTTCTTGACTCTTTAGTGTGGCAACCTTCATCTGTTAGTTAAATAGTCTATTATTGCCATCTGGAATGGGCGTCATCCCTTAGTAACCCCCAACAGAGAGAGACACAGAGACAGATATATTTCTGCTTTAAGTTTATGGTCTTTTTTTTTTTTTTGGTTATGACTGAATGTGGCACAATGTGAACATTTCTACACTTTGTAGATGGTAGCGAAAGAGGGCTGTAATGGAGAGCAAGGGAGAGGTCAGCGAGGCAGGTCAGACAGCTAGAGAGAGAGAGAGAGAGAGAGATCTGTGAAGCTTCATTTTTGTTCTGAGAGAGAGAGAGAGCAGTGTGAAATTAAATGTTCATTGCTGCTCACCTAGAGAAAGAGGAGGCAAGGTTTCAGTTTTTCTATTTTTTGACAGTTTGTGTCTCAGTTTTGGGAAGATGTTAGAGCAGGTGTCACGCTCCAATACACAGACAGCACGATGTATTCAGCGCAGCGACTGGGCAGAGAGGGGCGTCAGAGGTCGTGATTTTCTTCAGGTTCCGGGTATGCGGACACAATGGTGTTATGGGGAATTTATTATACAGCGTTTTTCTGGCTGTTTTTTTTTTTTTTTTTTTTTTTGGCAAATCACAGCACTGAAGAAAGAGTTGGGACGGAGCGGAGAGCAAGCGGGAATGCAGTGGAGAACAAGCTACAAGTTAGGTGGATAAAGTGGTCGGTTTACGTGAATGACTTATGAAATGCTGTTGGGTGATATCTTGTTAATTGTTGCTTTTTTAGTTGTTGTGGTTGCACAGGTAGAGGCCAGTTAGTACAGCACGTTATCGAAGAAATGAAGATGGCGGCTTGAATGATTTAAAATTTTTTTTTTGTTGTTGTTATTCAGATACGGCTGGCTGGCACCTTTTGGTGATTATCGATAGATAATCAACAGAGGTAAGGTGCCAGCCTGCCCATCTGATTGGTCAGTGTCTGAGGTACATTGCATAATTTCATATAAGCACAGTTAAATAGCAGTATCTAGGGCTTTCCTTATCTCCTCCTCCTCCTCCTCACTCCTCTAACCCACCAGTCACACTCCCTGTCCCATCTCCTGGTCATTACTCCTCCCCTACCTAAAACTATTTAACCTGACTTCTCCCTCTCTTTCTCTCTCTCTCTCTGTCCCTAGCCACTAGACTACCTGGGCTAGCCACCTCTGGAGGAGCTGAATCGCCAAAAGCTGAAAGGTATGCTATTTGGGGCACCACAGAAGAGCCAGCATTTTCTTTGTTTGCTGCTTGCCGACTGAGGGATTTGAATCTAGTCTTGGTGCCTTCTTTCTTTAGACTGCCACTGTTGATCGGAGCTCTCACCACTTGCCCTCACCATGAAGCAAAATCGACAGCCCTTTAATGTGAATTCAGGGCTGGGCACCCTGCCATTTATTTTGGTACCTTGTGACTTTAAAACCTTAATCTGCCATGTCTCATAAAATTAAGCTCAAGCAACGGAACCGGGCTCCCCGGTGAATTACCTGTTCTGGACTGGGTTCTATTGCCCACAGTTCGGTCACTAAAATTGTTTTTGAAACTTACACTTTACTCACAGCTCACCGAGGGACTTCTGCGGGAGGGAGCAGAGTTGAGGAGCACTTTGCTAGTTCATCCTGGTAGTGACATGTACAAGGGGTTACAATATCGTAGCCACTGCTGAGTTGCTCCTCCCACCCCTAATTCCTCTCACCTTAGATGGTGTTTAATATAGGTAGGGAAGCTCATGTGATGTAGTGACGTGGGCCATCTAAAGCTAGAAAAATAACTATCTCCCTAGGTTCCTCATTTGCAGTTTATAACTGCTGGCTACTGGCTGTCCCTTAACTTGTCTCTTATAATAGTACATCAACTGGCTGCAGGAAAGCAGTGAAAAGCGATCTGGTATCTCTGAGATTCTCTATCCTTACCATACTCTTCCCTCTTCTCCTGTCCCTCAATAAGATAAAATGTTGTTCCTGACTAATGCCTCAATCCCCACTATTATGTACAGGAGTCACTATTGCAGATTTACAATTGTGGGGAATTGAGAGTACCTAAGAGATAGACTAATCATATGGGTGAGGGGTGCCAGTATTTCATTCAATATAAGTGCGACTAATTTAAGATCTAGGGCATCACCGCTAAATCTTGATTTCCCAGCACCTTGAGGAAGTATTTTCTGGCTTCAACAACCTTGATGACTCTGAAATAGAATGGAGGCTGAGAAGGGAGCTGCTCCACTTTTCCAGTGCAGTAACGTGTGTTGGGCAGCCAAAATAAATGGGGGGGCGGGAGAGGACACCACTCAGATCCATGAAGGCATTATTAAAAGTGTTAGCAATGGCAGTAGGATCGAGCAAGGGAACACCATCAACGATAAGCATGGTGGGGGCAGATTTGTGGTCCTTCCCCATTGCTTCTTTAAGGTTACTCTGAAATGTTCTGCTGTCATTCCATGCATGAGAGGGCTTCCTTGTAATACTGACCTCTTTGTTGTGTGTATAGCCCTATAACAGTTGTTCCTTGCCTTTTTATAACTCTGGATATCAGCTAAATTACCAGTTGCCACGAGCCCATTGCTTTTGGTGGTCCCTAGATTTTAGAAGCTCAATGAGGTCAGGAGAGATCCAGGGTGCAGTTCCTTTGATTTTCTGTTTTTTAGAAGGAGCATGCCTGTCACACATGGTGTTGAATTGGTGGATGAATTGATCAAGTATAGTGTTAACATTGCAGGTGGAGTCAAGGGTGTGAACAGACATACTCACTGTACAAATGTGTGTACAGTTTTGTTGAGTGTCTGTCACAAACCATAAGCCCTCTGTTAATATTATCATTCTAATCTGTAGTATTTGGGTTAGTGTAGCTAGTGAAGGCTGTCCAATACATGTATAACCTCTTTAGAGAGTAGAGGAGTCATCTGACAACAATCTGACTTGTTTGGAAGGGTGTCATTTTGAAAGGATTTACATTTTTAATTGAGGGGTGTAACTGTTGGAGACTGTGTATAAAATGGAAATTTCTGGCTAAACTCCTGGGTGAGTAGACTATTGACCAGTCTTGTTGGACGCTGGTCGATTTTAGTGATTTAAGATGACCACTGATGAGGACCCTATTGGTAACTGTTTCTAGCAGGGGCTTGGAGAATTTATTAAACCAATGAAACAAAACAGGGAATGGTCGCTTAATAGCATCCGCAGACAGCGTGTCTGATATGTAATCATTGAGGTTAGATAGTACCCAGTCAGCAAGGTGCAAGTTCCAGTCTGATAATTCAGTCTTGTAGGAGCCTCGACAAACTGGGTGAGGTTCACTGCAGAGCTTGCATCTTTGAAAGAGTTTGCATCTGGGAGAGCCAACTGACATTAAAGTCATCCAGCACTTGATTTGGAGTTTAGGCTCAGGCGTGCCTAGACACTTCAGGATTGAGTCTAGACCTGAGGTCGATGCCTGGGAGGAATATAAACTGATAAGACAGTGAGGGTTTTATTGTTTTCTACCATGACATTAAGAAACTTTAACTAATGTGGTACTGAATTATTACTGTGTTTATCTTCATTCTAGCAATTGTATGAGGGTTGTATAAGCTGTTATCCAATGAATTATGCAACACTAATAGCTCTAAATGTCTATTTATATCACCGCAAGGTCCTGGTTGATTAGGTACTCTTGCAGAACCAATTTGTCACTATGGAAGATAATTATTGTTCTTGTCATTCTCTTTTATCGTTATGGACTTACTGATGGAAATGATGTGGTATATCTCTTTTATGAACTTTGGCACTACCTTTTGGGTGAGCCTAATTAAAATAAACTTGACTGAAGGACTTAAGTGATCCAAAGCAGCCTTAATATTTGACCAGGCTAAATTAAAGGCAAAAGTGGTCAGTTTCAGTACATTCAGTGAATACAAATTTTGCATCAACTCATTCTCACTCTTGGGTGAAGTATTCAGGGCTCACCATTTGAAGTTCTCTGGCGCAGTTTACAAGCTCTTAATTTCTGATTCTTCTGGCTTTTTGCACTTTATTTTTGTTCCTAGAGACCAATAAAATGCAAGCATGTATACAACAAAAGAATATACTCTGATATTCAATACCCGATGCATTTGCTACACACAAAATGAGGTACAAAATAAATGTTATATATTTTAGGAGAAACTAAAGTGTCTGGGCTAGCAGCCTCCAGAGGAGCCGAATCAGCTAAAGCTGAAAGCCAGCTAGTTACCTGGGCTAGCCGCCTCTGGAGCAGATGAATCACTGAAAGCCGGTAGCTCATTTGGGCTAGTCGCCTCCATAGGAGCCGAATCGCTGAAAGCTGAAAGGTATGCTATTTGGGGTACTGCAGAAGAGCTGGCATTTTCTTTGTTTGCTGCTTGCCGACTGAAGGATTTGAATCTGGGTCTTGGTGCCTTTTTCTTTCTTAGACTACCACTGTTGATCAGAGCACTCTCACCCACTTGCCCTCGCCAGGCGAAATCGGACATGCCCTTTAATGTGAATTCAGGGCTGGGCACCCTGCCATTTATTTTGGTAGCTTGTGACTTTAAAACCTTAATCTGCCTCGTCTCACAAAAATAAACTCAAGCTACCAGACTGGGTTCCCCAGTGAATTACCTGTTCTGGACTGGGTCTCTATTGCCCCAGTTTGGTCGCTGAAATTGTTTTTAAAACTTAGACTTTACTCACAGCTCACCGAGACTTCTGTGGGAGGCAGCAGAGTTGAGGAGCACTTTGCTAGTTCATCCTGGTAGCAACATGCGCAGGGGTCAAGCAACAGCCTGAGAATTGGAATATATTTCACTAATAGGATCTTTTAAAATTGTAACTTGCAAGGTTGGTTGCTGATGTTACCTTACAGTGATAGTGTTTACACTGTTATGTTACATTTCATGCTCCAAGGCTGTGTTCCACTGCTTGGTCCATATTAGTTAATGTGAGAGTGTTAATTAAGCAATAAGCCAGAAGGGGTGTGGTTATCAGGGGATTCTACCATGGCCGGGGTGGTTTGCCCATGAGGTGCAGCTGAGTGGGTAAATCCTGCCAGCTGTGGTAAATCCTCCGATAACCCACACCCCCAAGTGGCTTATTATGTATTATACAAGGATTAAGCAAAAGATTAAGAAAAAGAGCAAAAATAGTGTATATTTATTTTTAATGTTCTTTTTCTTGACTTTTAGTGTGGCAACCTTCATCTGTTAGTTAAATAGTCTATTATTGCCATCTAGAATGGGCGTCATCCCTTAGTAACCCCCTAACAGAGAGACACAGAGACAGATATATTTCGCTTTTAAGTTTCATGGGTTTTTTTTTTTTTTTTTGGTTATGACTGAATGTGGCACAATGTGAACATTTCTACACTTTGTAGATGGTAGCAAAGAGGGGGCTGTAATGGAGAGCAAGGGAGAGGTCAGAGCGGGTGCAGGTCAGACAGCAGAGAGAGAGAGAGAGATAGAGAGACTGTGAAGCTTCATTTTTGTTCTGAGAGAGAGAGAGAGAGTGAAAATTAAATGTTCATTGCTGCTCACCTAGAGAAAGAAGAGGGAGGCAAGGTTTCAGTTTTTTTCTATTTTTTGACAGTTTGTGTCTCAGTTTTGGGAAGATGTTGCGAGCAGGTGTCACATTCCAATACACAGACAGCACGATGTTATTCAGCGTAGCGACTGGGCAGAGGGGTCAGAGGTCGTGATTTTCTTTTCAGGTTCCGTTGTCGCGGACACAATGGTGTTATGGGAATTTATTATACAGCGTTTTTCTGGCCGTTTGCTTTTTTTTTTTATTGCACCAGCACTGAAGAAAGAGTTGGGACGGAGCGGAGAGCATAGCGGGAATGCAGTGGAGAACAAGCTACAAGTTAGGTGGATAAAGTGGTCGGTTTACGTGAATGACTTATGAAAATGCTGTTGGGTGATATCTTGGTTAATTAAGTTGCTTTTTTTTAGTTGTTGTGGTTGCATAGGTAGAGGGCCAGTTAGGACAGCAACGTTTATCGAAGAAATGAAGATGGCGGCTTGGAATGATTTAAAATTTTTTTTTTTGTTGCTGTTATTCAGATGCGGCTGGCTGGCACCTTTTGCGATGATTATCGATAGATAATCAACAGAGGTAGTGCCAGCCTGCCCATCTGATTGGTCCGGTGTCTGGTACATTGCAATTTCATATAAGCACAGTTAAATAGCAGTATCTGAGGCTTTCTGATCTCCCCCTCCTCCTCCTCTCCTCTAACCCACCAGTAACACTCTGTTCCCATCTCCTGGTCATTACTCCCCTACCTAAAACTATTTAACCTGACTTCTCCCTCTCTTTCTCAATCTCTCTCTGTCCCTAGCCACTAGCCTACCTGGGCTAGCCACCTCTGGAGGAGCTGATCGCTTAAAAGCTGAAAGGTTATGCTATTTGGGGCACCACAGAAGAAACCAGCATTTTCTTTGTTTGCTGCTTGCCGACTGAGGGATTTGAATCTGAGTCTTGGTGCCTTCTTTCTTTAGACTGCCACTGTTGATCGCAGCGCTCTCACTCACTTGCCCCTCACCATGAAGCAAAATCGGACAGCCCCTTTAATGTGAATTCAGGGCTGGGCACCCTGCCATTTATTTTGGTAGCTTGTGACTTTAAAACCTTAATCTGCCATGTCTCATAAAATTAAGCTCAAGCAACCGGAACCGGGCTCCCCGGTGAATTACCTGTTCTGGACTGGGTTCTATTGCCCACAGTTCGGTCACTAAAATTGTTTTTGAAACTTACACTTTACTCACAGCTCACCGAGGGACTTCTGCGGGAGGGAGCAGAGTTGAGGAGCACTTTGCTAGTTCATCCTGGTAGCGACATGTACAAGGGGTTAAGCAATACCACAGCCACTGCGTGGCTGCTCCTCTCCCACCCCCTAATTCCCTCTCACCCTTAGATGGTGTTTAATATATAGGTAGGGAAGCTCATGTGATGTAGTGACGTGGGCCATCTAAAGCTAGAAAAAATAACTATCTCCCTAGTTCCTCATTTGCAGTTTATAACTGCTGGCCACTGGCAGTCCCCTTTAACTTGTCTCTTATAATAGTACATCAACTGGCTGCAGGAAAGCAGGGCCGAGTGCGATCTGGTATCTCTGAGATTTCTATCCTTACCACTACTCTTCCCTCTTCTCCTGTCCCACTCAATAAGATAAAAATGTTGTTCCTGATCTAAATGCCTCAATCCCCACTCTTATGTACAGGAGTCACTATTGCAGATTTCCATAATTGTGGGAATTGTGAGTACCTAAGAGATAGACTAATCATATGGTGAGGCGTGTCAGTATTTCATTCAATATAAGTGCGACTCAATTTAAGATCTAGGGCATCACCGCTAAATCTTGATTTCCCCAGCACCTTGAGGAAGTATTTTCTGGCTTCAACAACCTTGATGACTCTGAAATAGAATGGAGGCTGAGAAGGGAGCTGCTCCACTTTTCCAGTGCAGTAACGTGTGTTGGGCAGCCAAAACAAATCGGGGGAGAGGACACCACTCAGATCCATGAAGGCATTATTAAAAGTGTTAGCAATGGCAGTAGGATCGAGCAAGGGAACACCATCAACGATAAGCATGGTGGGGGCAGATTTGTGGTCCTTCCCCATTGCTTCTTTAAAGGTTATCCTGAAATGTTCTGCTGTCATTCCATGCATGAGAGAGGGCTTCCTTGTAATACTGACCCTTTGTTTGTGTGTATAGCCCTATAACAGTTGTTCCTTGCCTTTTATAACTCTGGATATCAAGCTAAATTACCAGTTGCACGAGCCCATTGCTTTTGGTGGTCCCTAGATTTTAGAAGCTCAATGAGGTCAGGGAGATCAGGGGTGCAGTTCCTTTGATTTTCTGTTTTTAGAAGGCGTGCCTGTCACACATGGTGTTGAATTGGTGGATGAATTGATCAAGTATAGTGTTAACATTGCAGGTGGAGTCAAGGGTGTGAGACAGACATACTCACTGTACAAATGTGTGTACAGTTTTGTTGAGTGCCTGTCACAAACCATAAGCCCTCTGTTAATATTATCATTCTAATCTGTAGTATTTGGGTTAGTGTAGGCCAGTGAAGGCTGTCCAATACATGTATAACCTCTTTAGAGAGTAGAGGAGTCATCTGACAACAATCTGACTTGTTTGGAAGGGTGTATTTGGAAAGGATGTGTACATTTTTAATTGGGGTGTAACTGTTGAGACTGTGTATAAAATGGAAATTTCTGGCTAAACTCCTGGTGGAGTAGATTATTGACCAGTCTTGTTGACGCAGGTCACTTTTAGTGATTTAAGATTCACTGATGATGACCCTATTGGTAACTGTTCTAGCAGGGGCTTGGAGACTTTATTAAACCAATGAAACAAAACAGGGAATGGTCGCTAATAGCATCCGAGAGCACAGCGGTGTCTGATATGTAATCATTGAGGTTAGATGGTACCCAGTCCAGCAGGTGCAAGTTCCAGTCTGATAATTCAGACTTGTAGGAGCCTCGACAAACTGGGTGAGGTTCACTGCAGAGCTTGCATCTTTGAAAGAGTTTGCATCTGGGAGAGCCAACGGCGATTAAAGTCATCCAGCACTATGATTTCGGAGTTTAGGCTCAGCGTGCCTAGACACTTCAGGATTGAGTCTAGACCTGAGGCTTCGACTGCCTGGGAGGAATATAAACTGATAAGACAGTGAGGGTTTTATTGTTTTCTAACCATGACATTAAGAAACTTTAACTAATGTGGTACTGAATTATTACTGTGCTTTTATCTTCATTCTGTAGCAATTGTATGGGGGTTGTATAAGCTGTTATCCAATGAATTATGCAACACTAATAGCTCTAAATGTCTATTTAGTACCGCAAAGGTCCTGGTTGATTAGGTACTCTTGCAGAACCAATTTGTCACTATGGAAGATAATTATTGTTCTTGTCATTTCTCTTTATCGTTATGGACTTACTGATGGAAATGAATGTAGGATATCTTTTTATGAACTTTTCACTACCTTTTGGGTGAGCCTAATTAAAATAAACTTGATTGAAGGACTAAGTGATCCAAAGCAGCCTTAATATTTGACCAGGCTAAATTAAAGGCAAAAGTGTCAGTTTCAGTATTATTCAGTGAATACAAATTTTGCATCAACTCATTCTCACTCTTGGGTGAAGCATTCAGGGCTCACCATTTGAAGTTCTCTGGACGAGTTTACAAGCTCTTAATTTCTGATTCTGTCTTTTTTTTTGCACTTGTTATTTTGTTCCTAGAGACCAATAAAATGCAAGTATGTATAACAACAAGAATATACTCTGATATTCAATACCCATGCATTTGCTACACACAAAATGAGGTACAAAATAATTTTTTATATTTTAGGAGAAACTAAAGTGTCTGGGCTAGCAGCCTCCAGAGGAGCCGAATCGCTAAAGCTGGCAAGCTCGCCTAGCTGGTCGCTTGCAGCCTCTGGAGCAGCTGAATCACTGAAAGCCGATAGCCTACTTGGGCTAAGGTTGCCATAGGAGCCGATCAGGCAAGCTGAAAGGTATGCTATTTGGGGCACTGCAGAAGAGCTTGCATTTTCTTTGTTTGCTGCTTGTCGATTGAAGGATTTGAATCTGGGTCTTGGTGCCTTTTTCTTTAGACTAACACTGTTGATCAGAGCACTCTCACCCACTTGCCCCTCGCCACGGGTTGAATCGGACAGCCTTTACTGTGAATTCAGGCTGGGCACCTCATTTATTTTGGTAGCTTGTGACTTTAAAACCTTAATCTGCCCTTGCCTCACAAAAATAAACTGCTTACTAGAACTGGGTTCCCCTGAATTACCTGTTCTGGACTGGGTTCAATTGCCCACAGTTTGGTCGCTGAAATTGTTTTTAAACTTAGACTTTACTCACAGCTCACCGAGGGACTTCTGTGGGAGGCAGCAGAGTTGAGGAGCACTTTGCTAGTTCATCCTGGTAGCACTTGCGCAGGGTCAAGCAACAGCCTAGAATTGAATATATTTCACTAACAGGATCTTTTTAAATTGTAACTTGGTAAGGTGGGATTGCTGATGTTACCTTGCAGTGATAGTGTTTACACTGTTATGTTACTCATGCTCCTAGGCTGTGTTCCACTGCTTGGTCCATATTAGTTAATGTAAGAGTGTTAATTAAGCAATAAGCCTAAGGGGTGTGGTTATCAGGATTCACCATGGCCAGGGGTGGTTTGCCCATGAGGGTGCAGCTGAGTGGGTAATCCGCGCCAGCTGTGGTAACCTCTGACAACCCACACCTCAAGTGGCTTATTACATTATAAGGAATTGTAAGAAAGATTAAGAAAAGAGCAAAAATAGTGTATATTTATTTTTAATGTCTTTTTCTGACTCTTTAGTGTGGCAACCTTCATCTGTTAGCTTAAATAGTCTATTATTGCCATCTAGAATGGGAATGCTATCCCTTAGTAACCCCAACAGAGAGAGAGACACAGAGACAGATATATTTCGTTTTTTTTAAGTTTGGCGGTCTTTTTTTTTTTTTTTTTTTTGGTTATGACTGAATGTGGCACAATGTGAACATTTCTACACTCCCTTTGTAGATGGTAGGCTAAAAGGGGCTGTAATGAGAGCAAGGAGAGGTCAGCAGGTGCAGGTCAGACAGCAGAGAGAGAGAGAGAGAGAGAGAGACTGTGAAGCTTCATTTTTGTTCTGAGAGAGAGAGAGAGTTATGTGAAAATTAAATGTTCATTGCTGCTCACCTAGAGAAAGAGAGGAGGCAAGGTTTCAGTTTTTTTCATTTTTTTTGACAGTTTGTGTCTCAGTTTTGGAAGATGTTGCGGGTAGGTGTCACGCTCCAATACACAGACAGCATGTATTCAGCGCAATACTGGGGAAGAGGCGGTCAGAGGTCTGATTTTCTTTCCAGTTCCGGTATGGGGACAATGGTGTTATGGGGAATTTATTATACAGCGTTTTCTGGTCGTTTTTTTTTTTTTTTCAAATCACAGCACTGAAGAAAGAGTTGGGACGGAGCGGAGAGCAAGCGGGAATTGGTGGAGAACAAGCTACAAGTTAGGTGGATAAAGTGGTCGGTTTACGTGGAATGACTTATGAAAATGCTGTTGTTGTGATATCTTGCTAATTAAGTTGCTTTTTTAGTTGTTGTGTGTTGCACAGGTAGAGGGCCAGTTAGTACAAGCAACGCTTATCTAAGAAATGAAGATGGCGTCTTGGAATGATTTAAAATTTTTTTGTTGCTGTTATTCAGAGTGCGGTGGCTGGCACTTTTATGTATGATTATCGATAGATAATCAACAGAGGTAGTGTGCCAGCCTGCCCATCTGATTGGTCAGTGTCTGAGGTACATTGCATAATTTCATATGCAGTTAAATAGCAGTATCTAGGGCTTTCCTTATCTCCTCCTCCTCACCCTCTAACCCACCAGTCACACTCCCTGTCCCATCTCCTGGTCATTACCCTCCCCACCTAAAACTATTTAACCTGACTTCTCCCCTCTTTCTCTCTCTCTCTGTCCCTAGCCACTTGGGACTACCTGGGCTAGCCACCTCTGAGGAGCTGAATCGCCAAAAGCTGAAAGGTATGCTATTTGGGGCACCACAGAAGAGCCAGCATTTTCTTTGTTTGCTGCTTGCCGACTGAGGGATTTGAATCTGAGTCTTGGTGCCTCTTTCTTAGACTGCCACTGTTGATCGGAGCGCTACTCACTTCTGCCCTCACCATGAAGCAAAATCGACAGCCCCTTTAATGAATTCAGGGTTGGCACCCTGCCATTTATTTTGGTACCTTGTGACTTTAAACCTTAATCTGCCATGTCTCATAAAATTAAGCTCACAAACGGAACTGGCTCCTGTGAATTACCTGTTCTGGACTGGGTTCTATTGCCTACAGTTCGGTCACTAAAATTGTTTTTGAAACTTACACTTTACTCACAGGCTCACCGAGGGACTTCTGCGGGAGGGGCAGAGTTGAGGAGCACTTTCTAGTTCATCCTGGTAGTGACATGTACAAGGGTTGTTATCACTGCAGCCACTGCGTGGCTGCCCTCCCACCCCCTACCCTCTCACCCTTAGATGGTGTTTAATATATAGGTAGGTAAGCTCATGTGATGTAGTGACGGGCCATCTAAAGCTAGAAAAATAACTATCTCCCTAGTTCCTCATTTGCAGTTTATAACTGCTGGCCACTGGTAGTCCCCTTTAACTTGTCTCTTATAATAGTACATCAACTGGCTGCAGGAAAGCAGGGCCGAGTGCGATCTGGTATCTCTGAGATTTCTATCCTTACCATACCTTTCCCTCTTCTCCTGTCCTTACTCAATAAGATAAAAATGTTGTTCTGACTAGGTCGTGCCTCAATCCCCACTATTATGTACAGGAGTCACTATTGCAGATTTCCACAGTGTGGAATTGTGAGTACCCAAGAGATAGACTAATCATATGGGTGAGGGGTGCCAGTATTTCATTCAATATAAGTGCGACCAATTTAAGATCTAGGCATCACCGCTAAATCTTGATTTCCAGCACCTTGAGGAAGTATTTTCTGGCTCAACAACCTTATGACTCTGAAATAGAATGGAGGCTGAGAAGGGAGCTGCTCCACTTTTCCAGTGCAGTAGCATGTGTTGGGCAGCCAAAATAAATGGGGAGAGGGACACCACTCAGATCCATGAAGGCATTATTAAAAGTGTTAGCAATGGCAGTAGGATCGAGCAAGGAACACCATCAACGATAAGCATGGTGGGGGCAGATTTGTGGTCCTTCCCATTGCTTCTTTAAGGTTACCTGAAATGTTCTGCTGTCATTCCATGCATGAGAGAGGGCTTCCTTGTAATACTGACCCTTTGTTGTGTGTATAGCCCTATAACAGTTGTTCCTTGCCTTTTTATAACTCTGGATATCAGCTAAATTACCAGTTGCACGAGCCCATTGCTTTTGGTGGTCCCTAGATTTTAGAAGCTCAATGAGGTCAGGAGATCCAGGGTGCAGTTCTTGATTTCTGTTTTTAGAAGGAGTATGCCTGTCACACATGGTGTTGAATTGGTGGATGAATTGATCAAGTATAGTGTTAACATTGCAGGTGGAGTCAAGGGTGTAGACAGACATACTCACTGTACAAATGTGTGTACAGTTTGTTGTTGCCTGTCACAAACCATAAGCCTCTGTTAATATTATCATTCTAATCTGTAGTATTTGGGTTAGTGTAGGTAGTGACTGTCCAGTCATGTATAACCTCTTTGAGAGTAGAGGAGTCATCTGACAAACAATCTGACTTGTTTGAAGGGGTGTCATTTGGAAAGGATGTGTACATTTTTTAATTGGGGGTGTAACTGTTGGAGACTGTGTATAAATGGAAATTTCTGGCTAAACTCCTGGGTGGAGTAGACCATTGACCAGTCTTGTTGGACGTAGGTCCGATTTTAGTGATTTAGATGACCGATGATGAGGCTATTGGTAACTGTTCTAGCAGGGGGTTTGGAGAATTTATTAAACCAATGAAACAAAACAGGGAATGGTCGCTAATAGCATCCGTGAGCACAGCGGTGTCTGATATGTAATCATTGAGGTTGGATAGTACCAGTCCAGCAAGGTGCAAGTTCCAGTCTGATAATTCAGTCTTGTAGGAGCCTCGGACAAACTGGGTGAGGTTCACTGCAGAGCTTGCATCTTTGAAAGAGTTTGCATCTGGGGAGCCAACTGACATTAAAGTCATCCAGCACTATGATTTGGAGTTTAGGCTCAGCGTGCCTAGACACTTCAGGATTGAGTCTAGACCTGAGGTCGACTGCCTGGGAGGAATATAAACTGATAAGACAGTGAGGTTTTATTGTTTTCTAACCATGACATTAAGAAACTTTAACTAATGTGGTACTGAATTATTACTGTGTTTTATCTTCATTCTTACAATTGTATGAGGGTTGTATAAGCTGTTATTCAATGAATTATGCAACACTAATAGCTCTAATGTCTATTAATACCATAGAAGGTCCTGGTTGATTAGGTACTCTTGTAGAACCAATTTGTCACTATGGAAGATAATTATTGTTCTTGTCATTCCTTTATCGTTATGGACTTACTGATGAAATGAATGTAGTGATATCTTTTTATGAACTTTGGCACTACCTTTTGCGTGAGCCTAATTTAAATAAACTTGACTGAAGGACTAAGTGATCCAAAGCAGCCTTTAATATTTGACCAGGCTAAATTAAAGGCAAAAGTGGCTCAGTTTCAGTACATTCAGTGAATACAAATTTTGCATCAACTCATTCTTACTCTTTGGTGAAGCATTCAGGGCTCACCATTTGAGTTCTCTGGACGCGGTTTACAAGCTCTTAATTTCTGATTCTCTGCTTTTTTGCACTTTATTTTGTTCCTAGAGACCAATAAAATGCAAGCATGTATACAACAAAAAAGAATATACTCTGATATTCAATACCTCATGCATTTGCTACACAAAATGAGGTACAAAATAAATGTTATATATTTTTAGGAGAAACTAAAGTGTCTGGGCTAGCAGCCTCCAGAGACCGAATCCGTCCAAAAGCTGTAAGCCGCTAGCCTACCTGGGCTAGCCCTCCTGGAGCAGCTGAATCACTGAAAGCGGTAGCCTCATTTGGGCTAGTCGCCTCCATAGGAGCCGAATCGCTGGAAAGCTGAAAGGTATGCTATTTGGGCACTGCAGAAGAGCTGGTATTTTCTTTGTTTGCTGCTTGCGACTGAAGGATTTGAATCTGGGTCTTGGTGCCTTTTTTCTTTAGACTACCACTGTTGATCAGAGCACTCTCACCCACTTGCCCCTCGCCACGGGTTAAATCGGACAGCGCCTTTAATGTGAATTCAGGGCTGGGCACCTGCCATTTATTTTGGAAGTAGCTTGTGACTTTAAAACCTTAATCTGCCTCGTCTCACAAAAATAAACTTGAGCTACCAGAACTGGGTTCCCCAGTGAATTACCTGTTCTGGACTGGGTTCTATTGCCTGCAGTTTGGTCGCTGAAATTGTTTTAAAACTTAGACTTTTCCCACAGCTCACCGAGGACTTCTGTGGGAGGCAGCAGTTGAGGAGCACTTGCTAGTTCATCCTGGTAGTAACATGCGCAAGGGGTCAAGCAACAGCCTAGAATTGAATATATACTCACTAACAGGATCTTTTAAATTGTAACTTGCAAGGTGGATTGCTGATGTTACCTTACAGTGATAGTGTTTACACTGTTATGTTACATTTCATGCTCCTAAGGCTGTGTTCCACTGCTTGGTCCATATTAGTTAATGTAAGAGTGTTAATTAAGCAATAAGCCACAAGGTGTGGGTTATCAGGGGTTCTACCATGGCCGGGTGGTTTGCCCGTGAGGTGTGGCTGAGTGGGTAAATCCGCGCCAGCTGTGGTAAATCCCCGATAACCCACACCCCAAGTGGCTTGTATGCGATTATTATGATTGTAAGTAAAAGATTAAGAAAAAGAGCAAAAATAGTGTATATTTATTTTTTATGTCTTTTCTTGACTCTTTAGTGTGGCAACCTTCATCTGTTAGTTAAATAGTCTATTATTGCCATCTAGAATGGGCGTCCATCCCTTAGTAACCCCCAACAGAGAGAGAACACAGAGACAGATATATTTCTGTTTAGGTTTCGGTCTTTTTTTTTTTTTGTTTTTGACTGAATGTGGCACAATGTGAACATTTCTACACTTTGTAGATGGTAGCGAAAGAGGGGGCTGTAATGGAGAGCAAGGGAGAGGTCAGCGAGGTGCAGGTCAGACAGCGATAGAGAGAGAGAGAGAGATAGAGAGACTGTGAAGCTTCATTTTTGTTCTGAGAGAGAGTGAGAGAGAGCAGTGTGAAAATTAAATGTTCATTGCTGCTCACCTAGAGAAAGAGAGGAGGCAAAGTTTCAGTTTTTTCATTTTTTTGACAGTTTGTGTCTCAGTTTTGGGAAGATGTTGCGAGCAGGTGTCACGTTCCAATACACAGACAGTAGCGATGTATTCTAGCGACTACAGAGAGGGGGTCAGAGGTCGATTTTCTTTCAGGTTCCGGTATGTACATAATGGTGTTATGGGGAATTTATTATACAGCGTTTTCTGGCGTTTCGTTTTTTTTTTTTGGGCAAATCACAGCACTGAAGAAAGAGTTGGGACGGGCGGAGAGCAAGCGGGAATGCAGTGGGAACAAGCTTACAAGTTAGGTGGATAAAGTGGTGGGTTTACGTAACAGTTTTGAAAATGCTGTTGGGTGATATCTTGGTTAATTAAGTTGCTTTTTTTAGTTGTTGTGGTTGCACAGGTAGAGGCCAGTTAGTACAGCAACGTCTTATCAAGAAATGAAGAGATGGCTTTGAATGATTTAAAATTTTTTTTTTGTTGTTGATTCAGATGTGGCTGGCTGGCACTTTTGCGGTGATTATCGATAGATAATCAACAGAGGTAATGTGCCAGCCTGCCCATCTGATTGGTCAGTGTCTGAGGTACATTGCATAATTTCATATAAGCACAGTTAAATAGCAGTATCTAGGGCTTTCCTTTATCTCCTCCTCCCTCCTCACTCCTCTAACCCACTTGTGCCCACCCTGTCCCATCTCCTGGTCATTACTCTCCCCTACCTAAAACTATTTAACCTGACCTCTCTTTCTCTCTCTCTCTCTGTCCCTAGCCACTAGACTACCTGGGCTAGCCACCTCTGGAGGAGCTGAACCAAAGCTGAAAGGTATGCTATTTGGGGGCACGACAGAAGAGCCAGCATTTTCTTTGTTTGCTGCTTGCCAGCTGAGGATTTGAATCTGAGTCTTGGTGCCTCTTTCTTAGACTGCCACTGCTGATCGGAGCGCCTCACTTCTTGCCCTCACCTATGAAGCAAAATCTTGACAGCCCCTTTAATGAATTCAGGGCTGGGCACCTCTGGCATTTATTTTGGTAGCTTGTGACTTTAAAACCTTAATCTGCCATGTCTCATAAAATTAAGCTCATAACCGGAACTGGCTCCCTGGTGAATTACCTGTTCTGGACTGGTTCTATTGCCCACAGTTCGGTCACTAAAATTCGTTTTTGCAACTACACTACTCACAGCTCACCGAGGGACTTCTGTGGAGGGAGCAGGAGTTGAGGAGCACTTTGCTAGTTCATCCTGGTAGCGACATGCACAGGGGTATATCACTGCCACCGCGTGGTTGCTCCTCTCCCCCCCTAATTCCTCTCACCTTAGATGGTGTTTAATATATAGGTAGGGAAGCTGTGATGTAGTGACGTAATATCTAAAAGTTGTAGAAAAATAACTATCTCCCTAGTTCCTCATTTGCAGTTTATAACTGCTGCACACTGGCAGTCCCCTTAACTTGTCTCTTATAATAGTACATCAACTGGCTGCAGGAAAGCAGGGCCGAGAAGTGCGATCTGGTATCTCTGAGATTTCATCTTATCCTTACTCTTCCCCTCTTCTCCCTATCCCACTCAATAAGATAAAAAATGTTGTTTCTGGACTAAATGCTCAATCCTACCTTATGTACAGGAGTCACTATTGCAGATTTCTACTCTGTGGGAATTGTGAGTACCTAAGAGATAGACTAATCATATGGGTGAGGGTGTGCAGTATTCATTCAATATAAGTGCCACCAATTTAAGATCTAGGGCATCACCGCTAAATCTTGATTTTCCCAGCACCTGAGGAAGTATTTTCTGGCTTCAACAACCTTGATGACTCTGAAATAGAATGGAGGCTGAGAAGGAGCTGCTCACTTTTCCAGTGCAGTAACGTGTGTTGGGCAGCCAAAATAAATCGGGGAGAGGACACCCTCAGATCCATGAGGCATTATTAAAAGTGTTAGCAATGGTAGGATTCTAGCATAGGACACCATCAACGATAGTATGGTGGGGGGCAGATTTTGTGGTCCTTCCCATTGCTTCTTTTCAAGGTTACTCTGAAATGTTCTGCTGTCATTCTCATGTATGAGAGGCTTCCTTGTAATACTGACCCTTTGTTGTGTGTAGCCCTATAACAGTTGTTCTTGCCTTTTTATAACTCTGGATATCAGCTAAATTACCAGTTGCGATTGCTCATTGCTTTTGGTGGTCTGGTCCCTAGATTTTAAAGCTCAATGAGGTCAGAGAGAGATCCAGGGTGCAGTTCCTTTGATTTTCTGTTTTAGAAGGAGCGTGCCTGTCACACATGGTGTTGAATTGTGGATGAATTTGATCAAGTATAGTGTTAACATTGCAGGTGGAGTCAAGGGTGTAGACAGACATACCACTGTACAAATGTGTGTACAGTTTTGTTGAGTGCCTGTCACAAACCATAAGCCCCTCTGTTAATATTATCATTCTAATCTGTAGTATTTGGGTTAGTGTAGGCCAGTGAAGGCTGTCCAATCCATGTATAACCTCTTTGAGAGTAGAGGAGTCATCTGACAACAATCTGACTTGTTTGGAAGGGGGTGTTTGGTTTGGAAAGGATGTGTACATTTTTAATTGGGGTGTACATTGTTGGAGACTGTGTATAAAATGGAATTTCTGGCTAAACTCCTGGGTGGAGTAGACTATTGGACCAGTCTTGTTGACGAGGTCAGATTTTAGTGATTTAAGATGACCACTGATGACTTCCATTCTATTGGTAACTGTTCTAGCAGGGGCTGGAGAATTTGTTAAACCAATGAAACAAAACAGGGAATGGTCGCTAATAGCATCCGAGAGCACAGCGTGTCTGATATGTAATCATTGAGGTTAGATAGTTCCCAGTCCAGCAAGGTTCAAGTTCCAGTCTGATAATTCAGTCTTGTAGGAGCCTTGACAAACTGGGTGAGGTTCACTGCAGAGCTTGCATCTTTGAAAGAGTTTGCATCTGGGAGAGCTAACCGACATTAAAGTCATCTTGTGCACTATGATTTCGGAGTTTAGGCTCAGCGTGCCTAGACACTTCAGGATTGAGTCTAGACCTGAGCGTCGACTGCCTGGGAGGAATATAAACTGATAAGACAGTGAGGGTTTTATTGTTTTCAACCATGACATTAAGAAACTTTAACTAATGTGGTACTGAATTATTACTGTGTTTTATCTTCATTCTATGGTACTGTTGAGGGTTGTATGCTGTTATCCAATGAATTATGCAACACTATAGTTTCTAAATGTCTTTATTTAATACATGTAGTCCCTTGGGTTGATTTAGGTATCTTTGCAGAACCAATTTGTCACTATGGAAGATAATTATTGTTCTTGTCATTCTTTATCGTTATGGACTTACTGATGGAAATGAATGTAGTGATATCTTTTATGAACTTTGGCCCTACCTTTTGGGTGGATTTCAATTAAAATAAACTTGACTGAAGTGACTTCAGTGATCCAAAGCAGCCTTATTATTTGACCAGGCTAAATTAAAGTGCAAAAGTGGTCAGTTTCAGTACATCAGTGAATACAAATTTTGCATCAACTCATTCTACTTTTGGGTGAAGCATCTTAGGGGCTCTGTTTGAAGGCTTCTCTGGACGCAGTTTACAAGCTTCTTAATTTCTGATTCTCTGGCTTTTTTTGCACTTTATTTTTGTTCCTAGAGACCAATAAATGCAAGCATGTATATAACAAAAAGAATATACTCTGATATTCAATACCCATGCATTTGCTACACACAAAATGAGATTAAAAATAAATGTTATGTATTTTAGGAGAAACTAAAGTGTCATGGGCTAGCAGCCTCCAGAGAGCCGATACCAAAAAGCTGAAAGCCGCTAGCCTACAACAGCAGCCTCTGGGCAACTGAATCCTGGTTGCTATAGGCTCCTTTGCTGAGTCGCCTCCTTGGTGGGTTTCTAATCGCGAAAGCTGAAAGGTATGCTATTTGGGGCACTGCAGAAGAGCTGGCATTTCTTTGTTTGCTGCTTGCCGACTGGAAGGATTTGAATCTGGGTCTTGGTGCCTTTTTTCTTTAGACTACCACTGTTGATCAGAGCACCTCACTCACTTGCCCTCGCCATGAAGCAAAATCGGACAGCCCCTTTAATGTGAATTCAGGGCTGGCACCCTGCCATTTATTTTGGTAGAGTTGTGACTTTAAAACCTTAATCTGCCTCGTCTCACAAAAATAAACCTCAAGTTACCAGAACTGGGTTCCCAGTGAATTACCTGTTCTGGACTGGGTCTTATTGCCCACAGTTTGGTCGCTGAAATTGTTTTAAAACTTAGACTTTACTCACAGCTCATCGAGGGACTTCTGTGGGAGGCAGCAGGTTGAGGAGCACTTTGCTAGTTCATCCTGGTAGCAACATGCATGAGGGTCAGCAACAGCCTCAGAATTGAATATATTCACTAACAGGATCTTTTAAAATTGTAACTTGCAAGGTGGGATTGCTGATGTTACCTTACAGTGATAGTGTTTACACTGTTATGTTACATTTCATGCTCCTAAGGCTGTGTTCCACTGCTTGGTCCATATTAGTTAATGTAAGAGTGTTAATTAAGCAATAAGCCACAAGGGGGTGTGGAGTTATCAGAGGTTCACCATGGCGGGTGGTTTGCTCATGAGGTGCAGCTGAGTGGGTAAATCCGCGCCAGCTGTGGTAAATCTGATCAACCCACCCCAAGTGGCTTATTGCGATTATATAGTTGTTAGTTAAAGATTAAGAAAAGAGCAAAAATAGTGTATATTTATTTTTTAATGTCTTTTCTTGACTCTTTAGTGTGGCAACCTTCATCTGTTAGTTAAATAGTCTATTATTGCCATCTAGAATGGGCGTCCCTTAGTAACCCCCAACAGAGAGAGACACAGAGACAGATATATTTCGTTTTTAAGTTTGCGGTCTTTTTTTTTTTTTTTTTTTGGTTATGACTGAATGTGGCACAATGTGAACATTTCTACACTTTGTAGATGGTAGCGAAAGAGGGGGCTGTAATGGAGAGCAAGGGAGAGGTCAGCGAGGTGCAGGTCAGACAGCGAGAGAGAGAGAGAGAGAGAGACTGTGAAGCTTCATTTTTGTTCTGAGAGAGAGAGAGAGCAGTGTGAAAATTAAATGTTCATTGCTGCTCACCTAGAGAAAGAGAGGAGGCAAGGTTTCAGTTTTTTTCTATTTTTTTGACAGTTTGTGTCTCAGTTTTGGGAAGATGTTGCGAGCAGGTGTCCGTTGCCCAATACACAGACAGCACGATGTATTCAGCGCAGCGACTGGGCAGAGAGGGCGTCAGAGGTCGTGATTTCTTTTCAGGTTCCGGGTATGCGGACACAATGGTGTTATGGGGAATTTATTATACAGCGTTTTACTGGCCGTTTCTGTTTTTTTTTTTTTTTTTAAATCACAGCACTGAAGAAAGAGTTGGGACGGAGCGGAGAGCAAGCGGGAATGCAGTGGAGAACAAGCTACAAGTTAGGTGGATAAAGTGGTCGGTTTACGTGAATGACTTATGAAAATGCTGTTGGGTGATATCTTGGTTAATTAAGTTGCTTTTTTTTAGTTGTTGTGGTTGCACAGGTAGAGGGCCAGTTAGTACAGCAACGTTTATCGAAGAAATGAAGATGGCGGCTTGGAATGATTTAAAATTTTTTTTTTTGTTGCTGTTATTCAGATGCGGCTGGCTGGCACCTTTTGCGATGATTATCGATAGATAATCAACAGAGAGGTAGTGCCAGCCTGCCCATCTGATTGGTCAGTGTCTGAGGTACATTGTAAATTTCATATAAGCACAGTTAAATAGCAGTATCTAGGGCTTTCCTGATCTCCCTCCTCCTCCTCCTCACTCCTCTAACCCACCAGTAACACTCCCTGTCCCATCTCCCGGTCATTACTCTCCCCTACCTAAAACTATTTAACCTGACTTCTCCTCTCTTCTCAATCTCTCTCTGTCCCCTAGCCACTAGCCTACCTGGGCTAAACACCTCTGAGGAGCTGAATCGCTAAAAAGCTGAAAGGTATGCTATTTGGGGCACCACAGAAGAGCCAGCATTTTCTTTTGTTTGCTGCTTGCCGACTGAGGGATTTGAATCTGAGTCTTGGTGCCTTCTTTTTAGACTCCTACTGTTGATCGCAGCGCTCTCCTCACTTGCCCCTCACCATGAAGCAAAATCGGACAGCCCCTTTAATGTGAATTCAGGGCTGGGCACCCTGCCATTTATTTTGGTAGCTTGTGACTTTAAAACCTTAATCTGCTATGTCTCATAAAATTGGGTCATGCAACTGAACCGGGCTCCCGGTGAATTACCTGTTCTGGACTGGGTTCTATTGCCCACAGTTCGGTCACTAAAATTGTTTTTGAAACTTACACTTTACTCACAGCTCACCGAGGACTTCTGTGGAGGGAGCAGAGTTGAGGAAGCACTTTGCTAGTTCATCCTGGTAGCGTACATGACAGGGGTTAAGCATTACCACAGCCACTGCGTGGCTGCTCCTCTCCCACCCCCTAATTCCCTCTCACCCTTAGATGGTGTTTAATATATAGGTAGGGAAGCTCATGTGATGTAGTGACGTGGGCCATCTAAAGCTAGAAAAAATAACTATCTCCCTAGTTCCTCATTTGCAGTTTATAACTGCTGGCCACTGGCAGTCCCCTTTAACTTGTCTCTTATAATAGTACATCAACTGGCTGCAGGAAAGCAGGGCCGAGTGCGATCTGGTATCTCTGAGATTTCTCTATCCTTACCATACTCTTCCCCTCTTCTCCTGTCCCACTCAATAAGATAAAAATGTTGTTCCTGACTAAATGCCTCAAAACCCACTCTTATGTACAGGAGTCACTATTGCAGATTTCCATAATTGTGGGAATTGTGAGTACCTAAGAAGATAGACTAATCATATGGGTGAGGGGTGCCAGTATTTCATTCAATATAAGTGCGATCAATTTAAGATCTAGGGCATCACCGCTAAATCTTGATTTCCCCAGCACCTTGAGGAAGTATTGGCTTCAACAACCTTGATGACTCTATGAAATAGAATGGAGGCTGAGAAGGGAGCTGCTCCACTTTTCCAGTGCAGTAACGTGTAGTGGGCAGCCAAATAAATCGGGGAGAGGACACCACTCAGATCCATAGAAGGCATTATTAAAAGTGTTAGCAATGGCAGTAGGATCGTAGCAAGGAACACCATCAACGATAAGCATGGTGGGGCAGATTTGTGGTCCTTCCCCATTGCTTCTTTAGGTTACTCTGAAATGTTCTGCTGTCATTCCATGCATGAGAGAGGGCTTCCTGTAATACTGACCTTTGTTGTGTGTATAGCCCTATAACAGTTGTTCTTGCCTTTTATAACTCTGGATATCAGCTAAATTACCAGTTGCACGAGCCCATTGCTTTTGGTGGTCCCTAGATTTTAGAAGCTCAATGAGGTCAGGAGAGATCCAGGGGTGCAGTTCCTTTGATTTTCTGTTTTTAGAAGGAGCGTGCCTGTCACACATGGTGTTGAATTGGTGGATGAATTGATCAAGTATAGTGTTAACATTGCAGGTGGAGTCAAGGGTGAGACAGACATACTCACTGCACAAATGTGTGCAGTTTTGTTGAGTGCCTGTCACAAACCATAAGCCCTCTGTTAATATTATCATTCTAATCTGTAGTTTGGTTAGTGTGAGGCAGTGAAGGCTGTCCAATACTGTATAACCTCTTTAGAGAGTAGAGGTCATCTGACAACAATCTGACTTGTTTGGAAGGGGTGTCATTTGGAAAGGATGTGTACATTTTTTAATTGGGGGTGTAATTGTTGGAGACTGTATAAAATGAAAATTTCTGGTTAAACTCCTGGGTGGAGTAGACTATTGACCAGTCTTGTTGATTGCAGGTCAGATTTTAGTGATTTAAGATGACCACTGATGAGGACCCTATTGGTAACTGTTCTAGCAGGGGCTTGGAGAATTTATTAAACCAATGAAACAAAACAGGGAATGGTCACAATAGCATCCGAGAGCACAGCGGTGTCTGATATGTAATCATTGAGGTTGGATAGTTTCCAGTCCAGCAAGGTGCAAAGTTCCAGTCTGATAATTCGAGTCTTGTAGAGCCCTCGACAAACTGGGTGAGGTTCACTTGAGAGCTTAGCATCTTGAAAAGAGTTTGCATCTGGGGAGAGCCAACTGACATTAAAGTCATCCAGCACTATGATTTCGGGAGTTTAGGCTCAGCGTGCCTAGACACTTCAGGATTGAGTCTCAGACCTGAGGTGCGACTGCCTGGGAGGAATATAAACTGATAAGACAGTGAGGGTTTTATTGTTTTCTAACCATGACATTAAGAAACTTTAACTAATGTGGTACTGAATTATTACTGTGTTTTATCTTCATTCTAGCAATTGTATGAGGGTTGTATAAGCTGTTATCCAATGAATTATGCAACACTAATAGCTCTAAATGTCTATTTAATACCGCAAAGGTCCTGGTTGATTAGGTACTCTTGCAGAACCAATTTGTCACTATGGAAGATAATTATTGTTCTTGTCATTCTCTTTTATTGTTATGACTTACTGATGGAAATGAATGTAGTGATATCTTTTTGTGAACTTTGGCACTACCTTTTGGGTGAGCCTAATTAAAATAAACTTGACTGAAGGATGAAGTGATCCAAAGCAGCCTTAATATTTGACCAGGCTAAATTAAAGGCAAAAGTGGTCAGTTTCAGTACATTCAGTGAATACAAATTTTGCATCAACTCATTCTTACTCTTGGGTGAAGCATTCAGGGCTCACCATTTGAAGTTCTGTGGACGCAGTTTACAAGCTCTTAATTTCTGATTCCTCTGGCTTTTTTTGCACTTTATTTTTGTTCCTAGAGACCAATAAAATGCAAGCATGTATACAACAAAAAGAATATACTCTGATATTCAATACCCATGCATTGCTACACACAAAATGAGGTACAAAAATAAATGTTATATATTTTTAGGAGAAACTAAAGTGTCTGGGCTAGCAGCTCCAGGAGGAGCCGAATCGCCAGCTGAAAGCCGCTAGCCTACCTGGGCTAGCCTCTCTGGAGCAGCTGAATCACTGAAGGCGATAGCCTACCTGGGCTAGTCGCCTCCATAGGAGCCGAATCGCCGAAAGCTGAAAGGTATGCTATTTGGGGCACTGCAGAAGAGCTGGCATTTTCTTTGTTTGCTGCTTGCCGACTGAAGGATTTGAATCTGGGTCTTGGTGCCTTTTTTCTTTAGACTACCACTGTTGATCAGAGCACTCTCACCCACTTGCCCCTCGCCACGAAGCAAAATCGGACAGCCCCTTTAATGTGAATTCAGGGCTGGGCACCCTGCCATTATTTTGGTAGCTTGGACTTAAAACCTTAATCTGCCTCGTCTACAAAAATAAACTCAGCTACCAGAACTGGGTTCCCCAGTGAATTACCTGTTCTGGACTGGGTTCTATTGCCCACAGTTTGGTCGCTGAAATTGTTTTTTAAAACTTAGACTTTACTCACAGCTCACGAGGGACTTCTGTGGGAGGCAGCAGGTTGAGGAGCACTTTGCTAGTTCATCCTGGTAGCAACATGCTTAAGGGGTCAAGCAACAGCCTAGAATTGAATATATTTCACTAACAGGATCTTTTAAAATTGTAACTTGCAAGGTGGGATTGCTGATGTTACCTTACAGTGATAGTGTTTACACTGTTATGTTACATTCCATGCTCCTAAGGCTGTGTTCCACTGCTTGGTCCATATTAGTTAATGTAAGAGTGTTAATTAAGCAATAAGCCAAGGGGTGTGGGTTATCAGATTCACCATGGCCGGGGTGGTTTGCCCATGAGGTGCAGCTGAGTGGGTAAATCCACTACCAGTTGTGGTAAATCCCCGATAACCACACACCCCAAGTGGCTTATTGCTATTATATCAAGGGATTGTAAGCAAAGATTAAGAAAAGAGCAAAAATAGTGTATATTTATTTTTAATGTCTTTTCTTGACTCTTTAGTGTGCAACCTTCTCATCTGTTAGTTAAATAGTCTATTATTGCCATCTAGAATGGGCGTCATCCCTTAGTAACCCCCCAACAGAGAGAGACACAGAGACAGATATATTTCGTCTTTAAGTTTGCGGTCTTTTTTTTTTTTTTTTGGTTATGACTGAATGTGGCACAATGTGAACATTTCTACACTTTGTAGATGGTAGCGAAAGAGGGGGCTGTAATGGAGAGCAAGGGAGAGGTCAGCGAGGTGCAGGTCAGACAGCGAGAGAGAGAGAGAGAGAGAGAGACTGTGAAGCTTCATTTTTGTTCTGAGAGAGAGAGAGAGAGCAGTGTGAAAATTAAATGTTCATTGCTGCTCACCTAGAGAAAGAGAGGAGGCAAGGTTTCAGTTTTTTTCTATTTTTTTGACAGTTTGTGTCTCAGTTTTGGGAAGATGTTGCGAGCAGGTGTCACGTTCCAATACACAGACAGCACGATGTATTCAGCGCAGCGACTGGGCAGAGAGGGTCAGAGTCGTGGATTTTCTTTTCAGGTTCCAGGTATCAGCGGACACAATGGTGTTATGGGGAATTTATTATACAGCGTTTTTCTGGCAAGCTGTTTTTTTTTTTTTTTTTTGGCAAATCACAGCACTGAAGAAAGAGTTGGGACGGAGCGGAGAGCAGCGAATGCAGTGGAGAACAACTACAAGTTAGGTGGATAAAGTGGTCGGTTTCTGAATGACTTATGAAAATGCTGTTGGGTGATATCTTGGTTAATTAAGTTGCTTTTTTAGTTGTTGTGGTTGCACAGGTAGAGGGCCAGTTAGTACACGTTTATCAAGAAAATGAAGATGGCGGCTTGGAATGATTTAAAATTTTTTTTTTTGTTGCTGTTATTCAGATGGCTGGCTGGCACCTTTTGCGATGATTATCGATAGATAATCAACAGAGGTAAGGTGCCAGCCTGCCCATCTGATTGGTCATGTCTGGTACATTGCATAATATTCATATAAGCACAGTTAAATAGCAGTATCTAGGGCTTCTCTTATCTCCTCCTCCTCCTCCTCCTCCTCCTCTAACCCACCAGTCACACTCCCTGTCCCATCTCCTGGTCATTACTCCTCCCCTACCTAAAACTATTTAACCTGACTTCTCCCTCTCTTCTCTCTCTCTCTGTCCCTAGCCACTAGCCTACCTGGGCTAGCCACCTCTGGAGGAGCTGAATCGCCAAAAGCTGAAAGGTATGCTATTTGGGGCACCACAGAAGAGCCAGCATTTTCTTTGTTTGCTGCTTGCCGACTGAGGGATTTGAATCTGAGTCTTGGTGCCTTCTTTCTTTAGACTGCCACTGTTGATCGGAGCGCTCTCACTCACTTGCCCCTCACCATGAAGCAAATCGGACAGCCCTTTAATGTGAATTCAGGGCTGGGCACCCTGCCATTATTTTGGTAGCTTGTACTTTAAAACCTTAATCTGCCATGTCTCATAAAATTAAGCTCACAACAGAACCGGCTCCCGTGAATTACCTGTTCTGGACTGGGTTCTATTGCCCACAGTTCGGTCACTAAAATTGTTTTTGAAACTTACACTTTATTCACAGCTCACCGAGGGACTTCTGCTGGAGGAAGCAGAGTTGAGGAGCACTTTGCTAGCTCATCCTGGTAGCGACATGTACAAGGGGTTAAGCAATACCACAGCCACTGCGTGGCTGCTCCTCTCCCAACCCCTAATTCCCTCTCACCCTTAGATGGTGTTTAATATATAGGTAGGGAAGCTCATGTGATGTAGTGACGTGGGCCATCTAAAGCTAGAAAAAATAACTATCTCCCTAGTTCCTCATTTGCAGTTTATAACTGCTGGCCACTGGCAGTCCCCTTTAACTTGTCTCTTATAATAGTACATCAACTGGCTGCAGGAAAGCAGGGCCGAGTGCGATCTGGTATCTCTGAGATTTCTATCCTTACTACTACTCTTCCCTCTTCTCCTGTCCCCTCAATAAGATAAAAATGTTGTTCCTGACTAAATGCCTCAATCCCCACTCTTATGTACAGGAGTCACTATTGCAGATTTCCATAATTGTGGGAATTGTGAGTACCTAAGAGATAGACTAATCATATGGGTGAGGGGTGCCAGTATTTCATTCAATATAAGTGCGACCAATTTAAGATCTAGGGCATCACCGCTAAATCTTGATTTCCCCAGCACCTTGAGGAAGTATTTTCTGGCTTCAACAACCTTGATGACTCTGAAATAGAATGGAGGCTGAGAAGGGAGCTGCTCCACTTTTCCAGTGCAGTAACGTGTGTTGGGCAGCCAAAATAAATCGGGGGGGGGGGAGAGGACACCACTCAGATCCATGAAGGCATTATTAAAAGTGTTAGTAATGGCAGTAGGATAGACAAGGGAACACCATCAACGATAAGCATGGTGGGGGCAGATTTGTGGTCCTTCCCATTGCTTCTTTAAGGTTACTCTGAAATGTTCTGCTGTCATTCCATGCATGAGAGGGCTTCTTGTAATACTGACCCTTTGTTGTGTGTATAGCCCTATAACAGTTGTTCCTTGCCTTTTTATAACTCTGGATATCAGCTAAATTACCAGTTGCACGAGCCCATTGCTTTTTGGTGGTCCCTAGATTTTAGAAGCTCAATGAGGTCAGGAGAGATCCAGGGTGCAGTTCCTTTGATTTTCTGTTTTTAGAAGGGCGTGCCTGTCACATGGTGTTGAATTGGTGGATGAATTGATCAAGTATAGTGTTAACATTGCAGGTGGAGTCAAGGGTGTAACAGACATACTCACTGTACAAATGTGTACAGTTTTGTTGAGTGCCTGTCACAAACCATAAGCCCCTCTGTTAATATTATCATTCTAATCTGTAGTATTTGGGTTAGTGTAGGCCAGTGAAGGCTGTCCAATACATGTATAACCTCTTTAGAGAGTAGAGGAGTCATCTGACAACAATCTGACTTGTTTGGAAGGGGGTGTCATTTGGAAAGGATGTGTACATTTTTTAATTGGGGGGGTGTAACTGTTGGAGACTGTGTATAAAATGGAAATTTCTGGCTAAACTCCTGGGTGGAGTAGACTATTGACCAGTCTTGTTGACGCAGGTCAGATTTTAGTGATTTAAGATGACCACTGATGAGGACCCTATTGGTAACTGTTCTAGCAGGGGGCTTGGAGAATTTATTAAACCAATGAAACAAAACAGGGGAATGGTCGCTAATAGCATCCGAGAGCACAGCGGTGTCTGATATGTAATCATTGAGGTTAGATAGTACCCAGTCCAGCAAGGTGCAAGTTCCAGTCTGATAATTCAGTCTTGTAGGAGCCTCGACAAACTGGGTGAGGTTCACTGCAGAGCTTGCATCTTTGAAAGAGTTTGCATCTGGGGAGAGCAACTGAATTAAAAGTCATCCAGCACTATGATTTCGAGTTTAGGCTCAGCATGCCTAGACACTTCAGGATTGAGTCTAGACCTGAGGTCACTGCCTGGGAGGAATATAAACTGATAAGACAGTGAGGGTTTAATTGTTTTCTAACCATGACATTAAGAACTTTAACTAATGTGGTACTGAATTATTACTGTGTTTATCTTCATTCTAGCAATTGTATGAGGTTGTATAAGCTGTTATCCAATGAATTATGCAACACTAATAGCTCTAAATGTCTATTTAATACCGCAAAGGTCCTGGTTGATTAGGTACTCTTGCAGAACCAATTTGTCACTATGGAAGATAATTATTGTTCTTGTCATTCTCTTTTATCGTTATGGACTTACTGATGGAATAGATGTAGTGATATCTTTTGTGAACTTTGGCACTACCTTTGGGTGAGCTAATTAAAATAAACTTGACTGAAGGACGAAGTGATCCAAAGCAGCCTTAATATTTGACCAGGCTAAATTAAAGGCAAAAGTGGTCAGTTTCAGTACATTCAGTGAATACAAATTTTGCATCAACTCATTCTTACTCTTGGGTGAAGCATTCAGGGCTCACCATTTGAAGTTCTCTGGACGCAGTTTACAAGCTCTTAATTTCTGATTCCTCTGGCTTTTTTTGCACTTTATTTTTGTTCCTAGAGACCAATAAAAATGCAAGCATGTATACAACAAAAAAGAATATACTCTGATATTCAATACCCATGCATTTGCTACACACAAAATGAGGTACAAAAATAAATGTTATATATTTTTAGGAGAAACTAAAGTGTCTGGGCTAGCAGCCTCCAGAGGAGCCGAATCGCCAAAAGCTGAAAGCCGCTAGCCTACCTGGGCTAGCCGCCTCTGGAGCAGCTGAATCACTGAAAGCCGATAGCCTACCTGGGCTAGTCGCCTCCATAGGAGCCGAATCGCAAGCTGAAAGGTATGCTATTTGGGGCACTGCAGAAGAGCTGGCATTTTCTTTGTTTGCTGCTTGCCGACTGAAGGATTTGAATCTGGGTCTTGGTGCCTTTTTTCTTTAGACTACCACTGTTGATCAGAGCACTCTCACCCACTTGCCCCTCGCCACGAAGCAAAATCGGACAGCCCCTTTAATGTGAATTCAGGGCTGGGCACCCTGCCATTTATTTTGGTAGCTTGTGACTTTAAAACCTTAATCTGCCTCGTCTCACAAAATTAACCTCAAGCTACCGGAACTGGGTTCCCCAGTGAATTACTTGTTCTGGACTGGGTTCTATTGCCCACAGTTCGGTCGCTAAAATTGTTTTTAAAACTTAGACTTTACTCACAGCTCACCGAGGGACTTCTGTGGGAGGGAGCAGAGTTGAGGAGCACTTTGCTAGTTCATCCTGGTAGCAACATGTGCAAGGGGTTGAGCAACAGCCTAGAAATGAATATATTTCACTAACAGGATCTTTTAAAATTGTAACTTGCAAGGTGGGATTGCTGATGTTACCTTACAGTGATAGTGTTTACACTGTTATGTTACATTTCATGCTCCTAAGGCTGTGTTCCACTGCTTGGTCCATATTAGTTAATGTAAGAGTGTTAATTAAGCAATAAGCCACAAGGGGGTGTGGGTTATCAGGAGATTCACCACGGCTGGGGTGGTTTGCCAATGAGGCACAGCTGAGTGGTTAAATCCACGCCAGCCATGGTAAATCCCCCGATAACCCACACCCCCAAGTGGCTTATTGCGATTATACAAGCGATTGTAAGCAAAAGATTAAGAAAAAGAGCAAAAAATAGTTTATATTTATTTTTTAATGTCTTTTTCTTGACTCTCTAGTGTGGCAGCCTTCCTCTGTTAGTTAAATAGTCCATTATTGCTATCTAGAATGGGCGTCATCCCTTAGTAACCCCTCAACAGAGAGAGACACAGAGACAGATATATTTCGTTTTTAAGTTTGCAGTCTTTTTTTTTGTTTTTGGTTATGACTGAATGTGGCACAATGTGAACATTTCTACACTTTGTAGATGGTAGTGAAAGAGGGGGCTGTAATGGAGAGCAAGGGAGAGGTCAGCGAGGTGCATGTCAGACAGCGAGAGAGAGAGAGAGAGACTGTGAAGCTTCGTTTTTGTTCCTTGAGAGAGAGAGAGAGAGAGAGAGAGAGCAGTGTGAAAATTAAATGTTCATTGCTGCTCACCTAGAGAAAGAGAGGAGGCAAGGTTTCAGGTTTTTTCTTTTTTTTGACAGTTTGTGTCTCAGTTTTGGGAAGATGTTGCGAGCAGGTGTCACTTTCCAATACACAGACAGCACTATGTGTTCAGCACAGCGACTGGGCAGAGAGGGGCGTCAGAGGTTGTGATTTTCTTTTCAGGTTCCGAGTATGCAGACACAATGGTGTTATGTGGAATTTATTATACAGCTTTTTTTTGGGCCATTTCGGGTTATTTTTGTTTTGGTTTTTGACAAATCACAGCACTGAAGAGAGAGTGGGGACGGAGCGGAGAGCAAGCGGGAATGCAGAGGAGAACAAGCTACAAGCTGGGTGGATAAAATGGTCAGTCTATGTGAACAAATGCTGTTGGGTGATATCTTGGTTAATTAAGTTGTTTTTTTAGTTGTTGTGGTTGCACAGGTAGAGGGACAGTTAATACAGCAACGTTTATCGAGGAAACAAAGATGGTGGTTCGGAATGATTTTTAAATTTTTTTTGTTGCTGTTATTGAGATGTGGCTGGCTGGCACCTTTTGCGGTGATTATGATTAGATAATCAACAGAGGTAAGGTGCCAGCCTGCCCATCTGATTGGTCAGTGTCCGAGGTCCATTTTATAATTTCATAAAAGCACAGTTAAACAGCAGTATCTAGGGCTTTCCTTATCTCCTCCTCCTCACTCCTCTTACCCACCAGTCACACTCTCTGTCCCCTCTCCAGGTCATTACTCCTCCCCTACCTAAAACTATTTAACCTGACTTCTCCCTCCCTCTCTCTCTCTCTCTCTCTCTCTCTCTCTCTCTCGCTCTATCTCTCTCTCTCTGTGTCCCTAGCCGCTAACCTACCTGGGCTAGCCACCTCCGGAAGAGCTGAATCACGAAAGCTGAAAGGTACGCTATTTGGGGCACCGCGGAAGAACCAGCATTTTCTTTGTTTGCTGCTCACCGACTGAGGGATTTGAATCTGAGTCTTGGTGCCTTTTTTCTTTAGACTGCCACTGTTGATCGGAGCGCTCTCACCCACTTGCCCCTCGCCATGAAGCAAAATCGGACAGCCCCTTTAATGTGAATTCAGGGCTGGGCACCCTGCCATTTATTTTGGTAGCTTGTGACTTTAAAACCTTAATCTGCCTCATCTCATAAAATTAAGCTCAAGCTACCGGAACCGGGCTCCCCGGTGAATTACCTGTTCTGGACTGGGTTCTATTGCCCACAGTTCAGTCACTAAAATTGTTTTTGAAACTTACACTTTACTCACAGCTCACCAAGGGACTTCTGCAGGAGGGAGCAGAGTTGAGGAGCACTTTGCTAGTTCATCCTGGTAGCGACATGTACAATGGGTTAAGCAACACCGCAGCCACTGTGTGGCTGCTCCTCACCCACCCCCCAATTCTCTATCATCCTCAGCTGGTGTTTAACATATAGGTAGGGAAGCTCATGTGATGTAGTGACGTGGGCAGTCAAAAGTGAAAAAAAAAATAACTATCTCCCTAGTTCCTCATTTGCAGTTTATAACTGCTGGCCACTGGCGGTCCCCTTTAACTTGTCCCTTATCATAGTACATTAACTGGCTGCAGGAAAGTAGGGCCGAGTGCAATCTGGTATCTCTGAGATTTCTCTATCCTTACCATACTCCTCCCCTCTTCTCTTGTCCCACTCAATAAGATAACAATGTTGTTCCTGACTAAATGCCTCCTCATCTTTCTATCTTTACTGGTTTTAGACTCCTTGCTACCAATTCTTGGGAACAGCTCCACCTACTCTACTGCCTCACAAAACAACTTCTCCTTCTCAAACATGTTACTGGGGAAATCCTTGGCTAAAATACCTCCCTTGGGTCTCAGCTACAAACACATCGGTTCCATCCTTAAACTCCTGATCAGGAAGAAAATCTCTCTCAGTGGTCGCGCCCCCGCATGTTCCTCCACGCCACAATTTGGATTGCAGTACTATCCCTCACACTCTCTGGCAACATTCAGCCAAATCCTGGTCTCAGGGGATTGAACATACAGCATCTCCAGGCCATCTCACCTCAAGTGCCCAAACCCCCTGGACTATCCTTCTACCACATTAATATCAGAAGTCTGGCAGCCAATCTACCTGAGCTGGAAGCGTGGGTATATTCTCACAACCTGGATATCCTTGCACTGTCAGAAACTTGGCTAAAATCCTCAGTCCCTAACTCAGCATGTGCTTTCCCAGGGGACAATATGCTTCGCGTGGACCATACCACTCCCAAGAGAGGGGTGGTCTGGGATTGTAGTTCAAACCGTACCTTAATATATCTTTAGTACCTGGTACTCCCCTCAGTCATTGTGAAGTTCTGCACGCTGTCCTTTTATTGGGAGGCACAAAGAAACTCCACATCCTGAATGACTACTCCCCTCCTTGAAACAGTAAGCTCGGTCTTGAAGAACTCATTGACCAGCTACCCATGGTAACTGGTAGACATGACACCATCTGCCTTGGGGATTTCAACCTGGACTGGCTGGGCCCAAATGCCTCTCACTTAGCATCTACCCTTAGCAAAGCTAACTTAACTCAAATTATTGCTTTCCCTACCAAAGTCTCCTCCAACAGCTCCAGTAGCATGCTCATTTACTGGATACTCACCAACAGAGTGGACCGGATTAGCTTCTCTGGTGTCCTAGCAGACTCCATCAGTGATCACTGTCCCATATACTGCATGTGGGAAGCCTCTCCCCCAACCTATCCTCCGAAAATTCTATCCTTCTCAAATTTTGCCCTCTTGGACACAGTGGCCTTTCTTCAGGACCTCAGCCTGGCCGACTGGTCCCCTATGTTTATCACCAATGATGTCAACACAGCTACTGAATACTTCACCAATGTCTTAGTATCCCTACAGAAGAGACACATCCCCACCTCCACTCGCAGGGTCAAGGGCAAACCTACTAAATGGCTTAAGCGCCCGCTACTCCAGCACCTAAAACTAAGAGATAAACTATGGGAGAAATGGAAATCCTCTGCCCTACAGTCCTACTACGAGGAATATTGAGTCTTAAGAAATGCCTGCAAGAAGGAAGTCAGGTTGGCCAAAAGATACTACTACCGTGACCTACTTCGCTGTTTCTCAACAAATCCTAAACATTATTGGGCACGAATAAATGAAATCCTTGGGATCAACAGGCCACATACCCCAAGGGATATGTTGGTAAATGAGGTCAGCTGCAACCACCCCCTAACTATTGCAGAAGCTTTTAACTCAATCTTCACAATGCTCCCCACCTCCCCACAGGCCTCTAGTCCTGGCTTCCCTATTTCCTCTCAGGACAACTCTGATCCACCAGCACTGCTGATACTTGCTCCTGTCACTAGGCTTGAGGTACTAAAGCTTCTAAGATCCATCTCTCCTCATGGCAGTGCGGGCACGGATGGCCTTGAACCCAGGATCCCATGGCTGGTGGCCTCCCTATTGGCAACACCAGTAACTAGAATATTCAACCTCTCCATCTCCACCTAAGCTGTTCCCCTCACTTGGAAATTGGCTAGGATTATTCCGGTGTTCAAAAAAGGCGACCCCAATAGACTATCTAATTATAGGCCCATTGCTATACTGCCTACTCTTAGCAAAATGCTTGAAAAATTAGTACATAGCTAGGTCTTCTCTCAACTGATCGAACACAATCTTCTCTCCCCTATCCAGCATGGATTTAGGCCTGGACACAGCACCAACACGACACTTACCTGTTCGCCAGTGATGTTAAGACAAACATGGATAATGGACTACTCACCGGAGCCGTATTCATCGACCTTACTAAAGCTTTTGACATGGTTAACTATCCCCTCCTACTTCTCAAACTTCAGGACCTTGGTGCTACTCATCCCTCCTTGTCCTGGTTCAAAAGCTATCTAGACGGTTGTTCCAAACAACCTCCTTCTGCAGAGTCCTATCATCCCCCTCTGCCATCTCCTGCAGTGTTACTCAGGGATCTTTACTGGGACCGTTGCTGCTCTCTATCTTTGTTAATTCTATACCACCACCCACTGTAAATCTATCATGTACATCGATGACCTACTTCTATTTACTACCTCCTCATCTGTCAATAACATCAATGTGCACCTATCATCCGCTCTTGGTCAGATCCAGCTCTGGCTCTCCTCAAACCAATTAATTCTCAATCAATCAAAGACTCAGTCCATGCTGTTTGGGTCCCTATGGAAAGTCAATGTCAAATCCCATCACCTGCGGGTCCAATGCCCTGACAGATCTGTACTGACCAACACAAAATCCTTCAAATATTTAGGGGTGATTCTTGACCCCCAACTTAACTTCACCATGCATATCCATGAGGTTTGTCAACACGTCAGCTCGAAGATCAGAGCTGCATACAGGGTACTTCACTCACTCACTGCTCCAGCCCGGATCTCCATAGCCCAAGGGGTCTTGCCCCCAGGGCTAAAATATGCTCTACCAGTCTTCTCTCATGCTAAAGCAGCAGATATGCATAAATGGGTCACCACATACAACAACATCTGCAGATCTGCCCTGTCAACTCCCCGTCTCACCCATCACTGCCTTCTCTACTCTACACTGAACTGGCTGTTTCCTGAGGGTATACGCTCCTACACTCTGGGTAACCTTATTGAATCATTATCCTGCCCACCACATCCTGACATGCTTGCGGCTATGTTCAAACCAATTACCCAGGCTCGTTGCTTAAGGTCTTCAACTTCACCCCTGCTCGCCGTTCCTCCTTGTTCTACTAAAATGGGTGAGCGTGCCTTCTCCCATCTTGCTCCCAAATTCTAGAACTCCCTTCCCACTGGCATAAAACATTCCCCATCTCACAGCTCTTTCAAAAAAGCACTCTTTTCTTACTTGATCTCTCCTGGTATCTGTAAGTGTCCCTAGAGTTCCCTCTCTGGTCCCTTCTGCTCACTCCATGTTAAACTCTTACTAAGTAGTCATTCTGAGTTCCTGTGTAATTCATATACTGCTAAGTAGTCATACCAAGCTCCTGTAAAATTTATCTTGTTGGATTATTATTACCTCCTCCTCCTCCTACTTTGGTTGTTTTCTCTGTACCCCTGTCTGACTGCCCTGCGTGGTGGTTCAGTGTTTGAGTATATACCCTTCTTATCCTAGTTGTACTGTTTCCCCCTACTGTTGTACACTCCCGGGTCATGCTTGAAAATACCTGGTTACCAAATGCTAATAAATAAATAAATACTTGTACTTGAACATCTGGGAGTAAATGTAACAAAAAAAAAGTAATTTACTTTATCTGCACTCCAAGTATTTTTCTTTCCTGCATTTAGATCTAAAGTTACAAATAAAATTACATTTTCTGTTACTCACATAATTGTGTCTCAGCAGGGTGCAACAAAAGAAAGAAATATTTCAAAAATATTAATAAAAAAATTAAAGCAATCTTCAAGTCCCATTTTGAGGTAGATCAAGTAGCAGATGGTTGGACCAGATGATATTCAGTAACCTCTGCATCCTCAATCTCTGAGTCAGAGCCCAAGTCCTCTGGTAGCTTGACATTTGTTTCAAAGAATCTCCTTGCAGTATCTGGATCTTCAAATATTTCTGCCTTTCCTTGAAAAGTGATTTTTAAATGAGGCAGTGCAAGCAAGGAAACTGGAACCCCAACCTCCTTAAATTCAGAAAGGAAAGGAAGAAAATGCATTATCCTTCTTTGAGTGATAATACAATAGTTTGGGCACAGGTGCAGTCTTGAACCAGCATACAGTACATGAATTGCTTCCCCAGCCTTGCTAATTGTAATATTGTGTTCCTCTCAGCCGCAGTATGAAATGTTACTATTATAATACAGTGCATGGTAGATCGTTGTTGTGTATAGAACTCCATTGCTTTCAAAATGCTGTTGTACCACAGTTCAAAGGTCATGGAATGTGGTTGTACCCTTTTGTGGTATAACAGCATTCCGTAACCTCTAGAGATTGTATAAATCACTTTCATTCTGAAGATGAAAGAACTGTCATGTACACATTTTACATAGCATTATAACTACATAAAATACAGGATGAGGAACTATACGCACAACCAGTGTATTCTGCCACCTCAGGGTTCTGATTCCCATGGACCTCTCAAGCTTTACTCTCAAGATCATAGGGAATCAGAACCCCTCTGTGGCAGAACACACTGGTTGTGCATAGCTGCCCATCCAGTGTTCTCTATATGTCTTACTCCAGATGCCTGAGTGGCTATAGGGTCAATCTGATTCCCATTTACACCCCCTTGTGTAGACAACTAGTAGGACAAAAAACAGATTCTAGCACCATGGGGGATCCATAGTGAAAACAAAGTTTTATGCCTGCTGCACCTGCTTCTATAACTCATTCAGGGGAACTGTAGTGGGGAAACCTATAAAACGAAGATTCTTTAACCACACATTGTTTTCCAAATGTTCCAGCCTGGAAGACTGTGAGATCTGCTTGTGTAAAGCAGCATTAATTGCTCCTTTCAATGGGAGTGTTCTATCTGAAAGAGTTTTAATATTCTTTTCATTCACCCCCACTGCCATTTCTGTCCCCTCTACTCGGGTTTCAATTATAGCACACCGAGCTGAAATCTCAGCCAGCCGCTGTTCCATCCTCTGGGCTGACTGCCGTGCTTCAGCTTGAAATTCTGTTAGTATTTGCAATATGGAGGTAAGCTTCGGCTTTGCAGTGGTTTAGACTTTGTGCTCGACTCCAGGCACTGCGTTACAGGAGAAGTCCCTGCTCTGACCACTCTGAGGGAGCCAACTAGCCCCTGGGTCTGTGCTCTTTCCCTGCTGGCTTCAAGGAAAAGAATCTCTCCATTGTTCCAGCCTTAACCTCCATTAAACATTATATCTTTTGGAAATAGAAAGGATTATTTAGAATATGAATGAGAAGTAATGTTTTAAGTCAAACACAGTGTTCTCAGTTGTAGAGTTCAGACAGACATCACAGGTCTTGTGCTCACCAATGCCTCCACAAGAGTTTGACTCCGGAGGCTTAAAGAGGTAGTGCAGCTCAAAATAGCTTAAAGACCTGGGCTTCATACATAGTTTCAATGTTCTGGCACAAGACCTGTTTGAGCCACTGTTTACCTATGCACCCAGCTGCAGTATACCCAATGGGTCCAGAAGCCTTCTGAAGAAGGACTGGTTGGTCCAAAAGCTAGAGCACTTTGTTCTTGTTGTTAAATCTATGTTGGTCCATTAAAAGGTATCAAATCATTTGCTTCTGGATCTATTCTTGCAAGGACCAATACGGCAACTACTAAATCTAGTATACCCAATGGGGTCACAGGCCTTTGCTTACACTGTCACAATATGCTTTGTGCAGCACAGGGAAAGGGGTGAGGAGCCAGGATAATTCAGGCACTGGTATGTTAATGAGTCACTGAGCTGTGCTAACCAGCTCACCAGCAATCAAAGCACCAGTCACAAGACACACTGCCCCCTTTCCCTCTTAGACCTTGCACAAGTAAGTCTGCGGGGGGGAGAGATTGCTGGCTTGTAAATAGAACAAAAGTTCTAGCAGTAGAGGGATTAGGCAATGCACAGCACAGCAAAGCCAATTTTAGACAGAAAGGGAAAGGGCTAGGGAGGGAGTATCCATGGAACCCCTGCAGGGACTGGCAGAACATTCTGGGTATACTGGGAGTTGCTTTGCTACTGGGAAAGACAAGATAAATGCTAGAAAACCATAGTGCAGACATTCCAGAAGCAGGCAAAAGGTATTAGGCAAAGGGGTGGTCAAACTACTATAGCAGTACTGCCATTGGCATGGGTTTGGCTTGATAACTAGCACTATGCCTTGACCCAACCCATGTGTCTGTCACTGTCCAGTATGTTAGTGGGTGCATATCCCATTTGTCCCTTCCAACATCTGGATTACCACATTTGCATTATGTGATGAGTCACACAGTACCAAGGGGAACAGCACCCCCAGCTGATAGCACACTGCTTTGTGTATTGCAAAAATGAGTGGAGGCACAGCGGGGAGCTTATTGCACCCCAATTTTGTGCAGTCACACATTATGACAGTGTATCTTGCTCCACCCCTAGTACATTCTATGAAATTACTATTAATGGTAGATCATATCCACCAAATTTCATGTTTCTTTTTTTTCATATTTTTATTTTTATACTTGCACGCTAATGAGCATTACTACCCACTTCATTAGCAACATGATCAAACAAACAAGAAATACAATCAGTACACAAAAACAAAAATTAATAACTATAAGGCTCATTGCATATTAATTAGCCAATGCCGATCACTCATTGGTTACTGGATTGATCATCAATGTTTAGTTAATGATCAGTCCAGATGTGACATTTCACGAATGGCCGCCTCACACAACCGCGCTGTATTACAGCATGCCACTGAGACCACACACAGAAAAAGAATTCCCTGTCAGCTGAAGTTCATGTTAATAATTTTGTGGTCTTCAATAGAAATATAAACTGTGCCGAGTGAAAACTGCTGCAAAAAACACCGAAAATAAAACAAACTGTTTTTTTAATGACAAATTATGCCATCCAATGACACTTCTTTTGCACTCCACAAGCCCATCTCCCCAAAAAGTAATTCTCCACAAGCGTTTCTCCCAACAGGAAAAAAAAAACTGACAAGATGCAGTATTTAAATTCAGACACAGGTACGAGGTGGTAGGTGCCAGAGTGTAACTGATGATGTGCTACCATGCGGCTGCACTATTTCACAGCTATTTCACAGCAGCTCAGTGGATGTACACAGAGACATCATCATGATGTGACCTAGTGGTGCTAAGCCTATGTCGGAGTTCACAGGTTGTGCACCCAGTCTGAGAGCTTCGCAGAAAAAAACAACAAAAAGAGTAAGTAAATCTATAAATATGCCAATACTGCAAGACAGAATTAGCCTTGTAATAGCAATAACAACCTCAGTGATGGTCGTTTCCTGGACATTAACAAATGGGTGGTGGGTGGTGGCCATCAGCTGCGCCTCAGACCACCCAACCCCCCACCCAGTCATTAATCTCCAGGAAACAACCACCAGTGTGGTCGTTATTGCTTAAATATAAAATACAGTTAGCTAACACACTTACAAATGCTACATTGAGTAAGCCAAGGTTTCAAATTAGCTTTAAACACAGAGGTGGTAGAGCAACCAGAAGGGAAAGGATAAGAAGCTGGAGAGGGGTAGATTCAGGAGAGATGTGAGAAAGCACTTCCTCACAGAAAAAGTGATGGATTCCTGGAACAGTCTTCCAGCAGAGCTGGTTGAGGCAAAAACATTGGTGGGGTTCAAGAATGTATTGGATAGGCATAAGGAAATCTTAGGGAAAGGAAAGGGAGGTGGGGGTGAATGGACCGGAGAGCAAGTAGGATCTGCAGTGATACTATAGGCAGAGAAAATGGACAGACTAGGTGGGCTAAGCTGTCCTTATCTGCTGACAAAATTCTATGTTTTTATGTTTCTGTGTTAGGATGATATCATGGATGGTGTCCTTGTTAAAATATAAACATTGTATTTATCACATTAGTAGTTCATCATTTAAACTACTTATGGTACGGCATTGCAGAGAGATGTCCTTTCCCTTTGGCAAGCATCTCATAAATGAATGAATGAATGACGCCTTTGCTTATGATGAAATCTCACTGGCTGAAGCCTCAGCCAATCAGGATTTACAATAGACAAACACGTCATTAATTCAATCATTCAGTCATGTGATACTGAACAGAGAGGGCAGCTCTCTGCAATGTGGGACAGTTTTCTTTTTCTGCAGGTGCAAAGAGAGTTTTTTTTGGGGGGGGGCTAAGGAGGAGAGAGTGACAGGGCCATAATGGGGCATGAAGGAGGAACTGACTTATTGATGGGGGCGGGTCAGATTGGAGGAACCAAGCTCAGTAGGGCTTGACATGCAGGTGGGGGAAAGAGTTATTTTTTGCTAACGGCTGATTTTATGATTTAATGGTGGTAGAAGGGTGATAAGGGTGTTTTTTGCACAGCAGAGCATGGATTTGTGGTGGGGCAAAATCTGCAAGGCTGTGAGTAGCGGGAGGAGGTGGGTACAAGGAAATGGAGTGGGTGGAGGAGGGATTTCTTTATAAAAAAGTCAGGTGACACATGATTGGAAACATTTTATATAGTTCCACACAGTCAAAGTGTCACTTTGCCTGGTCAAAACTATGCTACGTGCCACGTTGATGGCACTTTGACAGCCAGCGGGTACTTCCTGTAGTTCCTCCAGGCAAAGTTTGGCACTTGAAGAGGCATAGAGCTTTGGGAAGGACTTGTTGAAGTGTAATTGCTGGTCACTGACAGGGTGGTTAGCAGTGTTCACTCTTATAATTAGAGGAGAGTGTTTGGCAGAGATGAGGGATGGGTTCAGTACCTCAGGTAATTGGGAGGTACCAGTAATCACCATACAGTGTGGTTTACATTAAGACAGGAACAGAGGCAAACAACATGAGGAGGATGGTCCTGGACTTTAGGAGGTGGAGTTTAAAGATGTGGCAGACTGCCTCAGAAACTGTTGGGGTAGATGTACAGTGGGGAAAAATAAGGGAAGTCATAATTAAGGCAACCAGCAAGTAAAAGCAGAAGGAAAAAGAGACTTATCGTTCTCTGATGAACTGGACAAGGTGATAAAGGAAGAAAGGGTGGCATTCAGGAGATAAAAGAAAATGCAAAGGGAGGAAGACAGAAAGGTTTACCAAGTAAAACAGAGGGAAGACACTGAGGGGAGCAAAGGTGCAGAAAGAGGAAAGGATAGCCAAAGGGGTAGCTAAAAGGGATAAAACTTTCTTCAGGTACATAAATGACAAGAGAAAAGCAAGGGTAGGGACAGTGAGGTTAAGGAGGGTGGTAGCGGGGGGGGGGGGACTGCACAGAAGAGAACCAAGAAAAGCATTTGTCAATGCCGAATGTTGTCTTGCTGGCATTGGCATTGGTTGTGCAGGAGTAAGGAATGCATAATAGGAATGGCAGTGAAGTATTGAACTGAAGCCAGCGCCACCCTCACCCTGTAGAGACAGACAGGTGCTGGGGTGTGCCTTTGGGTCGTCAGCTATAATGCTTATGCCATTCTACCTCACCCTACCCTGCTGACACTGACAAGTGTCATGGTGTGCTTTGGGGTCATTGGGCCTTATACTTACACCATTACATAAGGAAGTACGCTGAGGTGGGCGCAGTATAGGAGAATGGGGTGAACTTTAGGGCCGAACATTCCAAGGCAGACCTCAATGCCTGTCACTGGCTGCAGGGTGGGGGTGGGGGGTGGAATGGTGTGAGCATTACAGCCAATGATCCCAAGTCACACCCCTGACACTTGTCAGTCTCTACAGGGTGGGGAGTTACAGTTGAAACCCTAATGCCATAGGCGTTTGTTGGTATTTTCACTCCAAATTTTCAACAAAGGCTTTTTGTGATGCCACCTCATGAAGAGTGGCACTATCAGTTTGTTAACTGAAAGGTAGTTTTGCACAGTGGCTATGCCATTTGGTGACACAGGGACAAAAACACATTTTGGGCAGGATGTGAAAAATGACAACTGTATTGTTCATGAGGAGGTGTAAAAAAATTGCAGCATTAAAAATCTGAAATGAAAATATGAAAAATTGGTGAAGTCATGAGCATGCATAGAAACAGCGCCACACACATCCGTAATCCAGTTATTTTCAGATGTTTTTTAACCACATTTTCAACATAGGCATCTTAGGACCTCTGCTCATTTCCAAAAACTGTCCCGAAAACTGAATTTGCACAGCGACCGGGCTATTGTGCGCCGGATGTGTAAAAACACATTTCAGCCAGGATATGTAAAATGACAGCTGTACTGTTCATAAGGAGGTATGGGAAAATGGCAATTTTGAAAATCTGGAGTGAAAATATTACAAATTCACGAAGTTACGAGCGTGCATGGAAACTGCGCAACGCACACTCGTAAAACAGCCATTTATTTAAATTTTTTTCCACCAAATTTGCAACATAGGCTTTTTGAGAGCCCCCCTCATGAACAGTGGTACTGTTGTTTCATTAATTGGTCCTGAAAGGTGATTCGACTCAGTGACCGTGAAATCACCTTTTGGGACTGAATAACACCATGACAGTGACTGAATTCATGAGGAGGGGTCCCAATAACCACATGTTGAAAATTTGGTGCCAAAATTCCCAAACATGGCCAAGATATGCACCAAAGTTGAAAAAACCCTATTCATGCCATTATATAGCTTACCGGCATTTCTTCAATTTGTGGTCAGCTTTAAAGAGTGCAGACTTGTTCCCGGTCAACCGAAGATCATCGCACTGGGCTCCAGATGTAAGTATGGGGTGTGGGTGGTGTGGGGAGGCAGGGCACACAGAGAGGTGGGCACGGGGTGAGGCAGGGGCAGGGAGACCTGAGGGACCGTTTCTTCTTTCACAGGTTTAAAAAAAAAAAAACATCACAGGATGGTTTTTCTTTTCAGGGACTTAGCACACTGAGGTGGGCTCCCAGTGTGCCACCTAAGTGTTTTTTGGAGGGATGCTGTGGCCGGCGGGGATTGGGCACCCCGTCAGCACATACCAAGGGGGGCAAGAACCAAGGGGATTGGGCACTCGCCTTGGCACACAACAAAAACTGGGGACATTATGCTGACTGGGACTGGGCTCCCCATTGGCAAAATAAATGAGGAAGGGGGACTGAAGCCGATGGGGATTGGGCCCCCCATCTGCAAAGAAAGATTGTTGTGGGAGGCGCATGATGCCAAGGGGGATTGGACACCCCCTCAGCATACACTGTAAATGGGAGGGAAGGTCATTATGCCAATGGGGAGTGGGCTCCCAATTGGCAAAAGAAGTGCACTGGGGCACTCTGCAGGTGCTGTCACCAGACACGTCAGGAGGGTGTGTTGTTGTGCTGCAGCATGATGGCAGCGGACCTTTTCTTAGATCGGGTGGCCACCTGACATATGCCTGGTGTCAGCGCCTGCAGCTGTCTTATTGGGGAATGAGAGATGCACCTTCTGATGTGAGCCCTGCATTCACCCACAGTGACCGCACCTCCAAATCTGCTACTAGTGCAATATGTTGGCTGGCGTGCACGCTCGAGCCAACATAAAGAGCAGACATTCTGAACAGGTACTTCTAATCAGTGTTCATGGTGGAGGGTGGGGGGATGGATCACCAGGAAGCATCAGGAACAAAGATGTGGTGGACACAACTCCATTTTTGGAGGAAAGAGCCCTATTTGTACATATCTACAAATCTTGTCTAGAGGACAAATACAATTCATTGAGATTTGCAATTGGCATGGACCCTGTGGTCCCAAGATGCTCCTCAGAAATAGGGAGAAGTACAGATTTTTATGAACGGTCACTAGCATGGAATAACATCCCATATACTATGAGAAAACTGTCAGGTAAAAATAGAGGAAAAGCGATAAAGGACTGGTTGGATAGGAAGGCAAGAGAGTCTTGATTATGTTGTACGTCATAACAATATTGCTGTGTGTAATGTCACTTATTGTGATGTATAATATGTTGTGGAAACCTTATGTTGTAAAGCTCAAACCTACTGCGTGCTATGTACTGTTTTTAGACAATATAGAAATGTAATATGATATTGTTTTGTACTGGGGGACCTAGTTAAAAATGAGCTTTGGCTCAATCGAGTAAATCCTGTTTCCTAAAATTTATGAATAAAACATTTTGCTACTACTACTAAGGCTCTTGCAGTTCTAAAAGAGAAGAAGGGCATGGGACAGGATGAGATGAACCCAAGGGTACTAAAAAACTGAGAGAGGTGCTAGCTGCCCCATTGAAGGCATTAATCAACAGCTCTCTGGAAACAGGAATGGTTCTAGAGGACAGTTCTGGAGAACTGAAGGAGAGTAGATGTGGTCCCACTACATAAGACCGGCAGCAAGGAGGAGGCTGGCAACTACAGGCCAGTCAGTCTCACCTCAGTAGTGGGGAAATTAATAGAAACCCTGTTAAAGGAAAGGTTGGTAAAGTTTCTTGAATCCAAAAGGCTGCAAGATTACAGGCAGCATGGATTCATGGGGGGGGGTTGAGGTCAGGGAATGGCCGTGGATGTGGCCTTTCTGGACTTTAGCAAGGCCTTCAGCAGTGTGCCACACAGGAGACTGATAAAGAAACTGAGCAGCCTGGGGGAGAGATCCCAAATGGTGAACTGGGTTAGAAACTGGTTAATGGATAGGAGACAGAGGGTGGTTGTTTCACAGCACTCACTCAAAGAGGAGAGAGTTACCAACAGGGTGCCGTATGGCTCAATACTGGCACCGGTCCTCTTCAGTGTCTTCATAAGTGACATTTCAGAAGAACTAGGAGGAAGGTATGCCTTTTTGTAGATGACATCAAAATCTGTAATAAGGTGGACACTCAGCAGGGGTGTGCGAAGAGAATGCATTGAAATCTTGGGAAACTCGAGGAGTGGTAAGAAATATGGCAGTTGGGGTTCAATGCCAAAAAGTGAAACATCATCATGCACCTAGGGCATAGAAACCCAGTAGCTGAGTATAGGATGGGGGGTACTGATAGTCACTACACAGGAAACGAACCTTGGGGTTATCCTATCTGATGCCCTCAAAGTGGCATGGTAGTGTGATAAAGCAGTAGGTAGGGCCAGGGGGATACTCAGATGCACAGGGAGAGGTATCTGCAGCAGCAGGAGGAGGAAGGTGCTGTTGCCAATATAACGCTCGCTGGTAAGAAACCACCTGGAATATGGTGTCCAGTTCTGAGGGCCACACCTCAGAAAGAACATAAAAAGGGTGGAGGCAGTCCAGAGGAGGGCAACTAAAATGGTGCAGGGTTTGTATTAGAAGCACCATGAGGAGAGACTGAGGGATCTCAACACGTACATCCTGGAAGACAGGAGAGCAAGACAGGACATAACAGAGACCTACAAGGACTTCGCAAGGGAGAACAGGGTACAGGAGTGGAGTCTCTTCTAAATGAGAAAAAGCACCAGGACCAGAGGGCATGTGAAGAAGCTGGAGGAGGGAGTTTAAGAGGGATGTGAGAAAATACTACTTCACTGAAAGAGTAGTAGATGCCTGCAACAGACTGCCATCAGAAGTGGTGCAGACAAAAACAGTAGAGGCTTCACACATCCATGGCTTGACAAAGGGGAGTATTAGTAAATGGACAGGGAGAAGGGAGGGTCACCGGACATGAGTTAGGGTCTGCGGAGACTGGCTAGACAGGGATCATCTGGGCAAATTGTGTGGGCCAGTCATGGGGGGAGTACTGCTTAGCACCTGGGGTAAACACCACACACTTTGGGGAAGGAATTTTGGTGATACCAAAGATGGGGTTCTGGTATCACACTTAAACATCAGGAGTGTTCAGTGGCACCAGAGATGACCGGCTCCTGGACCACTTGTGAAGTTCAGAGGGGAGGGGTTGCTAATCCACTATTGTATCAATAGGGTCAGTATTTATTTTATTTTCATTTATTTGTAATGTTACCAGGAAAAACACACACAGCTGTTGCAGCTCATTTCTCAGTGCAGCTTGAGGGTGGGTCATGGACCTTTTTGATTGATAGGGGAATGCTGGCTGTGACAGCGAGGAAACTCCCCTACTCTTCATTAATAAAGTGCCAAGGGATCTTTACCCACCCTGGGCATTGACCAGAGATGGGCAGACGGGATCTCCGTTTAACACCTCATCTGAAGGACAGCACATCAGCAGTGTAGCACTCCTTGTACTGCACTACATTGTCACTATTACTACTGGGGGGGGGGCTTGTCCCAGTCCTGAGCCAGTGAGCATAAACTGGCAGCACAGGTTCGAATGCTCTGATATGCAACTTGATATGGCCTTTCAGATTCAGAGCAGAGCTCATGTAGCTGTTCCATTCTATGGCATGTATGTCTACTGCAGCCTTGCCCAGTGCCACAGGAGCTTGGGAGTCATTAAATGATCTAGCAGGCAGTGCGTGGGAGCTTTTAGCTCAGTGCTGATTACCTATAACTGCCACGAATGGAACTGCTATTAATAAAGTAGTGCAGCTGTAGCTTGAACTATTATCCTGCAGATGGTGTATGGTAGCGATGTATTTGGAAATATGATGACAATATTTTCACTCAGTGGGAGTATAACCGCAGATTGTTCCTCCAAAAGTACTAACAAAGACCCTAGAGACATCGGCAATAACTTCTTCCTGAAACACTATGGCACCATGGCCACTATAAGTCCTGCATCACTAGGTAGAGGGAGCTGGCCACATTGAAAACCTGTTTTTTTTTTACATTCCTAGAATTAATTAGTTGCAAACTCAGTACTTGGAAAAATTGCACAGGATCTGCAGACCTGAATCATTGGCTTTTTCAATTTACTGTTTCCCCTGAAGCCTAATTTACAGTGATTACAGAACAGCATGCCTTCCTGTCTTATTGCAGGGGTGTTAGCTCCAGACCCGGCTTTGTTTTCTTCTTATTAATAAACGTTTGTATCTAGTACTTAAAGGGACGCATGACTGTGAGGCTGGGAATGCTTCTCTGTAGTTCAATATTTAAATCGCTGTTTATCAATGCAGGAGCAGAGATGACAGTTTCCAGCTATACTGCAACCTTTGCTGCAGATTGAATTCAACTCCAAACCAGTAGGCTATTCAGTGAACCCTGACCCCTGGGAGACAGTTTGGCTTTGACTTAGTGGTTAGAACACAGAGCTGTCAATCAGACATTTTTTGGGTGCAGTATTAGCTACTACTAAGCAATTTGCATCACAAATTGTAGTGATACAGAAATAATATGACTTACTGGGAATTGAACCCATTCCCCCAGAATACCACCCTGGTGCTGTAACCACTGAGCTACAGGCTCAGATGGTTGGAGCTGCATAGAAACATAGAATTTGATGGCAGATAAGGACCGCTTGGCCCACCTAGTCTGCCCATTTCCCTACCTACAGGACAAGCTGCAGATCCTAGTTAACCAACAACATATTTCTTCCTACCCCCCACAAGAATTGCTTTATGTCTGTCCCATGTATTCTTAAATTCTCCCACAGTTTTAGACCCCACAACCTCCTCAGGAAGACTGTTCCATGCGTCCACCACCATCTCTGTGAAAAAATACTTCCTCACATTGCCCCTGAACTGCCCCTCCATCTTTAAATTGTGTCCCCTAGTTCTTGTCGTCTCTTTTCTAAAAGATGCTACCCTCTTGGATTTTGTTGATTCCACTGAGGTACTTAAAAGTTTCTATCATGTCCCCCCTCTCCCTCCTTTCTACAAGGGTATACATATTAAGCTCCTTTAGTCTCTCCTCATATGGCTTCTCTTGCAGACCCTGCACCATTTTAGTTGCCGTCCTCTGGACTGCCTCTGTCCTGTCTATGTCCTTGCAGAGATGGGGTCTCCAGAACTGGATGCAGTACTTCAGATGGGATCTCACCAACTGTCTGTACAGAGGGATAACAACTTCTTGTTTTCTGCTGGTGATGCCTCTCCCTACGCATCCCCGTATACCCCCAGCCCTCCCTACTGCCTTCTCACATTGCATGCTAACCTTAAGGTCATCAGATATGATTGCTCCCAGGTCCCTTTCCATTTTTGTTGTTGTTACTACCTCTCCCCCATTGTGTAATCTTCCCTTGGGTTTTTGTTTCCCAGGTGCATTATTTTGCACTTCTTTGCGTTGAATCTAAGCTGCCATACTTCTGACCATTCCTCCAACCTTGCCAAGTCCCTTCTCATCCTTTCCATGCCTCCTTGTGCATCAGCCCTGTTGCAGATCTTTGTGTCATCTGCAAAGAATCATACTTTTCCTTCAAGTCCCTCTGCAATGTCACTTAAAAAGACATTAAAAAGGACTGGACCCAGTACTGAACCCTGCGGTACCCCACTAGTAACCCCTCTTTCTTCAAAGTTGACTCCATTTACAATTACCTTCTGTGTCCTGTTGTCCAGCCAATGTTTTACCCAGGCTACCACCTTGCGACCCACTCCCAGGCTGGTTAATTTGACTATTAATCTTTTGTGTGGGACTGTGTCAACTGCCTTGCTAAAGTCTAAGTAGGCCATGTCCACAGCCCCTCCTTGGTCTACTACTTTGGTCACCTAGTCAAAGAAATCAATTAGATTCTTCTGACATGACCTTCCCGCTGTGAACCCATTCTGCCTTGGGTCCTGTGCCCCACTGGCCTCTAGGTACTCAACAATTCTTTCCTTCAGAAGTGATTCCATCACTTTTCCTACCACAGAGGTCAAACTGACAGGTCTGTAGTTTCCTGCCTCTGTCTTGGTCCCACTTTTGTGAAGGGGAATCACATCTGCCTTCCTCCAGTCCTCAGGTACCACACCATCCTCCCATGATTTGTTAAAAATGGTAGTCAGCGGTGTCACTAGTTCTTCCCTTAATTTTTTTAGAAGTCTGGGGTGAATTCCATCAGGCCTCATTGCTTTGTCCACCTTCAGTCTTAGGAGTTCTTTCAGAACCCTTTCTTCTGTGAAAGGACCGGGATCGACCCCCCTATCAAGAGTGCTTCTGTTAATTGGATTAGTGCAGTTCCCAGACACACTTATTTTCTAACTGTCAATTTGATTATTCCTAGTTGCTGGATATGTAATACTAGAAAAAGGAAGTGTGTCCAGGAATCCCAGGTCCAAACATGTGAGTCTGCAGCACAGTGGTTAGCGCACCGATATGCTGTTCTGGGGACCTGGGTTCAGTTCCCAGTAGGTCACATTATTTCTTTCTTACTACAGTTTCTGAACACAGAACTGTAAATGTGGAAATCCAGATATGAATCCCGCAGCCACCGCTTCCTTTATATGTGATGCAGAGCAAGTCGCTTACACTCCTTGTACTTACCCTCTCTAATCTCTCTGTAATCAGTCTGAATGCTGGTTGAAAATTCTTTTCAGCTGTAGAGGTAGCAGAATTCTTTGTGATAGTTAGTCTGAAAAGCACAAAATAAAACCAGAATTCCTTTCTTCCTTACCTTGACAGATAGAGCAAGCTCTGCGGGGGTTCATCTAGCATCATGGCATCATTCACCCTCTTGCCTGTTACGTGTGTGAGCTCTGAAAACAGTCTTTTCTGAATGATACTGGATGCACTAAAGGCAATGTCCTGAGACTGACTCCCAACCCCACCCAAAACAAAACTAGGGCACACAGCTGAGCTGTGCAAATATAGAATTCCGCCAGCAGAATTGGCATGGAATGGCAATTACTCTTCCGAAATGTTTGTCAGAATTTCTTTCCTAATTCTGTAGAATTCCAAAAAGCATTGCTAAGTGATCCACAGGATAATATTCTGCAGATTGTGTGATCCATGATACATAATCCTGCAGTTCGTGGAAAATGAATCCTTGGTGTAGATAAACTGCAAAATACAATTTCATGGTTAGCACTCCACTTTCAACTTTTAAGGATTCCACTTCTGCCAAAATTCCACAAAAGTAGACAGAGTTTGTGAAATTTCATGGGATTCTGTCAGAAGCTTAACTTGAAATTTCTGAACGGCTCCAGCAGTGAGTCATCCAGGGGCTGGCTTTCAATAAACAAAGGCTGCGCGTGAACCCAGCTTGGTGGATAAAGGTGTCTGTAAGCTCATAGGCTGTGACACTCCTGCATCCCAAAGTTTTAAACTCATCCATGTGCCCTTGTCCCTAGGGTACATGCATGCAGTATGCATAAGGTACTGGGAGAGTGCATATGTGTGTATGCCCTTGTCACTAGGGCACATGCATGCATTATGCATGTGGTATTCAGAGTATGTATGCCCCTGTGACTAGGGCACATACATGCATTGAGCACATGGTGTTCAGAGTGTGCATGTGTATGTATGCCCTTGTCTCTAGGGCACATGCATGCATTATGCATATGGTTATGGGAGAGTGCATGTGTATGTATGCCCTTGTCACTAGGGCACGTGCATGCATTATACATGTGGTATTCAGAATATGTATGCCCCTGTGACTAGGGCACATACATGCATTGTGCATATGGTGTTCAGAGTGTGCATGTGTATGTATGCCCTTGTCACTAGAGCATGTGCATGCATTATGCATGTGGTATTAAGAGTGTGCATGTGCATCTATGCCCTTGTCACTAGGACACATGCATGCATCATGTATATGGTATTCGGAGTGTGCATGTGTATATATGCCCTTGACACCAGGGCACGTGCATGCATTATGCATGTGGTATTCAGAGTGTGCATGTGTATGTATGCCCTTGTCACTAGGGCATGTGCATGCATCAAGCATGCAGTAATAGGAGTGTCCATGTGTTTGCATGCCCTTGTCACTAGGGCAGGAGCATGCATCATGCATGTCGTACTGGGAGTGTGCATGTGAATACATGCCCTTGTCACTAGAGCACATGCATGCATTATGTATGTGGTACTGTGAGAGTGCATGTGTATGTACGCGCTTTTCACTAGGGCACATGTGTGAATCAAGCATGTGGTAATGGGAATATGCATGTGTATGCATGCCCTTGTCCCTAGGGCATGTGCATGAATCAAGCATGTGGTAGCGGGAGTGTGCATGTGTATATATATGGCCTTGTCACTGGGGCACGTGCATGCATTATGCATGTGGAACTGTGAGAGTGCACGTGTATGTATGCCCCTGTCACTAGGGCACATGCATGCATCAGCATGTGATAATAGTAGTGTGCATGTGTATGCATGCCCTTTTCCCTAGGGCATGTAGATGCATTATACATGTAGTACTGGGAGTGTACATGTGTCTGTTTGCCCTTGTCACTAGGGCGCATGCATGCATCATGCATGTGGTAGTGGGAGTGTGCATGTGTATGTATGCCCTTGTCACTAGGGTATGTGCATGCATTATGCATGTGATACCGGGAGTGTGCATGCGTATGTATGCCATTGTCACTAGGGTATGTGCATGCATCGTGCATGTGGTACTGGGAGAGTGCATGTGTATGACACCTATTTCAAGCTGGTCGCATCACTGCTCTCAGTGATGAAAGAAGCTCAGTTGCTGCTTCCAAGTTTCAAGTCCTTTACTGAGTAACAAATGGATAAAATAACTCCATATATACACCCACCTACTAATTCTCCAACATTCTAAGCCACTCTGGTTCTTTGTCAAGGCATAGAGTTGTGTCATGAACAAAGCATTTCTAGAAGCCTGGTGTCCAGTGGTTTCTCTTCCCTTCCCCTATCCTGAACTTTATACAATGGCACTTCTAAATCTAGAGACCTCACTTGGTCTTTCATCCATGAGTAAATTCCAGCATAACTCATGGATAAAGACCCAGTCAGCTGCATCTGCCAAAAAATTAGTCCAACCCCTAACAATAAAAACATCTAAGCTGCCATGTTTGATTCCATGGAAACAGCAGTTTCAAACAAGGAATTCACTTACAAAAAAGAAATTCCAAATCAGCTTTCTCTAACATAAAGATTGTTTTTTTCATTTCTTTTCACTACCTCACATACTTTACATGTCACCGTTCAGCGCCGACATCCGGCTCACCTATCTGTTGCTCCCAATACAACCCTGCTATCTGTGTGTCTCTCTCCCTCCATTACAGCTACAATATCAGTCTCTCTCTCTCCACGCACAAACTGTGTTAAAGTTGAAGACTGGAGTAAGGGCAGCAGAGCCTTTTACTCGCATAGCTCCCAGTACTGATCCTCATTCTTGACACAAATTTTCTTGGCAACTCTTACTTGGTGAAACACGGAAGCTGATTACCGTCATGTGTATGGCATGCACAACGGGCTACTACAGCAACCAGTAGCATCAACCTTTCTGTCAGCACTACTGTCTTGATCAGAACTTCCCCGAAAAAAAAAAGGACATAAAACACTTAAACAATATAGGCGGCTGGGAAACAGAAAGAGCGAGCAGAGCAATATTTTTTTTTTTTTTTACACAAGCAAAAGAGAAAGAGAGTGTGCCCATAAAAAGACTCTTCTTCTCAGTGGTCCCTTTATTATCATGCTCATAGCCCTTTTTCCCCTTCTACAGAAATCACTGTTGTCACGCTATCTCCCCCTTGCTCCTGCTTATATTGAAAAAAAAATGCAGCTCAGTCTCCCCATTTCCAAGCCCCCCTTTGCTGTGTCTGTCTCCAGCCCACTCTCCCTACAAGAACATGGAGACATGAAGAAAACAGCACACATGAATCCTTTCTATTCTTGTCCTGGCTCCTCAATGGACTATTTAACCTAGAAGAAGGGTATTTAAAAAAAAGCAATAAGAGCACTATACATTTTAGTTTTTCTTTATTTCTTGTGAAAAAAAATGTGGGACATTGTATAATCACAACAAACAACTCCAAGGTGTGGGTTATGCTGGGATTTATCCACTTCAGGTGTGATTTGGTCACTCAGCCTAAGGCCTCATGACCAACTCACACCAGGTGTGGGTAAATCCCAGCATAGCCCATACCCTGTCATGGTTTACTGCTTAATTAATATAATTAAAGTGGCAGTGCAAATAATTTCAAACTATGGCAGAAAAAAATACACACAATAAATACAGCCTATAAAAACTATGCAAACGCATATAAAACAGCAAAAAGACCCACATAAAATGGCACAGTCAGTGAAAAATGTAAAATGAGAAATGCTACTAAGTTAGAGAAAGAGAAGGGGAGGGATATTGGGTGGGTGGGGTGGTATGGGGACGTTTACACAAGGGGAAGGGGAACAAGGGAACAGGGTGACTAAACGAGAAGGAAGGGAGAAACAAGCATTTGTCAATGCCAAATGTTTGCTTGCTAGCCTTGGCATTGGTAGTGTAGGAGTTGGAGAGCTGCATAATAGGAATGGCAGTGAAGTATTCAACTGAAGCCAACCCTGCCACTACCCTACAGAGACTGACAGGCATTGGGGTGTGTCTTTGGGTCATCAGTCATAACGGCCATGCCATTTCACCTCACCCTACCCTGCAGACACCAACAAGTGTCACTGTGTGCCTTGGGGTCTTTGGTGCTTATGCTCACCCCATTCCACCAGGAAATATGGTAAGATGGGTGCTGTATAGGAGAATGGGGTGAACTTTGGAGCTGAAGACTCCAAGGCACACCTTGATGCCTCTCTCTGGCTGCAGGGTGTGGAATGGTATGAGCATTACAGGCAAGAATCCCAAGTCACACCCCTGATGCCTGTCAATCTCGACAGGGTGGGGCGTTATGATCGGAAACCCTAACATCTCAGGCGTCCATTAGCATTTTCACTCCAAATTTTCATCATGTGTTTTTTGTGACCCCACCTTATGAACAGTGGCAATATCAGTTTGTTAGCTGAAAGCTGATTTTGCACAGTGACTACACCATTTGGCACCACAGATGCAAAAACACATTTCGAACAGGATGTGAAAAATGACAGCTGTACTTTTCATGGGGAGGTGGAAAAAATGGCAATGTTGAAAATCTGCAGTGAAAATATTAAAAAACTGGTGAAGTCATGAGCTTGTGTAGAAACTGCGCAATGCACACCCATAATGCAATTAGTTTGGGGATTTTAACAGCAGATTGTCAACACAGGCATTTTGGAACCTCCACTCATGAACAGTGTCACTGATTTTCTTAATGTCTCCCGAACTATGATTTCCCACAGCGAACACGCATTTCTGCACTGGAAGTGCAGAAACACATTTTGGCCATGGTGTGAAAAATGACAGCTGTACTGTTCATAAGGAAGTGTGGAAAAATGTCAGCGGTGAAAATCTGGACTGAAAATATTAGAAATCCATGAACTTACAAGGGTGTGTGGAAACTGCGCAATGGTCACTCATAACGCAGTCATTTATGGACTTTTTTCACCAAATTTGTAATGTAGCCATTGTAACACCTCTGCTCATGAACAATGTCACTGTGATTTTCTTAATCTGTCCTGAACATTGATTTCACACACTGACTGTGCCATTGTGCGCTACATGCGTGGAAACACATTTTGGGTGAGATGTGAAAATGACAGCTGTACTGCTCATAAGGAGATGTGGTAAAATGGCAATGTTGAAAATCTGGAGTGAAAATAGTGAAAATTCATGAACTTACGAGAGTGCATAGGAACAGCGCAACGCATGCTCATAAAACAGTCATTTTGGGGAATTTTTTCACCAAATTTTTAACATAGCCATTTTAACACTTCTGCTCATGAACAGTGTCACTGTGATTTTCTTAATTTGTTCTGAACATTGATTTCGCACACCAACTGTGCCACTGTGCGCTACATTCGTGGAAACACATTTTGGGTGAAATGGGAACTGTACTGCTGTACTGCTCACAAAGAGGTGTGGTAAAATGGCAATGTTGAAAATCTGGAGTGAAAATATTGAAAATTTGTGAACTTACGAGCGTGTGTAGGAACAGCACAACACATGCTCGTAAAACAGTTATTTTGGGGAATTTTTTCACCAAATTTTCTACATAGGGTTTTTGGGGTCCTACCTCATGAACTGTGACACTGTCATTTCATAAATCAGTCCCTAAAGGTGGTTCCGCACAGTTACTGTGAAATCACCTTTCGGGGCTGATTAACAAAATGACAGTGACAGAATTCATGAGGTGGGGTCCCAAAAATCCCATGTTGAAAATTTGGTGAAAAAATTCCCAAAAACATCTGAGATATGCAATAAAGTTGAAAAAACCCTATTTATTACATTATACAGCTTACCGGCATTTCCTCAGTTTGTGGTCAGCTTTGAAGAGCGCAGACGTGTTCCCGGTCCACCGAAGATTGTCGCACCAGACTCCGGAGGTAAGTATGAGATGAGGGGGGTGTGGGGAGGCAGGGTGCACAGAGGGTGAGTGTGGGTGAGGGGAGCAGGGGTCAGGACAGTCAGCGAGGGAAGGTTTTCTCTTTCAGGTTTCTTTTTTTTCCTTTGGATGACGTGGGACTTTTGCCACACTGGAGTGGGCTCCCAGCATGGCAGCTGGAAGGCTGTTTGGGGCGGGGGGGTCAGTGGAGTCAATGGTGGATTGGGCACCAATATCGGCCATACAGACTGTTGCCATGCTGGGGTGGGCTCCCAGAATGGCACCCGCTTGTCTGTTGGGGGAGAACAGTGGAGCCGATGGGGGATTGGGCACCCCCGTCGGCCAGACAGTGTGTGGGGGGAGCGCAGCAGCATGCAATATGCATGTGTGTGTATGTGGGGGGGGGCATGGTTATTTTCTTTCAATTTGGTGGCAATGTTCGAAACTAGTGTCACCAGCTATGTCCCCCATTATTGGTGGACATCACACACGCCCCAGAATGCCATGCCGTTATTGGCCACAATAGTGCCACACCTCCAGAACCTGCTTCGGCACCATGCTGCCACAATATGTTTCTTGCACTGCGCAAGCAAACATAAAAAGGAGAGAGGGAGGAAAGAAAATAGAGATGGGTAGAGAGAAGAACAAGGAAACAACAAGGGGGTGGATGAAGGTAAGGAAAAAGAAAGGAAAGTGACAAGGGGGTAAGAGGTGAGAGGATACTTTCATTTTGCAATTAATATTTAAAATCACATTGATAAACTCCCATTGTAGACACTTATTAAAAATGCAGAGCATAAAATCAATTATTTGCAATGATGGAATTACACCCTAATAAACATCCTAATATCTAATATTCTGTAGATAAATATTTCATGTATTGATATTCTACATAATCAAAATTCATAGCAAAACAACCATACAGATAGGCAGTATAAGAGAATCAAAATCTAAGTATTAATACAATGAATATGCTCTACATAAAGTACTAGAACTGTTAATATTTCAACAATTCTAAGACATCAGGGGTCAGATATTCAAAACTTTGCCCTGGGGCTAAATTAGTACTGCCCAGCATGCTAAATTAGCCTGGAACAAATAGCCCGCCATATTAGAAAGGAATAGTGCCGGTGTTAAACCTGCTAACTATAGTGTGCTAAGGAAGCTGGGCAAACTGGGCTGGGAGTGCAGTGCTAAAATAGCATGGGAAATAAGACAGCTCTGAATATAGCAACAGGGGAGTGCAAAATGCAATGGCAACCCAATGGACACAGAGGTGGAGCAAGTCGGAGCTGCAGGTGGAGGTCAATGTGTGTGATTGCAAAGAGGTGTTTCACAACAACTGCAAAGAACAAAGCAGGCCACACACTGCAGAACTGTGCTATGCTGATGTGAGATTTACCTGGGGCTAACCTGATTGCACAGTGGTACACACATTAGCCCGTTGCAAACAGGTCCCGGGGGAAAAGTTTGATATAGTCAAAGCTCATATGCAAATGAGCCTAGGTAGGTAATCCATGGGCAGATAGTCACATTTTCATCTCATTATGTGCTGTGTAGCATACATGTCTGTGCAGTTTGCCTGGTGCTACTGCATGGAGCACACAGCCCCACCTTTTGGTCAGAATGGAAGTACAGGCTGGATGCTGCAGAATATGCATTGTTACAAGCAGGATGGATAGATAGATAGAATATATATATATATATATATATATATATATATATATATATATATATATATATATATATACACAGTATATATATATATATATATATATATATATATTTTAGTGGCACGTAGTGCCACTGTAGTTAGGGTTGAGTACCCCATTTAATTTTAAAGTGTGAAATGTTGTAGCATAATAACTTTGCCACTGTATTTTGGATTTGCCTGAAATTTGGCAGGCACGGAGCAATGCCATAGATCTCTGGATCTGCCAAGTTTAGTACCAGTCGAATATACAGTTGTGGAGTTATAGAGTGGCATTCTGTAGCGCATTTATGCTTTTTTGCACATTCTTTGCTCATGCCTACAGGTAGCATGGTTTCACAACCGATCCAAAACCTTCAGGGAACATGCAGCCAGGGTCCCCGATGTGCCTTTCAAAACTTTCATGAAAAAATATTAAACGGTTCAAAAGCTATTCAAAAAAATAAGTTACCCATTACAGTCAATGAGAAAAGTTAACAAAAAGTTCGACAGTGTCTCAAATGCATTTTTTAGTGTCACAAATTACCCTTGTAATGTCATGAGCCAGCCATTTTTTTTTCAGTTAGTGTCACAGAAATGCTTGGCTTTTAAATTTGGGACCCTCTAGGGACACAATTCTTTTTGTGTTCACCTAGTCTAGCCCTGAGGATACTAGCCATGTCTTTTTTGGGGGTTAAACACCCCAGAAATATGTTTTACAAATTTTTGTAATCTGTAGTGTCACAGAGTAGTGTCAAACTTGTGACACTTTTGTAATTTCTTTTGCAAAAGTGTCATGATTTGCGATACTACTTTGCGACACTATGGCCAAAATAAAAGGAATTCTTTGCCACCTTGCTGCAAAAGAACGGTTTAGTCTTTTGGGCTGAAATTTGGAGGGAAGAAAGCCAACAAAGAAACTCCACAGATGTGCCTTTTTGTGGTTGGGTGACAAAATATTGCAGGGATGCAAAGTTACAGTACTCCGAAGTTGATGATTTTTCCCATAGACTAACATTGCGGTATCTGCTGCACCTTTCAGGCCCGTATCTCGGAAACGCTTCGAGATACAGACTTTTCGTCAGAAAAATATTTAGCCCCCCCACTAGGGGACTAAGTGGAAAATTAACTAGGAAAGTCATAAATCATATGAAGTTTTAATTTTTTTTCTATGTCATATGGTTCTTGAGGAATAAGCAATTTAGTATTCCAACTGCTCATTTTCTGCTCTGAGGCCCGTTATTATGCATACATTCTTTGTACTCACTGTGTTTCTCTATGCAGCTGTTGGGCAAAAACAGGGTGTGTGCTTCCGTTACTGTTACATTTAGCCTTCTCACTTGTGTTTCTGTACCCATTTATGTTAGCGTTCTGTACACCAATTGTGACATCGCTTCGCTATGCTTTTCATTTGTTTTGCATTTTATGCTACTGTTACCATTTGTGTTCCCACTACAGTTTCTGTTTGTGTTTTGTTTTGTGTCACAGTGTGCATTACCATTTGCATTTGCGTATGTGCTTCCGTTTGCGTTTGTCTTTCCTTTGGTGTCATCGTTGCTGTTAGCGTTACCATTTTGCATTTCCAATTGCATTACCACGACCGTGCACGTTATGGTTTGTGTAGCGGAAGAATTACAGCTGGGGGTCCTTCAGGCTATGTATTACCTCAGGACCTAGATGTACATTACAGATGACACAGATGCAGTCAGAAGAGTAAAAGATACGTTTACTTCAGCGTGGTGTTATACAGCCGTTGATGTTACATTTTCTCTTCTCCTAAGACAAGCAAGCAAGCATATATATATATATATATATATATATATATATATATATATACATACATACACATATATCATCTCTCCCCCCTCCCTTCAGCATAAAATCACCCCTGCACCAATGAAATCATTTTGTTATTAGCATCTAGGCAGAACTTGTCTAAACCTGTTTTGATTGCATTTTACAGTTTGGTTTCTGCTAGATCCATATAAGGACATGTAGGCTTATGGTGTGGTATGTTGCTATGGTGTGAGTGAAACTCATTGTTTCTTCTAGGTCAAGTTGACCCACTGTGCACACATGAACAGTTCGGCAGTTGTAGCTAGTTGTATCAGCATCACTACCACCCAGTGTACTGTATATCAAGTGTTCATTATCAGCATCACTACCACCCAGTGTACTGTATATCAAGTGTTCATTATCAGCATCACTACCACCCAGTGTACTGTATATCAAGTGTTCATTATCAGCATCACTACCACCCAGTGTACTGTATATCAAGTGTTCATTATCAGCATCACTACCACCCAGTGTACTGTATATCAAGTGTTCATTATCAGCATCACTACCACCCAGTGTACTGTATATCAAGTGTTCATTATCAGCATCACTACCACCCAGTGTACTGTATATCGTGTTCATTATCAGCATCACTACCACCCAGTGTACTGTAGATCAAGTGTTCATTATCAGCATCACTACCACCCAGTGTACTGTATATCATGTTCATTATCAGCATCACTACCACCCAGTGTACTGTATATCGTGTTCATTATCAGCATCACTACCACCCAGTTTACTGTATATTGTGTTCATTATCAGCATCACTACCACCCAGTGTACTGTATATCGTGTTCATTATCAGCATCACTACCACCCAGTGTACTGCATATCGTGTTCATTATCAGCATCACTACCACCCAGTGTACTGTATATCAAGTGTTCATTATCAGCATCACTACCACCCAGTGTACTGTATATCGTGTTCATTATCAGCATCACTACCACCCAGTGTATTGTATATCAAGTGTTCATTATCAGCATCACTACCACCCAGTGTACTGTATATCGTGTTCATTATCAGCATCACTACCACCCAGTGTATTGTATATCAAGTGTTCATTATCAGCATCACTACCACCCAGTGTACTGTATATCAAGTGTTCATTATCAGCATCACTACCACCCAGTGTATTGTATATCAAGTGTTCATTATCAGCATCACTACCACCCAGTGTACTGTATATCAAGTGTTCATTAGCAGCATCATTAAGTAATCCTTGAACCTTAAGCTGTATTTTATGTGCTGAATTCTCAATGTTAATCAGATGTGTGTCCTTACGGTCTAGCAAGTTCTGTAAATTTAGAGTAAGTGGCGGTATTGGTGCCTTAAATGCAGGTGCATAGTTATTAATTTGATATGCCTGATGGGGAGTTTGAGCCTGAATGTTAATTTGAGATGACTTATGATGTGATATAGGATGGAAGGTATAGTCTCCAATTTGTACATCACTATTAGGTACAAAGCAGAAGTTAGCTTGGGTAATAGGACAGGTTTTGCCTTGATGGGTTAATGTCTTAATATTTGTTACAATACAATATTGGTTAGTAGAGTTATAAGTGGAGATTACATGCTGGGTGGTCCATTTTTGTATTTGAACTGGACACCAGACAGTATCATTGTTCTGTCTTCTCATTGAAAGTTCTCCACAAACTAGTTGAATTTGTGACATAACATTGCACTGGCAGATCCACTGGTTGTTTATCTCCTCACAACAATGTAAATTTGGCATTACCCAGGACCCATTCTTATTCTGCACTAGTATATTAGGTGGTTTTACACGGTATGCATAGTAACCCCCCTGGAGTTGACCTAGAGAATGGACCTTGACAACACTAGTATACCTTTGCTCGGCATACTGTACTTGGGGTCATTTTACAGTGAGGAGTACCTTCATTGTGTCAGCTAGCGTGCTGTTTGGCCTGAACCCTTGTGGTCTTGTATACACTTTGGTCACTTTCCTTACCCACCAAATGGGTGGGGCTCTATTGTAAGTGCAAGGGTTCAAACAGTGGGAGTCATTGACATCCCAACACATGGGGCAATACCATAATGTGATTTGGGTATCTGACATTTGATCAGGCAACTTATTGTTGCTTAGTTGCTGTAATAACTTATTTACAGTGGTTAGTACATAAGATCCACAAGCAGAACAGGTTATAGCTTTTCCTATAGTACGGTGCCTTACTTCCTCATTATGCTCATCTATAATGTCATTAATTTTATTTTCAACTTGTTTGAACAACTTAGCTATCTCATTTATGTTATATACGGTCAGCCTTTCCTCGGCAGCCAAGCCAGCCTTGTTGATTGCTAATGGTAGGAGAACCTCTCTCTCCTCCTGTAGGTTTACAGCATTTTGGTGTTCTCTAATGGCTTCCAAATCAGCTCGATTCCAGATACTCATTCCAGAGCCAAAGCTAACAGGTAATCTAATGTATTGTACATCATTTACAAGAGTTTGATCAGTGGGTGTTGATGTAAGCCCACTGTTTGGCCCTGCAGTAAGATTAAGGCAGGTTGCAGGGTTAACAGTTAATGTTACTTGTGCACTAGTAGTTTGATGATGATAGATGGTAGCCCCTCTTCCTTGTGGATCCCGGTTCCATATGTCACTCAAAATAGTCACTTGGTAGGTGCCTGAATCTTTGGGGGTTGCCTTCTTCAGCACCAAAGTTCTGGTATTTGGTTTGACCCATCCTCAGAGGGGCATCCAGGGTGGTACACAAGTGCTGGGTCTGGTGGTCCAAGATGACTCTTGACACCATCTTGAGGTCGTGACCTGAGTCCCATTAAATGTCCAAATTATCTCCCAAAATTTTCCCCCCCCTGTCTCTTGCTTCCATGTGTAGTTTATTTTTAAATAAGCAGTGTCTTCATAGTCTACAATTACGTAACTGGTCTCGACGGATAGCTGTATGTCAAGAGTTGCTCTGCAGCAGTGTGTCACTATTAACAGCAGTAACGTAAGCATGGTGTCAACCTAAAAAGACAAATCAAATGCAGTATCATTGTTTAGTCAGCTTTATCTGATACCTTTTTACATTGGTCAACATGGACCCATAATTCTGGCCTGGTCTTTTGTATTTTCTTTTTGTTTACAAAAGCTAATTGTCCCCCATAGTGTTGTTGCAGAGCTTGGGGCACTGGTTTGATTTCTTTAGTAATTCTCTTTACAAATACTGCAGTCTATCCCAATTTCTTTAGCACGGTGTAGGGTCCTAGCCAATTGGCATCTTTCCACGGTGATTTTTGTTCCCAATTTCAGACCATGACCGTGTCTCCCTCTTTTATTGGGGTGGCCTATCCCATAGAGGGCTGTGTATAGTTAACATTCTTTTCACGTGCCTTGGCCATGTTTTGAGTGGCAAATCCTAGGTACTGTTCCAATTGTAATTGTACCCCGGACAGGAACTTTTCATGTTTTACCTTATCACTGATAGGACCACTTGGAGAAGGCACATCTGCCGGGTGCGTTAACCTCATCTTTTGCCCCATCATTAATTCATAGGGTGATAATCCAGTGCTTGCCTGGACAGTCCCTCTGACTGCCATTAGAATACCAGGCAAGTGATCTACCCAATCTTTTTCTGCATCTAGGATGCACTTCTTTAATGCATTTTTAAGTGTTCTGTTCATTCTTTCCACCATTCTCGATGATTGGGGATGGTATGGTAGGGGGTATCTCTGCACATTGTGGCCATTACTTGATTTACAAAATGTGTGCCTCTGTCTGATTCGATAATATTGGGAAGCTCCACCTAGTGCACACCTGGTTATATAGGATTTTTGCCATTGTTATTGCTGTGTTGTTTTTGGTGGGGAATGCCTCCAACCATTTAGAAAACATGTCTGTAATAACCAGCATGTACTTATATCCCACCTTTGCCATTGGGAGTGGCCCCACATAGTCAATTTGTAATGCATCCCAGGGGCCATCTGCCAGTGGCAATGGTTGTAATTTTGGTTTGCCCCTTAGGGTCTTGTTGCAAACATATAAGACAGCGATATAAACTGTCTGTGATTGTGTTATCCATATTAGGCCACCAGTATTTAGATTTGATAATTTGCATGGTTTTGTTGGACCCCCCGTGGCCACACCAGCGGTGGTTTTCCATGACAATATCATGATATAATTGACTTGGAGGTATCCATTTTAGTGTTTTATCCTCCTCCTGTTTAAACAGGATGTTGTCTCTGATTTTAAATTTGTAATTACTTTGGGGGTCCTCTTTTGTTTGTGCACATTTATTTACAATCCAGGGGTCCTGGCTTTGCAAATCTCCCAAATTTGCTTTGGGTAACAGTTTATGGGTTGGCAGTAGCATTTTGATGGCTGGTTTAATTTGAACGGAGTGAATGGGAGTCTTTGGTCGGATTCCTTTCCGGGGTCTCCCATTTTTGCTGCCATTTTGGCAAGCTTATCTGCCCAATCATTTCCTAATTCTGCTGGAGTGGCATATTTAGAGTCAACATGGGCCTTAACCTTTATGATAGCTATTCTTCCTGGTGTGGCATCCCCCTCCTTTAATATGGCCTATAAAAGTTCTCTGTGTTTGAAGTGCTCCCCAGTTGCTGTTTTCATACCTCTGTTAGCCCATATGGGTAACCAGGTAGTAAGTGATCCCACTGCAAACTGTGAGTCTGTATGTATGCCTAACCTGCCTTTGGGGTTTGCCAGGATGGCCTCATAAATTGCCACTAATTCTGCAAACTGGGAGGAGTTCCCTGGTGACAGCTTTATGAGTATTCCCTGTTTGTGTATGGGCCTTTTATCCTCTAGGTGGTAACACCCGGTGTCATGATACACTGCTGCACCTAGGTATGGGACTCCTTGTTCCCAATACCTTGACCCATCCACGTAAGCCGTGTTATAGCCATTTGTACCATGCCCATCCACAAAAGGTGACTCTCTGGCTGCTATTTGCTGGACCTCCCCACAATCATGTGGCTCTCCCTGGTACTCCAGGTACTGTAGCATGTGTGGCACTGTCAATTTCTCAACGGTAATGCTTTTATCTTGCAGGGCTAACAGCCACCTCACTTGTCGAGTTAAGCTGACTCCCTTGGCTTTGTTTTCTAACAATAGTTTTAAAGAGGTATGTGTAGTTTGTATTATGATGGAGTTAAACCTAGTGGTTGCCTCACTTGCTTGTACAGCCCAAGCAATGGCCAGGACTGCTCTCTCACACATGTTAAACCCTCTCTCTACCTCTGATAATTGCCTGTTTAGGTGGGTAACTGGTACTGGCTTTCCATTTCGTTTTTGTAACAGCACAGCGACAATGGTGTCATCCATTGCATCAGCTTGTAAAATAAATGGTTTTGAGTAATCAGCTTGTATTAAGGCTGGCGCTGTCTGTAATGCTTTTTTTAACTTATTAAAGCAGTATAACTCTTCTCCCTCCCATATGAGCTTGTATTGGTCCTTTGGGTCATCTTTTAACATGTTATATAATGGTTTTGTAATCTCTGAGTACCCTTCGATATAATCCCTACAGAAATTTGTCATACCCAATAATTTTCTTAAGCCAGTAATGGTAGTTGGTAATGGTAGGATCTGGATTAGTGCTGTTCTGGCAGGGTCTATTCGCTTCCCCTGGAGTGAAATAATGGTTCCTAAAAAGGTGACCTTTTGGTCACCAATCTGTGCTTTGTCTGGATTTACCTTTAATCCTTTTCTTTTCAATAAGCCTAGTACCCTATCCAGCAGCACTAGATGGTCCTCCTTTGTTGAACTTTGCAGCAGGAGGTCATCTACGTATTGAACTACTGAATCTCCCAACCCTTCTTCCTCTAGAATTTGTTTTATGTATCTGTGGAACAAGGTTGGTGCTGAGTGGAAGCCCTGTGGCAATTGAGTAAATGTGTACTGTTTACCCTCAAAAGTAAATGCAAATTTATACTGGTCCTCTGTCTTGAGTGGCAGGGACCAGAACCCATTAGCCAAATCTAGGACAGAGAAGAATTTGCTCTCTGGCTGTAATTTGTTCAAAGTCTCAGTATTGGAACTAGTAACAGGGCTAACCTGAGGGGTCACTTTGTTTAAATTACAGTAATCAATGGTCAGGCGGTATTTTCCATTTGGCTTTAACACTGGCCAGATGGAACTGTTAGCTGTTGAGCACATGGGCCTAATGACTCCTGGTTACAATAGCTGTTGGATGACTGGTTTGATTCTCTCTACCGCCTCCTTTGGTATTGGGTACTGTTTAGTGTGCCCCGGACATGGACCTTCTACAGCTATTTTTATGTCGTTTACTTGTCCACAATCCATTCCAGTTTGTGCCCATACCATCTCATGATTTTGTATAACTTGCTTAAATTCGGGGTGCTTTAATCGTGTCTCTAAACTCTTAACACTTGTTGTAGCATTTGATTTTGCAGAGGCTAAAGCATAACTTTCCACAACAGTGATTGGTTTAAAACTTTTAACATTTACTTTCCATAGACATTGATTACTAAGATCTACAACAAGCTGATGCTTTGTTAGGCAATCGCTACCAATAATATTGCCTTCCGTGAGCAACCCCCCTCCACCCATGCAAAGACTTGGCGGCCCATGGGTGTACCTCCCAGCCTTATGTGTTGTGGCTGGGACCAATACTCTTCTGTGGTATGTCCTGTACATCCCTCTATATACATCGGTGGTCTTTTGGGGTCTAAGGGTATGCTGATATTTGTAATTGATACGGCTGCTCCGGTGTCTATGAGTGCTTCTACAGTGTGACCGTTGATGGTAACCTTAGCTGTAGGCCTCCCCTATCAGCATGTAAAGTGCATACCCATTTAGCATCAGGGTTACCGGAGCCTCCGCCTCCCTATTGCTCATCTATTTCACGTATGGCACTAAGCCTCCTCATGATGTCATCATCATCCAGGGATGACTCCCGCCCCTCTCTCTGGGACGCCTTTAAAACCACTTGTAGGCGATCAATCAGATCCGCTACAGTGTCTCCCTTATTACTTTGTCTGCCCGCTGGTAGACCTCTCACTCGACCCCTTCCCCTAGCCTGCATTTGCCTTGGACCCTTTCCTTCCTGTCCTCCACCTTGGGCCCAACACTCACTTTTGACATGCCCTGTTCGCTTGCAATTAAAGCATGTTAAGTTTGATGTGCCCGCAGCTGGGTATTTGCTGGGACCCTCATTTACCCAGGTGGCTGCGGCAACTTTACTGTGCTTTTGTTTTTCATTGAGATACGTCTCTAATAATTCTAACCTCTCATCATGTGATTTTGATAACTTTAACACGGACCTTAGGGTGGGTTCCAGGTCATATGCCCATATCCACAGGTCCCTAAAGGTTGAATCCTCCTCAGTGGGGCACTCCTGCCCCCCGTGTCACTGGTAAACTTCGAAGAGCCTCAGGATAAATGCCCATGGCCCCTCCCCTGTTGTCGGCTTGGTTTGTAATATTTTGTCTCAATCGACTTCCTGTCGCACCGATTCACCCCTTGCCCGTTTTATGGCATCTGCTATTTCATTGTAATCTGCCCATGAGTTGGGGTTTTTGGACGCATCCTTGTGCGTGCCTTGCACCTCGTCTGGCATTGCCTCCGCCAAATGCGGACTGAGTTTAAACATTACTATGCAGCAGACATCTTTGCTAGTCAGACCCATAGTAGTTTGGATGTTTTTTAACTTTTTTCCTAACTCTACCAAATTTGTCTTACAATCAATGGGTCCTATTTCCTGACTCAATTGTGTTAACTCTTTACTAGTTAGATCCCTCATTTCGGGTCCCGGATCTGGTTTATCTACAATATGCCTATTTACTATTCTTTTTGTCCGGACACTCTTTCCTGAGGGTTTTACGTGTCCCTATGTATCTTTCTGTAACTCCATGGTCTCTTCTGTCATTTCGTCTTGTCCCTCCGGGGTAGTCCATTTACCATTTGTTACCTTTTTATCATCTCCTCCCAGCGCACCTGCACCTGGCAAGCTGTTCCTTGCTTGTTCACCAGCGTTAAGCTGTTCCTGTATCCATTTTCTTTTCTTTTTAAGGTTCTCTTCTAACTGTGTGAGTCTGGCTACCTCGCTTGCATTACCTCTTTCTTCAGCATGTTTATGGCTTAATTCACATCTGTCCCTTTTTCCTTTTAACAAAAGTAAAAACTCTTCCTGTTTTTGTCTAGTTACTTGAGACATTGTGCCCCTTGTGTGGCTATGTTCTGTGGAGACCGCGCCATCTTACAACGGTCCTTTCTTTGTTTTGTTGCTCCTCCTCTTGCTCTTTTAACTTACTCTGACCTCTACTAACAATTCGATAACTCTTCTACTTCCTCTCGAACTTATTATTATCAGAACTTAATCTACGCTCTTCAGCAGCGTGTTCCTGTGACTGCTGGTCTACCTTTATTTTTAGAAGATAATTATCCCTATCTAAAAGACAAAGGTCTCCCTGTACTTTTACTAACTGTGACTTTAATTGCTGGTTCTCCTCTTGCAGTGATTCTGACCCTTGATTTATTTGCATTTTTAAACTGTCTATTTCTGACTTTAGCTGGGTTACTACATCTTGCTGCTCTACCTCTTGATTTATTTGTGTTTTAAAACCATCTATCACCAACTGTAGTTGGGTTACTATCTTTTGCTGCTCATGTAGTTTTTTTAAAATTCTCATGTGTTGATGAGTTACCTCCTGGCTGTATTGCCACAGACCTTGTACAGCATTTGCTAGCTTTTATTTTTCATTTTTGGTTGTTGAATTACGATCCAGTACTAGCGTGTTAAAATGCTCTCGAACTGACTTGTCCTCTGGAGGGGCATCATATGCCCCTAACTTGCATTTTTTTCCCAGATACTGGTGTATCTCTGTCTCCATTGCTAACTATATTGTGTTGTATTTACAAATTAATTCTGTGGGGTTCTATCCCCATGGTTCAATACTTATCCGTCTACTAACTCTGACAAAGTATCACCCCCTTGTGCACCAGTGGTGACCCTGTACAGGCTAGTCTTATGACCCACCTAGAGCCCTGTCTTGCAAGTAACAGTGGTCCCTAGCCTACATCTTGTTCCCTAGAGTTCTGCCTCATGAGTTCAAACAGCAGTCTCTAGTTAACGGTTAACAATTGCTTACTTATTAGATCTCTGAGCATACGTTACCTTGTGGAGCTCCGTGGTTGGTTGAGGTGATCAGTATCTCCCGTGGCACCGAACTTTCCAAGGATTAACCGCACTCAGGGCAATTTCTTATGCCGTGAACAGACTACGTCGAGGTCCCAGGTCGGTGTTCCCCCATTTAAAAGTGATCCGAGTCACGGCACCAAATGTAGCAGAGGAATTACAGCTGGGGGTCCTCCAGGCTACGTATTACCTTGGGACCTAGTTGTACATTACAATACAGATGACATAGATGCAGTTGGAAGAGTAAAAGATACGTTTACTTCAGCGTGGTGTTATACAGCCGTTGATGTTACATTTTCTCTTCTCCTAAGACAAGCAAGCAAGCATATATATATATATATATATATATATATATATATATATATATATATATATATATACACACATCATCTGTCCCCTCCTTCAGCATAAAATCACCCCTGTACCAATGAAATCATTTTGTTATTAGCATCTAGGCAGAACTTGTCTACACCTGTTTTGAATACATTTTACAGTTTGGTTTCTGCTAGATCCATATAAGGACATGTAGGCTTGCGGTGTGGTATGTTGCTATGGTGTGAGTGAAACTCATTGTTTCTCCTAGGTCAAGTTGACCCACTGTGCACACATGAACAGTTCAGCAGTTGGAGCTAGTGGATGATGACATAGGTACACTTATATGGTTACAGTTTGCATTTCTGTACCCGCTTGCATTTGCGTTTCTGTTTCCATTGACATGTGTGCTTGCATTTCTATTACCATTTGTGTTATCATTTACGTTTGCATCACCGTGTGCATTACCGTTTGTGTTTGCATACGTGCTTCTGTTTACATTTCCATTTGTGTTTCTTTTGGTGTTCATTGGTGTTACCATCAGCGTTTGCATTTCCAGTTGTGTTACCGTGACCATGCATGTTACAATTTTTGCGTTTGCATACGTGCTTGCATTTGCATTTATGTTTTCAGTAACATTAGTGCTTGTATTTCTATTACTGTTTGTGTCACTGTTAACATTTGCATCACGATATGTGTTACCATTTACGCTTGCATTTGCGTTACAGTTACTTCACTATTTATATCGCACATTCTCAAAAAGAAGGGAAATTCATGGCAAAAAAATCCATTTAATGCATCAGTTAGGATTGTTCCACAGCAACAAAAGCAAGGAAATTTTATGTTAGGGTTGCCACCCCTTGCACACCACCCCCACCCTGCCCCCACCAACAGGCATTGGGGTATGCGTTGGAGTCGTCGATCCTAACTCTCACCCCATTCTCATATACTGCACCACCTCAGCTTGTTTACATGGGATGGGGTGAGGACTCAACGACCCCAACTTACACCCATGCCTGTTGGTGGGCGGTGGGGTGGATGCAAGGGTGGCAACCCTAACATCAAATTTCCTCACTTTTGTCGCTGTGAACAACCCTAACTGATGCATTAAATGGATATTTTTTTGTCATGAATATATGTGTATATATATATATATATATATATATATATATATATATATTTATATTTACTGCCTGTGTGCCCTGGAAGACAGCCTCCCGAGCCTCCAACACCAACATAGGCACCCCACAGCAGTTGTGGTTGCAATAACAGTGGGGGGATCCAAGTATGCATGGGACAGGCATAAGGCAATCCAGGGGGGACATAGGCTGTAGGCTAACTAGGATCTGCAGCATATCCATTATGTAGGGAACTGGGCAGACTGGGTGGGTCAAGCAGTCCTTTTCTGCTGTCAAGGTCTCTGTTCCCATGTGTGTGTGTGTGTGTGTGTGTGCTGCAGTCCCTGGTAGTCTAATGTCCCCCCCACCCAAGCACGATCCTCAACTCCCATTCTGTTTAAAATATCTGGAAATCCCTGGTAGTCTGGTGGTCCCCCCAACCCCCAGCACAATCCTCGACCCCAAATCAAGTAAGTCCCTGGTAGTCAATGGCCCCCCACCCGGCAGTGATGATCCCTACTCCCCTAAATCATACCTCAAACAGAGCCAGTGACCAAGCTCAGCCCTCCTCTCACCACCATAGCTGGCTGCTGACTGAGGTATGAATGAGTGGCACTGTAATGAATGAGCGTGTCCTTGTGTGAGGACATGCTCATTCTTTACAGTACCGCTCATTCTTACCTCAGTTGACGGCCATCCGTGGTGCTGAGAGGAGGGCTGAGCCGGTCACCGGCTCCATTCAGGGGATGATTTTTTTGGGGGAAGTGAAGATCACCACTGCTGGGTGGGGGGCCACTAGACTACCAGGGACTTACTTGATTTGGGGTAGGGAATCATGCCAGGGGGGTAGGGGGAGACCACTAGACTACCGGGGATTTCCTGACATTTTAAACAGAATGGGAGTTGGGGATTGTGCTTGGGGAGGGCACTAGCCTGCTAGAGAATTACATGATTTGGGGTCAGGGATCATGCTGGGGAGTGGGGGGACCACTAGGCTACCAGGGAGTGATACAGCAGTAATTTGAAGTATAGCAATGTTACACTTCGAGTATTGGAACTCTCCCACTGCTCCACTACTGCATGCTTTTTGCAGGCAGTGTTTAGTGCTGCACTACAGGAGGCACAAAAACCTGTATCGCAGTGCTAGACTTTTGAATATGCCACTGCACCAGCATTCATGGCACCTCCACACACTCTCTCCCCTGCATACATTAACATTTAATGTTGGCAGTATCACTCACTGCCGATGCTAATTGTGCCTTTGAATATTGTGGCCCGGTGCAAATCCAGCACTATTCCAGCACTACAGGTTTGTGCCAGGTGCAAAGTTTTGAATATCTGGCCCCAGAACAGCCACTATGACATGAAAAAAGGTGCAGCTGAAAAGCTTCATTAGGACTTGGTAAACTATGGGCCTGTAGGCTGTATTGCCCTTAGGTTTCCCTTTGCAAGAGCCGGCATTTACCCAAATTTGGCCCCCTTGGCCGAGTGTCATTTTACCAGCCCCCGGAATTTGAACATGTGGTTTCTACCTGCTTTTTTCACATGTGTAGCAAGAGCACTGGCTCAACCTTTTTCCAGTGTATCTCTGTTTTCAATCTGTAGTGATAGTATAATATGTTGATTATTGTCACTCCATTTTGTATGCTATTTCATGTAATGTATGTCATTTTATACTCCATTTTGTATTGTGTGACTCCATTTTACATGCTGCTTCATTTAATTGGTGTTTTGCTCTTTAGATAGCCTCATTATTATGTTTTGCTTCAGACTTGAAGGTTGCATATTATCAGGCAACCTGTTTTTGTAGTTTTGTTTAAACTTCTGCTTAGCTCATAGTGTTCTAGGCACCCGGCCAGTGTTTGGAGCACAGTGACCTAGCAGGTGTAGGGAATTCTGAGCAGTCCTTATGGTGTGAATTCAGCATCCTGGGAGCCCGCCAGCTTCTAGAATGTGGCTAAAACAACACTATGAAGGCTGCACGTTATTTTAGCATAGAATAAGATATAAATGTAGCTTTCTCAATGCCTGGTTGGAAGCCCTCATCTGCAGGGGTGGACGATCGCTGTGGAACTTTCTCCGTTCAAGACTCCTGGCCAGGCTGTGAGATGATTAGGGCTTCCCAGCTACTGGGAAAAGGCTTGGATGTAGCATAGAATCGGTGATGTATCATGTTTTGCTTAATTGAAGTATATATTAATGCTGATAGTAATATTGCTAATGAATGAATGCTAAAGTGTAATCATTAATGCTGATAGTGACATTGCTGCTAAATGAAGTGTAATTATCTTTTGCTTGCAATAAATTGTGCTGATGTGTGAATGCCAAGTGTGATTATTCCTTTGTGACTCTTGATTAGGCAAGACAATTTTAGCGTAATCGGCAGGATTCATAAGGAAAGTATACACTAAGGTGAAGTGAAATGTTTAAAGAAAGAGTCTAATGTTGCATGTGCACAAGTGGAAATTCCTTGTTGGGAAAACCAACCTTATGCTGATTTAGCCACTGAGTGGTCATGTTGTGCAGGGTTGAGTGAACACTGGGAATCCTGTTTAAAGGATTCTGAGCCTGCAGATGTTGTTACATGTATGAAAAGAGTGCCTGTGGCAAAAGGGAAAGAATGTGCTGCCTTGGGGCGCAGGGGGTGGATTTTATTGTCTGCCTATAGGAAGATGCATGAAAAGGTAGTGGGACTTCTTAGTGAAAAGGCAGAGTTGGAACGAAAGGTTTGTGATTTGGAAAGTAAAGTTGTGATGTTACAATGTCAAAATCATTTGCTGAGTGATAAATTGGATACCTATCGGACAGTTGCAGAAAATGCAGCTGTCCGAGTGGCACAGTACAAGTATAAAAAGAGGAGGGGCAGAGTTAGTAGGAAAAAGGTAAGCCTAGCAATAGCTAGGGCAGGAGCCCACTGGGATCCTGAAACATGAGATGGAGATATTTGGTTTTCTACAGATGAGGAAAGGTCAGCCTCAGATAAAGAAGAAAAGGCTGAGGGACGTAAGGTTCCAATATTGCATGCACAGCCAGTGTCTAGAAGATGTACTGAAGTGTTGGATCAGGGAAATCCTAGGAATCGAGATGTAGTGGAGGATTTTTCTCAACAGGAGGTATCAGACCTCCTGGAGCGGTACACCGGGGAGAGTTTGTTGAGATGGCTGGTGAGGTTGTATGACACAGGGGTGGATGGAGTAAGCTTAGATGAAACTGATGCCCTAGGTTTCTGTCACTAGCCATGACCCTGTGGTGAAGGAGGCATTTCGACCTCCAATACAGGGGCAGGGCTATGCCACATGCTGGACGGGTGGCTATGGCTTGCAAACACAAGCATCCGACGGTGAGTGACTGGTCGGAGGATAGTAAACCATGGTTTACCTTAAAGGACTGTATACAAAACATTAAAATGGAAATGATGAAGTTGCGGTCTCCACAGAAGACCATGCTGATTTAATAGTGTTGTTGTGCCAGTGTCTGTACGTAATAAGATTATCAAAACTGCACCACCTGCATATAAGGCAGTAATGATGACTTTGTTGATTAATCAGACGGGAAAACAGTAGGTGTAGTGCTAGAGGCACACGGCAGTTAGGGGAACTGGGAGATTGGAGCCCAAAGGGGTCTAGTTTATATGATTCTTCAGGACAGGATAAACAGCGGTCCAATCCTGAGGGTCGAGTTTCTAGGAGAGATATGTTCCTGGCTCTCTAAAGGATGGGGTGGCAGGAAAACATTGATGGGATCAGTACCCTGATATGTGGGAATGTACAAAAGAGGATTGAACACTAAGAAGCGAGTAAATAAGCAGATCAATTCAAAGTTAAAGACAGATGTACATGTCTCTTCAGGGGAGTCTGTAAGTCCAACTGCTCCCCGGCAGAGTTTGATGATGAAAGTATGTCCTGGTGGGGGCTCCCACCAGGGATCCATTGAGTCACCCGACCGGAGCAGGAATATGCAGATCTGTATCCTAGTGATTTGTACCCAGTTAGGAGTTGCAGCAACTGAAAAACCTAAAATATGACTGAAATGAAGGCCAAGCCCCAGTAGAAGGGTGGGCTAGGAGGGATTTTAGACCTCATGTAGAATTGGAATTAATTGAAGAGTGGCTCACCCCAAAAGTATGAGCTTTAATTGACACTGGGGTGGAGGCCTCATTAATTTATGGGAACCCAGCAAAACACAAAGGTCAGCGAGTGGTAATTACAGGATTAGGAGGTAAACAAATTGAGGCAGTGCAGACCATTTTGGAACTGAAAATAGGTCAGCTGCCCCTGAGAAAATATTGTGTAATGATTGTTCCGATTCCGGAATGCATTATAGGAATAGACATACTAAAGGGGATGACGTTGTAATTGTCTGATGGACAATATCAATTTGGAGTAAAACCTTACATTTCAGCAAGACCAGTAGTAGTGGGAAGGTGCAGATGCCTCCAGTAGCCATTCCACCTGCTACAAAATTATCTGTATGAAACAGTATAGAATACCAGGAGGGCATGAGGAGATAACTGCCACTATTAAAGATCTATTAGAGGCAGGAGTGCTTAAACCCACAACAACAGCTTGAACAATCCTGTGTGGCCGGTCAAGAAAAGTGACTGGTCATGGCGGATGACAGTAGATTATAGGGAATTGAACAAGTACACCCTTCATTGATTTGCCGCCGCTCCAGACACCGGCCACCTTGATAGAGCAAATACAAAGGCACAAAGGGTATGGTATGCAGTTATTGATTTAGCTAATGCATTCTTTACTATTCCGATTGAGGAAAAGTTTTGGGATCAGTTTGCCTTCACATGGCAGGGGAGGCAATATGCTTTCACTAGATTACCTCAGGGATATGTACATAGCCCCACCATCTGCCACCGGATGGTGGCAGAACACTTGGATGAGTTGAAGCTGCCGGATGGCATGCAGATTTCTCATTACATTGATGATATCTTGATCCAGGGGGCTGATCAAGATAAAGTACAGCAGTTACTAGATGAGACCATTGATCATATGAGGAAGAACTGTGGCAGGAAATATGGACTATGGTGCAAAATACTCAGACCACTGTATTTCATGTTGATGCTCATTGTGCTTCAGATACACTAGAACGATGGTATAATTCTGTTGCAGATGAAAAGCTAAGATTCTTCCAGTGGATATTGAAGAAACTCAAAGTCAGCAGTTATCAGGGCTGGCAAAATGGGCACATCAAAATGTGGACATTTGGGAGAGAAAGCCACTTACAGGTGGGCATATAGTAGGGTGTACCTCAACATTGGATTTGGTTAAAACTGTTATTGCTCAGTGTCCTATATGCCAGCATGGGCAATAAAGACCAATCCCTCATATTGTGAAAGGACAATTGGGGAGGGAAAATTACGGGACAAATTTGGCAGATTGATTACATTGGACCTCACCCCTTAGTGGAGGATGTCGATATGCTTGCACAGTTGTAGATACATACTCAGGGTATTTATTGGCATACCCTTGTAAACAAGCTACACAGAAAAACACCATTAAGGCAATTAACTTAATTATGTTGTACTATGGAATACCCTTGCAGATACAAAGGACAATGGTTCCCATTTTAGGGGAAAATGTACAAGCTTATGCTCAAGCTCATAACATACAGTGGGTATTTCACATCCCTTATTACCACAGGCAGAAGGGTTAATTGAGAGAATGAATGGATTGCTGAAAGAACAGTTTAGGAAATTGGGGGAGAGCCTACGAAATGGAAAGAGAATTTGCATGAAGCATTACAGATTTTAAATAATAGACCAATTGGAGAATCTGAGACCCCTTAATGCAAATGATAACTCCTAATTTGCAAGTGCAGGCTTACTCAACTACAGAAACAGTGTTATATTGGGAAATTACACTAGGAGCTCTCTCGTCTCTTGCAGGGCAACCCCAGAAGCTGCTGGACTTGATTTACATGCCCTTCAAGAATACAGAATAAACAGCAGAAACATTCAAGTGATAGAAACTGGTATTGAATACAAATTCCACTGAGACATTTTGGTTGGATAGCACCTAAATCAGAACTAGCCTCAAGGGAATACAAATTTTGGGAGGGTGATTGATTGTGATTACCAAGGAGAAGTGAAAGTAATTTTGTTGAATAGTAGAGAACAAAATCTGTTAATTCAACAGTATGACAGAGTGGCTCAATTATTAATTATTCCAGTTAACAAAGTGACCCCTATAAAGGGACAAGCCCCACACTCTTAACAGCAAGGAGGATAAAGGTTTTAGATCTACAGGAGGTTTTAACAATGGTGCAAAATATGGGTTACAAACCCAAATGGCCCTCCTGAACCAGCTGAGGTGATAGCCACCGGACGAGACAACACAGTGTTAATTATCAGGTCAGGAAAGAGATGGAATATGTACCAGCTAACACATGTTATCTTCGAGAATAATCAGTCTGTGTATTTTCTAGGTTCTCAATGGATTCTAAAAGGAATAACACTCTCTCACGGTCCATTCGGTAAGCCTATTACCCCAGGTGGAAGAATATTGAAGCTTGACGACCCACTTGTACAATGGGGTTGGAAATCTTCCACCAGTTTACGGGTGCAAGACAACTTTACTTGCCCTGAAAACCAAGGATGTCCTATAGTGAACATTACTTTTCACCAGATGTGAACATTTGGAAACCAGTTGAGACAATGGCAGGACGATTATATGTCCAACTTATGCAGGACACAAATTGGATTAAATTACAGAACCAGACTGTTATTAGATGCTGCAACTTACCGAATAGTTGCATGGTGACTGTACAACATAGACTTGATTGCTGCATGAATCAAACAGACATTTTCAATGCAAGTATTACTTTGATTGACATAGACACGTTATTCTGCATGAATGCTACTGCAATAACTAATAGAACTACTTGGGCAGATCACATTACAGTGTTGAAAAATCATCCTGTAATTAGCAATGATAGTGTAGTTAAGGTTCCATCCACATGTACATCAGTAGCGCAGTGGTATCAGAAAAATGTAATCCATTTTAACATAACGTTTATGTTTAGTAGAAAATGCAAATATAAAAGAGCTTGGTGGTGAAGAAGTGGTGGCTATGAATACAGTGCAGGGCTTCAAACAGGCATGGGATAGGCATAAGGGAGCAATACAAATGACTATGAATAGATAGGTCACTGACAGAGCAAAGGCCGATGGCACATTTATAAGGTAGAAAAAGAAATGGGCAGACTGGATGGGCCTTGAGGTCCTTATCTGCCGTCAACTTCTATGTTTCTATGTTTCTTGGTATGATACGCTATTAGGTGGAGCAGGGGCAGGGCAGGCATGGGAATTTTAAGTAGTGTTGATATAGAAACACTGACTAACAGGCTTCAGGCAGTAGGAATTGATGTATTTAGCTTAATTAACTTACAAGCTCAATGGATGCCAACTGTTTTCTTACCCCAAAGATTAACTTTGAATTATGATTTTGAGTTCTTGCAGTTATTTAATGCTTCACAGGTATGGGGAATGGGAGTAGCAGAAAATATTTCGTGATTTATTGATTGGACAGAATGCACAATGTGACATATGTATTCTATAATGCAAAGAAATAAGGCCCAGAGTGATTTAATGAGTAATAATGAATATGTGTGGAGGACCGTGTTCAAATCATGGATTCCTAGTAATCATTGGATTGTAATGTCATCCACCACAGTAAAATGCACAGATACCTATTGTTTAGGGCAATTGGTACATTATAATGTTAGTGACCCTGAAATAATGTGTAAATATGTAATATTACCTGTAATTTTGGTCCCCATTATTTGATCCTGAGTTTTGGTTACCACATTTTAACGGAGATTATATAGATAGTCAGAACACCACCCATGACTTAAGTCTGTGTTCAAAACAGCTGATGGATACTATGTGGACAGCATTCCAGACTTTATGAACCTTGTTTACTGGAGCATTTGATAAATTTGTGTCAATGGACAATTTTACCCATAACCTTTACCATGTTTACAGAAATAGGACCCCAGTATGTTTGTATAGTAACTAATCAGGAGAATACTGTTAGGATGTATAACTTAACTCGTCCTTTCAGGTTGTTTAAGAAATGTGACTCATTTGTGGTGGGAAAATACTACTTACACCTTTGTCCCTGATAATGAGCAGAAGCTTATTTTGTATTGGCAGCCCAATATTTTAGATCAATCAAGATTGAGTATCTCAAAATAAAATTAAACAGATAATTCAGGAAACAGATGTAATGCAGGCTCATTTGGCAATAAGAAATAAATCATTAGTGCAAAGTCAGGTGCAAACTACAATAGTTAAAATAAAATGATTGATTTAAGTTCCAAGATTCAACAAGAGACTACTCATTATTGGTGGGATATTTTTACAGGATGGTCTCCATCAGCTACAAAAGTGTTAAATATTCTGATACATCCTATCATAATCATTGCTGTAGTGACAATTATCTTGCTTATTTGGACTTGTTACTTATCATGTTATATTCGTAGTAATTTTGCTATGGTACCAATATCATACAAATCGTATTCACAATAATCAAAGGACCGAATGTAGTGATAGTATAATATGTTGATTATTGTCACTCCATTTTGTATGCTATTTCATGTAATGTATGTCATTTTATACTCCATTTTGTATTGTGTGACTCCGTTTTACATGCTGCTTCATTTAATTGGTGTTTTGCTCTTTAGATAGCCTCATTATTATGTTTTGCTTCAGACTTGAAGGTTGCATATTATCAGGCAACCTGTTTTTGTATCTTTGTTTAAACTTCTGCTTAGCTCATAGTGTTCTAGGCACCACCCAGTGTTTGGAGCACAGTGACCCTAGCAGGTGTAGGAATTCTGAGCAGTCCTTATGGTGTGATTCGCAGCATCCTGGGAGCCGGCCAGCTTCTAGAATGTGCGAAACAACACTATGAAGGCTGCACGGTTATTTTAGCATAGAATAAGATATAAATGTAGCTTTCTCAATGCCTGGTTGGAAGCCTCATCTGCAGGGTGGATGCATCGCTGTGGAACTTTCTCCCAGTTCAAGACTCCTGGCCAGGCTGTGAGATGATTAGGGCTTCCCAGCTACTGGGAAAAGGCTTGATGTAGCATAGAATCGGTGATGTATCATGTTTTGCTTAATTGAAGTATATATTAATGCTGATAGTAATATTGCTAATGAATGAATGCTAAAGTGTAATCATTAATGCTGATAGTGACATTGCTGCTAAATGAAGTGTAATTATCTTTTGCTTGCAATAAATTGTGCTGATGTGTGAATGCCAAGTGTGATTATTCCTTTGTGACTCTTCGATTAGGCAAGACACAATCGCTCTCAGATGTTCACTAATTCTGTGTTTTAGGGGGCCCAGAGTTTTCCCCACATAGAAACTGGAACACATGTGTCCTGTGTATGGCCGATTCGTCATTGGACATAATGTCGTCATAGCAATGATGCAGACATAATGTTGTAAGGACAAAAAACAGCCAACTTAAATATTGCTGGTAATATTTTGTTGTGGTCAAATAGTCGCCACACATATAGAAAGCAGGACAAATTGTCATTACCTGGTTGTTCTGTTCCAACCATATGAGAGTATGAGAGTAATTGTAATACTGTCAGATTGCTTTCTAACAATACCCTTGCAATCCAAGCATGTGGCTGCATCCAGGGTAGCATCTTCCTAGGCCAGGAATGGTAAATACTGCATCCTCCCAAACTGTTCCCCATGTTCTTGTACCTTCCCTGCATTGACTTGATTGCTGTCCTGCTCCTGCAAGGTTTCTGTCCTGGGCACTCCCTTCCTTGCAGGAAATGCCTGGCCCCTTCTCCTGTGAGGTCCCTGGATGGTGCGAAGCATCGTGTCCTGTTACTCTCGTCCCGCTCCTGGCAATGCTACCCTGGATGCAGCTGCGTGCTTGGAGTCTGCAGAAACGGAAAGTGACACATCTACAGAATCAGCTGTTACAGAGATGCTGCTAGAAAGCAATCTGACAGTATTACAGGACACCTGGGAGTCTGAATGGAGCAATTACCAGAGAGAGACAGTCTGGGTCTCAAGAAGGGTCAGCACCCTCCAACGTTGTCAGTTACTCTCACAAAGCAAATTGTCCCTTGAGAAGGTGCTGGGGCAATGGGGTGGATTTGATCAGGGGACAGAAAAACTTGGCTGGCAGGCTCAGCCCCAACAGCAACTGAAATAATGTAAGCCCCAAGAAAAAAAACTGTTTACACGCCTGCTAAGCCTCAATTTAAATACATGAATGAACAAATGAATGAAGTATCTGGTAACTCTAGAAATCCAGGGAACAGATCCATTTCCAAACTGGTGACAAACTCTGTGGACACTAGCAAGGCCCTGCCTGCACCAGTAATAATGAGTCCCAACTGTCCCGAATGTAGCACAGTGCAACACATCAGCAGGGGTAAAACCACACCAGCCCTCATGGGTAAAGCACACACACAGATTGTTACAGAGATTCACAGATCTCAGGGTTAGTAAGAAATTCAGTATTGTCTATGAAAATGTCGCACTGTGCGAGGGTCAGGCAGTCGCCGGGCTTTGGTCATGGAAACAACATTCGCTCTGCATCTGTTTTATCACAACCACATTAAAAAATAGCATTTTGCCTGCTGCATTTTAACCATGGCTATTAGTACCACAACGTTCCATCCGTATACCCATGTGGCCATATAGATCACCAATTCTGTACTGAATGTATCCAGTTGTTTTATATCAAACACTCTATTTACATTGAGACTTGAAAACTGACAACTTATGTTAATGATTGAAAGAAATTGCAGTTGCTGCAGGGATGGCTACCTGTGGGCAGCTTATTCTTCATCCCGGGTTCTGAGTGCAGTAACTGTGTACCAGCATATCACATACTGTTGGTTGGTACCTCTTCTGAAGACCATTCTGGGGGGTTCTATAGCGATGTGATCCAATTTTGTCTCAGCTTGAAGAGAGTGCCAGTGTTTCTCCAATATCTATTTGACTGTATGTGCTTAGGGAGAGAAGGTGGTAACACAATTAAGAGGTGGTCTCCTATTGTATGCCTAATTTCTGTTACCTGTACCCTTCACTGAAGTTTCTCTAAAATATTCCTGGCTCTGTTTTCAGCTCTCACTATACACTCCCTGTTGTAGCCGCTATCTATAAATCTTATCCCTATTTCAGCCACAGGATTCCCAAAGTCTGCCTCTGTACTGCAGTTTCTTCTAATTCTAATGTACTGGCCATCTGGTATGTTCTGTACTAGATGGTGTGGGTGGCAGCTAGCGAAGTGTAAAATGGAGTTTGTATCAGTGTATAGGTCTGTCTGTATATCCCCTTCATGATCTGTAAAGGTATGCGGATCCAGAAAGTTGATCTGTTTTCTATCCCAAGTAGCAGTAAATTTCAGATTGGGGTTACTACTTTCCATGAATACAATGACCTCCCTTAGCTCACACTCAGACTCTTTGCAAATGAGAAAAATTTAATCTATATATAGTATATATAGAGACCTAAAAAGAGGGTTCACCTCAGAGGAAAGGATTGTTTTCCCTTTGCACACTTCCAGATATGTGTTGGCATAACTGGCAGTGAAGGATGCCCCCACTGATGTCCCTTTCATCTGCCTGTAATGCTTACCCAGAGATGTAATGCAATTGCTGTTAAGAACTTTCTCAGTATGTGTAAGGAGCATTTGAAGTACACTTGGATTGTAATATGTACATTGGCGCAGTGCTTTCTCAACAGCTTGGAGTCCTTCCTCATGGTGGATATTGGTGTACAGTGCTTGGACATCTAGTCACAAGCATCCAAACTGGTTCCATCCATAAATCACCCAAAATTTCCAACACATGTGACATACCTCTGACATAGGAAGGAAAAGAGCTAGCCACCTGTTGTATGTGTGAGTCCATAAGTCCAGTTACAGAGCCCATACTCGACATAGTTGGTCTGCCTTGTAGATCAAATATATTTTTATGTATTGTTGGCAGACAATAAATGGTGAATCTCAATGCTAATTTGATTTGCAAAAATGCATAAATTTTTGAGAAATAGTACCATTCACTTACATTTCATACAGAAAGAGGTCAATGTCTTGCTTGTATTCCATGGTGGGGTCGGTAAGCAATTCTGTATAAAAGTCTGTGTTAGCCAGCTAACTACTTCCCCTTCATATTTATCACAGTCCATCACAATGATGGATCCTCGTTTATCAGCTGGCTTGATGACTATGCAGTTGTGATCAGCTGATTTTACTATGCGAGCATTCATGAGTGCTTTCTTTCACAAGAAGGCAGCTGGCTGTGCAGGAGGGTGGGCTGTGTTGGTCACCTTCTAAATTGCGTATGATTACTGGGGTGTGGGAGGGTGCTGTTTCAAGGGTCCATTTACTACGAGGGGCCTGCTACCAGGTACCTCTTAGGTCAGGTGCCTACTCTTTCAATTTTAACTTGCCAATATGAACTGTAATACAATGATTTTCTTTGTCTGTAATATGTGGAGACCACTCTTTGGCTCCATTTTTATGTTGCTTGCACGCATGTGCAAAAACATAGTGCCATCATCGGAGATTTCGGAGGTGTGTCACCTCCTCCTCCAGTTCAGTCAGTGAGCTGGCAGGCGTGGCCCCTGTAAGCCAATGCATTTTGGAGCTGTCTGACATGCTCCAAATGCAGTGGCATACAGTTGAAAGGGGAGCTACGCTCAGTGAGCAGCGATAGCGTAGCTCCCCCACACGCAGGGCGCATGCCCCACATGCACTGTATTGCCGACGGGTGCCCAATCCCCATCGGCTGAGCCTCGCCGTCCCCAGTAGTAGGTGCCACAGGGAGCCCACCCCAGCGTGGCAAGCAGTCACTTTGGCCCGACGGGGTGCCCAACTTCGCCGGGCTGAATGCCCTCAAATCAGGTGCCATGTTGGGAGCCCACCCCAGCATGGCAATGTCCCACGCACGCCTTTTTTTAAAAAACCTGTAAAACAAAACGGTCCCTGCGGCGCCTCCGACCCTCCCACAACCCGCACTCACCCACTGCGCACCCAGCCTCCCCACACCCCTCACCCCATACTTACCTCCGGACTCCGTGCGACGATCTTCGGTGGACTGGGAACACACATCTGCACTCTTCAAAGCCGATCACGAACTGAGGAAGTGCCGGTAAGCTGTATAATGGGCTAGATAGAGGGTTTCAACTTTGTTGTCATATCTCAGGCATTTTTGGAATTTTGCACCAAATTTTCAGCAAGTTTTAGGACCCTTCTCATGAATGATATCACTGTCATGGCATTATTCAGGCCTGAAGGGTGATTTCGCGCAGTGACTGCACAGTGACTGTGAAATCACCCTTCAGGGCTGAATACCACCATGACAGTGACATCATTCATAAGAAGGGGTCCCAAAAACCCCATGTTGAAAATTTGGTGCCAAAATTCCAAAAAATGACTGTTTTACGAGCGTGTGTTGTGCAGTTCCTATGCAGGCTCGTAAGTTCGCGAAATTTCAATATTTTCACTCCAGATTTCCAACATTGCCATTTTACCACACCTTCTTATAAACAGTATAGCTTTCATTTTTCATATCTCACCCAAAACATGTTTCACCCATGTAGCGCATAAATGGCGCAGGCCGGTAAAGTAAATCAAAGTAATGGGATAAATTAAGAAAATCACAGTGACAGTGTTCATGAGCAAAGGTCTTAAATGACTATGTTGAAAATTTGGTGAAAAATTTCAAAATGACTTTTTACAAGCTGCAGTTGTACAGTTCCTACGCACACTGTAGTTTGCGAATTTTCAATATTTTCACTCCAGATTTTCAACATTGCCATTTTACCACACCTTCTTATGAGTAGTACAGCTGTCATTTTTCACATCTCACCCAAAACATGTTTCCGCCCATGTAGCGCACAATGGCGCAGTCAGTGTGCGAAATCAATGTATGGGACAAATTAAGAAAATCACAGTGACACTGTTCATGAGCAGAGGTCTTAAAATGGCTATGTTGAAAATTTGGTGAAAAAGTTCCCTTCAGATGTTTTGCAATATTACTAATGAAGACATTGAACAGAACTGGCCCCAGGACCGATCCCTGCAGCACCCCACTGGTCGCCCCCTCTCCCTAGACTGCATACCATTTACCACCACTCTCTACCTCCTGTCTGTTAGCCAGTTTCTAACCCAGTTTACCACCCTTTCCCATGTCCAGCCTACCCAGCTAGTTTATCAGCCTCCTCTATGGGATGGTGTCAAAGGCTTTGCTGAAATCAGGTGACGCTGCCACCCTGATTCACTTCCTTTGTCACCCAGTCAAATAAATCAACCAGATTTATCTGACATGATGTCCCCACTGTGAATCCATGTTGTCTATGGTCCTGGGTTCTGATGGCACCTAGATGCCCCACTATCCTTTCTTTAAGCAATGTCTCCATGATCTTCCCCACTACTGAGGTGAGGCTGAATGGCCTATTGTTCCCTGCCTCCTCCCTGCTGCCTGACTTGTGTAGAGGGACCACATGTGCCCTCATCCAATTCACTCATGTTGAATGACTCAGTGAACATGGCTGCCAGAGGTACTGCTATCTCCCTTCGCAGTTCTGTTAATATCCTTGGGCGTATGCCATCTGGTTCCATCACTTTGTCTACCTTCAATTTAGTGAGCTCCTGTGGGACTCTTTTGTCCACCTCTTCACCCCCTTGGCAACTGCTGTACTGCTGTGGCCCTTGCCCCTCCCACTCGTCTGTGAATACTGAGCGGAAAGACACAGTGGATGTCTTGGGAGGAAGGCATGAAACTGTCACTTCCAAATACCTAAACAGCACATACAAGCAAGCAACATTCGGCATTGACAAATGCTTGTTATATTTGCTTGCACACACAGTGTGAAGTGAACATCTTGTTACAATAACAGTTATAAAAAGTGTTACAAGAACACTCTTCAGTCAGTTGGTTTTGTTCCTACCTTTAAGGCAGGTCTCAAGCTGTTCGGATGTGAAAATCCATTTCACCTTCACTTCCCGTTAGTTCAGGTGTCCCTCAAGGGTCTATCCTGGGTCCTATTCTCTTTTCAGTATTCCTAAATGATCTACCTTCTGTCTGTTTATCTGTGTTTATTCATATGTATGGTGATGACACAGTTCTTTTTGCATCTGACTCCTCTCCCTGTGACCTTACCTCCCGACTTCTGTTGGATTTTGACAACATTCAGTGCTGGTTCAAGGATAATCAAAAAACAGTCTCAATGACTTTTGGTACCTGTCAGAGGCTTGCCAAACTTACTTCTCCCCTGCTATTTAATACCCTTTATGGTGCTAATAGGAGAGATCTACTGCTGCTGTATAAATTCCCGCAGTGTCCTGAGCTGAAAGCTCAGTGTGGATTCCAGTTTATTAAATGCCTACCCAACTTTAGAAGCAACAACAAACAACTGACTGTTTCCAAAGTCAATACTAGTAAACGTGATCATTTTTACATGGTCAGGGTAAGAAAGGCTTGGAATGAACTCCCACAACATATAGTTGATGCAAATACCTTTAACTTTATTAAATCCAGGCTGGACGCACGCCTTGGATGCACCTCTGGGGGTACCTAATGTTCCCACTGGGGCATTGGAGAGATTCTAAATGGGCACAAGCCTACATATGTCTAATACCACTGAATTAACCAAGAGTAAACCGAGAAATATTGAAGATGTCTCCTCCTTTAAGTACCTCAGGCTCTGCCTTGACCTGCATCTTGATTTCTCTGTGCACACTGATGCAATTCACCAAAAGATTCACCCTAAGCTTAATGCTTTGTATAGGAATAAAGTGAGAATACCACTCCCTGCCTGCCAAAAATTGTCCGAAAAATGATCCTTCCTACTTTTGACTACGGTGATTTTGTCTACAGTAGTGCCCCTAAATCCTTCCTTGCCAGACTGGACCCCCTTTTTCATTCTTTCTGCCACTTTAGTTTAGATTGCCCCTCTCGTACTCACCATTGCTCTCTTTATTCAGCTCTTTCCCTTCCCTCTCTTGATGCTAGGCACCTTTCCCATTGGGTCTCCTTTTTATCCAAATTCTGGTTCGGCACTCTTCCCTCTTATCTCAAATCCCTTCTTTCTCCTCCTCCTTCTTCCTCCTACCCTCTCTGCAGCAATACTTTAAATTCTCTGTCTTTTCCTTCTATAAAATCTATTGTTGGCCAATCTGTTTTTTCTTACCACTAAAACTTTGGTTCTCCCTTCCCCTTCCTATTCATTCTGCCTCTTCTTCTTCCATAAAGTCTCTTCTTTCTGATTTCTGTCATACTACCTGCAACTGCTTGTGACCCTTCCTCTTTTTCTTCATTCTCTAGTCTTGCCCTCTTCTTACTGTTCTATTTTCTCTTTGTGTATGTATTAGAGCGTGTGTTATTTTCTATATGCCTTAATTTACTATTCTGCCTAAATTATTTATGATTTTGCTTGTAAAACTATATTATTGTGTTTTACCTTGCTATTTTTTTATTGTTAGCTAACTCCTACTCCCCTCTCCCCCAGAACACATCTGGAAATGAGCTGTTTTCAGCTCAGTATGTATTTCCTGGTTAAACTTTTAAATAAATACATAAATAAATAAGATTTTAGAGGTGGATTGTGTTGGGTCCAATGCAGCGCAAGCTACAGTGGGCATGTCAGTGACATATCAATCATCAGCCAAGCTAATCGTGACTGTGTTTTCTGCTTGCTGGGTGGAAACTTCTTGTAGTTCAAAAGAGTGAGATGCTCCTATCCCCACCCAGCAAGCAGAAAACACCCTCCATCCTCACAAAGCTAAATCAGCTATGGTCTCATCCCTACTCTGGTGTGATTTGCAGGATTCCATGTTGATGCATTGACAACAATGTTGTTGACATCCCCGACAGCGATGGGAACAATGTGGACTGTTAGCCTTGTTCACATCAGGAACGGAGTGTTTTTTTTGTGGGGGGCTTTGGCCCCCGCACCCCCCCCATCTCTAAACAACCAACTCCCAAGTCAGAGTTGGTTCAGGGGTTGGGGTGTTACACCGGGAGACAGAGTGCCGGTGTACAGCAGGACCAATCTGCAGAGGTGACTGCTGTGCAATACAGTGCAATTGAATGCAGCTTTATTGTCCCTGTCTATAGCATGGGGACACAAAAAGGCCAAGACAGTTGGTTGCAACTCCCCAGTCCCGCTTGGTAGGAGAGAAATCCACAATTGTTGCTGCAGTTCTCTGATCCCCCTCAGCAGGAGAGGGATTCACAACAAAGCAACGATCATTGCCACAGCTCTTCTGGACTTTGTGCACCTGGCCTGCTTATACACCCTCTGGCGCCACCAACTCCCTCCTTTCCCTGCAGCATGCATAATGTCTGGCTGCTCTGCTTCCCTTATCTGTCTCTTCCGCAGCCAAGATGGCACTGGCTGGCCCCCTTCCCTTGCTTCTACTGTGTCCAAGCTCACATATGGTGTCAGGCCTGATCAGTTCCTCTTGTTTTAATTCTAGAGACACTTTCTGTAAAGCTGAGAAATTAGCTCAAGCTCCCCAGTGCCCCTCACTTAGAAGGGCACACACAAGAATGCCACAATCGTCGCTGCAGCTCTAGCTGTTATCAGAAAAGGGTGTATAGGCACTTAAAAGTAAATTACGTGCTCACACCGGTGAATAGCAACTGTGTTCAGTACTGTGAACGAAGCATACATTATTTTCATTCACAAGGGTAAACAATTTTGTTTGTTGTGTTTACTCCTTGATTTTTATCGTGTGTTACACTGTTATTTGTCTCAAACTTGAGACGCAGTAGTTAACTGCTGACTATGACTGACATATTAGTTAAATCTGGCTTGCAGGAGGAGTTTGAGAGAAAAACAGAATAAAGCTAAATACGTTTATGTTTGAGAGTTTAGCTGATGCCAGCATATACCTGTGGGTTTGCTGACAGCACAGCATGTCTAAGCTGCAGCTCACACCGAGTCTGTTTGCTGAAAGCTATTTAAATATTGGTAGCCTGAAACATGACATGACCAGTATGACATTTGCTCGATCCATCATCAGCGACTGAATGGAAGACAAGCACGCTGAGCTGAAACAAAACACATGAGGTGAGAACAATCCATACAAATAATTGAAAATGGTTATACTAAATATATGCTGAAAATAGAAGATAAGAGTTAAAATCGACGTTTCGACCATAACAAAATTAGTTGCAGGATGTTACATTGGTGGGGGGATTTACTTAGAATAGAGCAGTAGACTAGTTAAATGGTTAAAAACTAAACAATACACTGACATGCATCTGTGATTAATCACCCTTCCTGCAGCCATTGTTGTCAGCAGCTCCTCAGTCCCCCTCAGTAGAAGAAGGATACACAAGAAGCACATGATCATTGCCACAGCTCTCCAGTCCTCCTCAGTAGGAGGGGGGGAACACACAAAAAACCCACGGTCATCGCTGCAGCTCTGCTGGACTTCGTGCACCTGGCCTCCTTCAACCCCCTTCCCCTGGTGCCAGCTATGCCCTTCCTCCTTGGCAGCAAGCCCAGTGTCCAGCAGCTCTACTGCTCTAATTTCACTCTCCCCCAGACAAGGAGGTGCTGGCTACCCCCCACCCCAGCTCCCATTGTGTCTAAGGTCACACATGGTGTCAGGCCTGATCAGTTCCTCTTGTTTTAATTCTAGAGACACTTTCTGTGCTTTAAATAAATCATCTGCAGTTGCTGGAACAAGAATAGATGTACAACAACTTACAGAGGTCATTTTCTATACCTGTCATGATTCTGTGTGTTCTGGTTATTTATCATTTTTTTCCTTCTATATGTTGGTATGAGTATAGGGTCTCATATTGGTATACTCATAGATGCTTTGTATGCCGTTGTCACATTATGTTCCTTTCAATTTTTTCAAACACTGTGCCTGCTTGTTTCACACCTCTTTATCGTTATTTGTTTCCCCAAATGCCGATTTATATTTGACAGTGTGCAGTCAATCTGGGCACTAAATTAACAAGTTTTTTGAGTGTGTGTGTGTATACCCATTTAAAAATTTAAACTGAGTTGACTGGTACAAAAATGACATATAAAGAAAGAAATTAATGACAGAAATGTCACTTGTAAGGTGTTAAAACATTTTTTCTGATCATGGTCAGTTTCTTTACTAAATATGATTAAGAGTTGGTAATCATCATATGAAATAGAAAACATCACAATGTCACTAAATTATCCAAAATAAACAAAAGAACTTTGACTTCTGGTGATTTATAATAACACTTTAATAGCCTCATACATGTAGAACAGCCAGCAAAGATACAGAGGATAATGGATGGGCATCAGGTAACAGCAAGGCTGTAGTCACTTAGTGAGGTTGCCATGACAACGAAGTAAATCTCAAGAGCGAAGCTCGAGAGGTTTACTGTTGTAATGGCAAATTCGAGAAGTGAATTCAGCCTTGTTGTTACCTGATGCCCATCCATTGTCTTATATAGTGCATGGGCACAGTACAAGGTGAATTCACTTCCTGGAGCATTTTACTTTTTAGTTCCTTGCCTCTAACAACAATGAAAAAATTTGCTGAAGTTTCACGCCCCCCCCCCAACAAAGAAATCACACTTCGTCCTGGTCTCCCAATCACACAGACTAAATGGACCCATGGGAAAAAAGCAAAACAGACTAAATATTGTTTCCATTTCTCTTATTCCAGTTGATCTTCCCCACTCCCAGGTCCCTGACTTACTGGCACGGCTGATCCCTGAAGTGTTGTGCTTTACAACCACACATGCGCAAGCGCGTTCACTGCTGTTGAACCATCGATGTGACGTACTCGAGATGGTACAACAGCAAGATTATGTCACATTGATAGTACAACAAGGTTGTCTTTCAACTGAATTTGGGATATAATAAGGTTTCACCATACACTGTAATGATATTACAGTTTGACAGCACCCCTTCCTCGATCCTATTCCCATCGTCGGAGGAGGAGGAGGAGGTAGAAGAGCCACTCAGCACATACAAAGCCAGGCAAAACATAAGAGTCTGTAGTAAGTTAATCCTGTAGCCCTGTTTGGTTATTTATAGCAGCATTATTGGGACTTTATGCACTTTTTTGATAATAAAAAGAAGTGAATATTTAGCCAGCTCTTAATCTGGGTGCTTACTTTTTTGCCTACTTTAACTCTTACAGCACTAGACACTTTTTCTTGATGCAGCTCTCCATTTGTGCTTGTTCTAAAATTTAAGTATTTAACTTTGGGGAAAAACATTTAAACATAGTTCATTTAGCTAATCAGGCAGGCAACTTCCCAGAATGAGTTGCTTGCCTGACATGGAAAACGGTGTCAGCAGCTCTTTAAGCACCCTTCCTACAGCCACTGTTATTAGAACCTGGCACATGTTTGCAGTTGTTTAACATAACACTGAATCCTTTCACAGCACTTTCCCTTTTCCCCATCGTGAATAAAATGTCCCTATTAAAGGGACACTGTCAACATCCTTAGGCTTCAAAATGCCTCTAGTTTAAAGAACACATTTTATAATTGGTCACTTTCTGTAGAGATTGTTGATGTAGCTGGCAATGTGATTCTGATTTTTTTTTTTATGTTTGCCATGTGCACAAGTGCAGGAAATATTTTGTTAGGAGAGTGGATTTTGAGGAGTGTGACACTATCAGTCCAATGCAGAGTGGTCTTCAAGGGGCTCATCAGTGTCACACCAATCATCAGCCAGGCTGATCATGACACTGTTCTGACTTTCTGGGCAGAAACTTTGTGTGGTTCAAAGGAGAGAGCCAACCCAATCATAGGTCAGCTGTTTCCTCTAATCTATGCAGTGCCATCCAGCGAGCACAGCTGGTCTGTCATGATCAGCCTGCTGAGGTTGAATTACACCCTGTAAAAAAAAAAAAACTGTCCATCAATGTCTGTTGCTGCCACTGCTGTTACTGCTTCCCCACCCAACCCTTCCACTCAGCACCCACCACCCCACACCAACCCCACAAACATAACAAAGGCACTGGGGGTGCCCATTCCCCAGTATCGTGATCTGAAATAAAGAAAACTATCCCTAGTTGTCTTTTGTTTTGATTTGATATACTCTGTAAAAAAGAAAATTGCCTATCAATGTCTGTTACTGCTACCACCACTACTGTCTCCTACCCAACCATCCCACTCAACACTCCACAAACATAACACCAACACTGGGGATGCCCAGGCCCCCATTGTTGCCACCTGAAATAAAGAAAGCCATCACTAGTAGTTTTTTATTTGTTTTGTTTTAAGATACCCTGTAAAAAAGGAAAATATCCATTGATGTCTGTTTCTGCCGACACCGTTACTGTCCCCCCACCCAACCTTCCCACTCGGCACCCACCATCCCTCACCCACTTCACAAACATAACACTGACACTGTGGGTGCCCAATCCCCAGTGTCGCCACCTGAAATAAACATCAACTCTAGGTGTGCCCAATCCCTCAGTATTGCCACCTGAAATAAACACCAACACTGGGGTGCTCAATCCCCTAGAGTTGCCATATGAAATAAAGAGAAACATCCCTCATATTTTTTTTTTCAATATACCCTGTAAAAATACAAAAGAAAAAAAAGAAAACCATCCATTGATGTCTGTTGCTGTCACTGCCATTAGTCCCCCCCAACCCTCGCACTCAACCCCCACCACCCCCTAAGCCCTTACTTACCCACGAGGGTCTAACACTATAATCATGGCTACATCTAAGCAAGGAGGGCACAAGAGTCTTGAAATGCAAACTGGAAAGATACTTGGAAGACAGGCTCAATTCAAACTGAAGGGGAGGGGCAGCAGAGGGCAACACACTCAGCATCAGGTGAGGGAGCATCCCTATTGCATAAATGAAATATACTTGTGCTATTTGACCTCGGAAATCTCACCAGTGGCTTATGCCACTCATGAGGTTACCTAAGGTCAAACAGCACTGGTATAGATAAATCATTTATCTGACAGCTCACCATTATATATCCCATATATATCCTGCTTGTAGTGACACATGGGTGAGTTGTATGCACTGCTTGTGCATACCTACACCCATATTCTGCAGCATCCAGCCTGTACTTCCAGTCCTGTGCTATTCAACATATTTATAGGTGACACAGCAGAGGGGGTCAAGAGTAAGATCTGCCTTTTTGCAGATGATACAAATCTCTGTGGGAGGATGGACACAGGAGGGGAGACAGGATTTAAGGGGAGACCTAGCTAAGCTGGAGAAATGGTCGGGCATCTGGCAGTTGGGTTTTAATGCAAAGAAATGTAAGGTAATGCACATGGGAAACCCAAAGACCAGTTACTGGCTGTGAGGAATATAGGTGACAGCATCAAAAGAGGAAAAGGACCTGGGAGTAATGGTCAGGGGTGATATGAAACACACAGCACAGTGCTGAAAGGCAGCAGCCAAAGCAAATAAAATGCTGGGCTGTATCGCCAGGGGAATCACCTATAGGAGGGAGGAAGTTATTCTGTCACTGTACAGGTCACTGTTGAGAGCACACTTGGAATACTGTGGACAGTTCTGGTGCCCTTACCTGAAGAAGGATCTCAAACTACTGGAGGGGGTCCAGCGGAGGGTAACCAAAATGATCTGAGCATGGGGGACAGAACTTATGAGGAGAGGCTGAGGGAGCTAAATATGTACTACCTGGATGACAGAAGGGAGAGGGGGAATATGATTGATACCTTCAAGTACCTTGAAGGCAAAAACAGGATTGGAACAGAGAAAAATTTCAGCTCAAGAAAGGAGGGTACAACGAGCGTGCATAGCCTGAAATCGGTGCGGAGTAGATTCAGGAAGGAATGAGGAGGCACATTTTCATCGAAAGAGTGGTGAAGAGGTGGAATGAGTTGCTGGGTGAGGTGGTGGCAGCAGATACGGTAACCAGTTTCAAGGGGGTGGGGGTGGGACAGGGTGACAGAGGATCAGGACGGAGGGAGGCATGGCTGGGAGGTAGATGGGGAGGTATGACTCCAGGAGGAGTAGGAAAGGGGGGCAGCTCCAGAGAATTAACTGAGCTGCATACTTGAGCAGACTCGATAGACCATTATGGCCTGTTTCTGCTGGTAAATTCGTGTGTTCGTATGTTCATAATCCTCTCTGGGCCACATACACTTCTTCACTCTTCAATGCTGGACCACGAACTGAGGAAATCAGGTATGCGGTTCAATGTAGTTCAATGAAGTTTTGAACTTAGTGGCAAACCTTCCTCATTTTTGAATATTTTTTGCCCCAAATTTTCAACATGCCATTTTTGGGACCCTACCTCATGAACAATGGCAGTGAAATAAGGCAAATCTGTCTTAAAAAGTGATTTTGTGATTGCTGTGTGACATAACCTGTAGGACAGGAGTTGAAAATGTTCTCTATCCTTGTTCATGAGCTAGGGTCATAAGAAGGTTATATTGAAACTTTGGGGTAAAAATATGAGAAAACCGTTTGTTTAACAAAGTTATGAATCTACATTGCAATTTTTTTAATGCACACACATAACTGGTTATTTTCAATATATTGACCCCAACTTTTCAACATATTTTTTCACACCACCTCATGAATGTGACAGCTGTCCTTTCTTAAATCCTACCCAAAATGTGTTTTAGCACTTGTGGCACAAAATGACGTTTCAGCCATTGTTTTATAAATGACACCTGTCATGCTCAAAAGAGGGGCCATAAAAAGATTATGTTGAAACTTTATAGAAACATAGAAACATAGAATTTGAAGGCAGATAAGGACAGCTTGGCCCACCTAGTCTGCCCATTTCCCTACCTAATGGATAAGCTGCAGATCCAAGTTAACCAACATTCTACTTTCTCCTACCCCCCCACTAGAATTGTCTTATGTCTGTCCCATGCATTCTTGAATTCCCCACTATTTTTGACTCCACAACCTCCTCAGGAAGGCCGTTCCATGCATCCACAACCATCTCCGTGAAAAAATACTTCCTCACATTACCTCTGAGCCATCCCCCTCTATCTTCAAACCAGGCTCATTGTTCTTGACACCTTTTGTTGATTCCCTTGAGATACTTGAAAGTTTCTATCATGTCACCCCTCTCCCTCCTTTCCTTGAGGGTATACATATTGAGCTCCTTAAGTCTCTCTCATGTCTTCTGGTGTAGACCCTGCACCATTTTAGTTGCCCTCCTCTGGACTGCCTCCATCCTGTCTATGTCCTTGTGGAGATTGGGTCTCCAGAACTGCATGCAGTACTCCAGATGGGATCTCACCAGCTGTCTGTACAGGGGGATTACAACTTCTTGTTTTCTACTAGTGATGCTTCTCCCTATGCATCCCAGTATCCCCCCAGCCCTCCTTACTGCCTTCTCACATTGCTTGCCCACCTTTAGGTCATATGATATGACTACTCCCAGGTCCCTTTCCATTTTTGTTGTTGTTAGTATCTCACCCCCCGTTGTGTACCCTTCCTCCGGGTTTTTGTTTCCCAGGTGCATTACTTTGCACTACTAAGCATTGAATCTAATCTGCCATATATTTGACCATTCCTCCAACCTTGCCAAGTCCCTTCTCATCCTTTCCACCACACCTTGTGTATCAACCCTGTTGCAGATCTTTGTGTCATCTACAAAGAGATATACTTTTCCTTCCAGTCCCTCTGCAATGTCACTTATAAAGACGTTGAAGAGGACTGGTCCTAGTACTGAACCTTGTGGTACCCCACTAGTAACCCACCTTTCTTCAGAGTGGACTTCGTTTACTACTACCCTCTGTTTCCTGTTCTCCAGCCAGTTTTCTACCCAGGCTACCATCTTGGGACCCACTCCAAGGCTGGCTAACTTGTGTATTAATCTTTTGTGTGGGACTGTGTCAAATGCCTTGCTAAAGTCTAGGTAAGCCATGTCCATAGCCCCTCCATGATCTACTACTTTGCTCACCCAGTCAAAGAAATCTATTAGATTCATCTGGCATGACCTTCCCGCTGTGAATCCATGCTGCCTTGGCTCCTGTGCCCCTCTGGCCTCTAGGTACTCTACAGTTCTTTCCTTCTGAAGTAATTCCATCATTTTCCCTATCACTGAGGTCAAACTAACAGGTCTGTAGTTTTCTGCCTCTGTCCTGCTCCCACTTTTGTGAAGCGGAATAACATCTGCCCTCCTCCAGTCCTCAGGTACCACCCCATCCTCCCATGAATTGTTAAAGAGGGTAGTCAGTGGTGTCAATAGTTCTACCCTTAGTTCTTTTAGAATTCTGGGATGAATCCCATCAGGCCCCATTGCTCTGTCCACCTTCAGTTTTAAGAGTTATTTCAGAACTCTTTCTTCTGTGAATGGACTGGTATCAACCCCCCTATACAGAGTGTTTCTATTGTTTGGTTTAGGTACCTCACCCTCTTTATTTGTGAATACTGAGCAAAAATATTTATTTAGTATCTCTGCTCTCTCACAGTCACCCTCTACCCACCCTCTCCCCTTTATTAAGCATCACTATCCTGCCCGTGGCCTTCCTTTGCTCCCTGATGTTCCTATAAAAGGTTTTATCCCCCTTCTTAACTAAGTTGGCTGTCTTTTCCTCAGTTTGGGCCTTTGCTGTTCTGATTGCCTTCCCTGCTTCCTTCTTCTTTAACTGATACAGTTCTCTGGCCTGCTCCTTCTGTGATTCCTTGTACTTCCTGAATGCTGTCTTTTTCTCCCTAACCTTCCCTGCCACCTCCTTTGAGAACTGTAGTGGTTTTTTACATCGTTTTGTTTTATTTGCTTCACACAAAGGCTTGTTGCCTCAGTGATGGCAGTTTTGATTATTCTCCATTGTGCTTCCACCCCTCCTTCCTGCCTATTTGCTAGTACATTCCTTAGGCACTCATCCATTTTGACAAAGTCAGCCCTCCTTAAGTCCAGGACCTTTGCCTTTGTATGTCTTGACTCTACTGCTGTGTTTATCATGAACCATTCTGTCCAATGGTCACTAGTTCCCAGTTGGCTACCCACTTCTAATTCTGTGATCCTCTCTCCATCTCCATTTGAGAATACCAGGTCTAAGATTGCTCCCTCCCAAGTGGGTTCCAATACCAGTTGTCTAAGGCATGCCCCCTGCAGGGCATCTAGAATGGCCGCATTCTTTGATGTGGCTGCAGCAAATGCACTCCAGTTAACATCTGGCATATTCAGATCCCCCATCAACAATATCTCCCCTTTTTCTGCCATTCTATAGTTACCTCCTATCATTTTCTTTTCCATTTCCTCTCCCTGAGATGGAGGTCTATATACAACTCCTGTGTGGATTGTGGTGCCATTGCCTGTCTCCACGTTGACCCACAGTGCTTCCTCTCCTCCCCATTTACCCTTTTGTTCTGTTGCTTTGATTCCTTCTTTTAGGTAGCTACTCCTCTTCCTCTGTTACCCTCTCTGTCCCTCTTGTAGATAGTGTACCCTGGTATGTTTACATACCGGTCATGGTTCTGTGTGTACCATCCTTCTGTGACTGCCACAATATCCAGATGTTCCTCTTCCATCAAGGCCACTAGTTCAGGAAGTTTGTTACCCAGACTATGAGCACTGGTACTCATTACTCATTACTCTCCATTTTTTGATGGCTTTACCTCTTGTAGCCCCTTTCCTGCCCTTACTTTACTTTGGGGGTTAAAATGTGAAAAGCCAACTAAGTTATAAACAAACACACTGTTCCAACATTTACTCATAACTTAACTATTTGCAGATTTTGGTTCCTAATGTTGAACATATCCCTTGTGTTACCCCACTTCCTGAACATGGCAGATGTCATTTTTCAAATCCTCTCCGAAACTTGTTCGCACAGTTACACAATAAAACTACCTTTCGAATGGGATTTTAAAAATTCCACCTGTCTTAATCATAATGTCAGGTCATAAAAAGACTGTTGGACATTTGGGGTCAAAATGTGGGAGCCCACTTAAAAGTAGATGTTGCCTCTCAGCATCCCTGTTCTGGGTAATTACAGTCTAACAATGTGTCAAAGTAGGACACCACTGAAAATGAGACATTACATCTCATCTGCTCTGTCCTGGGTAAACATATAGTAAAAATGTGTTCAAGCAAGACCCATTACAAAAGCAATACCAGCTGCAAATATTCAGCATTGACAAATGCTTGTTGGCGTCAGGCCCAATTCCCAAAGCTTGCAGAGCATAAAACACTTCAAGTAACAGGCCTCCCACTCCTAGATGTACTGTATATTCAGGCTTTCTCTGAAGTTCTGAACAGTCCTCATATTCAAACACTTGCATTGAAACACTTTATAATTGAGTTTTTCACTTTGGACAACACTTTGAAAATACAATATTTAGACATTGGTCAACTTATATTTTCTGTTTTTAGTGTTCGTACTGTGTTCTTGCTAATGTATGGTTATTTACATTGAAAACATGATTAGTGTCCCTTGTAGCTGATCTATTCCTGCTGTTTAATACTTTGCCAAAGCCACAGTCTGGTTAGTGACACCATAAACATTTCCCAAGCAATAAACTTGACTTCTGAAAGGATTAAGCTAGAAAAGTCAATGAACTCGATGGATGTGGATCCTGTTTCCTTGAGAAGTGACATAGTAATGAAGATCAAGCAGAAGAAAGATTAGATAATAAACACAATATATACTGAAGTGTGTTTAAACATTATGCTTTTACAAGTTTTCTCAAAAATGACAAACTTCTTTTAAGAATGGGCCCATGATGGAGGGATGACTGGGTAACCAAGGAGGTGGATCAGGGAAGAGTAGTTGACATAACCTACCTGACCTTCAGTAAGGCCTCAACACCCTTCCACGCAGAAGACTGGTGAGCAACCTGAGAAGTCTGGGAGTGGGTCCTAAAGTAGTAAGATGGGTAGAGAGCTGGCTGGACAATAAGGGTCAGATGGTGGTGGTAACTGGTGTCCACTCTGGAGAGGGCAAAGTGACCTCTGGAGTGCCACAAGGGTCAGTACTAGGCTCAGTCCTCTTTGATGTCTTTATAAGCAGCATTGCAGAAGGATTGGAAGGGAAGGTATGCCTGCCATGGTTTATTGCTTAATTAATATAATTAAAGTGGCAGTGACACAAAAATCTGCAGTAGAGTAGACACGCGGGGTGGAAGAGGTGGAAAAAATGAGAGAAGATCTAAACAGCTGGAAAAATGGTCATGGGTTTGGCAGCTGGGCTTCAACACAAAAAAGTGCAAAATCATGTACTCAGGACACAGAAATCCGAGCACAATGTATCAACTGGGAGGAGAAGTCCTAGCAGTCAGAAAACAGGAAAAGGATCTGGAGGTAATCATTTCTGATGACGAGAAGTAGGCATGGGCGGACACCAAAAGGTCCTGACCCTTATTCTCAGGGCCAGGATCCAAACAATAGTCCTGATTAGTTCTGATTGGTTCCAAATTAGATCAGAACCTTTAGAAAATAATGTTAGCACATGAAAACAATCACAGAATACATGAAAACAATCATAAAATGCATGAAAAAAATAGAAAATAAAGTATTTTTCTAACTTTAGTGTGTCAGTCTATCTTTCTAACTCCATTCTGCATATTCTTCTGCTCTGTCTTCAGAGTTTTTCTTGCCTATAGAGAATCCATGTATGCTCCTTCCACTTACTATCTGTTTGTGGGGAGAATGGTATCAATAATTAACATATCTGACTGCTTCCCTGCCCTAGAGTCAACAGACCACACATCTGACAGGCCAGATCCTATAAATTCTTCATGCTTTCCTCCCCAGTGATGCTGTTACCAGTCTGGCATCATCACTGCCCCAACAGCCAGTGGATGACTGGATGCCCTCTAAGCAAGTAATAATTCCTGACAGGGTAGACAGTACTGGGCAATAACAGACTGGCCAGGAGCGTAATGAGGCTCAACGCCACAGGCGGAGGGCCTTATAGCCCCTGGCCAGTCCGGTATTGCCCATACCGCCCAACCTGGAGGACATTATTGCGCTTAGAAAATGGGCTAAGTGTTGAAAAATAAATAGACAGAGTCTTAGTTTTGTTTTCAAGAATAAATAGTTTTTATTTATTTAAATTATTAAGTGTTACTATTGAAAGTAGGAAAAAAATAGTCCCTTTTTGGGATGCTTTGAAATAAACTGAAACGCTTAGGAACCACCTTAGTTTTTAACTTTTAATGTTGGGTTTGTCCAAAAAAAAGAAATGGTGAGGCTAGCATTTATTTCTGATAAGTGATGAAGTTTACTGGAGAATTGAAAGTACAGGTGCTAGTCTGAAAAATGTTTTGGGTTCCAGTTGTTGTGAGATCACTAGGTAGCAGACTGCTGCAGCTGCTGGAGTTTTGCTGATATCTGGATTCTCATCTGTTGTCTGGTTTGAGGGTTGTGGTTGTTGACTTTGTTTGCCTGCTAGTATGGAGCTCCATGTTTTATGATCTGTGCTTGAAGGGACCCAGTATGTTGCCAAGCTTTGCTCTGAGTGATATCCTGTGATCGCAACAATCTCCTTGTCGGTAGTTCCACTCTGGATAACAGCTGCACCGCGGATGCACGGATGGTGTGATTCGTGTATCATTGAGACAGATTAGCTTCTTTGCTGAGTTGAGGCATGAGAAAGCCCAAGTAATTTTTCTCCATGGGCTCTGTGGAAAACCAGTACTGCTGTTGGTTCAGGACATCTTGTGGCAGCCTCTTCGGATGAAGACAGAAGCTTGTTGCACTTGGTGGATATTTTTCGAGATATTTACAGAATGAGCTGACAGGGCACAGTGTGCGATTTTTATGTTGATTGCGCGCATGCGCAAGAAATATATAGCGTCAGCTTTCTCCAAAATCAGGCTGTGGAGGAGTGGCACTGTTGTGCCCAATGCCCCCACAACCTGCAGAGGCTTGTCCTCCATCCCCCAATGCCGTGGCACGCTGCTGCTGACACTAGTTCAGCCAGCGTGCCACAACATTCTAAAAAATTAGCCGCTGCAATCAGGGGCTGCCTCGTCATTGCAGCATCAGCCATCCGCTGCAATGAGAGAGTGACCCGTCATTGCAGGATGGGATGTGAAACCCCCTGATATTGTTTTGTGAACATGGCGGCGCTTGCCGCCATGTTCACAAACAATATAACCTCCCCCACTGTGTTTACTTTTTGCCGACGGGGAGCCTACCTCGCTGGCATTCTGTAACCCCCTGCTTTGTTCCAGCCCACGGGTGCCCAATCCCCGCCGGCATAATGTACCCTCACACGGTTTTGTTCCTGTCGACGGGGTGCCCAATCCCCGTCGGCATAATGAACCCCCCCATTTTGTTCCTGCTGACAGGGGGGTGCCCAATCCCCCATCGGCTACTGCTTGCCCCTAAGCCTCTGCCAGCACACTGGGGGCCCACCCTATCATGCCAGATACCCCTGTGAATGGAAAAAAGGTCCCGCGACATCTTTTGTTTTTTTTTTGCCCTGAAAGAAAGAAAACTGTCCCTCGGCGCTCGGTTTGCCCCCCTACCAGCAACCCGTGCCCACCCACTGCGCACCCTGCCTCCCCACACCCCCCTCACCCCATACTTACCTCTGGAACTCAGCGCGATGATCTTCGGTGGACCGGGAACACGTTTGCACTCTTCAAAGCCGATCGCGAACTGAGGAAATGCCGGTAAGCTGTATAATGTAATAAATAGGGTTTTTTCAACTTTAGTGCATATCTCGGGTATTTTTGGCATTTCTGCCACTAAATTTCAATATGGGCTTTGGGCCCCTTCTCATGAATTCGAACTGAGATGCTAATTGGCCCTGAAAGGTGGTTTCATGGGTCACTGTGTGGAATCACTCTTTGGGGCCAATTAATGAAACGACAGTGCCAGTGTTCATGAGGTGGGCTCAAAAAAGCCTATGTTGCAAATTTGGTGGAAAATCCAAAAATGACGAAGCGCATATGCGTATGCATATATATGCTCATAACTTCAATTTATAATATTTTCATGCCAGAGTTTCAACATTGACATTTTGTCACACCTCCTTGTGAGCAGTACAGCTGTCATTGTTCACATCCTGGCCAAAATGTGTTTTCGCTCTTCCGGCGCAGAATAGCACAGTTGCTGTGGGAAATCAGTGTTCAGAACAGATTACAAAAATGACAGTGACACTGTTCATGAGTAAAGGTCCTAAAATGCCTATGTTGAAAATTTGGTAACGATACTCCATAAAATGACTGTGTTACGAGCATGCGTTGCGCAGTTGGCACGCACACCGTAACTTCGCGAATTTGTAATATTTCCACTCCAGATTTTCAACATTGCCATATTCCCAAACCTACTTATGAACAGTACAGCTGTCATTTTTCCCATCCTGGCTGAAATGTGTTTTTGCACTTCCGTCACAGAATAGAGCAGTCACTGTGGGAAATCACTGTTCGGGACAGACTGAGAAAATGACAATGATACTGTTCATGAGCAGAGGTCCTAAAATGCCTATTTTGAAATTTTAGTGATGATAGCCCATCAATTGACTGTGTTACAAGTCTGCGTTGCGCACTTTCCACGCACCCTTATAAATTCGCAGATTTGTAATATTGTTACACCAGATTTTCAACAGTGCCATTTTTTCACACCTCTTTATAAGCAGTTCAGCTGCCATTTTTCACATACTGACCGAAATGTATTTTCAAAGTTCCGACGCAGAATAACATGGTCACTGTGGGAAATCAGTGCTCGGGACAGATTAAGAAAATGACAGTGGCAATGTTCATGAGCAGAGCTCCAAAAATCCGTATGCTGAAAATTTGGTGACGAAAGTCCATAACATGACTGTGTTACAAGCGTGCATTGAACTGTTTCCATGCACCATTGTAACTTCACAAATTTGTAATACTGTCACGCCACATTTTCAACAGTGGCATTTTTTCACAGCTCCTTATGAACACTACAGCTGTCATTTTTCACATCCTGGCTAAAATATGTTTTTGCACTTCTGCCGGATATCACTGTTTAGGACAGATTAAGATCAACCGAGTGAGAGGGGGGAGTGACCGAGCTCAACTGAGTTCTGTCGGGACGGCTGCGAATTTGTTTGTGTTCAGACAAAGGCCCCAACACAAGAGCCCAGTACAAAAGGGCAGCCTGCAGCACTGGGAGAAACAGAACGAGAGAGCAAGTGAGGGAGGGGGAGTGAGCGAACTCACCAAAGCGCTGACAGGACTGCTGCGGATTTCTTTGTGGGCAGAAAAAGGCATCATTACAGGCAGGGGCCCAGTACAAAAGGCCAGCCTGCAGCGGTGGGAGAAACAGTGCGAGCGAGTGAGACAAGGGGACTTAGTGAGCTCAATGGAGCTCTATCAGGACTGCTGGGATTTCTTTGTGGGCAGAAAAAGGTGCCAATGCAGGCAGGAGCCCCGTACAAAATGGCAGATTGCAGCGCCAGGACAAACAGAATGAGTGATGAGAGAGGGAGACTGAGCGACCTCAACGCAGCTCTGTCGGGACAGCTGAGGATTTCTTTGTGGACAAAGGTGCCAATGCAGCCAGGAGCCCCATAGAAAAGCGCAGTCTGCGGTGCCAAGAGAAACAGAATGAGCGAGTGACAGAGCGGTAGTGAGCGAGCTCAACGGAGCTCTAGTGTGACTGCTGCAGATTTCTTTGTAGGCAGAAAATGTGGCAACGCAGGCAGGAGCCCAGTACAAAAGGCTAGCTTGCAGCGCCACCAGAAACGGAATGCAAGAGTGACAGAGGGGGAGTGAGCGAGCTCAGTGGAGCTGTGTCGGGACTGCTTCAGATTTCTTTCTGGCCAGAAAAAGCCACCAATGCAGGTAGGAGCCCAGTACAAAAGGGCAGCCTGCATCACCAGGAGACACAGAATGAGTGAGTGAGGGAGGGGGAATCAGTGAGCTCAATGGGATTTGTAATACTGTCACACCAGATTTTCAACAGTGCCATTTTTTCACACCTCCTTATAAGCAGTACAGCTGTCATTTTTCACATCCTGACTGAAATATGTTTTCACAGTTCCAGCGCAGAATAACGTGGTCACTGTGGGAAATCGGTGTTCCGGACAGATTAAGAAAATGACAGTGGCACTGTTCATGAGCAGAGGTCCTAAAATCCCTATGTTGAAAATTTGGTGACGAAAGTCCATAACATGACTGTGTTACAAGCGTGCATTGAACTGTTTCCACGCACTGTTGTAACTTCGCAAATTTGTAATACTGTCACACCACATTTTCAACAGTGGCATTTTTTCACTACTCCTTATGAACACTACAGCTGTCATTTTTCACGTCCTGGCTAAAATATGTTTTTTGCTCTTCTGCCAGACAATAGCATGGTCACTCTGGGAAATCAGTGTTTGGCACAGATTAAGATTGACCGAGTGAGAGGGGGAAGTGACCGAGCTCAACTGAGCTCTGTCAGGACTGCTGCAGATTTGTTTGTGTTCAGACAAAGGCCTCAACACGAGAGCCCAGTACAAAAGGGCAGCCTGCAGCACTGGGAGAAACAGAAGGAGATTGCGAGTGGGAGTGAGCGAACTCACTGAGGCGCTGTCAGGACTGCTGCAGATTTGTTTGTGGGCAGAAAAAGGCGTCAGTACAGGCAGGGGCCCAGTACAAAAGGCCAGCCTGCAGCGGTGGGAGAAACAGTATGAGTGAGTGAGACAAAGGTACTTAGTGAGCTCAACGGAGCTCTATCAGGATTGCTGGGATTTCTTTGTGGGCAGAAAAAGATGCCAATGTAGGCAGGAGCCCCGTACAAAAGGGCAGCTTGCAGTGCCACGACAAACAGAATGAGCGATGAGAGAGGGAGACTGAGCGACCTCGACAGAGCTCTGTCGGGACAGCTGCAGATTTCTTTGCGGACAGACAAAGGTGCCAATGCAGCCAGGAGTCCCATAGAAAAGCGCAGTCTACGGCGCCAAGAGAAACAGAACAAGCGAGTGACAGAGCATTACTGAGTGAGCTCAATGGAGCTCTAGTGTGACTGCTGCAGATTTCTTTGTGGGCAGAAAATGTGGCAACGCAGGCAGAAGCCCAGTACAAAAGGCCAGCTTGCAGCGCCGCCAGAAACAGAATGTGAGAGTCGAGTGACAGAGGGGGAGTGAGCGAGCTCAGTGGAGCTGTGTCGGGACTGCTTCAGATTTCTTTCTGGCCAGAAAAAGCCGCCAATGCAGGCAGGATCCCAGTACAAAAGGGCAGCCTACAGCACCAGGAGACACAGAATGAGCAAGTGAGAGAGGGGGAGTCAGTGAGCTCAATGGGGCTCTGTTGGGACTGCTGCAGATTTCTTTGTGGGCAGAAAAAGGCAGCAATTCATGCAGAGGCCCAGTAGAAAAGGGCAGCCTGCAGTGGCAGGAAAACCAGAATGAGCGAGTGAGTGAGCTCAACAGAGCTGTATTGTAACTGCTGCAAATTTCTTTGTGGGCATAAGAAGGCAGCAACGCAGGCAGTAGCCCAGTAGAAAAGGGCAGCCTGCAGCACCGGCAGAACAGAATGAGCGAGTGAGAGAAGGGGAGTGAACAAGCTCAATGGAGCTTTGTCGGGACTGCTGCAGATTTCTTTGTGGGCAGAAAAAGGCGCCAACAGAGGCAGGAGCCCAGTACAAAAGGGTAGCCTGCAGCGCCAGGAGAGCCAGAATGACTGAGTGAGGCAGGGGGAGTGAGCAACCTCAACGGAGCTCTGTCGGGACAGCTGTGGATTTCTTTGTGGGTAGAAAAAGCCACCAACACAGGCAGGAGCCCAGTACAAAAGGGCAGCCTGCAGCGGCAGGAGAAACAGAATGAGTGAGTGACAGAGAGAGAGTGAGCCACCTCAATGGAGCCCTGTCGGGACAGCTGCGGATTTCTTCCTTAGCAGAACAAGATGCCAATGCAGGCAACAGCCCAGTACAAAAGAGCAGCCTGCAGCACCAGGACAAACACACTGAGCCAGTGACACAGGGCCACTGAGCGAGCTCAACAGACCGACGCAATCAACATTCGGCATTGACAAATGCTTGTTTTCTTCAGAAATGAAGCCCTGCGTGTTCTCTTTGTTCATCTCCTGTGGATCTTTATGATTTTTTGTTTCTTGATTATGAGTTAGGGTGATATATCTAGTCCCAGTGTCATCCTGTTTCAGTATGAAGCTGTCCTGGATTAGTTCTCAGACCCCTTCTCGACCACACTTGGCCATGTGGAGCTGGATATCGAACCAGACTTTTCGTACTAAGGCATGCGTGGTTTCAGGGTTTAGACCTGGACTGTTATGGAGTATTTCTAGGTCTGCTGGTGTGATTGTAGGGTAGTGGCTTGAGTGTCTTTTTGTGCTTTCTGGAGACATTTTAGGACTGCTGCCAGCACATTGTTTGATGATTTAAATGCTGGGCTTCCTATTATGCTGACAGGGCGACGGACCTCCGTGGTGTCGAGGTGGCAGTTGATGCCCACGCATAACATGCAATACCCAGCTACTGAGTACTCTGTGCCACTGCTTGTTTGGACCTCAGCGTAGAATCGTCCGAGGAGATTATTTAACTGTTCAAAACTTATGGTTTGCCAGTCGAAAGTTACGATGTTATGCTTTGCCCACTGTTCAAAAACTGAGATGGCCCATTTAGTATTCTTAACAGTGTTGTCTTCCTGCCTTTCATTTTCAATGATATCTAGCTGCTGATCTGTGACAGAAACAAAGCGGTCATTTACTTGTGCTTTTCAGCAGAATGGCTTCGTTTGGGTTTTTACAGTGGCTGCTCCTCTTCAGTGAGTACATTATTACATTTTAAGGTGGAAATTAAGTCAAAATTTGTTGGTAGCTAGTCAGACATTTTCTTTTCTTTTTCCTGTCAACTTCACTAGCCTCACCAGGTTGAGAAGTGGTCAGCTGGGCAGCAGGATATGCAGCTGGCACAATGGTCACCTGACTGCCACTTCTTACTTGCTGGTCATCTATTGAAAAATAAAACACAGCAAATTGCATGGGATGCCAGTACAATGGTATAAGCAGGTGATACTCTCTGGTAGCCAGAATCTGTAAAAGCAAGGAGGTACGAATCACCTCGGACAGAGGGTGCACACTACAAACATAAAACTGTTCAGAATGGACTGTAGACTCATAAATGTCCAACCTTTATGCCAACAGTCACATCAACACACTTATTAATACAGCAACAGCTTTCTTTATTTCTTTTCTATGCTCAGTTTCCTTTATCTGTTCAGTATTGCACAGTGCCTAATATCTTTTACAAGGCCCTTAGCACAATATCTTGCCAGGACCGCCCTGTCCCCGATCCTCAAACCCTAATTGCAGCGCTCTACACAGGCACTGCCAGTCCAGGATCCTGGTTTAATGTACAGCCCATAATCAAACTAGAACCAGGATCCCTGTGCGGTGTATAGTAGTATACCATTCATGTTACCCAAAAAGTGTACTGGACCCCTCACCCCATCACAATCCCCGATCACAGACATAACAGGACCCCAAAAGCCCTTTTCCAATGTCTAGTGGCACCCCCCTCCCAGCCCTGAACCCCATTCATGATAAACAGATATGTCCCCCCTCCCATCCTAATCCCATTGCGAAATAAAAATAAAGTACGCCCCATCCCTTTTTTTCCATAGTGTAATGGCCCCCCATTCACTCAGACACTGACATCCCACCCCACTTCCCCCATCCCAGCTTGGCCAAGCTGCCAGCCAGCCGGTAGGCATCATAGCCCTCTGCATACCTCCATGGCTGCCTGCCAATGGCACTGTCACTGAATGATGGGGCATACTTTTTTTTCTTTCGCAATGGGATCAGGAAGGGAGGGGGGACCGTAAAAGCATTAATGGTGATTACAAACCTTTGGTGATGACATTCAGTTAGGTAGGGGTGCTAAAGGAACAATCATAGTTAGGAATGACTGAAGCAGGGGTGTCGAGTAGGAAAAGGGGAAGACACCTGGAGAGGAGACTGGAGAGAAGAAGGACAGGAGGGAGGAGAGGTGTGGGAATGGATGGATTGGAAGTCAGACCGAGAGCCAACATTTTACAGGGAAGGTGCTTAGGGGCCCAGCAATGTGGCCTTCATGACAGGATGAACAGGGTTAGTCGAAGCAATTGCAGGGGTCAGTAAGATGTTGTCTTATAAGTGATTTAAAGGAAGACATTTTAATTAGGGATGACAGCTTCTAGGATTTCTGTAGATTATTCCATACAGTGGGTAAGGACTGGCTTAGTGAAGAGGCTCCGAAATGAGTTTTGTAGTGGGGAATGTCTAGACATAGCTGGGAATGCCTCCTAAGTGAATAGATTCCTGTGGAATATGTTAGAAGGCTAGAGATATATGATGGTAGCATACCCGATAGGGCTCTGAAGGTCCAGGTGGCCACATTTTTGAATCTTCTGATTGTTAAGGACTGCCAGCCCAGCATAGCATATAGAACACAATGGTGCATTCTAAAGGGAGTGCCAGTGATAAATCTTAGGGCCATATTGTACATTGTGTCAAGATGTATCAGAGCTGAGCATGGGCTGTGCTTGTATAGCATGTCTGCATAATCCAAAAGGGGAAGAAATGCGGACTGCACTTGTCTTAGCTTGGGTTCCTATGTTAGTAGGTGCTTGCTTCTAAAGAACAGACTGACACGTTGTTTTAGCTTCTTGCACAACTCCTCGATCTGGACCGTGTAAGAAAGTTTATGATCTAGCCAAAAGCCAAGATATTTGAACTTTATTACAGCTTCAAAGGCTCACCTAGAATGGATGTTATTTGTGGTTGAGTACCCAAAGATAAGGAATTAACCGGAATGAGATTGGGTGACAGAGTCATGGCCTTAGGGATTTTTTCAGTGGGAGTTTAAGGCTCAAGAGATTATGCTGAAGTAGATCAAATTCACATTGCAATGCATTACAAGCAAGCTCAAGAGTAGGTTTGGCCACTAAAATAACGGTATCATCAACGAACAAGTGTACACTTGCTTGACTGATGCCTGCGTCAATGTTAATGTAGATTGCGAAAAGTAATGGTCCCAAGATAGATCCTTGGGGGACACCTCTGGGTAGAGTCTTAATTGGGGACAGGTCTTCTTGTGCCTTAATTTGTTGTTTTCTGCCCTTTAGATAGAACATGATCCAATTGACAACAATGGCATCTACACCCATGTCTTGGAGAGTGGTCAACAGCAGATCATGGTTGACTATGTTGGAGGCCTTACTCAGGTCAAGAAATAAGGTGCTGACGTAGTGTTTGGAATCAAGTGCCAGGTGCCAATCGTTGGTTACCTTGGCTAAGGCAGAGATTGTGCTGTTTTTTTTTCTAAAACCTGATTGGATGGGATTTAATATCTGAGCTGAGTCTAAATGTTCTCTTAGCTGGGTGTTTATTACTTTTTGAGTAGTTTTGAGTGAATGGTAGTAAGGATATTGGCCTATAATTGTTCAGGTCACTGGGATCACCGGACTTGAATAGTGGGACTACATGTGCCACTTTCCAGCTAGAAGGAAGTTCACCGGAGGATAACGACAAGTTGAATAAGTGAGCCATTGATGTGGTTAAAGCGTGACGGCCCAGTTTTATGAAAAAAGGTTTTGGGTTGTCCACTCCTGCACTTTGCCTGTTGTCAAGGCTCAGGAAAAGGTCGTCCTCCTCCTCCTGTTTATACTTAACAGGGTGGAAGGAGAATTTGGCTTCAGGAGGAGGAGCATTGCTAAAGTGTCTAACAATGGTGGGATCAAGGGCCTGCTGGTGAAGTTTACTTGCTGCGGATGTGTCAACGGCAAGGCCGGCCATCGAGAAGTGATTAATAGGTCATGTATGCATTGCCTATCTGAGGTGCTGGTATTGCCAGAGGTGATTTTGGTGGGGAGGGCATTAACTGAGCAATGTCCTTTTGACTTCCCTTAGAGTTTTCCAGAAATCGGTGGGATTATTTGCAGCTGAGGCTAATTTAGATTGGAAAAAGCCTGCTTTGGCAGTCCTTGTGCTTTTGGTACAGTGGTTCCTCAATTTCCTAAAAGCGGCCCAGTCTGCTGGGTCCTTTGTTTTTCTGGCCCTTTTCCATAGGGTATCTCTAACACAAAAGGCAGCCTTTAGCTCAGCAGAAAACCAAGGGCAAGATTTCATCCTGGTACGGGATTTGAAAAGGGGGTGTGTGCTTGTCTGTGATGTCTAGGACTAGTTTTAGAAAGATCCCATAGGCTGTGTTGACCAAGGGTGTGAGGTAGAAATCTTGCCAACAAATGTTGTTAAGATCTGCTTAATAATTATGGATGTTAAAATTTCATCTGTTCCTTTTTAGCGTATAAGTGGAGGAGTATGGTAATCTAGGTGTGGATTGAGCATAAGCTATCAAGTTGTGATCACTAATGTCGTTGAAGAGTACACCAGCATGGCTGAAAAGGTGAGGTTTGTTGACTATAATAAGATCAAGTAGCAGGCTATTTGCAGGAGTTTTTGAGTTTTGTAGGGTGACTTCCGCTATGAGCCAAGTGAAACCTTGCTCGTCGCACATATCATTTAGCAGTTTTGATGAACTGGAGAGCCAATCCATGTTTAGATCTCCCATGATGATACTTTCAGTTGGCTTCATGTCCACAGACTTATGTATTTGATTCAAAAATGCAAGACCTCCTGAAGGGGGCCAGTGGCAGTCAGTAATATGGATCGATTCAGAGGATGGAAGGGAAAGCCTTATAGAAACCCACTCAAATTACTTGGGGACTGATATGGTGTCAATGAGAGAAACCATGAATTTATCCCTGACAGATAGCTACCCCCTACCTCTAGTTGGTCTATCCACCCAGAAGACTTTGTAATTGAGGAGGCTGATTACATGGTCAGGAGTGCAGCTCTTTAGCCAAGTTTTGGAGACAACCAATACATCTGGGTCAGTGTGAGAGATCCATGCCTAGACTGAATCTAGTTTTTGTAAAAGACTACACACATTGAAGTGTGCAAAGGTTATACCTTTTAGGTGCTGGATATCCAATGGAGTAGGGCTAGGGAGAGGGGGACCAGGGTTGAGTTCAACATTACCTGAGCAAAAAAGCATAAGGAGGAGTAACTTTTTGAGGGCCCCAAGTAGAAGCTTACAGAGTCTGCATTTACTATGCCTGGACTGGGAAGAAGGCATTGTTGAGGTAGGGTGGTAGGAGAAATTATAATTTGGTAAAGAGGAATAAATGGCTACCCTTATTGAGATGGTCAATGGGTTTGGAGCTGGGATGGAGGGTGTGCCTTTCAAGTAAGGGGGGCTATTGTCAGTGGTGTTACTAGTGTAGGTGGGGGAGTGGCTAGGCAATGCGGAATAAATATAAAACACTAGTGTGACTGGGAATGCAGCAGGATACGGAGGCCTAGCAGATGACAAGGGAGATGTAGAGGGATAGTGCAGGTTCCCTAGAGCAAAACAGCCTAAGAATAATAGTGTACACATGATGGGAGAATGTGGCAATCTGGTTGATCGAATATGGATATGACACACTGACTTGGGTGTTCAGATGGCCAGTTACAGATATGACACACTGAACTGGATGATCAGAAGCACTGCTGTTATGGAATTGGTATACTAGAAATAGGAGTTTAGTCTGTTAGGGTGAACTGGCACTTTAAGCAGGGATTCAGACTTATCTGTTGGTTAGCACTTGGAGAGTGTGAGGGGGCAACCAATAATATGATGGCAGGTAGGAAAGGCGGAGCCCATGCACATTTAAAAGAGGCCAAGGGTGGGGGTGAGTGGGTGGGCCAAAAATCCAGCAAGGACACCGGTTGCAGAAGCCTAGTTCTGGTGGACCAGGGCCGAAAACCATAGCCGAATCCCAGAGAACAGACCTGCCGCGGGTCTCAGACCCATGTAGTCAGCACTAGGAGCTGTGGCTGATCCAGGGAGGTGCTGCAGTCAATAGGCATGGAGGCAGAAAACAGTAGGCCAATCAAGGAATGGCTTGAGAGCTGAAGCAGCCAATGGAATTGCTGCAACTGAAGTCTGTAGCTGTACCCATTTCCTGGGGAGAAACTGAAGGAGTGGGCAGGGCTCACAGCATGGCTGGGCAAAAGCAATGGCCGGGCCGCAAGCCAGGAGGTGGCTTTTCAGCACCCGTTCAGGGCACTACCTGGAAGAAGAAGAAGAAATGGTTAGAGCCTACATACTGTTCAGGCCGCTACCTGGAAGAAAAAGAAGGAAGGATCAGAACCTACCTACATAAACGACTATCACTGGGCAGAGGAAGCTGGAGTAGGGGGCAGTTGTCAACAATAGAAATTGGGGAGAGAGGGATGCCCCCCTTTCTCCGCAGCTTTTTGCACTATGCGTAGAACCACTGGCAGAAAAAATCAGAGAAAACCCCTTGATAAAAGGCATAGAAGCAAACGGAACCCAACAAAAAATATTATATGCAGATGATGCACTGATATTCATAAGAGACCCAGTGGAATATTTTCCAGAACTACAAAAGGTATTAAAGACACATGGGAGCATAACGGCATATAACATTAATGAAACAAAAATAGAGGCAGTTCAAATAAGTGGCAGACTTAACCAGAAGGAGAGAGAGGAATTTCCATTTGCATGGGCCAAAAATAACAGAATAAGGTACTTAGGAATTATTGTCACCCCAAATATCAAAGATATATTTAGACTAAACTATGATAAGCTCGTCAGGGAGTGTGGGAGGACTTGTAGAGGTGAAGACTACTCCCCTTCTCTATCCTGGGCAAGGTAGGCATAATAAAAATGAACATTCTACCACAATTTTTATTTCTGTTTCATATTTTACTGGTAAATATCCCCGGAAAGTATTGGAGGCAGCTGGACAAGGACATCAAATTATTTGTCTGGGGAAATAAGAAGCTGAGGGTAAGGAAAATGCAGCTGGCCCTCCCAAGAGAAAGGGGGGTGGGATTTCTGGATTTTTGCTTGTATTACATCACAGTACAAACACCATACTTGATCGCCTGGCCAAAGCAGATAAAGGAATCCAAATGGTATAGGATGGAGGAGTCCTTGGACCTGCCCATCCCTCTGTATGCAATGCTGACCACTAAAATCACACCGGATATAAGGAACAAAATCTCCAGCCCGTGGGTAAAACATTCTTTATCAATATTATTAAAAATAAGGAAAATAACGGCTCACCCAATGAAATTGGACCATTGACTTTGATAGCTGGGGATATGGGCTTCAAACCGGGATTAAGGGACAGAGGGTTTAAAAGATGGAACAAGAAAGCACTTACACGGTATGGACAGTTGGTAGAGGGAGGGAGACCACTGTGTGACATATTTCCACCTGCAAAAGAAATTTAATTTAGACAGAAAAGACTTCTGTAGATTTCTCCAGGTAAGGATTTTCTTGTTCGGGTCAGAAGAAAATAGGAGGGTGACTAGGGACAGGACCATTTGGGAGGATTTTCTCTACTGGAACACTAGATTAGCTAACCATTCTAGATATATATCACATATGTATAAACTGATGGTTGTAGCTAGGGAATAGATCTTTCAGATATCTGGTACAAATGGCAGTACGAGGCAGGTATCCCAATCACACCACAACAATGGGAAGAGTGTCTGAGGGGATGGAGGGTTTCTGCCTCCCAGAATTGAAAGAAGTTCAGGTGGAAGATAATAAGTAAATTTTTTATGTCCCAACCACGACAAAACACTTTGGGACCACAAATACTGACCAATGCTAGAGACAGTGTGGGAATAGGGGCACACATTACCATGTCTTCTGGTCCTGTCCCACGCTGAGGCCTTTTTGGGAAGGAGTCCAGGAGGAACTGTCCAAAATATGAAAGCTAGAAATGCTGGAGACATTCCATCACTACATATTGGGCCAGCACATACCAGGGATAAGAGGAAGAAAAAAAAGGAAGGTTTTTCAATGCATGATGCTGTCTGCACTTAAGACCATTACAACACACTGGCTGGAACCACAGACACCAAGTATCTAGGAATGGAAGGACAACGTGTCTCAGATATTCCAGATGGAACAGATTACAGCTAGCCTGCGCTTGACAATGGACAAATTTCTGGATTACTGGGGAGGATGGGTATACTACATAAATCCAGAGGGGAACAGGAAGAAAATGCAGACGGGGCCCGATAGGAATCAATGATTTAATGCTCTAGGGACTGGTATACAGAGGCCCAAAGACACAGGGATCAGGGTGGCATTTAGGGCAATACCCTGATGCAGAGTTTTTTCCAGATGGTAAAACCACTTTATATACTATACAGAGGGGTCTGACAAAAACAAAAGATGAGAAAGAAAGAAAACAAACACATAGCTATTTTGTTTTTCATTCTAAGTTGTACATAGTTAAATGTTTTATTGTTACGACTATTTATTGAAAGGAAGAAAAACAAGTTTGTTATATGGAATCCATAGACAAGTATGAAGTATTTTTGATGGATCCAATTCAGATATAAACAAGCACCCACTGGCTAGGATGGGATCCCTCCCTTGGGGATGGGAACAGTGTTGAGTTTGTCATCACTTTGTTGCTGTTCTCCATCCTCTTGATTCTAGGCTATGGTCGCCATGAGAAGCTGAAGACATTGGAGGACAGGACAAAGCAGGTAAGAATATCCAGGAGTGAAGTGGAATCATCCACAGGAGAAAGGAGGAGGTTGACAAGCCCTGGAAGGTAGGACCAGATTTTATTCCATGCTTCTCTTGAGACAGGGATGGAGGTAAGCCTGTAGAGAAATACAAATGAACAGCCTAAGTATGGGGTAAGGTAAGAACATCTATTATCTATATTTCTCTAAACCTAAAGGCTGTTACAGGTGACACAGCAGGCATATGAGTGGGTGAATTCTTTAACACACAGATATAAAAAGCTTTCTTTATTAATCTTTGCTGGATAACATGAGCATTAGTTGTAAAGAATGTACTGTAAACTAATACTTATGGAAAATTACTTTGAAAGGAATGTATAAATCAAAGGAACTGTAATGAATTACTTGTGTGTACAATACTTGGAATTTCATCTTCTATTCAGTAAAACAAGTTAAATAAAAAAAAAGAAATTGGGGAGAGAAAGAGAGGGGGAAGGTCCCAGATGCTTAAGTCCTGGTGTCAGTATTTGAATAGTAATGTGGGTTAAATAAGAGGGCACTTAGCTTTAATTGCTGTTTAGCTAAGCAAACGATGGCTAAGCGTCTGGTAAAAGGGATCATCCTATGTGCTGGGACGGAGCAGGGGACATGCAGCAGCGAGCAGAAGGCGGGAGAAAAGATTTAAAAGAAAAAAATATAGGCAAGGGAGCAAGGTAAAGGGCAGGGCTTAAGCAAGCTTCAGAAAAATAGAATTGCTGTAATTGAAGTCTGGAGCCATACCTGTTTTCTGGGGAGAAGCCAAAGAAACGGGCAGGGCTGAGAACGCAGCCGGGTCACAGGCCAGGAGGTGGCTTTTTGGCACCCGTTCAGGGCACTACTGCTCAGGCTGCTACCTGGAAGAAAAAAAAAGGATTATGTTCCTGTCAATTTTTTTCAAACATTGTTTCTTCTTGTTTTACACCTCTTTATGAGTCTATGCATGTTGTGGAGTATGCGTGTGTGTCAGAGCGCCATGTGATATCATGGAAGAAAGATTAGCGAACGAAACATCAGTGAATTCACATCGCCGACTACAACAATGGTGACGTGCACTACAACGGATTCACTAAGAGCAGGGATCCTCACCATTCAGTCCGAGGCAGATATCTACTACAATTTTTGTGCGGAGGGTTATGTGCCCCCCACACACACCCTTATCATTATAATCAATTTTGGGGGGGGGGCCTGACACTGGAGTACAGGGGAAAATTCAGAAGGGTCTATTCGGAGGGGGGGGTTAGGTCATCAAGGGAGAGAACATGGAGGGGCAAACTGTGGACAGGGAACCTCATCCAGGAGAGCAGGGGAGCATGGAGCACAACATCGGGAGATCAGGGAACAAGAAAAAAAATTAGGTACCAAAACAACACAAACACAAAAATTATACCCCCCCAAGCCAGCTCCTTCTACACCAGAGGCATTTACTAGTACCACACCAACAAATGGCCAGCTGGGAACTGCCACCCCAAACTACCTCCCATATCCTCGTTCACTATAGCTCTGTGACATTCGCTGTACCCTTCTCATGGTGATTCTTGTCTCTTACACTTGCTCTTATCACCCCTGCAATGCTTTCACACTTGCTCTTATGACAGGCAGTCAGACTTGAGTCATTCAATGTAACTCGCCCATATCACGGGATAACGTGTGTCAGGACCATTTAAAGTGTAAACTGAGTTGACTGCTATAAAAATTACAAATAAAGAAATAAACCAATGGCAGAAGTGTCACTAGTAAGGTGTTAAAACATGTTTTTGGTCATGGTCAGTTTGTTTGCTAAATATGAGTAAGAGGTGGTAATCACCATAAGAAATGGAAAACATTGCAATGTGCACTAAATAAAAATTATCTGAAACACAATAAACAAAATATCATTGACTTCAGGTAATTTATATTAACACTTTTTTATAAAATATATTAGAGATGTTATAGACTTGCCAGTGGTGGGATCTGAACCTGGTGCTGCATGTTTCCAACATACATAGAAGCAACTGAACCACAGTGCACATTAAAATTGTTGCACTAGTACCTGAATGACTGAATTTATTGGGAGGGCTTTTGATTTCATTCTTTCAGACAGCATTGAGCTGTGTGAGGAGTGTTTTTGCTGAATGAAGTCTAGCTCACTTTGATTTTCTTACCTTTCACAATTTGACTTAGCATGCTGTATGGGGGTAGATTTAGCCATTTGAAAGGCTATGCCTGTAGTTCAATGGGCTAGTAACTAGCCACTCCACCTTCCTGAGCTATGTAAGCAGTTTCTCCCACTTTTTCTTCGCTGGCCAGAGACTCTGTTGTCTCCCTTTGGGCCTGTTGAGGCATTGCCTGGTCCCCTCCCTCCCTCCTTCCTTCCCTTTGTTTGTGCTCTGGACTCTGCATGGTTTCTGCTGGCTGTGTTTGTGTGTTTTTCTTGCTTTGGTTAGTATTAACTGTGCCTCCAGCAGCTGTGTGCTTCCTCCTGTGCTTTGTTGTTGTTTTTCTGTGTATATATGTTTGTTTTGTCCTTTTTTTTTGGGGGGGGGTGTTCATTGCCTTTGTGTGTGCTGTGTTAATTGCCTACCACCCTCAGTTTCTGCAATTGTTGTAGGTTTAGCTACATTCCAACTTCTCTGCTGCTGCCATTTCCAGTTCATTCACTACACCTGGTCTAGGCTCCAACTGTCAGCTAGCTGCCACGCCCTGTTGCAGCTCTGCTCACAGTTTATCCGTGCTAGCTCATTTCATTCATATTGGAGTTCTATGTGCTCTGCTCTAATTTTCCAGTATTTTCTCAGCCAGCAAAAGGTTGCTGTTTGGTCTCATGGTGCTCAGTTTGCATACAGCCCTTTTGGGGATTTACATCTGCTCAAACATGTTTATTGGTACTCTTTGGGACTCAAACCTAGGTCTCCTGCAATTCTATATACTTTTTCTATGGGATTCAAACCTGCTTAGATACAACTGTATAAATCAATTATTGGTGTTGTTTTCAGTTTGCTTCTTCCTACAGTTGCTATGTTTGTTCAGCTTAGCTACTCCTAGACGCTATAACTAATTGCTGCTCAACTACTTTTGTACACGGATTCATTATACTCTGGGAGTCTGCTCAGCTACAGCTGTCACTGTAAACTAGTTTTAAAATCTGCATGTGGGTCACAGTGCTTTACTGTGGCTTCTTTGTTTTTCCTATAGCAGAGAACTAGGGGATTATACTGGAGAGTTGTGGCTCCGTGTAGTTTAAACACCTCCTGTTCGAATATTGTCTCCGCTGCTAAAATCCTCCGAGTATTTATGTCACCTTTAATTGGCTTCCTTGATGGAACTGGTTGGCTTGCCTCCCTGCAAGTCATGTGAGCTGCTGCTCACATACCCTTGGAGGATTAGTCTGGCATGTGCTTGCTATAAAACATGTATGGCCTACATGAGGGTCTACAGCATTCCCATGTTCTTTAAGTTCTCCTTCCTATTTTGTCTCATCCATAATTGGAGGCATGTCAACCACAACTACTAGTTATCATGGCTCATGGCCCACCCTGTAGCCGACGGTCTCATTCTGCACCCACGAAGTCCACATATTGAGTGTGTGTGAAACTCTGAGTGGGGTCCTTCTCATCTGGCCCATAATGGGAATGTCCTCTTTCCAGGAGGAGCTTTAACCATGCAAGCATATCGGCAGTGTCTCTTGATGTAAAATTTAAGACTTCAGCTCCAAAGGGTAGGGACCTGAGCTCAAAAAGGGGTTCCTAGCTAGCCAAGCTACCTCGGCGGCACCTTCTAAGCTATTCTCCCTACGACTGCCTCTGGTTCACCTGGTTTGTGTTTTTTAGACTGGTAGGCCAGCTGAGTGCCTCAGCAGTTGTCACTCTCCTCCTCCCACCTTGGAGGAGCTGTGTTGCAGAGAGTTTGCCAGCAACCCTTCACGGCATTCAAATTAAACAGATACAGTGAGAGCCTTCCTCCAAATCAGAACATTTTCCACCCCCTTTAATTGGGTTTTCAAATTGTAGTAGCAGAGCCTTCACTAAATAAAGTACCCCAAGCCTGGAGGAAAGGCGACCTAGGCCTTGGATCCCCAGAGGTTTCCTCCTCACAGGGTTTTTTTCTCTCCTCCATGCCAAAGGTCACAATACTTAGTCTTAGTCAGTATTCCCTAGTTTACTTAAGTAGATTCTGCTGTTGGATGGAGATGGATGGTGTTCCTACTTGCCGTTCCCTCTCTACTTATGAAGCCCCCTGCAGTCATCAATGCATTAAATTGTACCCATGCTATTCAGCTAACCTGCGTATCTCATTTATGTTTCATTAAGTCGCCTGTTGCTGTCATTCTGCTTCTCTGCTTCATAGCCAATGGTCACCACTAATGTTCTTTTTGGCATGGCTGCAGTTTTTTTTGGCTTCTTCCTAAGGTACTTTAGCAAAGGGAACCTTCCCGCAGCACCTCTAGGGGTGGAACCCTCTTCAAGGGTTCCTTGCCTTTGGTACCCCTACAGGGTGGTAATTCCTCATGGAACAGAGAGTGCGAATGCCCTTAACAAGGTAACACAGTTGCATGACACTATACTGGTTGAGAAGGCCATTAAACTTAGAAAGGTTGGGGAGAGTGGAGACTGGATTAAGTGGATTAGGAGGGAGAAGCAGTGTGCTTCGCGAATGGGAGGATTTATCTAGAAACAAGCATTAGACCAGTTAAGTGTTAAAAAAAACAACACAAACATGTTTCTGTGATTACTCACCCTTCCAAAAGTCTTTATCAGGATGTGGCACATGTTTGCAGTTATTTAACATAATACTAAGTACATTTGAAACACGTCCCCTTTCACTATCGTGAATATAATATCCCTATTAAACAGTTCATATCTATCTCTTGCTCTCCATTTGTATACTATTCTCCTACTGGCAGCTATTATTTGTAAGATTGTTAATATTTTCCCCTTTCCCTGAATGATGTTTTTTATTACTGTGTCCCATTCTGAAGCAAGCATGTGTGCTATTTTTTTCTTTTACCATTTTTTAATTTTCCCTGACACTATCTAATCTCTCTATGCATTGATTATCCAGCAATTGCATTTCTATATATCTGAATTCTGTCATCCATTCTTCGAACCCCATGTCATGTTGTCCACATCTGTTTAAAAACATTAATCATCTATCTATCTATCTGTCTGTATTCAGCTATATGTATCTGATAGGAAGGACCATCTGACCAGTCTTCTTCCTTTTTAAGTTCGAGTGCACAAGCGCGAATGAACTTGTTGATATGAGAGTTACTAAACAGGGATGTGTGAGGGGTGCCAGCCTAATAACCAGCGGTGCTGCGGGGGCCGGTCTGTGGCAGGCAAATCAGCAGGCAGTGTCCTGATGACACTGGTTTTCTGAGGGGGCTGGTCTCAGCAAATATTTTAAAGGACAGAGCCGACGCTGCTTGTGGCTCTGTCCTTTGAAATGCGAGCCCTTCTGCTGCAGCTCAGTGTGTCTTTCCTGGTTAAACAATTTCCCCATTCCCTGCAGCTCAGTGTGTCTTTCCTGGTTAAGCAATTTCCCTATTCCCTGCAGCCCCTTAGTGTGTCTGTCCTGGTTAAACAATTTCCCCGTTCCCTGCAGCCCCTTACTGTTTCTTTCCTGGTTAAACAATTTCCCCTTTCTGACACTGGGATGCCCACTCGATGCCCCCCCCCACACCCATCTATATTGTTAGCTGACAACGGGTGCCCAATCCTGTGTCAGCAATGGCATGCCCCTCCCCACCACACACATTGTGGCACACTGGAAGACCACCCCAGTGTGTCAAATGTTTTTTTAAAATCCTGTAACATAGAAAACCTTCCACCTGAAGTCTTTCTATTTTTATTTTACCTGTAAGAAAGAAAATCTTCCAGCTGCTCACCCAGTCCCCCACCCCAACCCCTCCCTCTGCGCACCTACCTTCCTCGCACCCCTCACCTGTTTCTTACCTGCCGGAGGTCAGAAGCTGCGATCTTCACTTGCCCAGGATACATCTTCACTCTTCAAAGCTGAACTAGGAACTGAGGAATCGGGTAAGCCTGTATAATGGGACTCAATGGGGGGGGTCAACTTAGCTCGATATCTCAGCCATTTTTAGGAATTTTAGTACCACATTTTCAACATGGGGTTCTTGGGACCCCAGCTCATGAACATGTCAGTGTCATTTCGTTTCTCGATCCTGAAAGGTGATTTCGGGTCACTGTGCAGAGTCATCTTTCAGGACTGATTACTGAAACAACAGTGCCACTGTTCATGAGGTGGGGTCCCAAAAAATCCACGTTGCCAATTTGGTGGACAAATTCAAAAAAAGGCCTGTGTTACCAGTGTGCATTGCGCAGTTTCTATGCACGCTTGTAACTTCGATAATTTTTTATATTTTCACTCCAGATTTTCAACATTGCCATTTTTTCTCACCTCCTTATAAACAGTATAGATGTCATTTTTCACATTCTGCCTGAAATGTGTTTTTGCACCTGTGGCACCAAATGGTGCAGTCACTGTGTGAAATCACTATTTGGGATTGAGTAACAAAATGATAGTGCCACTGTTCATGAGATGGGGTCCCAAATAGCCCATGTTGAAAATTTGGAGTGGAAATACCAACAAACGCCTGGGGCATTAGGGTTTCCAACCATAACGCCCCACCATGTAGAGACTGACAGGCATCGGGGGGGGGGTGACTTGGGGTCATCGGACGTAATGCTCACGCCATTCCATCCCCACCCTGCAGCCAGTGACAGGCATTGAAGTGTGTCTTGGGATCTTTGCCCCTAACGTTCACCCCATTCTCCTCTACTGCATCCATCTCAGCTTATTTCCTTATGGAATGGGGTGAGCGTAAGGGCCGAAGACCCCAAGGACACCACAACACCTGTTGGTGTCCGCAAGGTGGGGTGAGGTGGAATAGCATGAGCATTATGGCTGATGACCCAAAGGCACACCCCCAAATGCCTGTCAGTCTCTGCAGGGTGGGGGTTGGGGTTGGCGTTAGTTTAACACTTCACTGCCATTCCTTTATGTATCTCTCTAACTCCTACACTACCAGTGCCAATACCAGCAAGAAAACATTCGGCATTGACAAATGCTTATTAGCCTGTGGTATAGTGTGTGCCTCTCTTGATTTGAATGTAATGTGACCCTTTTTGCATGTTGCTATCGAACGTTTTCTTGTTTGTTCAAATTACACCACAGCCAAGAGCACAGAACTGTAAAATTAGGTAAATCCCAGGTTCAAATCTGTCCATCACCACAAGCACAAATCTGTGAAATCCAGAGAATCACAGGTTTGAATCCCACTCCACCCAAGAGCACAGCACTGTAAAACTGAGTGAATCCCAGGTTTGAATCCCACCGCAGCCAACAGCACAGAGTGGTGAAATCAGATACATCCTAGGTTTAAGTCCCACCATGGCCAAGAGCACGTAACTCTGAAATCAGGCAAATCCCAGGCTCATATCCCACAGAACGGTGAAATTAGGTGAATCCCAGGTTTCAGTTCTTTCACAGCACAGATCTCAGAACTTTGAAATTGGACAAATCCCAGGTTCGAATCGCATCATAGCCAAGAGCACAGAACTGTGAAATCAAGCGAATGCCAAGATTAAATCTTACCACAGCCAAGAGCACATAACTGTGAAATTGTGTGAATCCCAGGTTTGAATCCCACAACAGCCAGAAGCTCAGAGCAGTTAAATGAGATGAAACCCTGAATCCCACCATAGCCAAGAGCACAGAACTTTTAAATTGGGTAAATCTCAGGTTCAAATCCCACAACTCCATGAAATTAGATAAATCCAGGCTTGACTCCCTCCCAGCAGAGATCTCAGAACTATGAATTTGGGCATATCCCAGATTTGAATCACACCACAGCCAAGAGGACAGAACTGTAAAATCAGTTGAATGCCGAAATCGAATTTCATCATATCCAAGAGCACAGAAGTATGAAATCGTGTGAATCCTAGGTCTGAATCTCACTATAGCCAAGAGCACAGAATTGCGAACTCAGGCAAATCCCAGGTCTGAATACCACCACAGCTAAAAACACAAAACTGTGAAATCGGAAGAATCCTCAGTTGCAATCCCACCACAGCCAAGAGCGCAGAATTGTGAAACTGGTGTGAATCTCAGGTTCAAATCCCAATACAACCAAGAGCACAGAACTATGAAATATGATAAATTCCAGGTTCAAATCCCACCACAGCCAAGAATAGAGAACTCTGAAATTGGGTGAATCCCGGGTTTGAATCCCACCACAGTCAACACCACAGAACTGTGAAATTGGGTGAATCCCAAGTTTGAATCCCACCACAGGCAAGAGTTCAGAACTGTGAAATCAGGCAGATACCACGTTCAAATCCCACCCCTGCCAACAGCATAGAACTGTGAAATCAATGAATCCCAGGTTCAAATCCCATGACAGTCAAAACCACAAACTTGAGAAATTGTACGAGTCCCAGGTTTGAACCCCACCACAGCCAAGAACACAGAACTGTGAAATTGGGGGGACTCCCAGGTTCAAATCCTACCACGGCAAATAGCAAAGAACTGTAAAATTGGGTGAATTCCAAGTTTGAGTCCCAGCATAGCCAAGAGATCAGAACTGTAAAATCAAGCAAATCCCACATTCAAGTCCCATCTCTGCCAAAAGAGTACAGAACTGTGAAATTGGGCAAATCCTAGGCATGAATCCCACCTCAGCCAAGAGTAGGGAACTGTGAAATCAGATGAATCCCAGTATTGAATATCATCATAGCCAGAAGCACACAGACCCATGACATTAGGCAAATCCCTGGTTCAAATCCTACTACAGCCAGAAGCACAGAACTGTGAAATCTGGTGAATCCTGGGTTTTGAATCCCACCACAGTCAATAGCAATGAACTGTAGAATCAGGTGAATCTCAGGTTCAAATCCAACCATAGCCAACAACACAGAACTATTAAATGGGATGAATCCTATGTTCTAATCTTGGCAAGGTTAGAGGAATGGTCAAATGTATGGCAGCTTAGATTTAATGCTAAGAAGTGCAAGGTAATGCACCTGGGAAACAAAAACCCAGGAGAAGAGTACACAATGGGGGGTGAGATACTAACAACAATAAAAATGGAAAGGGACCTGGGGGCAGTCATATCAGATGACTTAAAGGTGGGCAAGCAATGTGAGAGGGCAGTAAGAAGGGCTGGGTGGATACTGGGATGCATAGGAGAGGCATCACCAGTAGAAAACAGGAAGTTGTTATCCTCTGTACAGACAGCTGGTGAGACCCATCTGAGTACTGTGTGCAGTTCTGGAGACCCAATCTCTGCAAGGACATAGACAAGGTGGAAGCTGTCCAGAGGAGGGCAACTAAAATGGTGCAGGGTCTGCGCCGAAGACATATGAAGAGAGACTAAAGGAGCTTAATATGTATAGCCTCGAGGAAAGGAGGAGAGGGGACATGATAGAAACTTTCAAGTACCTCAAGGAATTAACAAAGTCCAAGACGGTAGCATCTTTCAAAAAAAAAGGTGTGCAAGAACAAGGGGCACAATTTGAAGATAGACGGGGTGGCTCAGATAATGTAAGGAAGTATTTTTTCACAGAGAGGGTTGTGGATGCATGAAACAGCCTTCCAGAGGAGGTTGTGGAGTCAAAAACAGTGGTTGAATTCAAGCATGCATGGGACAGCCATAAGGCAATTCTAGGGGGTTGGGGGTAGAAAGAAGTAGGCTGCTGGTTAACTAGGATCTGCAGCTTATCCGTTAGGTAGGGAAATGGGCAGACTGGGTGGACCAAGCAGTCTTTATCTGCCATCAAATTCTATGTAACAGCACAGAACTGTAAAATTGTATGTTTAGGGAATAACACCTTCTAGGTCCGCCCTCAGCTGGACATGCCCCCTGATATCCTGCATGAATACTGACGCTAAGTATTTATTCAGTACCTTTCCTAATGTTTCCGTGCCCTTCCAAAGATTAGAGGCCACAGCACATCCCTAGTCACTGCCTCTACTACTTGCCACTTCAGAGCCACACACTTGGAACTAGTAGTCCCGCTCAGTGGCATATTTCTCAATGTAGTCACAACCATCTCCCTCAGTTTATTAGAATCAGCTCTCCTAAACTCTATCACACTTGTATTATTTTTGACAAGGTAACTTCTCCTCATTACCTTGAGCTCAGCATGGTTATGGTCACTGCTGTCCATTGGCTCCCGACCCTTACTGCTCTGTGTCACCGCACCACTCAATAGTAGATCAAGAACTGCATCCCCTCTTGTCCAGAGCCTAATTAACATGCAGCAGTTGGAAACAGCCCTTTGTGACTAACAAGAAATCCCTCTCTTGTTTTCCCTGGAGCACTTTACATCTCTCAGTCAGTGTCAGGTAGCTTGAAACTTGCCCATGTCTTTCTACAGGCCCACTACCCCCCTGCCACCCTCGTGGCCCTGTCTTGAAGGCTGTATTTTTCCCCTCCTTGTCTCGCCCTCTCGGGGCTCCATTGCCCCCTCTTGACATGTGGCCTGGACCTCTTTTGTTCCACCTGGCTCACAGTTTTCTCCCTCCCCCTCTCTGGTTCTCTGCTGCGTGGCCAGGCCCCCGTGACCCACCCCTCCTTTTGCTTTTCCTCTGTCTTTCTTCTCCCCTTGGTGTGTGGCCCTGCTTGGCCTTTGCCCGTGCCATGTGGCCAGCTTCCCAGCCAAATAAATAGAAAAAAAAAATTTATATCAGCAATTTTAGGGATATTTTAATGCCTGCTTTGTAGTTAGGGTGCCAGTTAACTTCGAGATGGTACTCTAGCCTCACACACTGAGCTCCCCGCTGTGTCCCTTATCTTTGGGGTTGTTTGTAGATCTGGTGAATGAGGTAAGCTGCCCTCTTTCACTGTGTCCCATCAATAGCCTTGGGCCAGGTGCCCCCCACCCCACTTCCAGCTCTGTTTAGCTTGTTGTTTCTTTGGTTTATGGTCTCGGTCCCTCCGTTTCAATCCCTCCTATCAAAAAACAAGTATTTGTAAATGCCAAATGTTGATTGCATTGGTCCGTTGCGCTCGTTCACTGCCCCGTGTCACTCACTCGTTCTGCTTCTTCCGGTGCTGCAGACTGCTCTTTTGTACTGGGCTCCTGCCTGTGTTGGCACATTTTTCTGCCCACAAAGTAATCTGCTGGTGTCCTGACAGAGCTCTGTTGAGGTGGGTCACTCTCTCTCTCTCTCTCACTCGCTCATTCTGTTTCTGCTGGTGCTGCAGGCTGCCCTTTTGTACTGGGCTCCTGCCTCTGTTGGCGGCTTTTTCTGCCTACAAAGAAATCTGCAGCAGTCCTGACATAGGTCCGTTGAGCTAGCTCACTCCCCCTCACTCGCTTGTTCCATTTCTGCCGGTGCTGCAGGCTGGCCTTTTGTACTTGGATCCTCCCTGCATGGCCACCTTTTTCTGCCCACAAAGAAATCCACAGCAGTGATGATAGAACTCCGTTGAGCTTTCTCACTCCCACTCTCTCACTCGCTCGTTGTGTTTCTCCCAGCGCTGCAGACTGCCCTTTTGTACTGGGCTTCTGCTTGCATAGGCACATTTTCTGCCCACTAAGAAATCCACAGGTGTCCCGACAGAGCTCTGTTGAAGTCGCTCACTCCGCCTGTTTCACTCGCTCATTCTGTTCCTCCTGGTGCTGCAGGCTGCTGTTTTGTAGTGGTCTCCTGCCTCTGTTGGTGCTTTTTTCTGCCCACAAACAAATCTGCAGCAGTCCCGACAGAGCTCCACTGAGCTCGCTCACTCCCCCACTCTCACTCTCTCGTTCCGTTTCTGTCAGCGCTGAAGGCTGTCCTTTTGTACTGGGATCCTGCCTGCATTGCCACCTTCTTCTGGCCACAAAGAAATCTGCAGCAGTCACAGTAGAGCTCCTTTGAGCTCGCTCCCTCACTCCCCCTCCCTCACTCATTCATTCTGTTTCTCCCACTGCTGCAGGGTGCCTTTTTGTAGTGGGCCCCTGTGTGCATTGCTGCCTTTTTCTGCCCACAAAGAAATCCACAGCAGTCCCAACAGAGCTCTGTTGAGCTCACTCACTCCCCCTCCCTCACTTGCTCATTCTGTGTCTCCCACTGATGCAGGCTGCCCTTTTGTACTGGGTTCCTGCCTGCGTTGCCGGCTTTGTCTGCTCACAAAGACATGAGCAGCTGTCCCGACACAGCACCGCTGAGGTCACTCACTCCCCCTCTCTCACTCGCTTGTTCCGTTTCTGCTGGGGCTGCAGGCTGGCCTTTTTTACTGGGCTCCTGTCTGCATTGCCGCCTTTTCCTGCCCACAAAGAAATCCACAGCAGTCACGATAGACCTCCGTTGAGCTTGCTCACTCCCCCTCTCTTACTCACTCATTCTGTTTCTACCAGCGCTGCAGGCTGCCCTTTTGTACTGGGCTCCTGCCTGCATTGGCACCTTTTTCTGCCCACAAAGAAATCTGCAGCAGTCCCGACAAAGCTCTGGCTTCCTCACTTCCTCCCTGTCTCACTTGCTCATTCTATTTCTGCCGGCGCTGCAGGCTGCCCATTTGTACTGGGCTCCTGCCTGCATTGCGCCCTTTCTGCTCACAACGAAATCTGAGCAGTCCCAACAGAGCTCTGTTGAGCTCACTCACTCCCTCCCCCTTCCTCACCCACTCATTCTGTGTCTCCCGCTGCTACAGGTTGCCCTTTTGTACTGGGTTCCTGCCTTCATTGGCGGCTTTTTCTGCCCACAAAGACATGTGCAGCAGTCCCGACACAGCTCCGTTGAGCTCGCTCACTTCCCCTCTCTCACCGCTCATTCCATTTCTGCTGGCGCTGCAGGCTGCTCTTTTGTACTGGGCTTCTGCCTGTGTTGGCATGTCTTGCTGCCCACAAAGAAATCTGCAGCTGTCCAGACAGAGCTCCATTGTGGTGGGTCACTCCCCCTCTCTCACTCACTCATTCTGTTTCTGCTGATGCTGCAGGCTGCCCTTTTGTACTGGGCTTCTGCCTCTGTTGGCAGCTTTTTCTGCCCACAAAGAAATCTGCAGCTGTCCTGACACAGGTCCGTTGAGGTAGCTCACTCCCCCTCTCTCACTCGCTCATTCTGTTTCTGCCGGCACTGTAGGCTGGCATTTTGAACTGGGCTCCTGCTTGCGTTGCCACCTTTTTCTGCCCACAAAGAAATCCACAGCAGTCATGATAGAGCTCAGTTGAGCTTGCTCATTCCCCTTTCTCACTTGCTCATTGTGTTTCTCCCGGTGCCGCAGGCTGCCCTTTTGTCTTGGGCTTCTTCCTGTGTTGGCACCTTTTTCTGCCCACAATGAAATCCGCAGCTGTCCCGACAGAGCTCCGTTGAGGTTGCTCACTCTACCTGTCTCACTCGCTCATTTGGTTTCTCTTGGCGCTGCAGGCTGCCATTTTGTAGTGGTCTCCTGTCTCTGTTGGTGCCTTTTTCTGCCCACAAATGAATCTGCAGCAGTCCCGACAGAGCTCCGTTGAGCTCGCTCACTCCCCCTCTCTCACTCGCTCATTCTGTTTCTCCCAGCACTGCAGGCTGCCCTTTTGCACTGGGCTCCTGCCTGCTTTGGCACCTTTTCCTGCCCACATCGAAACTGCAGTTGTCCCAACAGAGCTCCATTGAGGTCACTCACTCCCCTTGTCTCACTCACTCATTCTGTTTCTCCTGGTGCTGCAGGCTGCCCTTCTGTACTGGGCTTCTGCCTCTGTTGGCATTTTTTTCTACCCACAAAGAAATCTGCAGCAGTCCCGACAGAGCTCCATTGGCCTCACTCATTCCCCCTGTCTCACTCACTTGTTCTGTTTCTGCCGGTGCTGCAGGCTGCCCATTTGTACTGGGCTCCTGCCTGCATTGCCGCCCTTTTCTTCCCACAAAGAAATCCACAGCAGTCATGATAGAGCTCCGTTGAGCTTGCACACTCCTCCTTTCTCACTCCCTCATTGTGTTTCTCCCGGGCTGCAGGCTGCCCTTTTGTACTGGGCTTCTGCCTGCATTGGCACATTTTTCTGCCCACAAAGAAATCTGCAGCTGTCCCGACAGAGCTCTGTTGAGGTTCCTCACTCCACCTGTTTTACTTGCTCATTCAGTTTCTCCTGGCACTGCAGGCTGCCATTTTGTAGTGGTCTCCTGCCTCTGTTGGTGCCTTTTTCTGCCCACGAACAAATCTGCAGCAGTCCTGACAGAGCTCCGTTGAGTTCACTCACTCCCCCTCTCTCACTCGCTCATTCCGTTTCTGTCGGCACTGCAGGCTGCCCTTTTGTACTGGGCTCCTGCCTGCATTGTCACCTTCTTCTGGCCACAAAGACATCTGTAGCAGTCACAATAGAATTCTGTTGAGCTCGCTCACTCACTCCCCCTCTATCACTCGTTCGTTCTGTTTCTCCCACTGCTGCAGGCTGCCCTTTTGTACTGGGCCCCTGTGTGCATTGCTGCTTTTTTCTGCCCACAAAGAAATCCACAGCAGTCCCAACAGAGCTCCGTTGAGCTCACTCACTCCCCCTCCCTCACTTGCTCATTCTGTTCTCCCACTGATGCAGGCTGGCCTTTTGTACTGGGCCCCTGCCTGCATTGCCGACCTTTTCTGCCCACAAAGAAATATGCAGCAGTCATGATAGAGCTCCGTGGAGCTCGCTCACTCACTTCCCCTCTCTCATTCGTTCATTTTGCTTCTCCCACCGCTGCAGGCTGCCCTTTTGTACTCCTTACAAAAAATAAATCCATTTTTTGGATTGCTTTCTGCTTACTTCTGTCTTAATGTTGTTTTTCTGATTTTTTGTGGATTAATCTTGTCTTCTTTTCCGAAAATGATTTTTTCCCTGAACCATTGAAGATATGTTTAGGATTTAAAAATGCTTCTAAACTTGTTTAAAAAAAGTAAGATTAAACACGGCTTGAAAATAGATTTCCTTTTTCAGTTCAAATGCATTTTTAGGCCTATCAAACTGATTTACATATTTAACACCATCCCTGCAGTAATTCCTGCAAAATGTCACAACTTGTGAGGATTGGATAGGCATGTCCTCAACCAGTTGATAAGTATTGTTACCTAAATTTGAACCAAAGGTTGTGTGTGTTATTGCTATTCTACTTATTACTATTACTGAAAAGAAAATGTTATCTTTTTAATTTTTATGTTGATTGTGCGCAGTGCAAGTAACATATTGGGACACCTTTCTCAGAAGCAGGTTGTGGAGGCAATGTTGTGGCCAATACCCCCACAGTCTGCAAAGGCTTGTCCCGCTTCCCCCAATGCCAGGGCACGCTGCTGCTGACACTAGTTCAGCCAGCGTGCCACCAACTGGTGAGAAATTAGTCACTGCAATCAGGGGCTGCCACGTCATTGCAGTGTCAGCCATCCGCTGCAATGAGGGAGCGATCCGTCATTGCAGGGTGGGATGTGAAATGCTTGATATTGTTTGTGAACATGGCAGCGGGTTGCCGCCGTGTTCACAAACAATACAACACCCCCACCATGTTTATTTGCTGACGGGGGCCCCAGTCCCCATCGGCTCCAGTGCCCCAAAGTTGATTTTACCGACGGGGGAACCCACTCCCCATCGGCATTCTGTAACCAACCCCCCCTCCACTTTTATTGTCTGCTGACGGGGTGCCCAATCCCCGTCGGCTACTGCTGTCCCCCAAAGAAAGAGTCTGGTGGCATGCTAGGCCCACCCCAGCATGCCACATGCCCTGTAAAATAAAAACTGTCCCGCAATGTGTTTTTTTTTTTTTTAACCCTGTTAAAGGAAACTGTCCCTCGGCGGTCTCCCTGCCCCCAACCACGCCCACCCACTGTGCACCCTACCTTCACACCCCCACCCCATACTTACTTCCGGAGCTCGGCGACAATCTTTTGGTGGACTCGAACACGTCTGCACTCTTCAAAGCCGACTGCAAACTGAGGAAATGCCAGTAAGCTGTATAATGGAATAAATGGGGTTTTTCCAACTTTAATGCATATCTCAGTCATTTTTGAGAATTTTGGCACCAAATTTTCAACATGGGGATTTTGGAACCCTCCTCATGAATTCTTGAACTAGCATGGCATTAATCATCCCCGGAAGGTGATTTCACGGTCACTGCGCGGAATCACCTTTTGGGCCCGGTTAACGAAATGATAGTGCCAGTGTTCATGAGGTGGGCTCTCAAAAAGCCTATGCTGCAAATTTGGTGGAAAAAATCCAAAAATTACTGTTTTATGAGCGTGCACTGCGCAGTTGCTACGCACGCTCGTAACTTTGTGAATTTGCAATATTTTCATTCCAGATTTTCAACATTGGCATTTTTTCACACCTCCTTGTGAACAGTACAGCTGTCATTGTTCACATCCTGGCAGAAATGTGATTTCGCACTTCCGGCGCAGAATAGTGCAGTCGCTGTGGAAAATTAGTCTTCGGGACAGAGTAAAAAAATGACAGTGACACTGTTCATGAGTAGAGGTTCTAAAATGCCTATGTTAAAATTTGGTAATGATACTCCATAAAATGACTGTGTTACGAGGTTGTGTTGCACAGTTTGCACGCACACTTGTAACTTCACGAATTTATAATATTTTCACTCCAGATTTTCAACATTGCCATTTTCCTACACCTACTTATTAACAGTGCAGCTGTCATTTTTCCCATCCTGGCTGAAATGTGCTTTCGCACTTCCGGCGCAGAATAGAGCGGTCGCTGTGGGAAATCACTGGGACAGATTAAGAAAATGACAGTGATACTTTTCATGAGCAGAGGTCCTAAAATGCCTATGTTGAAAATTTGCTAATGATAGCCCATCAAATGACTGTGTTACAAGTGTGCGTTGCACACTTTCCACTTGCCCTTGTAACTTCGTAGATTTGTAATATTGACATGCCAGATTTTCAACAGTGGAATTTTTTCACACCTCCTTATGAGCAGTACAGCTGTCATTTTTCACAACCTGACTGAAATGTGGTTTTACAGTTGCAGCACAGAAAAACGCAGTCACTGTGGGAAATCAATGTTCGGGACAGATTAAGAAAATGACAGTGGCAATGTTCACGAGCAGAGGTCCTAAAATCCCTATGTTGAAAATTTGGTGACGAAACTCCATAACATGACTGTGTTAGAAGCATGCGTTGAACTATTTCCATACACCCTTGTAACTTCGTAAATTTGTAATATTTTCAGCCACATTTTCAACAGTGGCATTTTTTCACACCTCCTTATGAACAGTACAGCTGTCATTTCTCACATCCTGGCTAAAATATGTTTTTGCACTCCTGCCGGAGAATAGCACGGTCACTGTGGGAAATCAGTGCTTGGGACAGATTAAGATCGAAAAAGTGAGAGGGGGGAGTGACCGAGCTCAACTGAGCTCTGTCGGGACTGCTGTGGATTTGTTTGTGGGCAGAAAAAGGCCCCAACACAAGAGGCCAGTACAAAAGGGCAGCCTGCAGCACTGGGAGAAACAGAACGGGAGAGCGAGTGAGGGAGGCGGAGTGAGCGAACTCACCAGAGTGCTGTCAGGACTGCTGTGGATTTCTTTGTGGGCAGAAAAAGGCATCAATGCAGGCAGGGGCCCAGTAGGAAAGGCAAGCCTGCAGCGGTGGGAGAAACAGTACGAGTGAGTGAGACAGGGGGACTGAGTGAGCTCAGCGGAGCTCTATCAGGACGGCTGCGGATTTCTTTGCAGGCAGAAAAAGGTGCCAATGCAGGCAAGAGCCCTGTACAAAGGGGTTGCTTGCAGTGCTAGGACAAACAGAATGAGCGCGTGACAGAGAGAGACTGAGCATCCTCAATGGGGCTCTGTTGGGACAGCTGCAGATTTCTTTGTGGACAGACAAAGGTGCCAACACAGCCAGGAGTCCCGTACACAAGCGCAGCCTGCAGCGCCAAGAGAAACAGAACGGAGCTCTATTGTGACTGCTGTGGATTTCTTTGTGGGCAGAAAATGCGACAACGCAGGCAGGAGCCCAGTACAAATGGCCAGCTTGCAGTGCTGGCAGAAACAGAGTGAGTGAGTGAGAGAGGGGGAGTGTGCAAGCTCAATGGAATTGTGTCAGGACTGCTTCAGATTTCTTTATGGCCAGAACAAGCCACCAATGCAGGCAGGAGCCCAGTACAAAAGGGCAGCCTGCAGCAGTGGGAGACACAGAATGAGCGAGTGAGGGAGGGGGAGTGAGTGAGCTCAACGGAGCTCTGTTGGGACTGCTGCAGATTTGTTTGTGGGCAGAAAAAGGCAGCAATGCATGCAGGGGCCCAGTACAAAAGAGCAGCCTGCATTGGCGGGAGAACCAGAATGAGCGAGTGAGAGAGGGGGAGTGAGCGATCTCAATGGAGCTCTATTGTAACTGCTACAAATTTCTTTGTGGGCAGAAGAAGGCGTCAATGCAGGCAGAAGCCCAAATAGAAAAGGGCAGCCTGCAGCGCCAGCAGAAATGGAATGAGCGAGTGAGAGAAGGGGAGGGTGTGAGTGAGCTCAACGGAGCTTTGTTGGGACTGCTGCAGATTTCTTTGTGGGCAGAAAGACGCCAACAGAGGCAGGAGCCTAGTACAAAAAGGCAGCCTGCAGTGCCAGGAGAAACACAATGAGTGAGTGGGTGAGGGGGAGTGAGCAAGCTCAATGGAGCTTTATCGTGACTGCTATGGATTTCTTTGTTGGCACAAAAAGGCGGCAACACAGGCAGGAGCCCAGTACCAAAGGACAGCCTGCTGTGCCGGCAGAAACGGAATGAGTGAGTGAGAGAGGGGGAGTCAGCAGGCTCAACAGACCTGTGTTGGGACTGCTGCAGATTTCTTTGTGGGCAGAAAAAAACACCAACGGAGGCAGGAGCCCAGTACAAAAGGGCAGCCTGCAGCGCCAGGAGAAACAGAATGAGCAAGTGAGAGAGGGGGAGTGAGCCACCTCAAAGGAGCTCTGTTGGGACAGCTGCAGATTTCTTAGTGGGCAGAACAAGGTGCCAATGCAGGCAGGAGCCCAGTACAAAAGAGCGGCCTGCAGCACCGGGAGAAACAGACTGAACGAGTGACAGAGGGGGAGTGAGCGAGCTCAACACACCAATGCAATCAGCAGTCTGCATTGACAAATGCTTGTTTTTATACTGGTAGGTTTGTGGGACAAGCCCATTTTCACAAACGACCAGTTTTTACAACAGACATAACACAGCAGACTTTACAAAACAGTAACAATCAATAAATATACATTAAGTAAAGCATTTGCAAATGGAATTCACTAACAAATTATTTCTAAGAGTCATCTTAAAAATTGATAACTGCTTTTGACTAGTGACATTACAAGGAAGATAATTATACATCCTAGCAGCAGCAAATTTCAATGAGTTTCGGCCAAAAAATGTGTGGGAAAAAAGGAATCAGAAAACCCTCTCTACTCCGCAATCTTGTACTACCAGATTTTGTGTTCCTAGGAAATAAGCTAAGGATACTTTGTGGCATACCTAGCTGAACCCTATGCAACAACATCAGCAACCTAAAGTTGAAATGCCCCACTAATGACAAATAACCAAAATATTTCCCCAGGTCTCTCTGTGCTACTACTTTTGCAGAGCTTTTTTTTTACGCAAAAAAAATTCCCCCCTCCCAAGTTTCTCCCCATCCCCAAAGTCCACCCCCACCCCAGAGTTAGTTATTTAAGTTCTGGGGGTTGGGGGGGCAAAAAAACAAAGTCCCATTGTTTTTAATGGGCACGCTGTTTTGGTTTGAGTCAGTGTTTTCTATGACTTGGCGCTGTGTTGCTTGCAGTGTTTGTAACTGTATTATATTTGTGTACAGCGGTATGACCCCATGCCCTAAAAGGGGGTAGGGAGGGTTGCCAGAGACCAGTTAGGGTCTGTAGAGACAGAATAGGCAGGGAACAACTGGGCAGACAGGGAGGCCAAGTAGTCCTTTTCTCCCATCAAATTCTATGCTTTTATTGCATCCTAGGTGACAGGATCCAGTAGTCAGTAAACCAATGGTATCTGATGCCATCTGGTACCCAAGAAAACTGATGGCATCCAAATATATAGGCTATGATCCATGCAACACTGATATGCTTTTATAACTAAGACATGCAGATGCAATTGTACTGCATTTAAAACTGTACCGTAGTGGCCTATTCCCCCTACTGTACAAAAGAACCTACATGAAAATGAGATACTATGTCTCATGGGACCATTCTGTTACGTGTATGATGCATGTTTCAATAAATAAATACTACAACTATATCCCAATCAAGGACACGGGTACACTAATCAAAGAATTTCTCTCTGTACTAAACTGCCATATTCTATTTGTACCACAAAACAAAACAAAGAACAGTAAAGCAGTTCAGAGGGTTCAACGTAGGTCCCCTAAATTAAACAGGGATATAGGAGGCAGAAGCTATGAGGAAAGGCTGGTGGCACTTATTCACATTGTAGAAAAGTAGTCTGAGAGGGAACAGGATTTCTGTCTTTCACAAACTCAAATGTATCACAAAACCTGAAGAGAAATATTTGTGCTGCTGTCCTCCAACAGCATGTGAGAACATATCGTGGAGCTCAGAGGTGTCAAATTAAGGGATAACAATAGGGAGCACTTCTCCCAAGAGGGTGGTGAACCAATGGAATGGTCTACCAGTGGAGACTGGACATAGCACAGCACAAGCTTTCTACGAAAGGCTTGGCTTTTCAAGGGGATCACTGGGCACCCAGTGCATCTGGGGGGTTAGTTGGAAAATAAATTCTATTACATTAATACATGTTTGCATTGTTCACTTATTCATAGAAACACAAACAATGATGGGAGAAACAGACCAAATGTCCGTTTAGTCTGCTTGACATTCCCTGTGCCTTGCAACTTATTGTCCATATTGTCCATAAAGGGTTTTATCTCTCACAGTCCCCCACCTCACCCCCTGCTCCCCTTACTAATTCTACTGACATGAGCAACCACCAGACCCTTCACCTTGTCATGGCCACAATTGAAGCCATTTACAGTCTTGGCACCCACCGCCTCCACTGGCAGACTGTTTCAAGGCTCCACCACCATTTCTGTAAAATAGAACTTCCTCCATCCCTCTTAAGCCTCCTACCCCTACAGTTTCCACACATGACCTTGGGTTCTTGGCTCTGTACTCCTGTTAAATACAGTAGTTCTGCACAGTTCACCTTGTTTATTCCCTTCAGGAACTTGAAGGTCTCTGTCATATCCTCTCTCCCTCCCCTGGTCTCCAGTGAGTACATGTTCATACCTACTTATGCAGCAAGGGGTGGACATGATGGACCTAGAGTCCCTCCCAGCCTTTAACTGTGTTGCCATACTGTGGTGTGAAATGGCCAGATTTTCTTTGGAGTACCCTTGGTTCCCTTTGTAATTTGTCATCTATGAAGCGTGTTATTTATGATGGATTTCTGAACTGTTATGACCCTGCCTTCTGAGATTCTAATCAATGCCTGCCAAGTATGACAATGCTCAGAATCACACTTAGAAACATAACCTTTAGCTGGAATAACCTGTCATTTTGACAGGGATTTTCCATGCTGATCTGCATAAGCTGCTTCTACTGTAGGTGACAGGAGAAGTATAATGCCCTTTTCAAGACCGAGATTGATTGAAGACACTGCATTTCCTGGAGTCAACAATATTCCCTGGAATACTCTGCCTGTCTATACAAAGTGCTCCAGCTTTTCATATTTTTACAGACACTGCTGTCATCCAAACAGGCATTTTTTGTGTTAAATGAAGCATCATTCCTCGCCATTAACAGAACTGTATTATCTGTTCCGTACATATTATATAGTAGCAGTTTATAATTGGATCTCTGTATGTGCATAATGAGAGACACATTCTCCCCTCCCTTTGGTGTCTGAAAATGGTCACTTGAACTAGTGCACCTACCGTGTTAAATAAATAAATTAATACGTTTATCAGAATGCTAGAAAAAATGTCAAAATATAATATTCAGACACAATTTAGCTTCCATGTCACCTTCCTTCCTTCCCTCCATGTTGAACTGCAAAGGACAGCTAGGCCATTCTGCCTATTTTTGTCCTCGTCCTAAGGGGCTGGGCTGGAGATACAGATGCCATCTGACACAATGAACCAGGTTATGCTGTTGCTGCTAATTTTTTTAATGAAAGTGTACCCCCTAGGTGGTGCTATCTCTAGGGTTACTACCTCTGCCTGTCTTCCTAATGACACGTTGAGGTGCCTGGGCTCGAATATTAGGGTGCCTCCACCCAGAGTAACAATAGTGGGGGTATCTACCTTACCTGTTATAGCCCTCTGGGAAGCTATAACCACCCACAAACTCTCCTAGTGGCCTTGTACCCTTAACAGCAGTTAACACACGGTCAGCAATTAACATTAATAATATGCACACAGTTGTCCCACCTACCAGAAGGGTCTCTGGTCTCGGTGCATGCCCTGCAATCCCCTGGAAAAGACAGTATAGCAATACAGCATGCACTTTTTAACACAGCCAATTTTAAATCTATCACTTTAAGCCCAGTAATAATATGCTCATAGGGTACTTATAAACATGAAACAACAAAACTGTTTTATTTAGGGGAACGTGAACAAGGAGGGGGAGCAAATTTAGGCAAATGATTATTATTTGGAAACCAGATTAGTAAACACCATTAATTTAGTCCTTTTGACAGACAGTCCCATAGCAACTGGGGGCACAGATATTATGCTGGCTGGCCAGAAACGTTGCCCTGGGTTGCAGCTGTCATTGGGGCCCTTGAAGAAAATGATTATTAAATTTAGGCAAGGTGAGGCAAATTGTTTGTATCCACAAATGGTTTATCCCAGTCTAATGAAATTATTAAAGTTAAGCAGGAAACAATTAGAAGATGTCTTAGGAAATGCAAGTTGCCAGTTGCAGGGAGCTACCCTGAGTTTACTCACTGTACCAGTCGATTGTAGATGATGACCTGGTGAAATGAAGACCTGGAGATGGAAGCTGATGCACATGGGGAAGCTGGGCCAACACGACTCACTTCCACTTCACAACTTTTCCTTGAAGGTGGCCACAACCTGCAATGGCTTTCTGTGCAGGGGCTGGATCCCCGAAGCTGGTTTCTCACCATTGATGCTGAGGCTGGCACAAGAACAGGTGGTGTGGGACAGTTTGAGCAAAGGCCCAGGGCTGGGTCAACACTTTTAGCAAAGTTCAGTTTACTTGCCGGCGATCTTTCCATCTGGCAGACAGTTCGATCATTAATAAATGTGAGCTCCTTTCTGGCAATCAGGAGTCCATGGGCAGCAGGCTTTGATCCACAATAAACATTCAGGCACATTTAAGGAAAACAGCATTTAAGTCTCTACCTCTCCATTTAGTTTCATGCTGGTTCACAATTGTAGTCGATTCACTGAACAAAACCTCTGAATCCAATAAAGCAGTCTCGCACACTCTCTTGGCCCGATCACTTCACAGGAGCTTCTCGTCGGTCCAAAATCTCAAGCTGCACTTTCAAATATCTTGGAGCTTTCTGCTGCAAGTAAAAGTTCCTTTCTGGATTATTCTGATTGCTGCAATCAGGCAGTCCCAAGCAGTAGAACTACAGCAGGAAGGCAAGTCAGGCCTCTCCCCACTGATTCTTCTAGGCTCCTTTCTGGAGCAACTCCTCGATAGCTTGAGCTGTTCACTCTTCAAGCTCTAAAATCCAACTGCTCCCTGTTCTGTAACAGTTCTGAGCGTTCCCAGGGTTTTCTGAGTTCTGATTCGCTGGGGGGAGCTGTCAGTTACAGTTTGGATGCCCCCTTCAGTTCAGTTTAGGCATCAATCTGAAAAAAATGACAAAACCTGCAGTTTTTCCTTCCCACAAGGCACTGGAGCCAAGGACCCTTAGAAGTCCCCTGAGTCCTATTGGTTCAATTACAGGAAGTCCTGGACCAAACATGGTGGCTCCCATTCAGTTCGATTTAGCTGCAAGAAGGCAGGTTAAACAAAGTACTCTAATCTAAATATAACAGCAAGTTAGCAGTAAATAATCACAGTATGAGTTAGAGTTCCCTCTGCTTTACTATCGATAGCAGAGTGGAGCAAATTAAAGTGGTGTCTGGCCGGTTGCGAGCTTTGATGCACTCGAACCCAATCCAGCCCAGACCATTTACTACACACACACTGAATAATGTCTTAAAGGGACAGGCGCGGAGGCACATCATGGTACTCTCACAGGAATCAACCGGATTAACAAACAACCATGGGCTTACCTTTATGAAGAATGGCTGCCTGGCAGAGGGTATTATTGGAGCCCAGGAAGACACTTAAGGTAAGCCCCCAAATTTGGGGGGGGGGGCTACAAAAGGAATAAACAAGGTAAACTGTGAGGAACTATTTAGCATGAGTAACAGTTCAAGAACATGGGGACATGAGTGGAAACTGACGGGAAGAAGGTTCAAGAGGGATGTGAGAAAGTTGTATATTACAGCAAGGGTAGTGGAACCATGGAACAGTCTGCCAGCCAAGGTGGTGGGAACCAAAACCATAAATAGTTTCAAGCACGACTGGGACAGAGTGAAGAGTGTAGTGGTTACTGTACTCAGAAAGGTAGTAGTAGATTGGGGAACAGGATGGTGGATAGTGAGGGCTAGTTCCCTGTATTGGCAATAGGTCCCAGGGTTTGATAGGAAACTAGAGGCAGGACTTGGGACAAGTGCAGTGTCAGAAAGCCAACCGGAGTTTCAGTGGGAAGGCAGGACCTGCACAGAGGACTAGTCAGTCAGGGCTGAGCAGGAAGCCTGGTGGCAGGGAATAAAGAGATTAAGAATTGGAGCAGCATTTTAGTGAGCAGCAAAGTCTAGTGGCTGCATCTAAGGGGGAAATTTAACAGTTTTTCTTTATTTTAAATAGGACTTGGGACAAGCGCAGGGTCAGAAAGCTGAACAGAGGTTCGGCGGGGAGGTGGGACCTGCACAGTGGACTGACCAGTCAGGGATGAGCAGGAAGACTGTTGGCAACTCAGAGGCCAGGAAGTGCAGGGCCTTTATAAATCGTAGACCATCAAGCAACCGCCTGCGCGACGGCCCCCACGCAAAGGATCACACTCAAAAAAAGTAGGACTGTTGTCTGCACTAAGTCTACCAGAGAATGCTGGTAGTCCACCAGTCAACTGGCCACTGTCCTGATTACACCAGAAGCACAGGGCAGGAAACAAGAGAGGAGACCAGCGTGACAGAGGCAGTCCATCAGATAAGTACAACTTTCTATAACCAAATTACTAGGGGGTTATTTTCCTGAAGGAGGGAGTTAAATATTGCATCTGGAGGTTGTTATCGTGAGGGTGCAAGTGTAATACTGCATCTGGGGGTTGTTATCCTGAGGGTATGAGTGTAATACTGCATTTGGGGGTTGTTATCCTGAGATTGTGAGTTTAATATTGCATCTAAGGGTTATTATCCTGAGGTTGTGAGCTTAATATTGCATCTGGGGGTTATTGTCCTGGGGATGAGAGTGTAATACTGCATCTGGGGGTTGTTATCTTGAGGCTGTGAGTTTAATATTGCATCTAACAGTTATTATTCTGAGGTTGTGAATTTAATATTGCATATAGGGGTTACTAACCTGAAGATGAGAGTGTAATACTGAATCTGGGGGTTGTTATCCTGAGTTTGTGAGTTACATATCACATCTGGGGGTTGTTATCCTGATTTTGGGAGCCTAATAGTGCATCTAGGGGTTATCAAGGCCTCTGAGAAAAACCCTATATAGAGTAGATTAACAAAAGTAATTTAAAATGATAAAAAAGGGTAAAAAGAACAAGCAGACAGGATAGAATGAGAGGACTGGTGCAGTGCAGTACCTGTGGGGCAGCAGTTTTCCAGGAATCCTTCTGGAGGCTGCGCTGCTGCCCTATATGCATGCACCTCTGTGGGCTGAGTGGAGAGGTTACCAGACTCAAGGTGAGCCGGCTTGAGCTCAGAGGACCTTCTCTGCTACCCAGGGACCACCTATTCCACCTTTGATACCTCAGAGGTTGCCTGGAAGGAGGAGCGAATGGATGACAGTGGTCTCAAGAAGGGTTAGGGTGAAGCGTAGGCACATCCCAAAACCGGTTCCAATACAGAACTCCTATACTGCCCTGGCAGAGTGGGAATGTCTCACTGAGGCAGTAATGGTTGGAGAGGATGTGTAGGTCCTCCCCAGTGGAGACCGGGGGCAACAGGAGACCCCAGAGGAGGAGGAAGAGAATCCTTGTGGGTGACTCCATTGTTAGGGGTATAGAGTTGGGAGCAAGTAGGAAGGATGAGAGGGAGGCTTGGTGCCTTCCCGGTGCCATGACTCACAAGGATGGAAGGAAAATCCAAAGGATCACTGTAGCAGCAGGAAGGGAGGCAGAGCTAGATGGCATTGTCCTTCTGAGGACAAATGACCTCATTAGGGATGAACCAGCCATAGTGTGGGAAGAGTTTGAGGCATTGGGGAGGGGTCTTAGGTAGGTGGCACAATCATTGACCTTCTCGGATGTGTTACCAGTCTATGACAAGGGGGATGACAGGATTCTCCACACCAGGATCTTCAATTCCTGGTTGAGGAATCAGTATGGAGAGGAAGGTTTCAGGTTCATTGGGGACTGGGGCCTCACCAGGAGAGATGGGGGGCCTGTACAGAGGAGCCACCTTGTGCTGCAGTCCTCAGTGAAAGGTTTAAATGCTACATTGTTAAGCATTTAAATTAGCCGAGGGGGGAGGAGGAATAAGACTGGGAGACAGAAATTGCCCCCACACACACACACACACACAAGTTCCTGAGTCTAACTATAGAATTCCAGATGGACTGAAACCCCAGAAGGAATCAAATAAAAATATAATCCGATAAGTAGAGGAAAGTTTTAAAGCTGGGTTGGGGGTGTGCATAATAAAGGAGGACAAAGTGCAAAAAGGAGAGAAAGTGATAACACCATCTGGAGAGCCATGTATGCCAATGCTCGCAGTCTTGGCAACAAAACTATATAGACTTAGAGACCACCATGGCAGAAGCTGACCTGGACTTAGTAGCCATTACAGAAACCTGGTTCAAAGAAAACCATAACTGGGATGTGGTTATACCAGGATATAATCTATTTAAAAAAGACAGGTAAGAAAGAAAAGGGGGAGGAGTGGCCCTTTATTTAAGAAATAACATAAAGGCTACAGAAATACAGGAGGGGAAGGAGGGTGCAGACGTGCTGTGGGTCACCCTGGAGAGGAGCAGTTATTCACACTGGGGTAGTCCACAGGCCTCCATCATGGGGGAAGAAATGGATATGGTAATGCTGGAAGCAAACCATAAGATGGCTCACAAGAGAGAGGTGTTACTAGTAGGAGACTTAAGTCTGCCAGAAATGCATTGGCGCTTCCTCACTGCAGCAATGACTAGTAGTAGAGAAATCCTGGACTCCCTGCAAGGGGCATTCCTCAGGCAACTGGTTAAGACACCCATTCATGAGAGGGCACTGCTGGACCTAGCGCTGACAAATGGGGATAGCATTGCTAACATCTCAGTGAGGAACCACCTGGGGACCAGTTATCACAGGACGGTGTGATTTAACCTAAAAACAGGGCCAGAATCAAACCACACGAGGACGAGGGTTTTGAACTTCAGGAGGGCCGATTTTAAGAAAATGGGAGAATGCCCCAGAGACACCCTGGCAGGGATAGGGAAACTAGGGAGAGTAGAAGAACAATGGGCTACAATAAGAGAGGGAACTGAAAAAGCTACTAAGCTCTGTGTCAACTCAGCAAACACAAGAGAAACAAACTCTGGCCAGAGCTGATAGGGCTGCACCTGAGGAATTTGGGGTAAGAATACTGAAAATTTGTTTTTTTAATATTTTTACACCAAATTTTCAACATAATCTTGTTATGACCCTGCCTCATGAAGAAGGGCAGAGAAATGTTTAAGTCCTGGCCTAAAAGTGATTGTGCGCAGGGACTGCAAAATCAACTTTCAGGACACAGAAACACATTTTGGGCAGGAGTTGAAAAATGACAGCTATCACATTCATGAGCTGATGTAAACAAATAGCTATGTTGAAAAGTCTGGGTAAAAATATTGAATATTACCAAAGTTATGAGCCTGTGTTTGCAAAATTCAACATAGCCTCATAACTTTTTTTTAAATATTTTTACACCAAATTTAAAACATAGCCTTCCTATGACTGCGCCTCATGAATAAGGTCAAAGAAAATTTTCAACTCCTGTCCGAAGGGTGATTTTGTGTAGGGATTATAAAATCACCTTTTGGGATGTAAAAGAAACATTTTGGCTAGGATTTGAAAAATGACAGCTGTCACATTCAAGAAGTGTTGTAAAAATATGGCCATGTTGTAAATTTGGGTTAAAAATATTGAAAATTCCCAACATTACGAACCCGCATCTGCAATATTCAACATAGGCTCATAACTTTATTGTTTTTTAATATTTTTACACCAAATTTTCAGCATAGCCTTCTTATGACCTCACCTCATGCACAAGGGCAGGGAACATTTTCAACTCCTGCCCAAAAGGTGATTTTGCACAGGGAACGCAAAATCACCCTTCGGGACAGATCTACCTAATAACAGTGCAATTGTTCACGAGGAAGGGTCCCAAATAAGGCACGTTGAAAATTTGGGCCAAAAATGTGCAAAAATACCCAAGTTATGCCACTAAGTTCAAAACCTCATTGAAATACATTAAACCGTATACCAGTTTCTTTAGTGCACAATCCATCTTTGAAGAGTTAAGACATGTTTGCAGAACAGAGAGGATTACAGCATTGGACCTCCAATGGGTGAGTAAGGGCATGGGGGAGGTGCGGTGTGGTGGGCGCTGAGTGGGAGGGTGAGGTGGGGGACAGTTACAGGTGCAAAAGACATCATTGGACGTTTTTCTTTTTGCGGGGTTTTAAAAAAAAAAAAAAAGCTCACAGAGGATTCCTCATCAGGACACTGGGGGATTGGGCACCCCCAGTGTCACTCTTATGTTTTGGGGGGATGTACTGAGAGAGAGAGGGTCAGGTGGGGGATATTAAAATTATATATATTTGTAAAATGAGCTAGAAAAAAAAATCAATGGCATCAATGGCATTGAACAAACACCATCAGGTGACCATGCGTATATCAGAGCGTGCCCGCACACCTGCACTTTTAACCCCCTCCAAAACAATTTTGCCATTTTATAAGATAAATAACCCACTCTAGGGTGTGTGGTCATGCTCTGATATATGCACGCTTTGGGTGGTTGACACACTCGGCCATAACACCACACACCAAGGTGAGCATATATCAGAGGGTGAACACACACCCTAGAGTGGGTTATCTATTACATATATGTTCATTGCAAAAAAACTCAGTCAATGCATCACTTAGGGATCATATTACAGCAACAAAACTTTGGAAATTCGGTGTTAGGGTTACCAACCCTTCCACCTCGCCCCCACCCTCCGTACTTCAACAGGCTTTGGGGTGTGCCTTGGGGTCATCCAGCCTAACTTCGCGCCATTCCATGCGTAAGAAAGCTAACATGGTACAGTATGGGAGAATGGGGTCAGAGTTAGGCCCGATGACCCCAAGGCACACCCCGAGGCCTGTTGGTATGTGGAGGGTGGTAGTATGGGGGTAGGGAGGTAGAGTTGGTAACCCTAACACCGCATTTCCAAACTTTTGTTGCTGTAATAGTAACCCTAACTGATGCATTAATGGAGTCTTTTGCAATGAATGTCCCTTCTTTTTGAGAAAGTATTAAGTTACTTGTATGTGGTTGTGGGAGCGCAGGACCCTCTGGGCACTCCTGTCATGCATGCAGCTTGTAATTGTCTCTGATTTTCATGTGGGAGGGCCCTGCGCTGCCATCTGTATAGAAGTGTAGAGATATTGTAACGATCTTACATGTCCCTGCATTTCCATCTACCCATAAGCGTAGAGACACAGCACAGGCCCAGAGACATTCCAAGTACCCCTTGTGCTGCAAATGTGGTAGTGTCTCAGTAACCACAGGAAGTTTGGAAAAAATTCTGCCGCAGCACTTAGCGAAAAATTCATATCTCAAACTGTTTTTGAGATATAGCCACAGAAAGGTGGCGTGGCCACCACAATGTTATCCTATGGGAAATTTCAAAACTTCAGAATATTATAACTATGGCACCATTGTATATATTTTCACCAAACCAGCAAAAGGTGTATCTGTAGTGAAAGCCCTTGCTGCCCTGTAAATCTTAACTGTTTTTTTGCTATAAAGTGGCAAAGAAACAGCAATTTTTTTAAAGTACTTTCACAAATTTTGAAAGTTTTGCAAACCTACTGTTGAGAAACTTATGTAATTTCTCAGATTTGCATAAGTTCTGATGGCAAAATTGAAAAGAAAACATATTTTCAGGCATTATTTTTAAAAATGAATGCCAGATTCGAGTTCCTCAGGCTCAGATTAGGTAAACACAGCTCTTGCTGTTTACCAAGGGGCAGTATTTTTTGAATTGCAACGTTTTTCAGCTGTCACTAACTGAAAACAAGATAGCAAATTTGGGACAGTAAAATAAAAACATTTGCGAAAGTAAAACTGACTTTTGCAAAAGTAAAAAGTGCTTTCAAGCCATACTATACATATATTTGTCCCCTAGGCTAGAATGGGAAACTTCAAAGTTTAATAACTTTTGAACAGATTAATATTTTTGCACCAAATCTTCAAAAGGCGCATCAGTGGCCCAGATCCCATATACCCTAAACATTTCAGACCAGACCCCCACACCATTTGGGCCATAGCCCTGAGCAAACAATTTCCCCCAAAGTGGTATTTTTCACATTTTGTGACACTCTGCAGCTCCACAACCGCACATCTGAGTGGAAAAAAACTTGCCAGATCCAGAGATCTACGGTACCAGATGTCACATGCAAAATCTCAGGCAAATTGGATGAATGGTTGCAAAGTTATTAAAGTGCAAAATTTGGGTTTTAACATAGGAGTAGCTGCACAACCCTAACTATAGTGGCTGTACCGTGCCACTATAATCTATATATGTATGTATGTGTGTGTGTGTATATATATGTATATGTATATGTATATGTATATGTATATGTATATATATATATATATATATATCTATTTTAAATGAAGAAATAACCCTGCATGCACGGTAGTGGGGGTAGGGTTCTTTAAAAAAAATTGAGGATTCCATATCAGGACACTGGGAGATTGGGTACCTCAGGTGTCACTCTGATGTTTGGGGGAGTGATGTGGTGGATGCAGCTTGAGAGGGAGGGTCAGGTGGGGGGGATAACTCTAATTTTAAAGAAAAAATAAACTGTGATCACAGCACACTCCACCGTGTGCACGATAGCCACCATTTTATTCTTTAAAATTACAGTTATTCCCCCCTGCCATGACCCTCCCTCCCTCTTAGCACCCACCACCACCCCCCCCCACACACAAACACTGGAGTGACACTTGGGGTGCCCAATCATCCAGTGTCATGATCAGAGTGCCCCCAATGTTTTTTTCCACAAGTACAAAGTAGTGCAGTGCAAGTGCTCCATGGATGCAGAGGGGACTATGGTGTCATGCTGACAAGCTGTTTGGTCGCAAGGAATGGAAGAGTCCTTTTTTGAAAGCAGGAAGTGTACAGAGCTCTGCCCACTTCAGCCCTAAAATGAGACTGCTGTGGTTCTCTAGAGAGGTAGCAGAAAAAGTAACAGCAGGAAAACTAGCCTTCAGGAAATACAAAAGAACACAGAAGAAGGAGGACAGGGAGAGTTACCAGGAGAAACAAAGGGATGCTGGGAAGACAGGAGTGCAGAAGCGAAAACAGAGTGAAAATATAGCCAAATCAGTAAAAAGGGATAAAACATTTTGAAAATACATTAGTGAAAATACAAAGTCCATGGGAAGGATAGTAAGACTTGAAAGGGGAAGGGGGGTTGCTGTAGAGGAGGACCACCAAAAAAACTGACATATTGAACAAATACTTCTGTTCAGTACACACACTGGATGGGGTAGGAAATAGTCTTTGTTACAAGACAAGGGCATAAAGGGTAGCGGGGTGGACACTAGCCCTTTAACAGTGGAAAGAGTCCTAAAGGAGTTGTCAGAGATAAAGGTAGACAAGGCAGTGGGTCCAGATGCAGTGCTCCCCAGGTTGCTGAGGGAGCTCAGGGATGAGCTGACTGCACCTCTGACAGCCCTGTTCAACCAGTCACTAGAAACAAGGGAGGTACTGGGAGAGCTGGAGGAGGACAGATGTAGTCCCGCTCCACAAAAGTGGAAATAGGGAGGAGGCGGGAAATTACAGGCCGGTCAGCCTGACTTCAGCAATGGGCAAAATAATGGACTCACTACTGAAGGAAAGGATTGGAGAATACCTTGTTATGAGATGCCTACAGAATCTGAGGTAACAGGTATTCACATGGGGGGGGGTCCTGCCAGACAAATTCGATCAAGTTCTTTGGGTAATAAAGGAAGTGGAGGGTTGGTAGATGTGGCTTATCTGGATTTGAGCAAAGTCCTTCCACACTGTTTCACACAGAAGGCTGGTAAACAAACTGAGTAGCCTAGGAGTAGGTCCTAAAATAGTAAAATGGGTGGAGAGTTGGCTTAGTGGTAGGAGCCAAAGAGTGGTGGTAAATGAGGTACACTCTGGCAAAGGCAAGGTGACTAGTGGGATGCCGAAAGGGGTCATTCAATGTCTTTATTAGCAACTTTGCAGAGGGACTGAAGGGGAAGGTGTGTCTTTTCGCAGATGACATAATCTACAAGAGAAGACACACCAGGGGGTTTAAAAAAATGAGGGAGGAATGAAGGATTTAAAGAAGTTAGAAGATTGGTCACAAGTTTGGCAGCTAGGAATCAATGCAAAAAAGTGCAAAATCATGCACTTAGGGAACGAAAACCCTGAGCAACTTACCAACTTGGCGGGGGAAACATTAGCAGACACAAAATAAGAAAGAAACCTGGGGGTTATCGTAATTTTTTTTTGAGATAGTTTTTATTGATTTTCCATATAAAAAAACAATACAGAAGGATAGGCTGAAAATGTCTGTATATATATATATATCACACAACTGAACTGTAACCTGGTACATAATCATCAAAAGAAGTATTTTAGCACTGGTTATTACCTAAATACCTCAAAAGATTTCAAGGAACACAAAACCATCTGAACAAGGAGAAAAGACATGAGACCAACCCAGGGTCTTTTTCCTGTAACAGCTCTAAGAGGTGACTGTCACGTCTTGTGTGAGCTCCTTCTCGAAGACCTTCTGTTCTCCTGTTCTGGAAAAGAATATGGAACCACAAAGCATCTTTTTTTTTTTCAACTCTATTTATGCCTACTACTCACTTGCCCCATAGGTCTCTCTCCAGTGTGGACCACTGGGCTCAGCGTTCTCCCGCTCTGCCTGAGATCCTCTGATCCAACTTTCATCCCTGAGTGCTCTTATGCCACACCCAACCTACCAGTCCCCTGGCTCTGAGTCCACCGCAGTGGGAAGACCAACTCCTTTGGTGCTCTATCTAGAATCTAGATGGTGGCCGGAGTGAGAATGAGAACTGGAGGCTGGCTGGAAGGATCCGCGGTGAACGTGGGTGCCATCCTAGGGGTCCCATCTTCACCTACCCGGATGCCAGGGCTTTTCCCGCTTTCTGTTTTCCCTGGGGGTGTGAATGTGCATCAACATCCAGCGTACTATGGGTGCGCTTCTGCACCTGTGCACAGGATGACCACCAACACCCCCTACCCCTTGTACATGCCCCTGCTAGCTGAGATGCCCCCAGTCTCCACTGGGAACCACCAGAACTGCAGGGTTCACCACCTCCCTCCCCAGGAAAGGAGAGGAGAGCAATCTTCCGGATGCTTGATCCTCTCCTCTCCGGCCAAACCTCTGGTGACCTGAGTCTGCTCCCAAACTCGGGTCACCATTGTGGAGCTAGGTGTGGTGTCCAGGACCTCAACCCTCATTGCCACCGGGCTGGCTGGACCACAAAGCATCTTGGTAGCAACAATGTAATGCCTACATATTAACTAAGTACAATTGCCTTAGGAACAAGTCTATCCTAAACTCTGGTGTTCTATCTAGAGGACAGGGATAGTCATGGGGTGTATAGCAAGGAAGGGGCTAAGGGATCAGCTTATACCTTTCTTGGGGTCAATATATGCCATAAATGGGTACCAGCACTTGTAGTTTGTGTCCATGCTGTCCTCTACCATCTGAGAGATCCTGTCTAGAGTGGCTAATATCATAAGGGAATTAAGTAATTCAGGTACGGTAGGAGTACATGTGGTTCTCCATTTACATAGGATAAGCCTCTTAGCCTGCATTCTGAGCAGGGCCAGCCATCTTCTCTCCAAGGCTGAGATAATATAAATATATATATATATATATATATATATATATATATATATATATATATATATATATATATATATATCTATATATCTATATCTAAAATTTTATAGTACTTTTTTGTTTTCTCTCTGTAACCCATCCCCCTTACTTCGTACGTACACACACATGTGGAAGCACGCACACGCCACATCTCAAGGTACCCACCAGCTACATGTCACCACCTACATTGACACTGTGTCAAGAATGATGTGGGCTGCCCCAGTCCGGGCTACCAGAGTGGGACCTCGGCCGATGCCTGGGGACTGGCGTGATCAATCAGAGGGAATTGACGACTGCCAACCCACCCCTTGGTTGGAAGGCTCTGGAGTGAGAGACAGCAGGACAGTGGCCTGTCCCATCCCTAAGAGAACCGGAGTACGAGAGAGAGAGAGAGAGAGAGAGAGAGAGATGTGAAATGCCTCTAAAGAAAGGATCGGCTCGACCAGCTTGAGAAAGATCTCGGTCGGGAAGTCGGTCCGATCCTCGGCCAACTGGCCCGATGGGGGTACTATGGAGCTGGTGGGCAGAACTGAAGTCTCGGCCAAAGCCAGGAGCTCCAAAGAAATGCAGGAATCAAGAGTGTTCCTGATCCCACGTGCATTGACGAGACCGTTTTTTGATCTCTATCTCCTTGGAATCCTTAGATTTTTAGGACATCTTGGAGACCGAAGGACCCTCTCCAAAAGTAGGCAAAGAGTGATACAGTTCCTGGAACACACTGGAAAATGATGCACCCAGGCGACATGGCATAAAGGCCAAAGCCAAGGAGGACTGTGATGCAGCCCAAGCCGCCTCCTCCTCCATGACCGCTAACTGCTCGGAGGAACCCACAATCACAGAAACCACCTTCCATGCCTCCTTTGAGCAGACAGGCAGATCCCATTCACTTGGTCATCCAAGGAGTAAGTGGGCAAGGCATTCCTCCAGATTTGATGGCAAAAAGGCACAACAAAAATCGCAGGCCTGGACATCGTGCTCGTGACCCAGGCAGTATTTGCATGTGGAGTGCGGGTCGGATCGCGACATCTTCTGCCCGCAACTGCAGAACCGGAAACCCGGAGCAGACTTTGCGTCGTCCATCAGAGTAGCAAGAAGTAGGAAAGACAATTTTAGTTGAAAAAACTCTCAAAAGGGTTTTTTAGATGGTTTTAGTCTCCCAATCTTTGTCCCTTTCTTTGATGAGTTTTTTCATTTCCCTGGATAACCACTTTGATTGCTGCCCCTTGACTCTTAATGTTGGCAAGGAGTTTTCAAGCATGCGTGATTTGAAAAAGAAAAACAAAAGAAATTACCTTAAGTGTGTTCTGTGTTTTATTTTGTTATTATAGTTTCATAGAGAAAAAAGCTTAAAAGGACTTGGTTGTACATGTAGCAAACCAAACAGAAGAAAAAAATTACTCACCTTGGTAATATTGTTTCTTCCAGGGGGATCCTTCATTATGCTTGACTATTGCAGAATGCCAGCTGGCTTCAGCTGCCCCGGAAGTGGAGACTATGCTAATGATCTGAGAGAGTTAGCCAATCAGACAGGAGGAAGGAGTATGCTGCCTATAGTTGTCCTGGAAGCCAGTGAGATTCATTTCAAAGCTAGCAGGGCAAAAGGCTCCTTATTATAATCTGTGTGAACTACAAAAATCTGAAAATAAAAAGAGCAAGGAAAAAAAGTAATTATGGAATGTACCTAACTGTGTAAAATTATAGAAGTGTAAAAATACCACAGCTCAAATTTGGCTTGAAGCATAGACTGCAGAAGTAACTGAGTCAGGTTATGTGAGGGGAGGAAGGGTGGGGCATCAAACATACTGAAGGATCTCCTGGAAAAAACAATATTACTAAGGTAAGTAATTTGTTCTTCTCACCCTGAGAATCCTTCAGTTTACTTGACTATTGCAGAGTACAAGACAGTGCAGTTGGGAGAAGAGAACATAACCTACTTTGGAAACAGGTTCAGCAGGACTGTTGTGCCAAATCTGGCATGTGATCTAGACTGTACATCCAAGCAGTGAAGCTTCTTGAAGGTGTGTACAGTCTTCCAGGTAGCTGCTTTGCAGATGTCAAGCAAGGGAATGTCCCTTGCTGCCACTGAAGCTGCAGAACTCCTTATGGAGTGGGCCCTGAGGCCTCGTGGTGGCTGCTTGCCAGCTTTACTGTAACAGAATGGTATACAAAAGACAACCCAGTGGAAGACAGTTCTCTTAAAGGTTGGCCTGCCCTTGCCTACCTCGCCATAGGAGAAGAAGAGCTGGGTGTGTGAGGTTCTGACGTGCTCGGTGTGCCCAAGGTAGTGGGTCAGTGTCATTTTAACATCCAGACTGTGGAGCTTGTGCTCACTAGGAGTGGAATTGTCTGTAAAAATATAGGGAGTATAATGGATTAGTTCAGGTGAAATTCAGACACTACCTTGGGAAGGAATTAACTGTTTGTCCTAAGAACTACTTTATCTTTGTGGAAGATGATGTAGTTAGCATCAGTGCAGAGGGGTTGCAGCTCTGAAATCCTTCTGGTTGAAGTGATAGCCACTAGGAAAACAGTTTTCCAAGGAACATACTTTAGGTCTGCAGTAGCTATGGGCTCAAAAGGGGGCTCCAAGACTTTGGCTATGCACAGGTTCCCTAAGTGGGGGTTGTAGATGTAACAAGCCTTTAAATAATTGTTTTAGGGGTGGGCACTGTGGAGCCCCAGCAAGCTGGTCACACTCTACGTCGGCTCTGTATATTAGATTATTTCAAGGCAATAACAGTTAAAATTTTGGAAGTTTAATTAACTTCTCTGTTGACAATTGGGAAGAATACTGGCAGGAGAGCAGAACGGGAAACCCTCATCATGATCATGGACAAAATGACTCTGCTAAAGGTAAACAAACTGGAGCGGGTCTGTCCACTCGACCAGCAGCATCAGCTGAGATGGGTTCTGGCCAGAAGTCAGAGACTGAAACTCTGCAAACTCTGGGTACAAAAATGAAAAGATTGATAACTTCATAGAAACATAGCCTTTGATGGCAGATAAGGACCGCTTGGCCCACCTAGTCTGCCCATTTCCCTACCTACAGGATAAGCTGCAGATCCTAGTTAACCAACAGCCTATTTCTTCCTACCTCCCACAAAGATTGTCTTCTCTGTCCCATTCATTCTTGAATTCTCCCACAGTTTTAGACTCCACAACCTCCTCAGAAAGGCTGTTCCGTGTGTCCACCACCCTGTCTGTGAAAAAATACTTCCTCACATTGCCCCTGGACCACCCCCCTCTATCTTCAAATTGTGTCCCCTTGTTCTTGCACATCTTTTTTTCTGAAAGATGCTACCCTCTTGGACTTTGTTGATTCCACTGAGGTACTTAAAAGTTTCTATCATGTCCCCCCTCTCCCTCCTTTCCTCAGGGGTATACATATTAAGCTCCTTTAGTCTCTCCTCATATGGCTTCTCTTGCAGACCCCACACCATTTTAGTTGCCCTCCTTTGGACTGCCTCTATCCTGTCTATGTTCTTGTGGAGATGGGGTCTCCAGAACTGGATGCAGTACTCCAGATGGGGTCTCACCAACTGTCTGTACAGAGGGATAACAACTTCCTGTTTTCTGCTGGTGATGCCTCTCCCTATACATCCCAGTATCCCCCAGCCCTCCCTACTGCCTTCTGACATTGCTTGCTAACCTTTAGGTCATCTGATATAATTACCCCCAGGTCCTCTTCCATTTTTGTTGTTGTTACTACCTCCCCCCATTGTGTAATCTCCCCCTGGGTTTTGTTTCCCAGGTGCATTATTTTGCGCTTCTTTGCACTGAATCCAAGCTGCCATACTTCTGACCATTCCTCTAACCTTGCCAAGTCCCTTCTCATCCTTTCCATGCCTCCTTGTGTATCAACCCTGTTGCTGATCTTTGTGTCATCTTCAGAGAGGCATACTTTTCCTTCCAGACCCTCTGCAATGTCACTTATAAAGGCATTAAAAAGGACTGGACCCAGTACTGAACCCTGCGGTACCCCACTAGTAACCCCTCTTTCTTCAGAGTGGACTCCATTTACAATTACCTTCTGTGTCCTGTTGTCCAGCCGATGTTTTACGCAGGCTACCACCCTGGGACCCACTCCCAGGCTGGTTACTTTGACTTAATCTTTTGTATGGGACTGTGTCAAATGCCTTGCTAAAGTCTAGGTAGGCCATGTCCACACACCCTCCCTGGCCTCCTACTTTGGTCACCCAGTCAAAGAAATCAATTAGATTCATCTGACATGACCCTCCCACTGTGAACCCATACTGCCTTGAGTCCTGTGCCCCACTGGCCTCTAGGTACTCAACTATTCTTTCCTTCAGAAGTGGTTCCATCACTTTCCCTACCACAGAGGTCAAACTGACAGGTCTGTAGTTTCCTGCCTCTGTCTTGGCCCCACTTTGTGAAGGGGAATCACATCCACCTTCCTCCAGTCCTCAGGTACCACACGATACTCCCATGATTTGTTAAAAAGGGTAGTCAGTGGTTTCACTAGTTCTCCCCTTAATTCTTTTAGAATTCTGCTGTGAATTCCATCAGGACCCATTGCTTTGTCCACCTTCAATTTTAGGAGTTCTTGCAGAACCCTTTCTTCTGTGAAAGGACTGGGATCGACCCCCCCTATGAAGAGTGCTTCTGTTAATTTGATTAGGCACTTCCCCCTCCTCTTTTGTGAATACTGAGCAGAAATATTCGTTCAGTATCCCTGCTTTTTCACTGTTCTTCTCTGCTCACCCACCATCCATTCTATTCAGACTCACTATCTCTCGCTTTGTCTTTCTACGCTCCCTGATGTACCTATGAAAGGTTTTATCTGCCTTCTTGACTGAGTTGGCTATCTTTTCCTCAGTTTGGGCCTTTGCTATTCTGACTTCCCTCCCTGCTTCCTTCTGCTTTAACTGGTACAGCTTTCTGTCCTGCTCCTTCTGTATCTCCTTATACTTCCTGAATGCTATCTGTTTCTCCCTAACCTTCACCGCCACCTCTTTTGAGAACCATAGTGGCATTTTCTTTCATTTTGATTTGTTTATTTGCTTCACACAAGGCTTATTGCCTCTGTGATGGCAGTTTTGATATTTCCACTGTTTCTCCACCCTCCTTCTAGCCTGTTTGCTAGTGCTTTTCTAAGGCACTCTCCCATCTTGCCAAAGTCAGCCCTCCTGAAGTCCAGTACCCTCACTTTTGTATTGCTTGACTCTGTAGCTGAGTTTATCGTGAACCATACTGTTTGGTGGTCACTTAATCCCAGATGGCTACCCACTTCTAGATCTGAGATCCTCTCACTGTCCCCATTTGAGAGTATGAGGTCTAAGATTGCTCCCTCATGAGTGGGTTTCAAAACTAGCTGTCTGAGGCATGCCACCTGTAGGGCATCGAGAATGGCCCTGCTCTTGGACGTGGCTGCAGCAAATGTGCTCCAGTTAACATCTGGCATATTCAGGTCTCCCATCAACAGTATCTCCCCTTTCTCTGCCATCCTAAGAATGCCTTCTATCATATCCTTGTCCATTCCCTTCCCCTGACATGGGGGTCTGTATGCAACCATTGTGCGGATTGTGGTACCATTTCCAGTCTCTAAAGTGACCCACAGTGCCTCCTCTCCTCCCTGTTTACTCTTTTGTTCAGTTGCTTTTATCCCTTCACTTATGTAGAGAGCTACTCCTTCCCCTCTTCTTCCCTCCCTGTCTCTCCTGTAGGTTGTGTACCATGGTATGTTAACATCCCGGTCATGGTTCTCTGTGTACCATGTTTCTGTGACTGCTACGATATCCAGGCATCCTCTTCTATCAAGGCCACCAGTTCAGGGAGCTTGTTGCCCAGGCTATGGGCACTGGTACTCATTACCCTCCATTTTCTGATGGCCTTACCCCTTTTTGCCCCATCCCTGTCCTTATTGCCTTTGTCACTTTCTCCATTTACCCCACCCTTCTCCTTATCGACATCTCTATCTTGGTGTTTGCCTCACTTACTACCCTGATTTTTTGTTGGGGGGCGGCTACGATTTCCCTGCTCCTTTCCAGTGCCTCTCCCCTTGGCTACTTTAAATGCTTGCCAATGAAGCATTTAAACCCATCACCTAGGATCCTGGTTTCTCTCATGGACAGATGCAGACCATCACGCCAGTATAGATCTGCATCACTCCAGGTAGACCCCCAGTCCCCAGTGAAGCCAAATCCCTGCGCTCTGCACCAGTTTTTCAACCACTGATTGAATCCCATGGTGTGGAGCACCCTAGCCTCAAACATGCCATAGACAGGCAGCACCTCCGAGAAGGTTACCATGCTTGCTACTTGTCTAAGGCCCCTCCCCAATTCCACAAACCCTTTCTGCACTGCTCTGATCCCTTTCTTAGCCAGGTCATTTTTCCCTAGGTGGACAATGACATCCAGATCTTCCCCTGTGCAGCTGCTCCAGTGATCCTGAGGTTACAGATCTGAGTCAAAAAATGGATGCCTTTAACAAGAGTCACAGCGGTGTGAACTACAGCAGACTGCATTAAAACAGACATAATAAAAATTAAAAAGCAGGCAGCTGTGGCTACAAGTGCAATGACCACGATGCTGAAAGGACAAAAACGCTATCGGGCAAGGTTGGAAATCCTGGAGAACCAGGTGAGAGCTGCTAACCTAAGGTTTCTTGGTCTACCAGAGGGTGTTGAGGGAGATCACCCGATTATTTTTTTAAAAAAAAGGTTAGCTGAAAAACTCCTGTCAGAAGGGGAGCCAGACAGTTTTTAGATTCAAAAGGCATATCGCATCATGCCACGTGGGTGGGCGGAGGCCTCAAATACTCCTTGCATTCTGTTAATGGTAATGGGAGGAATGGGGGAGCAAGACCATGTTCTGGCCCTGGCAAGGAGGAACGGCCCAATTACCCAGGCTGGTCAACCCATGCACATATTCCCAGATATCAGCTACACAACCACGCAAAGGTAGAAAAAGTTTGATGGTGTCCGCTGAGTCTTAAGGGAAGCCAAAATACCCCATTCCATCATTTTCCCTGCTCATCTGCACATTGTCTACCAAAGCAGGGCATGGGCCTTCTCTGACTCTGTGTATGCTGGCAGATGGGCCAAGAAGGTGAAGGCTGAACTTCAACAGCAAAATGTTGCGGCTGAAGAGAGCACAGTGAAGAAGTCGATGGATTGCGCCCGTTTACTTGAGAGCTTTTTTCTCCTTTGAACTTTGAGTTCAACATTTGTTCCTGATGGCCCATACAGTACTTTAATATAATAACTGGGGAGCGCTTTCCCATAGGGAAACCCAGTTATAATTTTGCTGTTATAAGCAGCTGGTTATAATGGTGAATATGCACCAGGTTTCTCTTATGCACATGCACCAGTCACCACTTTTTCCTACCTCTGTCTGGCCGCCGGTCTTCAGCGCTGCCGAGATCACCGCCACTCCAAGTCGGTTGTAAGTTTAAAAAAATAATAATAATATGGCTAACAAAGTTTTGAAATGGGGCTACTTAAAAAAAAAAAAATTAAATATATTTTTCATTTTCTCCATGAGCCGCTGCGGACCACTCTGAAACCGACCAGTTCGCGACTCCATGGAAATGTCTGTTTATATAACTGTTGTGGTGAAAAAATTATCCCCAGCAATTATATAAAATGAAAGATGGGTAAGTGGCCCAAACTTGCATTTTACACACCCCTTCAATGTGGGATGCATTAATAAACCCCTCAAGCTTCGCTCTCAGGGTTTATGTGGCATCCCAGACCTCGAGGGGAGTGTAAAATCCTTGTTATAGCCACCTACCCATCCATTATTCTCTAGGTTATAAATAGTGACTTGATTTTAGAAGAAATTTGCAGTTAATGGGCAGCCTAGTTAGGCAGTCAAGCCTTCTGTTCGGAGACTATATTTTGAACAAACTCTGTTTGTTTGTTTTTCTCCTATACTGTCCGACCGGGTTCTTTGTCTCATATATTTATTGCCTTGTTCACTATACGGGACATCGAATTAACATCTATACAGTTTAGAAAAGTTAAGATATATAAAATCCTTTTACAGCGTTCGTCTATAATTCAACCTAAATTGTGATTCTTTAGGAGACTAGCAAAACATTCCACCTGGTGAGGTAGTTCAAAGTGTGACTCCATGTTGGACATTCACTTTAAGGACACAGCCATGTCATTCATCATTCATGGGCTTCGACTCAATTACATTTTACAAATTTAGATCTCTTTTTTTTTTGTAAAGATTGTTGGGATACCCTTCCCCCCACCAATGCTGTATCAGTTATATGGTAGACACAGACACATTTATATTCTCCTGTGATTAAGGGGCTTTCAGCCCTATTGATATTGCACTTATTAGGTCTGTATACCATATAGAAAGTTATCAATTACATCTCAAATACAAAACTAATAAATATAAAGTTAAAGGTGACCTGTAAATTAAATCCAGCAGCTTGCTTCCATCCCACATACCTTTGTAAACTGCAACGGAAGTCCAATGCTGCTTTCAGTATAATTTTAAACAAAATCTGCACATTTTAATTTACTGCCGAAACTTTTTGGCGAACACAGAAGTGGTGGCCGGGTCCTGATCAAGAGGGCAGAAGTTTACCTGGGTATTCCACCAAGGTGTGTAACATTGCTAACACCATTACTATCAATGGAGCAGCAGGGAGGGGGAATTAACATGCTTATTTTGTGACTTTCACAGGGCATTTTCATGCCAAATTAATTCTACAGCAATGATCCATTCTGTTGTTGCTGTAGTATTAATTTTAGGCATGAAGACCTCGAAGAAAGTCATAAAATAAGCATATAGTCCCCTCTACTGCTCCACTGATAATAATGGTGTTAGCAATGTCACCGTCTGAATTGAATACTCCAGTTGGCTTTCCCTTTTTGATCAGGAGCAGCCACTTCGTGTTCACCGAACATTTTCGGCAGGAAATTAAAATGTGCAGATTTTGTTTAAAATTATACTGAAAGCAGCACTGGACTACTGCTGCAGTTAACAAAGGTATGTGGGATGGGAGTGGGCTGTTGGATTTAATTTACAGGTCACCTTTAAATAAATATGTGTTTTTTTATGTTGATTGTGCGCATGCACAAGAAACATATTGCAGCAGCTTTCTCCACAAGCAGGTTGTGGAGGTGCGGCACTGTCGTGGCCAATGCCCCCACAGCCTGTAAAGGCTTGTCCCACTTCCCTCAATGCAGTGGCATGCTGCTGCTGATACTAGTTCAGCCAGTGTGCCACCAACTTGTAAAAAATCAGCCGCTGTAATCAGGGGCTGCCTTGTAATTGCAGTGTCAGCCATTCACTGCAATGAGGAAGCGACCCGTCATTGTAGGGCAGGATCTTAAAACACTGATATTGTTTGTGAACATGGTGGCAGCTTTCCACCCTGTTCACAAACAATATTACACCCCGTTGAGGAGGTGCACAATCCCCTCGGCAGCATGTACCCCACTCCCCGTGTTTGTTCCCGGCCAGGCACCAATCCCATCGCTTCAGTGCTGTAATGTTGCCGACAGGAGCCCACTCTCCGTCGGCATTATGTAACTCCCCACACACTTTTCTTGTCTGCCGATGGGGTGCCCAATCCCGCTGGCATATTGTTGTCTGCCGCGTGGTGCCACTCACCATCAGCATACTGTGACACCCCCGCCCCCCTTTTTCTTGTGTGCCGACTGGGGTGCCAAATCCTGCGTTGGCTGCAGCTGCTCCCCCAAACAGAACTCCGTTGGCACGCTGGGAGCCCACCCCAGCGTGCCACATGCCCCTGTAAAATTAAAAAATGGTCCCGCGATGTCATATATATTTTTTTCCCTGTATAGAAGGAGATGGTCCCTCGGAGGTCTCCTGTCCCCCCACAACCGCATCCACCACTGCACACCCTGCCTCCCCACACACCCCTCTCACCCCATACTTACCTCCAGAGTCCAGTATGATGATCTTCGGTGGCTCGGAAACATGTCTGCACTCTTCAAAGCCGACCGCGAACTGAGGAAATGCCGGTAAGCTGTACCATTTCTCTTAAACCAAACACATATTCCTATCTATCCATCTAACTAATGAACTCACTAAACACTCCACCAGGGTGGATCACAGTATCTCCTCTCTTCTGAAAGGAAAACAAACTGTAAGGTTGCAGTTGCTTTCTTCCTCCCACAGGACTACCTGGTACCATATACGTATCTAAAGGCTCATCTAAGAAACATACACATTTTTTAGGCTAAAGCTACATCTAATACACTGGCTCAGTACACTACCTTCTAGACTACTTAACAGTATGAATATATTTATTTTAGGCCTAAGAAAAATAAAATCTTTTTATTTTCAGAGTGCTCAAATTGCAAAGTCTCAGGGAGTCCATTAGGTGGCAATCTTTGTGCTTTGAGTCCATATACCTAGCTCCACCACGTTTTCTTGTTTTGAGCACAAACTCTAATAATTATCCCTACATAGCAATCCTACATAACAGTTTCACTTTATTTTCACCCTACTTACAGCTACTAAGTCCTAACTAATGCTAGCCAACTAATTATTAAACACCAAACTATCAATGCAAGTCGCAATTTAAAGCTTTTTTTTCAGAACAGTCAAGCATGTCCATTACTTGCCTACGGTCCTTGCTAAATGTGTTATATTTTTTTTCAAACAAAGAAATAACAGAATAGTCTCACCAGGTAGTTCCTTAGTGGCACACATAGGGCAACAGTCCACAGCAGCGCCAGGGGCACTTACGGTATTAAATTCTTCTACTGGACGGCACCTCGGAGCTTGTGGAAGGGTCATCCTGAGCATAATAAAAACAAGGGTCTGGCTTGGTACACTTAAGTCCCTGACAGTCGTGGCTGACCACATAATATTTGATCTGGTTTCCAATCTTGTCTTGGACCAATGCTAAGCATTTGATAAGGGTTGTTCCTTCCCCCACAGAGGACACACACATGAATCTGGCTAGGGACACCACTCTATTCTGGTCATAAGCAGAATCGGATGGGTCTACCCTGTTTCTCCTATGGACTTTCTCCACTGCACGATGGAACACCCAATCCTATCTTCGGCATTCTATTAAGTCCCAAATCCTTTCACTAACATAAAGACAGTTTTCTCCTGGACACTCCATCATCGGGTACCTCTTCACCCAGTGCTCTGCTTTGCTCCATATTGGGATGGAGCGCACACTGGACCATGGGGCCAGTCCTTTAGACAACCAGATGCCATCTCTAAAGCTGATGTAGGTCAAATCCAGGTGATGCCTGGCATCCATGTCCGCTATTCTGTGCCTGCATTTTTCTGGGAGCATCATGGTTGTTTCGATCACCCCCAAAATGGACATAGCATAAGGCTTGGGAATGTTCCGTTCTATTACCAAGTCCTCAAACATGCGTGTGACTCCCTCCTTTGGTTGTGAATATACTGATATTACCTCAGGGTGGCCTTCATCACTGTCAGCATCTGATCCTGGACCCTGCATTATAGCATCCACCACCACATCGGGTCCATCTTTGTCCTGGGGGTTATCCTGCTCTGTGGGGAGTGGGGTAGTCTTTTTAGGTGCAGAGGGCCCCTCCAGTTTCTTTGAGGGGGATTTCTGATTGATTGATAAATATCTAGAGGTCACAGTTGATAGCTCACTCACCTGCTCACAACATATTGATAACGTAGCTCGAGCTGTCAACATAAGGATTGGCTTACTCCACAGGCACAAGCATAGCCCCACTCCTGAGGCACTAAGAATAGCAATTTTCAGCTCTGTCATTATCATCATCGATTATGGAATGGTTGTTTATGGTTCTGCCTCTGCTACATCCCTCCATAGGATCACTGTTGCTCTTAACAAAGCATGCAGACTCCTTACTGGGGCTGCCCGTCTCACACACCCGTGTGACCTATATACTCAGACTGGGTGGTTTCAATTATTCAGCCAGATCCAACATCAAACCTGCTTACTTGCCAAGAAGGCACACCTTGGTTTGTTACGCCGGGGTCCAACAGCTCCTTAGCCCTTGTCACAGTACCCAACATACTCACAGCTTAGCAGCTCAGGTCTTTACTGATCCCAGATGCTGCACCACCTTAGGTCAGAGGTCTTTTGCTTACAGAGCCCCCTTCTGGCTTAACTCCCTATAGGGACATCTCTGCTGAGTCAAGACTCAGCCCTTTCAAACACAAACTCTGACAACATCTATTAGCAAACAGTATATGTAACTGCCACCCTTAGCAGCCTTCTGCTCATTTTATCATTGTACTTGTACCTTTCAGCATTTTTAACTCTTGGCACTTCATTTCAATCCTACACTCAAGCCTTTTCCCCTCCACCCCTCACCCCTGCTTCTTGTCTGCTCACACATCTTCAAGTTCTTCCCTTGCTCCTCCTCCTCACCTTCCCTTTTCCACCCTCCACCCATTCTCTTATCTCATGCCACCTCTTTTGCAACTTCTTCCCATCCTTCCCCCTATGTTTCTCTCTCTTACCTCTCTCCAATTCATAGTACTCTCTCTCTTGGGTTTTCTACAAGGCCTGCTAGGCTGCCTACTTTCCTGACTAAACACCATCTCTTCTCCTTATACTATTATTTTTTCTTCCTCCCCCTCACTTCACCAGCACTCCCCCCTTCTCTCTGCACTCACATCATTTCCCTCCTTCCACCTCCCTATCCTCTCATCTCTCTATCCCATTACCTCATTTGCAACTCCACTCCTTCCCTCTCCACCTCCTGTGCAACTTATCTCCTTCTCCCTCTTGTTTCTCCTATCCCCCACCTTACACCCCATTACTTTCTCTCCTAGATTTTGACAAGGCCTCCCATGCTGTCCTCTCTTCTAGCCCACTCTACTGTTATACTGAGCAACATTCAGTGCTATGTTGATTGCTTTTGATGTATTAATTTTTTTTAAGTACATTCTTTTTTTATGTTGATTGCGGCATGCGCAAGAAACATATTGCGGCAGCTTTCTTCACAAGCAGGTTGTGCAGGCACGGCACTGTTGTGGTCAATGCCCTCACAGCCTGTAAAGGCTTGTCCCGCTTCCCCCAATGCCGTGGCACGCTGTTGCTGACATTAGTTCAGCCAGAGTGCCACAACCTTGTAAAAAATCATCCGCTGCAATCAGGGGCCGCCTCGTCATTGCAGCGTAAGCCATTTGCTGCAATGAGGGAGTGACCCGTCATTGCAGGGCGGGATCTTGAACCATTGATATTGTTTGTGAACATGGCAGTGGTTTGCCACCGTGTTCGCAAACAATATTAACCCCACGTATTTATCGCCCGATAGAGGCCCCAATCCCGTAAGCATAATGTCACCCCCTTTTGTTCTCTGTGCGATGGGGTGCCCAATCCTCTGTCGGCTACAGTTTGCCCCCACAAAAGAAAGAGTCTGGTGGCACACTGGGAGCCCACCTCAGCATGCCACGTCCCTCTGTAAAATAAAAAACGGTCCCACAATGTCATTTTTTTTTTTAACCTGTAAAAAAGGAAACTGTCCCTTGGAGGTCTCCCTGGCCCCCATCCTGCAACCCGCACCCACCCACTGCACACCCTGCCTCCCAACACCCCCCCACCCCATATTTACCTTCGGAGCTTGGCACGATGATCTTTGGCGGAACAGGAACACGTCTGCACTCTTCAAAGCCGACCACGAACTGAGCAAATGCCGGTAAGCTGTATAATGGAATAAATGTTTTTTTTCCCAACTTTAATGCATATCTCAGTAATTTTTTTGAATTTTGGCATCAAATTTTCAACATGGGGTTTTTGGGACTCCTCCTCATGAATTCTGAAACTGTTATGGCGTTACTCGGCCCCAAAAGGTGATTTCACGGTCTCTGCATGGAATCACCTTTTAGGGACAATTAATGAAACGACAGTGCCAGTGTTCATGAGGAGGGCTCTCAAAAAGCCTATGTTGCAAATTTGGTGGAAAAAATTCAAAAGATGACTGTTTTACGAGCGTGCGTTGCGCAGTTGCTATGCACACTCGTAACTTCATGAATTTGCAATATTTTCACACCAGATTTTCAACATTGGTATTTTTTCACACATCCTTGTGAACAATATAGCTGTCATTGTTCACATCCTGGCCGGAATGTGTTTTCACACTTCCGGAGCAGAATAGTGCGATCGCTGTGGGAAATTAGTGTTCTGGACAAATTAAGAAAATGACAGTGACGATGTTCATGAATAGAGGTCCTAAAATGCCTATATTGAAAATTTGGTGATGATACTCCATAAAATGACTTTGTTACGAGCATGCATTGCACAGTTTGCACGCATGCTCTTAACATCGCAAATTTGTAATATTTTCACTCCAAATTTCCAACATTACCATTTTACCACACCTACTTATGAACAGTACAGCTGTCATTTTTCCCACCCTAGCCAAAATGTGTTTTCGCACTTCTGGCACAGAATAGAGCAGTCACTGTGGGAAATCACTGTTCAGGACAGATTAAGAAAATGACAGTGATACTGTTCATGAGTAGAGGTCCTAAAATGCCTATGTTGAAAATTTGGTGATGATAGCCCATCAAATAACTGTGTTACAAGTGTGCGTTGTGCACTTTCCATGCACTCTTGTAACTTCGCAGATTTGTAATATTGTCACGCCAGATTTTTAACACTGACATTTTTTCACACCTCCTTATGAACAGTACGGCTGTCATTTTTCACATCCTGACCGAAATGTGTTTTCACGGTTCCGACACAGAATAACGCGGTCGCTGTGGGAAATCAGTGTTCGGGACAGATTAAGAAAATGACAGTGGCACTGTTCATGAGCAAAGGTCCTAAAATCCCTATGTTGAAAATTTGGTGACAAAACTCCATAACATGACTGTATTACAAGCGTGCATTGAACTGTTTCCACGCACCCTTGTAACTTCACAAATTTGTAATATTTTCATGCCACATTTTCAACAGTGGCATGTTTACACACCTCCTTATGAACAGTACAGTTGTCATTTTTTACATCCTGGCTAAAATATTTTTTTGCGCTCCTGCTGGAGAATAGCACGGTCACTGTGGGAAATCAGTGTTTCGGACAGATTAAGATCAAGCGAGTGAGAGGGGGGAGTGACCGAGATCAACTGAGCTCTGTCGGGACTGCTGCAGATTTGTTTGTGGGCAGAAGAAGGCCCCAACGCAAGAACCCAGTAGAAAAGGGCAGCCTGCAGCACTGGGAGAAACAGAACGAGAGAGCGAGTGAGGGAGGGGGAGTGAGCGAACTCACCAGAGCACTGTCAGGACTGCTGCGGATTCTTTGTGGGCAGAAAAAGGCATCAGTGCAGGTAGGGGCCCAGTACAAAAGGCCAGCCTGCAGCGGTGGGAGAAACAATATGAGCGAGTGAGACAGGGGGACTGAGTGAGCTCAACGGAGCTCTATCAGGAGTGCTGCGGATTTCTTTATGGGCAGAAAAAGGCGCCAATGCAGGCAGGAGCCCCGTACAAAAGGGCAGCTTGCAGCACCAGGACAAACAGAATGAGCTTGTGAGAGAGAGAGAGACTGAGCGACCTCAATGGAGCTCTGTCGGGACAGCTGCAGATTTCTTTGTGGACAGACCAAGGTGCCAATGCAGCCAGGAGCCCCGTACAAAAGCACAGCCTGCAGCACCAAGAGAAACAGAACGAGCAAGTGACAGAGTGGTAGTCAGCAAGCTCAACGGAGCTCTATTGCAGAAAAAGGTGGCAATGCAGGCAGGAGCCCAGTACAAAAGGCCAGCTTGCAGCGCCAGCAGAAACGGAATGAGTGAGTGAGAGAGGGGGAGTGAGCAAGCTCAATGGAGCTGTGTCAGGACTGCTTCAGATTTCTTTGTGGCCAGAAAAAGCCACCAACGCAGACAGGAGCCCATTACAAAAGGGCAGCCTGCAGCGGCGGGAGACACAGAATGAGCCAGTGAGGGCGGGGACTGAGTGAGCTCAACAGAGCTCTGTTGGGACTGCTGCAGATTTGTTTGTAGGCAAAAAAGGGCAGCAATGCACACAGGGGCCCAGTACAAAAGGGCAGGCTGCAATGGAGGGAAAACAACAATGTTCGAGAGAGGGGGAGTGAGCGAGCTCAACAGAGCTCTATTGTCACTGCTGCAAATTTCTTTGTGGGTAGAAAAAGGCGGCAATGCAGACAGGATCCAAGTAGAAAAGGGCAGCCTGCAGCACCGGCAGAAACGGAATGAGCGAGTGAGAGAAGGGGAGTGAGCGAGCTCAATGGAACTTTGTCGGGACTGCTGCAGATTTCTTTGTGGACTGAAAAAGACGTCAACAGAGGCAGGAGCCCAGTACAAAAGGGCATCCTGCAGCACCAGGAGAAACAGAATGACTGAGTGAGACAGGCGGAGTGAGCGACCTCAACGGAGCTCTGTCAGGACAGCTGCGGATTTCTTTGTGGGCAGAAAAAGGTGCCAATGCAGGCAGGAGCCCAGTACAAAAGGGCAACCTGCAGCGCCGGGAGAAACACAATGAGCGAGTGAGACGGGGGGGTGAGCGAGCTCAACGGAACTTTGTTGGGACTGCCTCAGATTTCTTTGTGGACAGAAAAAGCCACCAACAGAGGCAGGAGCCCAGTACAAAAGGGCAGCCTGCAGCACCAGGAGAAACAGAATGAGCGAGTGAGAGAGGGGGAGTGAGCCACCTCAACAGAACTCTGTCGGGACAGCTGTGGATTTCTTAGTGGGCAGAAAAAGTTGCCAATGCAGGCAGGAGCCCAGTACAAAACAGCAGCCTGCAGCACCAGGAGAAATAGACTGAGCGAGTGACAGAGGGGCAGTGGCGAGCTCAACAGACCAACGCTAATCAACATTCAGCATTGAGAAATGCTTTTTTATCACAGCTGCTATTTCTACGCCTTCCCCCGACAGCCCCTTCTGCCTGACCCCCAGCTGCATCCCCAGAATTACGGGGCTTACCTTTATGCCCAGCCCAGGAGTGGTGCCTGCGGGGGGTCAGGCATCATCCTGCCGCTGCGGATTTTTCTTCCTTTTTTTGCCCCTTTTACGCCCGCGCACATTGCAATGGGTGCAGCAGCTGTCTCCACCTCAGTGGAGGCAACCAAGCACCCTGGGCACAGGCGAGCCCTCCTAGCTGTGCCATTCGCAGCACAGACACCCCCTACCCCCGAGGAAGGAGAGCTGTGACATTCAATCCTTGCCTCCCCCACCAGCCCCCCCAAATGACCTGATTTTGTTCCCAAACCAGGGTTACTGGTGTGGCGCGAGGGGTGGTATCTAGTGCCTCAACCCTCAGCACCACCGGGCCGGTATATTCTTGATATCTACTATTAACTTATCTATTGTTTACCTTGTTTTGTTTTTGTACAGCTAACGTGGAACCTTTGTAAATGAGTTGTATTGCTCAAAGGTGTTGTAATTCAAGACTCAATAAATAAATAAATAAATAATAAAAATTTATTTTTATATTGGGTCATTTGTTGGGGAAAGAAATCCCCATTTACAACAAATTCCTGTGGTTATAAAAGGTTACAAATATACCAAAAAAAAAACATTCATTCATAAAAGACAATACATTAATACAGACAAAACAATGTGTTAAGTACAAACTGAACAATCATCTAAAACATTGGCATTGAATTTTCATATGTTTATGCAGCATAGTTTTAAACTTGTGCAAATCAGATGTCATAATTATTTCATAAGGCAATTTATTCGAATTTCTAGCCTATTCATAGGTATCTTCAGTGTAGACTTCCTTAACTTAAACATATGTGTTTGTTTTGTTTCTAATTGGAGTCAATGGATGTTGTCTGTTTTTCTGATGAATTAGTCCATGACGAACTATAGACCACAGATATTCCCTCTGAGCTACTGGTTGGAGCCAATCTAGTTTCTGGAAAACTACAATGCTGTACCCCATATCCTTTTCTTAATATAAAATTCCCCATTCTATTTTTATTTAGTTTTTGTTTACCGGGTAAGTACACTAGACAAGTTTTATGCCTATTTTCAGGAACGACCCGGGAGAGTACAAAAGGGTACAACAGGTACATTGATACAGTAATTGGTTCAGACGAATACATTCAGGTACAAAAACAGGAGAAAAGACAATTTTTACAGTTTTTACATTTACGTGGAAGGTACACCCAGATACAGTGCTGGGGCAAGGTATAGTTAAAGATAAATTCAATGACCAACAGGGCTGGTGAGGATTATGAGCATAGTAACATCATAGCGTCAGTCAAGCAGGGAGGGGGATTTGGACAAGGACATAGTGCAAGAGTGGCCAGAGCAGGAGAGAAGAAGCCGGCACCAGTGGAAACCGGGAGGCTAAGGAGGCTTGGGACATTCACAGCGAGAAGCCACCTTAAGATGATCCCACAGGAGGTCGGGAAACTCTTGTGAGAGGAGGCAGTACGGACTCTTTCAGGAAAGGAGTTCCAGAGTCTGGGGCCATGGACAGCAAAACTCCGGTCCCCCATGTTGGTGCGGAAAGTAGGTACACTTAGTAGGACGGGGCCTTGGGATCTAAGCAGGTAGGGGGAGAGGTCAGCAGGAGCAAGAAACCTATAATACAGTTGGTTCAGTTTGGCCAGGGATTTTTGGTTAGAATACATGTATAATGGGAGACCATATTGTGCAACAGGGAATAATAATTACTTCACTAGTCTAGTTCTGGTATCTTTGGACAAACAACCAGATATCCTATGAAGAGCTCCCATCCTCTGGTACACCTTCTTAATTTGAAATTGAATATGTTCTGAAAAGGTCAACTGGGAGCCCACAAGGACTCCTAGATATTTATAAGTTGACACATTCTGGACCTTAGTCCCATTAGAAAATCTAATTTGCAAATCAGATGTTTTCTTTTTTTTTTTCTTTTGATCCTACAGAAAGCGTCACACACTGTGTTTTTTTGTACTTATTAACAGACCAGATTCCCTCATCCATGTCTCCAAATTTGTAAAGTCCGATGCAGAAGGCACAGTCATTTGTTTCTCTTCCACCTTCTTCAGGGGTGGAGCAGTAGCTGTAGCCACAGAGCTGGGCACCACAGCCTTTGGGGGGGCCTCAGCTGGCCTGGTTTGTCACTCACAAAGCCAGCTCCAGCATACTTCATCTGGGAAGCCTCCCTCACCCCCTCCACCACAAGGAATTTCTTGGGCACTCAGCAGTGGGGGATGGGTGGGCAGATGGCTGTGCCCTTCCTCCCACATGTGGCTCAGTTTCTGAAAGTTTGAAGGCCACATCATCCCATTTTTCCAGCAGTTCCGTCGTGGAATATTCACTTCCAGCTGGGGACAGCACTCCTCCTGCGTGGCTCCATGACCAAGACCACGTAGGCGGTGGCATACTCACCACAGGCGAAACACATATACAGGATCCCAGAAACACTGCAGGCACACTGGTTGTCGAAAAACCCCACATCCACTAACTCCACACAAAACACAGGACTCACCCATGCTGCCTCTCTCCTCCATAGTCCACAACCAAGTTAATAAAGATTCAGGCACAGTCACAGTTTTTCCAGAAGATTCTGGTGCAGACGCCATTTCTCTGGGTAGGACTTTTCCTACTTGCTCCTTCTTTACAACCACAAACTTTGTAATCCAAGACTTTGTAATCCAAGAACTCTGTAGTCCACAATGTTTTATTTTCCTTTCTTTTGGTTTTCCTTTTCAGCAAAACTTTACAACAGCTCCTTGGGGTTAGTGGATGTCTCTCTACAATGAGTCCTGAGGCAGAATAACAGTCCGTCACATGGTCTCACTCTCATCTACTCGCATCTCATTAGTCCCATCAATCAATCAGGGCATACAAGTCTCTAATTAATTATGTATTCGTCGCATTTTCACACATGCATTTGAGGTGCCATTTTGTCTCTTCACAAAGCACTTTACCTCAGGCTACACTCCAAACTTCTACCCAGCACTTCAGCCCACCAATATTCCATCATCTTAGAACAATGCCCTCCAGACATGACAGGTAGGGGATTACACTTCTTTCTTGAATCCTGGACGAGCCCCATTTTTGCAACCCTCATTCCCTCCTGCTCCTCAGATAGAACTTTTTTAGGTAAAATGCTCAGTTTTGTCTCTCGCTCCTGCCCTGGGTGTTTTTGGTATCACTTCACTCAGTCCATGAACAGGCTGGCAGCTCCTTCACTCCCAGTCTCGGAGGTGACACTTCTCTGTGGCTACCCTCCACCCCTCCCTGTCTAGGGGTTTTGGATGTTATGAGTTTGAGGAGAAAGGCAGGGCACCAGCAGTCTGACTAGGCAGTGAAATATTTGCAGTAGGGCAGTAAACTCACAGTACTTTCTGATATGCTGAAATTGGGATTTTTTTCTTGATGGCATGGGCTCCATCGAGATGCTGTCTGATGTTATCTTTTCCTCCTCATCACCCTGGAGGCACAGGCTTTATCTCAATTGTCAAGAAAAAAACTTAGTTAGGAACACAACAGCAACAGTCTTTACAGTGACAGCAATGATTCGGCCCAGGCAAGGAATCAGATGCAATCAGGCACCTTTTATTTTAAAAGTCAAAGGCTCAAGCCACAGCAAACTGCTCCATGGAGAAAAGGTGTTGTTTACGATTCATACACATTTCCTCACAGAATACTATGGCAAGCAGCCATGACACAGCTACATTTGGGAACCTGGGTCCTGAACCTGGATCTTCTCCCACACAGTTTCTTTTTGAGCCAAATGGGCTCCTTTCCCTCAGAACAGCACTTAGAGACTCAGATATGGCATCCTCTTTACAGTCTATCCCCACCATTGGGAGCAGGCAGATCTTACCTCAGACCTTTTTCTTTCCTCCTAGGGGTACTGGTGTTATATTCGGGGCACAGTCCAACCTCCAAAGGCTGACTGCCCTGTTGATCCATGGCAGGGTTCGCACAGGGCAGCAGCCACTTTTCTCTGGGCAAAGCTCTCCTTTTTCTCCCACAGCAGCTGTTTACTCTTATGGATGGACATGGGATGGGCAAGGGGTTTGCACTGCCACCACAGACCCTCTGGGAAACTTCACTGCCACCTCGGTGACCCAGCCCCTCCATGGCAGCCACTCATCTTGGGCTTTCCTCCTCATGGTGCCATTTGGGCTTGAAATAATCTTTTCTCTCTCTCTCTCCTCAGCTGTGGATGCTGTCCGCCCTCCCCACCGACAGGTGGCAGGGATCTATACTGCTGCACTGGGGCCGGAAGGCAATCTCCCCAACCCGCCCTGGGCCTACCAGGCCCAACTGGTGGCCCTCCCTAACGGACTAGGAGTAGGCTCCAACCGCTCCTCTCACCTCAGCGACTGCACATCGACTCCCCCAATGACTACCCTTGTGCCCATTGGTGCTTGAATCCCTCTTGTGCTGTCCAGGCCCTGCCCCCTGGCAGGCCTGGCAGTGCACACACACAAATGATGATACCAAAAGGGTATCTTAGTAACCCCCAAATCAACACGGGGTTACAGTGGAATGAGTAATTATGGATTTCTCCTTACCAGCAGAAATGTAGACCAAAATGGCTGCTAGGAGAACCTTCAGAGATGAAGCCCTTAGGCCTGATGCTTGCAAATGTACAAGGCAGTCCAGCAAAGAGGACAGACTGGCCTTCAGTGGGTCAATTTGCCTCTCTTTACACCAGAAAGGAAATCTTTTCTATTTAGAAGCATTTGTCTTTATGGTGCATGGCTTCTTGGCCAGCCAAAGGATCCTAAGAACTTGCTCAGATTACTGAGAGTCTGGGGACTCTAGCTCCTCAAGTACCAAGCTCTGAGGTGAAGAGACTCTATGCTGGGGTATGCTATCCCTATCTGAAGCAAGGTCAGAAGACTGTGGTTCAAGGGTAGGTGAACTGGTCATTTGACTGACAGAGCAAGGAGCAGGGAGTACCAAGGCTGCCTTGCCCAGTCTGGCACCACCAGAATCATTGTGGCTGGCTAACTCCTGAGTTTTAGCAGGACTCTGAGGATCAAGAGAAATGGATGAAAGACATGCATTCCCATCCAATCTAGAGTTAGGGCATCCACTGGTACTGTGCCCAGAGCTGGAGGCCTGCAACAGAAGACAGGAAGCTGGTGATTGAGGTTGGAGATGAAGAGACCTATCTCTGGAGTGCCCCACCTCCTGAAGACTGTGGCCATTACTTGTCTGTTTAAGGTCCACTCATGGTGGCCCTGACTGATGCATCTCAGGGCATCTGTCAGCACATTGTCCTTGCCTGGGAGATGAATGGCCACAAGATGTATGTCCAAGGAGTAAGCCAGAGGCCAAATCTTCATGACCTCTGTGCATAGCTTTGTGGATCTTGTGCCCCCCCCCGCTTGTTGATGTAAAACATTGCAGTGGTGTTGTCTGTCCTGATTTGGACAGACTGGCCCTTTCCCTGGGGAGCAAAGGCTTTGATAGCCAAGTACACAGCTCTGAGCTGAAGTAGATTTATGTGACACCTGGACTCCAAGGGGACTAGACTCCACTTAAGGACTGATCTTCCTGGTGCACCCCCCAGCTTAGTAGGGAAGCATCTATTGTGAGTACTCTGGAGGGTTCTTTCTGCTGGAAGGGAACCCCTTCCCTGAGGTTTTCCTTGTCCTTCTACCACTCCAGGGCTTGTAACAGAGTCCTTCTGACTGGAATAAGTTTTGACAGAGAATCTGTTTTCTGGGACCAGTGAGCTCTCAAATGGTACTGAATTTTTGTTATTCTTTTGGTAACCGTGTAAGGCCCACTTGGCACAAGTGCCTGTTTTCAGGGGTGACCCGGGAGCATTGGGGTGATTAAATGACTTGCTCAGAGTCACACAGTATGTAAGTGGAGGCTGTTGGAATCAAACCCAGGTCTGCTGGATGTACCAAGTTCATTCACAGCTTGTTACTCTAACCTCTAGGACAGCCAGCCTGAATATCTCTCATCTGAAATTTGGTACCTGGTACCATGGCTGTGGTAGAGGCCATGTGGCCCAGGAGCCTGAGAAAGTGTCTGGCTGTCCTTGGCTGTCCTAGGGCAAATGAGTGTGCCAGGTTTTGAAGGTTGTGCACCCTGTCCAATGGAAGCAGAGCCTTCCCTTGTTCTGTGCGTAGCTCTGCTCCTATGAACACCAGTAACTGAACTGGTTTGAGGTGGGACTTTTCTTAGTTGATCAGAAAGCCCAGGGACTCCAGGGTGTGTCGTGTGAGATTGCGGGAGTCTCTGACATTTTGGAGAGGCTTGCTTAGTATCAGCCAATCATCCAGGTAGGGGAAGACAGATACTCCCTGCCTTCTGAGGTGAGCTTCCACCACTGCCAGGCACTTTGTGAAAATGCTGGGGGCTAAAGAAAGACCGAAAGGCAAAGCTGTGAACTGGTAATGGCCAGAGGGCAGTCTGAATCTGAGAAATTTTATGTAGGGTGGCCTTATTAAGATGTGAAAATAGGCATCCCTGAGATCTAGAGAGACTAGCTAGTCCCCCTGTTGTAAGGAAGGAATCACTACTGACACAGTGACCATTTTAAATATTGGATTGTACAGATGCTTGTTTAGGAGTCTGAGGTCTAGTATGGGTCGCCAGTCCCCATTCTTCTTTTGGGTGAGAAAATACCTGGAATAGAGTCCTTTTCCCCTCTGGGAAAAGGGGATCCTCTTACAGGCTTTTGCCAATAGAAGAGATTTTACCTGTAACTCCAGTAGAATACTTTCTGTAGGGGTTAGAGGTTTTAAAGTCATGTGTCCCTGCTGAGTGAGAAATCTTTTAAACTGCAGGGGAAAGTCCTTGACCCACCACCTTCAGCACCCACCAGTCTGTAGTGATGAGACGCCATTGGTGGAGGCAGTGGATCAGCCTGCCCCTTACTGGCGGAGCAGAGGTGACCTGGGGCTTGCAGTCAGGGGTTTGGTTTTGTCTGAGGTTTTGTGGAGGGGGTTAGATCAGCACGTCTCTGAGCTCTCCAGTCCCTTCCTCTAAAGAACCCTCTCATCGGAGAGTAGTCCAAGGCCATGGGCATTGACATAGGATAGAAAGCTCAGGGATAGTAGCCCCTACCTCTGCCCCCTTCTGCTTTGGGACTTGTAGGAGGTAGATGTTTTTTTCTTTAGCTGCATTGTTCTGATAGGTAGTCTTGTATTACTCCAACTTTTTCATGTAAGTCTCTGTTTTATCACAAAATAGAGAATTATTATCACATGGAAAATCCATGGCCTTTATCTGAGTAAATTGGGAGAGGTTGGTGGTCCTTAACCAGGCAAAACATCTGTGGGATATGGCATGAGCCAAGGTCCTAGATGCAGTTTTAGTAGCATCCACAGCAATATGAAACTGATACTTAGTGGCTTTTAAGGCTATTATAACAATTTCTGCAAATTCTTGAGCCACATTATCTGGAACTTTCTGGCTGATTGCCAGAATAAAGTTCCAGATAGCTTTTTTTTTGATACTGAGCTGTGTACACCATATAGGTGCAACGGCGAAGCATTAGGGAGGCTGTGGTGTAAGATTTCTTACCCATAATATCCAGTTTTTTTTAGTCTTTTTCTGGGGACTGTGATGAGAGAGCCACCATTGCCTTGTCACAAGCTGCAGTTTGCACCACTCCTTCATGATCTGGATGTGTGTAAAGATACTCAGCATTGCATTTCCCTAGCTGATACTTACTTTCTATTTTCTTATCAACCCCCTGGAATTGAAGTGTGGTTCTGTAGGGGTTTGCAAGTAGCCCTGTGAAGGGACTTATGGACTGGAAGGAGCAACGTTCTAGAGTGGGGAAGACCCATCATATCCAGGCTTCATCAGCCCTTAAGTGGTGAAGCACCAGGGCATCTGGTTGTCACGGACCAAGCTCCAATAGATTCCTGTATGCTGTTCACTTTGAGGAACTACCAAATAAATCTGAACTTTTCAGCAAGAAACTTGTTTGTGAGTACCTTCATTGGGGTTACCCACTAACTTCTGGCTCTGGAGTGCTGGTGCTTTTTGTTGTTTGTTGGATTCATAAAGGTGGAAGCCCTGCACCAGCATCCTGTCCTGGTCTGTCGAAGCTCAGCACTGGCTTATTGTTTTTGGTGCTGAATACTATTCCCTAGTTATGTAAACCACATAGTCTAATGCACAGTTGTTGCTTTTTAATTCCATTTCTGAAGTTTTGGAATTCCGCTTCTGTCAAGAAAATTCTGTATAGCTGTAGAAATCACCTTCACGGAGTCACGTGATGCTGTGGAAGAGTAGGCAGTATGGCTGAGGAGCTCTACTTGATCTACAACTTTAATATTTTTCCCTCCTTGCCAGTCGAGATTTTTGCCCTAATTTCTCCAAACTTTTAGAACTATTCCACCAACTATTTTACCGGAATGGCAGAAAATCTGGCTGATATGCAGCAAGACATGGAATTTCCACCACTGGAGGAGTCGGAAGGTGAACAAGAGGCCGCGGGTGAACTCAAGCTGCCCCGAAGAAGTGTTTCTCCAGCTTCACCACCACAAGAACCACCACCAAATATAACTCCTGAGTGCATGTATAGTGAGCTTCAAACAATTAAATCTGCTCTTATCTCCCTCATTGAAGAATTCCAGGAGTGGATGCCCGAATGTGAAAGAGCTTGCCATGTAAGTTCAGGATACAGAAACTTGCATTTCTTCCACAGAAGATAAAATCAGCAAGCTGGAACTTGAAGAGGTAACACTCAGGAGCTCAGTGAAAAAGCTGGAAGAGAAGGTGGAGGATCTTGAGGGATATGAACATATGAAATTGCCAGCAGAAACAGGCCTCATGGTCTATCGAAGTCTGCTCGAGTGTGCAGCTAGCCCCTCATCATGCAACTGCCCCTCCCAACCCCCTTCCCAGTATCCCTTCCACTAACCCTGTCCTAACCCCTCTTGAAACTGCCCACCGTCTTGCAGGACACTGTCTCCTCTCGTAAGGTGTTCCATTTGTCCACCATACTCTTTCCATGAAAAAACATCTCCTCAGCTCCCTTTTGAATCTTCCCCCCATCAATCTCAGTCCATGCCCTATCATGTCCCTCACCCTTCTCATTTGAAAAATCCCTTCTGTGTTGGTCCTGTTTATCCCCTTCAGATACTTAAAGGTCTCGATCATATCCCCCTATCCCTCGTCTCCTCAAGTGAATACATATTCAACTCTCCCAGCCTGACCTCGTAGGGCTTGCTCTCCAATCCTGGGACCATCTTTGTGGCTTTGTGGCGCTTCACTGCACCCCCTACAGCAATGCCTTTCATTCCTTCTGAGTCTGCAGGTTTTTTTTGCCTGAGAGTCCACATGAGAGCTCCAGCAGAAAACACCTAATGCCTCTCACTCAATACTGACCGCAGGCAGGATGTCCAATTCTTTTTGATTATAATTTTGTTTTACTTTTAGTTGGGAAGTCAGAATAGCAAAGGCCCAAACTGAGGAAAAGATAGCCAACTCAGTTAAAAAGGGGGATAAAACCTTTTATAGGTACATCAGCGAGCATAGAAAGACAAAGGGAGGGATAGTGAGGCTGAATAGAATGAACGGTGGGTGGGCAGAGGGGGACAGTGAAAAAGCAGGGATACTGAATGAATATTTCTGCTCAGTATTCACAAAGAGGAGGGAAGTGCCTAATCCAATTAACAGAAGCACTCTTGATAGGGGTCGATCCCAGTCCTTTCACAGAAGAAAGGGTTCTGCAAGAACTCCTAAAACTGAAGGTGGGCAAAGCAATGGGTCCTGATGGAATTCACCGCAGAATTCTAAAAGATTAGGGAGAAACTAGTGAAACCACTGGCTACTCTTTTAATAAATCATGGGAGGATGGTGTGGTACCGAGGACTGGAGGAAGGCGGATGTGATTCCCTTCACAAAGTGGGACCAAGACAGAGGCAGGAAACTACAGACCTGTCAGTCTGACCTCTGTGGTAGGGAAAGTGATGGAGTCACTTCTGAAGGAAAGAATAGTTGAGTACCTAGAGGCCAGTGGAGCACAGGACCCAAGGCAGCATGGGTTCACAGCTGGAAGGTCATATCAGACAAATCTAATAGATTTCTTTGACTGGGTGACCAAAGTAGTAGACCAGGAGGGCTGTGGACATGGCCTACCTAGACTTAGCAAGGCATTTGACACAGTCCCACACAAAGATTAATAGTCAAATTAACCAGCCTGGGAGTGGATCCCAGGGTGGTAGCCTAAATAAAACATTGGCTGCACAACAGGACACAGAAGGTAATTGTAAATGGAGTCCACTCTGAAGAAAGAGGGTTACTAGTAGGGTACCACAGGGTTCAGTATTGGGTCCAGTCCTTTTTAATGTCTTCATCAGTGACATTGCAGAGGACTGGAAGGAAAGTATGCCTTTTGCAGATGACACAAAGATCTGCAACAGGGTTGATACACAAGGAGGCATGGAAAGGATGAAAAGGGACTTGGCAAGGTTGGAGGAATGGTCAAAGTATGGCAGCTCAGATTCAATGTAAAGAAGTGCAAAATAATGCACCTGGGAAACAAGAACCCAGAGGAAGAATACACAATGGGTGGGAGGTAGTAACAACAACGAAAAAGGAAAGGGACCTGCGGGGTAATCATATCAGATGACCTTAAGGTTAGCAAGCAATGTGAGAAGGCAGTAGGGAGGGCTGGGGGTATACTGGGATGTATAGGGAGAGGCATCAGCAGCAGAAAACAGGAAGTTGTTATCCCTCTGTACAGACAGTTGGTGAGACCCCATCTGGAGTACTGTGTCCAGTTCTGGAGACTCCATCTCTGCAAGGACATCGACAGGATAGAGGTAGTCCAGAGGAGGGCAACTAAAATGGTGCAGGGTCTGCAAGAGAAGCCATATGAGGAGAACTAAAGGAAGATTAATATGTATACCCTTGAGGAAAGAAGGAGAGGGGACATGATAGAAACTTTAAGTACCTCATTGGAATCAACAAAAGTCCAAGAGGTAGCATCTTTCAGAAAAAGAGACTTACAGAACAAAGGGGACACAATTTAAAAAGATAGAAGGAGGGCGGTTCAGGGGCAATGTGAGGAAGTATTATTTCACAGAGAGGGTAGTGGATGCATGGAACAGCCTTCCTGAGGAGGTTGTGGGTCTAAAACTGTGGGAGAATTCAAGAATGCATGTGACAGACATAAGGCAATTCTTGTGGGGGTAGGAAAAATAGGCTGTTGGTTAACTAGGATCTACGGCCTATCCTGTAGGTAGGGAAATGGGCAGACTAGATGGGCCAAGTGGTCCTTATCTGCCATCAAAGTCTATGTTTCTGTGTTTCTGTGTTTCTATGTTGTTAATGGCAACATGTGAGGGCAGAGGAGAATGCTGGGAGCATCCTCTGTGCATCGGAATGAGCGGTGTAGCCTATCCATGCAAATGCTTACACCGCTCTCTCAAATCAGTGTTCCCAGGGTTCGTGAGGATTTCGAAGCAAAGGGATGCTCCAGGAGGAACAATCTAGTCCTTCTGGGGCTCCCAGAGGGAGAAGCGGATTCATCTCCTATTGTTTTTCTTCAAAAATTCTGCACCAGGATTGTGGGACCCTCACCTAATGGCCCCACATACATTATTGAAAGGGCCCACAGATCTGTTAGACCCAAGCCAGCAGCAGGTGAGCCCCCATGACCGATCATTTTTAAAGTTTTGAAGTACCTCGACAGGGACCATATTCTGCAGGCTACGACAGCTACCTCCATGCTGGAATGGGAAGGCAGACGGCTTTGATAGGTCCTTGACTTAACATACAAAGTGCGGCAGAAGCAGGCTACTTTCAGACCCCTTCAGTCTAAATTATGGGCGGCCAAAATTAAGCACAAAATGTTATGTCCTGCCAGACTCAAGGTTACCTTGCCATCAGGGACTTACCGCTAAGATTCTGCATCGCAGGCTGCAGCTGATCCCTCTAAATTGCTGCCAGACTTTTTTGGAAAAAGAGGATGACTTTTGGACTTTTGGAGGAAGTTTGCCAAGCTGTGTACTAATTTTTCTGGTAAGAGTGCCAGGTACACATTTTTTGTTTCTTTAATTTGCAACACTATTTGATCTAATTTCTCCAGTGACAGCTCAGTCTTCTGTGGGTCAGTAGCCCCAGATACAGTGTGAAGGTAATACCATTTTCTTCTGCGCAAGAGGACTATCCCAAGAACTTATGTGTGCTGGAATTTAAATTGGCATTTGCCTCTGCCTGGTAAGATTCAAAGCTTAAAATGGCATTGTTTTTTATTTTGACATTTGAGCTCATGGAGATATCATTTTGCTTCCGATTAGATTCAGAAGTTTCTAGAACTTTCCAGACATGGAATGTTTGTGTTTTGCTGTGCCCTTAGCCTTTTTGTTTCTTACAGTTATTTGGTAGTTGGCGTTTGGACTTTCTGTACTTTATTACAAAAGCTTACACTTAGACACTAGGGCACCCTTTTGGTATTGAATTATTGCTAATTTGATACAGCTTATGGAGCCCAATACTGCCAGAGGAGGTCATACTGTATTTTAGACTGCTGGCCAAATTGAGGAACCAGTGACAAACTGAGTTCTTAGACCTCTCTCCCTGGACACAGGAAGCTGTGTGGGCACCTGTAAATATTCAAGAACAACTAGAGAAAGACTCATTTCCCAGGGTACTGACTGGGTTCTAATACTTATGTTTATCAGAAGGCTGGCTTTAGATTTGACTACTGACAATCTGGACACATGTATTTTAAACGTTGTTTATATGTTTGCTATGCTGTTATTTTATTGTATAGAAGTTATTATGATGGCTAATATGACTGCTTATGAGTTTTATCGTGTTCCTGATGAGCCTAGTTCCATTTTAAAATGCAGTTATGTTGTAGTTGTGTGAGGGTTATGCGGTAGTTCAGCTAACAAGCTCTATTGGAAGGGGCAGTGGAGGTTATGTTGAGGGCATCTTATTTAGTTCGATTAGAAGGTGGCCTTAGTTAGAAAAGTAGAGTGTTGCCCATTTTTTTTTTGTTTGTTACTTGTGCCTTTCTCTAGCTCAACACGGATTCTATATAAGGGGAGGGGGGTCATTTTTGGAGACCCTGATCTGCTCATTGGTGAGCTCTGGATCTCAATTCTTTGAGGTCTATTGCTCCAATGCCCAATTTATTTTATAAATTTTACAGACAGCTTTGGTTATCAACCCATCACTGTAATTTATTTTTTAATTTATTTCAGTATTTTGGGGGCTGGTTGTATCGAGAGAGAATATTAAGCCAGGTTTATTAAGTTTTTGGTATTTCATTTTTGCCGTATGCTTTCCTTTTGGGGGGGTATAATTTCCTCTCTGCACTCCTAATACTCCTTCATGAGTCTGATGTAGATATCAAAACCTAAACTACATGGATAAGTAATTATATCTCCTGGGAGGGGTACTGGGAAAAGGGAAGAGGGAGGGATAGGTATAGAGCAGTGATCATGTGGGTCTGGCGGAGCTGCTCCTGTCTGGGCACCATGTACCAACTGTTTTGGAGAGGGTGCTTGGCCTGGGTAGTAGGTAAGTTAGGGATAGTTAAGGGATTTAGGGGGTTATTCCTTAGAAATAGGGATTGGGGGTAGGGCTTCTGGTGGGCCGGGAGTAGTTCACTGTGGGGACAGATTTATTGTGGTGCTACGCAAGGAGTTCATTTTTGGATAATTTATGTTGCATTAACAGTATAGATTCCTAGAATATACTTTCATGGAATGTTAAGGGGGGGAGGGACAACTCAAAAAGATTGTGTTTTGCGACATTTAAATCGCTATCATCCTCATGTTGTGAAGTTACAAGAAACTCATATTCCATTTGGCCAATTACACAACTTAAAGAAGCTTTGTGTAGGTCAGGTTTTCGGGGCTGGACCAGGAGCCTGACGGGGAGGTGTGGCTATTTTATTCCATAAGTCAGTTTCTTTTAAATTGATAAAGGAGTGGCAGGACCCAGAGGGTCATTACATCATTATTTATGGACAACTTGCTAGTGTGGAAGTGGTTTTTGGCTCCATATATGGACCAAATGCTGACACACCCTCCTTTTTCCCCTGCTGGCTACTCTGCTTGATTCCTTCCAGGATGCCTCTTGTCTCCGGGGGACTGGAACCTTGTTTTTTCTAATGACATAGATAGATCCTTTCATAGATGGGTTAGACTGTCCCCAACTCAAAGGGCGCTATGGGAATTTATGACAAATTTAGGCTTAGTTGCACCATGGTGGATGTTGCACCCAGAAGCTCGGGATCACACATTCTACTCTCCCCACATGGAGTTTATTCCTGATTAGACTTTTTTCTTCTTAGTAGCCCAGATTTGATGGGAGTGGGAGGAGTGGGCATATATCCTAGAGTAATTTCAGACCATTCCCACATCTGGATACACTTGTCTGTATTATAGTACTACCCAAAGTCTGGCACCTGGTCCCTGAATACACAATTGTTCACAGACACTTATTTGTTGGATCATATGAAAAAATGTATTTCCACTTCATGGGACGAAAACTTGAATTCAGTGTCTGATAAAGATGTTCTTTGGTGGTCAATGAAAGCTTTGTGGCGAGGGGAATTTATAAGACTCGCCTCGGTCCATAAAAAGAAACTTAATATTCAAATAGAGGGGTGGCTGTCCCAAATACGTACTTTAGAATCCCAACTTTCTTCAAATCCAAGGAACATTTATGGGCCGAACTTCAGTCCTTGAGGGCTAAGTACTCCACTTTTCTTTTTGATAGCACTATGCATTTGACTTCACGTATGAAGGCAATATATATTGGGCAAGGAGAGAAGGCGGGGAGACTTCTCGCTCACAGGATAAAACAATAGAAAGCGGTTTGGTTGGTCACAGCATTGGTCAATCCCAACTCAGGCTCACTGACATCTGATCAGATCAAAATTGCAGATATATTTAAAGAATTCTACCAATCTTTGTATTTCGCTCCTCCCACTGATGTTGCTTATTCTATACGTTCTGAAAAATCTTTTCAAGAGATTGATTTACCTCAACTTACAGAATCCCAGCAAGAAATGTTAAAGGGGCAAATATCAGAGACGGAAGTCCTAGAGGCTATATACCATCTCCACTCTGATAAAGCTCCAGGGCCAGATGGCTTCCCTTTTCTTTTTTATAAAACCTTCAAGGAGGTGTTAGCCCCATATTTAAGTTATTTTGAATTATCTTTTTTCCCTTAATATCACAGAAACTGCTTTGTTTGAAGCCTGAATGGTAGTATTGCCTAAACCTGGGCAAGCACCTTCTCTTCCTGACAATTATAGGCCAATTTATCTTCTTAATATCGATGTAAAAATCCTCGCCGGCATTTTTGCATTCAGTTTAAAATAAGTGTTGTCAGACCTGATTGGGCAGGAGCAGGTGGGGTTTGTAGCAGGGAGACAATCCAGTGACCACTTTCGGAAGATTTTCCATCTCCTCTCCACATCTGGGGAGGGGAGCACTGATAAGGTGCTCGTTCCTTAGACATAGAGAAGGCTTTTGACAAAGTGCCCTGTAACTTCCTATTTGATGTCCTACCCAGATATGGTATTCTGACAGAGTTTATCCAGTGGATTAAAGTATTACACATTTGTCCTTCTGCTAGAATTTTCAGTAACAGCTGGCTGCCGACTGAATTCACAATGATCGTGAACTGTATACAATACGCTCGGTGAATGACAGCAGCTGTCATTCACCGAGCGTACTGTATATAGTTCATGATTGTTGCATGTTCAGTTGGCTGCTAGCCATGGTGGTGAGAGGAGGGCTGTGCTGGCCGCTGACTACTATTTGGGATTGAGGGGTAGTTGGACAATACCTGACAGGGTGGGGGGTCCACTAGACCACCAGGGATAACTACATACTACAGCGGTGATTGTGGGGAGGGAGGGCACTGTGCTGTTACTGGGAGGGTATTTGCAACTGTATCAGGGAGGATCAGAGGTCTGCAAAACTGTCAGGGATGGGGGTTTACAACATTATGGGTGTCATCGGGGATTGGGGGGATATGTGCAGTGCATTATACAGTAGTACAGTATATGGCATAGGCACCCCAACGGGTGCTGTTTTGGATTTGCTGCATTTCCTGTGCCCCCACTGCCACCTCGCCAGCCCCTGATAAGACCCTGGCACCCCTACAGGACCCAATCCCTATGGCATAAACCACCTAGACCAGCTCCTGGCTGGTGTAAGTGGTCACCCTTGCTGCAACCATGGTGGGGCTGTGAAAATCCCCAAAAAGGGGAAGTTGCAGCCCCACCGTGGCACAAGTCCCCTTGCATCCTGGCGCACCTGGTTGTTTGTCACAACTCTGGTGCAAGGGGGCTGTGCCACAGCTGCATCTGGAGTGGATACAGGGTGCATTTAAAAATCGCGTTTCACGCAAGTTGGGACACAAGTCACCATTTGTGTCAAACTCTTTGGATGCAAACCCCTTGCATCCCTCTAAGCCCTTTAAAAATCGGGCACTGAGTGTCTCACTGCTTTCTGCTTCCTTCCAATACTGGTGTTGCCGCTAGCACCACATGACTCTGAGCAGCCATGTCTGCTACAGAGACATATAATCTGGTGGACTTTAGTATCCACAGGCAGTGATTAATAAAACTAGCCCAGGATTACACTATGTTTTTAGCGCTATCCCACAAACTGCACATGAAAGTTAGAGATGGTCTAGCTTTTTACTACAATTGTCACACATTGCATCATTTCAGGTCCCACCTATGTCAAGAAAATTGAAGAATGTGTCACATTTTTGGATGCAAGCTGTCATAAGGCAGTGAAACTGTCAAAAGTGTGTCAAAACATTTCAAAATAGCAAACAAATATTTTGGTGGATTTGCAAGGATGCAGTTGCAACTTAGGATCGTGAGCTGTGACAGTCCCACTGACAAATATTACCTCTTATCTTTAAATGATATTCATATGGTGTCACAGAACACCCCTTGCCAGGTTCACAGCTTATCTCTCAGGCTATAAACAACAGGTATTATTAAAAGATAGTTTGTTGGATAGTTAACTATTTTCCAGGTGGGCTCTTAGGGATCCATTCTAGGTTCATTAATACCTTCCTATTTTATAGGCATTTTATCTGTACGTATGATATTGAACATTTTATTATGTGCAGATTATATATATATCCAGGGAAGGAAGGGATTCAGAATTCTTTACATTACTTCTCAAATCTGAACTCAATCTGGTCCAGATGTGGTTCATAACAAATAACCTATCCAGCTTTGGAGACAGTAGCTTAAGCTGAGGACCCTGCAATATGAGTAGACTAGACAGGCCTAATGGCCTTATTCTGCTAGCTTCTTTGTGCCCAATTTTCAAAATGTTAGCACGGCACAAACTGGGCTTGTGCCTTGCTAACCTGGAAAGGTGCCAGCTGTATGGGCATGCCCATATTCAAAAGACACATATGCAGGTTGCACCCCCAATGGTACCATTGCACTAAATATTGTGCTGCACCTATGCAAATGAGGGTTCCCTCATGCATATGCAGCACAGCACAATACTGAATGTTTTCAGAAGTGCTAAACAGTCGACAGCAGCAGCACTGTTTAACAATTCTGAAACCCAGCACTTAACAGTGCGCAGACCTGTCTACGCACTGTCAGAGGCTGGGTACCTTGGTGGTGCAGTGGTCTCTCCCCTTCCCAATTTCTGTCCCCATATAAATATACACTCACACAGGTGGTTTAGGGGTCCCTCCCTTGCCCTGATTCCTTCCTCTGTATGTCTTTTATAATCCCTGGTGGTTTAGTGGTCCCTCCCTAGCCATGATCCCTTCCCCGGTAATTCCTTTATCATCCCTGGTGGTCTAGTAGTCTCTCCTAGCCCACCCTCCCATCCCAGTATGTCTTTTATAATCCCTAGTGGTCTAGTGGTCCTCCCAGCCCGATCCCTTCCCCAGTAATTCCTCTGTCATCCCTGGTGGTATAGTGGTCCCTCTCTAGCCCCCATCCCTTCCCTGGTGGTCTAGTGGTCCCTCCCTAGCATCAGTCCCTTCCCCAGTAATTCATTTATCATCCCTAGTGATCTAGTGGTCCCTCCCTAGCCCTGATCCTCTCCCCAGTATTTAATTTATAATCCCAGGTGGTCCAGTGGTTCCTCACCCGTTCTCCGATTCCCATCATGACCCAAATAAATACATTTCCTGGTAGTCTAGTGGCCCCACACCCTGGCAGGTAGTGACCCACCACCCCCCCACCAACCCAACCTGTGCCAGCGACTCAGCACAGCCTCTTCACACCACCAGAGCCAGCCACTGACTGAACTGTCAATGAACGTGTGCAATACAAAAGAGTATCAAACTTCATTATATCTGGGGTTTCTTAAACAATTTTCTCGAATTTTAAAAACTTAACTGATACTGTTGTTCTAATAGTAGATTCCAAAAACATATCTGCTGGGGTGGGGGTAGATCCCTGTCTCACGTTTCAAGTATGGAATGAAGATACATCTTGTCCACAAACCACAAGTCATAGGTGCCATCCTCCAATACTTTTTAACCTCACTTTTCAAGTACATATTAATCATATGTTGTCATCCCCTGGTGAGTCGGGACGCAAAACGGGAATAAGCTCTTCATCATGGACACGAGTGGCACGTATGGCAAGGCAGCACTGAAGGTTCCCAGATGGAGTCAATGGAGTCACCCAGCAAGGAGAGCCAGGAGTCGTACTCAGAGGTCAAAATGAAGCGAGGAATTGATTTAGCAAGAAAGTTGGCAAGGGTCTCGGGGCAGATTTTCATCAACGACAACAACAGCATGAATGACAATAAATAACTCTGCAAATACATAGATGAATAAATAACTGTATGACTAAAACTGAGGTGCACCTCCAAGCATTTACTTTCCTCTACCATGCTGCAGCTGCAATTACTCTATGGTACTGTTTCTACCTGGTGAACCGGTATTAGCCTATGCTTTATGCATGAAAATATATGTCACTTTAAAGGCATTAATTCAAGACAGGTAATCAAGTCACTTCAGAGTCTAGATCAGGACACTTAGAATTTGGCAGAGAATTCAGACCTGAACAGGGCAGTTGGAACAAAAGGGACACTGGCTGCAACAGTGAGACTGATCCTTCGGTGAGGAGCCTCACTTAGGCCACTGGGAGTTGGGAAGGACTTTACAACCTGAACATAGATTCATCAGCATCGAAACACCCACCTGGGCCACTGGGATAAGGAGAAATGGGCTTGTAACGTTTAAGAAGATTCATTGGTGCAAAGACCTCCCTGGGCAGTTGGGATCAGAATAAATTGGGGTGCAACATTGAAGAAGATTCATCAGTGCAAAGACCTCCCTGAGCCACTGGAACAAAATGAAACTGGGTTGTGAATTTGAAGAACAGGAGAAGCTGGTCTTCAAAAGCTGATCCAGCATGCTGATCTTCGGATGATGACTCTGGATACAGATCTTCGGATGATGAACCTAGCTGCAGATCTTCAGACTCTGGATGCTGGTCCTGTAAAAGAAAACCCTGCCCCATTGCATGACAGAGGCCCTCTCTAGTGAGCAGGATCAGTTCCTATACTTCCTTTATGTCTTATCAAGGTAGAAGAAGGGGAAGAAGAGTCAGCACTTATATAGAACTTTTCATACACATTGTATCCCAAAGCATTTTATAACAATGCTAGACAGGTAGTGAAGTGACTGAATGTGTAGTGGCAGCCATTTTGTACATCAACACCCACACACAGCCTTGGACAATTGCATAAACCGGGCTTTTTATGGGAAAAAGAATGTTGTCCAGTACACCAGGAAAGTCCCCTACTCTTCAGCAGGGAGTGCTATGAACCACAAGAATGGAGGAGCCCAGTGTCGACTTGGATTCCAAGGGGAAAGGAGGACGAAAATCTGCTGGATTGTCCAGCATTACAAGTGCTGTTGACACCACTAGCCTGATGGAGTTCCAGAACGTGGTGACTCCGGACATACAAGCAGCTGCCGCCAAGCAACATACAGAAAGGGACAATGAGTTTCTGGCAGCAGATGAGCTGCTGCAGAAGAGTTTTGAGGAACATCGCCAACAGATACGAGAACAACTGATGGAAGTAGAAAAGGAGTACGCTGCAGCTCAGCAGTGTTTAGAGGATGAAAAAAACAGAAAAAGAAATGTTGAAAACCCTCCAGGAATGCCAAAGAGTACTCCAGTGAAAGTTTTCATTTTTTAGACAACACAGCGTGACCTGGGTGTACCAGCAACTCCCACAACACCAGAGAAGCATACCTGGAAGAAGTCTGAGGCTAATACCTCGCAATGATCACCAGAACGAGCGCTAAGAGAGGCAGGCTGGATTTTTACTAAAGAAGGTACTTGGGAACATGATCCAGCTTTACCCAGGCCAGGAGCAGACCTCCTAACTGTAAGTACTACCAAAGCTGCGGTAAATGACTCTGGGATTGAGCATGCTATAGAGGGGAATGACAGTCAAAAAGGTGGGGTGCCACTGAGCTCACCTTCATACTCCCCGAGGGTAAGTCAACCAGAAATTTTTTATGATGCCTCTTTGGGAGGGGTGGGGGCTGAACAACAAGTCTCATCAAATACCACTATTGCTCCACAACAAGGAGCGGCCCAGGTCACTGAAGCACCCAATGCCAAGGGCACCTCAGCACAGAGCTCTGTAAACACACCAACTTATGCAAGTCTGTTCCAAAACCCAATAGAATTGGCAAAAAGGTGCAATGATGTGTGATTAAGATATACTGTAGGTCTGGACACTATGCCGGACAGATTTTATGTTGGTAGGAAGCTGATTAAACGTTCATTGGGTTTTACCCCAGTGTTGGTGTATGCCTTTATACACGCTCCTGGGGAAAGTACTTTCAATATCAGCTTCCACTCCCCTGCATTATTGGACAGATTCTGGACTAAGTACGCTATAGTAAAGACTAACCCCATGTGGGTTCCATTTCAGGCCATCCCGGTAACCAAAAGCCCCACACAGATCATAACGATTCTGTTCTGAAATGAGGGGGTTAATATAACAGACAATTTGTATTGGCTCGAAAAGAAATACCAGGTTTTGGGCACTCCAGACACAATATCTGATGCTGAAGGGTTCTGAAATGAAGAGTGGAGGGTAAAAGTTACTCTTACTCAAACAGACACAGGCTTGGCACATTTGCCCAACTGTTTCTTCCTAGGGCAGGATACAGGTTTTATTTTTTATCCAGGACAGCCCTGCCACTACTAAAAGTGTGGCTGTCCAAGACACCTGACCAGTCAATGTGTAGTGATTAAATGTGCCCAGTGTGGGGGACATGGCCACTCTGGCTTCTTTTGCAAAGCTGTGAATAAATGCAGCCTATGTGAGGAAACAAGACATACTTTCTCAGATTTATTTATTTATTTATTTGAAGTATCGGATTTACAACCTTTGAGCCATCGGCTCATTTACAAAGGTACCTCGTCACATGGAGGACAGAAAAAAACAGGGTACAGTTACAATGGAATAGCCGTCATGTATAGGTCACAGACATTGTTTGCAAACATTATACACAGTTTTGGGTACAGATATTTACATAAGCACAGCAAAACATTGTTACCATGAGAGAGTATCCATTACAGCATAATCCATCTTATTCATGAGCCAGAGGTGGATTACACATTGTTGTAAGTGGACGCAGTCCATAATGGACTTTGTCAGAGGTTTGGGCCCTAGAGGGCATGAGAGCACAGACTAGTTGCAATTACAGGAGCAGACATTGAGGATGTGGTTGCGGAGAGCGACTTTGAAAGGGGGCAATCTTGGGTGTGCTGGTGATGGTGGCTGGGAGTGCATTAAACCAGACAGGGGCTCTGTAGTGGAAGGATCTCTGGCAAGGGAGGTTTTTAACCTGGATTGTATTAGATTGTCCTGGATTAGATTGTCCTTGGGCTTCCCACAACACAGAGAATTCGGACTATGGAATATGAGATTTTTATATAAATAAATCTGCCAGGATGGGAATGAAATTGTTCAGACCACCGCCTCTTCCCCTCCCCTGTAGAAGGAAACTCATCCAATTATGAAGGAAGCCCCTGTGGCTACAGTCCTAAACACCGAAGCCGACACTGAGGCAATGGTGCAAGTTATACCCACCATTGTTGAAAAAGAACCAGGGGACATGCCACCTCCTGAACATGGTTTTCAGGCAGTAAAGAAAATAAAAATCAAATTTCCTTGAAAAAACTGGGTGATGTTCCTACAGAGCAGGTTCCTATCGCCAGTCAATATATACTGTACTACAATGGGGAGAAACTGAGTTGGAAGAGGAATCGGACACCGCGTCCATCTCGTCTTCCCAAAAACACATGTTGTCAGATGTAGATATAGGGGATACATGATGCCCAGGAGTGTGATATGGAAAATATTCTTGCTCCTGCAGAGTCAGTATGCAGAGCTCATGATGCAGGAGTGAGCATATTTGCCGTAGCATACGATCTGAGCATCATGTGTGCGATTTTTGCAATACAGCCCAGGTATTGTGCTATTTTAAACATCTATTTTATGGTTCTGTGTTTTGTAGGTTTAAGTATTTGCAGGTGTAACTCGGCTGCTTGTCTGGTATGACTGTGAGATTTGTGAATGGGTTGTATGTGTAGGTTTTCATTGGCTGTACAGATGAATGGGAGTGTTTTCATTGGGTATTGCTGTAAGGAGTTGTGGTTGCTATGGTATGATTGGTTGTGGTATGTTATATGTTGATTGGGTAGTGAGCTCGAGCATCTCTTTTAATTGGCTCTGTAGTACTTGTGGAAGGGGCATCACTGAACTGGAGCGCCGAGTGCATAGTGTTAGTACGGGGATAGATTTTAATTTTTTTATTGTGTATGTTATGCACTTGATGTTCGGCAAGTTTTTCTGATTGTAGAGCTTACTTAACGAATGCCATAGTAGTAGTTTTTTGTTTTGTATTGGAGTGCTCATTTCATGTATGTGCATCAAAGAAGTCGAGTGCTGAACTGTACTGCAGAAACTAGTTCATAATAAGGTATGTTCATCGTGATTTTCATGACTGTTTCTTATTATCGTTCATTGTAATTAAATCTACTGCTGCTGTTTAACGTTTTTGTAGCTAAACAAATGTGATGAATGCACAGTGGTACTTTGATGTGGTGACGTAGAGACTATGTGTATAAATGTAACATTTGACATTTATACATATGTGCTCTGCATCGGTAAGATGTTTATTCAACTGGGGTGAGAAATACATGTTTTTATTTCACTGCATATCACCTCACCCGTAGTGTATAAAACCCCATACCTAATGTGTCAGAGAAAGACACAGGGAAAGGTAAACCCAAACAGAGAAGAATGGGGTCAAGAGCCTGTAAAAAGATAACACATTGACCCCTCCTCCCCCCACGTTTGATCAATGGACACACCACTGTATAAACTGTCTTTGGCTTCTTTGAATATCAATAGTATACTGTCTGAGAAAAAAAGATTATCCACCTTTTACTTATTTTCAGAAATGGATTTTGACATTGTGTTTCTGCAAGATACTATGCTCTGCAATGTACATGATATTCAAGTAGCCAGTGAGGTGTGGGTGTGAGGCCAGTCTTTTTGGTCAATTGGTGAGGACTTATGCAGTGGGGTAGGTATTGTTTTTTCCCATAGCTGCCTGAAACTGATTCACATGGTAGACATTTGGCCAGGTAGGACCTTGTTATTAGATACTGAACTACAGTCAGTAGAACTCGGGCTCATCAATGTGTATGCCCCCAGACTAGGGCACAGAGAATTAAGCTCCTAAAACTCATACAATCTTTCTTGTTTACCTCCAGACAAATTTTGTTGGGGGGTGACTTTAATTGTAGTCAGTTTGTGTCAGATAGGGGCCTATGAACAGAAAATATATTTTGTGATAACACCTTTTTACATTAACTTTTAAATCAGACTGACTTACAGGATACCTTTCATCAAGAGGGTACACCAAGCCAACGTGCCTTTTTCAAAGGTAAGTTGTCAACACGGATCAACCACTGGTTCTTGTCTCCATCACTACCCGTGCAGTTTGTAGTTGTAGTACCAGTGGCCTGCTCAGACCACAGCCTACCTAAAGTGCAAATCTCAAATTTTACAACTTCATTCTTAGGTCGGGAGTATTAGAGGTTAAATTCCAGCCTTCTGGATGACCCATTAATTAAGGAAGGTTTTCACTACCTTTTACTAGCTAGGAAGTCAGTATGGTTTTTGTGTGACTCGAGTCTAGAATGGGGGGAAGGAGCGAAAACAGAAATAGGTGACTATTTTAAAATAGTGGAGAAACTGAAAGGTAGGGAGAAGACAAATATTTATAGCAAGATTAGAGCAAAATTTTATGATGTACTATCTCAACAAAGGGAGGGAATCCCTATAAATTCTGAACATTTGGTTCAGTCAGAAACAGAAATGAGCAAATGTCAATGTGACTGTGAAATCTCTAGAAAAAGAACAACATTTTGGTATACAGAATTCCCATGCTAGTACAAATCCATTTGAAAACTGCTCTGCAAGGCATAATACCAAAATCATTTCCTCACTAAAAACTCCAGGGGGACAGCTGGTTACAAGGTAGGACAGTATAATGAAGGAAATAGAGCATTTTATTACTGCCATGTTTAGCACATCTTCAGTGACAACAGAAGTCATGGATAATTGGTTAAGGCAGTGTACTTTCAATTAACTACCGCCTTATGCTTGTAACAAGTTGATTAGACCTATAACCAAATTAGAATTAGAGACAATAATTGGGCAGCTGCATAAAGGAACTGCACCGGGACAAGATGGCTTGCCAAATGCCATCTATTCTGCAATATTTTTGGTTCTACATGAAGAAATTGTGCAATTATTTAATGAGCTTTTACACAGCACAGCCTTGCCAAAGAGCATGTATAAAGGATTATTGATTTTACTGTATAAATTTGGAGACAAGAACTTACTATCCAATTGGAGATCTATAACGCTACTAAATTCAGATTTTAAAATTCTGACAAAATTGTTAAGTAACAGAATGGTGGCAGTATTAGACCTAGTTATTCATCCATCACAGACCTGTGCAGTTCCTGGTAGGAAAATAGGGGATACCCTCATCTTGCTGCAAGAGATCCTAGAAAAAGGAAATAGTGCAGAACCGTCAGGGTTTCTTCTTAGCTTGGACCAGTCCAAGGCCTGCGATAGAGTGTCCCATCAGTATCTATAGAAATGTCTATTAAAATAAGGGTTTCCACAACAGTTTGTTCAGTGGATCCAACTCTGTTATAAGGAGGCGAAAAGCGCCCCCAATGTAAATGGTTGGGGTAGGGACAGAATGCAGCATTTTAAAAAGGGTTAGGCAAGGGTGTCCAGTGAGCCCCATTTTATATATGATCACAACTGACCCCCTCCTGCAAAGGATTAATGCCTCAGAAGACATAGTGGGCCTTTCTATACATAGCACAGACTAAGAAATTAAAACTGCTGCAAATGTGGACAATCTCTGTCTAATTTTAGCAGAGATTCAACCTTATGTGAGGAGGAAATTTTAAATGAATTCACGAAGGGCACTGGATCACATATTAATTTTACAAAAAGTCATTGCCTTCCCATAGGAGGGGAGACTAGCTCATTATTGGGGATGCCAATAACGGGGCAGCATCGCAAAATTTTACGTATCTTTTTCAGACCTGGAGATCTAGCATGGTATAACTGGAATCTCCTCCTCCTACAGAAAACTACCACAAAGGTTAAACAATGGAACAGGTGGCACATGTCTGAGCATAAACATATATATATATATATATATATATATATATATATATATATATGATTGAAACCTATTTATTACCATTTTTTCTTTACCTTAGTGTCATTTGTCCTTCTCCAAAATCACTAGAGATCTCATTAGATAGTTGTTTTTTCACTTGCCTCAGGGGTAGTCGCCTTAACCCATTAGCCCTTAGGCTGCCGACAGAATTAAAACATATAAGAATTTTGGACTAATATATCAGTCCACGGCCATGCATGAGAATAAAAGGGGAGTAACCTACCTAGAGAAAATAAAGGAGGCCTCAGTATGGTTAACCTGGTTTTGTTTTTCCATAGTATTTATTTTTATAGTTGTAGCCCCCCACTGGCTCCCATTGTTTAACCAGCAGGGCTTCTCCTCTCACCACAAATGTCTAGGGGCAACACAGAGGGGTGGAGTTTACATGAATTAGTACAAGACATAAAAAAGAGAGAGAAATGGCCACCATTAGACTTGGTGGACCAGACTGTTATACAAAACAGTCAGCCAAGTGTGGCAACAACCTGGCACACACCTCGTGGGACCAATTACATGGCCAGCAACCCAGGTCCCTGGGAGAAAACGTTTGCTCACAATTATGCTAGGTTTGCATTTCTAGACAGGGGCACCCAAGTAAATCCAGACACAGGGAAGCAATAACAATACTGTCCAAACCAGGCTGGGATTCTAGATTGTGGCTTTTATTCATGTAACAAAGTATAAATAATCACAAAGCGAAGATGGACCCCCATGGGGCTACACATACTGGTATTGTAGATTCTCCAGGGTACAGAAATTCCTGAATTCCTATTTAGCATAGGCAGAAGAAACATGAAACAGCGAACACTCAGCTTCTGAAATGGAGATTGGCATACATGGCCAGAACTGGTACATTTCCCATCGACTAGGCACACATGGCCAGTACAAGGACACTTTCCCATATTTCATGAGGAATGTAGGTGGTACACACGACTACAAAGGAGTACATCCAGGCTCAGGACTTTCAGAACCCACTATACTTGGGTAAACTGAGATAAAAACAACCCACATTAGGGTAATTACTTCCATTAGGCATTGGCCAGAAGCACTAAATGAAAAGGTACTGGTGCCCAAACTGAATCCTGAAAGGTATACTCGGCCATTCATCTGGTTAATAACACCACACAACTGTAGAAAACTGTAGATGCTGTCTTGATATGTATTTCACACTTAAAATACTACATACGCACACCTCTGAGGTGTCAGAAGTTAAAAGTTCTGTACTTGGACGGTCACATATTGGATTCCAACGTAGGCAGACACTTTTAAAACAGAAAGTCTAGGTGACTGAGTCCCTTTGGCAGAGAAATTCACCCCTAGGTATTGCAGATGCACCTGGGCTTACACAGAGAAATTGTACTCACAACAAATGAAGATATCCAAGGCAGCTTCACCAAACAAGTTGATCAAGGGAATTGCCCCTGAATCCTGGAGTTCACCCCCATCCCTCATGGGATGGGGCAAAGAAACCTTACTGGCACAGGTCTCCACCACTTCAGAAAAACTGTCTTCTTTGTTCTTCTTCTTCTAGGGTGAGAACAATCTACCACAAAAACAAAAGAGGTAGCCCTTTGTCAGAGCTAAACTGAGCAGCTGCACAGCAGCTGCAGCCTCCTCTTAGAACTCCACTTTTAAGACTAACTCAACATTCCAATTCACTCTAAAGCCAGCTGAACAATGTGGCTTATGCTGCTGTGAGAGTTCTGTGATTACATCATCACTCCAGCTCAGCTGAGACTGAAAACAGAGTGTGACAGTGTGAAACCCATTTACCTGGCATTTCACAAACTGCCTTCCGCTGATTCTAACTTGGATTCTAGTAACCCCTGGGAACAAGGGGGTTACATAGTAATCTTTGGTCTCTATTAAAAGCAGCTAATGCATTATGGGTCCTATGGGTACTTGATCAAGTGGAACTGTAGCTAGCAGCATGGCCACAAAATGGACCCCTCACTAAACAAAAATGTTTGCAAGGCCTACCACCTTATTTCCAAACTAGCTTTGGTAAGGTGAAACAGTGGGTAGTCACCAAACAGATTCACACCTTGTTTAGAAAAAAACCTTTATAAAAGAATACTGGAAAATCATTTTTTAGAGACCCCAAAGTTTGGGACCAGACCTACACAGGGACAGGACTTTATAGGGCATATGTTAATGAACAAGAGAGTACCCAGCCAAATGGGGGACGTGGTATGGCTCAGTACACATGCTAAACTAAATGTGAAGGATAACTTAAAACATAAAGGGTTAGAAGAGCATAATTGCCCTAGGAGTTCATGTCCTGGAATCCCTGAAACTATGGAACATTTATATTTTCAGTGCCCATCCGTGTCAAATTTTGGCAGTTAGTAGCACACAAATGGCATAGGGCTCCTTACCCACCACTAACTTCAGAGTGCTTTTTCTTTGGCATAATACCCCAAAGGTGGCAAAGGTTTAATTGTGCCACACATCAGATTATCTTCTTGTGCTTCAAGTATCACATTTGGACTACAAGATGTAAGTTAAGTCTACAACAAATAGATCTTACACAGGCGCAACTGTTTTGTATTATAAGGACCTCCATAATGGAGATTAGGCATAGGGAACGGATGGAAGTTCCACAACAGAAGTTCCTGACATGGTGGTGGAATATTCAGTGGTTAGATTAAAAGGACCATGTAAGCCCCGGTCTGATGGGGGTTACCTTTCATTTTTTGGTTTTTAAATATTCCCCTTTTTTTTGAGATCAGCTGCATAGCAGCATTAGTGTCAGATAGCTCTATATAAGAATTTTGGTTCAAAATGTGTTTAGGTCACCTATAGGCTAATATATGGTAACCAGTATGTTTACAAATATTAGGTTCATGGGATAGTACAGAGTAATTCTTAGGTTATTACAATACAGAGCCACTCAGAGGTACTGGCACCAGTGACAAAATAAACTTACAGGCAGGCAAAGTCACGGCACTTGTATCTCTTATCATAAAACTACTATTCCGTGGAAGGAAAGACAAAGTCTCCAAGGTATATTTAATGTTATTTATTGCAGTCCCCCATAAGCTAAGTGACAACACAGTGGCTCCACACATAACGTTTCACAGATAGGCTTTGTCAAAAGTATAGTGCCCCCTAGTGCACATTATATATATATATATATATATATATATATATATATATATATATATACATATATATACACATATACACACATATATAAATATATATATATCTTACAATAAAACAGGTGTATTAAATCTATCAATCACCGACATACTTGTCCGACCATGAATAAAAGTGCAGTGCATTTACATGAAAACAATAAAAATAGTGGACACAAACATTTAAAGCACCTCTTGTCTTATGGTTCTTGCTCTTATAATCTATTTCAAGTAGCTACCTTGTTTAGGTGTTTGCTTTTTCCTTTAGTTAAGTTGTTACTAGGTAGAATAGTTGAGTTTAGTAACAAAGGCTGTGTGCCTTTGAACGAACCCAGGAACTGCATTTCTTTCAGTGTTTGTAATTAACACCTGCCTACCAAATGTGGGTAGATTGTACATGGGGCTGGTGAAATGAGCAATTTAAAGTACCTGCCAGGTGCCTTGTGTTCAGCCTGTGGATACTAAGCTGACCTAGACTGGTGTGCTCCCCCTCGCTGTCCAGACTCCCATTCCCCCCTTCCCACTCTCTGCTCTACTAACTCATCTTAGTCACTGACATACCTCTCAACCTCCTGCCTCTCAAATCACGGACAAGGCTTAAAAAAATCAGGGACAAAGGACCAAAATCAGGGACACTTCTTCAAAATTGAAGATATCCAGTCAGGAAGCTGTTAGAATAAAGGGCTTAGTGTAAAATGTATTTTCTTAATAAGAACAAGTCTGTAACTTTAATGTTTGATATAAATTTATGCTTATAACCCCTGCTGTTTGGTCACGGAAACACAATTTTTAGGAGGGACAGAGTAACATTTTGAGGCAAAATCAGGGACATTCCTGAAAATCAGGGACAGTTGAGAGGTATGGTCACTGATGTCACATGGACATTTTGGGGCACTACAGCTAGAGAGGACCATGGGAGCACAGTAGTGTGCATTGGTCGAAGGGAGAGAAAGTGGATGCTGTACAGTTGCATGGGGAATCTCATGATGTTGGGTCAAAGGAATCAGGACTATGGAGAGAGGAAGTGGGATGTGTCAGTAGGACCTCCCAGCAGTGGCAGATTTAGGCATCCTGCAGATCCTGCAGGCCACAGGACCCTTCTTGGCACTGTGCACTGCAGCAGTAGTTTAACCTCTCACACATAAGAAAAAACTACTTGAAGCTCACTTTGCATTGAGTGTTGTTTAATTCAGGTGTGAAGGGGTTACATTGTAATAGCAAGGGTATGTACAGTATATTTTATGTCCTCCTGTGACATTCTGGGCTATCTCTGACTCAAAGAGGGAAAGATTTATTGCCAGAAACTTTCAGATAAGTCTGTAAAGTGCAGAGATAGCCTATATGAGTTTACAATCTGCTGCCACAAAGAAAGAGGAGCCTGCTGTTGGTTTGTCAGTACTGACTTAAGGGAACAAAATTAAGGGTTTTTGTTCATTATTAGAGAACCTGGAAAGACAAGAGTTACAAGTGGCATGGATAAGAGGGGGGAGGACATATATAGCTTGGGGCTTGCAGTATAGCCTGGAGGTTAGAGTAACAAGCAGTGAATGAACTTGGTACATCCAAAAAACCTGGGTTTGATTCCCACAACCTCCACTTGCATATTGTGTGACTCTGAGCAAGTCACTTAACCTCCCCAGTGCTCCCAGGTCCCTCTGAAAAACAAGCACTTGTGCCTAGCAGGCCTTATCTAGTTACCAAGGAATAAAAAAAATACTTCCCAATATGTGCTTCAGTGAATGGGACATATTAATAATGTGTTTGAGAAGCAGAACAGCGAAGAAGTTTTCAGGCTTATAAAAGAGAGATTGGTGATTTTTTATTTAATAGTTGACTAATATCTAATGCATAAATACTTTTTTAATTCATGTTGATAATTGAAATGCAGTTTATACTCTGTTCAAATGTTATCTATTTTACTTAGGTGCGTTTATTTTGGGAGAGGGTACTTTTTTGCCTATGTTTCAGCATTAATAATATTCTTGTAACCCCTAGATGGCGCTATCCCAGGGGCTATTACCCCTGCCTGATTTGCCACTAACAGGTTGAGGGGCCTGGATCCAATGGCGGGTGCCTCCACCCAGAGGTCAGGGTTTGCAATAGTTAAACTAACTTGGTCACAGCCCTCTGGGACACTGCAACCCCCCTTTCTTCCCACTAGTGGCCCACACAATATATCAGAATTACCTTCACAGTATACACTTACCCCCAGGTCTGGTTCCGAACTGGGACCTCCTGTGAAATGAGATACAGTGCAACAATCACAGTACAGTACTTTAACATAGACAAATACCTCAGGCAGTATAACTTTGCTGAAACAAGCAGCTCTGATTTATTTAGGGGATATAACAAGGACAGGGAAATCAGGTTAATTAGCTTATCACTCTAATAATCTACCTATGGCTCTGTGCACAGGCCTATCCCTATCAGTTACTGTCCCTGGTACCCAAGCCCTAGTGGCTAGTCCAAACCGTGGCAGCTGGTAAGGGCCCTTTCACACAGAGAAAAGGAGAATTAAACAGTCAGCAGTACAGTAATTCCATTTGGATTTAATGTGGCAATTCAACAGGGAGCAACCCTGAATTAGTACTCCACGACCTCCAAATAAGATAGGGTCCTTCAATGTCAGCAGGGCTCACCTGAGGTACACAAACCTCTTCACACATCCATATAAAAGAAAGCACTATACCAGGCAGGCTGCATCTGTATCCGATCGCAATTACTGCACAATACCGGGAGAACACACAGCAGATTCAGTTCCTGACAGACCGAGTGCAATTTTCAGCAATTCTTCCAGTCTTCTACAGGGTGAGCCTGGTTTCTACTCTTCAGAGATCCTTTGATTCTTTTCACAGGATGGATTCAGTCCTAACAAGCTGTTACACAAGCTGCAGACCGGAACTCTGGGCCTTACACACGTTTTTGACTAAAACTGCACACTGAAAAGCACAGGGCTCCTTCTTCTTCACTGCCAAAGCTCAACTGAAACTCCAACCGACAAAACCGGGCACTTCCTTTGAGTTCCTCCCAGTTCTTGACTGGATTGGCTGTCACTCACAATAGACTGCTGCTGTTGGTCAAAAGGCACTGAAGTCTAAACTACATCTCCCAAGAGTCACTGCCCATACAATCCTCTTGTGGCTGGCTCAGATTATGAGTCCAAGTTCTGATTCGTCCAAGGCACCATTTTAGAGCTAGCTTACCCCACACTGATTGGTCCAGTTCAGCAGTTCAAAACCAGAATGGGAACTAGGCAGACACTGTTCTGACTGCAAAAGAAAGTAGGTTAGACAAACTGTAATTTCATTATTACTCTAAATAATTTCTGGCAAACAGTTCATCTTTCAGATAGGTTCCCTTTGCACTCCTAGTGACTGCAAAATGAAGTGAATTGGCAGCAGAGTGGTACTCAATCAAAGAAACACACAGTCCCCCATACAAACTAATTATGTCTGCAAGCAGACAGCTCTTAAAGAGACAGTACCAGAGGTTCTAAAACACTCACTGATAAATGGCTTAAATGCCAAACACCATTCAGGCTTGGAGCATTCAAGCAAGCTCCAAATCTTTAGGAACCCCCATTTGCAGGGGGTTACACCTTCTGGCCTGGGAAAGCTTGACGTCCGCGTCAAGCAAGTACCCATAAGTTTCAACTGCAACCACATACATTTGCATTAGGCTCGCACATGTAATCATCAGTCAATATATCATTTTACCAAGAACACATTTCTGAAACATTGCAGTACGTCACTCTTTACAGTATTACATACACATTGTACCATAACTCAAGTTATTACCTCTTGTACATGAAACCTGAAGAGAGGGCCCTTCCCTATCAGTTACCTTGAGGGCTGGACGGGGCAAGGCACCATACTGAAAGGAGCAACACAAGTAACTTGGAGTTAGCACTGGCGCTCAGTTTGGGCAATGAGCTCGGGGACACATACACTCCTTTATGGACAACATTGAGAGGCAAATCCACAGGCCTCCCAAGGGAATCATAACTGAGGTGCACCACAGGCTTTACAGCTCGACCAGTCTTTCTAGGGGAACTGTTACAGTCTCTGCACTCTGAGCCTCATTTTCAGCATTGTCCACACTTGTCAGGGAGTCTCCATGGGGTAGAGAGGCTAGAACTTGGGCACTTTCAGCTCCAGGAGTTACAGTTTCTGAGTCCACAACATTTGGCTCGCATGGAGCTTTCGGACACTGGCAGTGGACTGTCAGGGCACTCAAAATACTCTTCTTGTTCGGGTGTATCACCAGTCTGCCCCAATCTATCATTTCCTCCTGAAAGCTCAAACAGTTCAACCATGCACAATGATTCCATTTCATCTGATCTGATGCTTTGCACTTCACTTTCTGGGAGCATTGGCTCCAGGGATGAAGCTGAGGGCTTAGACAGTCCAGAAGGCCCAGCTTTGTCTCCGGTATTGACTAGGGGATTGCCCCGAAACAATTGACTCAGTTCGTAAGAAGGATAGTATTCAAAGTCACTCTCACTTTCTTCCGATATGGACTGACAGTCATGCTCAACTGGGACTTGTGGAGGGGAACACTTTAACTTTGCTTCTGTAGGTGCAGACTTTCTTGATCTTTCTTGCAGCAGCTCTAGTCACTGGTCCAGAGGGCATCTTAGGGGCTCAGACTCAATTAAGATTTGTCCAATGGGCAGTAAATGATTTCTATGCATTGTTTTACATCTTTAGAATTATTCTCAGGCCTTACTTTGTACACTGGCAGATCATCTAGTTTGCCCACTACAATGTGAGGAGATGGTGTCATCTGTCAGCAATCTTGTGCTTGCCATGCAATCCCAGATTTCTTAGCAATACCGATCTCCCTCCTGGAGTTCCTGTGCTTTCACCTTTTATCATACCTTTCTTTGTTGGCCAGATTTCTTTTGGCAGCCATGGTTTGAGGCCAGTTGGACGCATGAGTTAGCTGGGCCTTTAACTTTTGCACATACTGTAAATAGTTGTCAGCTTGAACCCCATCAGAGAGACCCCAAAACACACATCTACTGGTAGTCGAGCTTCTCTTCCAAACATCAGGCGGTAGGGGAGAATCCAGTGGCATCACTTTGTGCAGTTATAAGCATGTACCAGGGTGCTAATTTGTTGGCTCCATCTGGCTTGTCCTTTGGGTGCAGGGTGCCTAGCATATCTAGCAAAGTGCGGTTGAAACGTTCAGGCTGTGATCCCCTGGGGTGGTAAGGAGTGGTTCTGGACTTTCGCACTCCCCACAGAGAAAGCATCTCTTGATCAGGCGACTCTCAAAGTCTCTCCCTTGATCAGAATGGATTCTTTGTGGAGCCCCATAGTGAACAAAAAGTTTTCTACAAGTACTTTGGCCACAGTGGATGCTTTCTGGTCTTTGGTGGGAAAGCTTGGGCATATCTCGTGAAATGGTCAGTGACCACCAGCACATTACTGATATTTCTTTGATCTGACTCCAAACTTAGAAAATCAATACAGACCAGCTCCATGGGTGCACTGGTGGTGATGTTAACAAGGGGCAGCCCTCTGGGGCAAAGCTTTCCTCTGTAAGCAGCGACTACAAGTTGCAATGTGTTGCTCCACATCAGCCCCATCTTAGGCCAATAGAATCTGGATCTCACCAAGTCAAGTGTTCTGTCTATACCAAGGTGCCCCATGTGGTTGTGCAAGGACCTCAGTACTGAGTCTCGAAAGGCAGTGGGCAGCACTAGTTGTTGTTTGTCTACTTCCCCCTCTGTCTACTGTTTCTCTGTATAACAGTTTATTGATCAGTTTCAACTTAGGACCTTCTTTGTATAACAGTGCAGTTCTCAAATCAGTGGGCGTAATTTGGACACATCTTTTCCTGCATAGAGGGCTTCTAAAGCTGCTTTGATCATGGGATCGTGAGATTGAGCCGCCGAATACTGTCATTGTCCAGCTGAGGCAGTGCACAATGTCTATTGCAGAAAAGTGGCAATAAGCAGCAGGTATGCAATTCTCAGAGGCTCCCAAGCAATCCACCATGCAGTCCACTGCATCCGTGGACATTTGTTCCTCCCTGTCAAACTTCCGGCAGAGTGCCCGAATGTCAGGTTCTGCCAATCGGACCCAATCATTCTGGGGAACAGGCCTCCGGGAGAGAGCATCAGCATCTATGTGGTTCAGACCTGCTCGGTATTCGAGAGCATAGTCATATGTAGATAATGCAGAAAGCCACCTATGGCCAGTGGCATCCAACTTAGCTGAGGTCTGCACATAGGTCAAAGGATTATTGTCAGTTTTACTAGTATTTAGCCCCATACAAGTACTCATGGAATTGGTCAACAATAGCCCACTTCAAAGCTAGGAACTCTAACTTATGTACAGGATAGTTCTTTTCGGATGGGGTCAGGCTTCTACTGGCAAAGGCCACTGGTCTCAGGCCATTCTCGTGCTCTTGGTACAACACAGCCCCCAACCCTTGCAAGCTAGCATCAGTGTGCAGGGCGTAAGGTTTCCTTGGATCGGCATAGGCCAGCACTGGAGCATGGGTAAGTTGATATATGATCTCATGAAAAGCAGTCTCACAATCAGAGTCCAGCGGGCCCCAAATACTTCACTCGGATGAAAATACACTCTTTCAGTCTTGAGGGCGCTGACTTTAGTATTTTTGTGGGTTGGGATACCCTTGAGTAAGGTTAAGTAAAGGCGGATCACTCTTGAATAGTCCTTGATGAGCACGATAATAACCACAGAATCCCAGGAATCTTTGCAGTTCTTTTAGATTTTTGGGCTGTGGCCAGGTGGTCAAGGCCTCAACTTTACTTGGGTCGGTCTCTATTCCTCGGTGGATACTATGTGTCCCATACTTTACTGATGTTTGAAGAATTGACACTTATCAATGGACAGTTTAAGGCCAAAGTCCTCCAGTCGGTCCAATACCTTAAATAATCTGCTCTCATGTTCCTCCAGTGAGCTGCCAAACACAATAACATCATCTAGGTATACCAGGCACTCTAGTAGTTCATGTCCCCCACTGCACGCTCCATCAATCGTTGAAAAGTGGCTGGGGCACCTGAAATCCTGAGGCATCCTCATGAATTCATAGAAGCCAAAGCGGACAGATAAAGGCTGTCTTTTCACGGTCCTCTGGGGCCATGGGATCTGATAGTACCCACTGCGGAGATCCAGCACAGAGAACCACTTGCTCCCGTTTAGGCAGTCCAAAGCATCCTGAATGGGGCATTGTGTACTGATCAGGGATAGTCCCCCGGTTTAAGGTGCGATAATCCACACATCCTTACTGTTCCATTCTTTTCCTCCACTACCACAATGGGGAAGCATAAGGGCTTTGGATTCTTGTATTACACCAGCAGCTAACATCTCTTGCAGATGCGCCTCACATCATCTATGTCAGCAGGTGCCAGGCGTCGAGACCTCTCACGAAAATGGTCTTTCGTCATGCAGCGGATATTGTGCTCAACTCCTGCGCGCATCCTACATCCCATTCCTTTAAAGAAAACACCTGGTCTCTGGGCAAGCTTCTCACTGATCTTCACTTTCCATTCAGCTGGCAGCGGAGTCGCGAAATCAAACAAGTCAGGCGTTACTCTGTCATTCTTCCTTGAACTCTTGCTGCTGGGTAGCACTGCAGTGTCTGCACAATGCACATTAGCCAGGATGCAACCTCTGTTTACTCGAATGTCTCTTTCAGACACATTATGAACTTGGACCATTACCCTTCTGGCATAAGCATGGGCTCTAGCGGGCAAAATACTAGGCTTGACCAGCAGTCCCTCTGCAATTTTCCATCGCCTGGTGCATCCAACATTAATATTTTATTCTTAACATCCTTTCTGATACGGACCTCTCCTGTAAGGTACACTGGGCATTTGGCGCCAGGATCAGAGACTCAGGATCCTTCTTCCATACAATTCCGACCGGTTCCTCTGGTTCTGTTTTTCAGCATCTCTCTGTCCTCATAGGCCTTCTTAATTAAAGCCGGAACTCTTAAAGCTCTACTAGTCTTTGACCCCTGTTTTCATAACACAACTGTGCCAGCCTTCCGAACATATGAGCATTTGTTCCAATCAACAAGGGACACCATCATACAGTCAGTGGGGGACACACTAAGGCTAGGGTCTCTACTTGTTCGGCCACTCCAGCCACGGAGGTGAGGAAAGACAGCCAAATTCGGATATACCGGAATAGGGGTGAGGCCTTCTCACTTAACCCCATACATGCAGTCCTTCTAATGGTTGTACGGTATGTCTGACAAATGCTTCTGATACCAATCTTGGAACATAATTGTCACTTGGGAGCCACTGTCTAATATAGCTCTTGTAGACACTCCGTTCACCTTACAGTGGTCTCCATGGAGGAACCCACTATTCTGGACCAGTCTGGAGAGGCGGTAGTGGGGGCCTGGGCAACTGACCTTGCCACAAAGGACGTGAATTAGCATTTTGGTGCCCTCACTGGGATCATGTCGTGCACCTCTTAACCACTGATTTCTTCTCGAAGCTCTCCTGTAGCCTAAATGCAACTTTTTAGTGTCTTTTGGGGACTGGCATTCCCTTTTCATGTGCCCATCTTTCCCACAATTATAGCAAAACATACTTTCTGGAGTTTGAGCTGGCCGGGCGCCACACTGGGAGCCAGGGCGGGGTATTACTAACTGGAAACCTTGGTGCCATCTCTGTCTGCGTGATAAGCATTTGGAGACATCTCGTCAGTTTCTCCACTTCCATGATCAAGGAATCGAGTTCGGAGCTGTTATCAGCAGGAATACATGGGTGGGTACCCCCACCCCCATAGCAGATGCAGTCGGATATAGGTCAGGGCCCGTACTTGCAGGCGTGGCCTTCATAAAGGACTGTTTTGAATTCGGATCTCTCTCAACAGTTCGCCCCATTGTGACATATCTTTTCCTTGTCAGAGCACTCATTGACTGCCAACCTCTGCCCCTGAACTTCTTGATGGGTCACCCTCAGTCACTCGGGTCGTAGCCGCAGCTATTGGTGCAGGTCCCTCCCAGGTCGTCTTTCTCAACTCCTCGAATTTCTCTCATTAACTCATCATAGAGGGTGGGATTCCAGTCGATCTGCCAGGCGTAACTGAAGCAACAGCAGTTCTGAGAAGGGGCAGACTTAAGGATCCTGTCCAGCCTGGTTCGGTCCAGTTCAATCGCTGGCAAACTACCTTTTCTGAGGCATTCTTGCAACAATTTTTCCAGCCGAGATACATACACAGACAACAACTCCCTTGGTACTGTTGTGCATCTCTTACTCTCCACCATAGGTCCTCATCAGAATCTGGGCTCCCATACACATTCTCCAAGGCCTCAAGATAGGCCTGTGCAGTCGCTTCAGGGTTACTGGCCCGTTTAGCACGGATGGTAGCCAGGGCAGGGACCTCGGAGGCTCTCACTAACCCTCTTTCGCTTTTCACCTTCGAGCATTGCCATTCTAGCACTTGGGGCAACATAGTCTATCAGGTCTCCCAGTCATCCTCCCCTTGGGGGTGGGAGGGTGCCAGAGAAGATCCTCAACCTTCGGTAAGAGTCGTGACTAATGGCAGGTGCAGAAATAGGAGTCTGCATTGGTTCAGCCACCATTACGGGCACTGGAGCAGGAGAGGGTGTTGGGAGGAACACCCCAGGTGGCAAGAATAGTTTCTTCAAGTCCTCACAGTTTCCCTCTCCAGCAACCATTCAGCAAATTTCTCCTCAAAAGTTTCAGATAGTGGTGGGGCTGATTCCCCGGTCTTTACTGTCCTTAGTTATACTCTCCAAGCAGTGAGGGCTCCCTCTGGGGTAATGGTCTGTGGCACTTTGGAGCTATCTATGGGATCCTTAAACTCTACTAGGGCCAGGAAAGTGTGGGTGAGCAGATTAGCATGCCGACCCACCACCACAGGGTTTTGTAAACCTTCCACCTTGGAAAGTACTCCCTGCACAGTGTCCGTGATTGATACCCAGGGGATGTCCAGGATAAGCATAGCATTTGGGGTCGATCTCCTCCCAGTACACCACTCCACCAGCCGGTGCACAGCCACTTCTGTCGGGTACCCATTTTTTCTTAACAGTGGTTCGTAATATGGCCACTAGAGGACACACAATCCCAGCGGTGAGCCTCAAGATGTAACCCCAGATGGCGCTATCCCAGGGGCTACCCCTGCCTGATTTGCCACTAACAGGTTGAGGGGCCTGGATCCAGAAGTGGTGCCTCCACCCAGAGGTCAGGGTTTGCAATAGTTAAACTAACTTGGTCTGCAGCCCTCTGGGACACTGCAACCCCTTTCTTCCACTAGTGGCCCACACATATATCAGAATTACCTTCACAGTATACACTTACCCCAGGTCTGGTTCCAGCACTGGGACCTCCTGTGAAATGAGATACAGTGCAACAATCACAGTACAGTACTTTAACATAGACAAATACCTCAGGCAGTATAACTTTGCTGAAACAAGCAGCTCTGATTTATTTAAGGGGATATAACAAGGACAGGGGAAATCAGGTTAATTAGCTTATCACTCTAATAATCTACTTATGGCTCTTGTGCAGGCTCATCCCTATCAGTTACTGTCCCTGGGTACCAAGCCCTAGTGGCTGTCCAAACCGTGGCAGCTGGTAGGGGCCCTTTCACACAGAGAAAGGAGAATTAAACAGTCAGCAGTACAGTAATTCCATTTGGATTTAATGTGGCAATTCAACAGGAAGCAACCTGAATTAGTACTCACGACCTCCAAATAAGATAGGGTCCTTCAATGTCAGCAGGGCTCACTTGAGGTACACAAACCTCTTCACACATCCATATAAAAGAAAGCACTATACCAGGCAGGCTGCATCTGTATCCCGATCGTAATTACTGCACAATACCGGGAGAACACACAGCAGATTCAGTTCCTGACAGACCGAGTGCAATTTTCAGCAATTCTTCCAGTCTTCTACAGGGTGAGCCTGGTTTCACTCTTCAGAGATCCTTGATCTTTTCACAGGACGGATTCAGTCCTAACAAGCTGTTACACAAGCTGCAGACCGGAACTCTGGGCCTTACACACATTTTTGACTAAAACTGCACACTGAAAAAGCACAGGGCTCCTTCCTTCTTCACTGCCAAAGCTCAACTGAAACTCCAACCGACAAAACCGGCACTTCCTTTGAGTTCCTCCCAGTTCTTGACTGGATTGGCTGTCACTCACAATAGACTGCTGCTGTTGGTCCAAAAAGGCACTGAAGTCTAAACTACATCTCCCAGAGTCACTGCCCATACAATCCTCTTGTGGCTGGCTCAGATTATGGGTCCAAGTTCTGATTCGTCCAAGGCACCATTTTAGAGCTAGCTTACCCCACACTGATTGGTCCAGTTCAGCTGTTCAAAACCAGAATGGGGAACTAGGCAGACACTGTTCTGACTGCAAAAGAAAGTAGGTTAGACAAACTGTAATTTCATTATTACTCTAAATAATTTCTGGCAAACAGTTACATCTTTCAGATAGGTTCCCTTTGCACTCCTAGTGACTGCAAAATGAAGTGAATTGGCAGCAGCTTGTGGTACTCAATCAAAGAAACACACAGTCCCCCATACAAACTAATTATGTCTGCAAGCAGACAGCTCTTAAAGAGACAGTACCAGAGGTTCTAAAAACACTCACTGATAAATGGCTTAAATGCCAAACACCATTCAGGCTTGGAGCATTCAAGCAAGCTCCTGGAAGTCTTTTGGGAACCCCCATTTGCAGGGGGGTTACATTCTGATGACTGTTTTTCACCTAATAAGGTTAGTAGTTCATATGGAAAGTGATATCAACAATAAGCAGAAGACCAGTTGTTGTTTTAAATGTATATTCTTTCTGTGACTGTCAAAGCGGGAACATACTGTAGCCAGGGTTATTAATGTATAATGTAACCATTAAGTAGTAATGGGTTGGAAGACTTTATCAACTTTACAAATCTGCCATTTGACCATGGGTCCACTCTGTTGTGGCACTATTTAGCTTTGGGTTAAAATATAGTGTAAGCCATCTTGCTGGTGCAGTGGTAGTAGATGCAAGCCCGAGGTGTTGAATGACCAGTCAAGGGGAAAAGGATCTAGCATCTGTAAGAATGCTCTACTCCTCCAGGTGGGAGGGTAGGCAAGAGCCCAGTGCCTGCCTGACTCCTGGCGAAAGCCAGGAGAAAGGCAGCCGGCAAGAAGAAACTGCCAGAAAGGGAACAAAAATGTAATAAGCTGTACTTTTAAGAGGTAGCAGCTTGCTGGGAAGGGTATCAGGATTCCTTCCTCTGCCTCTCCCCAGAAACATTGCACTGCCTGTGTGATTTTGCTGACTCAGGTGTTGTGCTCTTCCCCCAGTAAGGCAGATTAGCTATCCCTCTCCCCTGGGTTCTGTGTGAAACTGTTTACTAGGGTTCATTCCTCCAGGGCCTTACTGCTTTACTGACATCTCAAATCTTGACTCAGTAAGGGAAGCAGTGTAGGCCAGTGGTTGGATCACAGACCTGCAAAATCAGATGATTCTCCAGTTTCGAATCCTGCAACCATCACTGGCTCACTGTGGAATCACATGACTTCCCTCATGCTCCACCCCCTCCCCATCCTATCCCTACAAAATAACCTGAACCCTGGTACAGACAGGTCCCAGTCATTGTATTGGGTGACCCATGTTTCTGTGATGGCTGCAATGTCCACCTCTATCTCTGCCATGAGCGCCTGTAACTCTGCAATTTTCCTCCCAAGGCTCCTAGCATTAAGAGTGACCACCTTCCACCTCTTTCTCCCCCCCCATCCTGCCCTCCTTTACTAGCATCACCAATAGTACTTGACATTTGTCCTTTCTCACTGTTATGGGGGGGTAAGCTCATATGGCTTCCCATCCTGTGGTCTCTGCATGTCTTTTGCCCACTTGCCACCCCCCGCTCCTAGTTAAAATTACCAACTTCCTCTATGTACTCCTCCATCCTCTGTTTCAACACTTTCTATCCCTCCTCAGTCAAGTGTAGTCTGTCCTTGGCATAGAGGTTACTGTCCTCCCAGGTCATTCCCTACCCCCACCAGCCCATACCCTTTAGCATGACACCAGGTTCTTAGCCATCTGTTAAATTCCTCTATTCTCAGCTTTCTTGTTGTGCTTGCCTTCGGCACTGGAAGTATATCTGAAAAAGTTACCGATCTTCCTGTCCCCTCACATAATCATCCTAGTTCCGCAAACCTCCTCTGGACTATATCTACCGTCTTGTCAGACAGATCGTTAGTCCCAAGATGTATAATTAAATGAGGCTTGTCCTTACTCCTTCCAGCATATTTCAGAACAGATTGTCCCACCCTTTCCGCTGTCATTCCTGGCATGGCCTCCACCCAAATGTGACTATGTGTCTCCCTTTTGCTACCCCAGCTGACTCCTCTTAGTATGGATTCCCCCAGCACTAAGATTCCACTCCCTTTACTCCCTGCTTGCTTCCATTCCTCTCCATCTCTCATTCCCAGCTCCTCTTCTTCCTCCTGCATAGTATTTCCACCTTCTGCTCCTGTTGTAATTCCCCCAGCAGAACTCCCCTCCTGCTCCAGTTTGGTCTAGGCATTTATCAGTTACTCCTCCAATTTCATCACCTCCCTCCTCCTCCTTCCCCTCTAGCACTGCAATTTTCTGAAGATCCATCACCAATGCCCGCTTGCTCTCTCCTCATAGTAACCTGTTTCCTCCTTTCCACTCCATGACTGTTGCCACGTCTCCTCCTCCCCTCAGAAGTCCCTATCTCCTCCTTCAGTTTGTCTTTTGTCTCCTGACCTGGTTTCCCTGGAGATCGTCATAGCAGCTGGTTTTGTAAAATTTTTAGTGGGGTCCAGGGGTCAGAGGTCAAGCCCTGCCCCTGACCCAGGGGTCAAGGCCCTACCCCCTGCAGTGAACAAAGTCAAAAACAGAGCAGGATACACCAGGTTTTATTATCTGTAGGCTAGTAGAGGAGACAATAGTCATGAGAGAATCCCCAACCCTCCAGGTTCCCCCCATCAAGTCACTCGCATAATTTCTTAGCACTGTGCATCCCCTTCCGGGTCACCCTATGTGTTTAGGAGAGGTCGGAAGAGACATAGTGTGGCATAAATGGAGTCAATACTACATTTCACTGCATACCCATATATGCCATTATCACCAGGTAGGTAGGTTACAAAGAGTCGGAGACTCTATGTGCTCATGGCCAGCCATGTCCAATAAGTTTGTCATATATATATATATATATATACTGTGTGTATATATATATATATATATGTGTGTACATATATATGTATATGTGTGTGTGTGTGTGTGTGTATGTCTGTATATATATATATATATATATATATATATATATATATATATACCGTATCTTTCTAAACGAGACTTTATATATGCTTTTTGGACATGGCGATAAACACATATGTAACCCCCCCTGCAAATGGGGGTTCCCAAAAGTCTTCCAGGAGCTTGCTTGAATGCTCCAAGCCTGGATGGTGTTCGGCATCTAAGCCGTTTATCTGTGAGTGCTTTTAGGGCCACTGGTACTGTCTCTTTAAGAGCTGTCTGCCTGCAGACATAATTAATTTGGGTGGGGGTCTGTGTGTTTGTCTGCTTGAGTCCCACTCGAGCTGCTGCCAAATCGCTCTGTTTCTGCCGTCACTAAGTGGGTAGAGTGAGCACTTTTCAAAGATGTAACTGTTTGTCAGACATCATTTAGAGTAATAACGAAAATACAGTTTGTCTAACCTGCTTTTCTTTGCAGTCAGAACTGTGTTTGCCTAGTCCCCCATTCTAGTTTTGAACTGCTGAACTGGACCAATCAGTGAGGGGGTACCTTTGAAATGGAGCCTGCTGCTGGCAAATCAGAACTTGAACTCCCATTGTGGAGCCAGCCGCCCATGCACTGTATGGCCAATACCTCTGGGAATTGTAGTTTGGACTTCGGCACCTTTTTGCACCAACAGGGGGAGTCTGATTTTGAGTGACAGCCAAACCAGCCAACTGAACTGGGAGGAACTCAAAGGAAATGCTTGGCTCTGTCTACTGGAAAGATCAGATGAGGTGAGACAGTGAATAGAAAAAAGAGCTATGTGCTACTGCGGTGTATAGTTTTAGCACGGTAATCGCATGTAAGGCCGTAAGTTTCGGTCTGCAGCTTGTGCAAGTGCCTGTTTGGACTGACTCTGACCTGTGAAGAGAATCAAGGAGATCTGAAGAGTAGAAACCAGGCTCACCCTGTAGAAGACTGGAGAAATTGCTGAATCGCGCTCGGTCTATCAGGAACTGAATCCGCTGTGTGTTCTCCTGGGTATTGTGCAGTAATTGCGATCGAGATAGAGAAGCAGCCTGACCGGTATAGTACTTTCCTTTTACATATAAATGTGTGTATTGCTTGCGGGGAATCGTGTTTCAAATCCCCTGTACAGTGAATTGAGTGCATGAAGCTGGAAGTAAAGCCCAGCTTAATCCAGACTACATCCATTTGCTCTAAACTGCAGTGGGGTCCAGTCACAAGGACCTTGTCCACATGTTGTGCTCCTCCTGGCAATCCAGGTCAGTCTTCCTTCCATCCAGTTCCCAGCATTGAGTTTGTGAGAACAAAGCAGGGTAGCTCCCTGCCATCTGTTTATCAAATTGCAAGTGTATCATCTAATTGTTGTTTTTTTTTTCATTTCTTCACGAACAGAGCCAACCGTCTCCGGATTACAATTTGGGTATTGTGCCAGTGTTTTTTCCATCACAGGGCCCCAACCAGCTGCACTGATCCTGGCTAGCCCCCCCCATCCTGTGTACCCAGTGAAAGTGACAATTTGGGACTCTGAATATGCGCACAGTACTGTGATTATTAATGTGTTTAACCTAATTAACCTGATTTCCCCCTTCCTTGTTACAGCTCCTTAAATAAATCAGATCTCTTTGTTTCAGCAAAGTTACACTGTCTGAGGTATTCATTTATGTTAAAGTATTGTACTGTGGCTTTTGCATTGTATCATCTTGTTTACTGGGGTCCCCAGCGTCCAGTCGACAGAGCCAGTCCTGGGGGTAAGTGTACATTGTGAAGATATTCCTGATGCATTGTGTGGGACATTAGTGGGAAGAAAGGGGGGTTACAGTGTCCCAGAGGGCTGTGACCAAGTTAGTTTAACTACTGCAAACCCTGACCTCTGGGTGGAGGTACTCGCCATTGGTCCTAGGCCCCTCAACCTGTCAGTAGTCAGTCAGGCAGGGGTAGTAGCCCTTGGGATAGTGCCACCTGGAGTTACATCTTGGAGGCTTACCGCTGGGATTGTGTGTCCTCTAGTGGCCACATTTACCAATTACTGTTAAAAATAAATGGGCACCCCAAGAGAAGCGGCTGTACACCAGTTGGTGAAGTGGTGTACTGGGCAGGAGATCGACCCCCAAAATGCTGTAGTTGTCTTGGATATCCCGCTGGGTACCAGTGCGGACACTGTAGGGGGAATACTTTCCAAGGTCGAATGTTTACGAAACCCTGTGGTGGTGGGGCGGCTGGCTGATTTGCTCGCCCAAACTTTCATGGCTCTAAAGGACCCTCTAGACAGTTCTAAAGTGCCACAGACCATTACCCCAGAAGAAGCCCTCACTGCCTGGAAAGTAATAACTAAAGACAGTAAAGACCCTGGGGAGAACGAGCCGCCCCCACACTATCTGAAAATTTGAGGAGAAATTTGCTAAATTATTGCTGGAGGAAGGGAAAACTTGTGGAGTATTTAAAGAAACTATTATTGCCACCTAAGAACGTTCCTTCACCAACATCCTCTCCCCCTCCAGCACCCGATATTGCCCCTCCTTCTGTGCCAGTGCAAGCCCCTATGTCTGTACCTGCCAATAGTCACGACTCTTACCGCAGGCTGAAAATTTTCTCCGGCACCCTCCCCACCCCACAAGGGGAGGATGACTGGGAGACCTGAATAGACTATGTTGCCCCTCAAGTGCTAGAATGGCAATGCTCAGAAGCAGAAAAACGAAAGAGGGTAAGTGAGAGTCTCCGAGGTCCTACCCTGGCTACCATCCATGCCAAATGGGCCAGTAACCCTGAAGTGACTGCACAGGACTATCTTGAGGCCTTGGAGAATGTGTATGGGAGCCCAGATTCCAATGAGGACCTGTGGTGGAGAGTAAGAAATGCACAACAGTATCAAGGGCAGTTGTTGTCTGTGTATGTATCTCGGTTGGAAAAATTGTTGCAAGTATGCTTCAGAAAGGGTAGTTTGCCAGCGATTGAATTGGACCGAACCAGGCTGGACAAGATCCTTAAGTCTGCCCCCTTTTCAGAACTGCTGTTGCTTCAGTTACGCCTGGCCAATCGACTGGAATCCCCACCCTCCTATAATGAGCTAATGAGAGAAATTTGAGGAGTTCGAGAAAAGGCGACACTGGGAGGGACTTGCACCAGTAGCTGCTGCTACGACCCAAATGACTGAGGGTGACCCGACAAGTGAAGTTCAGGGGCAAGGGTTGGCAGTTAAAGAGTGTTCTGAGAAGGAAAAGGGTGTGCCACCATGGGGTGAACTGCTGAGGGATATTAGGAAAGCAACAGACAGTCTCATCATGAAGGCCGCTGCTACGAGTATGGGCACTGACACTTGCCTGACTGCTTCTGCTATGGGGTTAGGGTGCCCACCCAGGCACCTCACGTTGACAACAGTTCGAAACTTGTTGCCTTGGCCATGGAAGTAAGGGAACTGAAGAGATGTCTCCAAATGTCCACCCCACCACTGGCTGAGGTGGCACCAAGGTTTTCTATTGACAGTATCAATGCCGCAGCCCCCAATGTGATGCTTCGGTCACCTCAAACTTCAGCTGACATATTTTGCCATAATTGTGGGAAGGATGGGCACATGAAGAGGGAATGCCGGTCTCGGAAAGACTTGGAGAGAGTGGTGAGCCAGCTACAAGGAGAGCTTTGGAACACAAAACAGTAGTTAAGAGGTGCACGAAATGACCTCAGTGAAGGTCCCAGAAATGTTAACTCATGTCCCTTTATGGCAAGGTCATTTGCCCAGGCCCCCACTGCCGCCTCTCCAGACTGGTCCAAGATAGTGGGTCCCTCCATCAAGACCACTGTAAAGGTGAATGGAGTGTCTGCAAGAGTTGTATTAGACAGTGGCTCCCAAGTGACAATTATGTTCCAAGACTGGTATCAGAAGCATTTGTCTGTTGTATCCTTACAACCGTTGGAGGGGCTGCATGTCTGGGGGTTAAGTGAGAAGGCCTACCCCTACTCGGGATATATCCGAAATTGGCTGTCTTTTCCCACCTCCGCAGCTGGGGTGGCAGAGCAAGTAGAGACCCTAGCCTTAGTGTGTCCCCCTACTGGACTGTATGATGGGGCTCCTTTACTAATTGGGACTAATGCACATATGTTTGGATGGCTGGCACAGTTGTGTTATGAAAAACAGGGATCAAGGACTAGTAGAGCTTTAAAATTCGGCCTTGATTAAGAAGCCTATGAGGCACAGAGATGCTGACAAAGTAGAACCAGAGGAACTGGTTGGAGTTGTCTGGAAAAGGATCCGAGTCTCTGATCCTGGCGCCAAATGCCCAGTGTACCTTACAGGAGAGGTCCGTATCAGAGTATATCAAGAATAAATATTAATATTGGATGCAGGCGATGGGGAAAATTGCGAGGAGGACTGTTAGGTCAAGCCTAGTATTTTGCCTGCTAGAGCCCATACTTATGCCAGAAGGGTAATGGCTCAAGTTCATAATGTGTCTGACAGAGATTCGAGTAAATAGAGGTTGCACCCTGGCTAATGTGCATTGTGCAGACACTGCAGTGCTACCCAGTAGCAAGAGTTAGGGGAAGAATGACATAGTAACGCCTGACTTTTATTGCACTTTAAACCGGAGGACTATCCCTGATCAGTACACAATGCCCCACATTCAGGATGCTTTGGACTGCCTAAACGGGAGCAAGTGGTTCTCTGTGCTGGATCTCCGCAGTGGTACTACCAGATCTCGATGGCCCCAGAGGACCGTGAGAGACAGCCTTTATCTGTCTGCTTGGCTTCTATGAATTCATAAGGATGCCTCAAGGGATTTCAGGTGCCCCAGCCACTTTTCAATGATTGATGGAGCGTGCAGTGGGGGACATGAACTTACTAGAGTGCCTGGTATACCTAGATGATGTTATTGTGTTTGGCAGCTCACTGGAGGAACATGAGAGCAGATTATTCAAGGTGTTGGACTGGCTAGAAGACTTTGGCCTTAAACTGTCCATTGATAAGATTCAATTCTTTCAAACATCAGTAAAGTATGTGGGACACATAGTATCCACCGAGGGAATAGAGACCGACCCAAGTAAAGTCGAGGCCATGACCACCTGGCCACAGCCCAAAAGTCTAAAAGAACTGCAAAGATTCCTGGGATTCTGTGGTTATTATCGGCATTTCATCAAGGACTATTCAAGATGTAGACTTAAGCAGCACCTTGCCCAGCTCGATTGGTCCCCGATCTCCCTTGCATCAGATATAGATATCGCCCTAGCCTTTCTCACTAGTGCCTTTTGTAAGGCCTGCGACGTCTTCGCCCCTGTCATCAACACCCACACTAGGGGCGCACTGCTGCCTGGTTTCCCTCCTGATCCAGCAACTTAAGCAGCGCGATAACCTCTGGAGCATTGCTGTTGAAACAGGCAGACCAGCAGACAGGCAAGCTTATAATACAGCTCGCAACCAGTGCACCTGGGCCATACAGCAATCAAAAGCCTACTACTACTACCAATCCATCTTGACTTCCTCCTGGGGCTCAGCTCGTTCCTTCTGGGATAACATGAAGGAGTTAAATGGTACAACCCGCACCCATCCTCCCTCTCAGATGGTCATAAATGGTGCTATTAACACGGATCCCTCCTGTGTTGCCAACTGCCTGAACGCATCCTTTTCTGATCTAAGTGCTATCCTACCGTCCCACTTCTTTGACCCCATCTCAGCAACCAACTACCTAGATATCTCTCGTCCCCCTTTTTACTTTAGGACTATCTCCCCACAGGACGCAAAACCGATCCTCCTAAAAGCTCTCTCCTCCCATAACCCGAGCTGCGACCCCCTTGACTCCAGGATGCTCGCTAACCCTGGATGTCATGATTACCTCTTACGGACATTATTAACCGCCTCCCTGTGCCTCAGTCAATTCTCGAATGCATGGAAGCTGGCTGGAATCACCCCATATATAAGAATGGAGACCGTGACTGTGCCAAGCAATTACAGACCTATCTTCATCCTCCCCCCTCTCTCTAAGGCCCTGGAAAAATAGTATCCATGCAACTCGCGGACTATCTTTCCACCTACAACATTCTGTACCCTGAACAACATGGCTTCCGCCCTGGTCACAGCACTACCACAGCTCTGCTGGAGTTCTCTCACTATATACACTCGGCACTAGATGCCAGAGAGCTGGCCGGGGCAGTGTTCATCGACCTGTCCAAGGCCTTCAACACTGTAAGCCACCCATTACTGCTAGAAACCCTTGATAAACTGGGGTTCTCAACCAGTCCGCTGACCTGGTTCTCCAGCTACCTCTGTGACAGATCCCAACATGTCAAATTAAATGGTAGCCTGTCTACAGCACTGCCCGTATGCTCTGGAGTACCCCAAGGCTCCATCCTGGGCCCCACTTTGTTCAGTCTCTTCTTAAACTCCCTTCCCAGCGCTTGCTCAGGCAAGCTACTACTATATGCTGATGATGCAGCCCTAGTTGCCTCCCACCCTGACCCACTCACACTCCAGAGCTCCCTGCAACTCTCCTTCAACAGGCTGAAAATGGTTCCTCGACCATCACCTGGTCCTGAACCTCAAGAAAACAAAGACCATGATCTTTGCCCACCGGCAAAATAACTTCAAAAATGCTCCTCTTTGCATCCTTCCCAGTACCCTTCACCCCCTTGAACAGGTAGCCACGAACAAATACCTGGGCATCACCTTTGACTCTGCATTCTCCTTCCATGACCATATCCATGCCTTATCCTCAGCCATGAATACCTGAATTGAGCTCCTCTATCGCCACAAGGACTGCCTCCCCGGATTTGCCCTACGGCTGGCAATCACTTCCTCCATCCTATCTTTGGTTGACTATGGACTCCCCACCTATGCTGTCGCTGACCCCACTGCCCTCACAAAAATCCAGACATCTATCAACAAAGCCTGCAGGCTCCTGACTGGTGCCCCAAGTAGAACGCACACGTGCCAACTCTACTCCACCACTAACATACTCAATCTTGAAGAACGGCTGCAATATCACACCTGCATACTAACCAAAAAGTCCCTACTTGGGCTCTGTCCCCCCGGTGTCACCGCACTGCTTCCGCGGGCCTCCCACTCGGTCGCTACCCGAAGGGCTACCAGTGCCACTTTCCAAGTGCCTAGAGCCAGGACCTCCCTCGCCCAAAGATCCTTTCATCATAGAGCACCGTCCTGGTATAACTCCCTCCCCTCACATGTCACTAGCATTGCTAAAATTGGCCAATTCAAAAATCGCCCTTCGCAAACACCTCATTAGCTCACGGAGATGTACGTATCTATGCTAGGGCCTACTGTGAGTGCCTTCCTGACTTATCAGCTACTGCAGGACTAAGTATATAACAGTGCTCGAGTTTTGCCTGCCATCAAACTGTATGCGACATTTTGTATCCTGCATGTCCCCCTGGGAACCCAGTGACTTGTTGTGGGCTCCCTAGAAGCCCAAATACTTAAATGGCACTTTGATGATTCTGTATTGTATGTTGCATGTAATTCACCTGTACTGTTCTCCACTGTCTTACCTCACATTTAGATTGTTCCCCTCCCTGTGACGAGGTGCCTTTGTAAATGAGTCTCTGACTCAAAGGTTGTAAATCCGATATATGTCTTAAATAAATAAATAAAAAAAGAGTGATCCACCCTTTACTTAACCTTACTCAAGGGTATCCCTCAACCCACAAAAAATACAAAAAGTCAGCGTCCCTCGAGACTGAAAGAGTGTGTTTTTGTCCAAGTGATGTATTTGGGGCCTGCTGGACTCCTGATTGTGAGACTGCTTTTCATGAGATCATATATTAACTTACCCACGCTCCAGTGTTGGCCTGTGCTGATCCAACAAAACCTTATGTCCTGCACACTGATGCTGGCTTGCAAGGGTTGGAGGCTGTGTTGTACCAAAGAGCACGAGAATCTCCTGAGATCAGTGGCCTTTGCCAGTAGAAGCCTGACCCCATCCGAAAAGAACTATCCTGTACATAAGTTAGAGTTCCTAGCTTTGAAGTGGGCTATTGACCAATTCCACGAGTACTTGTATGGGGCTAAGATACTAGTAAAAGCTGACAATACAGTAATCCTTTGACCTATGTGCAGACTTCAGCTAAGTTGGATGCCACTGGCCATAGGTGGCTTTCTGCATTATCTACATATGACTATGCTGTTGAACACAGAGCAGGCCTGAACCACATAGATGCTGATGCTCCCTCCCAGAGGCCTGTTCCCCAGAATGACTGGGTCAGACTGTCGGAACCTGTTATTCGAGCACTCTGCCAGAAGTTTTACAGGGAGGAACAAATGTCCACGAACGCAGTGGACTGGATGGTGGATTGTTTGGGACCCTCTGAGAATTGCATACCTGCTGCTTATTGCCACTTTTCTGCAATAGACATTGGTGCACTGCCTCAGCTGGACAATGACAGTATTCGGCAGGCTCAATCCTGCGATCCCATGATCAAATCGGCTTTAGAAGCCCTCTATGCAGGGAAAGATGTGTCCAAATTACATTCCACTGATTTGAGAACTGCATTGTTATACAAAGAAGGTCCTAAGTTGAAACTGATCAGTAGACTGTTATACAGAGAAACAGTAGACAGAGGAGAACAAGTAGACAAACAACAACTAGTGCTGCCCACTGCCTTTCGAGACTCAGTACTGAGGTCCTTACATAACCACATGGGGCACCTTGGTATAGACAGAACACTTGACTTGGTGAGATTCAGATTCTATTGGCCTAAGATGGGGGCTGATGTGAAGCAACACATTTGAACTTGTAGTCGCTGCTTACAGAGGAAAGTTTTGCCCCAGAGGGCTGCCCCCCTTGTTAACATCACCACCAGTGCACCCATGGAGCTGGTCTGTATTGATTTTCTGAGTCTGGAGTCAGATCAAATAAATATTAGTAATGTGCCGGTGGTGATGGACCATTTTACGAGATATGCCCAAGCTTTCCCCACCAAGGACCGGAAGGTATCCACTGTGGCAAAAGTACTTGTAGAAAACTTTTTTGTTCACTATGGGGCTCCACAAAGAATCCATTCTGATTAAGAGAGACTTTGAGAGTCGTTTGATCAAAGAGATGCTTTCTCTGTGGGGGAGTGAGAAAGTCCAGAACCACCCTTACCACCCCCAGGGGGACCCACAGCCTGAACGTTTCAACTGCACTTTGCTAGATATGCTAGGCACCCTCCACCCAAAGGACAAGCCTAGATGGAGCCAACAAATTAGCACCCTGGTACATGCCTACAACTGCACCAAAAGTGATGCCACTGGGTTCTCCCCCTACCGCCTGATGTTTGGATCAGAAGCTCGATTGCCAGTAGATGTGTGTTTTGGGGTCTCTCCTGATGGGGTTCGAGCTGACAACTATTTACAGTATGGGCAAAAGTTAAAGGCCCAGCTAAATCATGCGTACCAGCTGGCTCAAACCATGGCTGCCAAAAGAAATCTGGCCAACAAAGAAAGGTATGATTAAAAGGTGAAAGCTCAGGAACTCCAGGAGGGAGATCAGGTATTGCTAAGAAATCTGGGAATGCATGGCAAACATAAGATTGCTGACCAGTGGCATCATCTCCCTCACATTGTACTGGGCAAACTAGATGATCTACATGTGTATAAAGTAAAGCCTGAGAATAATTCAAAAGATGTTAAAACAATGCATAGAAATCATTTACTGCCCATTGGGCAAATCTTGATTGAGTCTGAGCCCCCAGAAAATGCCCCCTCTGGACCAGTGACTAGAGCTGCTGCTAAGGAAAAATCCAGAAAGTCTGCACCTAAAGAAGATGAGTTAAAGTGTTCCCCTCCACAAGTCCCAGATGAGCATGACTGTCAGTCCATATCAGAGGAAAGTGAGTGTGACTTTGAATACTACCCTTCTTACGAACTGAGTCAGTTGTTTCGGGGCAATCCCCTAGTCAATATTGGAGATGAAGCTGGGCCTTCTTGACTGTCTAAGTCCCCAGCTTCGTCTCTGGAGCCAATGCTCCCAGAAAGTGAAGTGCAAAGCATCAAGTCAGATGATATGGAATCATTGTGTATGGTTGAATTGTTTGAGCTTTCGCAGGAGGAAAATGATGGACTGGAACAGACTGGTGACATACCAGAACAAGAAGAGTGTGTTGAGTGCCCTGATAATTCACTGTCAGTGTCAGAAAGCTCTCCATGCGAGCCAAGTGTTGTGGACTCAAAGATTGTAACTCCTGGAGCTGAAAGTGCCCCAAGTTCTAGCCTCTCTACCCCAATGGAGACTCCCCTGACAAGTGAGGACAATGCTGAAAATGAGGCTCAGAGTGCAGAGACTGTAACAGTTCCCCCTAGAAAGACTGGTTGAGCTGTAAAGCCTGTGGTGCACCTCAGTTATGATTCCCCAGGGAGGCCTGTGGACTTGCCTCTCAATGTTGTCCATAAAGGAGTGTATGTGTCCCCGAGCTCATTGCCCAAACTGTTCATCAGTGCTAACTCCAAGTTACTTGTGTTGCCTTCTAGGTATGGTGCCCTTGCCCCATCCAGCCCCAAGGTAGCTGATAGGGAAGGGCCCCCTCTCTTCAGGTTTCATGTACAAGAGGTAATAACCTGCGTTGTGGTACAATGTGAGTGTAATACTGTGCAAAGAGTGAAGTACTGCAAAGTTTCAGAAATGTGTTTCTGGTAAAGTGATATACTGACTGATGATTACATGTATGAGCCTAATGTGATCCTGATGCAAATGTATATGGTTGCAATTGAAACTTATGAGGGTACTTGCTTGACGCGGATACCAAGCTTTTTCCAGGCCGGGAATGGTCTAACCCCCCTGCAAATGGGGGTTCTTAAAGTTTTCCAGGAGCTTGCTTGAATGCTCCAAGCCTGGATGTGTTCGGCGTCTAAGCCGTTTATTTGTGAGTGCTTTTAGAGCCTCTGGTACTGTCTCTTTAAGAGCTGTCTGCCTGCAGACATAATTAATTTGGATGGGGGTCTTTGTGTTTGCCTGCTTGAGTCCCACTCGAGCTGCTGCCATATCGCTCTGTTTCTGCTGTCACTAAGTGGGCAGAGTGAGCACTTTTCAAAGATGTAACTGTTTGCCAGACATCATTTAGAGTAATAATGAAAATACAGTTTGTCTAACCTGCTTTTCTTTGCAGTCAGAACTGTGTTTGCCTAGTCCCCCATTCTAGTTTTGAACTGCTGAACTGGACCAATCAGTGAGGGGGTACCTTTGAAATGGAGCCTGCTGCTGGCAAATCAGAACTTGGACTCTCATTGTGGAGCCAGCCACCTATGTACTGTATGGTCAATGCCTCTGGGAATTGTAGTTTGGACTTCGGCGCCTTTTTGCACCAACAGGGGGAGTCTGATTTTGAGTGACAGCCAAACCAGCCAACTGAACTGGGAGGAACTCAAAGGAAATGCCCGGCTCTGTCTACTGGAAAGATCAGATGAGGTGAGACAGTGAAGAGAAAAGGAGCTATGTGCTTCTGCGGTGTATAGTTTTAGCACGGTAATCGCATGTAAGGCCGTAAGTTTCGGTCTGCAGCTTGCGCAAGCGCCTGTTTGGACTGAATCCGACCTGTGAAGAGAATCAAAGAGATCTGAAGAGTAGAAACCAGGCTCATCCTGTAGAAGACTGGAGAAATTGCTGAATCGAGCTGGGTCTGTCAGGAACTGAATCTGCTGTGTGTTCTCCTGGGTATTGTGCAGTAATTGCGATCGGGATAGAGAAGCAGCCTGCCTGGTATAGTACTTTCCTTTTACATATAAATGTGTGTAGTGCTTGTGGGGAATCGCGTTTCAAATCCCCTGTACAGTGAATTGAGTGCATGAAGCTGGAAGCAAACCCCAGTTTAATCCAGACTACATCCATTTGCTCTAAACTGCAGTGGGGTCCAGTCACAAGGACCTTGTCCACATGGTCTCCTCCTCCTTGTAATCTAGGACAATCTGCCTTCCATCCAGTTCCCAGCATTGAGTTTGTGAGTACAAAGCAGGGTAGTTCCCTGCCATCTGTTTATCGAATTGCGAGTGTATCATCTAATTTTTTTTTTTTTTTTTTTTTTCTTCACGAACTGAGCCAACCGTCTCCGGTTTACAATTTGGGTATTGTGCCAGTGTTTTTTCCATCACAGGGCCCCAACTAGCTGCACCGATCCTGGCTAGCCCCCCCCCCCATCCTGGGTACCCAGTGAAAGTGACGATTTGGGACTCTGAATATGCGCACAGTACTGTGATTATTAATGTGTTTAACCTAATTAACCTGATTTCCCCCTTCCTTGTTACAGCTCCTTAAATAAATCAGATCTCTTTGTTTCAGCAAAGTTACACTGTCTGAGGTATTCGTTTATGTTAAAGTATTGTACTGTGGCTTTTGCATTGTATCATCTTGTTTTACGGGGGTCCCCAGCGTCCAGTCGACAGAGCCAGTCCTGGGGGTAAGTGTACATTGTGAAGATATTCCTGATGTATTGTGTGGGCCACTAGTGGGAAGAAAGGGGGGTTACAGTGTTCCAGAGGGCTGTGACCAAGTTAGTTTAACTACTGCAAACCCTGACCTCTGTGTGGAGGCACTCGCCATTGGACCTAGGCCCCTCAACCTGTCAATAGTCAGTCATGCAGGGGTATTAGCCCGTGGGATAGCGCCACCTGGGGGTTACACATAGAAGACCAGGGGTCAAAATTAAGTTTTGCAGCCAGTAGCCAAAAGGGCTAGTGACTGGGAAAACACACTGGTCCAACAGACATTTCCAGTGGCACAATTGTGTCCTAGCAATCCAAGAGCCACTATATACAGTAAACCTGCTTTTCAGTAGCCACAGGGCCACATAACAACAGTGAAGAAGTAAGAACCCTAGAAATAACTCAGATGACTGGCAGCTCTTGCTTTTTTAATGCTTTCCTGTGCAGTTTAATGAGGAATGCAGCTGTTTTTTTTTGTTTGTTTTGTTTTACTTTCTCATTATGCTACAATGGCCGCACTCTCCAACTGGGCTTTTTGACCCCTCTCAAGTCACATTTGTGCCCACGTCTCATCACCACATCACTTTTTTCTCCCAGGTTGCTTACCCCCACCCACCCGAAATCTCTGTCAATTAATGTTGACAAATGCTTTGGCAAAAAATGTTTGCATTACACAGTTTTTAGCCCAACAAAAATATCACTGAACTGGGGTTTATTTCATCTTATTAGCACATGTCCCACTGGGAACAAGTCTGTAATGTTCGATTATATCTTTAAGTGGATTCCCCAAATTTTTGTCAATAATCTGAAACATGGGAAAGACTATTTCATCAGGGATGCATACTTCCCATGTAACATATAAGCCCGCAACCTTTAATTAGAATTTTACAGTTTATTTTCTGCCCCTTGAGGCTGACACCTTGAAAAAATAATCTTCATTTTTTATTGCTAATAAGCATTTTTTCTTTTCCCCTGTGGTATTTTCAAGAAACTGATAAGCAAATACATACTAATCACAGTCGTGGTGGCAATAATTTGTTAGCTGAATATGAAATCAGGTAGATGCAAAACAATGATCTGATTAGGGCTATGACTGCACTGGCAGTAAAGGAAAAGGATGCTCATATTTCAGAAACTAACTACTAGTACTACATGTCTTTGTTCTTGTATTTCCAGGAGAGAATAAACATGCCCCAGCTGTGTTGCTGCTTACCCCATGACAGGGCCTTTCGGACAGAAACAGATACCTAGCGTACTGGCTAGCTTACTAACTTGCTTGCTGAAGACTTCAGCAAGACAGCAAGCAAGTTAACAAGTTAGTCAGTAGGCTAGGTCTCTGTTCCCGTCCTGAAGCTACCCAGGCTATTCCCCCCCATGCATCATACATTGCAGAGCTGCCAGAGACAGAGTCCACCCCCATACCCATCAAAGTAGTCACACACTGCTGCAGAGGCAGGCCACCAGGCCCACTTAATTCACTGGACTCAACACCCCTCTCATCCGTCCCCACAGAAGCAACATCAGCATCCCTCCCATCAATCCCCACAGAGGCAACATCAGCATCCCTCCCTTCCATCCCCACAGAGGCAACATTAGCAAACAATTCTGTTTTGTAATTGCCTAAATAAAGTTGTTTGATTTGAGGATTTTTTACATAATATGATTTATCAACCATCAACAACTACTTAGTAAGAGACCTATTATGAATTTAATGTATCTGAAATACAGCAATCTGATTGGTCGTACAAACTTTTGGTTGATAAACCCATTTTTAATATTAATTTTGGGAAGATTTTGAGTTTTAATATGTGGTATATTCCTCCACTAGCTAACAGGAATAATTTTGCCTCAAAAATAATAAATTTTCTATTGAGCGATCTGTTTGGCTGATATAACTGACTTTACACTTTTGAAATATTTGATATGTAAAAGGGTTGCTGCCATTATCATGAACTAATGTGTAACATTTTTTCTTTATTACCATTCATTTTATTTGAATATTTGCTAGTTTTATGGAAAGGAACAATCTGATTGGTTAATAACTGTGATGTCACACAGATTTTGAAACTAATTGGTATAAAAAGAGATCGAGTATTGCAAGGTTTATCCCCTTGATGAAGCCTTAATTGGCAAAACACCGGGGATCTTGCACATAACTGTTGTGCCTTCTCATGTTTGTTCAATAAAACCAGTATTTTTGTAAACAAACAGCAAACTGGATTTGTGGCAATTTGTGACTACCTTCATTGGAGGACTATCTGTTCTCCTGGCTTTAGAATGCATGTTTTTTTGTTTCTACTAACATCAGCATCCCTCCTGTCAATCCCCACAGAGGCAACATCAGCATCCCTCCCTTTCCATCCCCACAGAGGCACCACCACCATCAGCATCCTTCCCATCCATCCCCATAGAGGCAACATCTGCATCCCTCCCATCCATCCCCACAGAGGCAACATCAGCATCCTCCCATCCATCCCAATAGAGGTGACATCAGCATCCATCCCAAAGAGGCAATATCAGCATCCCTCTCATCCATCCCCTCAGAGGCAACATCAGCATCTTCCCATCCATCCCCACAGAGGCAACATCATCATCCCTCCCATCCATCCCCACAGAGGCAACATCAGCATCCTTCCCACCAATCCCCACAGAGGCACTCTCAGCATCCTTCTCACCAATCCCCACAGAGGCAACATCAGCATACCTCCCTGTCCATCCTGACAGAGGCACTGTCACCATCAGAATCCCTCCCATTCATTCCCACAGAGGCAACATCAGCATCCCTCCCATCCATCCTCACAGAGGCAATATCAGCATCCCTTCAATCTATCCCCACAGAGGCAACATCAGCATCCCTCCCATCAATTCCCACAAAGGCAACATCAGCATCCATCCTGACAGAGGCACTGCCACCATTAGAATCCCTCCCATTCATCCCCACAGAGGCACTGCCACCGTCAGCATCCTTCCCACCAATCCCCACAGAGGCAACATCAGCATCCATCCCCACAGAGGCAACATCAACATCCCACCTATCCATCCCCACAGAGGCAACATCAGCATCCTTCCCATCAATCCCCACATAGGAAACGTCAGCATCCCTCCCATAAAATTACTGTAAATGTGCCAGGCCAGCCCCTCCTCCAGCATGGGCTAAGCAACTCAGAGTATACCATGAGCTGAAGTGCCTGAGGAGTAGGATTGATTTTCTAGGCTGATTGCCAGGGACACTCTACTGTGATTGAATGTGCAACCCACTGAACAGTTCTGCTGCTGCTGGCCTACCTTTGCTTGCTGGTTGATGCTTTCCTCCTCTGCTGCTCCTCGAGATGATCTGCTCTGTGCTGCCACCAGCTGCCTGGACCCCACCCAGCCACTTGTAATCCTGCTACCTGCCCAAACCTCCCTAACCCCAACCAGCATGCTCAGGTCACCCACTCACTCTACTCCATCCCCTCTGCAGCACTAGTCTGCTGCTCAGCCTACTTGTGCTTGACTGTTGCTGCTGTCTGCCGGAGGCCATGTCCGTAACTGGCCTGGATGGTTCCACTCCCCGGCCACCCGGGTCCTCATTTCTCTCACTCATCACCGGCCCCACTCCTCAGACTACAACTGGCCTGCTGCACTGCCTAGCTGCTGCAGGTGTGGTGTTGTCCAGGATTCCTGTCCGACTACCGACTCCTGCTGCACCACCACCAGTCTTTGGCTGTTCTCTCCAACGCAGCTCTTTCTCTTCTGGCTGGATGCCTGGACCACCACCACTCTCTTCTTCCTGGCCAGCCCGCCACTCACTCTCTCCCACCACCACAAAATGGAAACTATTGCCCCCTCACACTGACACACACAGAACTGCCCCGAAGCACGCATGCATATCTTGCCCAATACAAACCCCCATCCCCTGCAGTCATTGCTAATCACAGTGCAGCATGCTGAAACATTGCACTCTGAACCCCAATGATTTGTGGGGAGGGAGAGCATAAACTAAGAGAAAGAGAGGGAGGCAGCAAGGCAAAGGTGCGAATTTTAAATAATGCCAGCTGCAGACAGCCTAATTAAACTGCGGGGGCATGGTGGGAGTTGGTGGTGCCGGCATGTGGTCACACACACTCACAGTCAGCAGCAGAGGGCACATGCAGAGAAACCAGGGGGGGAAATGCCTTAAAAAAAGGCAGCATGTGGCAAAATATTGCTGGGGCTCAGCCCAGATCAAAATATATTGTTGGGGCCAGTGTCCCATGGGCCCATACAACCCGGTGCCTATGGAGACCGTTTTTCCTGGCCTGGGCCCCTTTGTCTCTGCTTCCCTTCTTCTGACCCTCTCCTCACCACTGTTAGCTCAAATTGCCCTCCCTCATCTTCCCTCCCTCCAGTATTGGGCCATAACCACCTCCAGTCTGCCTTGCCTGTCTTAGTTCCTCCTGCAGACCCTTGACCTCCTTTCTAAGTTTCTTTATGTGGTTGCACAATAAACATCCCCCCCACCCTCAAAGCAATTTTTAGAAAGACTGGTGCACCATAGTTGTTGCAGCCTACCACCCTACCCATTGTTCTCGTTGCCCACCAGCGACCTCCCACCCTTCCAGATGAAGGATACTAAACACTTCCCCAAGTCTCCCCTCTCACCCCTCTATCAGCACAAAACATTCTTCTCCTTTTCTTAATTTCCCTTACCCCCTTTGTCGTACCCTTCTTGATAGATGGAGTAACTGCTTTTTACATTCCTATCCCTCCTGTCCACACCCAAAAAGAGACTTTAAGCAACTATTACACAGCCTTCTTCAAACTTCTACCCCTCCTTTCCACAATGCAAATACCAATGCAAACAAGTAACAATGAAAGCTCCTTGTTTTGCAGTTACTTCCCTTCCACTGAGATAGCAGTTACCCCTTCACTTGCTGCTGTTCCTTTCCTGGATGTCTGTTTCTGCTTTGACAGGTGCATGTCTTTTGCCCATTTGGGGGAGTGATGTCAGAACCCCCAGTATAAAGGAAATCATGGACCTGGGGTGGGCAGGGTGAGGGGCAGGGAGGGTGAGACCAGCCTGTGCCTTCCAGAAACAATCAGGTAGCTGATACCCCTGGTCAGACCATTAGCACCCTTCCCCCACTATGCAATAACCTTTGCAGCTAGTGAAGCCAGCCAAAAACAATCACAATTCCACTCAAAGCACAAAAAATAGGTTTGATACCAAAAGAAACAGGTCTCCAACTCCAATTCAAACAGCCTCACCAACAATACACCAAAATAGGTTTGAAATTAGAAGATATAGGCTTCCAATTCAAAGAAACAGCCCCAATAAAATCACACCAAATAGGTTTGAAATCAGAAGAAAGCAGAAGAAATAGGCCTCCAATGTAAAGGAATGACAGCCCCCACTCAAAGTACAACAAAATAGATTTCAAAGTTTCAACAGCTCCAAAATAGTTCCCTGCTAGCCCCTTTTAAGAAGTAAGACAAACTTAGCCTGCTAGACAGTGAAACATCAAAACAAATGAGCCTACTCACAGCACCAAAATAGGTTTCAAAATTCCAACAGCCCCAAACAATACCCTGCTAGCCCCTTAGATGTAATAAGAATAGCCACATAAACTCTATGGTTGCTTGAAGGTGTATTGTATAAACAAACAAATTATAGTGTTTATGAACCACTCAATAAATGAAGCGTCCATGTTACTGTAACTTCATTTTCATTGAGTACAAAAAAGGTGTATGTTACAGAAGAATCATTTATTTGATGTTACACTAAGCAGCATTAGTTAGAGCATAGTAAGAAATCCATAAGCATTGTTTCATCCTATAGCCATGCCCCTTTGGCTCCACCCATGTATTTGGCTCCACACTTTTATTCCTGCCACAGGACCCTTCTTAAAATCCAGGATCCGCCCCTGCCTCCCAGGACCAGCTCTGCCAGCAGCAGGGTCAGGAGAAGACAGCAAAATAGCAGGACATTTGTAAGAAGATCTTTGGGATGGAATAGACAACATCACTGGAAGAGCGACAAAACAGAAATTCACTGCTTGGTGTATACCATACTGGCAGTGGTAGAGAAGGTAGGAGGTCCTTTAGTACTTGATCAGCTGCTGTAATGTTTGTCCTGGGGAAATCTGCAGAAAGTGTGCTCTACTCTGTGCGTGCCCGCCAAGCCTTCACTAAGAAACCAAGTGACCCAAAGGCAACTCCTCAACCTATTGAATTAAAGGGCTAGTGTACTGCTTGGGATTAATAATAATTTTCAGATGCAGTCAGCTGTCACTTCTTATATCTCAAGTACTTTTTCGTTTCTGTTTGTTAATTAGATTTTCCACCTGGCAGTACTAGGGTGATGTGTGGAACAGCAGTCTGTCTGGAGGAAAAAAAAAGTCAGTTCCGTTCCTCCCACTACACTATCAGAAATGAGACCAAACACCTTGGGGCACCACAGTCCTTGTAGCCTGAGCAGTGACTTTCACAAGCTACTAATCAAAATGTATGCTGGCCCGTCGGCGCAGCGGTTGGATTTCTGCATGCGACACCGGTGACCCGGGTTCAGGAACGGACCAGGGTCGCTGGAGGGCCAGCCAGGGGAGAAGGATAGAGCGTCCTAAGGACTGCTCTCCTTCTCTGGGAGGAGGGTGGGGAAGTGCCCAGAGCATCAATGACCCCTGGCAGAGGCCAGGAGTCACACAGCTACCGGCACTAGCACGTACAGGAGGCGGGGCAGAAGCAGGCATCATTGCATGACCCCGCCTCTCCGGAAAAATGAAAAAACAGTCAGCTGCCAGCCTCCTTCAATGAAGCTCACCACGGCTTCAATTAGCTCCTCAGGACAGCCCTCCGACCTAGCTCGATGACTGCGGCATGCAAGGGGGAGTGCTGCAGCCCCACCGTGGGGGGTAAGCCATGGGTATCGGAGGGCTCGAGGCTGATCTGAGGAGTGGAAGCCCATGGCCCATGACCAGGCCGAAAATATCAGGTGGCAGGCAGCTTGGGTGGAAAAATAATAAATGAAAAAAAAAAAAAGCTACTAATCAAAATGCAGGAAACTGTGACATCACTAGTAACCAGGAAGAGCCAGTCCCTGCTGCTTCATGTGAAAATGAAACCTGGCAGTGAGAAATGGTTCTCACTGGTTACTAGGGATGTTATTGTCAGTGTGGTCTTAGTGTTGATGTAGTGGAGGAACAGAAGTAACTTTTTTTTTCCTCCAGAAAGAGTGCTGCTCCACGCATCACCCCAGTACTGCCAGGTGGAAAATCTTCCAATTAGCAAACAGAAAAGAAAAAATACTTGAGATATAAGAAGTGATAGCTGACTACATCTGAAAGTTACAATTAGCTGCAGACAGTTTCCAAGCAGTACACAAGCTCTTTAAAGTTCCTGGACTATAGAACCAAAACTTTGGTATCACAGGTGGCCGGGGCTAAAAGAGAGGTGACTTTTGGTGACTGGCATATATATTTTGATCACACCCATCGCCCAACAGAAGTGAAGAGCCCTCCTGAAGATAAAGAGATGTCTGGCTTCAAAAAAAGTCAAAATGCATTTGATTGCTCCAGCCCAACTAAACTTATTTCTAACAGAGGGTCCAGCTTTCTATCGCACTCTGGCAGAAGCAAGAGCTACTTGAATACAGCTGGGAGTCCCCATAGCCCTGCTTTCCCACCTAAATTCCACAGTCCCGGACTACTTTATCTCCGAAGAGCCAAGGCTGAGAGTTGCAAACTCCAGGAAGAGGGGCAGGGCTGCTTCATCATCAGGATGACAGGAGATCTCGTCAAAAAGCAGGATGTCTGAGCCAACCAAGAACGGGTTAAGGTAGGAAGAATGATTGGCGGCAACCTGAAGAAACTTTCTGACAGAGATTTCTAGACTTTACAACTGATTTTGGACTGGTTTATGAAGAGATTGAAGCAGAGATCAGTGAACACAGTCACCATTTTGGCCCCGCTGCAAGCCACACGGACAGACAGAAACATAGAAACAGACTTTGATGGCAGATAACGACTGCTTGGCTCACCTAGTCTGCCCATTTCCCTACCTATTGGATAAGCTGCAGATTCTAGTTAACCAACAGCCTACTTTCTCTTACACCCCACTATAATTGCTTATGTCTGCCCATGCATTCTTGAATTCCCCCACTGTTTTTGACTCAACAACATCCTCAGGAATGCCATTCCATGCGTCCACCACCATCTCCGAGAAAAAATACTTCCTCAAGTTGCCCCTGAGCTGTCCCCCCTCTAATCTTCAAACTGTGCCCCCTTGTTCTTACACATCTCTTTATGAAAGATGCTACCCTCCTGGACTTGGTTGATTCCCTTGAGGTACAGTACTTGAAAGTTTCTGTCATGTCCCCCCTCTCCCTCCTTTCCTCGAGGGTATACATATTAAGCTCCTTTAGTCTCTCTCTCTTCATATGATTTCTGGTGCAGACCCTGCACCATTTTAGTTGCCCTCCTTTGGACTGCCTCCATCCTGTCAATGTCCTTACAGAGATGGGTCTCCAGAACTGCATGCAGTACTCCAGCTGGGGTCTCACCAATTGTCTGTACAAAGGGATGACAACTTCTTGCTTTCTACTGGTGATGCCTCTCCCTATGCATCCCATTATTCCCCAGCCCTTCTTACTGTCTTTTCACATTGCTTGCCTACCTTTAGGTCATCTGATATGACTACCCCATGTCTCTTTCCATTTTTGTTGTTAGTTTTCCCCTACCCCCCAACTGTGTACTCTTCTCCTGGGTTTTTGTTTTCAAGATGCATTACTTTGCACTTCTTTGCATTGAACCTAAGCTGCCATAGTTTTGACCATTCCTCAAACCTTGCCAAGTCCTTTTTCATTCTTTCCACCCCCAGTGTTTCAACCCTGTTGCAGATCTTTGTGTCATCTGCAAAAAGGCATACTTTTCCTTTCAGTCCCTCTGCAATGTCACTTACAAAGAGATTGAAGAGGACCGACCCTAGTATTGAACCCTGCAGTACCCCACTAGTAACCCCCCTTTCTTCAGAGTGGACTTAGGTCCTGTGTCCCGCTGGCTTCTAGGTACTCAACAGTTCTTTTTTTAGAAGTGATTCCATAATTTTCCCCACCAGTGAGGTCAGCCTAGCAGGCCTATAGTTACCTGATTCTGCCTTTTCCCCACCTTTGTGAAGGGGAATCACATCTGCCCTCCTCCAGTCCTCAGGTACCACACCATCCTCCCATGATTTGTTAAAAAGACTAGTCAGTGGTGCCACTAGTTCTCCCCTTCGTTCTTTTAGAATTCTGGGGTGAATCCCATCAGGCCCCGTTGCCTTGACCACCTTGAATTTCAGGAGTTCTTTCAGGACCCTTTCTTCCATGAATGAACTTGTATCAATCCCCCTATCCAGAGTGCTTCTATTGTTTGGTTTAGGTACCTCCCCTTCCTCTTCTTTTGTGAATACTGAACAAAAGTACTTGTTCAGTATCTCTGCCTTTTCAATATCACCCTCTTCCCACACAGCTCCCCTTTATTAAGCATCAGAATCCCTCCCTTCATCTTTCTTTGCTCACTAATGTACCTATAAAAGGTTTTATCCCCCTTCTTAACTGAGTTGGCTGTCCTTTCCTTGGTTTGGGCCTTTGCTATTCTGACTGACTTTCCTGATTCCTTCTGCTTTAACTGATACAGTTCTCTGTCCTGCTCCTTTTGTGATTCCTTATACAGTACTTCCTGAATGCTATTTTTTTCTCCCTAACCTTCCCTGCCACCTCTTTCGAGAATCATAGTGTTTTTTTTTCCATTCATTTTCTTTTCTTTGCTTCACACAATGGCTTGTTGCTTCTTGGATGGCATTTTTGATTTTTCCCATTGTTCCTCCACCCCTCCTTCCTGCCTATTTGCTAGTGAATTCCTTAGGTGCTCTCCCATTTTGCCAAAATCAGCCCTCCTAAAGTTGAGAACCCTCACTTTTGTATGGCTTGACTCCACAGCTGTATTTATCGTGAACCACACTGTTTGGTGGTCACTTGTTCCTAGATGGCTACCCACTTCTAAGTCCAAGATTCTCTTACTGTCCCCATGTGAGAGTACCAGGTCTAAGACTGCACCCTCTCGAGTGGGTTCCAACACTAAATGTCTGAGGCATGCCCCCTGTAGGGCATTGAGAATGACCTTGCTCTTGGATGTGGCTGAAGCAAATGTGCTCCAGTTAACATCCAGCATACTTAGGCCCCTCAGCAGCAATATTTCCCCTTTTCTGCCATTCTAAGTATGCCTCCTATCATTTCCCTGCCACCCCTTCCGAGATGGGGGTCTGTATACAACCCCCGTGTGGATTGTGGTGCCATTTCTTGTCTACAGGGTGACCCAGAGTGCCTCCACTGCTCCCTGTTTACCCTTTAGTTTTGATTCCTTGATCCCTTTCCTTTACGTAGAGAACTACTCCTCCAACTCTTTTACCCTCCCTGTCCCTCCTGTTGATAGTATACTCTGGTATGTTGACATCCCAGTCATGGTTCTCTGTGTACCATGTTTCTGTGACTTCCACAATATCCAGGCATCCCTCCTCCATCAAGGCCACTAGTTCAGGAAGCTCATTACCAAGACTAGGGGCATTGGTACTCATTGCCCTCCATTTGTTGGTGGGCTTTCCCCTTTTAGCCCCATCCCTGTACTTACTGCCTTTGCTTCTTTCTCTATTTTCCCTTGCCCTGCTCCCTATTGGTCTCTCTACACTTGTGTTTCTCTCGCTAACTGTACTGTTTTGTGGGGGGAGGCTGGGAAATCCATTATCCTTTTCAATGCCTCCCCCTTGGCTAGTTTAAAAACTTGCAAATGAAGTGCTTAAACCTATCACCTAGGATCCTGGTTTCCCTGCTGGATAGATGCAGACCATCTCACCAGTATATGCCTGTATCCCTCCAGGTGGACCGCGAGTCCCCATTGAAGCCAAAACCCTGTTATTGGCACCAGCTTTTCAACCAGTCATTGAATCCCAAGGTGAAGAGTACCCTAGCCTCACCCATGCCATAGACAGGCAGCACCTCCGAGATGGTTACCATGCATGCTACTTGTCTAAGGCCCCTCCCCAGCTCCACAAATTTCTCCTGCACTGCTCTGATCCCATTCCCAGCTAGGTCTTTTGCACCTAGGTGAATAATGATGTACAGCTCCCTCTCCCTTGCAGCTGTTCCCACGATCCTGAGGATTTGCTTCCTGTTCCTCCAAGCCATGGCGCCGGCCAGATACCTTACCTCCCTCTCCCCTCCTGCTCCAGTTCTACCCCCCTAACAATGGAGTCCCCAACCGGGAGTTGTTTCCTTCCCCTGTTAGGTCCTATGCCACCCTCCTGTGGGTCTCCCTTCTGGAGGTTCCCAGCATCCTCATGGGCTCCTCTGTGGGTGCCTCCATAGAGGAACCATGCTCTGTCAGAATAGTATATGAATTGTGGAGAGGTACAACTGGAGGGATGTGCCCCTGTTCCACCATGCTAACTCTCCCTGAGCCCACTGTAGACCAACTGGTCCTTTTTCTTGGCAACCTCTGAGGCAGCAGCATGGGCTCTGGTGGTCCCCAGGTGGAGGAGGAGGTTTCCCAACTCCCTGCCTGGTCCTGTGTGAGGGAGGAGAATTCTTTACTCCTTGCCAGGTTGGTCTGGAGATGGGCAACCTCTTCCTTCAGAGCAGAGAGGTGCCTGCAAATAGGGCAGCATTGCAGCATCCAGAATGTCTCTCAGAAGACTGCCGCCCCACAGCCAGTGCATTGCACCACTCCCCATGTTTCTCTCTCTTCCTGTTAAAATTATGTTTTTTTTTTGTTTTTTTTTGTTAGTATATGTGTGTGTGAGTGTGTGCATGTGTTTACCCCCTATGTAGTGTGCTGGGCTGTTAAGGATATGGTAGGTGTGTATGTCCGGTCTCTTTTGGGGAAGTGATGTCAGAACCACTGGTATAAAGGAAATGATGTTCGGGGGGGGGCAAGCCCATACCCCCCCAGATACAATCAGCTACAGCTCTGCTCCACCACCTCGGTGAGTGCTTTCCTCCCTTTCAGCAAGACAATCTGCACAAACAATTTAATAGAAAAGCAGACACCTTAAACAAGAATGTGCTGGAAGCCCTGGAATGCTGATTTCAGAGTAAGCAAGTCCTGGACAGTTTGGGACCAGAAATTCAGACAAATGAAGTAAATGCACCAAGCACAAACAATTAACTCCCCATATCTGTAAAGATCTACTACCATATCCTTTAATAAGTTGTCATGACTGTATAATTAATTGGTCAGAACATCGCTTAACCTATGGGAAGGTTGGGGGAGCAGAGGCGGGCGGGATCACTTAATGTTGTACAGTGCTGGGGGCAGGATGCCCAAGTGGGAGGGGGTGAAGTCTCCAGATGAAATTATTCTCTTTGTTTTTTTTTTTTTTCCTTGCTCCCCTCAGATCCTGTTTTACCTTCCCCCCTCCGTTGTGAGGAATTCAAGGGTGACCCAAATCAGAGATCAACGCACAGGAACACCGTCATGTACTGAGATGGAAATACAGGGCCTACATGTGGTGAACCACCTCGTGATGCTCCCCCTCTTCTTCCTGGAGGTGGTGATGGTTGCAATGAATTCCCCTTCTGGTGATCTCAGGCCTCTTGAGAGTAGATAGAGGCTGGCCTTCTGCAGGTTAGCCCTTATTATACCTGACATGAACAGAATCCAAGTGGGATAAGGGAGGGGATGCTAACTGGAAGACCAACTCCCTGATGTCAGCCAGGCATTAGACTACTTCATAAACTCTTTCTCAACCACCTTATACTCCCTAGCCCCTATTAGGTCTTGAAGACCTAAGGGAATAAACTCCCCCTGGCTGTCTCACAATCTTAGATCACTGATGTGTTCCCGTGGCAAAGCTTGGAAGGAGTTTAAAAAAAAGGGACAGGTGTCTGACTGGCAGTCCTATCACTGACTGTGCAATGCTTGCAAAACTCAGGCCACAAAGGCCAAACGTACTTACCTCCGCTCCCTAGAGGAAAAAAATGTTGCCAACCTAAAGACTTTCTGGACCCAAATAAACTTCCTCCTTAAAAGGAAAGGACAGAAACATTCCCCAGTCCATGGACACAAATGGTGCCACACTATCGAGCCCCGCAGACATAGCTACTGGTATAAATCACATTTTCACTCACCTGGACAAATACAAAAAAGACCTGCCTCCTGTGCCAGCTGACTCAACATCACCGACCCGACTGTACCTTCCCCACCTTCCACCTAAAACTGGCCACAAAGCTAGAGGTCCTCAAATGACTCAAGGATCTCAACCCAGACAGTGCCCCTGGATTCGATACCCTTCATCAAAAATTCCTTAGGATAGGAGCACCTGCCATTGCCTACCCGGCAATGCTATTAATAAACAAATCTTTCCTTTCTCAAACAATCCCAGACAAATGGAAAACTGCAGTCATAGTCCCTGTATTTAAAAGTGGCCCCACATACCAGGTAGAAGACTAAGGGTCTGTATCTATCCTATGCCCCCTAGCCAAGATCCAGGAGAGAATTCTTTATAATCAACTCTACTTACATCTTGAACTCAGCAGTGCCTTAACTATCCATTAGCATGGATTTCATAAACTACATGGCACAGAATCAGCACAGCTACAAGTAACCTTGGACATTTTTGGGGCAATGGATCAGGGTGAGGCTATAGGTTTCACCTTTGTGGACCTAACCAAAGCCTTCGACCTTGTCAACCACCAACTTCTCCTCACTAAACTCCATCAATTAGGTCTTGACCCTGCATCCCACTCCTGGCTAGCCAACTACTTAACCAACAGGTTCCAGTGTGTAAAATGGTCTGGTGCTATGTCCTAACTCGCTCCCATAACTGACGGTGTTCCACAGGGCTCTATATTAGGACCACTCCTATTCTCCATTTTTGTCAATGAACTCCCACTGAACTGTGGGGCTGCAGAAGTTCAATTATCTGCTGATGACACTGTTCTATACAGGTCTGCTAAATATATCAATATCATAAACCTGGGGTGACCCCAGAAAATTCTGGGTTTCCATTAGTTCCCTTCTAAGCCCCCCCCCCCAGCAAGTCAGCCCTGTAGATAATCTCCACTGATGGCCCTATTACGGACCCTCTGGAGGTGGCCAGAGTCTTTAACAACAAATTCTCTGACCTTACCATGTACCTGAGCAAACTCCCGGATGGTCTGCAAAAAAATCCAGCTACCTACCTTATCCCTCAGCCAATACCCTCCAGGCCTACCTCTGAGCCCCTGACTCCCCCTTTTTTCATCAAATCACTCTCATCCTCTGATATAGCCAAACTCCTAAAGAGCCTCCCTAACCATGGATCCCCCAGAGCTGATGGATTATACCCTGTCTTCCTTAGGTTTATTTTCCCTGCCATCATCACTCCACTCACGTTTATTTTCAACCTCGCTCTGTCCTCCTCCTCCATGCCTGATCTCTGGAAAACTGCAAAGAAATGATAATCCCCATTTTCAAAGCTGGTGACCCTCAATCCATGGACAACTACCGTCCGATCTCCATCCTTCCCCACCAAAGAAAGCTACTCAAGAAAGCCGTCCACCACCAGCTAGCTGATTACATAAGCAAATACAACCTCCTGTTTAGTCAACAGCATGGTTTTTGCAAGAGCCATTCCACAACCACCACTCTCGCACTTCTAACAGACCACATCCTCACAAACTTGGACCACGGAAATGCCACTGATGTAGTTTTCATCGACCTCTCCAAAGCTTTTGATATGGTAAATCATGCCCTCCTCCTCTTCAAACTTAGTTGCCTTGGCTATTCTCCAGAGGTCACAGCCTGGTTCAAAAGCTACCTCATTGATTGCTCCCAATTTGTGTGCATTGGCTCTGCTTGCTCCCCCACCCAGTCAGTCTCCACAAGTGTCCCCCAGAGCTCTATCCTTGGCCCCCTCCTATCCTCTTTATTTATTAACTTCCTTCCTTCAGACAGTCTCAGCTGTCACTCACTCTTCTATGCTGACGATCTCATGCTCTTCTGCAGTGATAAATCCCCTACCCTCATTTCTTCTGCTCTCTCACTAAACTATGTGGCTGCAGGGCCGGCCTTAGCACCGTGCCAGCCATGCCCCAACACATTGGGGGCCCCCTCTTGACCCCCACCACGGTAAGCAAGCTGCTACAACATTGTTTTATTAATTTATTGTATTTAGTTTAAGCTGCACGTCGCCTGCTGTCTGGCAACGTATTCCCACCGTCCTTGCTCGGCTCCCACTTCTAGCAAACCCCCCCCATGAATCTTATGCTAGTAGCTCCAAGTCCATTTATGAATTATTCAGGAGTCATTAATGATTTAACTGTGTGCTTTGAATGCTGACCTGGCTGCCCAGCTCCCTGATGATGTCAGATGACTACTCTGAGTGAACTGTAAAGAAGACCAAGACCTTGGTTACTGTCACCGATTAAAGACTTACAGAATCGATTAAGAAGAGCACAGACATACAGTTCAAGATAAGTGCTCCTGCTCCATCTGGCACTTGGAGCAACTTTTCTTTTCTTGCACTAATGAAAGGAACTGACTGCTGAAACAATCCCCATGAATCGGACCTCTCATCGCCCGGGATCGCTGCAAATAGTGCTTACTGAGTTGGTCTGTTTAACACAGTTTTTCATTTAAAGTTAAGTGCTGCACTTAACTTCAAATGAAAACTTTGTTAGATAGATCACTCAGTAAGTACTAAATCATTTGGGGCAATCCGGGGTGATGAGCGATCCGATTCACATAAAGTGCAACACAATCATCAGCTCTCCAGGCTCTATTATGTTTCACTCACACCTCAGAAAAAGATTAATTATTTAACTTGTTTCCAAATTGGATTAGCTGAAGTGTGAGTGAGTGTCCTCCTGTGATGTCCCTGGGTCTGACTGAGAGGGTCTTGCAGGTTAGTCACAGAAATAAATGATTAAGTCAAAAAAAATAATAAACACATATGTAGAACTACAACTATTCTTGAGTCTGCCCTTACTCTTTTGTCTGTCCCATATTGTGTAGTAACCTCTCTGTCTGTCTGCCTCTGCTTCATCATGTGCAATAATAACAATTTTCAACTTAGTTTTAATATGAGAAGGGCCACTGCCTAAAATGGAATATTATACCGGCAAGAAAAAAAAACAAGCATTTGTCAATGCAGAATGTTGATAGCTTATATGTGCTGCTTAGGTATTTGGAAGTGAAAGTACCATGCCTAAGAACTGTCATGTGCCCCCCCCCCAAAGACATCCACTGTGTCTTTCTGTTCAGTATTCACAGAAGAGGGAGAGGGGCAAGGACCACAGCAGTACAACAGTCTCAAAGGCATGAAGAGGTGGACAATAGTCCATTCACTGGCAGAAGAATCCTGGAGAAGGTGAGTAAACTGAAGGTGGACAAAGCGATGGGACCAGATGGCATACACCCAAGGATATGAAAAGAACTGTGAAGGGAAATAGCAGTACCTGTGGCAGCCATGTTCACTGAGTCATTCAACAGAGGGGTGGTACCAGAGAATTGGAGGAGGGCACATGTGGTCTCTCTATAGAAATCCAGCAGTAGAGAGGAGGTGGGGAACTATAGGCCGGTCACCCTCACTTCAGTAGTGGGGAAGATCATGGAGACATTGGTTAAAGAAAGGATAGTGGGGCATGTAGAAGCCATTGGAGCCCAGGGCAATAGGCAACATGGATTCACAGTGGGGAGGTCATGTCAGGCAAATCTGGTTGATGTCTTTGGGTGACAAAGGAAGTAAATCAGGGTGGGGCAGTGGACAACGCTTACCTTGATGTAAGCAAAGCGTTTGACAGCATCCCACATAGGAGGCTGATAAACTAGCTGAGTAGGGTGGGCATGGGGGGAAGGGTGGTAAAGGGGGTTAGAAACTGGGTAAGAGACAGAAGGCAGAGAGTGGCGGTAAATGGGGCGCAGTCTGGGGAGAGGGGTTGACCAGTGGGGTGCCGCAGGAATTGGTCCTGGAGCCAGTCCTGTTCAATGTCTTCATGAGTGACATTGCAGAAGGGGTGGAGGGAAAGGTCTGCCTGTTTGCAGATGACTCCAAGATCTGTAGCACAGTGGATACCCCGGGGGGGGGGAGAATGAAGAAGGACCTGGGGAAGGTTGAGAAATGGTCTGAGGACTGGCAACTGAACTTTACTTCAAAAAAGTGCGAAAGTATGGACCTGGGAAACAGAAACCCTGGGGAAAGGAACAGAATGGAGGGGGGAGTTGGTGACAGTCACAAAGAAGGAAAGGGACTTGGGGGTTCTTATGTGAGATGTCCTGAAAATGTCAAAGTGGTAAGGCAGCTGGGAGGGCCAGCGACATGCTGGGGTGCATAGGCAGGGGTATCACCAGCATAAGGAGGGAGGTAGTGATGCGATGATATAAAACCATGGTCAGACTTCACATGGAGTACTGTGTGCAGTTCTGGAGGTCACACCTTCGTAAGGATGTTAACAGGCTGGAGATGGTCCACAGAAGGGTGAATGAGATGGTACAGAGCTTGCAACACAAGACTTATGAGGAGAAAGTAAGGGACCTCAATATGTACTCACTGGAAGAGAGGAGGGAAAGAGGGGCTATGATAGAAACATTCAAGTACCTCAAGGGTATAAATATAAGTACTGAGAAGCAGGAGACAGTTGCTATAGGGATATATGCCAGCTTCTGTGTGATATTCTTTTGTTCCTATAAATCTGTAATCTCCAGCATTTCAGTAACCACATGACCACACTGCCTTCTTTATCACCAGATTGTGTTGCCATTTGAAAAACTTCATAGAGTGTTCTTTTACTGGTAAGTGTTTTGGAAATGTGGTGAAGGTTTCACAATGTTTATTATGATTTTATCTCATGTCTGTCCCCTTTGGTCACCCCAGCCCCACATCCCAACAGTCATCAGTGGCCACAGCTTCAGCCTTCTTCTTGCCAAGATTGTGGGTGAGAAACATAGAAACATCAAAGATGCCAGCACATAAGGACCACTTGGGCCACCTAGTCTGCCCATTTCCCTACCTGATGTATAAGCTGCAGAGGCTGCCCTTTTGTACTGGGCTCCTGCCTCCATTGGTGCCTTTTTCTTCCCTCAAAGAAATCTGCAGCAGTCCCGACAGAGCTCTGCTGAGCTTGCTCACTCCCCTCTCTCACTCGCTCATTCTGTTTCTCCTGCCGCTGCAAGCTGCCCTTTTTTACTGGGCCCCTGCCTGCATTGATGCATTTTTCTGCCCACAAAGAAATCTGCAGCAGTCCCAACAGAGTTGTGTTGACCTCACTCAGTCCCCCTCCCTTACTCACTCATTCTGTTTCTCCCGGCGCTGCAGGCTGCCCTTTTGTACTGGGCTCCTGCCTGCATTGGTGCCTTTTTCTGCACACAAAGAAATCTGAACCAGTCCTGACAGAGCTCAGTTGAGCTCGGTCACTCCCTGTCTCTCATTCACTCGATTCTAATCTGTCCCAAACACTGATTTCCCAAAGTGACTGTGGTATTGTGCGCCGGAAGCGTGAAAACGCATTTTGGCCAGGATGTGAAAAAATGACAGCTGTACTATTCATAAGGAGGTGTGATAATATGCCAGTGCTGAAAATCTGGTGTGAAAATATTACTGATTTGCAAAGTTACAAGGGTGCGTGGAAACTGCACAACGCACGCTCGTAACACAGTCATTTTATAGATTTTAATCACAAAACTTTCAACGTAGGCATTTTAGGACCTCTGCTCATGAACAGTGTCACTGTGGTTTTCTTAATGCATCCCAAACATTGATTTCCCACAGTGACCGCACTATTCTGCACTGGTAGTGCGAAAACGCATTTTGGTCAGGATGTGAAAAATGACAGTTGTACTGTTCATAAGGAGGTGTGGAAAATTTGGAGTGAAAATATTGCAAATTCACAAAGTTACGAGCGTGCATAGCAACTGCGCAATGCACACTCATAAAACAGTCATTTTTTTGGATTTTTTTCTACCAAATTTATTACTCAGCTCAGTTAGAGAAATAAACAGAACAACTTAAACTGTATTAATATATGGATTGTGGATTTAATACTATCCAGAAGTATACAAAAAAATTCCAGTAATAGTATCACTTCAGAAGTGATAATACCACACTTCGAGAGTGATAATACCATTGTTCAGGCCCCGTAATAGTATAGTTCAGGACCTGAATGATAGTCTTATCACAGAAGCTCAACAGTGCATGCGCCAGTCTCTTTGCTGACATCTCCCAAGCTTGCCATCCGATTGACCGCTTCTCCTCTGTAGGTGGGCAAAAATACTTTCAAAAACATGGGGGCCAGTCTCTCGCTAACCGAGAGAGTTTCTACTTCACAGCACTTCGGTTCAAAAATGAAACTGCCTGGTCAATCCTACATCAGAAGAACACTGCAAAGGTAGGAGTAACTACAAAGCACACAAAAAAATGATTTTGGACAGCTAACGGAGCTGTCGGGGAAGGCAGTACTGAGGGGCCGAGGAGGCGGTAGTAGGGGGCAGCAGACAGCCTGCAGGTTCTGACACACTGTGGTTGGCCAGTACGGACAGACTAAAAACCAAGATCCAACTTGGATCCATATATTAAAAAAAACAGTGGATAGTCAAGTATCTGTTACCGGTGAGCTTCAGCATCTCGATGTTCAGGACACTCAGAGACCTCTCGAGCTTCGCTCTTGAGGTAACTGAGTGTCCAGAACCTCTTGGTGCTATTACTCACCGGTAATAGATACTTGGCTATCCATTATTTTCTTTTTATTGAGCAATCCTAAAAGCATCCAGTCACTGCTTTGTCTCCACTCCAGAGACCCTGCTGCAATATAGGACCACAGAGGACGCTGGACGGGAGGGTGGGCAACTCTAAAGTTCCGGCACAGCTCCATTGAGCTCACTCACTCCCCCTCTCTCACTCATTCATTCTAGTTCTCCCGACACTGCAGGCTGCCCTTTTGTACTGGGCTCCTGCTTGCATTGGCGCCTTTTTCTTCCCACAAAGAAATCTGCAGCAGTCTTGACACAGCTCCAATGAGTTCACTCACTCCCCCTCTCTCACTCGCTCATTCTGTCTCTCCCTGTGCTGCAGGCTGCCCTTTTGTACTGGGATCCTACCTCTGTTGGTGCCTTTTTGTGCCCACAAAGAAGTTCACAGCTGTCTCGACAGAGCTCCGTTGAGGTCGCTCACTCCTCCTTCTCACTCGCTCATTCTGTTTCTCCTGGCGCTGCAGGCTGCCCTTTTGTACTGGGCTCCTGCCTCTGTTGGCGCCTATTTCTGCCCACAAAGAAATCTGCAGCAGTCCCAACAGAGCTCCATTGAGCTCGCTCACTCCCCCCTCTCTCAGTCACTCATACTGTTTCTCCCACCGCTGCAGGCTGCCCTTTTGTACTGGGCCCCTGCCTGCACTGATGCCTTTTTTCTGCCCACAAAGAAATCTACAGCAGTCCCAACAGAGCTTCATGGAGTTCGCTCACTCCCCCGAGTTTGCTCACTCCCCCTCCTTCATTTGCTCTCTCATTCTGTTTCTCACAGTGCTGCAGGCTGCCCTTTTGTACTGAGTTCCTGAGTTGGGGCCTTTTTCTGCCCACAAAGAAATCTGCAGCAGTCCCGACAGCTCAGTTGAGCTTGGTCACTCTCTCCTCTCACTCAGTCTTATTCTGTCCCAAACACTGATTTCCCACAGCGACCGTGTTATTCTGTGGCAGGAGTGCAAAAACATATTTTGACCAGGATGTGAAAAATGACAGCTGTACTGTTTATAAGGCGGTGTGAAAAAAATGCCAGTGTTGAAAATGTGGCGTGAAAATATTACAAATTTGCGAAGTTACAAGGGTGCGTGGAAACAGTTCAATGCACGCTTGTAACACAGTCATTTTGGGGAGTTTCATCACCAAATTTTCAACATAGGGATTTTAGGATGTCTGCTCATGAACAGTGTCATTGTCATTTTCTTAATCTGTCCCGAACACTGATTTCACACAGTGACCATGCTAAACTGCGCAGGAAGTGCAAAAACACATTTCACTCAAGATGTGAAAAATGACAGCTGTACTGTTCATAAGTAGGTGTGAGAAAACAGCAATGTTGAAAATTTGGGCTAAAAATATTATAAATTTGCGAAGTTACAAGCGTGCATGCAAACTGTGCAGCACACACTTGTAACACAGTCATTTTATGGAGTATCGTCACCAAATTTTCAACATAGGCATTTTCAGACCTCTGCTCATGAACAGCATCACTGTCATTTTCTTAATCAGTCCCAAACACTGATTTCCCACAGCGACCACGCTATTCTGCGCCAGAAGTGCAAAAACACATTTTGGCCAGGATGTGAAAAATGACAGCTGTACTGTTCACAAGGAGGTGTGAAAAAATGGCAATGTTGAAAATCTGGCTTGAAAATATTGCAAATTCGCGAAGTTACGAGCATGCGTAGCAACTGCGCAATGCACGCTCATAAAACAGTCATTTTTGGATTTCCACCAAATTTGCAACATAGGCTTTTTGAGAGCCCACCTCATGAACACTGGCACTGTTGTTTTGTTAATCAGTCCTGAAAGGTGATTCCATGCAGTGACCGCGAAATCACCTTTCGGGGCCGAATAATGCCATGACAGTGGCAGAATTCAGGAGGAGGGGTCCCAAAAACTCCATGTTGAAAATTTGGGGCCAAAATTAAAAAAAAATGCCTGAGATATGCACAAACTTGAAAAAAAAAAACGATTTATGCCATTATCCAGCTTACCAGCATTTCCTCAGTTCGCGGTCGGCTTTGAAAAGTGCAGATGTGTTCCCGGTCCACCGAAGATCGTCGTGCCAGATTCCAGAGGTAAGTATGGGGTGAGGAGGGGTGTGGGGAGGTGGGGTAAGCAGTGGGAGGGCAGCGGTTGGAGGAGGAGGCGCAGACGATGAGGGACCATTTTCTTCTTTTCAGGGTTATAAAACCAAAAAAAACGACGTCGCAGGACTTTTTTTCTTTTTGCAGGTACATTTAGCACACTGGGGTGGGCTCCCAGAATGCCACCTGCGTGTTTTGAGGGGGGACTGGAACCGATGGGGATTGGGCACCCCCATCGGCACATACTGGTATGGTGTGCAGTCTCATGAGCCGAGGGGGATTAGGCACCCCCTCGGCACACAAGAATTTTTTTGGGGGGAGGCATGCCAACGGGGATTGGGCACCCCCATCAGCAAAGAACCAGAGGGAGGGGACATCATGCTGACAGGGATTGGACACCCCTTCAGCAAACAGATCAGGAATGCAAGGGAGCCCTGCAACGAGAGGTCGCTTCCTCATTGCAGCGGATGACGCTGCAATGACGAAGCGGCCCCTGATTGCAGCGGCTAAAGCTTCTCAAGGTTGTGGCACATTGGCTGAACTAGTGTCAGCAGCAGCATGCCACACCATTGGGGACAGGGGGCCAAGCCTCAAAAGGCAGTGGGGGCATTGGCCACAACAGTGCTGTGCCTCCACAGCCTGCTTCTGCAGCAAGCTGCCGCAACATGTTTCTTGCGCATGTGCACAATCAGCATAAAAAGTGACATAGTGCCCAGTGACAGTGCACACTGCATTCCTCTGGTGGCATGCCTCTGTCTGACATTCCTGTATGTCAGACAGGGGGATGCCACTGGAGGAATGCAAACTTGCGTGCACTGCCACTAGGCACCGTGTCACTTTTTTTCTTTCTTGCTGGTATATATTCCATTTTAGGCAGTGGCCCTTTTCATATTAAAACTAAGTTGCATTATTATTATTGCATATGATGAGGCAGAGGCAGGCAGACAGAGGGGTTACTACACAATATGGGACAGAGAAAGGAGGAAGGACAGGCTACAATGCCATGTCACTAGGCACTAGCTCTGATGATATTTGTAAGAGAGTGATATTAAAGAAAAATATTAGAGTGCCCAGTGGCAGTGCACATTGTGTTCCTCCAGTGGCATGCCCACAGCCTGACATTCCTGTATGTTAGACAGAGGCATGCCACTGGAGGATTGCAATGTGCACTGCCACTAGGCACTGTATTACTTTTTTTTAATATCACTCTGTTACAAATATCATCAGCGCAGACAGAGCTAGTGCCTAGTGACATGACATTGCAGCCTGTCCTTACTCCTTTCTCTGTCCCATACTGTGTAGTAACCTGTCTGCCTCTGCCTCATCATATGAAATAATAATAATTCAACTTAGTTTTAATATGAAAAGGGCCACTGTCTAAGACTGGAATATATACCAGCAAGAAAAAAAGTAATACAGAGCCCAGTGGCAGTGCACATTGTATTCCTGCTTTACTCTGTCTACTTCCTTCTGGAGATGTGGTCTCCAGAAGTAAACAAAATATTCTTGGTGGGGTCTTACCAGCGATCTATACAGAGGCAACACCACTTCCCTCTCTCCCTCCTTCTGCTGGTGATACCCCTCTCTATGCACCCCAGCATCCCACTATCCCTCCCAACTAACTTATCACACTATCTGGCCACATTTAGGTCATCTGATATGATTACTCTCAGGTCTCTCTCCTGCTTTGTGGTCATCTATATCACTCCACCCAGTTTGTATTCTGCCTTTCTGTGCCCTAAGTGTATTATTTTGCACTTTTTCACACAAACCCACCTGCCACACCATTAATCACTGCTCTAGTTTTCTCAGGTCTCTGCCATGGATGTAGGAACAGATATATCAAGTAAGCCATGACTTCTAAGTTTATTGGAGAGAGGGCAGCATTCTGATTCCTGACAGTTGATTGTGGTTACTTCTGCAATCTGATATCCACTCCTACTGGTGTTATATTATAACTGTTGCACTCTGAATAAAATACAATGCTAAATGCATACAACTATATAATATGCTATGTACAAGAGGTCTGGGTAACAAATATGGGTATCTCTACAATTTGGGGAGGGGCAGCAAGGGGAGGTGGCCAGCAAAGAAGCACCAAAGGGTTCTAGCTTACATATTTTATTTTCCTAGCTACACCACTGGGCTCTGCACATCCTCCCCCCCCCCCCCCGAGTATCTACTGTATTGTAGATTTTGGTGTCATCTGCAAAGAGACAGACCTTCCCCTCCAGCTCCTCTGCAAAGTCATTTATAAAGGTACTAAAGAGGACCAGTCCCACACTGATCCCTGAGACACCCAGCTGCTTAGCCTCCCCTCCTTGGAGTAAACGCCATTTACCACCACCCTCTGTCTCCTATTCTCCAAGCAATCTCTTACCCAGTTTACCACATTTGGACCCACTCCTAAGCTGCTTGGCTTACTTACCAGTTTACTGTGTGGAACGCTTTTGAAAGCCTTACTGAAATCTAGGTGGAACACATCCACCACTCCACCCTGATCAAATTCACATCTTACGATATGGTACAGAACTTTGATGCAGGAGAGGTGTAAACGTTGGATGTGGGGGGCCCAACAGGGAATGGAGTGGTGGGGCCCGATAGGGGGTTGCACAGGGGCCCAGAATTGTTAAGGCCAGCCCTGTGCAGCTGCCCATAACTGGTTTGCTGAAAACCTCCTTCTGGTCAATGCCAAAAAAAACTAACTCAATGCTGTTCGGATCCAAGCCCTTCCTAGCTAAATGCAAGTCAGGCTCCCCTCAGGACATCATATCCCATGATGGTCATGCCCTAGAAGAGGTCATGCACTTTAAATACCTTGGAGTAGTGCTTGACCCCTTCCTCTCCTTTTCCAATCACATAGACTCGATAGTCCTAAGGTTCCACCAAAAACTAGGTGCTACTTTCAGACTCCTGCAATGCCTCATCTCGGAGGCTCGACTTGCCATTGTCCAGGGTAATCTTCTCCCAATCCTGGACTGCTGCTCCCCTATATACTCCGGGACATCTGCAACTAGCATAGCCAAACTCTCCAAAGCTTACAGCAGCGCCTGCTGGTTCACCTTGTTGGCTCCCTACACGACACACCACTGTGCCCTCTTCAATTCTCTGGGATGGCTCCCGCTGCAGGCCCATCCCGACCTCGCCCTGTAATGCATGGTTGATTCTGCCATCCGTATTTGCCAGGAATCCCCTCTTTGTCCCTTCCTTTCCATCCGCAACATGCATCACAGCCTACGCTCTAGCTGTATCCCCCCCCCCATACATCCCCAGGGTATCCACTAACATAGGCAGTAAAGCCCTATCAGTGGAAGCTCCTACTCTATGGAATAATCTGCCTACCAAACTGTGCTCTATCAACACACACTGCCAGTTCAAAACCCATCTCAAGGACTGGCTTCTGTTGGTATCCACCTGCAAATGCTTTGTTGTGTAGCCCCTCCTACTGCCACCCTATCCACATGTCTAGTATACGTACACTTCTCCTATTGCCTAATCCTCTTCCCCTCTCCCCCCTCAGCCTTTCCTTCCTCCCCCCCACCTCCTGCCTTGTTTACCCCTGAGTTCTATTTTACACAGCGTTGAACCTTGCTTATCCAATGTACCTGTTGGGTTTCCCACTGTTTCTTTCTACACAGTACTGTGTTAGTCTACCAGGACATTTGACTTCTCAAACCACTGTATTACATGTGATTTCTCATGCTATTTCTTGTGCTTTGTGATTTTGATGTTTGGCATTTATGATTTACATTATATCTTTGTTATCTTTATGTTTATGTAGCACTGCTGTATGCTCCTTGTTGATCATACTCTGGCCGCAGTACGTGGCCTGGGTCATGCCTGAAAGCAGTCTCTGGGATCAGTGCACCTACCCAGTTACCAAAGTCATAAATAAATAAATAAACACCAACCTCGAGAGCGATTTTCAGGCTTTGGAGCATGGTTCAAAGTCAACCTGTTAGTGTTTAACATTAAAAAAGACTCAAACCACATTATTCCACCACACCTCCTATAAACTTGATGACCAACTGCCTTTGGCTGTTAAAACATCAGTGGGGGTGCCAGCCCATCGACGCAGTGGTGGAATTTCCGCTTGCAATGCCAGCAACCCAGGTTCGCGAACAGATCCAGGTCATTGGAGGGCTGGCAGGGGGAGAAGGATCGAGCGTCCCTGGACTGCTCTCCTTCTCCGGGAAGGGTGGCTCAAGCACTTGGAGCAGTGGCGACACCTAGCAGAGGCTGGGTGCACTACTACGCACTGGCACCTACCAGAATTCAGGGGTGGGGTGGACGCTGGTCATCATTGCACGTCCCTGCCCCTGCTTACGGGGGAACAAAAAATGCGTGGTGCCTCCATCTCTATGAAGCCCTCCCCGGGCTTCAATCAGCCTCCATCGCTGGCTCTCCCAACTAGTAACTGGTTCCACAGACTGGGTATAGGGTAACCTGTACCACGGCCCCACCCTCTGGGGGGAAAAGCTGGGGGTGTCTGGGAGAGCACCAGCTAGTGACAGTAGGTGGAAGTCTGAGGGCCGTGACCAGGGCAGAGATTGATGGGTGGCCCTACCAGGAAAAAGTAGATTCAATCTGAAAAAAAAAAAAAACATCAGCAGGGGTGAAGCTGGAATGTGTCAAAAGCTTAAAATACCTGGGTGTCACTTTAGACGAAAACCTATCCTTTGAGATCCATACCAATAAAATTATAAAATCAACTCACCAGAAACTAGGGTTACAATACCGTACTGCCCCTTACCTTATTTCCCAATCCAAAAAGACCATTTCTACTGCAACCCTACTCCCAGGTCTCCTCTATGGTGTATCCTTGCTTTCCACAGTGAAGCCATCTATTCTGAACAGACTTAGGCAAGCATATCACCGTATTGCCAGATTTGCCGCTTCAGCCCTGGCCCAAACTCACCACTGTGCTGTGTTCAGTACCTTAAATTGGCCAGGTTTTGAGGTGCAGTTGGACTACCCCTTGCTGTGTACCACCTTCAAATTAATTCACCTCCCCTCCCCTCCAAGTCTGTCTAACCTACTGACCCAGAAACCATTCACCAGGCCCCTTACAACATCTCACCAACCATTACTAAGTATACCCAAAATTCGTTTAGCAGTTGGAAAGAGATCTTTCTCATAAGCGGCTGCATATAAATGGAATAATCTTTAATAACACTTCTTGTCATGAGCCCCGGGACCCCCAAACTTCAGGCAGCCTGGAAGAACCTCCTGTCTGCAGAGAGGATCCCTCTTTTTAAGAACTCGTGAGCAGGAGTAAGGGTTTCCGGATCACTTACCAGCCTTCCTTTTCCCAGTGGGAGGGTGGATTCTGTAGTTTCGAGTTCCCTTGACTCTGCACTACTTTCAGTATTTGAATCCCACCACTGCCACTGACTATGTCTTGCCTAAGTAGTTTTATACGATAGCAGAGCAGTTCTATCTTTCAGTCACACAGTCTTTTCAAAACCCTTCTGTTTAAAATGTTAAATCACCAATCAGATACAAGGCAGAGTTGATAAGAAAATCATAAAAGTTTATGTAACATAAAAGCAATACAGAAAAGTCTACAGTTTGGAAGAACTTTGAAATGCAGACAATATCAAATGTAAAACTGGATGGTTTACTGAAAACACTAGATACTGGTATTCTAAACTATACCTTGTTTTGATGTTAGAGCTTAGACAAGATTTTAAATGTCCTTGTAGAGATGAGTCCTTAAGCAACAGTTTTGTAGCAAGGTTGTACCAAGTCAGTTCCTCTGAAAGGTCCTTTTCAAAAAGACTTCAGGTGCTGCATTGGTGCAAAGTCTTGTTTTCCAAAATTCTGACTTAAAATCAGAATTTTCTGTTCAGTATGTGACAAGTCAAACTTTCCACACACTCAGGTCTGGTTTTAGAGATTTTGCCAGGCCTACACATATACTTCTGGTCTTCAAGTATGTGTCAGTTGGACAGGTGATCTGATTTTCAGCCAAACTGTTTTTCAACTGCCCTGAGTTCAAAATGTGTGTCTTATACATACAGGCTGATCATCTTCAAGCCACACCTACAGTGTGATGGGGTGCAACAGTGTACCTTTCCCTGTAGGTGTCACTGAGGTTCTATGTCAACCCCAAAGACATCTGGTCCATGCATTTGGCGTAACCCCTGACCTCTTCCTGTCATGGAATGCTAGATACCCAGTTTTCTCTAAGAATTATGATTTCCAAGCTCCATAAAACTGTCTCCCTTATCTAGAGATGTACCAGATCCACCCTAGCCATTAGAATAATTAAGGATATTTTTGAAATTTCATTCCTAAAGCCTTATAAAGAGACAGTGTCTTAGTTCTAAAGTTTATTACAGCATATACAATATGAACCCACATAAATGGATATAGGCCTATCATGCGACACTTCTATCCTGCACATCCCTCTCGCAGTTAAAAAAAAACAGTACAAGGACCTATTCCTTGCCACTGGCATGTATAACTGTATATAACCCCCTGCCTAGCAGGCAGGGGTTAATCCTATGTCATGCTCTCAAGGTTTCTCTGAACCCTGTGTAACCAACAAATCTGAAAGTTGCTTATGCCCAAAAGTGTATGATGTTTCTCAATCTTGTATACTAACTGCATCAAATTGTTGAATATTTCTACTTGTTAATGTTACTATTGTTTGTACCACTGTTGGTACTATGTTTAATGTCCATCTACTATGTTTAATGTCTAATATCTATCATTTATGGAATGCTTAGATTCCCTGGGTCGCCACTGAAAAAGGAACTGTCTTGTCTCAGTGGGCCTATCTGGTCATCAAAATTCAAATAAAAAAGAAATGAATAGAGACATGCTGAATGGGCATAATAGCCATGGCAAAGAAGCCAGTGATGGTGGGAGACCTCCCGTCTGCCAAATTCCAGGGCTTCCTGCATATTCTGTTTGAGTGTCTGCCTTCAGCTAGCATCAGATTACAGATATAGAGAGTTAAATTGTTTGTGCTTGGTGAATTTACATCATTTGACTGAATTTCTGGTGCCAAACTGCCCAGGGCTTGCTTACTTTGAAACCAGCATTCCAGGGCTTCCAGCACATTCTTGTCTGAGGTGTCTGCTTTTCTATTAAATTGTTTGTGCAGATTGTCTTGCTGAAAGGGAGGAAAGCACTCACTGAGGTGGTGGAACAGAGCTGTAGCTGATTGTATCTGGAGGGCCTGGGCTTGGGGCCCCCCCATCCCTCAGACCACCACCTGCCCCTCATCCCACCCCCCAAGGTCGTCATTTCCTTTATACCAGGGGTTCTGTCATCACTTCCCAAAAGGGACAGGACATACACCTACCATATCCTTAACAGCCCAGCACACTACATAGGGGGTAAACACACACTCACACACACTAACAAAAAAAAAAAACAACACAATTTCAACAGAAAAGGAATGAGATGTGAGGAGTGGTGCAGTGCAGCAGCTGTGGGGCAGCAGTCTTCCGAGAGACGTTCTGGAGGCTGTGATACTGCCCCATTTGCAGGCACCTCTCTGCTATGAGGTAGGAGGTTGCCCATCTCCAGGCCAACCTAGCAAGGAGTAGGGAATTTTTGTCCTCCACCCAGGACCAGGCAAGGAGTTGGGAAACCTCCTCCCACACCAGGGGACCACCAGGGACCCTAGCGCTACCTCAAAGGTTGCCAAGAAAAAGGAGTGGTTGGACTATGGTGGGCTCAGGGAGAGTGAGGGTGGTGGAACAGAAGTGCATCCCTCCAGTTGTACCTCTCCACAATTCATATGCCATTCTGGAAAAGCGTGGTTCCTCTATGGTGACACCCGCAGTGGAGACCAATGGAGACACTGGGAACCACCACAAGGGAGACCCACAGGAGGATGGCACAAGACCTCACAGGGGAAGGAAACAACTCTTGGTGGGGGACTCCATTGTTGGGGGGTAGAACTGGAGGAGAGAGGGGAGAGGGAGGTAAGGCGCCTGCCTGGTGCCATGGCTTGGAGGGACAGGAAGTGAATCCTCAGGATTGTGGGAGCAGCTGCAAGGGAGAGGGAGCTGGACATCATTGTCCACCCAGCTACAAATGACCTAGCTTGTAATGGGTTCAGAGCAGTGCAGGATGAATTTATGGAGTTAGGGAGAGGCCTTAGAGAAGTAGCATGCACGGTAACCTTCTCAGAGGTGCTGCCTGTCTATGGCATGGGTGAGGCTAGGTTACTTTGCACCTTGGGATTCAATGAATGGTTGAAAAGCTGGTGCCAACAACAGGTTTTTGGCTTCACTGGGGACTGGGGGTCCACCTGGAGGGATACAGGCCTATACTAACTAGATGGTCTACATCTCTCCAGCAGAGGAACCAGAATCCTAGATGATAGGTTTAAGCACTTCATTTGCAAGCTTTTAAACTAGCCAAGGGGGGAGGCACTGAAAAAGAGTAGGGAATTCCCAGCCTTCCCCCTCAAAAGAGTGTAGTTAGCGAGGGAAGCACCAGTGTAGAGAGGGCAATAGGGAGCAGGGCAGGGGAAAATAGAGAAAGAAGTCAAAGGAGTAAGTACAAGCATGGGGCTTAAAGGGGCAAGCCCACCAACAAATGAAGGGTGATGAGTATCAATGCCCATAGTCTTGGTAACAAGCTTCATGAACTAGTGGCCTTGATGGAGGAGGGACACCTGGATATTGTGGCAGTCACAGAAACATGGTACACAGAGAGCCATGGCTTGGATATCAACATGCCAGAGTACACAGTCTACAGGAGGGACAGGGAGGGTAAAAGAGGAGGAAGAGTAGCTCTCTATGTATGGGAAGGGATCAAGGCAACAGAACTAAAGGGTAAGCAGAGAGGAGTGGAGGCACCCTGGGTCACCCTGGAGACAAGAAATGGCACCACAATCCACACAGGGGTTGTATACAGACCCCCATCTCAGGATGAGGAAATGGACAGGGAAATGATAGGGAGGCATGCTTAGAATAGCATAAAAAGGGCAAATATTGCTGATTGGGGACCTAAATATGCTGGATGTTAACTGGAGCACACTTGCTGCAGCCACATCCAAGAGCTAGGTCATTCTCGATGCCTTACAGGGGGCATGCCTCAGACAGTTAGTGTTGGAATCCACTCAGGAGGGTGCAGTCATAGACCTGGTACTCTCAAATGGGAACAGTGAGAGGATCTCAGATTCAGAAGTGGGTAGCCATCTAGGAACAAGCGACCACCAAACAGTGTGGTTCACGATAAATACAGCTGTGGAGAAGCCATACAAATGTGAGGGTACTGGACTTTAGGAGGGCTGATTTTGGCAAAATGGGAGAGCACCTAAGGAATGAACTAGCAAACAGGCAGGATGGAGGGGTGGAGGAACAATGGAGAAGAATCAAAAATGCCATCCAAGAAGCAACAAGCCATTGTATGAAGCAAATAAACAAAATAAAATGAAGGAAAAAAACACTATGATTCTCTAAAGAGGTGGCAGGGAAGGTCAGGGAGGAAAAGACAGCATTCAGGAAGTATAAGGAATCACAAAAGGAGCAGGACAGAGAACTGTATCAGTTAAAGCAGAAGGAACCAGGAAAGGCAGTCAGAATAGCAAAGGCTCAAACCAAGGAAAGAATAGCCAACTCAGTTAAGAAGGGGGATGAAACTTTTATAGGTATGTTAGTGAGCGAAGAAAGACCAATGGAGGGATTGTGAGGCTTAATAAAGGGAGGGTGGGTGGGTAGAGGGTGACAGTGAAAAGGCAGAGATACTGAGCGAATACTTTGTTCAATATTCATAAAAGAAGAGGAGGGAGGTACCTAAACCCGAACAATAGAAGCACTCTGGATAGGGGGCTCGATACCAGTCCATTCACAGAAGAAAGGGTCCTGAAAGAACTCCTGAAACTCAAGGTGGACAAGGCAATGGGGCCTGATGGGATTCACCCCAGAATTCTAAAAGACCTAAGGGGAGAACTAGTGGCACAACTGACTACTCTTTTTAACAAATCATGGGAGGATGGTGTGGTGCCTAAGGATTGGAGGAGGGCAGATGTGATTCCCCTTCACAAAATTGGGAGGAAGGCAGAGGCAGGTAACTATAGGCCTGTTAGGTTGACCTCAGTGGTGGGGAAAATCATGGAATCACTTCTAAAAGAAAGAATTGTTGAATACCTAGAGGCAAGCGGGGCACAGGACACAAGGCAATATGGATTCACAGTGAGAAGGTCATGTCAGATGAATTTAATAGATTTCTTTGACTGGGTGACCAAAGTAGTAGACCAGGGAGGGGCTGTGGACGTATCCTATCTATACTTCAGTAAGGCATTTGACAATTCCATACAAAAGATTAATAAACAGGCTAGCCAGCCTGGGAGTGGGTCCCAGGGTGGTGGCCTGGGTACAAAATTGGCTGGGCAACAGGACACAGATGGTAATAGTAAATGGAGTCCACTCTGAAGAAAGGGGGGTTACTAGTGGAGTACTGCAGGGTCCAGTACTGGGGCCGGTCCTCTTCAGTCCCTTTTTTAAGTGACATTGCAGAGGGATTGGAAGGAAAGGTATGCCTTTTTGCAGATGACACAAAGATCTGCAACAGGGTTGATACACAAGGGGGGTGCAGAAAGGATGAAAAAGGGCTTGGCAAAGCTAGAGGAATGGTCAAAAGTATTGCAGCTTAGATTCAGTGCAAAGAAGTGCAAAGTAATGCACCTGGGAAACAAAAACCCAGGGGAAGAGTACACAATTGTAGGGTGGGGGATACTAACAGAAACACAAATGGAAAGTGACCTGGGGGTAGTTAGATGACCTAATGGTAGGCAAGCAATGTGAAAAGGCAGTAAGGAGAGCTGGGGGGATACTGCGATGCATAGGGGGAGGCATCACCAGTAGAAAACAGAAAGTTGTCATCCCTCTGTACAGACAGTTGGTGAGACCCCATCTGGAGTACTGTGTGCAGTTCTGGAGACCCCATCTCCACAAAGGCATTGACAGGATGGAGGCAGTCTGGAGGAGGGCAACTAAAATGGTGCAAGGTCTGCACCAGAAATAATATGAAGACAGACTAAAGGAGCTTAATATATATATATACTTGAGGAAAGGGGGGGGGGCTGATAGAAATTTTCAAGTACCTCAAAGGAATCAACAATGTCCAGGAAGGTAGCATCTTTCAGAAAAAGATGTACAAGAACAAGGGGGCACAGTATGAAGATAGAGGAGGGACGACTCAGGGGCAATGTGAGAAAGTATTTTTTCATGGAGAGGGTGGTGGACACATGGAATGGCCTTTCTGAGGCGGTTGTGTGGTCAAAAACAGTGGGAGAATTCAAGAATGCTTGGGACTGGCATAAGGCAATTATAGTGGGGTATAGGAGAAAGTAGACTGTTGGTTAACTAGGATCTGCAGCTTATCCAATAGGTAGGGAAATGGGCAGAGTAGGTGAGCCAAGCAGTCCTTATCTGCAATCAAAGTCTATGTTTCTAAACTGGTCTCCCTAGCAGGCAATGGGCCTCCTGCAAGATATGGATAGATGGCAAGTCACAGTGTTTCAGATGGGAGGCTTAGAGACCTCTCCCGAGGCCTAGTCACGCACTAGACCAGGTCAGGAAATTAGAGGGAATGGGGAGGGAGACGATGTGACAGGGGCACTCTCCAATCTGGTTATGGTTTTTGTTGGGGGAGTTTGGCAGGACTATAGAGAAGCTGACCCTCCTTCCAAAACGTGAGGCTGGGTGGGAAGTACAGGAGGCAAGGTAAGTAGAAAGACATGATAGCATATAGGGATGTTCCCCCTATCCTCTTCTGACCAAGAGAAGAGGAGAGAAAATGACTACGGGAAAGGTCTCTGGCATGCTGTCTGCATAGGAAGAGGATCATAATGAAATGATACTCAAGCAGGTCACTGATCCCCTGGCTAGTCAATGCAACTCGTAAAGGGGTTTATGGGGGACTGATAGGGAGGACAGCACCCAACCCTCCAGCCTGGAATAGAAGGGAGATGCCAAGGAAAGAACCGTGGGGGGGGGGATACACAAACTAAAGAGGCATGGTGGATACTAGGAGGTCCCGTGTTATAGGGCAAAGGCACTGGCTGGGGCAAAATGTACTACACAGAGGTGAAACAACATGAGATGCCATGGTAGTAGGTGTCCCTCTAGTGATGGGTTGGGAAGAGGGCAACCCAGGGAGAGAAGACAGGGCTGACACCAACAAAGCCAGTGACACCTTGCGTCTCATAATAGGGCCTGCTAACCTTGCTGAATTAAGGTGTTTGTGCTATACATGGGTCACCATCACTGGACTCGAAATAAGATAATGCCAGGTCTTGAGCGGGAAATGAGTCCAGTGATTGTAGTGGAGGGGAAAAGAGAGGGGTTATTCTTAGTTGGCTCGAAGGGAGTAGCTTTTGGGGCAACATGAGCACACAGTGGGGGAGCAGGAATGAGAAGCTGGTCTGTATCCACTAATGGATGGGGGCCTAGCCATGACTCCTGGGCTGCCAACCTCATCAGTAACATGGCAATCCTGGGATTGGGGCAGAACAACATTAGTTAGTGCCAAACTCAGAGGCATACAGCTAGTCAGAACTGCATAAAGAGTTGGCATGGAGGGGGCAGTTCAAAAGAGCACGATTTGCACAAGGCGCTTGTATAAGGGGCCTCACCCTGCCTGTTATTGGACATCGGGTAAACAAGCAGGGTGGACATCAAACCTTGGAAGTACTAAAGTTGTGTATATAGTCATATGTAATTACATTTCATTCCCAATATGTTCAAGTAGAAGGGTTCTGTTACTAATAATGCCCAGGAGAATTAACAATCAGCTGGGGGGGGGGGTGATGGCTGCAGGCACAATCATAACTTACAATGTAAGGGGTCTCAACAGCCCCACTTAAAGGTCCAGGATTCTAAATGAGCTCAGGTGCCAGAGAGTGGAGGTGGCCTTTTTGCAGGAGATACACCTCACTCCAGCAGAGAGCATTAAGCTGAAGTGATCATGGGTGGGGCAAGTGCATTACGCATCATACTTGGATCACCCACATAGACAGGGAGTAGCCATCCTGATCCATAAAGACTGTACTTGGGAGGTCAAGCACTTCAGCAAGACACGGAAGGCCACTATGTTCTAGTAAGGGGAAACTACAGATCTTTGCAAACTACAGGTCCTTGCACACTACTAAACATTTACACCCCAAATCAGGATAAGGAAAACGTTGATTTCCTGAAGGAAGTTATGCTTAAAGCGGCTTCTCCTTCGGGGGAATTATTTATTGTTGGCGGGATTTTAATAGGCGCCCTTCATCCAAGCTGGGAACTAATGTAAATGCGCAACATTCTGCCTCCCCCCAAGCCATCCCCCCTTCCACTTCAAGGCCACATCCATCCACAACACCACCAAGTTATTGAGAAATCTCCCAAACTGGGGTAGCCCTGGCTCTGATGGCCTCTCACCTATCCTGCTCAAACTCATCTCCCCTGCTATCTCCAAGCCTCTCACTTTTATTCTTAACTTGGCCCTGTCTGCTTCCTCCATGCTGGATACTTGGAAATCTGCGAAAGTGATACCTATCTTCAAAGTTGGGACCCCCACTCAACAGATAGTTACAGACCTATCTCTATCCTCCCCCATCTTAGCAAAATCCTAGAAAAAATCATCCACAACCAGCTGCTGGAACATATCAACAAATATAATCTTATGTGCAGCCAACAACATGGTTTCTGTGAAAATCACAGCACTGCCTCCGCACTTGCACTCTTTACTGACCATGTCGTTACCAATATGGATTGAGGGCAAGTTACAGGGGCCATCTTTGTGGACCTTACTAAGGCCTTTGACATGGTCAACCATGCACTTCTCCTCTCCAAGCTGCACGCACTTGGCTGTTCCTCTGGGACCTCTGACTGGCTCAGGAGCTTTCTCTCGGGACGCTCTCAATCTGTGGGCATAGGTTCCACCATCTCCCCTGCCCTCCCTGTCTCTACTGGTGTCCCACAGGGTTCTATCTTGTGCCCACTACTATTCTATTTTCATTAATTCTCTCCCCTCTGAAAGCATCAAATGTAAATCACTTCTATACGCAGACATCTTGTTGTCTATCACAGTGATAAGTCCCTTGCTCAGGTCTCCTCCGTCCTTTCCCAGAGCTATAGCAGTGCCTGTAGCTGGTTCACATCTAACTTGTTGTTGGTCAACGATAAAAAAACAAATCCATGCTATTTGCATCTAAACCTAAACTCTCCAAAATTCTTAGCTCAGGTTTCTCCATCCGAATCCTATCCCCAGATGGTATGATCCTTGATGATGTTCACTCATTCAAATACCTGGGGGTAACACTTGACCCTGCACTAACCTTCTCCGACCACATCAACAATGTGGTTTGCAGGGTCAGTCAAAAACTAGGGTTTGCCTACCAGCAACACAACTTACTAACCCCAGAGGCCCATTTAACAATAGCTCAGGGTAACCTACTCCCTATCATTGACTACTGCTCCCCCATCTATGCACGTGCATCCTCTGCTCTCGATACCAGACTCACATCCGTATATAATAGTGCTTGTCGCTTTGCTGTCTTGGCACCTTTCTCAATCCATCACTGCGACCTCTATAGTGCCCTTGGCTGGTTACCCCTCCAAGGCCACTTTGACTATTCTCTTGGCTGCATGGTGGACAGCACCATCAAGGGCAGTGACGTGTCCCCTCTCGCTTCCTTACTCTAGGCCAGAACACTACCAAGGAGACTGCACTCATCCACCTTCCCACCGCTTGAAGTACTCAGGGTCTCCACCAGCATGGGAGGGAAAGCCTTATCAGTCACAGCCCCCACTCTGTGGAACGGGATCCCAGTACTCCTCCGTGCATTGAGCACTCACACAGCCTTCAAATCGTTTTTTAAATCCTGGCTGATGGATAGTACTCGCTGCTCCTGCACACCTGGGTAGCACCTCATTCTCACTCATAGTTAATCTACCACTGCACTTCTTGACTCCTGGTGGGGCTTTTCAACCACTCTCGCTGTCATGGCCCTGTCTTCTCTTTTTTCCTTCATCCTTCCATGTCTTCTGAAGAAATGTTGAGGGGGGGGTAGGACTGTTTGCATCTTCGTTTTGAATCTGTTAGCCTACCAGGAATATTATCAGCCTCTCCCTGTATATCTGCTTGCAATTTTCTATGTGGTTAATCCGTTGATTCTACTGCTTTGTATACCGATATTTCTATATTGTTATCAGCTGTTTCCGGTGTTCTTGTATACCCTATTGTTCCAAGATTGTACTTTTGTTTTCCTTGTCAACTTTTATAGTTGGGGTCGTGCCTAAAAATGGTCCCTCGGATCAGTGCACTTACCTGGTAATCAAAGACATAAATAAATAAATAAATTTTAAACCCATTGTTAGACTGGTCTGGGGTCACGGTGGGGGGTGACAGCCCACTTAAGCACCTAAATGTCTGGGTAGAATAACTCACGAACTAGGCCTAACTGAAGCCTGGCGCCACTGTAATCCATGAGTGAGAGACTATACCTGTTGGTCGGCTCCCCATAAGGTGTACTCTAGAATAGACTTATTGTTTGTTTCTCTGAGTGGTTACACAAAGTAGAGTGATGTCGAGGCACAGGTCAGGAAGCATAGAAAAAACAGTAGCAGTTTCAAAATTCTCAATGAGTGTTTTATTATTAGTAATAACAGCAAATAAAAAATAAAAATGTGTTCAGTATAACTATTTACAAAGGCAGTACAAACAGAGAAAACAAAGGCCTTCTTCTGAGTGTTTCTTTTTTTTTACCATTCACTCTTTATTAACTTTTACAAATTAATACAGAGACGGTAAAAGGAAGTACAATACCTGGTGTACAAATAATTGCAGTTCAACAAAGTCCACAGAATCACCACCGGGAACATAGGTCTCTGTAACCCCCCCTCCCCTCTTCTGAGTGTTTCTTCTCAATTCCAAGTTTCAGTCTCCCTCTCTCTTACAAAACATCACTGCTCTTTTTATAACAAGTCTTTGCAGGAAGCTCATTAAGAGATTCTGCTTCTCACAGAATGTTCTTGTAAGTTTACAGATTGTTCTTGTAAGTTTCATTCCTTGCAGGTGCAACAAAACAGTACATGGTGACCCAGAACTGACCTTTTGTTGCCAGCATCTCACAGAGCTTGAAAATCAGCTTCTCATGTTAACTCCTTGAGTTCCAAATATTTTTTTGCAATCATTTCAACAGTACAACTATATACAGTTTTAATCAAAGGGATCCCAGTACCAGTGACATTTCCACATAAAGATTCATATATGTATTTTTTACCTGCAGATATGCAAGAGGGAAGAAAAGACAGAAATAGCAAGGGAAGGCAGAGAAATAGTGAGAGTCAGAAAACTGCGAAACCGTCGGAGTGGTCAGTTCCTAGGTCTCACAAGAAAATTTGGTTGTGCAATCAGACAAGAGACAGGAAAAGAGAGGATAGAACAGACACTTGTATTTAAACTCCTTCTGCATAACAAATTGGGCAGGGCCTTATTCAACCCTGTCACATAGAGGCAGTAAATATTCAGCCCAGGACCTTATCAGACCATAGCATTGTGATCATGAGGTTGTGAGCTACCCCAGGTGGAATGAATTACACCTGGTGGTTAAACATATCTCTGCTAAACAAGAAGAACTACAAAGAGTTAGTTAGAGAGTGTCTCAGGAACTACGTGGCCCTGAATCTGTCTCAAGACACTAGCGTAGTGACCTAGTGGGATGGCTTCAAAGCCTTGGTCATGGGCAAAACAATTGGTTATGATGCCGACCTCAACAAAGCTAAACAAAAATTGCAAGAGAAGCTAGAGAGACATCTCTTTGACTTTGACGCAGAACATAAAATTGTATTAAATGAAGAAGTGAAAGCGCGTCTGGAGGAGTGCAGGGACAAGTTAAATAAACCTTGACGAGAGGATAGAGGTGCAGCGGAGGTATTCCTGCCAACGATATTATAAGGCAGGGAACTGAGCAAGAAAGCTGCTAGCCTGGCAGCTCCGCAAAGAAGCTATAGGTAGAATGGTACTTAAACTAAAGTGGCACTCTGGCCTATTACACCCAAATAACAGACCCCCAAAAGATCACAGGCGAATTTCGGAATTTTTAAAAAAACGTTATTATCAGGAACTAGTCAAGGGGCATGAGGGTAAAATTGAGGCCTTCTTCCAGAGAGTGAAGGTGACTAAACTTTCCTGGGAGGAAGCTGATAGGATGCTCCCCTAATTCTTGAAGAAATAAGTTCTGCGATAGCAAATCTGAAATCACAAAAGGCCCCAGTACCAGAAGGTTTGGCTGGGGAGTTCTATAAGACCTTCAAAGATGAGCTCTCATCTCACTTGGAGCAAGTCTTTGAAGGGGTGTTGGGAGAGGAGGGAGCACCACTATCCTGGCAATAGGCTTACATTTCGGTAATCCATAAGTCAGGAAAGGACCCACTGCTCTGCGGTTCCTATAGACCCATTTCATTACTAAATGTGGATCAAAAAATATTTACCTCAATATTAGCATGCAGGCTCCAGGGGCGCATGGGGAAGATAGTCCACCCAGATCAAACTGGCTTCATGAATGGTAGCTTGATACACGATATCATTAGGTGCCTTCTTAACCTAATCACATACCAGCAAAGGTCAAATGCTCCATCTCTACCAATCTTTATGGACACTGAGAAGGTGTTCGACTGGGTGGACTGGCATTTCCTAAACAGAACACTGGAAGAAATGGGGTTTGTATCTGGGTTTAGAGCTAGTATTAATGCCTTGTATGCATCCTCCAAAGCTACTGTATGAGTCAATGGGATTACTTCTGACAGATTTCACTTGAATAGAGGAACCCGACAGGGTTTCCCCCATCTCCCTTACTGTTCGCATTATGCTTTGAGCCACTGGCTATGGTAATTCGTGCTAATGATAGGATAGAGGGTATCACAGTCAGGAACTTAACTCACAAAATCTCCTTATATGCTGATAACTCCCTTTTCTTTCTCACATCCCTACAGACCTCCTTACAGGAGCTTCAACTTGAACTGGAAAGTCATGGCCAAATTTCAGGATACAAATGCAATATAGATAAATCGGAAGCCATTAGGTTTGGAGACCCCTTCCGAAGAGGAGCATTAGAGGGCTTCCCCTTCAGATGGGCCCCAAACAATGTAGTTCAGTACCTGGGAGTTAAAATATCCCCATCTCTAAATACCCTCTTTAAGTTGAATTATGAGAAATTATGGGTGGAGATAAAAACAGACCTATTAAGATGGTAGCTGCGCCCTCTCTCCCTGGAAGGGAAACTTGATACTATCAAAATGAATATCTTACCCCGCTTTCTATTTCTGTTCCAGGCCCTCCCCATCAATATACCAGAGCATGTTTGGAAGAATATAAATACCACCCTCCTTACTTTTGTGTGGGGTAAGGGCAGGAGGAGGGAGGGTTCATCAAACAACGCTATCCCTGCCTCGGGGGAGTAGAGGCTTGGTTTTACCAGATCTTAAAGCTTACTACCTCACTGCTCAAATAGCCCCAATTGTAACCTGGGTCAAGAAGAAGGGGGACACGGGCTGGCAAGAAACAGATTTTTACCAATCAAAGACCATTTCTTCTTTTCACTATCTCACATGCACCACTAACCCCATAGGTTTGTAAGGACCTGGTCAATCCATGGTCCAGACATACTGTACTTTGTGAATGTGGGTCAGGGTCCAAAAGATCACCCAGACACCAGAGGAGATAGGCCCTCTAACATCTATAATAGGTGACCCTAACTTTCCTCCTGCTAGGGCTGATCCCAGTTTCACCAGATGGAACTGGCTCTCCCTGGTACTTTAAAGGTCCATCATTGCAAACAACACAATCCTCTCTTTTACTGACCTCCAAAAAACATACGCACTTTGCAGATCAGACTTTCATAGATACCTTCAAATAAGGCACTATCTGGTCTCAAACCAGCTGGTGACTTAAATTAGCAGAGACCTGACTAGACTAGAAAATTTCTTATATTGGGCAGTCAAACTGGTGGAGAGAGGTAGGCTGGTGGCTGGGGCATACAAGATTATACAGGAAGACCAGGATCAAACATTGGATATTCTAAGGGTGAGATGGGAGGAAGACTCGGGGATACCCATAACAGAAGACAAATGGGAATTGACATAGGAATGAGAGTGGAGAATCACGGCCTCATCCAGATGGAGAGAATTTAAATGGAAAGGCATGTCTCAGTTTTTCACACACCCTCCATAACCAAATATTTTAAAGCAGAGAATTCAAACTTATGTTGGAGGGGCTGTCGACAGGTTGGTACTCATTTCTATATCTTTTGGGCATGCCCAAAATCTCAGACTTCTAGTCAAAGATACATGAACACATCACAGGATGTGTGTGTGTGTGTGTGTGTGGGGGGGTGGTGTGTGTGTGTGTGTGTGTGGGGGGGGGTTCAGATACAGTTTGACTTCAATACCATGTTTCTGTGGTTGAAGGCGCCCACCCTCTGGAACCGCAAACAACATGCCCTCCTCTGAATTCTGTGTCTAGAAGTCCAAAAAGAAACAACATCTAACTAGATGCAGCAGAACCCTCCTTCATTCAAATCCTGAACAGCAAATGTGGCAAACAGTAGAAGAATGGAGGAATTAACCACTACACTAAGGCTCACAGTGAACAACACCAGGAGCTATGGACTAGATGGGACAGTTCCCTTGGCTCAGACCCGAAGGGGGGGGGTCGTAGGTGGAGAGGATAAATAACCCAATATATGAAGATCTGGGTGAGCTTGAGGTTTCAACTGAGGGGTCTGGAGAGTTGATACCTATCTCCAGCCAGGGGTAATGGTCAGATTTCTCCCCGGTGCATCAGCATGGAGAGATACTGACCACATTGCTAAAATTGTTCAAGAAGCAGGGGAAAACATTGACGTCCTGGTACACATAGAGACTAATGATCTTGCCAGCCAGTCAGTTGTGGGGACCAAGGAACACCTGACCAGGCTGGGTGACAAAACTATCATCCATTTCATCCGGCATCTCCTTCTCTGAGATCCGGCCAGTCTGGGGGGGGGCAGATGGACGGAAGGTCAGAGAAGGGGAGATAGGTGAGCTAAATATGTGGCTCAAGGTGCGGTGCCAGGAAAAAGGATACAAATTTGTAGGGAACTGGCAACAGTTTTGGGAGCGGAAGTTCTTTAAATTTGATGGACTGCATCTGACTAAGGAGGGAGTCAGTGCATTGGGGCAGAAGTTTGATGTCGTTGCAGAATATTTAAACTAGCAAATGGGGAGAGGGGTGCAGCACCCATACATCAAATGGAAGAACACCCCTCCCCCCTCAGCTAGTGGTCAAACAGGAGTTCAGCATGTCTGCAGTTCATTTGCATCACCAGCTAAGGAAAAGGTTCAGCTCCCTATACGATGCACAGGGGAAACACCAGACTCACCCAACAACTAACACACCAAAATCTGGCCAATGGAAAATCATGTACACTGGTTAACCAACTAAATAAAAAAAAATGTACACAAATGCTCGCAGTCTGGGAAACAAGATCCCAGACCTGCAGGTAATAATGACAGAGGCTAAACTGGACATAGTAACAATTAACGAGACGTGATTTACCAGTAACCACACTTGGGAGACTTCAGTACCTGGCTATGTACTGTTCAGAAGAGACCGAGTTGCAAAAAAGGGGGGTGAGGCCCCTGTATGTCAATGAAAATATCAAAGCTACAGAAATTGTAGAATACGCATAAGTAGCCAGAAGAACTGTGGGTCACCCTGGAAACAGGAAATAGGACAGCCATAAGAACTGGGGTTGTCTACAGGCCCCCAGACCAGGGGTAGGACATAGACACATTACTGTTAGAAGATATACAAAACATGACAGCTAAAGGGGAGGTTCTGATAATGGAAGACTTCAACATGACAGATACAGATTGGTCAATACCAGCAGGAGCATCTGCCAGAACTAGACACATGGTGGATTCCCTTCGGGGGGAGGGCTTTAAACAACTGGTACAACAACCCACAAGAGACAGGGCTATCCTAGATCTAGTACTGACAAACAGGGAAAGGATCACAGATCTCCAGGTAGAAGGTCACCTGGGGGCCAGTGACCATCACATGGTATGGTTCAGTTTGGCCACTACAACTAAATCATCCCATTCCAAGGCAAAAATATGGGACTTCAGAGGAGCTGACTTTGATAAGATGGCCAACAGAGTTAAGCTAGCCCTGGCAAAAAAGAAATACAGGTGAGGGGGTACAGGCAAGGTGGGCAAGCATTAAGGATGCAATACTTGAAGCAACATCCCATTGTGTTAGAGAGAAAAGGAAGTGTAAAAGAAGAAGGAAACCATGTTGATTCTCAAAAACAGTAGCAGAAAAGGTCAGATCCAAAAGGCTGGCCTTCAGGAAATATAAGGGAATGCAGCAGGATGAAGATAGAGAGGCATACCAAACTTCCCTAAGGGAAGCAGGGAAGGCAGTAAGGCAGGCAAAGGCCCAAACCAAGGAAACACTAGCACAGACAGTAAAAGAAGGTGACAAGACTTTCTGTAGATACATTAGTGAAAGGAAAAAGTCCAGAGGGGGTATTGCTAAGATCAGAGGAGATAAAGGTGTGTGTGAGGAGGAGGACCATGTAAAAGCATCTATCCTAAATAGATACTTCTGCTCAGTATTTACTGAAGAGAAGGTAAGGCAGGGCCCACAGCTCAGCATCATGGACACAGGGGGGAGGGAGGTAAGCATTAGTCCCTTCACAAAAGAAAGGGTCCTACGAGAGCTTGATAAGCTCAGGGTGGACAAGGCAATGGGACCTGATGGCATACATCCTGGGGTACTAAAGGAGCTAAGGGTGGAACTAGCAGAGCCATTATCAGAACTGTTTGGTGAGTCTCTGAGCACAGGAGAGATCCCAGAAAACTGGAGAAGGGCTCGTGTGATCCTGTTCCACAAGAGTGGAAGCAGGGAGGAGGCAGGGAACTACAGACCAGTCAGTCTTACCTCAGTAGTGGGCAAGATTATGGAGGCACTCCTTAAGGAAAGGATAGTGAACACCTGGAACCATAGGGGCACAGGATCCAAGACAGCATGGGTTTACAAAGGAAGGTCCTGTCAAACTAATCTCATAGATTTCTTTGACTGGGTAACTAGAGTGGTGGACCAAGGGGGAGCAGTTGATGTCGCCTATCTTGACTTCAGCAAAGCTTTTGATATTGTTCCACATATAAGATTGATTAATAAGCTGGGTAGGCTCGGGGTGGGTCAGAAGTTGGTCAACTGGGTGGCAAACTGGTTGATGGGCAGAAAACAGAGAGTGGTGATAAATGGTATTCAAGTTTCAAGTTCAAGTTTATTGCAGGAAAGACTCCGTTGAGCAAGCTCATTCACAAGGAGGTCCTGAGGCACATACACATACAGTTCGCAATTACATAGACAGGAGATCTAAAATGTAGAACAACAAAGAAAAAATATATAAAATATAAGAGGTATACACAATAGGAGTCCTTATGCTATATATGCAGTACATTCCAGCTTTACCCTTTCCCTAAATTATGCAACACATTTCAGCTTAATAAGTAGAGGGCCAGTTGGTACCTAGGAAGTTGACTTGGCGTTGGGGGCCTAGTAGCACCTAGATATGTATTTTAATTTAGAGATTGCTAGTGTTTTGTAGGAGTTAATTGTTACAATTCTGGTTAGCTTTCAGCATGGCTTGTAGTTGGTTCCAAATGTTTGGGAGGCATATGAGACAGCTCTCTTGGCTCAGCTGTGGTAATGTCCTGGGAACATCTAGTAGGATAAGGTCGGATTTCTTAGGAGTAGGCACTAAGTGAGATGTGTATGCGAGATGTTAAATAGACAGGCAGTTTGTGGAGTAGTAATTTGAGGGTCCAAATGCCAGCATGCAGGAGGCGTCTGGTGGCAAGAGAGGTCCACCCAACTGCTGCATAATGATCACAGTGGTGGGTCCTGCACGCAGAGTTAGTAATGAAGTGAAGAGCACAGTGATAGAGTACGTCCAGTTTAGATAGGCTCAAGGTTGGGGAGGAGATAAATATAATCTCTCTGTAGTCAAGCAAGGGAAGGAATGTTGCTTGGACAAGTCTTTTGAGGGTCATGAGAGAAAAGAGGATCCTATTTCTAAAGAAGAAACCCAAGTGTGCTTTAAGCCTCTTTGATAGATCCTCGATGTGGTCGTTGAAGGAAAGCTTGTTGTCTATCCACATACCTAGATATTTAAATTTAGATACGACTTCCAAGGGTTCACCTAGGGAGGTAACTATGAAGTTTTTAGGTGGGGTAGGTAGGGCACCAGACAAGGCAAGTCTCGAGAAAATCATTGTCTTGGTTTTTTTGGCATGTAAGAGAAGCTTGGCATTGATAAGGTTGCTTTCTAACTGGATAAAGTCAGCTTGGAGTGCTTCCCTGACTTCAGTTAAGGACGAGCCTGATGCGTACAAAACCGTATCATCCGCAAATAAATGTATGCTAGAGTTCTTTATGTGGGAGTCAAGGTTGTTGATGTACAGGAAAAAAAGGATTGGTCCTAGGATGGATCCTTTAGGGACTCCTCTGGCAATTGGAAGGGGTGCAGATAGTAGGCCATCAGCTTTGACTTTTTGTATCCTTCCTGTGAGATAACTGTTAAACCACTGTAAGGTAAGTGGAGTGGCACCTATGTAGGCAAGACAGGTGATTAGGAGGTGATGGTCTACAGTGTCGAAGGCCTTACTGAGGTCTAGAAAGACTGCATCAGTAACCTTCTTGGTGTCCTGGATCCAGTCATTAGAGACTTTAGTCAAAGCTGAGATGGTACTGTGCTTTGACCTGAAGCCAGATTGGGCCGGGTTTAGGAGTGAGTGCGCTTAGAGATGATTTTTTAGTTGGTTGTATATAAGTTTTTCCAGCACTTTGGAGAGAACGGGCAAGATAGAGATAGGACAGTAGTTGTTTAAGTCACAAGGATCTCCTGATTTGAAGAGAGGAAGAATACGGGCAGATTTCCAGCAGGATGGAACAGTGGCTGTGGTAATAGAGAGGTTGAAGATATGAAGGATGGGGACAATGAGCTGGGCATAGCCTAACAGCAAGAAAAATGATTCAAGACCATCGTCCCCTGCACTTTTCTTGGTGTCAAGGCTAAGAATTATGTCTTCGACTTCTTTGTAGCTAAACAGGCACAACTGGAAGGGTTGAGGTGGAGTAGCATGTGTAGTATCTGGGTTAGTGTTGCTATTCACTCAGCTAGCGTATAGGGAGGAGTCGATTGCCAACCCGGCAGTGGCAAAGTGAAGGTACAATCAGAAGAGATGCAAGTCACAAGTGGTGTACCTCAAGGATTAGTCCTGGGGCCAGTCCTCTTCAATATTTTCATCAGTGCATTGCAGATGGACTGGAGGGTAAGGTTTGTCTGTTTGCAGATGACACCAAGATCTGCAACAGAGTAGATGATCCAGATGGGGTGAGCAGAATGAGAAGAGATCTGGATAAACTAGCAAAATTGTCTGAAGAGTGGCAACTGGGGTTTAATGCAAAGATGTGCAAAATCATGCACATAGGGAAGAGAAACCATGAAGCCATCTATAGGCTGGGAGGGGAGTTGCTGGCAGTCACAAGGGAAGAAAGAGACTTGGGCATCATCATCACCGATGACCCGAAATCATCCAAGCAGACCACTAAAGCAGTAGGTAAGGCTAGGGGGATGTTAGGGTGTATTAGTAGGGGTATCACAAGTCGGAAGAGGGAGGTAATAATCCCTCTTTATAAGACACTGGTTAGGCCCCATCTGGAGTACTGTGTGCAGTAATGGAGGCAACACCTTCACAAGGACATTAACCAAATTGAGGCAGTCCAGAGAAGGGCAACCAAAATGGTGCTGGGGCTGCATCAGAAAACATATGAGGACAGATTAACGGAGCTCAATATGTATACCCTAGAGCAAAGGAGGGAGAGAGGTGATATGATCGAAACATTCAAACACCTGAAGTGCATTAACAAGGTGAAAGAGTCTAACATGTTTCAATATAAGAAAAATAGCAGGACAAGAGGACACAGCATGAGATTAGAGGGAGGCCGATTAAGGGGTAATGTGAGGAAGTTCTTTTTCACAGAAAGGGTGGTGGATACATGGAACGGCCTGCCTCAGGAAGTGGTGGATATGAATACAGTGCAGGGCTTCAAACTGGCATGGGATAGGCATAAGGGAGCAATACAGATGAGTATGAATAGATAGGCCATTGACAGAGCAAAGGCAGATGGCACATTTATAAGGTAGAAAAAGAAATGGGCAGACTGGATGGGCCTTACGGTCCTTATCTGCTGTCAACTTCTATGTTTCTATGTTCTATGGGGGGTTGTGGTTGTGATTGGGGCCACCTGAGGCCTTCCCCCTATCCTCTATCCATTAGGCCCAAATAGATATAGGCCCCTACTGAATACGCTAGTTGACATACCTGAAGCCACGCTATGAGTGTAACAGAACCCATAAGTAGTATGATCTAGGCTGTGTTGGGTTATCCAGTTTATGTTGTTATTTTTACCCTCTAGTAGTTAGGTTCTGGACAAAGAAGACACTATTATCTATTCAAATATTATATATATAAGCTCAATAAGCTGTGACGAGAAGTTCTATAATTAATTGCACCACCTCACCACCCTCTTGTGGAGGAGTGATACATGACTGAAGCAGAACATGTATAATTATTTCCTTAATGTCTGGCTATAGTGTATACTTTTATCCATAATAAAAATGAGTTAAAAAAAATGCTGCTCAGGCAAGATGCAATGCCATTTTATATAATAAAATTGTTATAGAAACTAAGTATTTTCATTTGCATAACCTTCAGCTGAATTCCCTATATAGATCGGTGCAGTGTATATTTATTATAAGAGCAGTCCATATCCTACTCAGAGGAGCTGTCAAAACAGACATGCTGTCATGACACTTAAATCATGGTAACTTAGCTTTGTTTACATACAATGTCACTGTTCTGAGGACACTTCCCAGTAAAATCATGCTGCCTGCTATCAAAAGCTAAGGCACTAACAGTGAGCCAGATAGACAACTCTGCCTTTTCCTAGCTCTTTTAATGTTTGTCATGCGTGCAAGTGCAGACAAACATGTTGATATGAGAGCTGCTAGAGAGCGGTGTGCTAGCCCAATGGCCAGCGGTGCTGCTGGGGCCAGTCTGTGGACGGCAAATCAGCAGGCAGCATCCTGATGATACTGGTTTGCTGATGGGGCTGGTCTCGGCAAACATTTCAAAGGACAGCTGATGCTGCACGCAGCTCCATCCTTTGAAATGCGAGCCCTTCAGCTGTGTCTTAGTGTCTTTCCTTGCTAAACGATGTCCCCTTTCCCTGCTGCTGCTTAGTGTGTTTTTCCTGGTTAAACAATTTCCCCTTTCCCTGCTGCAGCTTAGTGTGTCTTTCCTGGTTAAACAATTTCCCCTTTCCCTGCCGCGGCCTAGTGTGTCTTTTCTGGTTAAACAATGTCTCCTTTCCCTTTCTGACACCGGGATGCCCACTCCTGATGTCGGATGCACCTAACCTGTCTATATCCCTAGCTGACATCGGGGTGCCCAATCCCCATGTCAGCATCCCCCCCTTCCCACCACTATTGTGGCACACTGGGAGACCACCCCAGTGTGACTAAATTTATATTTATTAATTTTTTTACCTGTAAATGAAGAAAAACTTCCCTCGTGATCTTTAGTTTTTTTTTTCACCTGTAAAAATGAAAACCATCCCTCACTGTCTCCCCATCCCCCTCCCCCATCCTGACCCTCCCTCTGCGCACCCACCTCCTCGCAACCTCCTTACCCCATACTTACCCTCTGAGGTCAGTGAATGCGATCTTCTGCGAAGCGGGACACGTCTGTACTCTTCAAAGTCAACCGGCAAACTGAAAGAATGAAAGGTAAGGCTTATAATGGGACTCAATGGGGGTTTCAACTTTGGTTGATATCTCAGCCATTTTTAGGAATTGTGGACCCAAATTTTCAACATAGGGTTCTTGGGACCCCTCCTCATTAACGTGTCACTGTCATTTTTATTCTCAGTCCCGAAAGGTGATTCCTAAGTGTTGCTGCACAGAATCACCTTTGGGACTGATTATTGAAATGACAGTGCCACTATTCAGGAGGTGGTGTCTAAAAAGCCCATGATGCAAAATTCTGGTGAAAAATTCTGTGTTATTTAGCATGCATTGTGCAGTTTCTACGCACGCTCGTAACTTCACCAGTTTTTAATATTTTCACTCCAGATTTTCAATATTGCCATTTTTGCACACCTCCTTATGAACAGTATAGCTGTCATTTTTCACATCCTGCCCGAAATGTGTTTTTGCACCAGTTGCGCAGAATGGCACGGTCGCTGTGGGAAATCAACTTTTGGGATGGAGTAACAAAATCACAGTGCCACTGTTCCTGAGGGGAGTTCCAAAAGAGCCTATGTTGAAAATTTGGTGAAATTTGATGGACTGCATCTGACTAAAGAGGGAGTCAGTGCATTGGGGTAGAAGTTTGACGTCTTTGCAGAATATTTAAACTAGCAAATGGGGAGAGGGTGCAGCACTCGCCATCCAATGGGAGAACACCTCCCCTCAGCTAGTGGTCAAACAGGAATTCAGCATGTTTGCCGCTCATTTGCATCACCAGGTAAGAAAAAGGTTTGTCTCCCCCACACTACAGGGTAATGCCAAACTTCACCCAACAACTAACACACCAAAATCTGGCCAATGGAAAATCATGTACACAATGCTCACAGCCTGGGAAATAAGATCCCAGACCTGCAGGCAATAATGTCAGAGGCTAAACTGGACATAGTAGCAATTAGTGAGACATGGTTTACCAGTAACCATACTTAGGAGACTTAGTACCTGGCTATGTATTGTTCAGAAGAGACCAAGTGCAAAAAGGGGAGGAGGGCCCTGTATGTTAATGAAAATATCAAAGCTACAGAAATTCAGAATACACATAAGGAGCCAGAAGAACTGTGGGTCACCCTGGAAACAGGAAATGGGACATCCATAAGAACTGGGGTTGTCTACAGGCCCCCAGACCAGAGGGAGGACATAGACACATTACTGTTAGAAGATATACAAAACATGACAGCTAAAGGGGAGGTTCTGATAATGGGAGACTTCAACATGACAGATTGGTCAATACCAGCAGGAACATCTGCCAGAACTAGACTCATAGTGGATTCCTGCAGGGAGGGCCTCAAACAACTGGTACAGCAACCCACAAGAGACAGGGCTATCCTAGATCTAGTACTGACTAACAAAGAAGGATCACAGATCTCCAGGTAAAAGGTCACCTGGGGCCAGTGACCATCACATGGTATGGTTCAATTTGGTTACTACATCTAAATCATCCCATTCCAAGGCAAAAATATGGGACTTCAGAGGAGCTGACTTTGATAAGATGGCCAACAGAGTTAAGCTAGCCCTGGCAAAAAGAAACACAGGTGAGGGGTACAGGCAAAGTGGGCAAGCATTAAGATGCAATACTTGAAGCAACATCCCATTGTGTTAGACAGAAAAGGAAGTGAAAGAAGAAGGAAACCACTTTGGTTCTCAAATCACAGTAGCAGAAAAGGTCAGAGCCAAAAGGCTGGCCTTCAGGAAATATAAGGGAACACAGCGGATGAAGATAGGGAGGCATACCAAACTGCCCTAAGGGAAGCAGGTAAGGCAGTAAGGCAGGCAAAGTCCCAAACTGAGGAAACACTAGCACCAACAGTAAAAGAAGGTGACAAGACTTTCTATAGATACATTAGTGAAAGGAGAAAGTCCAGGGGGTATTGCTAAGTAATGGAGAAAAGGGAGCATGTGAGGAGGAGGACCCTGTAAAGGCATCTATCCTAAATAGATACTTTTGCTCAGTATTTACTGAAGAGAAGGTAGGGCAGGCCACAGCTCAGCATCATGGACACAGGGGAGGGAGGTGAGCACTACTCCCTTCACAAAAGAAAGGGTCCTACAAGAGCTTGCTAAGCTCAGGGTGGATAAGGCAATGGGACCTGATGGCATACATCCCAGAGTACTTAAGGAGCTAAAGGAGGAACTAGCAGAGCCATTAGCAGAATTGTTTAGTGAGTCTCTGAGCACAGGAGAGGTCCCAGAAGACTGGAGAAGGGTTATGTGATCCCGCCTCACAAGAGTGGTAGCAGGGAGGAGGCGGGAACTACAGACCGGTCAGTCTTACCTCAGTAGTGGGCAAGATTATGGAGGCACTCTTAAGGAAAGGATAGTGCAACACCTGGAATCCATAGGGGCACAGGATCCAAGACAGCATGGGTTTACAAAAGGAAGGTCCTGTCAAACTAATCTCATAGATTTCTTTGACTGGGTAACCAGAGTGGTGGACCAAGGGGGAGCAGTTGATGTCGCCTACCTTGACTTCAGCAAAGCTTTTGACACTGTTCCACATAGAAGATTGATAAATAAGCTGGGTAGGCTCAGGGTGGGTCAGAAGTTGGTCAACTGGGTGGCAAACTGGTTGACTTGCAGAAAACAGAGAGTGGTGGTAAATGGTATACAGTCAGAAGAGATGCAAGCCACAAGTGGGGTACCTCAGGATCAGTCCTGGGGCCAGTCCTCTTCAGCATCTTCATTAGTGACCTTGCAGATGGACTAGAGGGTAAGGCTTGTCTGTTTGCAGATGACACCAAGATCTGCAACAGAGTAGATGATCCAGATGGGGTGGGCAGAATGAGAAGAGATCTGGATAAACTAGCAGAATGGTCAGAAGAGTGGCAACTGGGATTTAATGCAAAGAAGTGCAAAATCATGCACATAGGGAAGAGAAACCCTGAAGCCACCTATAGGCTGGGAGGGGAGTTGCTAGCAGTCACAAAGGAAGAAAGAGACTTGGGCATCATCATCACTGATGACCTAAAATCATGCAAGCAGACCTCTAAAGCAGTAGGTAAGGCTAGGGGGGTGTTAGGGTGTACTAGTAGGGGTATCACAAGTCGTAAGAGGGAGGTAATAATCCCTCTGTACAAGACACAGGTTAGGCCCCATCTGGAGTACTGCGTGCAGTATTGGAGGCCACACCTTCACAAGGACATTAACCAAATTGAGGCAGTCCAGAGAAGGGCAACCAAAATGGTGCAGGGACTGCATAAGAAGACATATGAGGACAGATTAACGGAGCTCAATATGTATACCCTTGAGCAAAGGAGGGAGAGAGGTGATATGATCGAGGCATTCAAACACCTTAAGGGCATAAACAAGGTGAAAGAGTCTAACATGTTTAAATATAAGAAAATAGCAGGACAAGAGGACACAGCATGAGATTAGAGGGAGGCCGATTAAGGGGAATGTGAGGAAATTCTTTTCACAGAAAGGGTGGTGGATGCATGGAATGGCTTACCACAAGAAGTGGTGGCTATGAATACAGTGCAGGGCTTCAAACAGGCATGGGATAGGCATAAGGGAGCAATACAAATGACTATGAATAGATAGGCCACTGACAGAGCAAAGGCCGATGGCACATTTATAAGGTAGAAAAAGAAATGGGCAGACTGGATGGGCCTTGCGGTCCTTATCTGCCGTCAACTTCTATGTTTCTATGTAATTCCAAAAAATAACTGTGTTATTGGCATGCGTTGCACAGTTTCTATGCACACTCTTAACTTTGCTGATTTCTCATATTTTCACTCCAGATTTTCAACATTGCCATTTTTTCACACCTCCTCATGAACAGTAGAACTGCCATTTTTCATATCCTGCCCAAAATGTGTTTTAACACCTGTGGTGCCGAATGGCACCGTTGCTGTGCAAAATCACCTTTTGGGATTGAGTAACGAAATAATAGTGCCACTGTTCATGAGGTGGTGTCCCAAAAAGCCCATGTTGATAATTTAGAGTGAAAATACCAACAAACATCTGGGGCATTAGAGTTTCCAACTGTAACGCCCCACCCACCCCCACCCTTTAGAGACTGACAGACGCTGGGCATGTGCCTTGGGGTCATCGATCATAATGCTCACACTATTCCACCCCCACCCCCAACCTACAGCCAATGACAGGTATCAGTGTGTACCTTGGACTCTTTGGCCCAAACCTTCACTCCATTCTCCTATACTACACCCATCTCAGCTTATTTCATAATGGAATGGGGTGAGCATTAGGGCTGAAGACCTCAAGACACACCATGACACCTGTCAGTGTCTGCAGGGTGGGGGTGGAATGGCATGAGTGTTACAATCGACGACCCAAAGGGACGCTCCCAATGCCTATCAGTCTCTGCAGGGTGGGAGTGGGGCATTAGGGTTGGAAACCCTAATGCCTCATTAAGGAAGTAAATCAGGGAGGGACGTTTGATGTCACCTACCTTGATTTCAGCAAAGCCTTCGACAACGTCCAGCATTGAAGGCTGATTAACAAGATGAGTACTCTGGCAATGGGGTACAATCTGATAAACTGGGTTAGAAACTGGCTGATGGACAGGAGGCAGAAGGTGGTGGTAATGGGATCCAATCCAAGGAGAGGGGGTGACCAGCGGGGTACCTAAGGGATGAGCCCTGGCACCAGTCCTGTTCAATGTCTTCATTACAGATATTGTGGAAGGGCTAGAAGGAAAGGTCTGTCTGCCTGTTTGCAGATGACACCAACATCTGTAACAGAGTGAATACTCCAGGAGGGGTAGACAAAATGAGCAGGGACATGGAGAGGCTTGAAAAATGGTCTGAGGAGTGGCAATTGAGGTTCAATGCAAAGAAGCCCAAATAATGCACCTGAGAAGAGGGAAACCTGTGGAGAGTTACAGATGGGGTGGATGTGCTGATGATCACCAAGGAAGAAAGCACCCATCAGGTGGCGCAGCTCCAGCAACAATCTTCTCACCGTGTTAATCGACATTGCCGGTTGCTACCGGGCCATACTATTGCCTCTGCTTTGCACTATAATGGTGCTACCTGCCGCACAAATTACCTTCTCTGCAGGGCTAGTACCCCTGAATATTATAGTTAACCTCTTGACAGTGCCTCAGGTGGCAGTCACATGCTTGTTGAATATGTTAGTTTTTCCACTTCTTAGTATGCCCTAGATTGCTTACGTCCTCTAGCGTACCAATACACTGGTGTACCACTGTAAACTGTTGATTATCTGCTGACTGTATAAAACAACCTCTCTGTATATTGTATAGAACCTGGAACACTGTAGTCCATTGGGGCCTGGAACCATTTAGCTGTTGTGATTGTATATTGTATATGTTTTTTTCTCTTTGAAGCAGAGCCTTTGTAAATGAGTCTCTGACTCAAAGGTTGTAAATCCTAGGTTGTAAATCCTAGAAAGGAATTTAGGAGTTATCAGTTCTGATGACCTAAAGGTGTCAAAGCAATCACAAATGTTGCAAGGATGGCCAGTGGCATGCTGGGGTGCATAGGCAGAGGTATCACTAGCAGAAGGCTTGAGGTGGTGATGCCATTGTATAATGCTCTGCTGAGGCCTCACCAATAGTACTGTGTGCAATTCTTGAGGCCACACATGTGCAAGGACATTGACAGGGTGGAGACAGTCCACAGAAAGGCAACCAAGATGGTACATGGTTTGCAACACAGAACATATCAGAAGAGATTAAATGGACCTCAATATGTACGTATTGGAGGAAAGGAGGGAGTGGGGGAACATGATAGATACGTTCAAGTACCTTAAGGGCATAAACAAGGTGCAGAGGTGGACGTCTTTCAATACATCAAATGTTCGCATTGACAAATGCTTATTTTTATCCTAAAAAAAAGAAAATTATCCACCATTGCCCGCTGTGTAATTCCCCCTTCCATAAACAGTATACAGACACTGGGGGTGCCCAATCCCGCAGTGTCCTCATCTGTCTGCTGTGTAACCCCCCCAAACAGTATGCAGACACTGGGGGTAGCCAATCCCCCTGTGTCATCTGTCCATCCATTGTTGTCCCCAAACAGTATACAGACATTGTCCAATCCCCCAGTGTCCTCATCTGTTCAGCAAATTCCCTGAAAAAAAGGAAACTGTCCCTCATCAGGTTTTTTTCCCCTGTAAAGAAGAAAACGTCCATTGTCTGTTCCACTGTTACCCACCCCCCTACCCTCCCACTCAGGACCCACCACCCCACACACCCCACATCCCATATTTACCCATTGGAGGTCCATTACCGTAATCTGCCTTGGACTGCAGGCATGTCTTCGCTCTTTAAAGCCCAACCGTGAACTGAGGTAAGCACTTCAATGTATTTCAGTGGGGTTTTCAGCATCAAATGTTTTTCAATAGGGTTTTCAACTTAGTGCCATAACTTGGCCATTTTAAAATATTTTTGCCACAGATTTTCAACATGTGTTGTTTGGGACCCCACCTGACAAAGAACTTCACTGAAGCAACTTACAAATATCCCCTCCCCCCATGACACCAGTGCACACGACGAACATTCGACATTGACAAATGCTGTTTTTTTAACAGCTTTAATGCTATGCCAGTATGACCCACCCCCCTTCTCTATGGAGACAGTCAAACTGCTATAGTTTGTTTGTGGGTCATGGTCAGGAAGAGACTTGCAGCCTTCATTAAAGAGTAATAGAGCAGTGGGCATTGAGTGGGATGGATGCAGGAATTGATGCAACGACTGTGCAGTATCACTAGCAATTGATATGTTACATCATGCAACAGTCAGGTTGCAGAGGAAGGACAAATAAAATTTCCTGGAGCAAAGAAAAATTAAATACCAAAAATACACTTTATTTTATCTTTTGTGCAAAACATTTACCTTTTTTTGTTACACTACACATAGCACGTTATAAGGGGCAGCGATCCGGATGATAAAATGATTCAGCAACAGTACTGGGAGTCTATGCTACCTGGTTGCTTTTACTCCCAGCGGGAGCAGAAAGCAAAGGCTATACATCGCGGCGCGATCAATTTACTTTTTGTTGCAGTGTTTAAATGAGCAGCTTAAAGATCTCCCAGGGAACTTTGGTATATCAGCAATGCTCTTCTAACCCATTATTTTAGTGTTAGATCTTATACATCACCTCACTAAACAGGCTCGCTGTATCTAGCCTTTTACTCTCCAGTTTAGCAATGCATCAGGTTTATAGTCTTTTGGCTGTTCAGTTGCATATTTTCAGTCGGTATGCATCCTGATTATTGCCTTTTCTTTTTTCATATGTGAATTATTATATATTTCAAGGCAACTTACCCCTTCCCTCTCCTGATGACAGGTTCTTAAGTATTATTGGCAACTACATTTAATCTATCTCCTTCCCTACACTCCATTATTCTTACTACCTCCTGTTTACAATATGGAACTATCATTAGCACTCAACGAGGTGGGCTATGTTTGGTGTACTGTTGCAAAGGATTGTCAATCTACATCTTCCTTATGCTCCTTATTTTACTTGAAGCCTACAGATATAGAAATCCACTGCTGTGTGGTCCCTCCTGTTTTGGGGCTCACTGGGCCTAGTCTTCTAGACCTAATCACCCCATATAACACCTATTTAGGCAATTTTTGAGTAATTGGAGCTGATTTTTACTATGACTATCTCTTCTGTCTACAGTTATCACCGAAACCTATACGTCTTCACATAATCCCGATTTGCATTTGGCTCAGGGCATAAGGGCTTAAATTGACCTCCCCTTTCTTCTTTCCCCCTCAATATTGTATTTATTATTTACTTATTCTGTTGCACTGCAAAGTATACTCAGAGTCACTCTAATGTGGTAATGCTCTACTTTTCCTTTTATATTTGTTCATTTGCATTCCACCTGGCTCCCTGAATTCCTTACTCTATGTCTAGGCTATATTGGCATCTTGTATATGGTTCTTTAATTTGCTGTTATTTCAAGTTGGTATATCTTGTACTATTACTACTAATGTTTATAAATAAGTTCTGGTGTTTAGCTTTATCCTTATACCTTGTCCTGTTAGCTTAGAATTAAGCTGAGGTTATTACAGTCCCCTGCATTTCTTGGTATTATTCCCTTTCAGTTTAGCTTATCAGGAATACTTACTTTATTATATTACCGGGATCAGACTTTGGTTTGGGCTGATATTTATAACTGGTCCTCCCTAGTCTCCTCCCTACATCGATGCCCCAGAGTGTGGTGAGAGAGTCTCTTAGCCAGTTGGCTGACCCATATCTCCTCACACCCATAAAATGTTTTCTTTGTTATTTAGCTTACTAGTATTGTTGACTTTTCTCCTTCCCCATCTCTGTTCTAACTTTAATAAGATATCTGTGCCACTCATGTATCATACATCTCACTTTTTTTGGCTTGAATGTTCCTGCCACTCTCTGCATATATGTAAGCTCTCTATATTGTATTCTAATCATCCTCTGCCTCATTTATTTGTCTCTTCACACTCCAGCGATTATTCAGTTTCTTTAACACTAACAATATGAGTGACATACTTTTATATACATGGAATGTGAAGGGACTTAATTCTCCTTGTAAGCGGAAACAAATTCTTTCACAGCTCAAAAAACATAAAACTCAAATTGCTTTCCTTCAAGAAACAAAATTATTAGCAGAGGATGTTCATAGACTTAAAAAAGATTGGGTCAGTCAGATCTATGAATCATCTTATCACTCGAGGGTACGAGAGGGTCGGGGAAGCAAGGCGCCCTCTCCCATCCCCAAAGTGCAGCAGATCGCTCGAGAGTCCGAGAGGGTCACGGAAGCAAGGCGCCGTCCCCGATCCCCAAAGTGCAGCAGATCGATCGAGGGTCCGAGAGGCTCGCGGAAGCATGGCGCCCTTCCCCATCTCCAAAGTGCAGCAGATCGTTCGAGGGTCTGAGAGGGTCATGGAAGCAAAGCACCCTCCACCATCCCCAAAGTGCAGCAGATCACTTGAGGGTCCAAGAGGGTCATGGAAGCAAGGCGCCCTCCCCCATCCCCAAAGTGCAGCAGGTACGTGGTGAGGAGCGCCGCTTACAACCACGAGGAAGGACTTGCTTTGTCTGTTTGAAATTGGCACCATTTCTGTCAGCGTAGGTCTGAAGATAGACTCCTGCTTCTGCAGATTCTCCCTTAACAGCTTAAAAATAGCCTGTACCTTAATGATTTTGACTGCCCACATTTTCGCCTTTAAAGCTGTTTAATCTAGTGCATGCCTGATACTGAATGTATTGCAATTAACTTTCAGGCTTCTTTAAATAATTAATTTGTACAGCCTGATAGCGTCCTGCAGAATTCCGTTCTGCTACCTGCCCCCCAAGTACAAGCTAAGCTATCTGTGTCCCTTTGGAAAAGCAGCAGGTTATTTTCTGCTGATTAATTCGGATCTAAGTTCTGCTACCTGCCCCTCAAGTAATCTGTGCCCCTTTGGAAAAGCGGCAAGTCATTTTCTACTGTTTAAATCAGATTTAAGTGCTGGCAATCCTGGTTTCAGTGCTGGCAAACGTCCCTTCCCAACTCAAGGTATATACATACCTTACCCTCTGTTTTCTCTCCTCCACAGATCGCTCGAGGGTCCGAGAGGGTTGCAGAAGCAAGGCGCCCTTCCCATCCCCAAAGTGCAGCAGATACGTTGTGAGGAGCCCCGCTTACAACCATGAGGAAGGACTTGCTTTGTCTGGGCCCAGCTGACGCAGGGCGTCTGCTCCCCACCTCCACCACCACCACCCTTGGTTGGCTTGCCCTTTTATAGGGTTTCCTAACCGATCAGATAACGTCTCCATTAGCAGCCTATTCACTCTCGCCACTAAAGGCTGCTCTTCTACCACAATACTGGCCTTGCTCCTATTTCCTACCATAGCACACAAACTGTGGAGCAATGCTACCCCTTATTCTCCTTCTGTACTTTCTGCTACCCACTGTTCAGACCCCTGCCCTAGCTTACACTATTAACCCTCCCCCCCAATCATACTGACTATAGTTTGGTGTCTTGGCATTTCAGAATCTTGAGGGTATTCTCTCCCAGCCACCCTGATGCTGGAATTAGGGCTGCGTATATGACTTCCACCTCATATACTCACTATGGCCTTAGGTGCATAACATGTGACTCACCATATGAAGACTGGCAGCATCTCCACCTGCAACAGCTGATGCAGTCCTCCCATCTCTAGTGCCAACTCCTACTCCTGGCTACCCCTAGCTTACAAACTCTCCCATCCCTACCATCCCTTCCCCTGCACACTCTGCCAAACTCTTACATTTAACCAAGAGAAAGACGTCTTGGCACCCTGTGCTAAGGCTCTCACTCCTCCACTCCTCATCCTTCTCATGTCAGGCAATGTCCACCCCAATCCTGGGCCCACGGTACCCTTGACTTATTCCCAACCTTCTACTGGTGGTTTGCGCATTGCCTCTCTCAGTGTTTGCAGTATATTAAAAAAGTGGGACTCCTTCCAGGGCTGGGTCATACAATATCAACTTGATGTTATAGCCATTACTGAGACCTGGCTTTCCCCTTGGATCCCTGACTCTTCAGTAACCCTTACTGGCTACAATCTTTACCGTGTGGACCGGCAGGGTAAACGAGGGGGTGGTTGCGCCATCTACACTAAAGACATAATACATGTTCAACAACTCCCATCCCCATAGTTGGGACCAGGTCCACAGGCCCTAACCATTAGACTTTCCATGGGGTGCACCGGCAATCCGCTATACATCACGGTGGTCTACAGTCCACCTAGGGACCAAAAAGTAGCCTTCAGCTTAGTATTGTCTTATCTCGATACCCTGTCATCTCACACTGAAATTATGGTACTGGGTGATTTTAATGTAAATTGGCTAAGTAAGGATGCCTCCCCGCTCCACGATGCTGCCATAGCCCAAGACCTCTCCCAAGTGGTTACCTCCCCCACCCGTCATGACCTGCACACTGGATCCTCCTCCCTGCTCGACCCCGTCTTCACCAACCATCCACACAAAATCACAAGTGTCTCTGTCCTTCCAAATGCCCTTAGTGACCACTCACTAGTTCTTTTCTCCTGGTCCTGCAAAGCCCCTAGACCCCCTCCTAAACTAATAAGCCAACACAAACTAGGCCCTGGTAAACTGGATGCTCTTAAAGTGCACCTCAGGGTCTCAGACTGGTCTTTCATTACTAACATCCCTGACCCAGATATAGCCCTTGACCTCTTCATCCAGTCCTTCAATAACATATGTGACAAATTTACACCATTCACTAAATGAATGGTTAAAGGCAATAGTGTGCCCTGGATCTCTGATTGACTTATAGCCTTGTTGCAGGCAAGAGACTCTTTGTGGCAATGCTCCATTGGCTCTGGCCTCCCGCTTGACAGACTTAAGTACCGAGAGGCTCAGAACAAGTGCACTTCGGCTGTTCTCAAAGCCAAAACAGAGTATTACAAATCCTTTCTAACTTCCTCTTGGGGCTCTGGACCTAAGTTCTGGAACAACATTAAGGAAGTCTGTGGTAAAGACCCTAACCCCATTTTGATGCAGGTCAGGGTTGGCAGCTCTTAGACCACTGACCCGTCCCATATCACTACCACCTTCAACAATGCATTCACTAACCTTAGTAGTGTGCTCCCCCAAAATTTCTTTTATCCTCCAACAGCTAATGCCACTACATCCACTCCTGTAGCTCCCCCCTTTTACCTGCACTATATCACTACTCGGACTGTGGAGCCGTATCTCAAAGCAGCCCTTAGCCACTCTTCACACAGCTCTGACTCTCTGGACTCTAAGATCCTTCATCTCACCCTCAGTGAGGTTCTCCGGCCCCTGACCCACATCTTAAACTGCTCCCTTTGCCTGGGCAAATTCCCCTCCAAGTGGAAATCTGCCTCTATCACACCAATATTTAAAGGCGGGGATCGTTCCAATATAAATAACTACTGCCCTATCTCCATACTCCCTCCCCTCCCCTCTCCAAGGCATTGGAGTGGATTGTATCTGATCAGCTCACAGAGCACATTAACAAATACAAAATACAACCTTCTCTGCAAGAAGCAGCATGGTTTTCGAAAAGGACACAGCACCACCACTGCCCTTCTCGAATTTACCACACATATACTCTGCACTGGATAAGGTACACATAACTGGTGCTGTCTTCATTGATCTCACTAAGGCGTTCAACACCGTCAATCACTCCCTTCTTCTAACCACTTTGGCCAATTTGAGTCTATCTTGGGAAGCCGTGGGGTGGTTCACTGACTACCTCTCGAACCGATATCAATAAGTCAAAATTGGAAGCACAGTCTCCAACAGACCACCTGTCCTCTCTGGTGTCCCCCAGGGGTCCATTCTGGGACCGCTACCTTTTAGCCTTTTCCTCAACGCCCTCCCCAAGTCCTGCCCTAGCAATCTATTACTATATGCATACGATGCAGTCATTTTCTTCTCCAGCCCTGACCCAATGCATCTTCACCACTCCCTCCAGTCCTCCTTCAGCCATGCTGAAAGCTGGTTCTCAGTGCATCGCCTAATCCTTAAGTATAAAAAAAACAAAGTTATGATTTTCTCACACCCGCAGAACACCAGAAAGGTGCTCTGCCCACATGTTCTAACTTCAAATCTGACCCCTTTGGAGCAGGTGGACTCCTTTAAATACCTGGGCATCACCTTGGATCCAGGTCTTAACTTCCAAGAACACATCCACTACCTATCCAAAGCCATAAACCTCAGGCTGGGGCTTCTATACTGCTTCAAGCACTGCCTTTCCCCAATGCCCTCAGGCTCGCAATCTCCTCCTCAGTCCTCTCGCTGCTTGACTATGGCCTATTGATATATGGAGCAACATGCACCTCTTCCCTAGACAGACTCCATATCTCTCTAAACAAAGCCTGTCGCCTCGTATTAGGTTGTGACCGTCTTACACATATCTGCTCACTTTATAGTGCTATGAACTGGTTTAATCTCGACAACAGGATTAAGTTCCACACCTGTCTGCTGGCCAAAAAAATCACCTTAGGCCTCTCCCCCTCTGGACTTGCCCCTCTAATCCATCCTATCACAAAGGTCAAGTTTACCCGTAGCTCAGCTCACCATCTCTTCTCGATTCCCTCTAGTCGTACCTCAGAATTCCAAAGATCTTTCAGCTACAGGGCCCCCATGTGGATGAACAGCCTTCCCTCCACTCTGTCAAATGAGCAGAGTATTGGACATTTTAAAACCCTCCTTAGGGCTCATCTTCTGTCTTCACATCACTGTGACTGCAACTGAACCCTGGCCCTCTACCTCCTCCTTGTTCTATGACAATGGCCCTAGCCTGCCTCTTCTCCAAAACTGTCCAACCTGAGTCGCTCTTATGATACAATGCGTACTGTGTAAATTACTCCTTTAAGTTTACCCAAGCATTTTGAATGTTAGACTAGCTGATTCCCTGTAAACAAACTGTATCTTTCCCTGTGATCTATCTCTGTAATCACTGTAAAGTCTGTCTGTTTATAACCTATGTGACGTGGAACCTTTGTAAATGAGTCTGTGACTCAGAGGTACTCTCCGATTCTGTAATAAATAAAAAAAAAAAGGAGGAGTTGCTATTCTTATTCATAAGAGTCTCAAATGGTCCCTTGTTAACTCCGTTTCCGATACTGATGGCAGAAGGGGGATGGTGAAACTGAATATCTACTCTGGTCCTGTTCTGCTTGTTAATGTCTATGCACCCAACTCCAATTCCCCAGAGTTTTTTCATAATTTAGCTCAACAGATTCTATCCTTTAACACTGATAATACACCAGTTATTCTTGGAGGGGATCTTAACTTAGCTTTAGAAGCCAGCATTGACAGAAGTAGCCCCACTACAGAGGCCCACCCTAGAAGTATTAAAGCCCTCTCATTACTAATGCAAGATGTTGGATTAGCTGATGTATGGCACCTCCTTCACCCCCGTGATCAAGAATTTACTTTTTACTCCTCTCTACATAAGACATACAGTAGAATTGACTACTGGTTAGCCTCTCCTGTCACAATGGAAAAAAATATTGATTCATCCATCTCTCCCATCATAATCTCGGACCATTCCCCTGTCAAATTGCAACTTTTGTGGGGCCCATTAGCACCTAAATCTTCTTGCTGGGGGCTGGACCCTCTCCTTTTCAAGGATCCCAATTTCTTACCCATGGTCAAAGCACAAATTCAGGACTTCCTCTTTCACAATACCCCAACCGAATCTTCTAAGTCCTCTGTATGGGAAGCTCTTACAGCTACGATTCGAGGGAAAATTATCAGTTATGCTGCACATAGGAAAAAAGTAAGAGAACAACAACTGTCTGACTTGGAAAAATCTCTTAAGCTAAAGAGAATTTGTTCTTTTTTTCTAATAAGCACCGTCTGGATTCTCAATTTCATCTTGAAATTCTTCAACTTAGAGTTAAAATTAACTAATTAATTTCTCGCAAAACCGAACTGGCCTTGTTCAAACTTAAATATACATTTTGGGAACTTGACGATAGAAATGGGAAACTCCTCTCTTACCAGCTCAAAGCACAACAAATGGAATGACACATTCTAAGCCTAAAAGATGAACAGGGTAGGATTCACTCCGACAACCCCTCTATAAATCGTATCATGAAAACCTTTAATCAAAAACTATACTCTAACACAAATCCTCCATCTACTTTACAAATGCAACAGTTCCTTAAATCGTTACATCTTCCTCATTTTTCTACTCTTGAAATAAATACTTTAGATTAACCCTTCTCACTTCAGGAAATCCAGAAAGCTTTGTCTTCCTTGACATCTGGCAAATCCCCTTGGGGTGATGGATTCCCTGTCGATTTCTATAAAATGTTTTCCGACACCTTATGTCCCCTTCTTCTTAATGTTTGTCAAGAAGCTTCCACTATTGGCAAGCTTCCCCCATCTTGCACTGAAGCAATCATAACCCTAATCCCTATGAAAGGAAAAGACCCTACTCACCCCGCAAGTTGCAGGCCCATCTCTTTATTAAACACGGATGGGAAAATATTTGCTAAACTACTAACTTCTCGACTTGAATCCTTGATTCCCAAGCTAACTCATTGTTCGCAAGCTGGCTTTATTAAACATAGATCTGGTTCTGATCACCTACGTTCCTTATTTAATTTAATTCACAAAGCCAAATCCCTCAAGACACCAGCTGCAGCCATAGCTATTGATTTCGAGAAGGCCTTTGATTCCTTAAACTGGGACTACCTTCATCAAGTTTTATCTTATTTCGGTCTTTCTCATACCTTTTGCTCCTGGAACGAGCTATTATATAACTCCCTTGTTACTAAACTACTTACTAATTCCACCCTTTTCTCTTACTTTCATCTAGCAAGGGGAACTAAACAAGGTTGTCCCCTGTCACCTTCCCTGTTTATTTTAGCCATGGAACCCCTGACTGCTTGTTTACATCAATCTTCTGGCATTATGGGCATACCTGTGAGCAATTCAAGATATGTTTCTCTCTCCTACATGGATGACCTCTTAATCTTACTCGAAAACTTGAATGAGGCTGGGCCCCTGTTGGTTGATTTGCTTATAAATTTTACTAAAATTTCTGACCTTGCTTTGAATTATGGCAAATCATAAACTATGCCCCTTAATGACCACTGTAAAGCCTTTACGAACATACCTCTTGGATTCCGCTGGTCACCACAGGGTATAACATATCTAGGAATCAAAATTACTAGTAACTTAAGGAAGATATGGGACAGTAACTTTAATCCCTTATTTGATAACATCAAAACAGTTCTGGACAGATGGAAGCTTCTCAATCTCTCTTTCGTGGGGAAAATTGCAGCCATTAAGATGTCCATTTCTCCCAAGATTCTTTACCTCTTTGCCAGTATTTTTTAGTCTTACCATATTCCTTTTTTGCTAAAATTAATAAATTAATAGGTAACTTTATCTGAGATGGGAAACCACCGAGATTTAACCACAACAAACTTCGTTCACATTGGAAAAAAGGGGGATTCGGACTCCCCTGGTTCAAAGGCTACATCTGGGCTTTCCAAATGGCCCAAACCATTAAATGGTTTCAGAAACCCTCCCCTCACTCACCACTATGGGTTGCAATGGAATCTGCATTGTGCCCGGGAGGAGTTCCCACTTCCTTTATTTTTAATCCCATTTCCTCTAAACTAAAATCTCACCTGACTATATCATCCTCTGTTCTTTAAGGAAACTAACCCACAAATTCCTGAAATCCAATCCAACAACTTGATTTAATGCCCCCTTATGGGGCAATCCACTGCTCACTCTAGAAGATTACCCAATTTTCTGTCATACATGGAGGAACAAAGGCATTTTCTTTCTCGGAGATATCTTGGACCAGAATTCACTCACTCTTAGATCATTCTCAGACTTGTAGGTCACATGGAAACTTCCTAAACAGGACTTCTGGAAGTTTTTACAAATTCAGGCAGCTTATAACTCTCTCTCTAGTTTAGTATATAGGCAAACTCTTCTAAACCCATACATCTCGCACTGGACTAATTTATCAGTAAAATTAAATAGCTCCATTTACAAAGACATTATTGATAATCTACCTGATCAGTCTATACAGGACAAAAATAAATGGAGTACTCTTCTTAACTAAAATATTTCAGATGCACAATGGAGTAATTGTTGGCATATTGCACATAATACCTTTAAAGATGCCTGTAGTTCTTTAATACAAACTAAAATCCTACATCTTTGGTATAGAACCCCCTCTGTGCTTCAATGAATGGGTCTATTAAATAATAATAATTGCTGATGCTGCAATTTGGCCAACGGGTTTTACTTCATATCTTGTGGTCTTGTTCTCCCATTAATAAGCTCTGGCATAAAGTCTGTTTACTTGCCTCCAGAGTAACAGGACAAAAACTACCTTTTAACCCCAAGCTATTCCTTCTAGGCATCCTTATCCCCAATAGCTCTCTCCTGTCACATGCACATTTTAGATGGCTAAACATACTTTCTCTTCTGGTCAAACGTCTGATTCTTATGAAATGGAAATCAACTCTGGTGCCTTCTCTTTCAGATGTTCTTCAAAGCCTCTCTCAGTACACCTCTCAAGACTGATTTTCTCATGTTACTCATAACTGACTCACTGTATATGACAGATGTTGGCAGGATTACTTCAAGTACATGAACCTAGTTCTTCTAGACCCTAATTCTTAGGGTTATTTAGCCCTCCTTCTTATTTTGCTCTCAGATTAGGTTTTCTTCAAACTTTTGTGCACAGATTTCTCCTCTTTTTTCCCTTCTTCCCTGTTTTCACCCTCTCTCTTTCCCTTCTTCCTTGCTTTTCTCTTCTTTCTTTCCTTGCACACTTTTCTCTTATCTTCACCTCTCCATTACTGAACATTGTTCATATTACCACATTTATCACTTTTTGCAATTTACTGAATGCCTTGCCATAGCCTGCCCTAGCATGTATTTCGTACATGGTTGCTATTTCTGATCCTATAATACCCTATTGATTGTAACCCTTCTGCTCTCCACTTACATCCTGTCTAGGTTTGTGTTTTATTATCAATACATGTATATAAGGCTTCTCCAATATTTTTACCCTAAATACTGTGCTTTGTTAAGTAATATTTTATACCTTACATGGAGGATAGTCTTCTATTGTATAAGATGTGTGCTTTCTTATATACTCAAATTTCAATAAAAAGATAAAGTAAAAAAAAAAACAGTACTGGGAGTTATATCTGTTAATGTTACTCTCCTGTTCACTGACTGGTTGCACTTTTTTTTTTTGAGTGTGTGTTTGACGAGTCAGCAGAAGATTCAGTTACCACACTTGAAAGCACAACAACATTCAGTGGACTGCTGGTCAAGTTGAGAAATCTCCTTTTTATGGCTGGCAGCAGGTCCAACTTGGAGAGATACATGATTTTTATGTTTGCTTGCACGCATGTGCAAGAAACATAGTGCCATCATCCGAGTTTTTGGAGGTGTGGCAGCCCTCTTCCAATTCAGTCAGTGTGTTGGCATGCACGGCCGCAGTTCTCCAATGCCTGCTGGAGCTGTCTATGACAGCTCCAAAATGCAGTGGAGTACAGTTGAAAGGGGGAGCTACGCTTCAGTGAGCAGCGATAAGATATCGCCTGCTCATGCGCGCTCCCCCTACACACACACACACACACAGGAACGCATACTGCATGCTCGCCCCCCCAAGCACCCACATTTGTAGCCGATGGGGGTGCCCAATTCCCTGTCGGCTCTGCTGCGCCTCCCCAAGCACAGTTACATATGCCACGCTGGGTGCCCACCCCAGCATGGCAGCACATTGTAGTAGCCGACGGGGTGCAACTCTGTCGGCTCCACTGTCCCCCAGTACAGGGTGCCACGCTGGGAGCCCACCCCAGCGTGGCAACAATGTTATTGCCGACGGGGTGCCCAATCCCGTTGGCTCCATGCCCCCGCCCCAACCAGTCATTCTTGTGCCACGCTGGGAGCCCACCCCAGCGTGGCAAACGTCCCGCTGTCATTATGTAAACAAAAAAACCTGTAACTTAAAAACGGTCCCTCACAGTCTCTGCCCTCACCCGCACCCACCCACTGCGCACCTGCCTCCCCACACCCCCCACCCCATACTTACCTCTGGACTCTGGCGCAACGATCTTCGGTGGACCGGGAACACGTCTGCACTCTTCAAAGCCGACCGCGAACTGAGGAAATGCTGGTAAGCTGTATAGTGTAATGAATAGGGTTTTTTCCACTTTGCTGCATATCTCAGCCATTTTTTGGAATTTTTGCACCAAATTTTCAACATGAGGTTTTTGGGACCCTTTCTCATGAATACTCTCACTGTCATGGCGTTCATCGGGCCCGAAGGGCGATTTTGCAGTCACTGCGTGAAATCACCTTTTGGGACTGAGTAACAAAACAACACTGCCACTGTTCATAAGGTGGGCTCTCAAAAAGCCTATGTTGAAAATTTGGTGGAAAAATTCCTAAAAATGACTGTTTTACGAGCGTGCGTTGCGCAGTTCCTACGCACGCTCGTAAGTTCGCAAATTTTCAATATTTTCACTCCAGATTTTCAACATTGCCATTTTACCACACCTCCTTATGAGCAGTACAGCTGTCATTTTTCACATCTTGCCCAAAACATGTTTCCGCTGATGTAGCGCACAGTGGCACAGTCGGTGTGCGAAATCAGTGTATGGGACACATTAAGAAAATCACAGTGATACTGTTCATGAGCAGAGGTCTTAAAATGGCTATGTTGAAAATTTGGTGAAAAAATTCCTAAAAATGACTGTTTTACAAGCGCGCGTTGCGCAGTTCCTACGCACGTTCGTAAGTTTGCAAATTTTCAATATTTTCACTCCAGATTTTCAACATTGCCATTTTATTACACTTCCTTATGAGCAGTATGGCTTTCATTTTCACATCTTGCCCAAAACGTGTTTCCACCCATGTAGCGCACAATGGCGCAGTCGGTGTGCGAAATCAATGTATGGGACACATTAAGAAAATCACAGTGAAACTGTTCATGAGCAGAGGTCTTAAAATGGCTATGTTGAAAATTTAGTGAAAAAATTCCTAAAAATTCCTATTTTACGAGTGTGCGTTGAGCAGTTCCTATGCACGCTCGTAAGTTTGCAAATTTTCTATATTTTCACTCCACATTTTCCACATTGCCATTTTATTACACTTCCTTATGAACAGTACAGCTGCCATTTTTCACATGTCGCCCCAAATGTGTTTCCGCACATGTAGCGTACAATGGTGCAGTCGGTGTGCGAAAGATTAAGGAAATCACAGTTACACTGTTCATAAGCAGAGGTCTTAAAATGGCCGTGTTGAAAATTTGGTTACAAAAGTCCATAAAATGACTGTGTTATGAGTGAGCATTGTGCAGTTTCCACACACCTGTAAGTTCATGACTTTGTAATATTTTCAGTCCAGATTTTCACCAGTGGCATTTTTCCACACTTCCATATGAACAGTACAGCTGTCATTTTCCACAACATGGCGAAATGTGTTTCACACTTTCAGCGCAGAGATGCGTGAGTCGCCGTGGGAAATCATTGTTCAGGACAGATAAAGAAAATCACAGTGACACTGTTCATGATTGGAGGTCCCAAAATGCCTGTGTTGACAATCTGCTGCAAAAAATATTTTGACTGCAGATTTGCAACATTGCCATTTTTTACACCTCCCCATGAACAGTACAGCTGTCATTTTTCACATCCTGTTCGGAATGTGTTTTTGCACCTGTGGTGCTAAATGCCATAGTCGCTGTGCATAAGCAACTTTTGGCTAACAAACTGATATTGCCACTGTTCATGTGGTGGGAGTCACAAAAAAACCATGTTGAAAATTTGGAGTGAAAATACCAATGAATGCCTGAGGTGTTAGGGTTTCCAACCATAACGCCCCACCCTGTAGAGAATGACAGGCATCAGGGGTGTGATTTGGGATTCTTGCCTGTAATACTCATACCATTCCACATCCTGCAGCCAGTGAGAGGCATCGAGGTATGCCTTGGACTCTTCGGCCCCAAAGTTCACCCCATTCTCCTATACCGCACCCATCTCACCGTATTTCCTGATGGAATGGGGTGCGCATAAGGGCCAAAGACCCCAAGGCACACCGTGACACTTGTCAGTGTCTGCAGGGTAGGGTGTGGTGAAATGGCATGGCCGTTATGTCTGACGACCCAAAGGCACACCCCAATGCCTGTCACTCTCTGCAGGGTGGTGGTGGGGTTGGCTTCAGTTCAATACTTCACTGCCATTTCTATTATGCAGCTCTGTAACTTCTACACTACCAATGCCAATGCCAGCAAGCAAACATTCAGCATTGACAAATGCTTTTTATTATAATAACAGCAGCATATCCTATATGGTGGAGACTCAAACTTTAAAAGGAAATGTCCACCTAAAATCAGGCTCCACTTCAGTGTGAGGCAGGGTCTGATTAGCATTTTCAATGGGAGGATGGAAGGGTTGTCTCAATTCTTCTTCCAAGTGGCAACTCCACCTAAGAGACAAAACCAACTGCACGAGGAGCATGCTGTCGATGGAGCTCTAGAGACACACCAGGGGGACTGCCTATCTATCATAAGGGTAGGTTTCACGTGCCACGTGCTGCACTAATATAACTGACCTGCCTCCCCTCACATAGATAGGATCTGTAGGGTAGGTATGGTTCACATCCCCATGTTTGTACCTGGTCTAGTGGAAATATCATCTAGGTGGCAGTTCACAAAGTCTGGGGGGCAAAGTCCACATTGGCAGGGTTTTCCAAAGATAGGAAGGTTGTAACTGAAACCAATTTGCAACTATTTCACCCAGTATGTGGGTAAGTACATACTGGCAGTGTACAACAGTGGCCACCAGTCTCAGAACTGCCCCTTTACCTACTCCATCTAACTTTGAAATAAAGAGAAAGGAAAGGGGAAGGGGAAATTGTTTAACCAGGAAAGGCACACCAAGTCAGGGCTTATTTCCATGTGCGACCTGGGACCACAAGGAAGTTAAGTGACTTGCTCAAGGTCACACAGTATGCATGTAGGGCCTGATGGGATTCAAACCCAGGTCTCCGGGTTTGTAGCTCAGTGCCCTTAACCACTACACTATACTGCCTCATAGAGAATAAAGCCATAAACCTAAAGTACTTTTAATAATGTACTCAGTCCAGCCACACACTTGGAAGCCCCAGATCTATAAATGGTTCTGAGGGACCCTGTAGTGCCCCCCACTTCCAGCAAAATTTGTTCTGAAAAATTGCCAATAGAGTATATTGTCTAGCTTGTCTAGGGGCATTGTCTAGCCTTACACTATTCTTGCTACTGTCATTGTTTACTGCTGTACTTCACTGAGTCTCTGTATAGCCTCTGTTGCTTTATTGTACCCCGGGTCAACCCTGAAAAAGGGACTGTAATTGCCTCAGTGGTCCTACCTGGTTACCAAAACTCAAATAAAATAAATAAATAAATAATAAATACGTCTCTAGGCAGCTGTGAAGGTCATTCCATGTTAAGTTTCCTATTGCTCAGGTGGCAGTGACTCTCTTCAGTATGCCAGTGGGTAACTAAGGGGGGGGGGGAGTTATATTTTATGCCTAGAGCCCTCAACTTAACAGAATCCACATCATGGGGGAGGAAAACTACAGGTCATGGAAACTTTCAGCTGTCAGTTGTGTGAGTAAATAGCCACATGGTCAAAAACTGTAGGGCAAGCCATAACATATGCTCTCAATAAATAAATTGACGGCATTGGGGTCCTTTAATTGAAGTACGTATAGGCAGCCTAGGGACCCTAAAGATGTGATGCACTGGAAGATGATAATGAAGTTTTATGTCTCTGCATACACTAGCAGTAAATGTCCATTTATATCTTGTTCAGGTTGTAAACTGAGCTTTTTCAGATTGCAAGAACATGTACCCTAGTTGGGTCATGCAGGATCAGTGGTAGCGGCGAGCGGTAAATGCGACCTACAAGAAGAAAAATGCAACTGGTGATGTTTGAAGCTGGATCTCCTAGCATCACTTTCTGGAGCTCTTATCCAGATTTTTCTTCCATGTTGCTAGTGAATGCCTGTTTAGGATCTTGTTCCAGTGCCAATGGGTGGCTGTGTAGTCTGTGGCTGTGTTCATTGGGTGCAGGTGGGAAGGGTTTTGGCTAGCTCCTTCTGACTGCTACCAGACTGTCTGTTAAATCAGTTTATCTTCAGCGTCTGCTTCCTGGCTTGGGACTTCATTGCCCAGCTTACTCATAGTGCTAGCAACATCAGCCAGCATGGGAAACGTTTGCAGGTTGCCATCCACAGAGATGGTGGGTCTCATAGGAAAGGCAAGCTTGCTTTTGATTTGTTTTTATCCGAGTAACTTTTGGATGGATTAAATCTGTTTGCCTGATAATCGGTGGTACATGGTATGCATGGACCAGCATGCTGTTAGTCAGGGCTCTTTCATCTCTGTGCACCGGAGGGGCTTTTAAATAAAAGTGCATGGAGTCCCAGAGGCGTAAAATCCTCCTACATTTTTGTTTTTCCTGATGTCCTCCTTTCATTACACTCACTAGCTCTTTTCTTTCCATATTGTGGACTAGAGAGAAGGGACTTTTTATGTTCACTTGCATTTGAGCAAGGAATGTCTTGCTATTAATGGCATTTTAGAGGTGTGTCGCTGCCGAGCCAATTACAGCTAAACAGCAATGGGCTTGGCAGTGTAGACCAAGGACCAGGCGCTCTAGTCATGACAGTAATTCTGCTTGATGACGTGGCATGTTCTGTAGTTGAAAGAAATGAAGCACTCCAATGAGAGATCGCTTCATTTCTTTCTGTAGCCGTAACTCCAGGCATGTGCATTACAGTTGACACTAATGCGCATGGCCGGAATTATGGTTATTGTCGACTACTGTCGCTCACCGCATTCTCTCTTACCCAGTCCTTACTCCTCTGCCCCCCCCCCCCCACATTTACATTAGCTGCGGTGTGGCTTCACTTATTGGCATCTCATGCCACCGTGACCTGGCGCACTCTCTCCTCGGGTCCTTGCTTCTCTGAGCCCCCCGGCTTCTGCATTAGCCACGGTATGGCCACTTATTGCGGCTTATGCCACCCTGCACTCTCTCCCCAGTCCTTGCTCCTCTGATTCCCCCCCCAGCTTCTACATTAGCCATGGTGCGGCTTTACTTATTGGCAGCTCCTACCACTTAGCACACTCTCTCTCCCTGGTCCACTAAGGCCAGTGGGGGTGTTTTCTCTAACTAGCAGCTCCTTGCTGCATTTATGGTGCAACTTCCATCATGTGGCACCCGCTGCTCTCACTGCTGCCTCCTCACTCCTCTAAAGCCAGTATCAAACACCACTGCAGATACCTGCAAGTGAACATTCGCCATTGACAAATGCTTGTTAGATGGAGTGAGGGCACAGAAGTAGATCTGGCAGGGGAAGGGAGGAGAGAAAACGACAGGTAGAGACAAACAGAGGAAGTTCAGGAATACAATTTGTGTTTCAACTCCACTCCCACATAGGAAAGCTGGTTGTTGTATGTTCGACCCTTTTCTGTCTCTTCCTCTGTTCACAAGAAGTCAGCACAGTTCTCGCTATGCCACCATAAAAAGCCTAATTTTCACACTATACTGTAAAAAAATCAACCCTCTTGTAGTCTGAGATTTAAAGAGAAGAAAACTGTCAAGATTTCTGCTTTTTGTCTAATTTTAACAAGTGGATGGAAGTAGTTTGCTCTTTCTCAGCAGCTCAGATGCCTGTTTCTCTTACCTGTAGCATCTGTGAGCACTAGGTCACATGACCTGCCTTCAGTGAACTTCCAACAGGGGCTCTGATTGGACAGAAAGTCTCAGGAGATCTTGAACTCCTGCTGAATAGCAAGACGCTGAACCGCCCTGAATAGCGCTGATTATTCATTTTTCTTACCAAGTAACGATTAGGCTACTATCCATAGTATTTGGGAAATTCTATTCATTACCCAAACACCCCTAGTTGTTATCCCTGTGTTCAGAGAATGTTGACCACATTTTGTACATGGAGTGGGGCAGAAGGAAAGAGAAGGGCAGTGGGGAGCCCCACAAGTGTTTCTGCTTAAGGCATCAATAGGTTTACACCTAGTCATGGTTGTACCCCCCCCGTGCAACCCTATTGGGTGTTAGCCTAAGTACTCGGTGTGGGACTAGAACCCATGACCTTCCAATCTTCCAACCCCAGAGGCAAGTGTGCAACCTTTTGAGTCACCAACGCCAAGTGTAGCCTAATGATTACAACAATTATCTGTGAACCAGGGGTTTCCAGGTATGAATCCCATCATAGTTACTGTTTCACCGTGTGACCTTGAGCAAGTCCCTTAACCTTTATGAGCTTTAGTGCCTCCCTGCTGTAAAAGTCGGTCAAATCCAAACTGCACTCAAAATGAGATGCTGGCTTACAGCTGGGCTATTCAGAATCCTGGGATAAAAGATGTTTAAAAATCTGTAATACATATTCAAAAGCTCTAATTCAAATCTGCGAGTTGCAGTCCCTGCTGTTTCTGTTATAAGCCCTGCTGTCTTGGTATCAGATCACACACACAAGGAGTGGGAGGGTCGCTTTACTCTTGTCTGTCAGATTCTGAAACTGTGGTTGAGGTTTCTGTTTTAACCAGACCCCAGGCACTTGCTAGGCTCATAAAAATAACTCTGAACTGTATAAATAAGCAGCTGATGCCTGTGAGGCCTTCCAGGCTGCTGTCCGTGAACCTCAAGAGTTCATACTATAATGTAACCCTTGCAAGCTGCTTATTGAAATGGAAGAAATCTTTCTACACTTCACTGAAACTGGCCACCCACGCAGTTACTGTAACCCCTGCTGTGCTAATCTAGTCTAGGGAGTTGCATGTGAACTTGGTAGTGATCATGCAATCCAGCAACAGGGTGCTTTCATTTCTGACACACCACCCCACTCCCCCCAGATGCTGGGCTTGTGACTATCTCTGTGTTCTTCTGTCATAAGTCTATCTCAGAGAAGTAGAAAGGCGTCATGTTTGGGAGGCGATGCTAGATGGTTCAATGGATTGTTAATCTTTATGACACACTCTGGGGTCTTAGCTCCTTTTTCTTCTGACTGTTTAGGGGACCTGTAGACTACCCCCAACCTAATGTTCCTGCCTCCTTCCACTACTAATTGCTCCCATAGTGAGTCCATCCCTGGCTCCCACAAATTAATTTTATTTCCATGAATTTGATGACGCACTTCCTAATGTACGATGCCACACCTCCTGCCCTTTCTAAACAGGGTGTAACCTGAGGTTGAGAAGTCCCAATCATGGTTAGATGTAGCCCAAATTTCAGTGGTTGCTCTGATGTCAGTCTGTCCTTATCAGCCATTGCCTGGATGTCCCCCATTCTGTTCCACAGACTACTCATATTTAAGCTGGCCACTTTGCAGGAGTCTTTCCCCTACCACCACCTGGCTTTACCTCCATCCCCCACTCATCCCCTTCACTCCTGCCTTATTATGTGCCTTCGCCTCTACTGTACTGTTCTCTCACTAGCTAGCAGAGTGTCTGGTAGGCCTCTCATGTCTGGTAATGTGCACTGGCTTACTCTACTGGCCTAGCCCATACTGCTATTGTTATTATGTTGTCTTGTATGCACAGCACAGACAACATATTGTGGTTACTTCAGTGGAGAAGTGGGTTTCAGAGGTGCAGTCCTGCTGCAGCCAGTGACACCACTGCTTTTTGTGCCTGGGTTCTGTGATACCAATGGCATAGCACGCTGTCTATGACAGCAGTTCAGAAAATGTGCCACCACCCTGAAAGAAATTAGCCACTGCAATCAGGGAGTGCCACCGGGTGGTCTCTGATTGAGCAGCAAATTACTGCTTGCGTTGTCTGGTGTCCCTGTCAAGCAACATGGCGGCAGCTTTCCCTTCAGCTTCTCATTGTGCCCACAGAAGCAGAGGGACAGCCGCCAACTTTCACAGTCCCTTTGAAAGCCGATGGGGGTGCCCAATCCCCCTGTCAGCATGCCCCCTTCTAATTTAACTTGCCGATGGAGGTGCCCAATCCCCGTCAGCATAATGTATCCCCCATTTCTTGTGTGCCGAGGGGGTGCCCAGTCCCCCTCTGCTCATGTGACTCCCCCCCAACTCTGTATGTGCCGGTTGGGGTGCCCAATCCCCGTTGGCTACAGACCCCCCCTTCCATAAAACACACAGGTGGCATGCTGGGAGCCCACCCCACCATGCCAACTGTCCCTGAAAAAAAAAACCCAGTCCCGCAATGTTTTTTTTTGTTTGTTTTAACCTTGTGAAACAGAAAACGATCCCTCGTTGAGTCAGTGGCCCCTCCCCCAACCCGCGCCCACCCTCTGCACACTTACCCTCACCCCATACTCACCTCCAAAGCCCAGCGTGATGATCTTCAGGGAACCGGGAACACATCTGCACTCTTCAAAGCTGACCATGAACTGAAGAAATGCCAGTAAGTTGTATAATGGCATAAATAGTTTTTTTTTCCACGTTGGTGTATATCTCAGGCATTCTGGGGAATTTTGTCACCAAATTTTCAAAATAGGGTTTTTGGGACCCCTCCTCATGAATTCAGTCACTGTCATGGCATTATTTGGTCCTGAAAGGTGATTTTGCTGTCACTGTGCGGAATCACCTTTTGGGACCAAGTAATGAAATGACAGTGTCGCTGTTCATGATGTGGCCTCCCAAAAAGCCTATGCTGCAAATTTGGTGAAAATTCAAAGAAATGACTGCGTTATATGCAGTGTGTTGCGCAGTAGTTTCCACGCAATCATAACTTTGCTACAATTTGTAATATTACTTCCAGATTTTCAACATTGGCATTTTTTCACACCTCCTTATGAACAGTGTAGCTGTCGTTTTTCAGGTCCTGGCCAAAATGTGTTTTCGCACTACCAAAGCAGGATAGCCCGGTCTCTGTGTGAAATCAGTATTCTGGACAGATTATGAAAATCACAGTGACACTGTTCATGAACAGAGGTCCTAAAATGCCTATGTTGAAAATTTGGTGACAAAAGTCCATAAAATAACTATGCTGCAAGCGTGCATTGCGCAGTTTCCACGCGCACTCATAACTTCGACAATTTGTAATATTTTCACTCAGCATTTTCACCATTGTTAATTTTGTACATGTTCTTATGGACAGTATAGCTGTAATTTTTCAGATCCTGCCCAAAATGTGTTTTCTCACAAGTGGCGCACTATGGTGCAGTCGCAGTGGGAAATCAACAATCAGGACAGATGAAGAAAATCATAGAGACAGTGTTCATGAGCAGAGGTTCCAAAATGCTTATGTTGAAAACCTGGTGAAATAATTCCACTAAATGACTGTGTTATGAGTGTGCATTGCGCAGTTTATATGTATGCTCATAAATTCAAGCATTTTTAATATTGTCACTCAAGATTTTCAACACTGCCATCTCTTTTTTTTCACTTTATCTTTTTATTGAAATTTGAGTATATAAGAAAGCACACATCTTATACAATTGAAGTCTATCATCCATGTAAGGTATAAAATATAACTTAACAAAACTCAGTATTTAGGATAAACATATTGGAGAAGCCTTACATACACGTACTGTATTGATAATAAAACACAAACCTAGACAGGATGTAAGTGGAGAGCAGAAGGGTTACAATCAATAGGGTATTATAGGATCAGAAACAGCAACCATGTATGAAATACGTGCTAGGGCAGGCTATGGCAAGGCATTCAGTAAATTGCAAAAAGTGATAAATGTGGTAATATGAACAATGTTCAGTAATGGAGAGGTGAAGATAAGAGAAAAGTGTGCAAGAAAGGAAAGAAGAGAGAAAAAAACAAGGAAGAAGGGAAGGAGAGAGGGTGAAAACAGGGAAGAAGGGAAAAAAGAGGAGAAATCTGTGCACAAAAGTTTCGAGGAAACCTAATCTGAGAGCAAAATAAGAAGGAGGGCTAAATATCCCTAATAATTAGGGTCTAGAAGAAGTAGGTTCATGTACTTGAAGTAATCCTGCAAACATCTGTCATATGCAATGAGTCGGTTATGAGTAACATGAGATAATCAGTCTAGAGAGGCATACTGAGAGAGGCTTTGAAGAACACCTGAAAGAGAAGGCATCAGACTCCATTTTATAAGAATCAGATGTTTGACCAGAAGAGAAAGTATGTTTAGCCATCTAAAATGTGCGTGTGAGAGGAGAGAGCTATTGGGGATAAGGATGCCTAGAAGGAATAGCTTGGGGTTAAAAGGTAGTTTTTGTCCTGTTACTCTGGAGGCAAGTAAACAGACTTTATGCCAGAGCTTATTAATGGGCATGCAAGACCACAAGATATGAAGCAGATCCCCACTGGCCAAATTGCAGCACCAGCAATTATTATTATCTAATAGGCCCATTCGTTGAAGCACAGAGGGGGTTCTATACCAAACATGTAGGATTTTAGTTTGTATTAAAGAACTACGAGCATCTGTAAAGGTATTATGTGCAATACCCCAACAATTACTCCATTGTGTGTCTGAAATATTGTAGTTAAGAAGAGTACTGGCTGGAGAATAGTACACAGAGGGTAATAGTAAATGTAGTCCACTCTGGAGAAAGGGGGTTACTAGTGGGGTGCTGCAGGGTGCAGTATTAGGACCGGTCCTATTCAATATCTTTGTAGGCGACATTGCAAAGGGACTGGAAGGAAAAGTATGTCTCTTTGCAGATGACACAAAGATCTGCAACAGAGTTGATGCACAAGGTGGGGTGGAAAGGATGAGAAGGGACTTGGCAAGGTTAGAGGAATGGTCAAATGTATGGCAGCTTAGATTTAATGCTAAGAAGTGTAAGGTAATGCACCTGGGAAACAAAAACCCAGGGGAAGAGTACACAATGGGGGGTGAGATACTAACAACAACAAAAATGGAAAGGGACCTGGGGGTAGTCATATCAGATGACTTAAAGGTGGGCACGCAATGTGAGAGGGCAGTAAGGAGGGCTGGGGGGATACTGGGATGCATAGGGAGAGGCATCACTAGTAGAAAACAGGAAGTTGTTATCCCTCTGTGCAGACAGCTGGTGAGACCCCATCTGGAGTACTGTGTGCAGTTCTGGAGACCCAATCTCCACAAGGACATAGACAAGATGGAAGCTGTCCAGAGGAGGACAGCTAAAATGGTGCAGGGTCTGCACCGGAAGACATATGAAGAGAGACTAAAGGAACTTAATATGTATAGCCTCGAGGAAAGGAGGAGGGGGGACATGATAGAAATGTTCAAGTACCTCAAGGGAATCAACAAAGTCCAAGAGGGTAGCATCTTTCAAAAAAAGAGGTGTGCAAGAACAAGGGGGCACAATTTGAAGATAGAGGGGCAGCTCAGAGGTAATGTAAGGAAGTATTTTTTCACAGAGAGGGTTGTGGATGCATGGAACGGCCTTCCGGTGGAGGTTGTGGAGTCAAAAACAGTGGTTGAATTCAAGCGTGCATGGCACAGCCATAAGGCAATTCTAGAGGGTGGGGGTAGAAAGAAGTAGGCTGCTGGTTAACTAGGATCTGCAGCTTATCCATTAGGTAGGGAAATGGGCAGACTGGGTGGGCCAAGCGGTCCTTATCTGCCGTCAAATTCTATGTTTCTTTGTTTACTCCATTTATTTTTGGCCTGTATAGACTGATCAGGTAGATTATCAATAATGTCATTGTAAATGGAGCTATTTAATTTTACTGATAAATTAGTCCAGTGCGAGATGTATGGGTTTAGAAGAGTTTGCCTATACACTAAACTAGAGCGAGAGTTATAAGCTGCCCGAATTTGTAAAAACTTCCAGAAGTCCTGTTTAGGAAGTTTCCATGTGATCTGCAAGTCTGAGAATGATCTAAAAGTGAGTGAATTCTGGTCCAAGATATCTCCGAGAAAGAAAATGCCTTTGTTCCTCCATGTACGACAGAAAATTGGGTGATCTTCTATAGTGAGTAGTGGATTGCCCCATAAGGGGGCATAAATCCAGGGTGTTGGATTGGATTTCAAGAATTTGTGGGTTAGTTTCCAATAAAGAACAGAGGATGATACAGTCGGGCGAGAGTTTAGTTTAGAGGAAATGGGATTAAAAATGAAGGAAGTGGGAACTCCTCCCGGGCACAATGCGAATTCCATTGTAACCCATAGTGGTGAGTGAAGGAAGGGTTTCTGAAACCATTTAAACACTGCCATCTCTTCCCACCTACCTATGAATGGTACAGCTGTAATTTTACACATCCTGCCCGAATGGTGTTTTCACACATCTGGCACAGAATGGTGCGGTCGCTGTGAGAAATCAACATTTGGGACAGTGCCACTATTCATGCGCAGAGGTCCTAAACACTTTCATGAGGTGTGGGTCACAAAAATGCCATGTTGCAAATTTGTAGTACAAATACCAACAAACAGCTGGGGCATTAGGGTTTCTAACCATAACGTCCTGCCCTGTACAGACTGACAGGCATCAGGGGTGTGTCTTTGCATTGCCAGCTGTCTTGCTCATGCCATACTATCCTCCCCCCCCACCCTCAAGCCACTGACAGGCATCAAGGTGTGCCTTGGACTCTTCGGCCCCACAATCCACTCCATTCCCCTATGCTGCACCCATTTCAGTGTATGTCCTTATGAAATGGGGTGACTATAAAGCCGAACACCCCAAGGCACACCTCAGCACTTGTCAGTGTTTGCAGGATAGGGTGAGGTAAAATGTTATGAGCGTTATGGCCGAATGGGTTGAGCGTAAGGCCAGAGGACCCCAAGGCACAACACAATGTTTGTCGCACTGCAGGGTAGGGTGAGCTGAAATGTCATGAACATTATGGCAGATGCCCAAAGGCACATCTCAGTGCCTGTCAGTCTCTGTTAGGTGATGTGGGGTTTGATATCACTTTCATACTTCACTGCCATACCTATTATGCATCTGTTCAACTCCTGCACTACTGATACCAATGTCAGCAGGACAACATTCGACATTGACAAATGCTTGTTTTTATTTGGGACAAAGCCAGCCTGCTCTTCACATAAAAGCTTGACCACATATACCTTAAGTCTATTTGCTAGGATCTTATAGTCAACATTCAGCAGTGAACTAGAGCAGTAGCTTTCACATACCGCTGGATCTTTATTGCTCTTTAGAATTAGGGGGAATGCTCATCTCATAGCGTCAGGCAGTGTACCTGTCGACAGGGAGATGGTCAAGGTATTAAAGAAATAAAGCCGATTTCTTGGGTGTAAGGATTTGTAAAACTCCCCTGGAATGTCATCAGGTCCTGGGGTTTCATTTGAGGGTAACTGCTTTATGACCGTATGGTATTCATTTTCAGAAATGGACCTAACCAGAGCTTTTCTTTCTGAGACAGCAAGCTTAGGTAATTTCATTGAGCTTAAAAAGGTTTATATATGTACCCCATTGTAATTAACTGTATTTTATAAAAATCCCAAAATAATTTTTCAAATTCAACTCAGATCTCACTATTGGTTACTATTATCTTGCCCTGTGCATTCTTGATGCCTACAATGTTGTTCTATAGAGGCTTTTTCCTTAGCCTGTAAGCTTGCAGTTTCCTTGCATTTTCACTGGATTCCCACTATGATTGTCTAAGAGGGAGAGATTTTGTTTATTTCATATTTCAATGTGGTAATTTGATTTGGAAGATGTCTTTTAGCTTGAGGGGATTTTGTAAACTGATGTTCTAGTTTACTTAGTTCAGTTTCTTTCTCTGAGAGTTCTCTGAGGGCCTTCTTTTTCTTTGCTACCAAAAAACTAATGATTCTTACTCTCGTTTAGGCCTTAAAAGTATCCCACCGACAGTGAGTGGTCCCCTCTGCATTATCAATGATGTAAACAAAATCTGTAGCTTCTTCATTCATCCATGCAATGAATTTGGGATCTTGAAGAAGGGAGATATTAAACTTTCATCTTTTGGCATTGCTTTTGTTCCAGTCAAAAGAAAGTGAGAGTGACGTGAGCAAATGGTCTGAAAGTGCCAAATTTCTAATCTGTACTGAAAATAAGCCAGAAGTTAATGACTTGGGCATCAGAATCATGTCTAGCCTACTGTAAGAAATATGTCTGGGGGAGCAGAATGTATAATCTCTTCCCTGGGAGCTGAATAGATGCCAACAGTCCAATAGTTCTAACTCTTCCAACAATTTATGAAGGGCTTTCTGGGATGTAGTCTTATTAAGGGAAGTGGGGGTTTTACTTCTGTCCAAAACTGGGTCCAAGATTTCATTATAATCCCCCCTAGAATGATGTCCCTATCCTTTGCAGTTCTCAGCCTTAAGTTAATATCATTAAAGAAACTAGCCTGTCCTGAATTAGGTAAATAAATATTGCAGATTGCCATTTTTTTACCATTAAGTGTTCCTGACAAAATTTGGAACCCGGCCTCTTGATCCACATAATGTGAATCCTTTGTGAAGTACACCCCTTTTCTTATCAAAATTGCAGTGCCTCTTTTTTGAGCTAAACACACTGAATTCCCCTTGACCCACCCATGCTCTGGTCAGTTTTTCAGCTTATTTCTCTTAATGTGTTTCTCCTGTAAGACAGCAATATCTCTTTTCTCCTTTTGTAAGTAATTGAGAATTGTTTTCCTCTTAACTGGAGCATACAAAGCCTTGATAGTCTAGAAACCAATTGAAAGTTTGCTCCTATTCAGTTTCTGGTTCTTAAACTAGACCACTAAGTATTCAAAAAATAGATAAATGTCAGATCGCATACAAAATGAAGGACTTAGACCAGCAATGCACACTACTGTATTCTATAAGAGAGCACAAAATCAATGAAGGTGGTTTTGTGCATTGAGTAAAAAAGGAGGTAAACAGAAGAACAAATAAAGACTAAGGACCACTGTACACCGGAGTTGTAATACTCCAAGGCATCCGCACAGTTGTTTAATTTCAGACAGACAGGTTCATGCACAACTGACCATTATTCTGTTTGTCAGAGTTCTAGTGTGCAAATAGGCTACAGCATGATTCATATTTAGAGATGCCATAAGAAATGTTATCTGTATATTACAAAATATTACCTAAGTTCTGAGTACCTTTCCTACCATGCAGAAACAGAGCACAACACATAGTTGAATAATTTTTCAGTTTTCATTAGATATTCTTTTGGCTGACTGCAATGACCTCCTTGAGACAGATCTAACCACTGGGGATGGCTTAAAAGAGAGAGGAGATTTTTTTTCATAGGCATTTAACACCATGGGATGTGACCTAGGGTGGCACCTTGATTACTTTCGAATTCTGATCGAGACACTGTATCCTAGATTGGCCCAGGTATTTGTTCAGAGGCTAAGTAGCTCCTTGAGCTTCTTTATAGTGCAGAGGCTGAAACTGACTTTGGCCCACTAGCCAGACATAGGCAGCTCTTGAATTGGGCTAGCAGGACTCTCCTTCAACTAGCCCTACAGAGAAGCATCACTCTAGAAGTAACAACAGCTGATCCAGAGAAAATGAAACAATGAGGCCAGAATGCCCACCCTGTCACAAACTCTGTCAACCCCATAAGTCTGTCAACATTGGGACACTCAGTCACCACTGGGCCTTAAATCAGAAATTACGAGGACCCTCAAGCCCATAGCTGAAGCCTCTGATAATTAAAAGTGTGATGGCTTTGCAAGACCAAGGTGGGAAACATTGAGACCAACCACAGTAACCATTGCAAAATAGATACCTAATAATGTTTAAAACATATGCTATACTTATTGCACATAACTAAATAGAAAACAAGCTGATGTTCCATTCTGAATGCATGACAGTTTAGTTTGGAGAGAGCGTAAACTGAGCAACCATATCTTCAAAAGCACCATTAAGCATGCAGTGGCATATGCAAAAACAAAGGAAACAATTTCAGAGCAGTGGTAATGTCCCAGGTTATGTTGGCTTACTCTCTTAATTCCATTGGGGCTCTGCTTGCATAATCTGTGAAATTGTGAAGCAGATAAATGGGCTGATTTGTAAGGAAGTCTTAATTTTCTTACCAGCCAAGCTCGTTTTGAGTTTGCAAGTGAACTTTCTCAGATTGCAATACCAGAAGCTGGATTGTGATACACAGATCTCGCTGAGCACATTGGTTTACCAACAGCCTACAGAGATAAACAGCCAGCTCTGCAAACCCAGAAGCAGACACGAATAAGAAAACCCAGGTGACTGGTGGAAAAAAAGTTGCACCATAATACTGATAGCAATCAGACAAATCCAGGATTAGATTAAAATTTTCTCTAGTTGACCAATAGGAGATTGAGGAATTGCAGAGTGATGAGAAGTGGAGCATGAACTTGTAGAGCCTCTCCAGTTCCTGCTGTGACTCCATGACTGCTTCCTTGGATTTAACTTGGCTTGCAGCACCATGAACATGCCCTTTAAATGGAGATCTACTCTTCCTTTCAATAGCAGAGGTACTGTAATCCTTGGGAGAGAATCTGGTGATGGTGGCATACGTGGGAGAGGTAGGCGACATTTGAGAGGGCAGTGGCAGAGAGATAGCATGTCTTGCTTCACGATCATGTGCAGAGTGGTCAAGGGCTCATGAGTTGCTGTCAAGTTCTGAGGAATGAGAGGGTTAATCTGGTGCGTGAGCTTTGACAGCATTTGAATGTGTGACCATTTCTGAGGTGATGTTTCGCTTTTTCAGTTTATCGTTAGGCCCTGCAATATAATCCCAAGCTATGTCTGTGGTTGTACCATGAACCAAGGGATCAGAGCCAGGTTGTAACACTAATGTGGCTGGATATTTCATATAGTAATTAACACCTTTTCTTTGTAGCACTTGTTTATCATCATTAAACTTCTTCCTCTTTGGACCACCTCTGTTGAAAAATCCTGCTATAGCGAAATTTTTGAGCCCCTCCACAACATGTTTTTCTTTTTTCCCTCGCTAGACAAAGTAGGTCCTCCTTCACAGAATAATGTAAGAAATATGCAATTATTGGTCTTGCATTAGATCCATTTTGTGATTTTGGGTCCAGTGAGTGATGTGCCCGCTGTGACGTAGACAGCCAGCTCTGAGTGCTGTATCATTTTTTTATTTCTTAAAATAACAGAAATGTGGTATTGAATTTGTCTGCTGAAAAAATCAAATGCTGTAGGAATGACCTCACTCATTCCCAGATTTCAGCTGACAGATGCAGGCCAAGAGAAATGCTGACAGCATGTATCACACACACTCAGTTTTTAGAGACAATTCGTTACATGGAAGACTTTAATCAAGGATCCCTGTTTCTCTGAGTTAATTACAGAGTTGTTTAAGTTAACTTTGTTAAGAGGGAAATCATAAAAAAGGTTTATGACGTTGAAGAGAAAACAGCTTATTACACAGAGGTGAGAGGTTGTAAATGTTTATATGAAGCCTGTGTGAGGAGGATGCAGCATGAATCAAAAGAGGTGTCACTGAAATTGAGTTATACTAAGGTTGCAGAATTAATACTTCGAAATTACATCCTGTGGTTGTATAGAAATATATATTTTTTAGATATTTTGACAGGGAGGAGCTAGATGACCTCATGCAAAAGAGGTGGGCAAAACTAGCTTTTAAAGATTATTCTGTTTCACTACAGAGACACTTTTATCTGACACTGACCAAGAAAACATCTGAGCACTGAAAACAGGTATTTAGAAAGCTAGACAAAATCTAAATATTGTCGTAGGAACTGCACTGTTTTAAACCTTGCCTTGTTTAAAGATATGTATGTCTTGTGATATAAGAGTTCTGTATTGTATGTTTGACATATTATGTATTTTAGTAAAAACTCTAATTTTAGAGCATACCTGGTCTGTCTTTGAATTGTTTTCTTTTGCTAAGAAATATTTATGGTTATAGCAGACAGCAGACATAAGCTTGTATGGTGGTACCAAACTGGAAAGAGAAGTGTTTTAAATCTGAGGTCTTTATTAAAGTTTTAAGGGTTCATCTCTGAATACCTGGTTAGGTGCCCATAGGCAAAGATATCTGGCACCCCAAAGACAGATATATCTGAGCCTGTGCATTGGGTATGCTAGCAAGAGGTTAACAGTTTGAATCTCTATAGAACTTGAGACCAAAGATTGATCCGAACTCACAAAAACAGACAAGAGGGTTACCTTGGTCTGTTCAGTGTTCACAAAACTGCACTCAGAGGTTGGCACTTTGGGAGTAGAGGGCCTGACCTGCAGAGTGAATCTATGACACCCACTCTATCTCCAGAGGCCAGTTCCATTTTTTTTTGAAACAGCTCAGCAAAAAATGACTGTAGAAAAGGAATCATATTTCTCCCTTCTACAGCTTCTGGTACTCCAGTAATCCTTATATTGTTATGTCTGCCCTGGTTTTTCAAATCATCCAGCTTGTCTAGAATGTACACCAACTACCTGTCATAGTAATCCAAATTGTCCTGAAGCAGAGCCACATTCCCTTCTAATTTATTAGCTTTATGCTCAGTCACCCCGAATCTCTGTTTAAATTCCTCCAAATCCTGATGCAGCTTTGCCATAGATGTCTTCATGTCTGAAATGTCCAGTTTGATCTCTACAAGCATCTCTCTCTGATTGTGGCTAACTCTGGTTTTTTTTGCAGCTTGGGAGAAACCTCTTCCACTGACAGCTTTAAGGTGGAGGGTTTAGAGCCGTCACCGACATAATTCACTGCTGTGGATTTTGTTCTAATCAGGAAAAAGTTCAAAATACATCCAATTACACACAAGTCGGTATTTCGTTAGTCTGAGAGTTACAATATTTTAATGAAAGTGATATAAACTGCAGCTTAATTCCACCCAAAATCTAGTTTTTTTTCTGGGGTTTTGAGAGTGCTGGTCAGGAGCCTCGCACTTAGCTGTCCATTCTCATTAGCACTGTGTTCACGATCTCCCAAGAGCCCTAACTCCTTAATAGACACTGCAAATGGAAGCCTGGAAATGGCACAGCTGATCCTGTGATTGAGCAGACAATCATGCGCTTTGGCCAATGGGTCCCACTAGCAGCAGAGGGCATGGAGAATACAACTGCTGCAGTTCTTAATTTGAAAATCAATACTGCTCATTGTAGGTCAGGGAAAGAGGCAGCCACACTGCCACACAGCTCTTTAGACCAGGTACCTGGTGGGATGCAACCTCAAGGCACTAAAGGAAGAAGGGTGGAACAGGGTCTCAACCAGTGAACACCCCTCCGCCACTGTGGAAGTGGTCAGAAAGACTATGCATGGGGTGAATAAATCAGTCCAAGCATGGGATGAGTAAGTCAGTCCCTCCTCCTCGAATGAGGGATGCTCAAAAAAATGGCCAGCCCCCCAGAAGGCCTAAGGGACCACTGAGATGCTGAGCTACTAACTATGACTCCTCATCTGTCAGAGAGTCAGATAGATTCTGATGCCAGTTCTGATAGGCTGCTGCTCAGGTTCTGAAAGCACAACAGGGCCAACACATATAGGCCCAGGACAATGGATGAGGGGTGTTGAAGATGGCAATGCGCTTGCTTTCCTTGATCCTCATTTTGCCTTGGTTCCCAGGGAACCTAGCTATCAGACTGCACTCCCCCTGCCTGAGGTGGCAAAGTATTCATAGGGACAGTCTAGAAAAGCCCTAGATAGATGGGCTAGGTGTCAGCTTCTAAAAGAATGCCCCAAACCCACCTTGAAGTGCAAGATGGGATATACTCCAGAATTCAACAAACTTTTTTCAAAGGACCTGGGTAAATCCAGCAAGGATCCCAAGAACGGGCTGGACCAGAGTCTGTCTTAGGGCTTCCAGGACAAGCTCCTGGACATGGTAGGTCCTCTGCTCCTCATAGCTGACAGTGGTGTGGTGAAAGACGCAATCAAGCAGAGTACCCCCTTCATCCTATTGATGCTTGAGGGAGTGATAAGAACCAACGGCTTTCTGCAGAACACAAATATAGTGCTATCAGTACAACATGGCCTAATGGCTCTTATTAAGTTCCGGCCAAAGGAAACAGTTTTAGCTAACTGGAATGCAGAACAGGAAGTGGAAGGTATGCTGTTTAGGGATCCCCTCCTAAAGGAATTCAGGACATTAGGGAAAACATTTAACTCCATGCAGGCGGCGCACATTCAGTTGTCTGCCTGAAAAAAGATCAACAGTTTGGAGGTAAGGGGTTCTCTTCTGGCTTTATCTTGAACTAGAAATTTCATGCAGGGTGTTCTACAAAGATTCAATAACCAGTCCTCAGGTGACAGGATTTATTGGCAGAAGATGATGGTACTGAAGAGGTCACAGAGACCAAAGGAATCCGTCCACCAACCAGCCTGTAGGTAAGTCCTCCTACTTCAGGTGTACTCCTGAATTTCATCACTTTTCAGTTACTTCCCATCCAGGACCCCTCTGGTAGGCAGGTTGGCATTTTTGCCCCCAATTAGGACTTGGTAACTCAAGATCCCTACATGTGAGACAGGGTTCATGGTTACCAAGATTTTTTCTCCACTCTCTCTCTCTCTCCCTTTCTCCCAAACCCATCTAACAAAGAAACATCACTTTTCCATGGAGGAGCAGATACTACAGTAGTCCTGGAAGAAGAGTAATCCCTTTGAGCAAAGGGTGCTATTACCCAAGCTCTACCAGACTTGACAGATTTCCTCAACTTCCTGTTCCTGATCCTGAAGAGGGTTGGCAGGTATTGCCCAATGATAAATCTCAGTGACATGAATGCCAGCATAACATGTTACCATGTGAAGATGGAGGGCACCCATCTCCTCTGGGAAACTGTAATCCTAGGGGACTGGTTAGCATTCATAGATTTAATGGGGGCTTACTTAATGGTCCTGATCCACAAGCAAGACCAATGGCTATGATTCAGTTGGAAACATGAATCCTGGCAGTTCACTTGCCCTCCATTAAGTCTCTCTTCTACCCCTTGGTGTTCAGGTTATTTGAGCTGTGGTCACCTGGCTCAATGTGCCAGGAATAAGACAACATATATTTGTATGATGTTGTGATCATGGCACAAGACTTGGTTGTAGGAGAAGGAGAACTTAACCATTTCATTCCTAGAAATTCTGTGATTTGTAGTAAACAGATTGAATTATTCTGCTTCATACAAAGGTTTTTTAGGACTCAAGATAGTTTCAAGGGCAATCATGCTGAAACTGGCCAATGAAAAGAACGGAGATAGAAAACATGAAATAAGAAAGAAACTTGAGAAAAATTAAGTTCCCCTGAGGGCACCAGTAGATCTGATCATTTTTGCAGCAGCATCAGTTCAAGCCCACTACATTACAAGTGCCTCTAAGAATTGAAATTCAAAGCCCTACACTTGATGGGCTTGTACAGAACAATGGTATTCCTATAATAAGAGGTTCGATCTGAACTCCTTTGGTTGTTGTGTCAGGTAGACATTTAGAATGGAAAGACCATACAACCAGAGATTGTCATAGAGTCCAGTGCAAGCAGATCAGGCAGGGGAGGTGCCTAGTGCAGAGGAATGGCCTGCAGGAAATAGTCCCAATAGGTAACATCCCTTCACATAAATTGCCTGGAGATTTTGGTGGTGCCTTCAACATCTGGAGCTTCACGAAAGGCAAGAGAAATGTGGCGGTTCTGCTATGGATGATGTAGCTGCAGTTTGATATATCATCTGCCTAGGGGTACAAAGTCCCCCCCCCAACTAATGGTAAGGGTGGGTGAATGTGGAAATTGGCAACTTTGGTTTTGCCTCGAGTCAGGCCCCTCTGTCTCCAGTTCAGCTTCAACACTTCAGCCAAAGACACTTCAAATCCTTGGTAGGGGCTCAAGAAAGTTAAAAATTGGGGTAAGAGACATTCCTTCACCACCACTTCCCACTCCAGTCAATCCAAACCTCTTTCATCATCTCCCGTTTCTTCAGTCAGTTTTTTAAAATATACTCAGTCAGCACCAGGTGCAGTGCCAGGAGCTGGATATTTTTTAATGAAATAAATAAATGTCTGGGGAGAGGGGCAGAGGGTGGAAAGTGACTGGAGTGGGGGAAATGGTGGCCATAGCACTAGCCCAGGCCACCTGGGAGGGCTAGAGTTTCATTTTTTTAATTTTTTGATCAAAGGCTGAAGTGATCGGTAACCCATGAGGTGGGCGCATGTGGAAGGGTGCTATCTGTAACAGTGACTACTTCCCAGCGCAATCCCTCTCAGCGACTGGGGAAATGGGCAACTGGATGGGGTGGCAAACTGGGCGACAGGATGTCGCCACGGTATGCTGTCACATGGGGGGAGAGCGAGAATGGCCGAGCTTGGGCTGGAAGGGGGTGGAGGGGCTGTAGGGGGTGGCACTGCAGTGGATGGCCGAGCTGCATCGTGGCATTGGAGGTTGGTTAGAGGTTGGGGTGGGTGAGGTACCGGGTTTGGTCCTCGTGTGGGGTGCAGTTTTATTGCACCTGGCCTGCACCTTTATTTTTTAACTGCTTTCATCCCCCCGACATGCACCCCCTGGAGTTGAGAATCCTTAAGTAGGGAGGTGCTGGGTTGTGTGGGTGGGTGCAGCCCCAACCCCTCAGAAAGCAGTAAAAAATTTGGCCCCATTGTCCTGTGCACCGGGGGTTGTCAGAGTGCCGAAAAGGTTTTCGGCACTCTAACTGTGTGATAACGGTGATCACCTTTATGCATTCGTCGTTATCACATAGACCCGAAGTGATCCAAAGTGGCCCAAAAGTTTGATTGGGCCGAATCCAAGGTAAACGTGATGAATTTTGGTACATTCACTCGACATTGGCTCATCCTTAATTGATGGTAGTCACTAAGCATTTCTTGAGTGATTGCCTGAGGAAAAGAATTGAGGTTCAAGTGCAACATATTGCAGTCCTCTAAACATGGAGACAGACTGGAATTTTCATCACCTGACAGTTGTTTATTCCCCTCAGAGTGATCTAATCTTGAAATTCAATGGAACAGAGGACCAATCAACATCTATCTGGTTGAACCACCAACTGAGGCAATTTTTCAGTGGGTGTCCCAACCCAGAAATGATGACAGCACATGCATCTATCCAAGACTGATGACCTCTTTAAGCACGTGCCTTTAGCCGAGATCCTGAGACAGAGAGCAACAGCAGTGTTGGTCACTTCAGTGTGATCAGTCCAACTGTGGTACTTAGCCTGGTTAGAGATGTCAGCAGAATACCCAGTTCTCCTTCCACATTCTTGGGACATCCTAACAGATCTGGAGGACAACCACCACCCCCTGATTCTACAGGGGAACTAGACCCTGACAAGATAGACATTTTCAGAGGTGCCTGGTCGGTCACAGAACTTTCAGAGGAGGAGGAGGATGAATTTCCCAAAGTATCATGGGTTGCCAGAACCAGAAAGGCATATGGATCAGTCTGGCACATCCAGACCCACTGGTGTGTTGTTTTAAGGAACATTTATCCTAACCTCTCCCCTGTAACAGCGATAACAGAATTTCTGCTTTATCTCTTACAGGAAGGTTAGTCCTATAGATAAAGCGGTCAGACCAGCCAATTTCTACAAACCATTAGCCCACGGAGGGTGAGCTCATGAGACAACACCTTTAATTTGTAGGTTTTTGGAAAACATTAAATGGTTCAGACCACCAGTGGTCAAGTACCAAAATGTCTAGAATGCAGACAGTGTTTTGGGAGTGCTTAAAACTGGGGGTGGGGGGATTCTCTAACCATGTAATAATTATTGAAGAAAGTAGCCGCACTCATCTGTCTAGTGTTGCTCAAGAAAGCCTCAGATGTCAGGGACATGGATGCCTCCCAAACAGCAGCAGTTCCAGAGGGTATCTATTTGTCCATTAACCGAAGGATCAAGACTTCCTCGCTTTGATCAGGAACCCTGTCTCTGTGTAGTCTAGTACCTCCAAGAATACCTTTCTAGCACAAAGCCTCTTAAGCAGCAAGGCCGGGGACTTGGAACCAATTTGCTGCTCATTCATTTCATACCCCTTGCAGTAAATCCATAGCAGGCCAATCTGCTTTCTCTATCCACCTTCCAACACTGTGGAACAAACTCTGTCTCCCCCATAGAAACATAGCAACATAGAAGTTGTCAGCAGATAAGGACCTCTTGACCCACCTAGTCTGCCCTATTTTCCTTACCTATTGTGCCACTGCAAACCCTACTCGATCTCCAGTCCCCCACCCCTTGTCTTATTTCTAAGATCTCCTTGTGTCTATCCCATGCATGCTTGAATCCTGTTACTGTTTTAGCACCCACCACTTCTCCTTGGAGGCTGTTCCAGATGTCTATCACCTTTTCTGTGAACAATTATTTTCTCACATTTCCTCTGAGTCTCCCCCCTTCCAGATTTATGGTGTGACCCCTTGTCCTAGAGTATCCCTTTCTATGTAAAATGCTACCTTTATGTACCTTATTAATACCTGTGAGGTATCTGAACTTTTTCTATCATGCTCCCCCTTTTCCTTCTATTCTCTAGAGAGTACATATTTAATTCCTTGAATCTTTCCTCATAGGGCTTTTGATGCAGTCTCTGCACCATTTTGGTTGCCCTCTTCTGTACTGTCTCCACTCTATCAATTGTCCTTCCAGAGGTGGAGCCTCCAGAACTGCACACAGTACTCGAGGTGGGGTCTGTCTGCATCGATCTATAGAGAGATGACACTACGTCCCTCTTTCTGCTGGTGATACCCCTCACTATGCACCCGAGCATCCTGCTAGCTTTCCCCATTGCATTATCACACTGTTTTGCTACCTTCAGGTCATCAGAAATGATTACCCCCCAGGTCCCTTTCCTGTTTTGTGGTTGCCAATACCTCTGCACCCAATTGGTACATTGTCTCCGGGTTTCTGTGCTCTAAGTGCATGAGTTTGCACTTTTTTGTATTAAAGCCAGTTGCCAAAACCTTGACCATCTTTCTCCCTGCATCCCCTCAAACTACTCATGCTAGTACACTTCCTAAAAGCATGCCCTGCAGCTAGGCTTCTTCCTCTTCTCTCCACATTATAACAACCCATGCCGTATCCACCCCCACTGCTTACCCATTTGTCTCTTGCTCTAAAGTATCGCTTAAAACTGAGTGTATTCCGCAATGTAAATTTTACGGCATCATAATTCTGTTATAAATGTCTTGCTACACATCAGCAGAATGCACCCCTAGTTCTCATTATGGCTATCCCCTTGACTGAAGTACTTTGCACTCAAGAGTCAAGATTTTTATTTAAAACAGGAAACTGTAGAACAAACTGATTGAGCTTACACTAATTTACAGTGGCTTCCTGGTAAAGGCTGGCACAAGGACTATAAGTGTTTCTGTTACAAATTATACATAAACAACGTATAAATAAATATAATTTATAAAACAAAGCACATATAAATATAAAATAAGCAACAATAAACATTACAACTATGTAATACTATTGACAGAAGTCACAGCAGATAGCCGGCCCAGTGATGCTGAGAGTTGAGGCTCTGGATGCCACACCTCGCTCCATGCCGTTGACCCAGGTTCAGGAATGGACTCAGATCATCGGATGTCAGTAGGGGAAGGAAGGGATTGAGCATCTGAAGTACTGCTGTCCTTTCCCGGAGGAGGGATCGGGACTTGCGCGGCTCCTGTGCAGCCCCTGGTGGAGACCGTGAGCAGCACCAGGAACTGCGGTGCCACACTGGGGAGGGGGGGTAGTGGCAGACTTTGGGTAGACGTCATTGCACATCCACACTCCTGGGAACCACCAAGGAAAAAAACTCACTGGACTGGGGAGGCGATGAGGGCTCCAGGGACATCACCCACATCTCCAGTGTTGGGCCATCTCTCTACTGGTCCCCCTCTGGCTCTCCACCAGACTGTCTAACATCAGACAGGACACCAGGTAGGTGAGGTTGGCCCTCCCCTAGGGGGGTGATCTAGGGTGGCTGGAAGGTCCTAGTGGGGGGTCCCTGGAAGAGAGAGGCTTCAGGCGGGGAGTAGTGGTGACTGTTGAGTGGGCACCTCTGAGAGATGCTCCATCCAGAGAGTGATAAAGAGAGTTAAAAAAAAAAAAAACAGACATTATAGCAGACCAAGCAACTCTTGTTAAACCAACTGTTTATAGTTTGCAATTAAGGCAATGGGCCATCGGCAGGGCGTAGATGCACAGGAAGTTTTCCAGAATTTTGAGCCTTTATATGTAAAGATCTGTCATCCCATAGAGTGTTTAGCAATGGGAACAACAAGTTCAAGATAAGTGCTGATCTAAGATTATTTCTAAATGATGAAAAAGTAAACAATTCCTGAAGACAATCAGGAGTTCTCTGTTAAACACACTTCCATGTCAGAATGAGGATATGCAGAATGGGCTTGTGTACCAGCCGAGGGGCCTCAGTAGGTCACAATGGTGGGTACACCTGGGAAGTTGGAGAAAGAACCTTGCAAGTTTGTAATAAGCTACACTGACTCCAGAAAGTTAAGTCAGGTGGGCCCCTGAGATAATCACAGGACCATAATCTATTAGAGGAAGAATCACATATTGCATTAACCTAAGTCTTACACCATTAAAAAAACCTTTACGTTGATACAAAAACTGTATTCAAGGGTTTACCTTTTTTCCAGTGATTGTAATATGACGGTCCCATTTAAGACAATCATCAGACCGAAGGACTAGATATTTGCATTACTGAACTTTCTCAAGGCCAGAATTGTTATGGGTTGTTTTATTTGGGTTAGGACAAGACTTTGAATGGTAAGGGGTACCAAACAGCATAACCTGAGGTTTTTTTGTTCAGCATAAATAAATTATGGTGAAAAAAATGTCTGAACCTCATTAAATGCCAATTGTAAGCTTGCTTGCAGATCCAAGAAATTTGAATATCAGCTATAAATAGTAAAACTACATTTTTTGAGTTAGTTTTAGATCACTAACAAATAGGTTAAAAATCTGTGGGCCCAAAACAGAGCCCTGGGAAACACTGCTACTTACAGAAACTATGTCAGAATGTACGCCATTGAATAAACTATGCGACAAGTACATAACAATCCAGCCATTTGTAAAAATTTGAACTGTGACCTAAGAAGCTCAGTTAATGTAACAGACATTTATGGTTTACTGTGTCAAAGGCCATGGAGACAGTGATGAAAATGGCCCCTGCCATGAAACCACTATCAATCGCTATTTTGATTTAGAAATTTGGAAGGCTGTTTTTCTCTGAGTTTCTCCAAGACCTTTGACACAATGGGAAGAAGGGAGATATTGATAATTTGAAAATAAGGTGTTATTATTACCAGACATATAGACTGGCATAACGTCTGGCAACTTCCACGAGTCTGGGGAAACACCAGAAAGAATAGACATATTGAAATGACATGCTGGGGTTACAAATTACTGGTGCAGCATATTTCAAGCACCTTGGGTTTATATCATTAGGACCCTGAGATTTACATATATCCAATTTGAGCAGTGAGGTATGCACTTCCGCAACAGTAAATGGAGTCAATAAAAAAGAGGGAACATTTTTTTGGACAATAAAATGTTTAAGACATAGGTATTGGGATTAGAAGACGATGAGTTATAACCAGAAAAAAACAAAGTGTTTGTTAAATTCATCAGAGTTCAGTATCAAAATAATTAGTTTTATACCTTGAAATTCAAGATATTTTGGAAACCGGGAGTCAAGGAAGAATTTAAACTCCTAACAGTTCTTCCAAAAAGTTCTCCGAAAAGCACTCGTATGAGAGTTCTTACTAGCATTTAATTTATCAGAAAAGTAGCTCTGTTTAGCCTGACGGATTTATTTCATGTAACGATTTTATAAGGTCTTGTACAACTGCCAATCAGAGGAAAGATTAATGAGCTTTGCTTGTTTCTGAGTCTTGTTATGCAAATTACAAGTTTTGGCCATCAGAGGTGAATATCAGGGAGAATTATTTTGGGCATCAATCTTTTCTCTAGAGGGATGTGTCTATTACATACCTCAATAAACTCAGTAGAGAAATAGGTACAGGCATTGTTCACATCCGGAATCAGGTGTAAACAGTCCCAGTCAACATTTTCCATTTCAATCATAAATTGAACTTAGTTGAAGGGTTTAAAAGACCTAATATTCTTGAAATTAGAGGCTCCCTGCTTTTTTTGTCATTTGTGAATACAGTATACTAACTGATGATCAGAAAGGGAGTCAGGAAGGACACCAATGGTTCCATGATTCTCTGGACGGTTGGAAAAAAGTAAATCAATTACAGTAGACGAGTCAATATTTCTACTATTGAGTCTAGAATGTTCGGTTACCAAATGCACAAGCCCCAAATCAGAGGCTATGTCCTCAAGATGATACGAACCAGAGCAGTTACTCCCAATTTACCTTAAGGCTCCCATCATTAATATTTTGTGACTATATTTCAGGGAGAAAATTTTTCAAACATTTCAAAATGATGCAGTGGAGTCTTAGGAGGACAGTAACATCCAATTAAGCAGATCAGAGAAACATTTTTCAGACAAATCTCTAAAAACAGAATATCAATATTGTACTCCTTAGTTGGTTCAGGTAATAGATTTACATAATAATTTTTTTATGAGAGTAAATTACTATCCCACCACTCCTATTACCTCTGTCTTGTCTCCAGATATTGTGATCAGAAATTGCCATTTCATGGTCCTTAATCTTTGAGGATAACCAAGACTCTGATATTACTAAAAAATCATTGCTTGTACTTTGCTTTCATTACTCATGTAGGCACCTCTTGCTGTCACTTTAGTTGTTATTGATGTTTCACTCTCTGCTGCATACCCTCCCCTGGTTAACACCTGGAAACAAACACCAGCTTACCATGCCAATCCTGGTCACAAAATGTTAAATAACTTGCTCATCATCGTCCTAAGCCCTACAAACCAGTGGTGGCAGCAGTGATAGTCAGGTGGGTTTATTGGGTCATAGAAGAAATGGGGGTGGATTTGTCGCAGTGCAGGGCCCACTCCATGACAGGACTGATGGTCAGTCAAGCCTCTTGCATGGGACTACAACTAGAGGCCATTCTTCAGAGTACTGATTGGTACAGAGACACAGTTTCCAAAATTTCTATCACAAAGCAGCATTTACAAAAAACTTAAATACCAGAGTATTTCATAGGGGCTTTGAAGTAGCCTGTAATACAAGCCTCCATAAACTGGCATAACATGATGATTTTCTGAGAGGAATGTTCACCAGAAAGTCATGATATTGATAAACACATGGAGGTGAGGATTACAATCCCTACTCCCTTCACTTCACTTTGATATGTATTCTAGGTTCCTGAGAACCAGAACTATGCCCCTGAATGCCTCAAGTTGCAGAACCAGGCTTTCAGTTCAAGGTGGTGATTTGGGGCCCAATTCTCTTTAACAAGACACTGATGCAAGATTGTTGCAGTACCGACTGCGATAACAATTGCAGCCATTATTGTGGCAGTGATATTTCCTCCAGTTCATCGCTTGCAACCCCCTGAGCTACATTGGGTCTCCCCTTCAACACTAGTGCACATCAAAATATGATTGTACCTGGGAGGGGAGGAGCCACCACACAAACAGCATGCAGTGCCATTTTAAGAAGCATGGTGACCCGTGTCGCAGCAGGTGCAGAGTTGTGTGACAGCCCCTGCTCTAAGAACATTGTAGGGCAGGCAGTAGGGGAAGTGGAACTCTGTGCCCAGTGCATTGAGACATTGGGGGGCCAAGGCTGGCAAGGGGCCACCAGAAAAAAAGTCATGTGGGAGGAAACAGGGCTAGGGAGGGGGTGTCCATTTGACTACCAGGGCATAATACTGGCAAGGGTTTTAATGGAGGGCCCACTGGACTACCTGGGGTGATAATGAAGGACGTAGAAATGAAACTGGACTTCAACCCACCATCGAGCCTCAGGTATGGGTTGGGCAGGTGGGCAGAGAGGATGTGTGTGTCTGGTGGGTCAGTTCATGTATGCACGCCGTGTGTGTGTGTGTGTGTGTGGTACTGCGCTATACACAGATATGCTTGAGTTCACAGTGTGCATTGTTACTGTGAACTAACCCTTTTCATGTGGATTTGCACATAGTAACAGCTGGAATGCAAACATCTCTGACCTCCAGTGCATAACAACCATTCTCAGTATTGCAATTTTACGGGTTGGTGCAACTGTGACTTCTCCGAGTCCCATTATAGAAACACAGAAACAGACAATGATGGCAAAAAAAGACCACATGTCCTATGATCCATCTATTCTGCCCGGAGTTCCCTAGCTGCTTGTGACTGTCGTAGAGGCACAGATCAGGAAGCACAGAGAAAACCCAGGAACAGTTGTAAAATTCCACAAAACTGTTTAGTTGTGGTGGCAGTAACATAAAATAAAACAAACCTGTTCAGAATAACTATATGCAGAAACAAAATAAAATCTCTTGTAAAAGAAATCTCCCTTGCAGATCAGCTTAGCTGTTTTTATAACTCTTTTCAACCCCCATCCTTTGCAAGCATCCTGTCCTTTGTAAATTTCAGGAACTGCTAGAACATTGAGAACTTCCTGAGGTTCCTACAGCAACTGCAAAAGGCTCAGGCATTTTCACCCAAGTAACCTCTAGCTTTTTACAGTTATCTCAAATTATAAATATATACATTTCAACAGTAACACAATTTTCTAAACAAAAGTGATCGCAATATCATCTACATTTCCATACATTGATTCTCATATTTTTTATATTAACAGATATAGATATACAAGGAAGAAATACAGCAAGAGAAAACTGAGAGACAGTGAGAGGCAAGGGATTGCGAGACTGGTCGGGTTGATCAAGTCCGAGGTCTCACAGGAAAAGTTGGTTGCGCAACCAAACAGAAGAGACAGAAAAGGAAAGAATACAGATCCTTGCTTTTAAACACTTTCTCCAAAACAAATGGCACAGGGTCCTATTCTACCCCGTCACAGTGACCTATTGTCCATGCGGGATTTTATCCCACCTGTCTACCCCCTGCCCCCCTCCCTACTGCTACAGACCTGAGCAACCACCAAATCCATCACTCTGAACTAGCCATGCTTGAAACCATTTATGGTCTTGGCACCGACCACCACCTCCTCTGGCAGACTGTTCCATGAGTCCATCACCCTTTGCATGAAACAGAACTTCCTCACATCCCTTTAAAACCTACCCCAGCCAGTTTCCTCTCATAACCTTGGATTATTGACTCTATACTCCTGCTTAATGGTTCTCTGCAGTTCACCTTGTTTATTCCCTTCAGGAACTTGGAGGTCTCTATCATATTTCCCCCTCTCTTGCCTGGTCTCCAGTGAGTACATGTCCAGTGCCTTGAGATGATCTTTGTAAGATCTTCCCTGTTGGCCCTAAATCATCTAGGTCCCCCTGCAGTGCACTGTCTCTGTGCCTGCTCTGTCCTTCCTTAGGTGAGGACTTCAGAACTTAGCACAGTATTCTAGGTGCAGCCTCAACAGTGCCCTATATAGGGGCAGTAGTACCTAATTTTCCCTGCTGTCAGTACCCCTTCCAATACACCCTAGCATCCTATTAGCCTTACTATAGGCCTTGTTACACTGGTTTGATTGTTTGAAGCAGTCACTAATGATGACTCCCAGGTCCCTTTCCTCTGCTGTAGTGCTCATTTTGATTCCTCCCATCCAGTACTCTGGCCTGTTTTTTTTCCTTAAGTGCATAGTGTTGCATTTTTATATTGGCTTGCGTGCACACTCAAGCAACATCTTGTGCTAGTAGCACATTTCAGAGGTGTGTCAGTGTTAGCGAATGCAGGGCACACTTTAGTAGGTGCGTCCCTCATTCCCCAATAAGCCAGCATGCTAGCGCTGACACAAGCATTATGTAAAGTGGACACAACTTGTAAGAAAATTGCCGCTGCAATCAGAGACAAGCTTGTCATGCAGTGGCACAGATGACATGCCTTCCAGTGTGCCTTTTCTAATGAAATATTTCAATAAACATGGTGGCGAGCCACCGCCACAGAATCCCCGAAGGAAGTCGAGAAGTCAGGTGCAATCCCGGTGTCGGCACATCCACCCCCCCCACATTGAGAGCCCACTCCAGTGTACTGCCACTTACAGTAAGCCGACCGCATCGGCATGTTCCGGGCTCCGCCTCACCCCCATTGTGTGTTCAATAAACATGGCGGCAGAGCCACCGCCACACAAGCCCTGAAGGAAGCTGACATCAGGGTGCAATCCCCGTGTCAGCATGTCTGACCCCCCCCACATTGTGTGGCACACTGGGAGCCCACTCCAATGTGCTGCCGCTTACAGTAAGCTGACCGCATTGGCATGTTCTGGACTCCGCCTCACCCCCATTGTGTGTTCAATAGACATGGTAGTGGAGCCGCTGCAACACAAGCCCTGAAGGAAGCTGACATTGGGGTGCAATCCCTGTGTTGGCATGTGTGGCCCCCCACATTGTGTGGCACACTAGGAGCCCACCCCAGTGTGCTGCTGCTTACAGTAAGCTGACCACGTCGGCATGTTCCAGGCCGCACCCCACCCCCATTATGTGGCACACTGGGAGCCCATCCCGGTGTTGCCAACATCAGGCCCCACAAAAGGCACGGGGCACACTGGGAGCCAACTCCAGTGTGCCCAACATTTGTTTATTTGTTTTCACCTGTAAAGAAAGAAAACTGTCCCATGGCACAGTGTCCAGTTTTTTTTTGTACCCGGAAAAAGAAAACTGTCCGTTGTCCATGGCACCCCCTCAAACCACACCAACCCTCTGTGCACCCCACCTCCCCACACCCCCCTCACCCCATACTTACTTCCGGAGGTCTGATGCTGTGATCTTCAGTGAAGCGGGAACATGTCTGGGCTCTTCAAATCGACCGTGAACTGAAGAAATGATGGTAAGCTGTATAATGGCATAAATGGGGGAGTTTCAACTCAGGTGGATATCTCAGCCATTTTTTTGAATTTTTACCCCGAATTTTCAACATGGGTTCCTTTGGACCCCACCTCATGAACACATGCACTGTCATCTTGTTATTCAGTCCCAAAAAGTAATTTTGCGATCACTGCACTGAATCACCTTTCAGGACTGATTAACAAAACAACAGTGCCACTGTTCATGAGGTGGGGTCCCAAAAAGCTTATCTTGCAAATTTGGTGAAAACATTCCAAACAAGTATTTGTCAATGCCGAATGTTGCTTGCTTCTATGTGCTGTTTAGGTATTTGGAAGTCATTGGAGTGCAAATATGGAAAATTTGTGAACTTACGAGCGTGCGTAGGAACTGCGCAACACACGCTCGTAAAACAGTCATTTTTAGGAATTTTTTCACCAAATTTTCAACATAGCCATTTTAAGACCTCTGCTCATGAACAGTGTCACTGTGATTTTGTTAATGTGTCCCATACATTGAGTTTGCACGATTGCGCCATTTATTAGCCTCACTAGGTGGAAACACGTTTTGGGCAGGATGTGAAAAATGACAGCTGTACTGCTCATGAGGAAGTGTAATAAAATAGCAATGTTGAAAATCTGGAGTGAAAATATTGAAAATTCGCAAACTTACGAGCGTGCGTAGGAACTGTACAACGCACGCTCGTAAAACAGTCATTTTAGGAATTTTTCACCAAATTTTCAACACAGGCATTTTAAGACCTCTGCTCATGATCAGTGTCACTGTGATTTTCTTAATGTGTCCACATTGATTTCACACACCGACTGCACCATTATGCGCTACATGAGTGAAACACGTTTTGGGTGAGATGTGAAAATGACAGCTGTACTGCTCATAAGAAGGTGTGGTAAAATGGCAATGTTGAAAATCTGAAGTGGAAATATTGAAAATTTGCAAACCTACGAGCGTGTGTAGGAACTGCGCAACTCACGCTCGTAAAAATTTTTAGTAATTTTTTCACCAAATTTTCAACATAGCCATTTTAAGACCTTTGCTAATGAACAGTGTCATGGTGATTTTCTTAATGTGTCCCATACATTGATTTCGCATACCGACATCATGGGACCATTTGCAACGGTGGGGTGGGCTCCAGCGTGACAGAGGCGTTAAGGGGTGTTCAGCCGACAGAGATTGAGCACCCCGTTGGCCATGAATTGATGCCACACTGGGGTGAGCTCCCAGCATGGCACAAGGCAGGGGAGGCGTTCAGCCGGCGGGATTAGGCACCCCATCGGCAAAGGACTGCTTGCCACGCTGGGGTGGGCTCCCAGCGTGGCATCTACTAGGGGAGATGCAGCTCAGCCGGCGGAGATTGAGCACCCCATTGGCTATACAGTGAGTGCGGGCGCACACGGCTGCGTGGAGGTGTGTGTGTGGGGGAAGCTGCGTGAGCAGGCGTATCTTATCGGCGGTGCTCACTGAGCGTAACTCCCCCTTTCAACTGTATGCCACTGCATTTGGGCGTGTACACAGCTCCAAAATGCATTAACCAGGGCGGCATGCCAGCACACTGACTGAATTGGAGGAGGTGACACACCTCCAAATCTCGATGATGGCACTATGTTTCTTGCACATCGTGCAAGCAACATAAAAAATGACTGTTATGAGCATGCATTGCGCAATTTCCACGCACGGTCGTAACTTTGACAATTTTTCATATTTTCACTCCAGATTTTCAACATTACCATTTTTACACACCTCCTTATGAATAGTACAGCTGTCATTTTTCACATCCTGCTGAAATGTGTTTTCGCACATCTGGCGCACACAATGAAGTGGTCGCTGTGGGAAATCAACTTTCATGACAGATTAACGAAATCACAGTGCCACTGTTCATGAGCAGAGGTCCCAAAATGCCTATTTTGAAAATTTGGTTAAAAAATCCCCCAAATAATTGCTTTACGGACATGCTTTGCGCAGTTTCTATGCACGCTCGTGACTTCGCCAATTTTTCATATTTTCACTCCAGATTTTCAACATTGCCATTTTTTTTCACCTTCTCGTTAACAGTACAGGTATCAATTTTAACATCCTGCCCAAAATGTGTGTTTTCACCTGTGGCACCAAGTGGAGCAGTGGCTGTGCAAAATCACCTTTTGGCTAACAAACTGATAGTGCCACTGTTCATGTGGTGGGGTCACAAAAAGCCCATGATGAAAATTTGGAGTGAAAATACCAACAAAATGCCTGGGATGTTAGGGTTTTCAGCTGTAACGTCCCACCCTGTAGAGACTGACGGGCGTCAGGAGTGTGACTCGGGATTGTCGACTGTAATGCTCACGCCATTCCACCTCCATCCCCACCCTGCAGCCAGTGACAGGCATCAAGGTGTGCCTTGGACTCTTTGGTCCCAAAGTTCACCCCATTCTCCTATACTGCACCCATCTCAGCATATTTCCTTATGGAATGGGGTGAGCGTAAGGCCCGAAGACCCCAAGGCACACCAAGATACTTGTTGGTTTCTGCAGGGTAGTGTGAGGTGAAATGGCGTAAGCGTTATGGCAGATGACCCAAAGGCACACCCCAATGCCTGTCAGTCTCTTCAGGGTGGGGGTTGGGTTGGCATCAGTTCAATACTTCACTGCCATTCCTATTATGCATCTCTCTAACTTCTGCAGTACCAATGCCAATGCCAGCAAGACAACATCCGGCATTGACAAATGCTTGCTTTATGTGTTTTTGTTTCCCTTTTCTGTAAGTTGTCCTGAGCCTCCGGGATTGAGCGCTAAATACATAGTTACTTACTTACCCTAGTTTCAACCTTCCCCACTTACCAGTTTACATATCAGGTGATAAATGCATCAACCCTTTGGGCCAGGCAGTGACCCTTCCTCTCTGTAGTGGGGCAGAGACCACAGAAACAGTGGTGGACAAAAAATGATCTGAATGATGGTCCATCTAACCTGTCCCACAATAAATGTTTATGACATAGTCTTATAATTGCAAAAGGGAATTCCTACTATATTTATTAGTTTCTTTCATAATTGAAGGGCCATTTTGCTTGAATAGGCTCCTGTCCCCTCTAGAACTGTCTCCAGTTCTCCACATACAGAAAACTCCATTCCCTACTCTGCTCCATTCACCATGAGTTAACCTGGGAGATAGTTAGAAGCCTAGCCTGAGCTTTATACCACACTAGCAGAGATTCTACGGAGGCTGCTGCCAACTTTAGTCTTCTGCCTAACCCCCTAAAGCAGTCCTTGACCTCTCACACTGCCCTAGTGGATAGACCATTTGTCTCAAAATGGGTAATAACAGCTGGCACCTGATGCTACCCACACTTTTTACCATCCTTTCAACTCTGAGCATATCCCTCCCTGCAAGTGAACCTGGAAGGCATCTGATTATCCCCTTCCCCAGTTATCTGAATACCCCACCCTCTCTGTCCGCCAGACTATGGAGCCCCTAAAACTAGAACAAATCTAGCCATTCTCTTGCTCTTTGTCTCTCCCACTCTCAGTTTTTTTTAACTGTTTATTGGCAAGCAGAGAGGAAATACAGGCAGTACAGAGGTTTAGTATCAGGAATATAAAATATAACACATTGTAGAGACGTGTTGAGTGGACATATGGACACCAGGCTATTAGCAGTACATATTCATATACAATATTACATCCAAGACATACATAAAATGTGTAAATCAACAAGCTCTTAACATTTTCATATCCTTCCTCATGCCTTGTGCTGGGTCTTCCTCCCTGTGGTAGATAGGAAGCTTAGAAGTTTGGGAACCAAGGTAAGCTCAGTGCTTTTTCTAGAGGTCTCCAGATCTTGTTATAGTCTATTTGTTTCTGTAGGACTGAGTATTGGGTCTTTTCTATTCTCATACAGTCTAAGGTCAGGGCCACCAAGTGGGCTATGGTTGGGGTCTGGTCTTTCCTCCAATATTGTGCAAGTAACTTCTTTCCCAAAGTAACCCCTATTTTCCACAAAGGATGTTGGTATAATTTCCCCTGTGACCCACTGAGGCCAAGCCCAACAGGATGCCCTCGACAGAGGGTGTGAGGGGATGTCTAGTGTCTTAGCAAAGAGGGGATTTCTCCTTAGAAACTATGGATATGGGGGCAGAACTATATCATATGGATATAGTCACCCTTCTTTATTGATTGGTTGGTTGATTGATTGATTTGAAAACTGGTGACTAGGTGAGGCACACTAAGCCGAGGCTCATTTTCAGGAGCGACCTGGGAGAAGGGAATAGGGGATACAGAATACAAAGCACAGACAAACTTTTGCCATTACAATAAAGTGCACTCAGAGACATGATAAATACAGGGAGAAAGTGCAAAAACAAACACAAGTTACTCATCTGTAACAGTAGTTCTAGGAGTGCATATGTTGTTCATCCACACTATCTGGCAGAGTCCTTTCCTCTTTAAGAAGTGCCGGAAAGTCTTCAAGCTGGCTCTTCCCACCCACCCAGGTGGTATATCCCTCAGCTCCGCTCCATGACACTAGATCTTGCCCGCTGGAAGCAGAGGTTGTGAAACTAAGCCAGGGGAGGTCAGGTGGGTCTGTGTGGATGAACAATATATACCACTCCTAGAACTACCTTTACAGGTGAGTAACCTGTGTTTCTAGGGACATGGCTATGTTGTTCTATTCACACTATTTGCAGACTCCTAGCAGTTCCCCAGGAGGAGAGAGGCAAAGCTCACACCCCCTATTTAGGGAAAAGAGATTGGAGAACTGAGGCCCCAAAACCAGCATCCCGGTATGACTCTAGGTCAATATAGTAATGGAAAATGAAGGTGAGCGCTGACTTCCAGGTAGCAGCCCTGCAGATTTCCTGGATAGGGTTGGCCCTAGAAGCAGCCACTGATGCAGCAGTATGACGAGTGGAATGAGCCCTTAGCCCTTCGGGAGGCTCCCTACCCACCGACCTATAGCAGAGATCAATGCAGGAAGTGATCCACCTGCCAGTCATCCACTTGGTTGCAGGTCTCCCAGGTGTGGCTTCTGTGTAGGTGACAAACAGCTGGTGAACCTCTCCGTGAACTGCAGCCATGCACTGTTTATAATAAGCAAGTACTCACCTCAGGTCCAAAGTATGGAGCCTGTGTTCGGCCTCCGAGGTATGATTCAGGAAAAGAGTCATCACCTGATTAAGGTGAAACTCCAACACAACCTTCGAGAGGAATTTCGGGTTGGGGCACAGGACAACCTTATCCCTGTGGAAGACCAGGTAAGGAGACCCCACCGAAAGCAACTGGAGCTCACTGATCCTTCTGGCTAATGTGATAACCACCAAGAAGGTGGTCTTCCACAACAGGTGAGACATCTCACACCTGTGCATTGGTTCAAATGGCTTGCCCGTGAGCTTTACCAAAACCAGCAACAAGTCCCATGGTGGTGGTGGTTCATGCAAAGGAGGGGAAATGTGATCTAAGCCTTTGAAAAAGTGCCAGACCACCTTCTCCTGTGCCACCAACTGCTGCCAACCTGTGCCTAGTAAGAAGAGATGGCTGCCAGGTGCACCTCAAGAGTCATCAACCAAAGTCTCCTTTGGAGAGAGACCACAGGTAGTCCAAAATGCTGGCCACCAGACAGGTCAAAGGGTCTAGGCCCTTACCATGACACCAAATGGAGAATCTCTTCCATTGGAAGGCATAGCATTTTCTGGTCGATTCCTTTCTAGGTGCCTCCACCACAGTGAGGACATCTTTGGAAAGACCCAAAGCCTGGAACTCTAGTCACTCAGGAACCAGGATGTCAGGTGTAGGGACTGAAGGTCTGGGTGGAGTACCTTCCCCTGATTGATGGAGAGCAGGTCTGGGTGAAGTGGTAGACACCTTGGAGCCTGTTGCTGAGGCTAAGGAGATCAGGGTACCAAAACTCGCATTGCCAGTCCAAAGCCACTAGGACCTTGTCCCTCCTTACCTTGAGCAGCACCTTGTAGATCAAGGGAAGTGGAGGGAAGGCATAGAAGAGGCCTGAGATCCAAGGCCTTGAGAAGGCATCCCCCTTCAGTTAGCCTGCTGGGGGGGGCGAGCACAGAACAGCCTCAGCTTTGCATTCTCCCTCGAGGTGAACAAGTCCACCTGAGGAGTGCCCCACTGAAAGAAAAGGCTGTGAACTACCTCCAGATGGAGAGACCACTCGTGAGATGCCTCACCTACCCAGCTGAGGTCATCTGCCAGTTGATTGAAGGCTCCTGCCACATGGATGGCTAGGACATCCACCTCCAGGCTATGCACGAGGGTCCATTTTCAGAGAACTTCCTTGCACAAAGGCAGAGAGTGTGTCCTGCCCTGTTTGTTGAGGTATTACATGGGTGTGGTGTTGTTCATCTGAACTTGGACCACTTGACCTTGAATATGTGGAGCAAATCCAGTCAGCGCCAGCCGAACTGCCTGGAGCTCCAACAGGTCGATGTGCCATCGGGACTCTACGGGGGTCCAGAGCCCATGGACTCTGTGTTCTTCCAGATGGGCACCCCAACCCTTGACAGAGGTGTCGGTCATCAGAATGACCATCAGCTCAGGGCAGACAAATGGGATCCCTTCCTGCAGATGCTCTGAGATGAGCCATCACTGAAGGGCATCCCACATCTTCTGGGTCACAGTGACCAGCTGGTCGAAGTGACCTTTGTGCTGAGACCACTGGCTGTCCAGCTCCCACTGCAGGTAGCACATATTCCAACTGGCCCATTGGACCACGCTGGTGCAGGCTGCCATGTAACTCAGAAGGTGCATGAAGTCCCAGACAGGGTGCAGTTGCCCAACCTGAAATGATCAGGCAGAGGAGGAGAGTACCTCCACCCTGTCCACCAGGAGCTGTGCTCTGGCTCGGCAAGAGTCAAGCTCTGCCCTGATAAAACTGATCACATGCGAGAGCATGAGTTCCGACTTGGCCTCATTGACCAGGAAGCCAAGGGATGTGCAGGTCTGGAGGGCCAGGTCCCTGGACCACTCCACCTCCTGCCTGGAGAGACCTGCAATCAGCCATTCATCCAGATAGGAGTACACCCGGACCCCTCGGCACCTTGGATAAGCTGCCATCACTGCCATGCATTTGGTGAAGATCCTTGGGGCAAGGAGAGGCTGAATGGCATGGCCCAGAACTCAGAGGGTTCCCTCAGCTTGAAAGCAGAGGAACCTTCAGTGGGATGGACAGATCGGGATGTGAAACACATGTCCTGAAGATCCAGGGAGCAAAACCACATGTTTTGCTCTTGAGATGGTATGATCTGAAACAGAGTTATCATCCTGAAGGAGCATGACCTGAGGAACTTGTTCAGGTCATGCAGATCTAGAATGCGGCACCAGCCCCCCCATCTGCTTTGACACCAGGAAGTACCTGGAGACAAACCCTGAGTGTTTCAGAGGATCCACTACTCTGTCCATGACCTTCTTGTGGAGGAGCTGGGCTATGTCATCTCAAAGAGCTGTCCGAGTGTCTATGGATACCAAGTCCTCCCGTGGGGTGAGGGCTTGTCTTGGAGGGTACTGCTCAAATTCCAGAGGCAGACCCTGACCAACTTCTTCTAGATCCCACCTGTCCGAGGTGACAATGGACCAGGCAGAAAGGAAGTGGTGGAGCTGGCCCCCCCACAGGAGTACCCAGGGGAGGCATGATGGGTATGAGGTTGGCACCCCCCATCCCGTCACTCAGCAGGCTTGGAGGAGGAGGACCCAGCTGAGGCACCACCGGGCCCCTTCTCTCCGGGCTTATGGACCACCAAGGCCACTGACTTGGGCCTGGGTCACCAGAACTGAGCCTGATGGCCAGCCTGATGCTGGGCTGTTTTTTCTGCAGGAGTGGAGGACCGAAAGGGTTTTCGCTTCTGTTGCTTGGAGCCCTTGGGATCCTTCTGTGCAGATGTTGCAAAGTCCAAGGTGGCACTGGACTTCTTGATGTGCTGGAGGTGACCCTCCACACCGGGCCCAAACAGGTCAGTGTCCAAAAAAGGAACATCCACCAGCTTGTGCTGAGTGTCTGCCATGAAGGTAGAGATCCACAGCCAAGCCCTATGGCACATGGCTACTGTGGCTGCCACCGAGCAGGCACAGGAATCTCCCAGATCCAGAGCCATTTGCAGCTGCTGCTTGGCCACAGCCTGGCCCTGATCTTGGACTTGTTTGACTGTGGTCTGGAGGTCTGCAGGCAGGTGAGGAATCACCTTATCCAAAGAGCCCAGGAGGGCATGGGAGAAGTGTGCCATCAAGACAGCCGAGCTCACCTGATGGAGGCTGAGCGAGGAGACAGCATAGACATTTTTAGCTGCATGGTTCAATTTCTTGGGCTCCTTGTCTGGCGGCTTGTCGATGTCCCCAATATTGCCCGAGCACCAAAACACGGAGTTGGCTATCAGTCCCTCAGCTGAGGGGTGCTCCATGAAACCCGACAGGGTACAGATGCTCACTGCATACTTGCGAGCCATCTGGGCAGAGGGCACAGGGCAGGACGCAGGGTGCTGCCAAAGCTCCAGGGTTGGGCCGTCAATGGCCTTGGCCACTGGAAAAGCCTCCATCAAAGAGTTCCTTTTGTCCAGAATCGCTGTAAGGGGATAGCGCGCCTGCTTCTGAACGGGCTCCATTTTCATCCCCGTGGACTCGGAGACGAGGCGGAGGATACCCAGGAAAGAAGAGGGCCCTTCCTCTGCTGAGAGATCCCCCACAGACTCCTCATCGACCAGATGGCAGTGCAGTGAGGAATCCTTGGACTCGGAGGAGTCCGCATAAAGTGGCAGACTGCCCGAGTCACCTTCAACCCTCCATGGGCTGTCAGGTGTGATGGTGACTGACAGCGAATGTTGAAGCCCTTTGGCCAGCTGAGAATCTTTGGTCAAAGCACCGGTTGATGGCTGTTTTGGTGGCGGCTCCACCACAATTGGCGGAGAGGCCTGCTTCGGCCGAACCAGAACGGTCTTGACCGGCTCCACTAAGGGAGGGACGGTCTCGACTGACCCAACAGTGGGAGCCCATGTCAGCCTTTCAGGTGATAGATAAGTGATGGCCAGTGTGGAAACTGGGGTCAGCTTAGTACCGGCCAGCACCAACTGTTGCCACATAAGATCTTTGTAGCGCCGATGCAACTTGCACCGAAGCCTCTCCTTACCCGTGGTGCTAAGAATGGTATCGTCAATGATGGCAGGAGCTGCTCGACCCACTGCATGAGGACCGAGACTTCAACCTCAGCCACTGAGAATGCAGAAGGGGAATATCACAGGGAGCCAGTGAATGCTGTGGCTCCTGCTGGTCTGGGTCAGTAACTGAAGGGTTCTGATCAGTGGACTGAGCAGCCCCTTCTATGGTCACAGGTAGGACCAGAGTCCTGAAGAGAGAGAGTTATTGGCCTCTTTGGATGATAACCAGTCAATTCAGTCAAGAAAGATCTCGGCCTCTTCATCAGCCAGTGTCTCAACCAACTGACCCAACAGCCAGTGGCCAAGGCCGTGGTTTCGATCGTAGTCAAAAACTTGAGAGTCATGAGACTGAGAACACTCCCGGTCCCACAAATGTCGACGATGAGGCTTCTCTTTTTTCGAGTCCTTATTCTACTTTCGAGGTCTAGAGCTGTAAGATTCAGAAGGACCCTGACTCTTCACTGGAAGGGACTGGCACAGCTCCTTGAAGGAGCCTGTAAAAGTGGAGCCCAAGTGGAATGGCATGAAGGTAGAAGCCAAAGAGGAGTGAGCGGCACCCAAGCCACCTCCTCCTTGAAGGCCGCAAGCTGTTCATCGGACCCCGCAGCCACAGAGACCACCCAATGGGTGTCTTTAGATTTGTCCAGCGGATGCCATTTCTCTGAGTGGCCCAACTTAAGGCAGGCAAGATGGTCGTCGAGGACCCTCGTGTGAAATGACCGGCATATATCACAGGCCTGGGTATCATGTCCATGGCCCAGGCAGTAAATGCACATGGCATGGGGGTCGGTATGCGACATCTTCTGCCTACATGGGCACCGGTGAAATATGGGCGTGGATTTATTATCCATCATGGTCGGGTAGCTCGAAGACAAAACCAAAACAGCTGTGAAAGTTTTTGAAGCAATCCAAAAGGATCAGAAAGCACAGCGTGAAGGAGGGAACCTGCTTCTTCTAGCAGAAAGGAAGATCTGGCATCATGGGGCAGAGCCAAGGGATATACCACTCGGGTGGATGGGAGGCACCAGCTTGAAGATTTTCCATCCCTTGTTAAAAGGGAAAGGACTCTGCCAGATAGTGTGAATAGAACAACATATCCACGTCCCTAGAAATGCAAATTACGTACTCAAGACATGAGTAACAGATGAGCTTATTAGCAACTTATGCACTAGATATAAGGTAACTGCAATGGAAATGTCAGAGAGGGGAAGAACAGGAACAAGGGGGAGAGGAAAGGAGTTTCAGCTGGTGGTTTAGGGAGCCAAGCGAAGCAGAGAAATGAAAGGAAGAGGGACATTGGTTCCACAGTGAAGGGAAGTGATACAAAATGGTTAATTGCCCAGCTGAGGAACAGGGATGAGGAGTGGTGAAGGTGCAATGATCCCTGGAGCAGAGGGAAAATGATGCAGAGAAGATAAGGGAAAGGGAAGGTAAAGGGAACCTTGTTTGACCAGGAGTAGCACACTAAGCCAAAGCTTGTTTCCAGATGCAACCTGGGAGCACAAGGAAGTTAAGTGATTTGCTCAGTATCACACAGTATGCACCTAGGCAGCTGTAGAATTCAAAACCAGGTCTACAGATCTGCAGCTCAGAGCCTTAACCCACTGCGCTATACTGCCTCCAGCAGGGATGATCTCCCCTGGAGGAGAGAAGGGATGCAAAATAAGATGGAAGGGACCCAAACCAGTATTTGGAAATGAATGAGGTACAGTGGATCTGGTGACATGAAGGCAGAGGGAGAACGGATAAGGAGGAGTAAAGTGAGCAATGATGAGTATGAGGAGGGGAGTTAACAGCAAAGCAGCAGCAGGAGTTGCAAAGGGTATCCAGTCTGGCAGGGAAAATGGAGGGGTCGTGCAATATACCGCATCCAGATGGTCGAAGATTGGGAGCAGCCTTTTGGTAACAAGCTTGTGGCATACTTGTGGAGATAGACAATCCTTATTGCAGTATAAGGTGCCAAGTTTGAGGTGGAGCTTTGCGTGGATGGCATCAATGTGCTTGCTGTCAAACCACACACAGAGGTACCTGGAGGACTGGACCACTCAGGAGGGTTGCTATCCAAGGTGGTGAAGATGAGTAAAGTTGGAGTCTGGCCAGTTTCCGACTCGTGCCAAAAGTCATGGACATCGTTTTGTGTTGACCTGGAACTGGTTAGGTTGGAACCAATGCAGAATGTTGTGGAAGTCTTGCTTGAGCAGACCTTCAGTAGCAGAGGTGGAGGGGCCAGAGGTGTTGATGACTATATACTTTGTATACATTTGAATATGTGAGTTAGTACAGACCCAGCGGGGGGGGGGTCATTAAGGAAGTTGAAGAAGAGAACTGGATGCAGGATGGAGCCCCTTAGAACTCCTGCCGGGATGGAAAGAGGAGAGATATGGCGCTGCCTACATGTACTGAATATAGACAGCCCATGAGGCAAGAACAGAACCAGTCAAATACAGGAGCTGAGAGGCCAGTAGATCTCAGCTTAACTAGGAGGAGAGAATGGGACATGGAGTCAAAGGTTTTGGCCAGGTCGATGAAGAAGGCAGCTGTAACATGCCCCTAATTCATCCCTGAGAAGATAGCATCACTTACATGTAGCAGGGCAGAGATGGTGGAGTAGTGCTTATAGAAACCAGACTGGAATGGGGAGAGGACGTTGGTAAAGGATAGGAACTCAAAGCACCTGGTGTAGACAAACTTGTCTTGCAGCTTGGCAAGAGAAGGAAGGAGGGAGATTACTTTGTACTTTAGGCAATCTTTAGGTTTGGAGGGGTTAGTGTGGTGGGCCAGGGCAGAGGGTATAGTAGGCTCTGTGCAAAATATTGAAGTGGATTTGCTGTCACCTATTGCTTTTTTAACCGGTCTCCATTTCCTTCATAATGTTCAGCCAATCTTCCTCTGCCCAGGGCTATCCACCCAGGTCCCTCTCCCACTTACTTTTTAGCTTTTGCAGTGGGGTCTGTATGCCCCCCAGGAGCAGAGCATAGAACTTTTCATTAGTCTGTCTTGGAGTTTGAGTGACAGAATTATTTTCTCCCCTGGGGATCTGCTTGTGATGTCTAGGTTCACTTCCTTCTCTCCGGACAGTCAGGAGTGTACCTGTAAATAGACAAAAATGTTACTTGGCATTGTGAATCGCAGGTGGACAGTTTCCTGAAAGACATTATGTGACTATCTTTGAATAGGTCACCGATTTTTTTCAGCCCCTTATTATGCTATTGTTCAAGAGTTGTGGCAGGTTGGGCAGAGGCGGCCCTTGCTCTCTACAGAGCTAGGAGAACTAGTGCTTCAGGGGAAAAGCCCCTTGGATGATCTATGAGGGTGTGGACCGTTAACCACACCCTGGCCATAGTCCTCATAAAGGGATAATGGATAGACTTGATAACCCCATCTGACAGGGCTAGCACCATGAGTGAGCCAAACAGGGATCTCTGTTGTCTGTTTCAAAGGAGACTCATGCCAGTCTGGAGCCCTCAGGTTGGAGCATGTCCCTAACAAAGGACATCTAAGCAGCCAAGTTATAGAATGAAAACTTTGTCAGCCCTAGGCCCTTCTGTTGTGGGGACAGCCATAATGTAGATCATTTTGTACAAACTCTCTTCCTTTGCCACAAGAAGTTGGTTAAGTAGCCCTTAAGTGAGATAAAGAATTTTTGGGGGAGGTGGATCGGTAGGGACTGAACAAGTACAGACACTGTAGCAGGATACACATTTTAATCATGTTGACTTTGTCTATTAGGTGGGGGGAGGGTTTGCCACCTGTTGCAATCTGTTTAATTTTTTGAAGAAGCGGGTTAAAATTTAGTTTGACAAAAGTCTATAGTTTCCTGGGCAAGAGCACCCCCCAAGTATTTGAGGCTGGGGACCAGGGATAGCATTGTCCCTTCAAACTGGATAGGTGTCCCCCTTCCCAGTGGGAGCCACTCACACTCGCCCAATTTATTTCGTGGCTGGACAGGGGTCCATATGTTTCAAAAAGGGCATTGATAGGTGGGTTGGCCAAAAAGAGGATGTCATGCACAAACAATGAGTCTCTGTATTCCACTCCCTGGTACTTCAGGCCTTTTGTTGTTGAATTTTCCCTGTTGTCCTCCACTAGAGGCTCAATAGTTAGTACATACAAAAGGGGAAATGGGGGCACCCCTGTCTGGTTCCCCCTCGAGTGCCAGAAAGGGCTGGAAACATGCCCTTTAGTGAGCACTTGGGGCTTAGGGGACTTGTACATGTAACCCGGGTGCCACGTACCAATGGGCTATTACCCCTGCCTTGCAGGCTCAAACAAGGTTGAGGGGCTTGGATTCTAGTTCTGGTGGAAAAGGGAGGTTCTTTCCCAAAGATAACAATAAATAGCGCGGTGCCTCCACTGAAAGTTAAATACACAAAGTGGGTCAGATAGTTAGCAGTACAACCCCCTCAGATGCTGTACATACCCACTGCCACTTACAGTGGATTACTCCACACACATGGATTACTGGAAACCAAAACCAAATTGCAATACATCTTGCAATTATTGACGTAAGCTAATAATATGCTCACTAATAATATGCTCATGAGACATTTGTAAAACGGTTAACCAATTTATTTACATAGGGGGTAGGGTAAGGAAAGAATGGATGTAGAGGTTAAACAACATTTTGGACTTTCTCACTTGGTAAACATCGATATTCACTTGCTTTTACACCAGACCATTCACAGTGCCTGCCTCTCACCAGCACTAAGATGGTTGCAGATTTATTCTCTTTATCTAACTAGCTGCTTAGATCAGACAACCACATCCAAACTGGTACCAGTTCTCCATTCAATTAGATGAGAGCCCCGGAACTCTATCCTTGGCTACCCAGCCATTGAAGTGTTGCAGGCCTGTATGGTGCAGTTGGCTGGCCGGCGTTGGTACACTGTTAAACAGTTCAACTTAAATGCAACTCCTCTTTTGAGACTGATGGCAAACAACTATTTAGCAAACTTGAACACTCTGGGCCAGAGGGCCAAACAGAACATTTAGTACCAACTCTTTACAGTTCCCCCAGATGCAGGGCAAGCCCTAATTTACTCACGGTTTGAAGAAGTCTCCTGACTTGTGCAGCTGATGACATTCAGACTGTAGAGCTGGGGTATTTGAATTAGTAGAAACTTTGGAAACTTGGAATGCTGAGATGAACCGAGACGAGCAGCAGGCACATTGCAGCTTGAATGTTTCATCTGCACCTTGTAGCTTGGGCCATCTCTGCATCAGGTGCTTGCAGCTTTAAACAGGCTGGATGCCTCTCAGTTTTGCTTGCAGCTTGTCATCTTCTTCTTTTGTTGTCGCAGTTCTGGAACAGGCAAGTGCTCAGAACCAGACCATATGCCTCAACCTGCACATCCACACACAAACCCTCAGGGTGAGACACAGGTAATGCCTAACAGTGGCACCACCTAACTGATTCCCTAACTGACCTCATAGGGCAGTCACTCTCCTTTCAGGTATTCAGACACATCTGGCAATAAATAGATTCAGCCACACTGCCAGCTAGCAGCAGTGGCTCTCTCTCAAACAGTACACAGTCTCTGGGTTTCCTACTGTAAGTTATTGAAAAACAGTCTCTCAGCTTCTCTAATGCATGGGGAGATTATGGAGAGTCTCCCAACTTGATCATAAGAATGAATCTTTTCACTTACAGGTTCAGACTTGATCAGATGAACGAATCTTCTTTACTTTCCATCCATAGGAACACACCAGGCAGCTCCTCTTGGCTGAGCGTGGCTTCACAAGACCCCAAGCAGGACATCAGGCAGGCTTTCCTTGGTTCTCTGGCTCTACAAGCCTCCAAGTAGGCCTCCACACTTCTTCAGCCATCACAGGCATCCCAGGCAGTTTCCCTTCCCTCGAGAAACTCCCAGCCAATGACCTTAACACTGGTCAGCAAGTGACACTTTCCAACTGTCAAATACTCCTTCCAGCCCCTGGAAGGCAAGACAGGGCAACACAGAGCACCTCCTGGACTAGTGGCTGCACAAGCCTTCAGGCAGGTCTCCTTCCCTTGAAGATCATGCAGGCTTCCCCTCTTCGGGGAACCTCTCAGACAGCTGTTTTGCTTATGAACAGCAAATGAACACTTTAATTCTGGAACAACTCCTTCTAGGCATTAGAAGGCAACACAGAGCCCCTGGGTTGGTGGCTGAGCAAGCCACCAAGCAGGCCTTCTTCATACTCTCTGGAGAAAGAGCTGGAACCCCATCGCTCAGGAGGGGCTTCAACTGAACTGAACTGAGCAGTCTCTGTCCTCTGGGTTTCAGGAGCTCAGGGCAGCTCCTGATTGGCTGATGTGAGCTGTCCATCAGAAAATTAATATTCGTCACGCTTACTGGCTAACTGTCCTGGCACAAAGAATCGTCCTTGCCTTTTCCCACAAATCCCTTTGATGAGCTCTCCAGAGCTCCTAGCAATCTGATTGGTTGCCCGCAGGTCAAAGGTGGCTAATATGGCTGCTACAATTCAGTTTACACAGCAGTTCCATTTTTAGTCTCCTGATGGATATAATTTACTGCCCCAGCTCTTGATAGCAACCCTTCCGCCCTGGCATCTGGTGGCAGAATGGGGCAAAACATGGGCACCCCCTTACAGTCACTGGTGCTGTAGCACTATTCCCCCCAGAACAAACAGAACTCCCTTTCGTTTAGTTAGCAGCTTCGGCTGCTCCTATAGAGACGGTCCTCTTTTTAACACATAGCAGCTAGGAGTGCTCTTATTTAAATATTTAATTCAGTTTCCCTCAAGTGCATCCAGACCCCTTCTCTATGTTATCCCCTCCAGGGTCAGGGCACTCACAAACAAGCCAGGAAAGACCGCTGGAGCTGCATTCACATACTGAGCACTGCAGCGTTCACTCAAGGTGTCAGTCGTCCCACCAGCTCATACACTCAAATAGTGAGCAGAGTTGGTGAACCACCAAGTGGGTGGCTGCATTTCCACTCAGCTCCTCCAGTCCTCAAAGGACTCATACAGTCAGCGGGGCCCACAAAAGCATAGGGGGACCAAAAGGGGATCAGGACTGGTAGCACAATCAGGTAGGAGGCAGCAGGGTAAGCCCCACCTATGGGGGCGGTTACATACAGGGCTGCTATCCAGGATCTCAGGTGAAGTCCAGACCTGGACCCCCCTGGGGTGGGGAATCATGAAGGGCCACTTGACCTGGTTGAAGACCTTTTCTGCATTGAAGACCAGGAGACAGGGCCCAGCATCCCGGACCACCATCACATGATATTCAAGGTGCATGTCAAGTTATGCTTTACTTGTAAACTTTTGATAAAATCCTCTTGGTCAGAGTGTATGAAGTCAGGCAGAACTCCTTCCAGGTGGCCGCACAGCACTTTTGCTTCGATCTTGTAGTCTGAATTTAGGAGTGAGCTTGGCCTATAAGAGTCGCTTGGGGGGGATCCTTATGTGGTTTGGGGAACACAGTTGTTGCAGCTGTTGTCTGGGAAGGGGGTCGCTTCCCTTCCAGTGCTTCCAAGAGCATATCCTCTATAGGGTCCCAGAATTCCTTATAACATTCTACTGGAATTCCATCAAGACCCAGGGCTTTACCCAGTGTGGTAGCCCTGACCACCTGGTGCAGTTGTTCCTTAGAGGGAGGCTGGTCCAACTTATCTGCAATGGACTCTAAGAGTGATGGGAGGGTTAGGGTGTCAAGGAATGGCCTTTGGGATGCATCAATGGCTGCTTCAGAGGTGTACAGTCAAGAGTAGAAAAATGGAAAGGCCTGACCAATGTCTGGCTGCTTACAGGAGATGGAGCCATCTGGCAACTTAATACCATGTTTAACATGGCTAGCTTCTTGCCTTTTTCAGTTGCCATGCCAGTTAGTGCCCCCACTTTATCCCCTTCAAAATATGCTCCTGCATGTATCCGCAACAAGTTGCATGTGATGCGAGCTGAGACCATCTCACTTAGCTAGCCCTTTCGCTGTCTAAGGTGCTGTTCTGAGCTGCAATAGTCCTTTTACAGGTCCATGACACACTCCTCTAGTTCTTTTCTTGTTTTAATTTGTTTATGCTTAAGGAAAGTCACAGAGATGGCCATGACCCTTGCAAAGGCTTTCATGACCTCTCACCTAGTTGATGCCAAAGCTGCCCCTTGTGTTGTGGTGGAAAAATTTCATGAGGGCTGTGACCATTTTGTTTCTCAAACTCTATGTTGGGTATTAATCTAGGATCTAAACACCATTGCCTGGGTGGTAGGAGATCTCCCCTATCCCCCAGTTCCACCAGGTGAGGGGTGTAATTGGAGTTAAGCAAGGGACAATATGAAGCAGAATTCTAAGAAGGATTGCCGTGAGCTGACAATACCCAGCCAGGGCAGTACTACATAGGAGGCAGCTTACCTCCCACAACAAACAGTCCAGACAAAGTAGCAGTGCGCACAAAAAGGAATACAGAAGCAGTTATACTTGCAAATGTTTTTATGCAGAGCTTCTTAAATCACAGCAAATGCAGAAAGTAAGCAACCTCACAGGTACAGCTCTTTCCCCTAGCAATTCTCACAAGTCTATGGAGGTTGGCATTTGTTGTGCTATAAGAAGCTCTGCATAAAAACATTTGCAAGTATAACTGCCTCTGTATTCCTTTTTGTGCGCACCGCTACTTTGTCTGGACAATATGAAGCAGCCAGCAGTCTCTGCAGGATGTCTGTGGATAACAAGACCCCATCAATATGGGTATAGAGCTGGTGTGCATATGAGTAAAAGGAGAACTGCCAGGTCGTGGGGTGGAGGCACATCCACACATCTATGAGGCAATGTTCCATGGCCATCTGCCAGAAGGCCTCAGGACTTCTCAGAGGACTGTGCATCAGTGGGGCTGACTTATCTGGAACAGGACCCCAGCAAGTATTAAAAGCCCCTGCCCATGATCACCTTATCTGGGAAGACAGCTAGTGTGAGTGCCAATCGGTGAAAGAATTCTGGTTGGTCAAAGTTCGGACCATATACCACCACCACTGAGACTTTTCCCCATCACTTCAACTTCTGTTACCAGGAATCTGCCATGCAGGTCCATCTGCTGCCCAATCAGCTTCACAGGAAACCCTGGCCGAAACTAGATGGCCACCCCTCTGGCACTGGATATGAATGGGGCTGTAAAAAACAACCCCCCTCATGATCCCTTCAGCCAGATGGCCTCCTCTGCTGTCAGGTGGATCTCTTGTGTAAGTAATAATACCAGACAGGGTAGGCATTATTGGGATAGAATGGACCACCAAGGGGCGTAATGAGGCCCGATGCCGCAGCCAGAGGGCCTTATAGCACCTGGAAGGTCAGTTATATCCCATAACGTCCACCCTGGAGGGTATTATTGCACTTAGAAAATGGGCTGACATTATTTTTTTTTAATAATAACATTCATAGAAAAAGAGGGTGAAATATTAATAACAAGCATTTGTCAATGCTGAATGTTGGCTTGCTGGCATTGGCATTGGTAGTGCAGGAGTTAGCGCATAATAGAAATGGCAGTGAAGTATTGAACTGACGCTAACCCACCCCCACCCTGCAGAGTCTGATTGGCATTGGAGGTATGCCTTTGAGTCATGGGCCATAACGTTCACACCATTTCACCTCACCCTACCCTGCAGACACTGACAGGTGTCGCAGTGTGCCTTAGGGTCTTCAGGTCTTATACTTACCCCATTCCATAAGGAAATACAGTGAGATGGGTGCGGTATAGAAGAATGGGGTGAACCTTAGGGCCAAAGACCCCGAGGCATACCTCGATGCCTGTCACTGGCTACAGGGTGGGGGTGGAATGGCGTGAGCATTATGGCCGACGATCCCAAGTCACACCCCCGACATCTGTCAGTCTCTGCAGAGTAGGGCGTTATGGTTGGAAACCCTAATGCCCTGGCTGTTTGTTGGTATTTTTGCTACCAATTTTCAAAATGGGCTTTTTGTGACCCCACCTCATGAACTGTGGCACTATCATTTCATTACTCAATCCCGAAAGGTGGTTTTGTACAGTGACTGCTCCAATTGGTGCCACAGGTATGTAAACACATTTCTGGCAGGATGTGAAAAATGACAACTGTACTGTTCATGAGGTGGTGTGAAAAAATGGCAGTGTTGAAAATCTGGAATAAAAATATGAAAAAATGGCGAAGTTACAAATGTGCATAGGAACTGCATAACGCACTCCTGTAACACAATCATTTTTGGAATTTTTTTCACCAAATCTTCAACATAGGTATTTCTGAACCTCTCCTCATGAACAGTAGCACTGTGATTGTGTTAATCTGTCCCAAAAGGTGATTTCCCACAGCGATAGCACCATTCTGCGCCACAGGTGTGAAAACACATTTCAGTAAGGATGTGAATAATGACAGTTATACTGTTCACAAGGAGGTGTGAAAAAATGGCAGTTTTGAAAATCTGGGGAAAAAATATTAAAAATTAGCGAAGTCATGAGCATGTGTATAAACTGCGCAATGCACGCTCATAACACAGTCATTTTTTGGAATTTTTTTACCAAATTTGCAACATGGGCTTTTGGGACCTCCCTTCATGAACAGTGGCACTGTCATTTCGTTACTTGGTCCTGAAAGGTGATTCGGCCCAGCAACCGCAAAATCACCTTTCAGGACCGAGAAACTAAATGACAGTGAGATGTTCATTAGGAGGGGTCCCAAGAATCTCATGTTGAAAATTTGGGGCCAAAATTCCCAAAAATGGCTGAGATATCAACCTAAGTTGAACCCCCCATTTGCCTCCCATTATAAGGCTTACCGTCATTTCTTCAGTTCGCAGTTCAGCTTTAAAGAGTGCAGGCGTGTCCCATTTCAGAGAAGATCATGGCTCCCAACCTCCAGAGGGTAAGTATGGATGAGGGAGGGGTGCAGGAGGTGGGTTTGCAGAGGGAGGTGGGGAGGGATGAGGGAGACAGCGGTGGACCATTTTCTTTTTTGCGGAGGGGGGGAGACCGCGAGGGAAGGTTTTCTTCATTGACAGGTTACATGCCAAAAAAAAATAAATTGGCACACTGGAGTGGGCTCCCAGTGTGCCACAATTCTGGGGAGGAGGGAATGCTGATATGGGGATTGGGCACCCCGATGTCGGCAAGGTGTATAGACAGGTTGGGAGGGACACGCATCCAACACTGGGAGTGGGCATCCTGGTGTCAGAAACGAAAGAGGAAACTATTTAACCAGAAAAGACACACTGGGGGGGATGCTGACACAGAGATTGGGCACAGTCGATGTCGGCTTTTCGGGAGTGTGTGGTGGGCGGCAGGAGCCACCATGTTACAGTGTGCCACATAATGTGTGTGGGGGGGAAACATGCCGACATGAGGATTGGGCACCCCGATGTCAGCTTTCTGAGGATTGTGTGGTGGACAGCAGGGGCTGCCATATTTATTGAAATGTTTCACCAGGAAAGGCACGTAATGGAGGCGTGTCATCTGCCGCTGCAATGTCGAGCCTGTCACTGATTGCAGCAGCAGATTCATTTCAACTCCATGGCTCTCTCTGAAACTGCTGTCATAGGCAGCATGATCACTGATTGGCAGCTGAGGGACGCACCCACTAAAGCATCCCCTTCATTGGTCAACACTGACACACCTGTGAAATGTGCTACTACCACAAGATGTTGCTTCCGCATGTGTGCAAGTCAACATAAAAACAAGCATTTGTCAATGCTGAATGTTTGCTTGCTGGCATTGGCAGTGGTAGTGTAGAAGTTACAGAGCTGCGTAATAGGAATGGCAGTGAAGTATTGAACTGAAGCCAACCCCACCACCACCCTGCAGAGAGTGACAGGCACTGGAGTGTGCCTTTGGGTCATCAGGCATAACGGCCATGCCATTTCACCACACCCCACCCTGCAGACACTGACAAGTGTCACGGTGTTCCTTGGGGTCTTTGGCCCTTATGCGCACCCCATTCCATTAGGAAATATGGTGAGATGGGTGCGATATAGGAGAATGGGGTGAACTTTGGGGCCGAAGAGTCCAAGGCATACCTTGATGCCTCTCACTGGCTGCAGGGTGTGGAATGGTATGAGCATTACAGGCAAGAATCCCAAGTCACACCCCTGATGCCTGAAATTCTCTACAGGGTTGGGCGTTATGATTGGAAACCCTAATACCTCAGGCATTCATTGGTATTTTCACTCCAAATGTTCAACATGGTTTTTTTGTGACCCCACCTCATGAACAGGGGAATATTAGTTTGTTAATAGAAGCTGCTTATGCACAGTGACTATGGCATTTAGCACCACAGGTGCAAAACATTCGAACAGGATGTAAAATTGACAGCTGTACTGTTCATGGGAGGTGTAAAATGGCAATGTTCCAAATCTGCAGCAAAAATATTTAAAAAAATGATGAAGTCATGAGCGTACATAGAAACTGTGCAACGCACACCCGTAATATAATTAGGTTGGGGATTTTTTTACAGCAGATTGTCAACTCAGGCATTTTGTTGCCTCCGATCATGAACAGTGTCACTGTGATTTTCTTTATCTGTCCGAACAATGATTTCCCACAGCGACCATGCATCTCTGCGCTGAAAGTGTGAAAACACACTTCGCCATGTTGTGAAAAAATGACAGCTACTGTAAATAAGGAAGTGTGGAAAATGCCACTGGTGAAAATCTGGACTTAAAATATTACAAAGTCATAACTTACGAGGGTGCGTGGAAACTGCGCAATGCTCACTAACACAGTCATTTTATGGACTTTTGTCACCAAATTTTCAACATAGCCATTTTAAGACCTCTGCTCATGAACAGTGTAACTGTGATTTTCTTAATCTGTCCCAAACATTGCTTTCGCACACCAACAGCACCATTGTGCGCTACATGTGCGAAAACACATTTTGGGCGGCATATGAAAAATGGCAGCTTTACTGTTCATAAGGAAGTGTAATAAAATGGCAATGTTGAAAGTCTGGAGTGAAAATACTAAATTCGCAGACTTATGAGCATGCATAGGAACTACGCAATGCACACTTGTAAAACAGTCATTTTTAGGAATTTTTTCACCAAATTTTCAACATAGCCATTTTAAGACCTCTGCTCATGAACAGTGTCACTGTGATTTTCTTAATGTGTCCCATACATTGATTTCGCACATCGAATGCACCCCCGTCGGCCATGGCATTTGTTGCCCCTCTGGGGTGGGCTCCCAGCATGGCACCCTGTACTCGGTGGAGGGGGCAGTGAAGCTCGACGAAGTTAGGCACCCCATCGGCTATACCGATTGAGGTTGCCACGCTGGTGGGCACCCAGCAGGCATTTGCAAGGCTTTGGGGGTGAGCGCAGCACAGGTCGGCTATCGAGTGTGTGCGTGGGGGGGGGAGCACGCAGTATGCATATGTGTGTGTGTGTGTGTCTGTGTAGGGGGAGCTGCGCATGAGCAGGCGATATCTTATCGCTGCTCACTGAAGCGTAGCTACCCCTTTCAACTGTATGCCAGTGCATTTTGGAGCTTGTCATAGACAGCTCCAGCATGCATTGGCGGACAGGAGCCGCGCCTGCCAACACACTGACTGAATTGGAAGAGGGGGTGACACACCTCCGAAAACTCGGATGATGGCACTATGTTTCTTGCACATGCGTGCAAGCAAACATGATTAACAGAAATAGCAGGTTATATAAAATAGTCCCTTCACTGCCACTAGAGGGTGCTGCTGCTTATGATAATCCCTTTTCTGTGTTAAAGTTCAGTGCAGTATGTCTCCTATATAGCTAGCACTAAATATTATTTTTCAGTACCCCCACCCCTCAATGAGTTTTCTAATCAGGATATTTTAGAGATTGTTTTGTGTAATAAGCAAAAAATGGTTTTGTTTCCAGAATGCGAGGGAGGAGCAAGCGGCAGATGTGGAGACGCGATTTTACAGTTAATGTAGAATTTGGTTCGGCTGATGCACTCTGCAGAAAGGTATTTTCATTTAGTTTTGAATTGGGGAAACTTGTTATTTGAGCTTGGTCGGGGCACAGACAGGAGTGGAACTTTCCTTAAATCAGCCCTGGAAATGGAGTCAGGCTGCCGGATAGCATCAGTTGCGAGATAGGGGTGGTGATTGGAGGACAGGAGTGATCACAGTGCTGGTGTTGTTGGTAAAATAAGAATGAAGGGAAAGAGTATTTTTCTGTTGATTTTTTTGAAATATACAGTAGTACTGTGATAGGTGTAGAATCTCTTCCAAGGACAGGTTTGGGGGACTCTGGCTTGTTCTCTCGCTTAGCGAGAAAAAAAATGGAGGCAGATTTTGAACATTAGATTGGCATTCTGTTGGGCAGAGCTGGCACTCGTTTTTTACTGGGCGTTGTCTTAGCCAATCAGCGTGCAGCTTTTTTTGAAACCCATTTTCTAAAATATATTAATGTCCACTTTAACCTTCTTAATGCAAGACCAAATTTTATTATGTTTTATAATTGTTTTGAGTCTGTTGATGTTCCACATCAATATGTTAAGACTGCTCAGTGGATGTTAGAAAAGATGTTGACCCTGAGTTCCACCTAGCCATTCCTGTACTGTGTCCCCACTGCACCATCTGTTCCCACTTGCCACCTTTTAAACTTTTTTTTTCAATCTCAACAGAAAAACAACTTCTCCCAAGTGGGACTGTCCCCCCATATACAGAAATATCAGGAGTTCCCCAACTTGAAGCCCCCACCCCTCAACCTAAAATTACCATAATCATTCCACCAAAAACAGCTCTCCCACTTCTCTCTACAAGTGTCTCATAGGCAGGGCCACTGGAAAATTGCGGAAAATTTTACCCAAAAATGCGGGGATTTTCTTGCAAAAATTGCGGGAAAATTGCAGGGGTTCACTATACATCTCCATTGACCCCTAATAAATATTTTATTGTTTGCTGCAGCATGTATTGATCACATAAATTGTTAGATAAATGTATTGCCACTTGTAAATGCTTTTAATATGAAGAAAGATGTGTGTTCTTGAAATGCACTGTAAACTAATCATTATGTAGCATATCTTCTAAAAATCAAGACATCTAAGTCATGCAGTGCTAACTAGATTTTATTCAGTAATTTACAGCTAGTCTGTACTGAATGCATCCTGAAACAACATATTCTGCCAGTTTCTAGATGTTAAATAATGAAGCGTGTTTAAACTACTTGCTTTGGTGCAAGAAAAAAATAAACAGATAACCAGGGTGCCTAATAAAGGTCTAGTAAGACAAATATTTGTTAAAATGATTACTGTTCTTAATCAGCGCTGTAGTACATTTTAAAATCACATGATAAAAGTATCAAATCATACCAATAGCTTTTCATTACATCATACAATAGTTTTAATACATTGTACTTTTGTTCTACTCAGTTTGCAGTGATTTTACTTGGGTTGCAATTATTTTGTCTGTTTGAAGGTAACTGTTTAACTATACTTAACCTGTTCAGCATGTTTTCAGAAATGTTTGCTTTTGTAGGCTTTGTATGTGAGTATACAGTTGTGACAAACTGACCGTAAGGAACCACTGTGTCTTAACCCCTCAGAAGCACATTCAAGTTATAATCAGCAGGTCCATCAAACTCTTGACACATTTGACTCAAAATCCTTTCAGATTGGAAGTATTTATACAAGGAAAATCTACCCTACCATTCAAAACAAGCATTGTGGTCAAGGCTTCATTTAGGTGAATGGGGCACATTGCACCTCATCTCACAACTATTGTTTCTGTCTCTGTGTCAGCAAAAGTTCTCCTGATAGTCTGCTTTAACACAGATTTTAAGTGTCCAAGTCTACATATGCATGACCAGAGGATTCTGAAACCAAAGAAGTGAATCACATGAAAGCAGAGTCACATTTGACCCTTCTCACCTCACACTGTACTGTTTTGGTCAAATCCAAGTCTGTGTACCATATCTGAGTAGATTTCCTTGAGAATTTAAATATTTTTATAAATTTCAGTCAAAATTCCATAAATGTAAGAAATTAGCAAGAAATTCTGGTTTTAGCGGAGGAGTAAAATTGCAGAAATTGTGCGGAAAAATTAACGCCATAATTTCAGTAGCCCTGCTCATGGGCAAATGGCCCAGGGTCATCCTGGAAGACAATGGGTCTCCCTAGAGAGACATCCCTTCTCCTCCCCCCCTTTGCATCATGCCCTGTGGTGGTTCTGGTCCCCCCCCATCACCCCATTCTCTTAGTGGAAGGAGCTGGAGTGGCGCAGTTTGCCTTTTTAGGTAGAGTACTCATAACATACACAGTTCATAATGAGCCATTGCATCAAACAGCAAATGCATATTTAACAGGATAAAGGACTTGAGTGATTCAAAGTATAGAGAAGAGTGAAACAGGAAAAATCTGTGGGGTGGGAGTTTCATAGAAACATGGATCTTGTTAGCAGAAAAGGATCTTGTTAGCAGAAAAAGACCTACAGATCCATCCGGTCTGCCCCTTGTTCCTGTCAATTCCGTTACCACTGACCCTAGCTGGTCATAGGTGTCACTCCTCCCACTGTTCCTCTACTCAGTATGCCTCTGCCTATCCCATGCATGCTAAAAGTTCCCCACAGTCTTTGCCCCTACTATCTCTTCTGGAAGACTGTTCCACTCCACCACCCTTTCTGTGAAGAAGGATTTCCGCATATCTCTCCTAAACATACAAGTTCTCGGCAGATAAGGACCTCTTGGGCCACCTAGTCTGTCCTATTTTACCTACCTACTGTGCCACTGCAGACCCCACTCAATCTCCAGCCTTACCCCCCCAGCCCTATTACTGTGTTCCCCTTGTGTCTATTCCATGCATGCTTGAAACGTGTTACCGTTTTAGCACCCACCACCTCCACTGGGAGGCTGTTCCAGGTATCTACCACTCTTTCCATGAAGAAGTATTTCCTCACACCTCCTTTGAGTCCCCCCCCAGCTTCATAGTGTGACTTCTTGTCCTCAAGCATCTTTTTCTATGTAAAATGCTACCTTCATGTATCTTATTAATACTTGTGAGGTATTTGAACGTTTCTGTCATATCCCTTCTTTCCTCTAGAGAGTACATATTTAATTCCTTGAGTCTTTCCCCACAGGGCTTTTGCTGCAGGCCCTGCACCCCTTTGGTTGCCCACTTCTGTACTGCCTCCACCCTATCGATGTCCTTCCGGATATGGGGCCTCCAGAACTGGGCACAGTACTTGAGGTGGATCCTCACCATCAATCTATACAGGGGCAACACTACCTCCCTCTTTCTGCTGGTGATACCCATCCCTATGTACCTGAGCATCCTGCTAACATTCCCCACTACCTTATCACACTGCTTTGCTACCTTCAGGTCATCAGAAATGATTACCCCTAGGGTCTCTTTCCTGTTTTGTGGTTGCCAGTACCACCGCACCCAATTGATATGTTGCCCTCAGGTTTCTGTGCCCAGAGTGCATGATTTTGCACTTTTTTACATTGAAACCCAGTTGCCAAACCCTTGATCAGTCTTCCAACTTTTTCAGATTGTCCATTTTTTCAACCCCCCCCCCCCCGGGGTGTATACACTCTGTTGCAGATTTTTGTGTCATCCACGAACATGCATACTTTCCCTTCCAGCTCTCCTGCAATGTTGCTAATAAATACATTGAAGAGGACCTGGCCCAGTACTGACCCCTGTGGCACCCCACTGGTCACCTTGCCTTCTTCAGAGTGAACCTCATTTACCACCACCCTCTGACTCCTGCTGCTTAGCCAACTTCTTACCCACTTTGTTACTTTTGGACCCACTCCTAGGCTGCCCAGCTTGCTCACCAGTCTTCTGTGTAGAATGGTGTAGAAGGCCTTACTGAAATCCAGGTAGGCCATATCCACCGCTCTGCCTTGATCCACTTCCCTGGTTACATAGAAACATAGAATTTAATGGCAGATAAGGACCACTTGGCCCACCCAGTCTGCCCATTTCCCTACCTGATGGATAAGCTGCAGATTCTAGTTAATCAACAGCTTACTTCCTCCTGCCCCCACTAGAATTGCCTTATGCCTGTCCCATGCATTCTTGAATTCTCCCACTGTTCCTGATCCACAACCTCCTCAGGAAGGCTGTTCCATGCATCCATAACTCTTTCTGTGAAAAATACTTTCTAACATTACCTCTGGGCAAGTCTCCCCTCATCTTCAAATTGTTGCCCCTTGTTCTTGCACATCATCTTCTTCTGAAAGATACTACCCTCTTGTATCTTGTTAATTCCTTGAGACACTTCAAAGTTTCTATCATGTCCCCTCTCCTCCTTTCCTCAAGGGTATACATATTAAGCTGCTTTTAGGCTCTCTCGTATGTCTTCTGTTGCAGACCTTGCACCATTTTGGTTGCCCTCCTCTGAACAGTCTCCACTCTGTCTATATCTTTGCAGAGATGGGGTCTCCAGAATTGCGCAGTACTCCAGATGGGGTCTCACTAACTGTCTGTAGAGAGGGATAACAACTTCCTGTTTTCTACTGTTGATGCCTCTCCCTATGCATCCCAGTATCCCCCCAGCCCTCCTTACTGCCTTCTCACATTGCTTGCCCAACTTTAGGTCATCTGATATAATTACTCCTAGGTCTCTTTCGATTTTTGTTGTTGTTATTAACTCACCCCCCATTGTGTATTCTTCCCCTGGGTTTTTGTTTCCCAGATGCATTACCTTGCACTTCTTTGCATTGAATCTGAGCTGCCACATATTTGGCTATTCCTCCAACCTTGCCAAGTCCCTTTTCATTCTTTCCACTCCACCTTGTGTATCAACCCTGTTGCAGATCTTGTGTCATCTGCAAGAGGCATACCTTTCCTTCCAAGTGCTCTCAATGTCACTTATAAAGATATTAAAGAGGACCGGTCCTAGTAGCGAATCCTGTGGTACCCGCTAGTTACCCTCCTTTCTTCACTGTGGACTCCGTTTACTATACCTTTTCAGTCTCTGTTGTCAGCCAGTTTTTATCCTGGCTACCACCTTGGGACCCACTCCAAGGCTGGCTAACTTGTATATTAATCTTTTGTGTGAGACTGTGTCAAATGCTTTGCTAAAATCTAGGTAGGCCATATCCACAGCCCCTCCCTGGTCTACTACTTTGGTCACCCAGTCAAAGAAATCTATTAGGTTCATCTGACATGACCTTCCTGCTGTGAAACCATGCTGCCTTGGGTCCTGTGCCCCACTGGCCTCTAGGTACTCAACAGTTCTTTCCTTCAGAAGTGATTCCATCATGTTCCCTACCACTGAAGTCAAACTAACTGGTCTGTAGTTTCCTGCCTCTGTCCTGCTCCCACTTTTGTGAAGTGGAATCACATTTGCCCTCCTCCAGTCCTCAGGTACCAATCCATCCTCCCATGACTTGTTAAACAGAGTAGTCAGTGGTGTTACTAGTTCTACCCTTAGTTCTTTTAGTATTCTTGGGTGAATCTCAACAGGCCCCATTGCTTTGTCCACCTTCAGTTTCAAACGTTCTTTGAAAACCCTTTCTTCTGTGAATGGACTGATATCGACCCCCTATTCAGAGTTTCTCCCTTGTTTGGTTTAGGCACCCCCCCTCCTCATTTGTTGTGACTACTGAGCAGAAATATTCATTCAGTATCCCTGCTTTTTCACTGTCACCCTCTGCCCACATTCCCTCCCCTTTATCAAGTCTCTGTATACCTCCCTTGGTCTTTCTTCGCTCCCTAATGTACCTATAAAAGGTTTTATCCCCCTTCTTAACAGAGTTGGCTATCTTTTCCTCAGTTTGTGCCTTTGCTATTCTGACTGCCTTCCCTGCCTCCTTCTGATTTAACTGATAAAGTTCTCTGTCCTGCTCCTTCTGTGTTTCCTTATATTTCCTGAATGCTATCCTTTTCTCCTTAACCGTCCCTGCCACCTCTTTTGAGAACCATAGTGTTTTTTTCCTTCATTTTGTTTTATTGATTTGCTTCACACAAAGGCTTGTTGCCTCTGCGATGGTTGTTTTGATTATTCCCCATTGTTCCTTAACCCCTCCTTCTTGCCCATTTGCTAGTGCTTTTCTAAGGCGGCACTCTCTCATTTTCCTAAAGTCAGCCTTCCTAAAGTCCAATACTTTTGTTTTTGTATGGCTTGACTCTAAGGCTGTGTTTATTGTGAACCACACTGTTTGGTGGTCACTTGTTCCCAAATGGCTACCCACTTCTAAATCTGAGATCCTTTCTTCTTCCCCATTTGAGAGTACCAGGTCTAAGATTGCTCCCTCCCGAGTGGGTTCCAACACTAGCTGTCTGAGGCACACCCCATGTAGGACATCAAGAATGACCCTGCTCTTGGATGTGTCTGCAGCAAAGGTACTCCAGTTAACATCTGGCATATTCAGGTCCCCCATCAACAATATCTCCCCTTTTCCTGCCATTTTAAGGATGCCTTCTATCATTTTCTTGTCCATTTCCTACCCCTGAGATGGGGGTCTGTACACAACCCCCATGAGGATTGTGGTGCCATTTCCTGTCTCCAGAGTGACCCATAGTGACTCATCAACTTCCTATTTACTTTTTAGTTCTGTTGCTTTAATCCCTTCCTTTATATAGAGCTACTCCTCCTCCTCTTTTACTCACCCTGTCCCTCCTGTAGACTGTGTATCCTGGTATGTTGACTTCCCACTCATGGTTCTCTGTGTACCATGTTTCAGTGACTGCCACAATATCCAGGCATCCCTCTTCCACCAAGGCCACTAGTTCAGAGAGCTTGTTGCACAGACTGTGGGCATTGGTACTCATCACGTTCCATTTATTTTTTATGGCCTTACCCCTTTTAGCCCCAACCCTGTCCTTAACACCTTTTTCTGTATTTACCCCTGTCCTGCTCCCTACTGACTTCTCTGCCTTGGTGCTTACCTCTCTAACTACTGCGCTTTGTATGGGGAGTCTGGGATTTCCCTGCTCCTTTTCAGTGCCTCCCCCCCTTGGATAGTTTAAATGCTTGCCAATGAAGCATTTAAAGCTGTCACCTAGGATCCTGGATCCCCCACTGGACAGATGCAGACCATCGTGCCAGTATAAGTCTGCATCCCTCAGGTGGCTCCCTAGTCCCAAATGAAGCCAAAGCCCTGAGCTCCACACCAGTTTTTCAACCATTCATTGAATCCCATGGTGTGGAATACCCTAGCATCATCCTTGCCATAGACAGGTAGCACCTCAGAGAAGGTTACCATACAAGCTACTTGTCTAAGGCCCCTTCCCAACTCCAAAAACTCCTCTTGTACTGTTCTGATCCTATTTACAGCCAGGTCATTTGTCCCTAGGTGGACAATGACATCAACCTCCTCCTCTTGTGAGCTGCTCCACGCGATCCTGAGGATTTGCTTCCTGTCCCTCAAGCCGTGGCGCCAGGCAGGCACCTTACCTCCCTATCCTTCCTCCCTTCGTCTACCCCCCTAATGATTGAGTCCCCCACCAGGAGTTGTTTCCTTCTCCTGTGGGGTCTCGTGCCACCCTCCTGTGGGTCTCCTTTGTAGAGGTTCCCAGCATCCTCCTTGGTCTGAACTGCAGGTGCCTCCATAGAGGAACCACTCTTTGCCAGAACAGCATATGAATTGTGGAGAGCTACAGCTGGAGTGATGCACCTCTGTTCCACCACCACCCTCTCCCTCCCTGAGCCCACCTTGGTCCAACCGCTCCTCTTTCTTGGCAACCTCTGAGGCAATGGTGGTGGCCTTGGTGGTCCCTGGGTGGGGGAAGAGGTTTCACGAATCCTGGCCAGGTCAGCCTGGAGATGAGCAACCTCCTCCCTCAGACCAGAGGTGCCTGCAAACAGGGCAGCATCGCAGCCTCCAGAATGTCTCCCGGAACACTGCTGCTCCAAAGCCATTGCACTGCACCACTCCCATCTTGACTTATTTTGTGTCCCCTCTCCTGTTGCTTTGTATGCTTATTGTCTCATCCCTCTATATATGTTTACACTTACTTTCCTACTACCTATGTTCCTCATAATTCTCACCCTTCCTGTTCTGGGACAGGAACTTCCTGTAGTCTTCAGTAGTCTCCTTCCTCCGTGCTTGGATTCAGACTTCCAGCAGCCGGGGGGGATAAAGAGTTTTTTTTTTTTTTAGGTTCCTTCAAGGTAGCTGAAACTAATGTCTCAGTGATCCTTCCCTTCCTACTGCCAAACAGGAAGTTCCTGTTGTCAGTCAAATTCAGTGGCTATAAAACTAGAACTGGCTTTGGGTGGGAAGGAGGGAAACTAGTAAAAAAATCTGTAGTTCTGTCAAAGAACTCAATCAGGTTTTCCTGGGAAGGTCTCCCCCTTGAAACCATGCTGCTTCGGATCCTGTAATCCACTAGTCAACTTGGATGGGAAGGGTGACGGGGGAGATGATGAGGGATTGTTTTCTTTTTTTTCAGAGACAAAAAAAAACATTGGGACTGTTTTCTTTTCTCACAGGTACATTGAATCAATATTTTGGGACACTTGGAGTAGGCGACCCAGTGGCCCCACAGTACTGGGGAGGATTGGACATAACTGGGGACATTCAGAGTGGGCTCCCCAGTGTTCCACATTATCGGTGGGGGGGAGTTCTACTGCTGACATGGGGATTGGGCACCCCAATAACGGCAAAACCTGTTATCAATGGGTGGGGGTTGGGGGCACTAGACACCAGGGAAAATGGGCAGCTTGATGACTCTGTAGCTGGCAGCACGAGTTCCAGCTGTGGCTGCAGAAGTCAAGAAAACCCCAGTGTTCTCATACAGAGAACAGGGATGAGCAGAGGGATATGAAAGTAAAAGCAGGACTCTGCACACGCACACAAGCAGTGGTGCTAGTGCGCATGTGCAGATTGGCTACTTTCCACACATATTTCGGCTCTTTATTTTGAAGTTTGTGCACAAGCCACTCGTAACAAGAAGTTTGCTGTGCTGGCGTTGTGTGGCAAACTTAAAAATACAGTCTACTAGAAGATACTAGACACTTTGAAAAAGCACTGTTTTTGGTGCAAAACAAAGGAGGTGGTTTGGTGTGCACATTACCACTTGAAAGTCTGCAAGTTGTTTTTATTCTATTTTTTGTAATAGTTTACTTATTTGGAAGTCTAGTGTCTTCTAGTAGACTCCATTTTTTACTGGAGGTGCTCAGGCTTAGTTTTAGATTGGCTGGAAATATTTTTACAAGTGCTCAACCATGCTGAGGGCAGCTCTTTGTGCTTCTAAATCCATCCCCTTCCCCTTCCCGGCATCCCTGAGAGTAAACTTAGTGAAAGATAACTCCCTCAACAAAATACCAACAACAAACATGAACCGCTCTAGACGTATCAAATTCATAAAACTTGCTGAAATACTGAGCAGCAGAGAGAAATCGTTCTGCGTAGTCTTTTTTGTTTGGTTTTATTTTAAAACAAGGCTCATCATTTGCAGCTTGATAGTTCATATCTAGCATCCCTTCTTAGATCTGATAATTTGAGAGTGTTTTAAAAGTCAAAACAAAGTAATACAGCAAACAGTGGTTTTATGTGGGAGAGGCATCCAGTAAGAGGGGGTGCCCTGTCACCTCTGAGAAATGCACCATGTGGGTTCAGTCCGTCTCTGCCCACATGGTCACAAGGACCGTTACCTGCCTTTCCCCTCCATGATGGAATCCCTTAGCAACTGCCAGCATCTTAACGCAGGGAAATCCCTTGATCAGTTTAAACATTAATCAACATCTTTTCTACTTTGTTTATACATTGGCCATCACTTCATTACAAACTTTGGAGAGTCCAAGTATTAAAAAACCCAGGCTGCCAGCAAACAATCCCTGCCCCTCCCCCACCCCCACTTACTGTTCTTTGGAAAAGGATGCTGGAGTCTCTAGCCATGCCCCTCAGGTCGGTGGTCATGTTCTGCATGTGCCAAATCTGCCTTGTCTAGCTGTTAATTCAGTGTCAAGGTCAGCAAAGGGTGAAGGCTTTAGGAGGAAGTCTAGGGCGCCTGATGTTCAATTTTGAGGAATAGACATGGATGAACTGCCATTGATTTTTGTGCAGTCTTTTTTTGACAGGATTAAATTCTTGTCTTTGAGCCTGGAGCTGATGACTGTAGTCGGGGTAGAAGCTCACCACTTGGTTCTTTACTTTAATGGTACCTTTTCTGTGGGGTGCTTGTAGGACCCTTACTCTGTCCTGATACCTCAAAAATGTAATTTAAAAATGTCTTAGTCTGTTGTAGGGTTCTGACTTTTTCCCAGGAGACTGGTGGGCCAGCTGCACCTCCAGCACCGTAGTTTCCCTGAGGCCCTGCACTTAAGGCAGCCACATTACCAGGAACATCAAGAGATCCGTTCCCTTCATTCCCTCTGGGAGACTGATCACCTAAACATTGGTGTAGTACCCTGAGTTCTTGTGGTCGTCAATTTCATTGTAATGCTCCTGTATGCATTGCTCAGCAATAATTTTAGTTCTGCCATGAGGACTATGCTGCGTTCCTCCGGCTCGTATACCCTCCTGTCTACCTCATCCATCCTTTTACTGTGAGCCTCCGTCATCTCCCGCAGCCCACTGAGGGTGGCCTGCATGTGTGAGAGCTGTGCGTTTATGTTATCAAACCCAGCTCTCATCTCAGTTTTTAGTTTGAGCAGCAAAGTCTATATGCTGGGCTGTGAGGTCTGCTGGTTTATCATGCTCGTAGGAGCTGCTGTCAGTCATGAAGGAGAATTGGGTGGATCTGTGGCTTGAGCTCCTGGCAAGGCACATTTTGGCAGCTCAGCAGGCCCATCTTCAATCTTTACCAGTCACTTCATCTTTTTAAATTCAGTCTGAGTCTGCCAGTGGGCAGATTTTGATTGCTACACCGTCTATGAGACTGGTTTATATTGTCCTGTCATTTGCCGAGTAGAATTTGCAGATGATGGCTGAAGTTTTAGGCAGATTATGTCTGACCTCTAGTTTAGAGCTGCCATTGTTTTCCCCAGCTAGGCCACATCCCCTTGCCTCCACCACACTCTTGGCTTCCAAATTAGTGATAGTCCTAGGTAATGGAAGAGTAACAGGTGCAGTTTCCCTATGGGTAGACTCGGCTTGAACTGGAGAGCTCCCTGTTATAATTCCTGGTACTTCTTCACCTCCATTTTTCCTCCTCTTACCAGCGCCCCAACCCCACCCAGAACGGACTTGCAGTATCTGCTGGGGTAAAAGAGCAGTATCTGCCTGCCCCAGTTCCCACTCAGCCCTGCCACAAAGTTGCCATCTGTTGGCCTTCACTGCAGCCAGTTCTGCAGTGAGTGCTGAAAACCAGCTGCACACTGGGCAGCAGCCATGACTCCAGATCCAGTATTGCATGTGTACCATTCTGCAGCGCACAATGAGGGCCTACTTATGGAGCTATATTAAATTTTAAAGCCCAGAAAAATAGTGGTTCCTTCCTTCCTTAACTACTACAACAACATTTAAACTTCACATATACATTCTATAAACTGAAGGATCTGTGAAAACATAATAAAAGGGGTTTGAGCCAGGCCAGTAGTGTGGAATGCTGAAGTGATCGGTGTCATACCTCCTGCCATTCCAGCAACCCAAGTTTGGGAATGAGCTCAGGTTGCAGGGGATCAGCCGGGGGGGGGAGATCGAGCTATCGAGCATCAGAAGGACTGCTCACCTCTCTTGGCATGGGAAGTCTTGTTTGCCTGGCCCTAGACTACCCCCAGGTGAACACCTGGTGGCAGTGCAGCTCAGGAAGTAAAGTAGGGAGGGGCCAAAAGTGCGTGGTGCACGTGTGTCTCCATACGCATGCATATGTGCACTACAGCAGGCACAGGAACTAGAAAAAAGGAGAAGAGAGGGTAGGGTGCTTAACGAAGCCCTGCTGCTTACTTCCAGCCTGCGTTGCTACCCAGGACCCTAGGTCTGAACTGGATAATTGGACTGGGGGGAGGATGGCCCTTCTTCCTCTGGACCTCCATGGGGGTGCAAGCTGTGGGGGAATTGAAGACCAGATGAGTACCTGGGAGAAGCAGTCACCAATCAGAAGAGGTGGGTACAGGGTAGAATAGCCACACCAGCTGTCAGGAGCAGAAAAACCTCTACAGAAAAAAATGGGATTGCCAAGTAATTTCTGGCAGATTGCAAATACAAAACAGTTAAATTTATTTTATCAATGATTGCTATAAACTGCAGCTCTGCAGGTGTAAAGCCGTGTTTACATGACCAAGGTAAGGCTGCAGTGCTATGCTCCAATCATTCCACTTCCTCTCACACCGATCTTGCAGCCACATCTACATGGCTCCCCTCAGCCTCGATGCAAGCCACACTGGAGAGAGGCTGTGAGTTTGGGGGGTAGCATTCTGTGATGCTTACTTGCTGCAGTATCTGTGTTTGCTGTGATGAAAGTGGTGCTGCCTGTCCAGATGGCAGCCTACACCACTGGCATTGCAATACATCCTCAACTTGGCTGGGACTTCAGGAATGGATCGGGCAACGATGTAACACGATCTCTATGTCATGGCAATTGCACTGGAATAACAGAGTGCTTGAGTTGCTGCGGGGCAAAAGCAGCCATGAAAATAGCCCTTAAGTCTTCCAACAGCTCAAAATGTATAGAGATAGCTGAGTAGAGCATGTTTAGTGTAAGCCAAAAAGGCATCATGGGAAAACCCTCCTCCACCCTAAGAAAAGAGCTGTTTGGTAACTTTGTGCTAGTATTCTGGCAACCTTCACCCATGACAAATTAAATTCTCCTATTTTAGAGATCGTGGCCCAGATATTCAAAAGGGTTGCACATGGCGCAACAGTGTTGCATGTCGCCACCACTAATCTTCCTAGCGCGATATTCAAAAGGTAAAAGTCGTGGCACAAAACCCGATGCGCCCGGAGCGCATCAGTAATTCTATGCAGGCACAGGTAGGGGCGTGCCCATGCATACTCTGCATAGCCCGATATTCAGCCTGGGATGTGCAGAGCCATGCATGCGCAACCCCTACCTGTGCCAGCACAAAGTTATGCCAAAAAAAAAGGAACAACTGATGGCTACCAACAGGTGAGCTGCCACATTGCAGGGCGCAACATGGCAGCTGCCACCTGTGGGTGGCCACCCGAGTTCCGGCTGCACCTGGTGGTGCCCCCCATGCCCGAGCACAGGTATTTGTAAACAAAACCTTAAATTCCAACATCCCTGGTGGTTCAGTGGACCGTAATCGGGCGGGCATCTGTCCAAATATAGAACACAGTCCGATATCCCTGGTGGTCCAGTGGACTGCTATCTGCCTGATCGCGGGCATCTGTCCAAAAATAGACACAGTCCGATATCCCTGGTGGTCAAGTGGACCCTATCTGCCTGATAGCGGGCATTTGTAAAACCGAGATAAGTCCAATATCCCTGGTGGTCCAGTGGACCGCTGTTTGCTTGATTGTGGGCATCAGTAAAAAAATAATAATTCCAATATCCTGGTGGTCTAGTGGTACCCCCACCGCCCACTGAGCCCAACTGCCCGCTCCCCCATCAGCCGGCGGGCAGCAACACCAAACCATCTGCTGCCCGCCAACCCACCGACTGACACCTCGGTGGGCTGCCGCCCAGTGGTTCACAGCGTGAGTCAATGGGCGTGCAGCCCCTACCGTACTACACATTCCAGATGTGTGAATGATTCATTCACCCATGCAGCAGTTGTTGCGCTGCGTCCAAGCTATGGACACAGCCTGGCGCAGTTTGAATATCTGGGCCTATGATTCCAATTTACTTACTGTATGTCAAGACTGCTGACTAGCCATTCAGTGAAACATATATTTTTCCATGTTAGTCACTAAGCGCAAGAGCGTTACACAGTAATTCTTAAGCAACAGTGAATATTTTGATTTATCTGTGTAAATGGCTAAGTCAGTATGCACTTGGGTATTAAGTGTACGTAGCAAGATATTGTCATTTTGAAGAGGGATGGTAAGAAAAATTTTGAACATCTTTTTCTTTTCTTTATCTATTTGTACCATTTGCCTCTAAACAGCCCTTTTCCAATTGGTCCCTCCAGTTTCATCTTCCCAAGGGCTTTCCTGTCTGAAAATCTCCCATGGATTAGTTAACAATACCACCTCCTCACCCCCACCCCACCCCTGATATAGTTGAGCTGGCCCTTGGATGTTCAATCCTACTGCCCCCAGCCAGTTCCCAGTGACCTGAGCTTTCTCCAAAACCCAGCTAATCAGCGATGCAACTAGTGGCACTGCTGTTGCTCCAGTAGTCCAGAAACATTTGTCACCTTTTCGGCATCATTAGGGCTACAGTGGGCAGAGCCCTGCAGTCCTTCTGCTTTCACAGAAAAGGACACCACATTCCTTGCATTCTTTCTGAACGAACAACAGGATGAAGTGCCCCATAGTCCCCTTCGCTCGGAGCACTCTGCTTGCACTGCACTGCACTATTTTTTTTTTAACAAGAACTGCATGTGCGTGTCTCTCCCCCCCCACACACCCATACACTGAGAGACAGAGACAGAGAGAGAGAAACAGTAGACAAGAACATCAGGATCCCTTACCCTGCCCATACATAGAGAGAGAGAAACAGTAGAGAAGAATATCGGGATAGGTAGTGTGCTCTCTCTGTGTGAGTGTGACGTGTTTCTTTCTCTCTCTGTGATTGTGACATGTCTCTCCTCTCGATTTAGTGACACAGAATCATTCAAAAGCAAACTGTCTCACACCCCGGGGCAAGGCTGCCTTACCTACTATCCTTGCAAGTAAGCCTGCCTGTCACCCCGGGCCATAGTTGACTCATCTGTCCCAGTGTTTATTGCTTCAAAACCCACACTGTCTTCCCCCATTCCCCCAACCCTCTAGCAGCCACAAAATCCAACCCTCCTACCCACCCAGCACTAGCAATTTGTTAATTTTTCTTCAGAAAAATCTTCTAATGGGGACTAGCACGACCCGCTCACCTCCACAGCCGGCTCCTGTCTTATAGACTAAGTGACAGCTAGTGAGAAGAATGGAAAGAATAATCCTCCCCCAGCCATCACCAACTCACAGTCAGCACCCGTGACCCTACTCCATCTCACAACCTCCCTCCAGCACCCAATTCTGCTTATTTTTTTTATTTTTTTTATTTATTTAGGTCTAGGATTACAAATAGCTTTGAGCCAAGGCTCTTTTACAAAGGTTCCACGTCATGAGTTACAGCTAGACAAAACATAAATGGCATTAAGAACATTGAAGGAGGTACATAGAGAGAACATTATCTATACAGACCTTGATGTCACTTTTTCTTTTAAAAGAGAAAAGGAATGAGGAAGAAGGGGATGGGTGTGGTGAACAGAGATAAAAAGTAAAAGGAGCATAGCACGGAAAGGTAGAGGTAAGGTGGGTGGGGGTAGGGAGGGAAGGGTAGAGGGGCTGGGGTGGGTGGAAGGGAGCAGGAGGGCTGCAGCCAGGAGACATTGTCAGAGAGAAAGAAAGTACATGAGTAGGGCAGGGTGGGGGAGAAGTGCTAAGAGGCCATGGCCCTCATGTATGCAACAGACAAAGGGAGCCTCAGAGATCAGGATCCATTCTTTATCCGGAAGTCCTAGATGGGTGGTCTGTTATTAGACATTGCAGTCACAGGTGCGGAAGAAACTGAGTGAGTGGCGGAGCCTGGTTTTGAAGGCGCCAAGCATGGAGGTGGTGGTGATGTCACTAGAGAGTCCATTTAGCCAGCTAGGGGCCTGGTAGGCAAAAGCTCTTTGACCTTGAGTTGTGCAAAAGCGGTGGATTTGAAACTGCTGTGGCTTAGACCCCCTGGTGTTGCGGCTGCTCTTTTTAGGTTGTAGGAGAGCACTACTCCAGGAGGGGCAAGACCCATCAGTATTTTCTATGCAACCATGCAGGTTTGGTATTTTATATGTTTGTCGAGTTGCAACTAGTTGGTTTGAGAGTAGAGGTCACAGGTGTGTGTAAAACGTTGAGAGCCAGTAATGAGCTGACAAGCCTTGTTGAAAGAGGTGGTTACATGTTTGAGTGTGGTGACAGTAGCAGAGCCGTAGATGATAAGGCCATAGTCAATGGTGGCAATGATGGAGCTCTGGACGGCAGCTGCCAGGGCTTCGGGGGTAAGGTATGGCCTATGGCGGAACAGCAAGCCTAATCTGGAGTTGGCAGCTTTGGCAACATGTGGTCAGCGTAGGAGAGGTGTGAGTAGAGGGTGATCCCAAGGTATCTGAGAGTTAGAACCTGTTCCAGTAGGCCACCGTGACTGGTGTTAATGGAAAGGTGGTGGTACTTGTGTTTATTGTGGGAGCTACTGAAGATCGTGGTCTTGGTTTTTCTGGTTGAGGATCAGTTTATACTTTATGAACCAGTTCTCAACTGAGGAGAAACCTTGCTGGAAGTTGTCTTGCAGCAGGTTCGGGTCCTGGCGTGAGGCTAGGATTACCGCATCATCGGCATGGAGAATGATTTGTTCAGAACAGGAGTCCAGTAGTGTATTCAGGTACAGGCTGAAGAGGAGTGGGCCTAGTATGGAGCCCTGTGGAACACCAAAGCAAACAGGTTTGGCTTCAGAGAGCACATCTGCAATTTTTACACACTGTGACCTGTTCTCAAGGTAGCATTTAAATCATATAATAGAGTCAGGGGAGAGCCCAGCATTTTGAAGCTGTCCAAGTAGGAGGCGGTGGTGGACAGTATCAAAGGCCTTGGTCAGACTGATGTGGATAGCACCAGTGAGTTGCCCTTTGTCCAGAGAGCTGTGGATTGCACCGGTGAATTCAAGTAATGCGGAAGCAGTGCTATGGCCTTTTCTGAAACCATGTTGCACTCTGCAGAGGATATTGTGTTTGTCCAGATAATCGGTGAGCTGGTCTGATACTATGCATTCCAGGGCCTTTGAGAGGGGCGGCAGGATTGAGATTGGGCGATAGTTCCCATGGGCAGTCTTGTCCCCACTTTTGTGGATCTGGGTAACAGTGGCTGACTTCCATTTTTCTGGGAACTGGCTAAGTGTGAGGGAGAGGTTAAAAATCCTGGTAAGAGGCTCCAGAACCTTCTAAAGTGAGGGACAGAAGCTTGAGGTCGAGTGTGTCATTGCTTGATCTGGATTTGCTTATGGCTTTGGCGATGTACCTGCGGACATCATTCTTATTTACTTCTTTAAAGTAGAAGGGAGGGTGACTGGCAGGTGTAGTGGAGATGAGGGTTGAGGTGGCATCATCATCATTGAAGAAATTGGGGGGAAGAACGCTGCTGATATCAGTGAATGCAGTGTTGAAAGTGTCAGCAATGATTTTTGGGTCAAGTGTGGTATTCCCATTTACCTTGAGCATGGCCGGCGGGAATTTGGATTGCTTCCCAGTGATTTCTTTTAGATGGTTCCAGAAATCTCTGCCATTACCCCAGGTGTCAGTGAGTGCTTTCTTGCAGTAGTCAGATTTCTGTTTCTGAATGGTTTTTGTGCAGTCATTTCAAGCTCTTTTATAATTTTGGATGTCAACTAGCTTCCCAGTGGACCTAACCAGTTCCCATAGCTGATCTCTGGATTTTAGCTTTTTTAGGACGTCACCCAGATAGCCAAGGCTTGCAGAGAGTTTTAACTTTGTACTTTTTGAGAGGAGCAAATAGGTTACAGGCTTTGTTGAAGATGTGGATGAATTGGTCCAATGCGGAATTTGTGTCAGTTGCCAAGAAGGTAGGAGTCCAGTCTTGTTGGAGGAGGTGGGATTTGAGGTGAGTTAACTGACCACGGGAAGAACTCTGCTGTAGATGATTTTAGGGGTGGTTTGTGGAATTTGTTGGACCAGGTACAGCTGATGGGGAATGGTCACTGAGTGAGTCAGGAAGGACAGAGGAGTTTGTGATCCGTGAGGGTAGCTGGTCAGGATCCAGTCCAGAAGGGTGCTGGTCCTTGTTTATAGTTCTTTCTGGTTGGGGAGTCTAGTGTCTGGGTTGGGTTGGCTGATAAGACAGAGTCCTAAGAGCTTCTGCCTCAGCAGAGAGCCAGTTGACGTTGAAGTCACCAAGAAGGATGGTTTCAGAGTCAGGTGGTTGTGACCTGACAAGGTACAAGACAGCGGTTAGTCCCAGTCCTTGTTCTTTAGGAGGAATATATACAGTAATGACTGTGAGAGCTTTATTGTGAGCATCTAATGGGATTCTGATGGGGAGAATCTGTGCTGGGGAGGTTGCGAGGGCAGGTCCTAATTGATGGCCCAAGATAGTGTCTTTCAGGTACAACGCACAACCTCCACCTCTTTTAAATTTACGATCAAGCCTAAAGACATTATAGCCTGGGGTGGTGATTGCCTGGTCAGGAACCAGGGGGGAGGTGAGCCAGGTTTTGACAACTGCCAGAATATCAGGATTATGTTGGCTTGCAAAGACTTGCAGTGAATCAAGCTTGGGGGATAGTCTGCAGATATTCAGGCATATGATTGAGAGAGCACCAGAGGTTTTTTTCTGGTAAGAGACCCTGCTGGTGTATGGGCCAGTGTTAGGGTGAATATTTCCCGATAACAGCAGGAGAAGTAGCAGAAGCTTCAGGGTGCACAGACGTAATTCTCTGAGGGAGAGCTTATGTTTTCTTTTTAAGCAGGAACGTGCCATAGTGTGGAGGCGAAAGTTCAGCATAAGAGTTGTATAGGAGGCAGATGTGGGAACCTAGTGTTCACAAACTATAAGGAACATTTTTATTGTGGGGGGTTGTCCCCTGGGGGCAGGGTTTGTGTCATCTGAATTAGTGCCAGGGTAACAATACGCCATATTCAGGTGGTAGGTTTTGGGGGCAGGCTCTGGTAGGGATGAGAAGTGGGCAGAGGGCAGAGAGGAAGAGGAGAAGGGTGAGATTTGAAACGGGGGAGAGCATGGTGAGGTGAGAGTGTCTACAGGAGAAAAGGGCCCAGACAGGCAGCGGTCATAGAGTGGAGCAGGCGAGAGGTGGTAGGGGAGGAGAGAGAGAGAGAGGAGGAGGAGACCTGGCGCTGAACCAGTAAGGAGTTAGCAGGGGAGGGTCCTTTTGGAGGTGGGCGTGACGATGGTCTATTTAATTAAGATCAGAGGTGGGGGAAGGGGGCAGGTATAAAAATGTGGCTGCTTTCCACTAAAGTCAATGGGCACAGGACCCCGAAGCAAAGAAAAATTTACAGCAAGAGAAGCAGCCAATAAGGGTTCAGTGGGAGAGCAGCGGTCCAATCAGAGTTCACAGCAAAGAGCGTTCGGCCAATGGCGGCAACTCGCTGCTTCCCCGGTCTATCAGGAGTTCTTACCCGGCTGTGTGGGTCTCTTGGTCGGCCAGGAGGAGAGCGGCTCTGCGGCTGGTTCCGGAGCCACGGCTGCGCCAATGGAGGGCTGGTGGAGCCCGGTCAAGGGCAGAGAGTCTGGAGGAGGAAAGAAAGCACAGGTGTGGTTAGTAAAATAGGAGAGCAAGGACATTATTAGAAGCTGATTGCCACCGCCAGTCTGGCACAACCCTCCCTCCTCCACTGCCAAGTGTCTTCTTATGAATGAAAGTATGCTGCTTGTTGCTATAGTAAAACCAGCAGATCGCATGATCCACTGGTTTTACTATAGCAACAAGCAGTGCGCTTTCATTCATTGGAAGGTGCTCAGCAGTGGAGGAGGGAGGTTTGTGATGCACCAGTGGCGGCAGTGAATGCTCCCTTGTTCCTCTGTTTGGAAGCACTCTGTACTTTAGGGACTTTAGCTAGCCCAGAGGGAGCACCAAGCCCTATACTGATTAGTACCAACCATCACAGGTGGAACAGTTGCAGGGATTACTTTGGTGGAGAACAAGGTATTGCAAGTCAATGAGCAGAGAGCATTTTTGAGACAAGTAGGCAACATATGTAGGAATCTTGTGCTAAGTTTGAGAATACCTACCTGTCAGGACCCCTACTGCAAGGTTACTTCTTTCTATTGTGGTTGTGAAATTCAGAGCTGAAGATGAATGCAATAAGTGGGTACAATTCATGGGTATCAGACAGGATACAAGATAATTTGAGGGCTCCTGAAGGGCAGAGTTGTACAGCACTGAGAGCAAAGAACCTTTCTATGGTGCAAGGAGCTCAGTCAATTGAGCTGTTTCTAATGTAAACAACTGTGTGTATATTGGTCACCTGATAGTACAAACCTGAATAACCTATGGTAGAGGCAGTCGAAGCATAGCAGAATGCTGATTTTCTATGCAGTGTATCACTGTTCTCAAAGGTGAGTGGTAAGAACTGGGAGTTAAGTTGCTTCCTGGCTTTGGCACTTAGACAGCACTTAGAATTCTAGAACAAACTAAACTTTGGTCACAAGGAGGCTAGGATGTATGTGATGTGCTTTCTAAAATGAAGCATAGGTGAAGCCAGACAACTAGATATTTTAAAGAGGCAAATTTGTTCCATAGAGGCATTCTTTACATTTGTGATATTACATGGGAAACCTAGAGAAATTCCTTTGTTGAACCAATTAGCCTCTTAAAAATATAAAGGTGTCTGACATTATCTGTGCTTTCAAAAGCACATTCTAGCTCTGTGGGCCCAGTGCTTAGCTTGTTCTATAATTTTAGGCGCTATCACTGATATAGAGGTATCTTTTTTTTTTCATTTTGGGAATGAGTTCTTAAGATCATGGAATTGGTCTTGATTGAATTAAGGATTAGCCAGATAAACTTGGCTGTAATATTTTCAAACTCTTATTGGAGGACCGAGTAGATTTCTAAAGTATAATGAAACCAGTGATAGATGACAGTTTTGACAGTGAGCATAAGCATGTAACAATTCAAACTCCTTTTGATAAGTTATTTATAGATATTTAGAACAGAAGGGGCCCATCATAGAGCCTTGGTGTACCTTAAATTTCTCTCTCTATGGTTTGTGTAAGTGCTACCAAGGGAGATGAGCACTTCATGACCACTAGGTAACCATCAAGCCATCTACTGGTAAGGCCCCCAGACCATCTTCCCTAAGCTTGTACATCACAAGATTGTGGTACATGAAATCAAGAGCTTTACTTATTTATTGATTTATTTCCTTTACAGTTTCACACACCAGGATAGCCTCCTTTAGGTGTGGCACCTATTTTTTAAGATGGTCCGGGGGGAAGGGGGATGTTAAAGAAGCAAGCTGTAGTTAATACAGATACAATTAATAGAAAACATTGCATAACATAAATCTGATTAACTATACAAATACATTCTTTGCAAAAACTGCGTTAATGCATCAGTTAGGGTTCAAGTTAATGCCACAACAGTAGGGAAATGTGGTATTAGTGTGTTATACAGCTGTAACTCCCCATGTCCCAAGCAGCAAAAGAAAAACACAATGGTGTTGGGTCTCTGGAGTCTTTTAAAGTTTGATGTTATGTATTTTAAAATTAGCTAGGTATTTTAACACTTCAATATTTGATTTTGAATTTTTGCACTATTGGGTCACATGACCCACTTCCATATAGTGCATGCATGGCATTCTCCTGGCATATTTGTCATTTTATGTTTGCTTGCACTCATGTGCAAGAAACATAGTGCCATCATCCGAGTTTTAGGAGGTGTGTCACCCCTCTTCCAATTCAGTCAGTGTGTTGGCAGACGCAAACCAGTCCGCTATCAGATGCTGGAGCTTGTCTATGACAGCCCAAAATGCAGTGGTGTGGGTGGTTGAAAGGGGAGCTACGCCAGTGAGCAGTGATCAATATCACCTGCTCATGCACAGCCCCCCACACACACAAACACACCGCAGCATTACTCTGTGCCGCCCCCAGCACCATTACATAGGCCACGCCAGTGCCCACCACAGTGTGGCCACATTGTGTACAACAGGTGCCCAATCCCCGCCAGCTGTGCTGTGCTCCCCCAGCATCCAGGTGCCATGCTGGGAGCCCACCCCAGCGTGGCAAATGATGTAATGGCCGAGGGTGCCCAATCCCCTGTCGGCTCCACTGTCTCTCCCACCCCCATGCTGTCGCCGATGGGGTGCCAATCCCCCGTCGGCTTCACTGTCTCCCCCCCAGTACAGGATGCCACGCTGGGAGCCCACCCAAGCATGGCAACACATGCCATGGCCGACGGGGGTGCCCAATCCCCTGTCAGCTCCACACACCCAGCCATCCTTCTGCCATTCTGGGAGCCCACCCCAGCATGGCAAACATCCCGCGTCATCCAAAACCCTGTAAAGAAGAAAACCTTCCCTCGCAGTCTCCCTGCCCCCAACCCGCACCCACCCACTGCGCACCCTGCCTCCCCACCCCTCACCCCATACTTACCTCCGGAGTCTGGCCATGACGATCTTCGTGGACCGGGAACACGTCTGCACTCTTCAAAGCCGACCGCGAACTGAGGAAATGCCGGTAAGCTGTATAATGTGATAGAAAGGGTTTTTTCAACTTTGTTGCATATCTCAGGCATTTTTTGGAATTTTTGCACCAAATTTTCAACATGGGGTTTTTGGGACCCCTCCTCATGAATTCTTGCACTGTCATGGCGTTATTCGGGGCCGAAGGGTGATTTCGCAGCCACTGCGCAAAATCACCTTTCTGGAATGATTAATGAAACGACACTGCCAGTGTTCATAAGGTGAGCTCTCAAGAAGCCTATTTTGAAAATTTGGTGGAAAAATTCCTAAAAATGACTGTTTTACGAGCGTGCATTATGCAGTTCCTACGCAGGCTCGTAAGTTCATGAATTTTCAATATTTTCACTCCAGATTTTCAACATTGCCATTTTACCACACCTTCTTATTAGTACAGCTGTCATTTTTCACATCTCACCCAAAACGTGTTTCCGCCCATGTAGCACACAATGGCGCAGTCGGTGTGTGAAATCAATGTACAGGACAAATTAAGAAAATCCCAGTGATACTGTTCATGAACAGAGGTCTTAAATGGCTATGTTGAAAATTTGGTAAAAATTCCAAAATGACTGTTTTACTGATGCGTTGCGCAGTTCCCTTGCTTCATAAGTTTGCTAATTTTCAAAATTTTTACTCCAGATTTTCAACATTGCCATTTTACCACACCTCCCTTATGAGCTGTACAGCTGTCATTTTTCACATCTTGCCCAAAAGTGTGTTTCTGCTCATGTAGCGCATTAATGGCGAAGTCGCTGTGCAAAATCAATGTAAGGGCCAAATTAAGAAAATCATAGTGACACTGTTCATGAGCAGAGGTTCTTAAAATGGCTATGTTGAAAATTTGTGAAAAAATTCCTAAAATGACTGTTTTATTAGCGCGTGCTATGCAGTTCCCACGCACGCTCATAAGTTTGGCATTTTCTAAATTTTCACTCCAGATTTTCAACATTGCCATTTTACCACACCTCCTTATGAGCTGTATAGCTGTCATTTTTGCATCTTGCCCAAAATGTGTTTCTGCCTATAGTAGCGCATAATGGCGCAGTCGCTGCAAAATCAATGTACAGGGCCAATTAAGAAAATCACAGTGACACTGCTCATGAGCAGAGGTCTTAAAATGGCTATGTTGAAAATTTGGTAAAAATTCCTAAAATGACTGTTTTATTAGCGCGCGTTATGCAGTTCCTACGCACGCTCATAAGTTTGCGACTTTTCAAAATTTTCACTCCAGATTTTCAACATTGCCATTTTACCACACCTCCTTATGAGCTGTATAGCTGTCATTTTTCGCATCTTGCCCAAAGTGTGTTTCTGCCCATGTAGCGCACAATGGCGCAGTCGCTGTGCAAAATCAATGTACGGGCCAATTAAGAAAATCACAGTGACACTGTTCATGAGCAGAGGTCTTAAAATGGCTATGTTGAAAATTTGGTGAAAAAATTCCTAAAAATGACTGTTTTACGAGCGTGCATTGCGGAGTTCCTACGCACGCTCATAAGTTTGCGAATTTTCAAAATTTTCACTCCAGATTTTCAACATTGCCATTTTACCACACCTCCTTATGAGCAGTATAGCTGTCATTTTTCACATCTCACCCAAAACGTGTTTCTGCCCATGTAGCACACAATGGCGCAGTCGGTGTGCGAAATCAATGTACAGGACAAATTAAGAAAATCCCAGTGATACTGTTCATGAGCAGAGGTCTTAAAATGGCTATGTTGAAAATTTGGTGAAAGAATTCCTAAAATGACTGTTTTACGAGCTTGCTTTAGCAGTTCTACCTGCCTTTCATAAGTTCACTGAATTTTCAATATTTTCACTCCAGATTTTCAACATTTGCCATTTTACCACACCTCCTTATGAGCTGTACAGCTGTCATTTTTCACATCTTGCCCAAAATGTGTTTCCGCTTCCATGTAGCGCATAATGGCTAGTCGCTATGCGAAATCAATGTAAGGACAAATTAAGAAACTCATAGTGACACTGTTCTGAGCAGAGTTCTTAAAATGGCTATGCTGAAAATTTGGTGAAATTCCCTAAAATTGACTGTTTTCTGCAGTCGTTGCACAGTTCTCACATGCGCTCGTAAGTTTGCTCAATTCTCAATATTTTCCTCCAGATTTTCAACATTGCCATTTTATTGCACTTCCTTATGAACAGTATAGCTGCCATTTTCACATCGCCTAAAATGTGTTTTCAAGACATGTAGCTATAAATGGTGCAGCCAGTGTGCGTAAAGCAATGTTTGGGACAGATTAAGAAAATCATAGTTACACTGTTCATGAGCAGAGGTCATAAAATGGCTATGTTGAAAATTTGGTGACAAAAGTCCATAAACTGACTGTAATATGAGTGAGCATTGCCCAGTTTCCACGCACCCTCGTAAATTCATGACTTTGTAATATTTTCAATCCAGATTTTCACCAGTGGCATTTTTCCACACTTCCTTATGAACAGTACAGCTGTCATTTTTCACAACATGGTCAAAATGTGTTTCCACACTTTCAGCGCAGAGATGCGTGGTTGCTGTGGGAAATCATTGTTTGGGACAGATAAAGAAAATCACAGTGACAGTGTTCATGATCGTAGGTTCCAAAATGCCTGTGTTGACAATCTGCTGTAAAAATCCCAAACTAATTACATTACGGTGTGCATTGCACAGTTTCTATGCACGCCGTGACTTCACCATTTTTAAATATTTTAACTGCACATTTGCAACATTGCTATTTTTACACCTCCCCATGAACAGTACAGCTGTCATTTTTACATCCTGTTCGAATGTTTTGCACCTGTGGTGCTAAATGCCATAGTTGCTATGCATAAGCAGCTGTTAACAAACTGATATTGCCACTGTTCATGAGGTGGGGTCACAAAAAAAACAGGTTGAAAATTTGGAGTGAAAATACAAACGAATGCCTGCGGTATAAGGGTTTCCAACCATAACGCCCAACCCTGTAGAGAATGACAGGCATCAGGGATGTGACTTGGGATTCTTGCCTGTAATGCTCATACCATTCCACACCCTGCAGCCAGTGACAGGCATCGAGGCATGCCTTAGACTCTTTGGCCCCAAAGTTCACCCCATTCTCCTATACCGCACCCGTCTCACTGTATTTTCTGATGGAATGGGGTGCGCATAAGGGCCAAAGACCCCAAGGCACATCGTGACACTTGTCAGTGTCTGCAGGGTAGGGTGTGGTGAAATGGCGGGTCGTTATGCCTGACGACCCAAAGACACACCCCAATGCCTGTCACCTCTGCAGGGTGGTGGTGGTGGGTTGACTTCAGTTTAATACTTTGCTGCCATTCCTATTATGCAGCTCTGTAACTTACACTACCAATGCCAATGCCAGCAAGCAAACATTCAGCATTATACAATGGCAAGAAAGAATCTTGGACTGTGATTGGTCAGTTTGGGGCTGGACCCATGGCGTTATCCCAGCACGACGCCACAGGTCTAGTCTCAGCACTGTGAACCAATATGGATGATATGGCTTTGGACCAGCACCTTTTTTGTCTGCATCTCCTCTTAAGAAACAAAAATATTTTCCACACTAAAAAACATTCTTTAAAATTATTTTTTATTTTATATATAACAGCGAGCCATTGTATAATAGAATAATGTATTTACAGGTAATTAACACCGCCACTTGGGTATTGGATTGCACTGCCCGCGGCCTCGCGCCCAACCCCCAGGCATGGCGTTCCCAGCACGACACACACCCTGTCATGCATTATTCCTTTATTGACAAATGCTTGTTAGGGCTGCAGTGGGAGGAGCACTGCAAACCTCTTGCTTTCAGTAAAAGGACTCCTGCATTCTTTACGAACCAACAGCATGTTGGTGTGTCAAAAAGTCACCTCAGTGTTGAAACACTGCACTCGCATTATTTTGTTTTTCCTTTGGTGGTCTGCGACCACAGAAATACATAAACCCCCACCTGACCTTCCCTTTCAGCATCCACCCCCACCTACCCAAGAAACATAATAGTGACACTGGGGGTGCCCAATCCCCCAGTGTCCCGATCACAAAATCTTCCCCCTACACTACCACGCATGTACTGTATGGTTGTGCTTTTCTTTTTTTTCCACATGTATTTTTATAGTCCCCTTCCCCACCGGACCCTCCCTCTCTGCACCCACCACCCAACTCCCTGTCAGCCAGCCACTGTGGAGTAGCACTTAGGTAAGCATTCCCTGGGTCCTCCAGCTTTTCCTTTAAAAATATAAATTTCAAATTGCATTATTTATTTAAAAAACCCTAAATCCGAACTCAGTTGAGACATGAGGACCACAGTGAAGAAGCCCCAAAACTATCTGTTTAAAGAGCACCAATGACCGCTCTGGTACTGAATATATACATAATCATGAGCTGATCGTGCATATTAATGGACCTTATTCTTGAGCAGCTCATTGCTATGTATATATTCTGTCCCAGAGCAGTCATTAGCACTCTAAACAAATAGTTTTGTGGCTTCTGCACCACGGCCCTCATGTCTGCAGACCCCAACTAAGTTAACTCGGGGTCCAGGAGCACTGGGGGAGCTCCTGAGGTGCCGCTATCGCAGCGAGAAAATAGATGAGTGCCAATGTGCATGCGCGGACTGTCAGCTCACACATTCTCGGCGCTGCTGTTTCATGTCTCTGCTCCTCCGGCCCCTCTTCCACGACCTCAGCTGCAGCCCTATTGGCTCTGGCCAGAATTGTTTTTTTTAAACAGGATCACTTATCACATCAGCAGGGTTATGTTTAACTGCAAAAGTGCTCCAGAAGACCACTAAAGTGTGCAAAAACTATCACAAAACAAACTTTTGTGGCCAGTAAATGGCAGCCCAAGTTTCCATATTCTGATTTTCTGTGTTAAGGGAACCCTTCACTTTTATCATTAGGACTTCCTAATAATAGAATATACACAGACAATCTGAGTGCTGTGTCAAGTGTGTGGGCTGAAAACAAAGCAAAAGGTATAATATTAAATGCACATTGAAAATAAAATTGGAATCCATGTTTTAACCATTGGTTTTCTTCAGGATTTATATATGTCAATAGGGTAAGTCTGTAATTCACTCTTATGCTGGAAATATATTTTGAGATCCTAGATATAAACCTGGCTTCCAGTGCAACATATGTGGCCATATTATGTACATCCAGGATTAGCCACAGCAATGAGACTCATACGTCAACTTGATGGAAGACTCTATCAAACCATACAAATAATATTCACAAAATGTGGCTTATTTCACAGCACACGTGCAGAGATTCAGAATGTGAAGCAGAGGGATGCGGCACTTGCCAGGAAAGGTATAAACATTTAGAAGGTATGTGAGTTTATTATGCAAGGGTTATTGCTAAAACTGCTAAATGAAGTAATAAGTGGGGGGAAGATTTTCTGTTTCTTTTTTATTTTTGTTTGGAGACATCATACCTGGCAGACAGGTGATAACTATCACAATAAAAGCTATTCTTTGAAGAGCTACTGTACTTTGTGAGTATGAGTTTTGTAAACATCAGGTTCTTGGAATAAGCATGAGCAGTGTGCCTAGGTCGAAGTGGCTATGAAGGTATTACCTCGGATATACAGGTATATATATTTAACCCTAAAAATGAACATACTCCAGTGGAGATTGAGGAATGACTACTTTGGCATTTTGAACAGGAGAATGAGGATGTTCTATATATAATTAAGTGGTGCAGAGAGCACTTGAAATATGAGCTAGTGGTGGAATCACCGGGTGTCATCATGCTATAAGAAATATTACAGATTCTCATTAAATGTTACCTGTACTATTTTTAGATATGAAAAACACAGCATATTTATGGGTCTGATGAAGTAGCAAGGCTGGCTATGGAACATTACCCAGATGCTAGATGTGTTCTTTGAAAAATAAAGATTAAGGCCCAGATATCCAAACTGCACCCAAAAAGTGCGCAACAGCAGGAGCAAGCGCAAGTCCACTGCGCCCATGCACAAGAAGCGCGATATTCAAAAACTACGCAGGCCAAGTTGCACCTACGGCCGACGATTGAATATCGCTCCACTTGCGCCATAGCACAATTAGGGAGGTGAAGCTGAGCATATCTGATGCACCATAGCGCAACAAGAGATGTTCAGCTGAGCAGTCCAGATGTGCCATAGCGCAACCAGGGATGCCCCCCAGCAGCAGGGTAGCAATGCAACAGCACAACCAGGGATGCAGGGGCCCACCAGTCATGCCACAGATGGGCAGAGGAACACACAGCAGAACAGACATCGTCCCCCTACACTCCATGCACTGCACAACTGAGGGAGGGCTGGAATAACCACTGGCCCATGGAGACCAGCAACCAACCCACAGCCGGGTCATGGTGCCCCATAACACCCCCTAGCAAGCTGTGACCAGCACACAAGCATGGCCGACCACCCCGTACCACACCATCCCACAAATGCAGAGCACACCCTGCACCATGATGCCCATACACCCTGCCCAGGAGTAGCAGCCAACAGTGCAGGACACCTCATGCATGCCACCACCCCCACTATGACAATGCAATCCTGTACACCATGGAGCCATGCAAGGCAGCCCCACCATGGACACCCTGCAGCGGGCGGCAGCAGACAGTGATGCAACAGATGCATACAGTGCCACCCTGCACGTCCCCCCTGAGGTACAGCTGAGAGACTAACCATGCGTCCGGCACACGGGTACCCCACATGCGACAGGGCATGCCCGGACCCCACCTCCAGTGGTACAGCACCCTGCACACCCTCCCAAGGACACATCCCGTCCCAGCACTGGCCACAACAGCCACCACTGACACACCAGCAGACCGTGCATATCGCAGACATGCAAGGTATCAGCTGCACAGGCTCATGGATCTTGCCTGACAGGGTGCCATGCACACAGTGCAGGCCCATGGACCACTGTACACAGGCATCCAGTGAACAGAGTACAACACACAAAACCACAGACAGTGACTGATCCCCCTGCCCACACCATAGGCGGTTCACCTCTGCCACACACACACACACACACACACGCCCATGGGTGCACCACCCCTGACGCCATGCACACCACTGCAGCTGAGCACCTGTAGCCCGCTGCAAATCAGAGACAACCACAGTTGTTATAACAAAATGTATGTATTAAAAAATGACAACTCTCAAACATATGTACAAATATATATACAATGGTGGGGGGACAGGGCCACAAACCAGGTGGGGGCCGGCATAGGGCAGAGGTGTACAAATGGGAGAGGGGAGAGGGAAGAATGGGTGTGAGGGTGGGTCCAGTGGTCATGGGTGTCAGGGGGTCATGGAGGGCCTATTCTGTGCCCCGCTCTCCACTCCTGTGGCGCCTCTGGGTTCTTCTCCTCCGGACCCCATGCCACTCCATGCACTCCAACACTGCCAGGGACGCCCGTGCCAGCTGCAGAAGTTCTTGTATGCCCCATTCCAGGGCCATCCAGTGTTTTCCACCTAGGACAAGGGAGCAGAGTCAATACGTGTGACTGTCCAGCTCCCTGCAGCAAACCCATTGTGCATGGCATACAGCCATGTGCCATGCCCCTGTGATGGTGTGCGACCACCCACAGTGACCGTGTCCACAAGACCAGCGTACCCAGGCAGCCACAGCCATGTGGACCACTGCACACACCCACCACCCATGTCCTGCACAGCACCACCGTGACCGTACAGTGACTTGGCTATGCAGTGTGAAGGCAATGGCACAGCCATGTGCCCAGTGCATGAACGGACCACCATTGATGCACTCCCAGACATGCAGTGCCACTGGACAGTGTTGACTGTAACAAGTTGCGTGCATGGCAGTGGTGTCAATGGATGGTGGCCATGCCCCACTGCCCGCCCTGTTACACAGCATGCAATAGTAATCATGGATGTAAGGCACTCACCATCAGCAGCCTGGTCCCTGCGCCTCTGCGGTCCTTCACCCCTCCCGGCCTGCTGGTCCTCCTGGCGATGCCTCCTGTCTCTCGCCAGCCTGCGCTCTTCTGGGACTAAGGTGCAAACATGCAGAGAGGAACATCAGTACAACCCTGTAACAAAGTCCCCCCACACCCATGTGTGTGCAGTCCCACACAGCCAGACCCACCAACCCCACACCCCGATAACACCACCACGGCCAACACCGGATGGCCCACCCCATGTGCCGGACACATGCAACCGTGATACCCATATGGACGATGAAAATGTATGGATGTTGCACCTACCTGGCCGTGGCACCATGCCCCTCCTGGCACGTGTCTGCAGGCAGGCAAGCAGGTCCGGGTCCCTCCGCCTCAGGTCCCCATATGGTGGTGGCACTGCTCTGCTGTCTGCCCCATACCGGTGGCCTCCTCCAAGGCTTCGGCCACCTCCTACCACACCTGACTCCTGGCCCTGTCCAGGAGTGCCTCCCCAAATAAAGGCCCAACATGTGGCTCCACAATGGCAACAAGGTTTGCCAGCTCCACCGGGCTCCACTGCACAGCATGCCTCCGCACCATCTCTGCTGCTCAGTTCAGTCAAAATGGTGCTCTGCAGCGCAGTCCTGCCACTTGCAGATGATGCATGGTACAGTGCTGCCATTCCTTATTGCGCTGTCACTGAACAGCGCGATAGCGGTGCACCCATGCCTGAAGCATGGCACCTAGGGGCAAAGGTCGGGCACAGGGTCAAGGGTCTATGGTGCACAGACAGCCACAGCACAATAGGAACCCAATGCGTGTAGCGCAGTTGGGTGCCTGTGTGCCACCTCCTGTAACAGCGTACCACGCTGTTGCCCCACTGCACCTACGATGCCCCAGTGCCACAGTGCCATATAGGTGAACAGCGCTGTAGCGCCACTGGCACAATGGTGGCCATGCCCTGTATTGGCTCCTGTGCACAGCACATCAGCAGTGCTGGCAGATGCCTGTGTCATCAACTTGGCATGCACAGTTAGGTGTGAACTGCGCATGTCACAGAACTGCGCCCTTGGCTCAGCACGTTCAACACAATAGGGCAAAGCACAACAGTGCGACATTCAGCCGGCATATGCAAATCAGCTAATCAGCCATTCAATGGCTCAGTCACTGCATTTGCATCCACTTAAAGATGCGCCTCACCTCATTTGCATGGGTTGCGCTATAAAAGTGCGACATTGGGCTGCACTGGCCATAGTCGGTTACTGCAGTCTATTGCGGTGAGTTGCATGCTGTTTGGGAGTGTGGTCAGTGGATTTTGGGACATGCATGCACTGCACAGTCACAGGTAACACCTGTCATTCTCACAGGCTGAATCATGACTGAGCGTGTTGTGGAGGAAGAGGAACAGAGTCGTGGGAGGAAGAGGAGGCCAAATTTCACTAAGGCTGAGACGGATGCCCTGTTCAACACCTACCTAGACCAGGAGCCGCTTCTCAGTAGACGCCAGGGAACACCACAGGCCCGTACTGCTGCATGGGAGGAGGTGGAACATGCTGTAAACCTGCATGGCAGCCACCAGTGCTCTGTGCAGGAGTGCAAGAATAAGATAGGCACAGACAATCAGAGGATTAAGGAGAAGGTGGCTGCCATCAGGCAGCACGATCTGCGACAGGTGGGGGACAGCCGGAGGTGCTACACCTGACCCCACAGGTGGAGCGGGTTGCTGGCAGCATGCAGCATTGCACCATTGAGGGTGTTCTGGGTGGTGGATTCCAGATGGGTGGTAGCCTGTCACTGCATGGTAGGTCATGGTCTGTCTATGGGGGGACAGGGTAGGTCACATGCAGTAACGTGACTTTGTTTTCCCTTACAGCTCCTGAGCATCTGCATGGGTCAGCGGTGGTGGGCTTCTCCACTGAGGCCAGTCACATGGAGATGGAGGAGGGCCCATCCACCTCCACAGGAATACGCGGCTCAGGGCGACAGTGGGCCCACCTGTATGTCCAGACTGATGTTGGTGGTGCAGGTGCGGAGGAGGCCCTGCCCGTGTCCCAGCGTGCCAGCGTCCACAGATGCCAGCATGCTGAGACTCGGGCTGGTGCTGGATCTGTCACCAATGATGATGTCGCTAACGTCATGGGCAGTGACACATGTGTGCCACAGGATGGCCACACAGCAGGTTACATTGTGACCATGGCTGTGGGTGGTGCCACTGTGGAGGCCTGCGTGTCATCACAGTCCCAGCCTGTGCCTGTCAGCACCGGTGGGGAAGCACTGGTGTGTGTACAGGACAGTGGAACTATTGTGGCCACTGTGGCGGCACCATTGAGCCCTGGGGAGCGGCAGCTGGAGGGGCAGTATCAGCAGTTGGCCAATGGGCATGGGGGTACAGTGTCAGGGTGCAGCATCAGTGCACCACCTGTGGACATGCCCAGGCCTGGACCTGGTGTGCAGCACCCACCCTCAAGGGGTGATGAGCATCAGGGTCGCAAACACCCTGAGGGACAGCATGTCGATCAGGCAGATGACCTCCTGGATGAGCACATCCGCATACTGCAAGCATCAGTCAATCAGCAGATGTGGCTTGTGATGGTGGTGGATGCACTGAGTGTGGCTCTGCACTAGGCAGAAGAGCATCACAGCAGAGACACCCTCTGCTCCTGGCAGGGATGGACCGGATGCGGGAGGATGTGACCGCTGCCATTGACAGGCTGACACAGACAATCACAGGTGCCATGGCCACAGTGGGCACACAGTTATTTGCCCATGCATCGCAGACACTGTGCAGTGCAATGTCCACTCCCCGTTCCCAGCATCATGTGACACCATCCTTGTCGACACCGGGTTCAGCTGTGGGCATCCCGAGCATGCCTGGCGCGAGGCATGTTCCGTGTGCTGCAGACCCCACGCGAGCGCGGTCGCATTCTCGAGTGGAAGCCCTGGGGGACCGTCAGTGCCACCTCATGAGGCCAGTGGTCAGCCTGTCACTGCAGGCGGGTCTCGGTGGGGCTGCCCACGCATCCGTGGTGGCCATTGCACTGTGGCACGTGACTGACCTGTCTCCCAGTGTGGCTACTGTCTGATGCTGCCCTGTGTGCATTTTGTCATTCAGCAGGCAATGCACGGGTGGGTACCCGGCCCTGTACGCACACACACAGTCCATCTGCACACCCTCCTGGCTGCTGTCCGCAGTTTCATATGTGTGATGATACCTGCATTGTGCTGTATGCCACTGTGCAATGGTGCCCAGCATCTGACACATGCACAATGACAGGCAGTGGGCGTGCTGGTCTGTGGACATGTCTGTGGCTAGGGGTGGCATTCTGGGTCGGCGTGCCTCCTACCCTTTGTGCATGTCTGGTGAGTGTGTGTGTGTGTGTGTGTGTCTGACCGCATGCCATGTTAGACCTCACCCATCCCTGGTGGTGTGTGTGGTTTCATGCCTGGCTACTTCCCTTGATGGCGTGCACCCCTGGTGTGTGTCCATGCGTGTTTGTGGGTTGTGCCTTTGCCACTGGTGGTTGCACATGGCCCCATGACTTACCTGGGTTGGCTGAAGTGCTCCTCCGTGATGGTGTCCTGGTGCAGCTGTGCCAGCTGGAGCAGTCGGGGTCCCTCGCCCAAGGGGGGGGCTGCCCATCACCATTGTCACCGGCATCCTCATCATCCCCATTGCTGTCCCCCTCTTCAACCTGTATGGCTATCCCACATTCGTTGGCCATGTTGTGCAGGATGCAACAGGCCAGGAATAGCCCACAGGCCTTTGAGGGGCTGTACTGTAGGGCACCGCCGGAGGTGTCCAGGCAACGGAAACATGCCTTCAGTATACCGAACAATCGCTCAATGACATTACGTGTGGTGGCATGTGCCTCATTGTAACGTTGCTGCGATGGGGTTGTGGGCCGCCGGTATGGTGTGAGCAGCCAGGGACGGAATGGGTATACACTGCCACCTGTGTATAGAGGGTGGAGGTTAGTTTGGTAATCAGCATCGCCCTGGCCCAGGCCATATAGGTCACTACCCGTGTCACCTCTGTCCATGTCCCTCCCAAGCCCTAAGTTTGTCTCTGTGGTTTGCATACTCACCCACTAAGTGGCCAGTGGGGATGTCCCCACTCTCAAATCTGTGGCACAGTGCCGACTGGTGCCAGATGAAGGCAACGTGTGCTCCCCCAGGGTGCGTGGCACAGACATTGATTATACGCCCCCTGGCATCGCACACCACCTGGCAGTTGATGCTAGCATAGCCCTTCTGATTAATATATGTGGCCCCTGGGGCAGATGGTGTGCGGATGGCCACATGGGTGCAGTCTATTGCCCCTAGCATGCCAGGCATACGTGCAACCCTGTGGAACTCCTGTATGTTTGCTGTGTGCTCCACCGGTGTGCTGGGGAAAAGGATGTACTCTGCAGCATGTGGCAGCAGTGCGCTGAGGAATTGCGTGAGGTGGCGTGATGTGGCCGACTGGGTTATGCCTGTGGTGTCCCCTGTTGGTCTCTGGAAGGTACCCGTGTTGAGCAAGCACATGCAAGCTGTCACTTTAGTCTCCACTGACAGAGCATGGCTTCAGTAGTGTGGGTGCCTGCATCACATCACTGCACAGCTCACAAAGCCACCTCAGAATTGCCTGATTCAGGTGGTACCAGCCCATGATCTCAGTATCGCTGTACAGCTCGAAGCTGATGCGGGCTCGGTACTGCCTGTTGGGGGCATACTGCTGATGGCCCTTCCACGGCCGCGCCCCCCTGCTGCCTGCCTTCTCACCCCCCTCATTACTGCCTCCATCTAGATGGTGGCACTGGCCATGTCCCTGGCTTGTGTTCACCCCCCTGACAGCTGTTTCTGTGTTCTCCTTGCTGTCCTGGCTGCTACTTCCCCTGCACCGGGAACACCTAAATGTGGTGGCCTCTGTGCTGTGTGGCACTTCCCCCTTCTGCACTGGCTGTGTCTCCCCACACCTTCCCTGTGCCTCTCTGTTCAGGGTGCCCTTTCCCTGGCCTGCCCTGTGTGTCCCTCCTGCCCAGTTTGACTTGCTATGGTTCAGCCTCATGTGCCTTCCCTGTAGCGTTCTTGTGCCTCTCCCTTGTTCCTTTTTATTTTGGCTCATTTCCGCTATCGTGCAACTTTTGCTCTCTGCCTGTTGCGCATGGCGCATGTTGTTGAATATCGCACTGCGCCATTTATGCATGGTTCCTCCCCCTTCAGTTGCACATACATTCATTATCATTGCACTATTGCTCAGCGTGATTTGGGGGCGTAACTGCCTCCCACAGAATATCACAGAATGGAGCATTTTCAGACTTGCGCTGGCGCAACCCTATTGCACATGGCGCAACCCTTTTGAATTCTGGGCCTAAGAGTGCAGTGTCACTAAGTGGTGTCATCCTACCAGTATTTGGATGTATTACAAGTGTTATAAGGATAACACAAGACAAGGACTTGTGTGTGCACTCCACACAGGAGAGAAGGTAACCTGGACACATTTTTGCTTTAGTATCTTGATATTTTTTGCAAGAAAAGCATTACTGCTGAAAAAAACAATACGGTGACTAACAAGTACTACTGCTTTAATGCCCTTGTTAGGCTCACATGAAAGGCCAAGGACTGACTGGACATGCAGCCTGAACAAGAAAAGCAGTATAAAGGTGGAACACCAAGCTATGAATTTGCAGACTAACCAGACATGGGTCTGAATCCCATAGCTGACACCTGCACACAGTGTGACACTAAGCAAGTCAGTTAACCACCCTGTGCTCCCACATTGCACCAGAAAATGAGCTCTATGTGTATTTCCCAGCCAACAATTATAACATAAATAAAAAAAAAATTCCCTCTCACCTATATTGTGGTCCTTTTGTGACAGGATTGTGACCTATTGGCAGGACAGTGTGAGTAAGCATAGAGACATAGACAATGATGCCAGAAGAAGAAGACAGCTGGTCCATCCATTCTGCCCATAAACCCTAACAAACCCAGGACCTATTGTCCATTCAGTTCAAGTTTCAAGTTTATTTATATTTTAACAGGATAGGGCACTAGGCAAGCCTGTTTTCAGGGTTGTGCTGTATAGATTGACCATCACAGAGGAAAAACATTACAACACATACAACAATAATTTAAAAAAACATTCACAAACAAGGTATTCAATATTAGTTACAACAACACTTAAAATAATGCAATTCTGCTGTGGCTTCCTTGAAAGATGAGCATGTGGGTAAATTTCGTAGTATGAGTGGTACTGAGTTCCAGGTTGTGGTAGCTACTGTATGTAATCATAACACACTTGACCATATTTGGTTTTTGTATGTGGGACTTTGTAGCCTCGTCGTTTTACCTCTCATAAAGAGTACTTTGAGCAGACAGTTAACATTCTGTCTGTAAGATATTCTGGTACTTGCTGCTTCACACATTTATATAGGGAATTACTTAGTTGCATATCTCTTCTTATTTCTAAAGATGTCCAGTCTAGCTGTATAAGCATAGTACAACGATGGTGAGTAATATATAGACCAGTTAGGGTCCAGTACAAATTGTGCCAAGCGGTACTGAGGCCTATCTAGCGTTATTAAATTGTTCTTATTTGCATATCTATACACAGTACTACCGTGGTCAATAACTAGCACCATGTTTACTAATTTTTCTTTTGTTTCATGCGAGATACAGCTTTTGTGTTTGCGAAATGCTCCCAGTTTTTGGGATACTTTAGTACATACATAATCGATATGTGTATCAAAATTTAATTCAGTATCCACCCACAAGCCAAACTACCTATAAACAGAGACCTGAGTTTATGTTTTATAACCATTTCTGGGGACAAATTCCATGATCCCATACTATCCCTGATCTCAACACTATTGAATTAGTTTTTTTTGTATATTTAATACTAATTTATTTTCTTCTAGCCAGTGCTCTACTTTAATGAATTCTTGTTGGAGAAGTGAAGTCATACTGAAATTGTCCTTTGTAGAATATGAAAGGGTAGTATTGTCTTGATACAATTTAGCTTCGCAATTTGTAAATATTTTAGGTAGATCATTTATAAATATGATGAATAGGAGTGGCCCCATGATGGACCCTTGTGGCACACCCTTACATATGCCCATCATATCTGAGGCCCTTCCTTGTGTAAAGACTACCTACTGTCTGTCATAGAGGTAGGATGAAACCATTGAATCGCTTCCAGACTGGAACCCAACTCCCCTAGTTTTTGAAGCATTAAGGGGAGGTCTACAGTATCAAATGCTTTGGATAGATCCACGAACACCACCCCCATGCACTGTTTGTTTTCCAGTGCACGGGCGATGGTGTCTGTGAAATCCACCAGTGCTGTAAGTGTAGAATATAAAGGCCTAAAGCCAGACTGCCGAGGAGCTAGGAGATTGTTTGTCCTTAAATAGGTATATATCTGTTTATGTTTTTTTTAAGCTCTTTGAAGCGATAGACAATAGGGCTATTGGTCTATAATTATTATCTTGATGGGAATCCCTGCCTTTATACACTGGGATCACTTTTGCACTTTTCCAAGCTTCTGGGAATTTACCCTAACATAGGCTTCAATTAAAAAGTCTTGTTAATGGTAAAGCTATTATTTTGGTCCCTTCTCTATACCTGGTTAAACGACTAAATAAAAAATTAAAATCTGGCCCCCAGACCATCTAAACCCCCAGATTTTATTTGTGTCCAATGATTTTAGATGTTTCCAAATATCTTTACTTTTGAGTATTTTAAACCTAAATAATGGAATTCAGTATCCATACTGTTCTTCTACTTAATTGTTTGTACTTGTGCCATTGAAGTGGTATTGACTTTCCTTTGGTAATGTTGGAAGGGTTATAAAAAATGTATTTAAGGTCTCTGCCATTAACCATGGGTCAGTTTCTACTTCTCCATCTATCTCTAATGAGGTAGGAAGTGAGGTTGTAACAGGAGACTGTAATTGTCTAATAATTTCCCAAAAATTTCTTGGGTTCTCAGCAGTTTCAAATTTGTTTTTATAATATTTACCTTTCTCCTCTGTAAGTAAGTATTGGCACTTATTTCTGTAAGATTTGTACTTATCCCGGTCAGTCTCCCAGTTTGATTTTTTTGCTTCCTTCCAAAGCCTGTTTCTAATTTTAATATGTTTTAATATTCTCCCATTAATTCAGGGAAGACTGTTATGCTTTCTTTTTGATTGTAGTCTAGGAGTGTGTTTATCACAAACTGTTGTGAACTCACTTACAGAAAAAGTTCACTGCATCATCAAGATCTGGGATTAAGTCCATTCGGTACCAATTACCTTTGCTTACATGATCAATAAAAGCTGATTTACTAAAGTTTTTATAAGGTCTGGGAAACTCAGTGTGTATGATATTAGATATGTTATGTGAATCAAAGATAAGTAAACATTCAATGACACAGTGTTCTCCTAACAAAGGAGTGCCAACTTGCCATTTAGGGTCAAATATATTCTTTGATACATGTATAAAGTCAATTATTGTTCTTGTATTGCCTTGGTTACAAATTCAAGTTGGATCACATATTATTTGGTGGATATTTAGGGGGCCAAAAGCTTTTTTTAGTCTTTTACCTCTAGGTCCTCCCCAATGAACGTTGAAATTGGCCTTACAAATTGTATTCTCAGTATGAATATAGTGACCAAGGAAAACAGCAATCTCATCAAAATGTTGTAAATTTGTGTTTGGAGGTGAGTAGACCACCCCTAATATTAAATCTAGCTTCTTGGATTCTATTAATAGCCCTTTAATCCAATGAATTTGGAATGGTGTAATCTTATTGTATCAACTAACTTCCTTAGCTATATATAACAATACCCCACCCCTTCTTCTGTTTCTATCGCACCTAACAAGGTCATTCCCCTGCATGGATATGGCAGCATCCTCTACCTCATTATCCACCCAGGTCTCAGATATTCCTAGGATATTTGGTTTGTTTTGCAAGAAACGTAACCTTAGCTCACCAATTTTTGGCAGTGAGCTACATGCATTAGTGTGGCATATCTTTAATTTCTTACTTTCCCTTGGGCCAGGATTAATTTCAGTATATACTGCTTATTATAAACCTTGTTTCCTCATTTAATTTTTAGGTTAACATGGAGAGTACAAACCTGATTTTTCTTTTGAATATATAGGGTTACCTTAGGGATAGTTGTTAAGACTATAATGTCCAATTAAACACTAGTTTTGTTCTTCAAATTTGTTTCCTTACTCCTTGTATTATCATAAAAACAACATGAACAGCCCAAATGGTAAACATTAACATTCCTAGTACAAAAATTACTTCATTTTACTATAAATAAACTCAGTCACTTTAAAATACGGATATATGCACTGTTTTAGCTAATCAACTTTCAATATTAAAACTATAAATTAATAATTAGTTAAAACTTCAAAATAAGGCAACTGTTCAAGTGTATTTCCTTTAGTTTAGCATGTAGAGATGTCTAAGGTATTGACGTTACCCTCAGGTTTACTTTGTTATAGGGCCAATGGTCAAAATTAGGAGGTGAAGTTCCTTTTTAGGATGGGACCCCCCAAAAAACTTAAAATATCCCAGGGAAACCTCTGTCAGTATCCAGGTATCTCCACACCTCAAACCACAATTATATCTAGACGATACCTATGACTTCCTTCAGGGAATACTGTTTGTCTTTCTCTTTGAGTGGTGCAGCACCACTCATGTTCATGCTAGCGGGCAGTGTGGGCTTTTAAGTGTGCAAGACCCACCCCAATGCTGATGTGCACTTGATAGATGGCTTCCCAAGCCTCCTACTCACTGAGTGTTTGATGAATGAAATACTGCCCCAGATTGCACAGTTCAGCTGTCGGGTAGCAGACGCACAGCTTCAGAACAGAGTAGACAGGATCTGGATGTAGAGCTGCAGTAAAACACGTGGTGCGGGCTTTTAAATGTGCAGAACCAGCCCCACGTCCATACAGGGTTCTAACCCACACTATACAGCCTCATGTTCCCTGCCCTGCCACTATTGCCCTGAGCAGCCACTGATCCCTTCATTTTGTCCCAGTCATGTTTGAAACCATTGATAGTTTTGGCATCCATCACATCAGCTGGCAGATTGTTCCACAGCTCCACCACCCTTTCTGTAAAATAAAACAGTCTCACTTCCATGTGGAATCTCTGTGCTGTTAGTTTCCACTCATGCCCCCTGTGTTCTTGATCTGCTACTTACTGTATGCTAAAACTTCTTCACAGTTTACCTCGTTCATTCCTTTCAGGAACCTGACACTCTATCACATCTCCACTTTGTCATCTCACCTCCAGTGTGTACATGTTCAGTGCCTTGAGCCGATCCTTGTAAGATCTGCCTTCCAGATCCTGAATCATTCTGATCACCCTGTGTTGCACTGTCTCCAGTCTATCATTATCTTTCCTTTGGTAAGGACTTCAGAACTGGGCACGGTACACCTCATGGGGCCTCACTAGAGGTAGGAATACCTCCTTCCTTCTGCTGTCAGTACCACTTACTATACACCCCAGCCTCCTGTTTGTCTTACTGTAGCCCTTGTTGCACTGGTTTGATTGTTTTAGGGAGTCACTGATGCAGACCACTAGGTCTTTCCTCAGAGGCCATGCACAGCTTTACCCCCTCCCTCATCCAGTACTCTGTTCTTGGGTTCTTGTTCCCTGTGTGCATCATCTTGTACTTTTTGGCAGTGGATTTCAGCTGCCAAACCTTTGACCACCTCTCTAGCTTTTGCAAGTCTCTCTGCATCTCCCTAACCCCCTCCAGTCTACCCTGTCACATAGCTTAGTGTCATCTGCAAAGAGACACATCTTGCTCTGGATTCCTTCTCCCATGTCCCTAATGAACATATTAAAAAGGACTGGACCATGGACTGATCCTTGTGGCACCCCAGTGGTGACCTCCCTCTCTCATATTTGACACTGTTAGCAACAACTCTCTGCTGACTACCTTCCAACCAGTTTCTCACCCATCTGTGTCTTTCGCTGTACCCAGATCCTCTAGCTTCTTCAGCAACCTTCTGTGAGGCACAGAGTTAAAAGCATTGCTGAAATCAAAGCAGAGTAAATTCATGGCATGGCCCTTAATCACTACCCTCATTACCCAGTCAGATAATATTATCAGGTTGGTCTGACAAGACCTTCCTGCCAAGATTCCGTGCTATATACAATGCTGGAGTCAGTTGCTCTGCAGGTAGTTTACAGGATCCTTTTTGACTAGTGTCTCCATCAGCTTACCCACAAAAGAGACAAGGCTGACAGATCTGTAGTTACCTGGTTGATCCTTGCCCCCCCCCATGGAGCAAGACTACGTCTGCCACTCACCAGTCTTCTGGAACTACCATTGTTTGAATTGAGCTGTTAGAATAACTCCACTAGGGGTTTTGGTTAGTTTCGTTTCCAATTCCTTGAGCACCAGTGGATGCATCTCATCTGGCCCTGATGCCCTATTTGTTTTAAGGCTGATAGCCCTTTCTGAACACTTTCACCAGTAAATACTTGCTACCTCATCTCAGGGATCCCCCCTACAGCCACCTTAATGCAACTCTCTCACAGAGGCCCTTTGTTTTCTTTGGAAAATACAGAGCAAAATGAGTCATTAAGAATGACTGCTTTCTGCCCATCCCCCTCAATTACCCTACCTCCTTCTGTTAGCTTAACAATTCCTCCTCCCCCTTCTTTCTGTTTTCCCTAATATATCTAATGAACTGAATATCCCCACTGTAAGTTGACCCTTTCTGCAATTTACAACTCTGTGTCTGCCTTTGCTTCTCTGACTGCCCTTTTTGTTTCCCTTGTTTTTCATTGGTGAAAGTCTTCTTTTTGAGTGTCACTGCTTCCCTGACCTTTCCAGGGAACCATTTTGGTCTCTTGTATCTTTTTCTTTTGATTGCCATTCTCATGCAAGACTTTGTCGCCACAAGAATGGCCACTTGATTGCCCCCATCTTTCTTCCACATATCTGATGCTGTGCACTCTGGTTAACTTGTCCCAGACTGGCCCACTCATCTGACTTGAAGCCTGCCCTTCTGAAATTTAGGATTTCAGCCTTTGATGAGGTCTTACTTGTCCCAAGGGCCAGATCAAACCATACAGAGTTATGGTTGCTGGACCATAGTGACTTTCCTACCCTCACTCCTCCTTCCACTACTTAGTTGGTGAACACCACAAGAAGAATGGCAGCCTGCCTAGTTGTTTGTTTTTTAACTCTTTTATTTAATCAATACAGGTTTTCACTAGGTTACACAATTAATATTCATACAGACAATATACAGAGACTAACACATCTAGAAAACTATTTAGATCTTAAATAGACAGACATTTGCTATTGTATATGATTAGATTTAAAAAAGCTGTTTGAGGTAGAAGGAATTGAGAAGTCAAATATATTTATGTACTTGTACTGATGCTACATATTAATTAGCCTTCAATTCATAACAGAAAAAAGTGGATAAATAAAGAAAGCAAGGGCCACCTGGGGCGTATTATTTATTGTATCAAGCGATAGCTCATGATCAGGTTTAGAGTTAAGTTTGTATTCCTCTTCCCTCCCCTCCCCCATCTGCATCCAGACTATCCCCCCTTCGACTCAAGGCACAAACTCTGGTCTGTGTCTCCCCATATATAATACCCATCTCCGCCACAACAGCTCAAACTGCTACTTGCTGTGTTGGATAAGGGTGGTCAACCACTCCATGTTATACACCTCTACCATAAGATCCTGCCAATCTCTAATGGCAGGAGGTATAACTGTAAGCCACTTTCTAGTAAAGGCTCTTTTGACAGTAAGTAGCCTAGTTGGTTTCTTAACTAGCTGCACCAGCAGTCAGCTCTGCAATATATCCAGTAGGATCTGCCTTCTGGAATTCCTGGCTGCTGGAATGACCCAATCAATATCTGGCAGGGTTAGACTAATTTTATTTCCCAGACATGCTAACATTAAGGCAGATCCCTTTCCATATTTTTCCTGGCCCGCTCTAGCCTTTTCCTATTCCTGCTACCCCCACTTCCCCAGGATTATTATCCTCTTTTGGCCACCACTTCCAGTTGGAGCTTGAGCTGTTTGTTAAGACGCTGCAGAGAAGTGCCTGTAGCAGGAGTCAATGAAGAGCATTTATATTTTTAACAAAAGGTATGCCACCGTTGCCTCTGCATATTTATTATTTTAATCTTCACTGACCTTTCCAGACTATCTTTGAGCTGAGCTCCTTAATTATCAAGTTGCAGCTCCCTAGGGGCTAAGGGCTTCTGGGCTCTACCCACTGAATCAGTGAGGAATCATTTGGTGGAAGCAGCCCTGATAGTGGGGGAGCTCTGGAGGAGCCTGCAGAGGCTTAACAGCCCTTAGAAAACTGCGAGGAAAGAAGAGTAACAACAAGGCTGCAGTTGATGTGGAACTAGTGGGATTAGCTATAGCTATAACTACAAGCTATATAAGAACTAACTACAAGAAGCTTTAGTATTGCTTGAATTACTTTGCTTGAATGATCAGTAGTGATTGTGCTTGCTTGCTTGCAATATTTGTAATGTTTGTAATGCTTGCATAGACCTGTTTTTATTCATTAGTGCTGTGTGATTGCATTTTTTTCTTTCTCTTTTTTACTTGTTTAAGAAGTTTTTGAAAACTTTTAAAAAGAAAAGAACCTGGTGAGAGCAGCTGATATCTCATTGGCACAACAAAGCACATGATTTAAAAGTTAAAAACGCATGCGCTGGCGTCCTTTCAGAAAGACACCATCTCTGCTGAGTATACACATCACTGACAGAGACATATCGGTATGAGAGGTCTCTCCTATCTAGATAGAGTTGCATCCTGTTAAATCAGGTTTCCACCACGACCTAGATATAACTGATATAATTTCAAGATACTCATGGCCTGCAGATCAAGGTAAACTGGTGGTTTAGTTATTCCTCCCCCATGAGAGCTTGTGATTAACCAGCGGGTAACTGAAAGGAGACACTAAGCAATATCTAAATGGGGATTGCAAAGTGAAGTTACTCAAGACCATCACAAGCAAGTAGCCTGCAATCTAGCATACATTAATGGTTATTTAATGGTTACTCTCTGATGCTGGTCTTGTTGTAAGCTTAACAATAGATTTTAAAAATACTAGAAATATAGAAGCCCTTGAATAGCTAGGCGTTTAAGCATTTAAGTGTTTAAATCTCTCCCCTACCTGGATGTTTTTTTTTTTTTTTGGAGGTCGCTAATATACTCAGCTCTTAGATATGGTGGTTCCGTTTAAAACATTTGAATAAAGCTAGCGTGGGCAAATAGTGGGCCAATAGTGTATAAATATTTTTAAGCATTTCTTGCTTAGTATTTAACATTATTTTATCAAGTGTATTGTACCTTGAAGCTAGAGATTTATTTTACAGTGTTATTATTTTGCTATTACTTGATTTTTTTATTTTAAAATTCCAGTGGAAACGACAGTAGATACGCTGTGCAGTGTTAAGAATTGAAGTTTAAACGAGCCCCCTCTCTGGGATTTGTTTGTTTACCTTGAAGAACTTTATAAGAAACATACAAAATGCTTTGCAAGCAAAAGTAAAGTAAAAGGCAAGACCGCTACTAGAACTAGGATTATACCTGGGAGAACAAATTTTTACTACCACACTGATCTGTTTGCTGTGTTGGAAAGCACTCGTTTTGAGGAATTTTGAGTTTTATTACACTCTTTGCATTTTTTATACTTTGCAATTTGCACTTTCATGCCTTGTTGTTTCTAAAAAAACAATTCATGAACTTGACCATCTACTTACAAGTGGTTTGCAAAAGTATTCAATCCCCCCTTGAAAGTTGTCAGATTTGTCTGAATGACAAATGATACATTGAGATTTTGTTCTGTGTAATATTTTATTTAAAAAGACTGACCCTCAAAATAATTATTGTAAAGTGACATTGGTTTCATGTTAGAAAATATTTTTAAGAAAACGAAATAACTGAAATATGCTGTTTGCATAAGTATTCAACCCCTGTGCTCTGGAAGCTCCAAGTTTACACAGATGAAAAATATTGCCCTAACGAGGACACAATTGGCTTACAATTGGCCTCACCTCCTCTGAAACATTAAAGTAGCTCACATTTTCTGGATAAAACCCCCCCTCAGTTTAATGACCATTGGTCAGACTGTGAATCTGAAGGAAGGGTGTGAAAATGAAGACTAAAGAGCATGCTAAGGAAGTTAGAGATAAAGTAATAGACATGCATAAATTAGGAAAAGGGTATGGAATAATATCCAAGTGTTTGGATATCCCAGTGTGCACTGTTGGATCAATAGTGAGGAAGTGGAAGCTGCATCACACCACCCAGGCACTACCTAGACAAGGCCGTCCCTCAAAACTCAGCATCCGAACAAGAAGGAGACTAGTGAGGGAAGCCACAGAGAGGCCAACAATCACTTTGAAGGAGCTACAGAGTTCAGTGGCTGAGAGTGGAGTGAAGGTGCACCAGTCAACCATATCAAGAGCTCTGCATAATACTGGCCTGTATGGGAGGGTGGCTAGAAAGAAGCCATTACTCAAAAAGAACCATATCAAAGCACATCTGGAGTTTGCCAGAAAGCATGAGAGTGACCCAGCTAAGATGTGGCACAAGGTTTTGTGGTCTGATGAGACCAAGATAGAGATTTGTGGCCACAATTCAAAGCGCTATGTGTGGCGCAAACCTAACACTGCCCATGCCTCGAGAAACACCATCCCTACAGTGAAGTATGGTGGTGGCAGCATCATGCTGTGGGGATGCTTTTCATCAGCAGGGACTGGGCATCTTGTTAAAACTGAAGGAAGAATGGATGGAGCAAAATACAGGGAGATACTGCAAGAGAACCTGCTTCAGTCTGCTAAAAAAACTGAAGCTTGGGAGAAACTTCACCTTTCAGTAGGACAATGATCCCAAGCACAAGGCCAAAGCACACAGAAGTGGTTAAACAACAAAAGGTGAATGTCCTACAGTGGCCAAGTCAAAGTCCAGATCTCAATCCCATCGAGAATCTGTGGCACTGTTTGAAACTTGCCAAGCCGTCACCCAACCAACCTGAACAACCTGGAACAGATCTGCCAAGAAGAATGGGCAAGAATCACTCCTGAACAGTGTGCAAGGCTGGTAGATACTTACCCCAAAAGACTTAAAGCTGTTATTGCAGCAAAAGGTGGCTCTACCAAATACTAATGTGTAGGGGTTGAATACTTTTGCAAGCAGCATTATCCACTTTTTAATTTTCTTTAAAAGATCTGCTGATGGATAATTAATTTGGCTTTGACAATATACTGTTAGAGCATATGAGTTTGCAGTACAAATATTGACTGAAATAATATATGTAAGTCTCATTTGTAATCCAGACAAATCTGATAACTTTCAAGGGGGGGTTGAATACTTTTGCAAGTCACCTGTATCTACCAGATAATTTCCAAAATTGATTGAAAAGCTGCTTCAGTGCTTAGCTGCAAAAGTCTTTGGTTTTGGGAAAATCTAGTTGTTTTCTCTTGAACTATGTCTTTTATTTTACTAAAATTGGCTGGAACTTGTTACATTGAACTTCTCTGCAGCATTATTGGAGTGGAAGTTTGTGGGGTCTTAACTGAGGATTTATTGAGTGACGCTTGTTCTAGTCTTCATTTTTTTTCCCTTTCTCAGCTATTGTAAGATACTGGACGTACGTCCCATTGTATGCTTGGTTGATATTTGAAATTATACCAGTCAAAACTAGGAGATCAAAAAATAAATTAACTGGTAATTGCCAACTAAGTAAATACACAAAAGGAACTAATCTCAAAAATAAAAAAGAGACACATAGTAGGGGAAAAATGCAAATGCACAAGGAAGTTTGCAAATACTTCATAGGCTTAGAATGCAGGAGGTAAAGAAAAAGGGCCCATGGGCCTTGAAGAAATGAAAAGGGGGGAAGGGGAGTAAGGTGAGAGGTAGAAAAAATGATCTCTGAAATAAACATGAAGGAGAGTTTACAAGCTGATAACTGTAATAATGGTGACAATATGGGGAATAGCTTTAGATATCAAAAAAATAAAGACATGAGTAAAAGGGAAGAGAAAGAACTTAAAACACCTGATCACAAAGACAATGAACAAAACAGTAGTGATATACCTAAATTGAAATAGACTTCCATTTTAGATCTTTGGAAAAGTAAGGAACAGATTGTATGCCCAGGGGATTTAGTCTTTAACAGGACAACTAAAATTAATAATACATCTCCTGAGTGTAAAAGAAGTACTTTGGGGATTATGGATCAGGAATCCATAATAATAGAATTAGCAAATGAGGAGGTGAGTAGGACAGTGGAGAAGATTAAAGATATAATAAAGTTCAACCATAAAATCGAAACGGAATTAAGGGAAATGAATAAATTGAAAATGGATTTACTCAATAATTGCAGCTCACCAATCTGTAAAATGGCAGACCAAAGTAATCTAAGTAGAACCAGGTCTTCAGTTAACCTAACCCCAGTGACTCCAAGGGAATATGGGGACTCAAAGGGTTGGGATGATTGCACTAGTTGCATGAGCGCAATAGAATGTAGCTCACCCTCACCCTCATTAGAAACAGTTACTAAAGGATGTGCGCATGCACTGAAGGATCCGATCTTAGCTAACACATTGATTTATGAACAACTAATACAAAATGCCCAAAGTCTCTCATTTATAAAGGGAGTATGTATTGAAAACAAAAAGAGAATTGATTGGATATACAACAAAATGATACAAAACAATGTAGAAAATGAGACTAATCAACTGCTGCTGAGAAAAAATATAGAGAATTTAGTATTAACAGAAAACTCAGTAGCACTAGATGAATCCCATAATGAAAAATATAAGCATGAAGAAATAATGTTTAACCAAGAAACTGATAATGAACATGAATCAGAATCAGAATTGGTTATGTTACCCAGTAATTTTGATCAGACCAATAGTTTAATTGAAAAATTAAAGAAGGGACATACAGTGATATGGGAGAAAGGAATGAAGCAAATTGCTGAAGGGGAAAAAAAGAATCAAGAACTTCAAGAGAATAATAACAGAAAGAAGACAGGCAAGAAGGAAATTGGGAAGGAACCAACTAGGGAAAATACACCCCATAACACTGAGAAAAAATCAAAAATAGGAACTGTATATCCTCCACTAGATAACTTATTAAGAGGAAACAACCAAAGTTGTCAAAGGAAATGTAAGGGAAACCAAAACACGACAGTAGAAATAAACAAAGAAACAGTAGACAGAGTACTGGAACAGACAAGATAAACATAAAAACAACACATAAAATAAGAAGACGAGACTAGAACAAAGAAACAGGATCATTCAAATACAAATACAATATAAAATGCAGAGAAGACAGAGGAAGTTATTGAGCCAAATTTAGAAGGAAAGGTAAAGAACAAGAGCCATGAGGATGAGAAAGAGAAAGATAGATTAAGAGAAAAGAAAAGGCAATTAAATCTGAGACACTTGTTGGATAGAACTCTGGAGACTGATTTCATTCTACTACTTTATAAAGTACCAGTAATGCTAGATGAGACTGAAACCAAATTGAATGATGACTTGAAACAATTTCTGGGATTGGTCATCCAGATGAATAAAAGTGGTGATAGATTATTGGCAAACTTTAGTGTTGTCAGACCTATAATGGATATGGAACTGGTCTTACTGTTATCAGACCAGTTCTACGTATTAAAAGCAATGGAGAAATATAAGGATAAGTTAAGAGAATTAGGAATAGAAATGGATAATGTGATGGGATTGAGGTCAATCTTTCCAGAGTTCTTTAGAATGAAAAATAATATACTATATAATGAAAATAAATATGTTATCTCATTGTATGGTTTGAATGATTTTGTCTCAGAAACAAACAGAAATATAAGAATTAAGGTCACGGAACTGTTACAAAATTTGACAAAAGACAACAGCCTATCCCAAAGGATAAAAAAAAAAAAACGCGATGGGAGAATAATGGCCAAATAGCAATATGGGTGAAAAACCAAAAAGATTACTTGCACATTTTAGCAATGCCTAAGCTGTTAGATAAGGTAGAAATTTATTTACAGGGAGAGATAAACATAATAGATAGTATATATGATGAGAAGAAAGAAGAACACTGGCTAAATTTAATTAAAATAGCAAACAGATTCCAGACATTGGAAAACTTGGGAGATTGACATAAAATATCACAAACAAGAACATCTAACCACAAAGAGAAAGCAAGTATATATAATGTAGTTTCATGGAATATTACAGGGATCAGGGATAAAATGGCTGACTCCACTTTTATTGATTTTCTAATGCAATATAACCTTATTTGCCTCCAAGAGACTTGGTGCAGTAGTAAATTAAAACTAAATGGTTACAAGGGCTTCCAGAAGGCAGCAATATGCTCTAAAAAATATGGTAGACCATCAGGGGTTTGGTAATCTGGTGTAAAATGAGTAACTCAGTAGAGCACATGGAGATGCCTTTGCACTCAGATCGTATCCTGCCAGTTCAAATAACTGGAAAAAGACAAAAGTTAATATGTATACTCCCCCAAATAAAACTCCAACTATGTGAATCATGAAGATCTGGGAAAGTTAAGTGAATTTGTAGAAAGTTGTTTAACAGAGGATCCTGAGCGTGGAATTATCATAGTGGGCGATTATAATGCCAGGGTTGGGCACTCACTTGAATTACAAGAAGAACTCAAAGAGACCTGTGTGGATCTGAATCCTCCATCCTTGACCTTAATGAGAAAATGTAGGGATAGCAAAAACTGTGAAAGAGGGATTAAATTGGTAGAGGCTCTGGAAAAGTTAGAAATGATACTGGTCAGTGAGCATACAAAAGATGACGCTCACAAAGTTATACTTACATTGGAACCAAAGGGGCCTCAACTGTGGACCTAGGTTGGATCTCAATAAACTTCATAGCTAGGCTGCTTTGTTTCAGAATAGGTAATAAAATGGATAGTGAACACAGACCCATAGAAATTATACTTGATCTGTGTTCTCTGTCAAAAAAAAAAATAATAATAACAAAACAAATCAGAAAGAAGATATAGTGAGGGTTAAAAAAGGGATTAAATGGGAAGTATTGGAGAATTTCAGGTCAATCCAACTACTATCTGATTATGGTTTCAAAGAAGAAATAATAAATCTTGAACAATTAGGTTTGAAGGAAGATCCTATAAAAAATTCTCTGAGATATTGGCAAATATAGTGGCCACATTAGTAAAAGTAACAATAAGTAAAGAACAAAGAGGAAGTAAATGGTTTGATGATGAATATAAAAAGAAGAAACAAGAAGTCAATAGGCAGGCCAAACTAACCTATAATAAACCAACAAAAGAAAATAAAAAAAGTTTGAACGTTTTGAGAAGAAATTATAAAAAAATTCTGGAAGAAAAAAGAAAAACCTATAGAATAAAGAAGTGGGGACAAGTTGAAAAATACTTAAATGAGAATAATGTAAAAAAAAATTTTGGAAACTTGTTGCTAAAGGGTGGTACCAGGTACATGGTAGCATTGAAAGTTATATAGACCCAGCAACATGGGAGAATAATTTTATGTCAATGATAAGTTTAAATGCTACATTGACAAGCATTTAAACTAGCAAAGGGGGGTGGCAGGCCAGCAAGGAGGGTACCTACTTACTCACCCCCCACAACTAGCAGTGGAACCAGTGAACCAGAGGAGTGGCTATCTCTGCAAAGCAGTGTGCAGAAGATGGAGATTAGTGCCCAAGAGGTGGATAAGCAGAAAAGGGCAAAATTCAGCAGAAGGGCAGACAGCAAGGAGAACCAGGGATAAATGACAACCAAGGAAGGGCTGGAGTAGAACAGTGAAACAGTCTAGGAGGTCAAATCATGGAAAGCCATGTGTGCAAATGCCAGGAGCCTTAGCAACAAGATGGAAGATCTGGAGGCTGTCATGGTGCAGTCAGACCTGGACATCGTGGCCATCACTGAAACCTGGTGTAATGATAACCACGACTGGGAGATGGCCATACCTGGCTACAACATATTCAGAAGAGACAGAGCAGGCAGGAAGGGAGGAGGAGTGGCACTGTATGTGAAAAATGACATAAGGGCCACAGAGATCCAGGAGGAACAAAATTGGGGAGAGATACTGTGGGTTAAGCTGGAAAGGAAAATGGGGACAGCCATCTGCACAGGTGTGGTCTATAGACCACCAGCCCAGGAGGAAGAAACAGATAGGGAGCTGATGCTAGCCATCCAAAGGATGGCAGACAAGGGTGAGGTAGTACTGGTTGGAGACTTCAATATTCAGACGTGGACTGGAGCATCCCAGCAGCAGCATCAACTAGGAGCAGATTTATCCTGGACTCCTTCAAGGTGCCTTCCTCAAGCAACTGGTCATGGAACCAACTTGGCAGAAGGCAATACTGGACCTTGTGCTCACAAACAGGGACAGTGTGATGGGGGTAACAGTGGGGGAGCACCTGGGAAACAGTGACCACCAGTCATTATGGTTTAAAATCACAGAAAGAGCAGAACCAAACCACACAAAAACACGTATCCTGGATTTTAGGGGAGCAGACTTTGGGAAAATGGGGAGATACTTGAAAGAGGCATTAAGGGAATGGGACAGGAATCAGGGTTGAGAAACAGTGGCAGTATTTAAAATGGTGATTACAAGAACAACAGAATTATGCATTAAGCAGGTTAGCAAGAGGAAAAGGAAGAGGAGACCATTATGGTTTTCCAAAGAGGTAGCAGAAAGTGAAAGCCAAAAAGATTGCATTCAGGCAATACAAAAATACACAGGCAGAAGGGGACAGGAGAAGTACCAGGAGAAGCAAAGGGAGGCAGGAGGTCAGTAAGGAAGCCAAAGCTCAGACAGAAGAACACATTGCAAAATCAGTGGGTAGAGGGGACAAAACCTTTTACAGGTACATAAGTGAAAAAAGAAAGACAAAGGGAGGGATAGTGCGACTGAAGGGGGAGGATGGGGGCCACGTGGAGGATGACAACAGTAAAGCTGACATATTGAACTGGTATTTCTGCTCAGTCTTTACTGAAGAGGAGGAGGGTAATGGGTCTGAAGGGAGTACAAGGGGTGAGAATGGTGCAGAAATGGACACAAGTCCCTTTACACGAGAAAGGGTCCTGAAGGAACTGGAAGTAATAAGAGTTGATAAAGCAATGGGGCCAGATGGGGTGCACCCCAGGGTCCTTAAAGAACCAAGAAAGGTGGTGGCTGAACCTCTGGCTATCCTGTTTAGCTGATCACTGGAAACAGGGGAGGTACCCAAAGACTGGAGGACAGCAGATGTAGTCCCTCTATACAAAAGTGGAACAAAGAGGAAGCAGGGAACTACAGACCAGTCAGCCTCACCTCGGTAGTGGGGAAGATCATGGAAGCACTACTGAAGGAGAGATTGGTGGAACATCTGGTTATCAATGGACTACAGGACCCAAGGCAGCATGGTTTCACCCAGGGGAGGTCATGTCAGACCAACCTCATTGAATTTTTCACTGGGTGACTAAGGAGGTGGATCAGGGAGGGCAGTGGACATGGCCTATCTGGACTTCAGCAAGGCCTTTGACACTGTGCCACATAGAAGACTATTACACAAACTGGGGAATATGGGTGTGGGCAGGACAGTAGTGTGGTGGGTAGGTAACTGGCTGGGTGGCAGGACACAGAGGGTGGTGGTAAATGGCTGTCACTCCACAGAGGGAAGAGTGACCAGTGGGGTACCACAGGGATCAGTGCTGGGACAGGTCCTATTCAACATCTTCATCAGTGACATTGCACAGGACCTAGAAGGCAGAATTTCACTGTTCGCTGATGACACAAAGCTCTGTAACAGAGTAGACACACCAGAGGGTGTAGACAGAATGAGAAGCGACCTGCAGAAACTTGAAGAATGGTCGGGGTTTGGCAGTTGAAATTCAATACAAAAAGTGCAAGATAATGCATATGGGGCACAAAACCCTGGCACAATATATCAGTTGGGGAGTGAGGATATAGCATGCCAAGCAGGAAAGGGATCTTTGGTTGTCATCTCTGATGACCTCAAGGTAGGGAAACAGTGTGACAAGGCAGCAGGTAAAGCAAATAGGATGCTGGGATGCAGGCAGGGCATCACCAGCAGGAAAAGGGAGGTCATAATTCCACCATACAAGACACTAGTGAGGCCCCACCTGGAGTACAGTGTACAGTTCTGGAGACCATACCCACGTAAGGACATAGACAGGGTAGAGAAGGTTCAGAGGAGGGCAACAAAGATGGTGCATGGATTGCATCACAAGTCCTATGAAGACAGGTTGAAGGAACTGAACATGTACTCCCTGGAGGAGAGGAGGAGAGAGGATATGATAGAAACATACAAGTATCTTACAGGAGGAACAGGGTGCAAGAAAACACTATTTTAAGCGAAAAGATGTTCCAGGACTAGAGGGCATGGGATGAAGTTGGAGGGAGGACAATTCAGAGGAAACATGAGAAAGAATTTCTTCACAGAACGGTGGTGGAAGTGGAACACCCTGCCAGAGGAAGTGGTGGGGGCTGAAACAATCACGGATTTAAGAATGCATGGGATAGACATAAAGGAATTCTGGAGGTCAGGGTAAGGGCATCAGACTTCTAGAAAAACAAACTGAACTTACAAGCTCAAATGGGCAGACTGGGTGGGCCATAGGCCCTTATCTGCTGACACTGTCTATGTATCTATGTATCTGTGTATTTTAGGACATTATTCTATGACCACGCATCAGGATATGAAATAAATAAAATCTACTGGGTACCCCATAGAAAACTGAAGAAAAAGAAGTTATGTTAGCAATCCAACAGGCAAAAAGACATAAAGCACCAGGTCCTGATGGGATACTGATGGATATAATTATTGATGATCCCTTATTATGGACCCCTGTCTTAATAAATATATATAATATTATATTAAAAACAGGAGAAATCTCTCAGACATGGAGAGAAAACATCATAGTACCTATTTATAAAAAGGCTCCGAGTGGACCCAAACAACTACTGACCTATCAGTCTACTGGACAATGTACAAAACTTTTTGCAAAAATCCTGATTAAATGACTCATAGATTGGCTGGGGCAAAGTAAAATAATTAATGAAGCCCAAGCAGGCTTCATGCCCAATCATTCAATGCTGGATCAATGCTTTGTTTTACCACATCTAATAAATAAATACATAGTAATCAAAAAACAAAAGCTATTTTGTGTATTTATAGATTTAAAGGCAGCGTTTGACAGAGTAAAAAGAGATATATTGTGGGAGACCCTCAATAGATATGGTTTAGATACCAATCTGATAAATATAATTAAAACTCTTTATGAGAATAATCTTACTTATATAAGATATAACATGGAGGGAGATTGTTCAACTAAATTTCCAACCAACATTGGCCTCAGACAGTGGTGTGTATTATCCCCTATTTTATTTAGCCTATTTTTGAATAATAGGGTATTGGAGGGGATGGAGGATTCAGAGCTACACATGCCTAGGGTGGGCAGAAGGGGGTGCCCTTACCTGGCATATGCCGACGATATTATATTGATCTCAACTAGTTACATAGGAATTAAGAGAAGTATAGATAAATTCCAAAAGGAGAGTGAAAAACTAGCAATGGAGATAAATTTCAGTAAAACTAAATATATGATAGTCAACAGGACCCTAATTAAAACTGGTAGGTTGTGCTCTTCGAAATGTAAAGACCATGAGATAGAATATGTCTCAAAATGTTGTTATCTGGGGATAGTATTTATGTACAATCTTAGACGGAAGAAACACATAGCAGAAGTAATATGGAAGATTAAAGGGGTAATCCCAGCTCTTGGCAGATTTAATTTTAAGTATGGGGGCAAATCTGTTATTGGGCCACTTAAAGTATTAAATGCAAAAATACATTCACAAATTTTATATGGGGCTCAGATCTGGGGAATGGGGAATAAGAAGGGATTATAAACTATTATGAATAAATTCTATAAAGGTTTACTGTGTCTTCCATGTGAAACCCTAATTGTCTAACCGGATTAGAACTGGGTCAGCTAGCACTGAACTGTAATATAGAGCAACAGATGGTAATCTACTGGATCAAGGTATACAACATTTTATTTATTTATTGAAAATGTTTCACCAGGAAAGGCACACTGAGCAAAAAGATGCTTGTCTCACGGTGCAACCTGTGGGGAGGAGTTACAGTGGAGGCAGGTATACATACAAAAGTTGAATTAGAAATAGAGGAATACAGATAATGTACATAGTTGGGAGGAATTACATTTGAACTTGTTACATAAGGAGAACAGTACAGAGCATGATCTACAAGGACAGGGTATACATATCACGTGTATACATATCAACATGTATGAGTATAGCTCCCAAGAATGTGCATTGATGAAATGCTGATCCAAAAGGGGGATGGCTTCACATACCCAAGCACACATATTTTAGAAAAGCTAATACTACCTTATGGGTTACTTGAATTATTAACAGAAAGTCTAAAAAGACTATTTGAAGTAATTAAGGAGATTGCTAAACCAAGGATAAGGGATATCCACATCCAAAGGGATGTGGAATCAGCAAAACAATGTAAAATAAGTTCATGGTTGGCATTAAATACTGGGAGAATATTTGGCTTACATCAATAGCTAAGGGAAATAAGTAACCTAAGTAACTGAAGAGCTTACACCAAATTTAGATTTGGGTATATAGAAAGCAGTAGCTTAAAACAGAAAATGAGGTTGGCACCCAATAAAATGTGTGCTTGTGGTCTAGACGAAAACACACCCAAACATTTATTAATATTATGTCCCTTGTACAAAGCACAAAGAAGCAATCTATTTGGGGGGTTTGTTAGCGAACCTGGACATGGTACCATATTACCAATACAATTATTTACTTAAGACAAATCACACTGTTAACATGAATAAGGTTGCAAGATTCTGCAGGATTATTGAAAAATACAGATTAAGTTTGAAGAAAACTTGACACTGAAGAGAATTCAATTATTTATTTTGTATAAAGTAGCAATGCATGAAGATGTAAATCATATTTTACAGATGATATTTATGTATAGTTTTTAAAACACGTATTTGTATACAGGATACAGTTGGATGTTTTTATCCTGTATTTGTAATGACAAAATGTTTTGTCAATCAATAAAATTTTCTTTTCTTCTGAAGTCTCATTATTTTTGTATTTTTCATGCTGAATGTAGGCTTTGTCAGCCCTCCCTCACTGGCTTCTTCCCCTAACCTAATTTGAACTTCAATTGTAATTTTGCAGTATGATCCCCTGTGCGGCAATGTGGATAAGTAGAGGGCTTCAGTCTCCTGTAGTGTCCATGTGGCATCTTCCTGAACAATAAAGTACAAATTAACTACATTACAGTATCTGTGCAAGCTATGGGGACCTTTTACAGTATTATTGAGCAATTTTAACCCCCACAAAGAAGAAGAAGCTGGAGACAGAGAAGACATGGGCCCAGATATTCAAACTGCCCCAAAAAGTGTGCAACAGCAGGAGCAAGCGCAAGTCCACTACGCCCAGGTCAAGATGCTCCTACGGCACATGACTGAATATCGTGACACCTGCACCATAGCACAACCAGGGATGTGCAGTGGTGCAGTTCAGATGCACCATAGCGCAACCAGGGATGCTTAGTGGAGCAGTTCAGATGTGCCATAGCACAACCAGGGATGCTCAGTGGAGCAAGGCAACAGTGCAACAGCACAACCAGGGATGCCCAGTAGAACAGGGCAGCAGTGCAACAGCACAACCAGGGATGTGCAGGGACAGGATGCAGGGGCCCACCACCCATGCCACAGATGGGCAGAGGAGCCCACAGCAGAACAGACATCATCCCCCACACCCCATGCACTACACAACCAGTGGAGAGCTGGAATAACCACCGGCCCATGGATACCAGCAACAAACCCACAGCCAGGGCATTGTGCCCCAGCACACTCCCTGGCAAGCTGTGACCAGCACAAGGAGGTCCGACCACCCTGTGCCACACCATCCCACCAATGCAGAGCACACCCTGCACCGTGATCCCCAGACACCCTGCCCAGAAGCAGCATCCACCAAAGGAGGGCACCCCATGCATGCCACCACTCCCACTCTGACAATGCAACCCTGTGCACCACAGAACCATGCAAGGCAGCCCCACCATGATCACCCATCAGTTGGTGGCAGCAGACAGCGATGCAATGACTGCATACACAGTGCCACCATGCACGTCCCCGAGGTACAGCTGAGAGACTGACCATGCATCAGCACATGAGGTACCCAACAAGTGACAGGGCATGCCCTGGACCCCACCACCAGTGGTACATCACTCTGCACACCCTCCCAAGGACACCCCGACCCAGCACTGGCCACAACAGCCAGTGCAGACACCCAGTGGTGCATGGAAGCATACACTACACAGGATGCAGCACAGTGCATGGACAAACATCCACCCATACCCAAGGGCACACCAACACAGGGACACAGTAGCGGGGCAACCAAACCCCAGCGTGTGGCCACGGAAACTGTGTACACACGGCCAGCACCCCTCCATGGCACAGGAGTGCCAGCCACCCCTACGAGGCACCATGGAGCTGTATGGCACCAGCATGCAGCCAAGCACAAGTGAAAACAGTGGTGCACATCCCCTGCAACACACACAAGCAACAGCATGGAGGTGGGACAACAACAGCGGAGGCCACAGTGTCACCCAAGGCAGACATGCACCACACCAGTGACAGAGGCAACCCGACATGTGCTGGTACAGTGGCTGTCCAGCATGGACAGCCACCACTGACATGCCAGCAGACCGTGCAGGTCACAGACATGCAAGGGTGTCAGCTGCACAGGCCATGGATGGTCTGACAGGTGCGCCATGGACACAGAGCATGCACTGTGGACCACTGCACACAGTCTTCCAGTGCACAGGGAACAACATACAAACCACAGACAGTGACTGATAGCTACTCCCACATCATGGTCACTTCCCTACGGACACACACACATGCACATGACTGTGCCACCCCTGACACCATGCACACCACTGCAGCTGAGTACCTATAGCCCGCTGCAAATCAGAGACCACCACAGTAGGCATAACAAAGCAAATGTATTATAAAAGATCAAAAACAACTATTTACAGCTATGTACAAAAGGTTGGGGGGAGGGCCAAAAACAAGGTGGGGGTGGGTAAGGGGCAGGGATGAACACATGGTAGAGGGAAGGAGGGGTGGGGTGGGTCCAGAAAGGGGTAGGGGAAATCATGGGGTGTAAAATGCTCAGCGGGAGCCCCACTCCTCGCTCTGACTGTGCCTCCTGCCATGCGTCGTCAGACTCCCAGACGGTCTAGTCGCTCCAAGATCTCCAGGGAGGCCCTGGCCACCTGCAGTATCTCCTGCAGCATCTGTTGGATTGTCTGCAACTGCCATTCACTTAGGACAAGGTAGCAGAGTCAATAGGTGTGAATGCACAGCCCCCTGCAGCCCACCCACTGTGCATGGCATACGGCCATGGGACATGCCTCTGTGATGGTGTGTGACCACCCACAGTGATCTTGTCCACAAGATCTGCCCACCCAGGTGCACACAGCCATGGGACCACTGCACACACCCACCGGCCAAGTCCCGCACAGCACCACCGTGGCTGTACAGTGACATGGCTATGCGGTGCGAAGGCAGTGGCACAGCCATGTACCCGGTGCATGCATGGACCACCATTGATGCACTCCCAGACATGCAGTGCCACTGGACAGTGCTGACTGTACCAAGTTGCGTGCATGGCAGTGGTGTCAATGGATGGTGGCCATGCCCCGCTGCCTGCCCTGTTACACAGCATGCAAAAATAATCATGGATGTAAGGCACTCACCATCATCAGGCTGGTCCCTGCGCTGGTCTGGTCCAGCCACCCCTGCTGTATGATGTGGTTCAAGCCACAGCCTTCCCTCCCTGGCACGCTGGCGCTCCTCTGGGCCTAGGGTGCAAACATGGAGAGAAGAACATCAGTACAATCTGGTAGCAAAGTCCCCCCGCCCCGTGTGTGTGCAATCCCATACAGCCATACCCATATGCCCCCACCCCTATACCACCACCACGGCCCACACTGAACGGCCCCCCTCCATGTGCTGGACACATGCCACCGTGATACCCACATGGACGTTGTCAGTGTATGGATGGGGCACCTACCTGGCTGTGGCACCACGCCCCTCCTGGCACATGCCCGCAGGTGGGCAAGCCTGACCGGGTCCCGACACTGCAGGTCCCCATAGCGGTGCCTGCACTCCTTGGCCGTGCGCTCCATGCCCGATGCCTCCTCCAGGGCCACCACCACCTCCTCCCACATGGCACTCCTGGCCCTGTCCAGGGGTGCCTCCCCAAATAGAGCAGCAGCATGGGGCTCCACCAAGTTCACTAGATTGGCCAGTTCGACCTGGATCCAGATCGGTGCCCATCTCCGTGCCATCCTGCAATCTTTCAGTATCAAAATGGCGCTCTGTAGTGCACATCCACCACATGCGGATGCTCTGCGGTATTGCACTGCCATTCCCCATTGCGCTGTCACCGATCAGCACGATAGAGGTGCACCCATGCAGGCGCATGGCACCTAGGGGCAAAGGTCGGCACAGGGTCAGGGGTCTCTCGCGCATGGACAGCCACAGCGATTAGTACTCACTCGCATGTAGCATGGAAGGGCACCTGTGTGGCACTTCCTGTAGCAGCCTACTGTGCTGTGGCCCCACTGTGCCTATGGTGCCTCAGTGCCAGAGTGCCATACATGTGAACAGCGCAGTAGCGCCACTGGCACAATGGTGGCCATGCCTTGCATTGCCTCCCGTGCACAGCACATCAGCAGCATGGCAGGCATCGGTGTCAGCACCCCAGGCATGCACCGTTCGGTGTTCACTGTGCATGTCACAGAAATGTGCCCTTGCCTGAGCACGTTCAACACAATTGCGCAAGGTGTAACAGCGCGATATTCACCCGGCATATGCAAATCAGCTAATCAGCTATTCAATGACGCAGATACCACATTAGCATCCACTTAAAATTGCACCTCGCCTCATTTGCATGCGTTGCGCTATATAAACACGACATTGGGCTGCAGAGGCCATAGTCTGGTATTGCAGTCTATTGTGGTGAGTTGCATGCTGTTTGGGAGTGTAGACTGTGGTGTGTGGAACATGCATGGGACTGCACAGTCACAGGTAACACCTGTCATTACCACAGGATCAGTAATGAGCGATCGTGAGGTGGAGGAAGAGGAACAGAGATGTGGGAGGAAGAGGAGGCCAAACTTCACCAAGGCAGAAACAGATGCCCTGTTTGAGGCCTACCTTGACCAGGAGCCACTGCTCAGTGGACAGCGGGGAACACCACAGGCCCATGCTGCTGCATCATGGGGAGAGGTGGCGCATGCCATCAATCTGTATGGCAGCCACCAGTGGTCTGTGCAGGAGTGCAAGAAGAAGATGGGCATGGACAGGTGGAGGATTAAGGATAAGGTGGCTGCCATCAGGGCAGCATGGGCTGCGACCAGTGGGGGACAGCCGGCTGTGCAATGCCTGACCCCACAAGAAGAGCAGGTTGCTGGCAGCATATGGTGTTGTGTCGTCGAGGGTGTTCCGGGTGGTGGATTCCAGACGGGTGGTAGCCCGTCACTTCATGGTAGGTCCTGAGCTGTCACTGGGGGAGGAATGACACAGGGTAGGGCAGATACATTAATGCTACTGTGTTCACTTACAGCTCCTGAGCATCTACATGGGTCACTGGTGGTGGGCTTGTTCACTGACAGCGATATCATGGACACAGAGGAGGGCCCATCCACCTCCACAGGTGTCTGAGGGTCAAGGTGGCAGTGGGCCCACCTGGCTGTCCGGACTGATGTTGGTGGAGCAGGTGCGGAGGAGGCCCTGCCCGTGTCCCAGCATACCAGCTTCCATGGATGCCAGCATGCTGAGACTCAGACTGGTTGCCAGATCCATCACTGAAGATGATGGAGCTCACATCGTGGACTGTGATACGTGTGGGCCGTAGGATGGCCACACTGTATGTTACAGCACGGGCATAGCCGTGGGTGGTGCCACCGTGGAGGTCTGCATGACATCACAGTCCCAGTCTGTGCCTGTCTGCAACAGTGGGGCAGCACTGGTGTGTGTCCAGGACAGTGGGGCTGTTGCAGCCGCTGCGGCGGTACCGTTGAGCCCTGGAGAGCGACAGCTGGAGGGGCAGTGTCAGCAGTCAGCCAATGGCCATGGGGGTACAGTGTCGGGGGGTGGCATCAGTGCACCGCCTGTGGACATGCCCAGGCATGGCCCTGGTGTCAAAGCCCACCCTCAAGGGGTGCTGCCCATTAGGGCCGCGAACACTGTGAGGGACAGCATGCCGATCAGGCAGATGATCTCTTAGATGAGCACACCTGCATACTCCAAGATTCAGTCAATCAGCAGTTGCGGCTTCTGACGGCAGTGGATGCACTCAGTGTGGCCCTGTGCCAGGCAGAGGAGCTGCACAGCAGGGACACCGGTCTGCTCCTGGCAGGAATGAACCGGCTGTGGGAGGATGTGACCACTGCCATTGACAGGCTGACACAGACAATCACAGCTGTCATGGCCACAGTGGGCACACAGTTATTTGCCCATGCGTTGCAGACACCGCGCAGTGAAATGTCCATCCCCTATTCCTGGCATCGTGCGACACCCTCCTTGTCGACACCGGGTTCAGCTGTGGGCATCCTGAGCACGCCTGGCACAGGCATGTTCAGTGTGCTGCAGACCCCTGCGCAAGCACGGTCACGTTCATGCAGCGGAACCCCTGGGGGACTGTCGGTGCCACCCCATGAGGCCATTGATCAGCCTGTCACTGCTGGTGGGTCTCAGCTGGGCTGCCTACACATCAGTGGTGGCTGTGGCACTGTGGCACATGACTGACCTGTCTCCCACCAAGGCTACTGTCTGACGCTGCCCTGTGTGCAGTGTGTTGTTCAACGTGCAATGCACGGGTGGGTTACCCAGCCCTGCACACACACACACAAGTTCCATCTGCACACCCTCCAGGCTGCAGTCCACTGTGGCGTGTGCATGATGATGCCTGCGTTGCGCTGTCTGCCACTGTGCAATGGTGCCCAGCGTCTGACACATGCACAATGACAGGCACTGGGTGTGGTGGTCTGTGGACGTGTGTGTGGCTAGGTGTGGCAGTTGGGGTTGGCCTGCCTCCTACCCTTTGTGCATGTCTTGTGGGGGGTGTGTGTGTGACCGCGTGCCGTGTTAGACCTTGCCCATCCGTGACGGCGTGTGCGGTTCCATGCTCAGCCAATTCCCTTTACGACATGCACCCCTGGGGTTTGTCCATGCGTGTTTGTGGGTTGTGCCCTTGCCATTGGTGGTTGCACATGGCCCCATGACTTACCTGGGTTGGTTGAAGTGCTCCTCTGTGATGGTGTCCCGGTGCAGCTGCGCCATCCAGATCAGTTGGGGGTTCCTTCGACCAAGGGGGGGCTGCCCATCACCATCTTCACCAGAGTCCTCATCGCTGTCCCCCTCTTCGACCTGTACAGCTATCCCACAGTCGTTGGGCATGTTGTGCAGGATGCAACAGGCCAGGAATAGCCCACTGGCCTTTGAGGGGCTATACTGTAGGGCACCACCAGATGTGTCCAGGCAATGGATCACCTGATTCAGGTGGTACTGGCCCACGATCTCAGTCAGTGTCAGTGTACAGCTCGAAGTTGGTGCAGGCTCGGTACTGCCTGCTGGGGGCATACTACCAACGGGCCCTTCCATGGCCGTGCCCCCCTGCTGCCTGCCTTCTCACACCCCTCATTACTGCCTCCATCTGAATGGTGGCACTGGCCATGTCCCTGGCTTGTGTTACCCCCCGCAACTGTTTTACCGTTCCCCCGCTGTCCTTACTGCTACTCCCCCTGCACTGGGAACACCTCCCAGTATTGGATGTACTGCCCACTGTCCATGCCCTCAGTCCTGTGTGGCACTTCCCCCTTTTGTCCTGCGAGTGGCACAGGCTCCCCACTCCTTCCCTGTTCCTGGTGGTTCCAGGTGCTCTGTCACAGTTACTGTGTGCCTGCTTGCAGTTCTCCCACATGTGACTTTCCTGTAGCATTCTTGTGCCTCTCTCTCTTGTTCCTTTTTATTTTGGATAATTTCCGCTATCGCGCAACTTCCGTTTGCTCTCCTATTGCGCATGGCGCATGTTGTTGAATATCGCACTGCGCCATTTATTCATGGTTCCTACCCCTTCAGTTGTGCATGCATTCATTACCATTGCGCTCTTGCGCATTGTGATTTGGGGGGAACATCTGCCTCCTGCTGAATATCGCACAATGGTGCATTTTCGGACTTGCGCTGGCGCATCCCTGTTGTGCATGGCACAACCCTTTTGAATATCTGGGCCATGGACTACATCCTGCAATAAGGCTAAGAGCTATTTAAATTATTTTCAATGAAAAGTTTTACTGCAGGAATATTTATTTTACTTCTGCACAAATTGCCTCTTGAGCAGAGAGCCATGGCTCTGAGAAGTGGAGAATCATAAATTGTACACTTCACAGAGCCCAGGGAAAGCCCAGCATTGTATAAAGACAAATCTGTGTGTATGTATGTGTTTACTTCTCTGCTTTGTGGTTAAAATGGATCCTGGATTTATTCAGGTTTTGTAGAAAACATTGAGGGAATGGAGATGTGGTTCTTGTAAAATGGAGAGACTCTAAAATCAATAAAACATTAAATAAAAAAATGATTCTGTGTAAAGCTGCAGCCATTATGTGCACAACTGAGCACTGCACTTTGGAGGTGGTCCTCGGAGTCTGGCTAAGGCAGGTTGTGCAGCCAGAATAGAAGCAGACAGCATGTGGATCTGATCGACATCTCCTGTGACTACCACAGACAGCTGTGCCAGTTCCTAGTTACTGTTCTGAGACATGGATCAGCCCCCCCGCCATATATGTGTCTGGTGCATCCACAGTAGAGAATAGCAACACACAGTAAGCAGGACTGACACATAGCCCTCCCACCACCATCCGAAAACTCTTCTAGGGCAATAACGCCTGTGAATTAAAATACATGAATTTACAGTAAGCTGTTAAGCTGTTTACTCACTAAATCAGCCTAACATTTTTTTTTAAAGTTATTTTTCAAATGGTGTAAGGAATACTGCATGAGTGCTAGTAATTGCAAACAAAGATTTAGAACAAACTTTACTTGCCATTTACCACTCAAGGGGTGCGGGGTGGTAGCTTTGACCCAACAAATCCAAAAATGGTAACTGAATATAAGCACAGGCATTAGGAGGGGCTGACACCTTAAGGAGAAATTTGAAATCCATAGTATTTCAATCCAGTTTGGCTTACATTTCACATCAGCTCTATACTTTTCTTATTATTTATAAATGAGGTAATCTTCATGAAAACAGGATTTTTGTTCCTTGCAGGTTCATCTACGTATCTTGCTTATTTCCTCCCTGATGTCATGATACTCGGCTTCTGAGGGGACATCACATATATCCCAATGGCAACAGAGTGTGACATCACAAGCAGAGTAGTATGGCATCAGGCAGGAAATAAGCAATAACACCTGTTGAACTTTCAGGGAACAAAGAGCCTGTTTTCATGCATGTGACCTCAGTTCATCCATCACTTGATCCAATCCTTAAAAGTAGATAAACATATTCACAACTTAGCCAAAAACAGCATTCATTCATCTCTGCAATATAACTAAAATCAGCCCCTATCTCAGTGCAGACACTGCTGGCACCCTTGTCCACGCTTCTGTCTTTTCCCAGTTAGAGTACTGCAATTCCCTTTTGGCCGGCTTATTATCTAACAAAAGTCTGTGTTTACAACTAGTTGAAGAGCTCTGTGCATACTTGTTGACTGGAACCAGTAGTTTGACCACATAACTTCCATCTTGATGATCTTGCACTGCCCCTATCTTTACTCCTTACTTTGCAAAAGTACCCCAAGTCACAATTTATGCTCTTCAGATCTACAGCTACTGGCAGTGACACCTTCCAGACTATGGTGACTGAGCCTTTTAAAACGTCTTCCCTTGGCTCTGGAACCAACTCCCTGCTGAACTGTGACTCTGTACTGACACCACTTTTAAAAACAAGGTAAAAAGGCTTTTATATTGTCCAAACCATGAAGTGATGTGATTTTTTTTCCTTGTATTATGCCATTCCTGGGAGGCACTTTGAAATTCTGTAAAGCACTATATAAATAAAGATTATTATTAAGTTGTAGGGGAAGACGAACTCTGAGGGACAAAAAGGGCCTTTTACATGCAGGGATATGTGTCGCAATGAGTGATATTGATCAACTGCAACGTTACCCCACTGCCATGTACAAGCGATCCGTTCCGCAAGGAAAATGAATGGTCGCCAATTCTGCAATCCCTGCTTTCCTGGGTTTGCCAGGTTTTGATTCATTCTGCCAGGCCATGTAGAAGCGCCCTTCCACTTGTTTCTGTCTCCTGACCAAGGAGAATCCCATGCTTTCCTGGGTGTTGCGGAGTGGATCACATGTACACAGCACGAAAGGGTAACATTGCAGTTGATCTGTACCGCATGTTTTGGTACATATCCCAGTGTGCAAAAGCAATCAGCATCACAACAGACTAAGTTGAACAAAATAGGTCACAGAATGAGCGGTACTGGCAAGTGCCATGTAAAAGGGCCTAAAGACACTGTTTTTCTACAAGTGTCCTCAGCAATGAGTTCGTTGGAGGACAATGGTGTAGATGACATTTGAAATACTAGCTGAAAGTGAGTCTAAATACGTTTTCCAATGTACTTTTAGAGGCATCATGTACCAGCAACTCTTTAAGGAGGCATAAAGATCATTGAACCATCTTGTGAAACTTTTAACGCTAACTTGAAATGTCAGGTTGTCAACATGGAAGAAAACACACTGTGAGCATGAAATTAATAACCCACTGCATACATCTCAAGAACAGCTGAGAATTGAAGCACTGGACACTTTTCAGTTATTACATGGAGATAAGACTGTCCCTTTCAGGAGACTAGGATGCATGCCAGCTCTGCTTAATTATTTCTTTTGTCTCCTTTTAAATAATTTAACTCTTAGGCTGCCGACAGTATTAGAACGCATAGTAATTCTAGACTGATGATATCAGTCCATGGCATAGCAAGGATTAATTAACTCTATCCTCTGCTAGCAGCAAGTTTTTTCTGTAGTAACAAGAAACAGGAGAGTAGGAGACACCATGATTTAGAAACAGAAACAGAATTTGCCAGCAGATAAGGTCTACTTGGCCCACCTAGTCTGTCCATTTTTCCTGCCTATAGTATCACCGCAGATCCTACTTGATCTCCAGCCCATTCACCCACCCTTTCCTAGGATTCGTTTATGCTTATTGCATGCATTCTTGAACCCCACCACTGTATTTGAACCCACCACCTCTGCTTGAAGACTGTACCAGGAAATGACCACTCTTTCTGTGAAGAAGTACTTCCTCACGTCCCTCCTAAATCTACCCCCTTCATCTTCTTATCATGCCCCCTCGTCCTTGAGTACCTTTTATCTGAAAAATACTTCCCTCTGCTACCTTATTTAGCTCTGTGAGGTATTTAAAAGTCTCTATATAGCCACCCCCTCCCTCCTCTCTTCCAAGGTATACATATTTAGATCTTTAAGTCTCTACTTTTAGGGCTTCTGATGCAGGCCCTGCACCATTTTAGTGGACTGCCTCCACTCAGTATTCTTAAGTGGGGTCTTATTAGTGATCTATACAGAGGCAATACCACCTCCCTCTTTCTGATGATGATATCATGCCTCCCTGCATACCCCAGCATCTCACTAGCCCTCCCAATTGCCTTGTCACATTGCCAGAACACCTTTACATCATCCAATATGATTACCCACAGGTTTCTTTCCTGTTTGGTGGTTGTCAGTATCATTCCTCCCATTCTGTACTCTGCTCCTGGGTTTCTGTGTCCCAAGTGCATTACTTTGCACATTTTGGTGTTGAAACCCAGCTGCCATACACTTGACCACTCCTCACATTTTCTCTGGTCTCTGGTCATCCATTCCACCCCCTTAGTGTCCACCATATTGCAGATTGTGGTGTCATCTGCAAAGAGGCAGACCTTCACTTCCAGGTCCTCTGCAATATCACTTATAAAGATATTAAAGAGAACTGGTCCCAGCACAGATCCCAGAGGCACCCTGATGGTCACCCTCCCTTCCTCTGAGGAAAGTACTGTTATGTACGAACTTACCATAACAGTAGATCTTCAAGAAGCTCCTGCAGCAGGCAACACTGGTAGGACTAACCTGCCAGGTGCTAGAACTCTAGCTAGCAGTATACTGGGGACAGCCCCTGATGTCAGCCACCACCCAACATTGGCCAAAGGTATATATGGGACGGTCCCCAGCCCTACATCAGTTCTCTCACCAAAGACTCAATGAGCACAGACAGGAGACTGAGGATGGACCTAAGAAAGAGCACAGACATGGGAAAGGAGGGATGGAATGAAGGCAGGAGCTTCTTTTGAAGATCTACTATTACAGTAAGTTCTTATGTAACTGCATTATCTTACTTCGAAGATAGATCCTTCAGCAGGCAGCATTGCTAGGAATGAGTCCCAAGCAGTACCGAGAAACAAGCCCCGTCAAAAGGGGGAATGAATCAGTGGAGTCAATCCTTCAGGAAAGAAGGCCCTGCAAGACTGTGAGGCCTAATCCTGCCCTGCATCTGGAAGCAATGTCCAAACTGTAGTGCTTGATGAAAGTGTGGATGGAACTCCAAGTGGCAGCTGCATAAATATCTGCTGCCGAGACTCTCTATAGTGAAGCAAAGAAGGCAGACACTACCCTTGTGGAATGGTCATTAACCAGATCCGGTAAAGGCTTGTCATACTTCTGGTAGCAGAACACAATGCAGTTAACCAATCATTTGGATAAAGTCTGCTTAGAAACCAGAACCCTTAAGGTTTTCAGGGTGAAGCAAACAACTGATCTGATTTTCTGATAGAATATGTGATTCTGATTATAACAGAGCACCCTAAGGACATCCAGAGTATGAAGTAAAGCCTTCCCTCGATTTGAGAACTCTGGGTAATAAACAGGCAAGTGGATGTCCTGGTTCAGTAAATTCAGACACCACCTTGGCGAAACTTAGATTGGTCCACAAGGACACCCTGTCCATGTGGAAAATTAAATAAGGCTCTTTACCATCAGACCCTGAAGCTTGTAAATCCTTCCAGCAGAAGTAACGGCAACAAAAATAACGCTTTCCATGACAGAAAGCGTAGCTCGCGAGTCTGTGGCCGGTTTGAAAGGAGGCAAAGTAAGTTTTCTAATATAAATAAAAGATTCCAGGCAGGGACAGGGTCCTTAATAGGAGGTCTGAGGTGCAGAATGCCCCACAAAAGGTATGAGAGGTTCAGCTGAGCAAGGGTCCTGCCTTCAATAGGGCGTGGTATGCAGAGATGGCTGACAAATGCACCCTAATGGAAGAGTAACCCAGCCAGAATCTGACAGGGCAAGGAAGTACTCCAAAACCGAGGTCACCGGATAGGTGAAAGGGTCAAGAGAATGAGCAGAAACTGACAGACAGAACAGTTTTCACTTCATAACATAGGTGGTATGGGTGGAAGGCTTCCTAGCAGCCACCATGACCTCTACCACCCCAGGAGAGACCCCAAAACGGGAGAGAGGTCTGCAGGAGCCGCAAGTGCACATGCAGAGACTTAAGGTTTGGATGAATTAAGGTGCCCTGGTCCTGGGACAGCAAGTTTGAGCACAGGGGCACAGGCGTCATGTTTTATATAATTTTATGTATGTAATGCATCAGAGATGGCCATAGTGACCAGTGTAAGTGCAAGGGATCATGGATACAGGCACATGGGCCCTGTAGACTGATGAGATTTTCTTTTTACTACAGAAAAAACTGTTGCTGCTAGCAGAGGCAAGAGTTAATCAAATTATTTAAAAGAAGACAATATAAATAATTTAACAGAGCAGGCATGTAGACAAGTCTATTTGTGTCTGAATGGAACACAGCATTCCCAGGAGACAGAATGTCTGGCTTCCTATTATATCTGCAAGACTACAGTGACTTAAGCTTGCTTCCAGCTGAAATGGGCTACCATTTAAGTAAACGACTATACTGAGCAGTTTAACTACAGCTGTCTTCCAGTAGGAAGCGAGAATATTCCACATAAATCTGGTTTGAGCTGGCTGACCTCTCAGTCATTTTTTTATATTCAGAACCTCATATCTGTGATGTAATAAAATACTAAACTCTGATTGGTTGGGTATCCATAGAAACAGAATGCTAGCCAGTTGCAGGGCTGTTTCTAATGTGAGCAACTGTGTGCATATAGGTCACCTGATAGTGCATACCTGAAAAGCCTATGGTAGAGGCATCTAAGCATAGCAGAATGCTGATTTACTATGCACGGTATCACTATTCTCAAAGGTGAGTGGTAACAACTGGGAGCTACATAGATACATAGACAGTGTCAGCAGATAAGGTCTCTACGGCTCACCCAGTCTGCCCATTTGAGCTTGTAAGTTTACTTTATGTTTTCCTAGAAGTCTGTTGCCCCTTACCCCTGACCTCCAGAATTCCTTTATGTCTATTCCATGCATTCTTAAATCCTGTGATTGTTTCAGCCCCCACCACTTCCTCTGGCAGGGTGTTCCTCTTGTGCACCACCTGTTCTGTAAAGAAATTCTTCTTCATGCTTCCACTGAATCATCCTCCCTTCAACTTCATCCCATGCCCTCTAGTCCTGGAACATCTTTTTTGCTTAAAAAAGTGTATTCCTGCACCCTATTCCTCCCTGTAAGATACTTGTATGTCTCTATCATATCCCCTCTCTCCCTCCTCTCCTCCAGGGAGTACATATTCAAGTCCTTCAACCTGTCCTCATAGGACTTGTGATGCAATCCATGTACCATCTTTGTTGCCCTACTCTGAACCTTCTCTACCCTGTCTATGTCCTTACATAGGCAAGGTCTCCAGAACTGTACACTGTACTCCAGGTGGGGCCTCACTAGTGTCTTGTGCAGTGGAATTATGACCTCCCTTTTCCTGCTGGTGATGCCCCAGCCTATGCATCCCAGCATCCTATTTACTTTACCTGCTGCCTTGTCGCCTCTTTCCCTACCTTAGGGTCATCAGGATGATAACCCCAAGATCCCTTTCCTGCTTGGTGCATACTATCCTCACCCCCTAAACTGATATATTGTGCCAGGGTTTTGTTCCCATATGCATTATCTTGCACTTCTTTGCATTGAATTTCAGCTGCCAAACCCTGACCATTCTTCAAGTTTCTGCAGGTCCCTTCTCATTCTGTCTACACCCTCTGGTGTGTCTACTCTGTTACAGAGCTTTGTGTCATCAGCGAACAGGGAAATTCTGCCTTCTAGGTCCTGCACAATGTCACTAATGAAGATGTTGCATAGGACCGGTCCCAGCACTGATCCCTGTGGTACCCCACTGGTCCTTCTTCCTTCTGTGGAGTGACAGCCATTTAATACCACCCTCTGTGTCCTGCCACTCAGCCAGTTACCTACCCACCACACTACTGTCCTACCCACACCCATATTCCCCAGTGTGTGTAATAGTCTTCTATGTGGCACAGTATCAAAGGCCTTGCTGAAGTCCAGATAGACCATGTCCACTGCCCTCTCCTGATCCACCTCCCTAGTCACCCAGTCGAAAAATTCCATGAGGTTGGTCTGACATGACCCCCCCACCGGTGAAACCATGCTGCCTTGGGTCCTGCAGTCCATTGACAACCAGATGTTTCACCAATCTCTCCTTCAGTAGTGCTTCCATGATCTTCCCCACTACCAAGGTGAGGCTGACTGGTCTGTAGATCCCCACATCCTCTTTGTTCCCACTTTTGTATAAGAGGACTACATCTGCTGTCCTCCAGTCTTTGGGTACCTCCCCTGTTTCCAGTGATCGGCTAAACAGGATTGCCAGAGGTTCAGCCACCACCTCTCTTATTTCTTTAAGGACCCTGGTGTGCACTCCATTTGGCCTCATTGCTTTATCAACTCTTATTACTTCCAGTTCCTTCAGGACCCTTTATCGTGTAAAGGGACTTGTATCCATTTATGCACCATTCCCACCCCTTGTACTCCCTTCAGACCCATTACCCTCTTCTTCCTCAGTAAAGACTGAGCCGAAATACCAGTTCAATATGTCAGCTTTACTGTTATCATCCTCCACGCAGCCTCCATCCTCCCCTTCAGTCTCATTATCCTCCCTTTGCCTTTCTTTTTCACTTATGTACCTGTAAAGGTTTGTCCCTCTACCCACTGATTTTGCAGTGTGCTCTTCTGTCTGAGCTTTGGCTTCCCTTACAGACCTCCCTACCTCCCTTTGCTTCTCCTGGTATTTCTCCTATCCCCTTCTGCCTGTGTCTTTTTGTATTATCTGAATACAATCTTTTTGGCTTTCACTTTCTCCGCTACCTCCTTGGAAAACCATAATGGCCTCCTCTTCCTTTTCCCCTTGCTAACCTGCTTAATGCATAATTCTGTTGCTCTTGTAATCCCCATTTTAAATACTTACCTGTTCTTCAACCCCTGATTCCTGCCCCATGCCCCTTAATGCCTCTTTCAGCATCTACCCATTTTTGTGTGGTTTGTTCTGCTCCTTCTGTGATTTCAAACTACAATGATTGGTGGTCACTGTTCTCCAGGTGCTCCTTCACTGTTACCCCATCACACTGTCCCTGTTTGTGAGCACAAGGTCCAGTATTGCCTTCTGCTGAGGTTGGTTCCATGACCAGTTGCTTGAGGAAGCACCTTGGAAGAGTCAGGATAAATCTGCTCTAGTTAATGCTGCTGCTGGAATGCTCCAGTCCACGTCTGGAATATTGAGGTCTCCAACCAGCACTACCTCCCCCTTATCTGCCATCCTTTGGATGGCTGCATCAGCTCCCTATCTGTTTCTTCCTCCTGGGCTCGTGGTCTATAAACCACCCCTGTGTGGATGGCTGGCCCCATTTTCCTTTCCAGCTTAACCCACAGCACCTCTCCCCCATTTTGTTCCTCCTGTGTCTCTGTGGCCCTTATGTCATTTTTCACATAAAGTGCCACTCCTCCTCCTCCCATCCTACCTGCCCTATCTCTTCTGAATATGTTGCAGCCAGGTATGGCCATCTCCCAGTCATGGTTATCATTACACCAGGTTTCTGTGATGGCCACAATGTTCCGGTCCAACTGCACCATGACAGCTTCCAGATCCTCTATCTTGTTGCTAAGGCTCTATGCATTGGCACACATGGCTTTCCATGATTTGACCTCCCTAGACTGTTTAGCTATTCTAGTCCTGCCCCTTCCCTGAATGTCCTTTATCCCTGGTTGCTAAGTTGCTTCCTAGCTTTGGCACTTAGACAGCGCTTTGAGTTACAGAACAAGCTAAGCTTCGGTCCCAAGGAGGCTACGAAATATGTTATGTGCTTTCTAAAATGAAGCATAGGTGAAGCCAGACAACTAGATTTTTTAAAGAGGCAAATTTGTTCCATAGAGGCACTCTTTATGTTTGTGATATCACATGGCAAACCTAGAGAATTCCTTTGTTGAACCAATTAGCCTCTTAAAAACATAAAGGTGTCTGACATTATCTACGCTTTTCAAAAGCACATTCTAGCTCTGTGAGCCCAGTGCTTAGCTTGTTCTATAATTTTAGGCGCTATCACTGATATAGAGGTATCTTTTTTTTCATTTTGAGAATGAGTTCTTAAGATCACGGAGTTGGTCTTGATTGAATTAAGGATTAGTCAATTAGATAAACCTGGCTGTAATATTTTCAAAATCTTTTTGATGGACCGAGTAGATTTCTAAAGTATAATGAAACCAGTGATAGATGACAGTTTTGACAGTGAACATAAGCATGTAACAATTCAAACTCCTATTGATAAGCTATTTATAGATATTTAGAACAGAAGGGCCCATCATGGAGCCTTGGTGTAAATTTCTCTCTCTGTGGTTTGTGTAAGTGCTACCAAGGGAGATGAGCACTTCATGACCACTAGGTAACCATCAAGCCATCTACTGGTAAGGCCCCAGACCATCTTCCCTAAGCTTGTACATCGCAAGATTGTGGTACATGAAATCAAGAGCTTTACTTATTTATGATTTATTTCCTTTACAGTTTCACACACCAAGATAGCCTCCTTTAGGTGTGGCACCTATTTTTCAAGATGGTCGGGGGATATTAAAGCAGCAGACTGTAGTTCATACAGATACGTTTAATAGAAAACATTGCATTACATAAATCTGATTAATTATACAAATACATTCTTTGCAAAACTGCATTATTGCAACAGTTAAGGTTCAAGTTAATGCCACAACAGTAGGGAAATGTGGCATTAGATGTATACAGCTGCAACTCCCCATGTCCCAAGCAGCAAAGGAAAACACTATGGTATTCGGTCTCTGGAGTCTTTTAATGTTTGATGTTATGTTTTTGTTTTTTTTTTAAATTAGGCTAGTTATTTTAACACTTCAAAATTAGATTTAGAATTTTTGCACTTTTGGGTCACATAACCCACTTCCACATAGCGCATGCATGGCATTCTCCTGGCATATTCATCTTTTTTATGGCTGCAGTGGGTGGAGCCCTGCAGACCTCTTGCTTTCAGTATAAAAGGACTCCCGCATTCCTTATGAGCCAACAACATGTTGGAGTGTGAAAAAAGTCACCTCAGTGTCAAAACACTCCATGCTCACACTATTGTTTTTTTCCTTCGGCGGTCCATGACCACTGAAATACATAACCCCCCACCTGTATGGTTGTGCTTTTCTTTTTTTCCCCCATATATTTTGTACTTTCCCCCCACTGGACCCTCCCTCTCAACATCCAGCACTCTCACTCCCTGCCAGCCAGCACTGTGGTGTAGCACTTGGGTAAGCATTCCCTGGGTCCTCCAGCTTTTCCTTTAAAAATATAAATTTCAAATTGAATTATGTATTTAAAAAACCCTAAATCCGCACCCAGTTGAGACACGAGGACCACAGTGAAGAAGCCCCGAAACTATCTGTTTAAAAAGCACCAATGACTGCTCTGGTACTGAATATACATAATAATGAGCTGATTGTGCATAATAATGAACCTTATTCAGGAGCAGCTCATCATGTATATTCAGTCCCAGAGCAGACACTGGCACTCTAAACAAATAGTATGTGACTTCTGCACCATGGCCCTTGTGTCTACAGACCTTCAGTTAACTCACAGTCCAGGAGCACGGGGAGCTCCTGAGGACCCGCTTCGCAGCAATAATATGGATGGCGCCAACACACACATGCACAGACTGTCAGCTCACACATTCTCAGTTCTGCTGCAAGTGGTTTCGCATCTCTGCTCCTCAGGCCCCTCTTCCATGACCTCAGCTGCAGCCCTATTGACGCTGGTCAGAATTTGTTTTTTAAATAGGATCACTTGGCACATCAGCAGGATTATATTTAACTGCAAAAGTGCTCCAGAAGACCACTAAAGTGTGCAAAAACTATTACAAAACAAACTTTTCTAGCCAGTAATGCCATGACTCCTTGACTATTTATTAAGAAATGATTGCCCTCATTCCCCCATTTAAAGCAACAGATTATGTTTGCTGAAAAAAAAAAGTAATGCTGCTTTTGAATGAGTAAGGAAGCACTGACTCTCCCTTTATTGAATAATACTAATTTAAGATCAAAATAACTACAGAAAAAAATAGTTTAACCTTAGCAATTTCCTTTGGATCTAAAGAAAAAATATGTTTCCCACCCTAAGTTAATCAAGACAGGTATCAGACAGGGACATCTGTCTCAATAGACCGTGAGTGAGCAGGGGCAGCATAAGTTTCCATATTCTGATTTTTGATGTCAAGGGAACCCTTCACTTTTATCATTAGGACTTCCTAATAATAGAATATACACAGAAAATCTGAGTGCTATGTCATGTGTGTGGGCTGAAAACAAAAGGGTATAATATTAAATGCACGTTGAAAATAAAATTGGAATTCATGTTCTGACAATTGTTTTTTTTCAGGATTTATATAGGTCAATAAGAAAAATCTGTAATCCACTCTTATGCTGGAAAGACACTGACAGTTTTAGATCCTAGCTTTAAGCCATACAAACCTGGCTTCCAGTGCAACATATGTGACCGTATTATGTACATCTAGGATTGGGCTCTTCTCCCATCAATGGACCCTCAGCAACTGAGACTCATCCGTCAACTAGATGGAACACTCCATCAAACCATACTAATAATATTCACAAAGGTGGCTTATTTCACAGCACACGTGCAGAGACTTGGAATGTGAAGCAGAGGGATGTACCCTGCACTTTGGCCAGGAAAGGTATAAAACTTAGAAGGTACAGTACGTGAGTTTATTATGCAAGGGTTATTGCCAAAACTGCTAAATGAAAGTGAAGGGAAGGTTTTCCATTTATTTTTTATTTCTGTGTGCAGACATCATACCTGGCAGACAGGTGATGATAACTATCACAATAACAGCTACTCTTTGAAGAGATACTGTACTTTGTGAGTATGAGTTTTGTAAACATCAGGTTCTTGGAATAAGCATGAGCAGTGTACCTAGGTTGAAGTGGCTATGAATGTATTATCTTGCATATACAGGTATATATATTTCACCCAAAGAATTAACATACTCCAGTGGAGATTGAAGAAGGACTACTTTGGCATTTTGAAGAGGAGAATGAGGATGTTCTTTATGTAATTAAATGGTACAGGGAGCACTTTAAGAATAAGGTGGTGGTGGCACCGGGTGTCATCATGCTATATAGAGAATAATGGATAGTTACCTATCAGTAACAAGCTAGTTAGTTCATCGAGAGGTTGTCATGGCGACCACATTTACCTCGAGAGCAAAGCTTGAGAGGTTAGGCCATCATTGGCAACCTCGAGATGAGCTAACACAGCTGGTTACTGAGAGGTAACTATCCATTGTTTTTTATAGTGTAGGATGCCCCCACAAGCAGTAGAAGCAATTGGTCCTACTTTCTTTTCTCCCTCAGTGCCACTTTTGTTCGATCTCCTTTTCACCCCAGCCATTTCCTGGAAGTGCAACATGCATGCACTAGAGCGTTCCATATTGTTATGCTGTAGTGGCTACATAGCTAGTGCAGCATAACAGCTATGATGACGTAGCTACTACAGCATAACAATGTTTTGAAAGGTACCGATTTTTAAGGGTAACAATGTTCCATCATACACTATAAGAAATATTACAGATTCTCAGGCCGGCCCGCTGGCGCAGCAGTTGGATTTCCACTTGCGGCGCCAGCAACCCAGGTTCGGGAATGGACTCGGGTCACTGGAGGGCCGGCCGGGGGAGAAGGATGAAGCATCCCAGGGACTGCTCTCCTTCTCCGGGAGGGGGACACCGTCCAGCGTTTGACGGACCCCTGGTGGAGGCCGGGGGTACCGCAGTGACTGGCACTCAGCAGTACTTCGGAGGCGGGGCAGATGCAGGTCGTCATTGCATGTCCCCGCCTCCTGCGTAACAAAGCAAGGAGAGAAAAACCACTCCTGCACCCCCTGGCACAATGAAGCCTGTTCTGGCTGCATTAGGCGCTAAGGCCGACTCCCACCTCTCCGAAGTTCATGGCACCCTTGGTCAAGGTGCCCTGACCCTGCCCTGGGGGGAAAAGCCAGGGGGTTCAAGGGAGGATGGCTTGAATGTGAGCTGCCGCAGCCGGAGTTCATGACTGGGCTGATGGTCTCGGCATGGGAATGTAGAGGTAAAAGTGTAATTGGAAAAAAAGAAATATTACAGATTCTCTTGAATATTATGTGTGTTATTTTTAGATCTGAACATACAAATTTGCCAGCAGAAATAGGCCACCTGGTCTATCAAGTCTGCTCGAGCGTGCAACTAGTACCCCTCATCTTGCAGCTGCCCTGCCCCCCTTTCCCCAATTACTCCCTCTCACTACAGTATGAAAACACAGCATATTTTGGGTCTGACAAAGTAGTGAGGCTGGCTACAAACATTACCCAGATGCTAAACATGTTCTTTGAAAAATAAAGACATTTAAGAGTGCCGTGTCACTAAGTGGTGTAATTCTACCAGTTTTAGGATTCATTACAAGTGTCATAAGGATGCACAAGACAAGGACTTGTGTATGCCACGCACAGGAGTGAAGGTAGCCTGGACACATTTTTACTTTAGTATCTTGATATGTTTTGCAAGAAAAGCATTATTTCTAAAACAAAAAATGATACAGTGACTAACAAGTACAGTTGCTTTAATGCACTTGTTGTTAGGCTTGTATGAAAGGCCAAGGACTGAATAGACATGCAGCCTGAACAAGAAAAGCAGTATAAAGTTTGGAACACCAATCTGTGAACTTGCAGACTAAATAGACGTGGGTTTGAATCCCACAACTGACAACTGCACATAGTGTGACACTAAGCAAGTCACTTAACCCCCTTGTGCTACCACGTCACACCTGGAAATGATCTCTGAGTGTATTTCCCAGCCATAAATTATAAAATAAATTACAAAACTTCCCTCTCACCTATATTGTGGTCCTTTTGTGACAAGATTTTGACCTATTGGCAGGATAGTGTGCGTAAATATAGAAACATAGACAGTGATGGCAGAAGAAAAACACTGGACCATCCAGTCTGCCCATAAACCCTAACAAACCCAGGATCTATTGTCCGTTCAAGTTCAAGTTTCAAGTTTATTTATATTTTAACAGGATAGGGCACTAGGCAAACTTGTTTTCAGGGCTGTCCTGTACACATTGACAATCACAGAGGAAAAACATTACATTACATATAACAATAATTTACAAGAACATTCAAAACAACAAGGTAGAGAATATTAGTTGAAACAACACTTAAAAGAATGCAGTTCGGTCATGATTTTTTGGAAAGATAAGTATGTGGGTAAATTTCATGTATAGGTGGTATTGAATTCCGGTAGTGAAAGCTATGTAATCAAAACACATTTGACTGTATTTGATTTTGTATGTCTTACTTTATAGCCTCGCCCTTTACCTCAAGTAAAGAATAATTAGAGCAGACTGTTAACATTCTGGCGGGATATTCAGACTGCACCAGGCAGTGGCACAAGCCTGGGCACAGCACAACTATGATGTGCCAGGGCCAGGTTCAGGTCAGGTGATATTCAACGGTGCAGCACCATTGAATATGGCACAGGCAGCGCACAAACTGCACATGGTGCAGTGGCACTGCACTGGTGCAAGCTACAGAAAGGGAGCACGGGGATGCGCCAGCGCAAGTGCAGGTGTGCTAGGTGCATCACCCACGATATTCAGCAGAGGGCATGCAAATGAGGCCATAATATATGCAAGGCACAAATGGGGCCATTTGCATGTCATTATGACCCTTTTGCATGCCTTGTGTGGGGCAGGTCAGTGACTTGCACCTGGCGCCCTGCACAGCATGACGTGTGCAGTGGGGATCCCGGCACATCCCCTGCCCTGTAGCCACGATCGCATGGTATATGTTTATGATGAGATCCTTGGTTGTCCGGTAGCCCCCCAGTCCCCGAGTCCCCGATGTGTATGAAAGAGGACCAACCCTGGTGGTCCAATTGATGTGTATGAAAGAGGACCAACCCTGGTGGTCCAATTGTTTACCCCCCCACCCAAGTCCCAATTCCCCTATACATGACAATATGATGTCCCTGGTGATCTAGTGGACCCCCCACCCATTGCCATGATTGCGGTAAAATCCCATATTGAAATGCCCTGGTGATCCAGTGGCACCCCCCCACCCTATCCACCCACACAGAAGCCCTTGCCCACCTCCCACCCCATTATCGGTAGAGTGGCTGCATCTATCTGCACACTGCCCGGCTGCCCACTAAAGACAGGTACAATATGGGCTGTAAGTCCATTGATCCCCAGTGTGGACCAATGGGCTTGCAGAGCATAATATACTAGACAGTCCAAATCTGCAGAAAGACTCCATTCACATACTTGGGACTGTCTAGTACAGTATGCCCTGAAAGCCCATTAGTCCACACTGGACAATGGGCTTACAGCCTATACTGTACCTGTCATTCGGCAGGCAGACTGGATGGTGTGGGTGGAATGCAGCCACCCGCGAGATGATGGTGAGGGGAGCATGGGTGGGCAAGGGGTTCTGTGTGGGTGGGTGGGGTGGAGGGTGCCACTGGATCACCAGAGCATTTCAATATGGGATTTTACCATGATCGTGGCAACAGGCGTGGGGGGGTTCCACTAGACCACCAGGGACATCATATTATCATGTATCAGGGAATCGAGGACTCAGGTGGGAGGGGAGAACCACCAGGGTTAGTCCTGTTTCATACACATCGGGGACTCAGGGATTGGGGGAGCCACTAAACTACCAGGAATCTCATTAAATACATATACCTTGCAATCTTGGCTATGGGCGGGGGTTCCACTACACCACCAGGGGTGTGTGTGCTTCCGGACTGTGTTCTGGGCGGGCGAGTGGCCACCCAAGCTGGGCTGCTGTGTTGCATCCTGCAATATAGCAGCCCACATGTGGGTGGCCAGGATTTGCTTCTACTCAGCACGGGCTTATCTTTGAGCCCCCTCTATGCGGCGCAGTGCAGGGGTGCACCGACATATGCACCACACATCCCGGGCTGAATATCGGGATGTGCCGCAAATGCATGGGCACGCCCCCTGCATCTGTGCCACATATATTATCATTGTGCCCAGTGCATCAGGATTTGCACTGCACCAGGCAGCCATCTCAATATCCCAATGGGGCGCAATGCAGGGTTGCGCCGGCGCAACTCCTTTGCACCAGGTGCAACCCCATTGAATATCCGGGACTCTATCTGTAAGATACTTTGGTACTTGCTGCTTCACACATTTATATAGGAAATTACTTAGTTGCCAATCTCTTCTTATTTCTAAAGATGTCCAGTCTAGCTGTATAAGCATAGTACAATGATGGTGAGTAATATGTAGACCAGTTAGGGTCCAGGACAAATCGTGCCAAGCGGTACTGAGGCCTATCTAGAGTTATTAAATTGTTCTTATTTGCATATCTATACACAGCACTACCATGGTCAGTAACTAGCACCATGTTTACTAATTTTTCTTTTGTTTCATGTGAGATACAGCTTTTGTGTCTGCGAAATGCTCCCAGTTTTTGGGATACTTTAGTACATACATAATCGATATATGTATCAAAATTTAATTCAGTATCCACCACAAGCCCAAATACTTATAAACAGAGACCTGAGTTATTTCTAGTCCTTTTTATGTTTGCTTGCACATCGCAGCCAACATATTGGTAATAACAGATTTGGAGCGCGGTCTCTGTTAGGCTAATGCGGCATGCATCAGTAGGTGCGTCCCTCATTCCCCAATCAGCCTGCATGCCGGCACACTTAATGTGGAGATCACATCAAGCGAGGTCCACTGCAATGCGAGCAAAGCCGTCATATGCAGCGGACCTCTGGACGTCTTTCCCTGGTGAAATACAGTAAGTACATAACATGGCGCACACTGCCTGCCATAATGCTGACTTTAGGGGTGCCCAATCCCCTGTCTGTCACCCTGTTAATGTATGTGCCCGACGGGGCCCACTTCCATCAGCATCATGCACCCCATTTTGTTATGTGCCGAGGTGCCCAATCCCCGTCAGCTACAGCACCCCCAAAACACTTAGTGTGGCATACTGGCACCCACCCCAAGCGTGCCAAATCACCCTGAAAATAAAAACCATCCTGCGAGGTTTTTTTCTTTTAAACCTGTAAAAAGAAAACGGGTCCCTCGCTGTCTCGCTGCCCCCTCCTGCAACCCGCACTCAACCCATTGGCGCACCCTGCTCCTCTTACAACACCCTCACCCCATACTTACCTCTTGAGTCTGTTATGGACGATCTTCAGTGGACCGGAACACGCCTGTACTCTTCAAAGCTGATCGCGAACTGAAAAAATGCCTTTAAGTTGTATAATGGCATAAATAGGGTTTTTTTCAACTTTGGTGCATATCTTGAGCATTTTTTGGAATTTTCGCACCAAATTTTCAACTTGGGGTTATTGAGATCCCTTCTCATGAATTCTGTCACTGTAATGGCATTATTCGGTCCCGAAAAGTAATTTTTTAGTCCCTGCGAGGAATCACCTTTTGGGACTAAGTAGTGAAACAACAGTGCCACTGCTCATGAGGGTGGACCTCAAAAAGTCTATGTTGCAAATTTGGTGACAAAAATCCAAAAATGGATGTTTTACGAGCTTGCGTTGCGCTTTTTCCATACATGCTCGTAACTTCCTGAATTTGTAATATTTTCACTCTAGATTTTCAAATTTGGCATTTTTCTACACCTCCTGATGAACAGTACAGCTGTCATTTTACATATCCTGGCGAAATGTGTTTCATGTCCGGCGAAGAATAGTGAGGTCGGTGTGGAAATCAGTTTTCAGGACAGTTTGAGGAAATGACGGTGACACTATTCATGAGCAGAGGTCCTAAATGCCTATGTTGAAAATTTGGTGCCGAAAGTCCATAAAATGACTGTGTTACAAGAGTGTGTTGCGCAGTTTCCACGCACCCTTGTAACTTTGCAAATTTGCAATTTTTCCATGCCAGATTTTCAACACTGGCATTTTTTCACATCTCCTTACGAAAAGTACAGCTGTCATTTTTCACATCCTGCCCAAAATGTGTTTCTGCACCTGTGGCACACAATGGCGTGGTTGCCGTGGGAAATCAACTTTTGGGACAGATTAACAAAATCACAGAGCCACCGTTCATGAGGGGAGGTCCCAAAATGCCTATGTTAAAATGTGGCTAACAAACTCCCAAAAATAATTGGGTTACAGATGTGTGTTGTGCAGTTTCTATGCATGCTCATGACTTCACCAATTTTTCATATTTTTACACTATGTTTTCATCCCTGTGTCGCCAAATGGCATAGCTGCTGTGCAAAGCCACCTTTCAGCTAACAAACTGATTGTGCTGCTTTTCATGAGGTGGGCTCAGAAAAAGCCCATGTTGAAAATTTGGAGTGAAAATACCAACACACACCTACGGTGTTAGGGTTTCCAACTGTAGCACCCCACCCTACAGAGACTGACAGGCGTCAAGGGTGTGACTCGGGATCATTGGCTGTAATGCTCACGCCATTCCACCCCCACCCCCACCCTGCAGCCAGTGACAGGCATCATGGTGTGCCTTGCACTGTTCGGCCACAAAGTTCACCCCATTCTCCTATACTGCACCTGCCTAAGCATATTTTCTTCTGGGATGGGGCAAGCATAATGCCCAAAGACCCCTAAGCACACCACGATACCTGTCATTGTCTACAGGGTAGGGTGAGGTACAATTCCATGAGCATTATAGCTGATGACCCAAAGGCACACCCCAATGCCTGTCGGTCTCCACAGGGTGGGGGTGGGGTTGCTGTCACTTCAATAGTTCACTGCCATTCCTATTATGTGTCTCTAACTCTGGTACTACCAATGCCAATGCCAGCGAGACAACATTCGGCATTGACAAATGCTTTTTTTCTCTGAAGTCCTCCAGATTGTTGTGTTTATAAAATGGGATTCTGTGTACTGGGTAAAATCTCTAGTACCTCTGTTTAGCTGGAATAAGAAGAACTTGAAAACAGGTTGGCGCTGCCTAGTGAGGTTATGTTAAGCTATTCAGGCACCCCTCATTGACTGACAGATGTTGCCATCCACGCTGTTAGGCTGAAACATCAGAATATCTTACTTTTCCCTATGGCCTTTCTGTGAAAAGATAAAGACTATAATAACCCCCTCCTTCCAGTAGGAGGATAATTACTAGACATGCCAATGCTAAGACTGGCACTTGTGTTACAGTGTGGTGAAGTTTAAGAAAGTGAGAAGAGTTTAGAAAGAGGGGTTAGATAAATAAGAAGGGTGACACAGAGTGATGAGTGGACTAAGATGAGAACCATCAAGGTTGCTCAGCTCGAGTTTAGTGACCACCCCCTCTAAACCCCCACCCTCTGAATCCCCTTGTATTTATCATTGCACTTTATTGTATATTTGTGTCAGTGTATATTTGTATATTCCTTATTCTCATTATTAGTCTTGCCATGTTGGACAGTAACCTGCTACTGTAACAGTCCATCTGGGACCCATTTCAAAAATGATGTTAAGCCTACCTGTTGATTTCCTGTGTGTGTCAAATTCTGATAGAAAAATAAACTGTGCGAATCAGGATTCTAGTATAGGAGTTGGTGGTGCTAGAGTGGAGAATTCAAAGGTGAACTGGCTAGAGGAAGACACCAGGAAGAAAAAGAAGGAAGCTACCTTTAGGAGTTGGAGCTCTCAGGTTCTCACCAACCCAATGGGGATCACTGGGAGGTGTGGGAACCATGAGGGGAGATCCCCATCGAAAGGAGTGTCCTGATTGCCTACAAGTCTAGATTTTGTTCCCCCACAGATAAGTGGTAGACACTGGTGTTGGGGGGGTGAGTTCTTGTGTGTTACAGCTCATCAACGGAAAGACAGAGGAAAGATCCTTCAAAGGGCCATATGAAGATGTGAAGCTGTAAAGTAGGAGAAATCCTTTGCCTGGACTGACAGAGTCTTATCATAGGTCTTGTTGAGTTGATGTTTGGGAAATTACTTAACTGAAATTGTTCTGATTAGCCTCTGTGGCATTAAAGCCCTGCATGTGCATGTAACAGCCTGCTCCTTACAGTATGGGTCAGGGTTGTTACTAATTATGCCCAGCAGAAAGACAGGGTGCAAAGACATCACCCTCTGAGAAATAGTGTTTGTAGGAGGAGCTTAAGTGTATGAGTAGGGTTCCCTTGAGGCTTGTAAGTGTGGTATAAGGTGGGAAGACAGATTTGGAGGATCAGGAGGAGGGGGCATCATGTCCCAGTTACCATTGCTTGATAGAGGTCAATCGAGACTAGGCAAGACAGGAGCTGGTCCATTTCCCTATGCCAGGATGCTGGCCAGGAGAAGAACACAAGCATTGCCATCTGCATGACTGAGTGCCAGGGATTCTGGCTTGTGCACATAGGGTTTGTCATGTGAGGTGTACTGTCATAGGGCTGATTGCAAGAAACGGGCCACGGGTGCTTAGTTTCCCATTGCAGGCTCCAGCCTGGCGACTTGAGTTCCATGTCACCCTCAATGCTTGTGAGTGCCACAAGGTCAGAGACACCTTGCATGGTGAGGGAGTTGACCAGTACATCTGCAGGCCTTGCATGTGTCAAGCCGAACCTCGTGCACTCAGTGCACTCCTTGACCTGAACAGGAGATGGGAGCTGAACCAGGGACTGACCATGTATAGTTTGGACAGTTAGTGGGGTCTTTGGGAGGGCCAAGGAATCCTGGGGTATACCCCCTTAAGGGTTTCACCTAATGGCCTGAGAGGATTCTCAGAAGAATGGAATGGGCATGGTTGGGTTTGGGGGGGGGGTGACATCAGTAACTATGCAGCCATGCTATCCGTGCCACAGGAGGATGGGAGGAGATGGGACATCTGGTGAAAGTGGGGAGGTTCTCAAAGAGAAACTGGGCATCTTGTGGCCATAATGTCAGGCTTTCCCCCTGGGATGTGGGCTACAATGTGCCACAGCATGTGGAGCTGTAGTTGGTGCTTGCCTGATCATTGTGTTTGAGTATTGTAAGTTTCAGTGCACCAGGGCATGGTAAGAGAATAGACAAGGAAGCATAAACAATGATGGCAGAAAAAGACCAAAAGTCCATCTAGTCTGCCTGGAACTTCCTGCCAGTCTAGGGGGCTACCCAGCCCAGTAAACAACAGTGTTATGGCCCTGAATATTTGGGCACCTTTCTGGCGCACCAGTTTTAGCCCCACTTTGCTTTGAGCCCATGCACACTGAGCTTGGATAAAGACAAAAAATTGACAACACCCAAAGTAAAAACAAAATGCACTGAACAAGTTTTGAAAGATCAGTCAACCAGTATCTGGAACTTCTTGGGGTGGACTGAAAGAAAATCAGTTCTTGTTGCAATGTCTTTAAATCAAACTTTGGGAAGCATTTAGTTTTATAATGCGTGTAAATGTTATGTATGAGTTTGTTTCAAATAAATTTATGTATTGAATTTTCTTGTATTATAATGATATGCTGTCCTTTTTTCTTGTGCCTCCTCAGGACATGGATATAGCAGTTTCTTTGTCACACCATTTGGTGCTGATTCCACAACTAGCCCAATTTGAAAACAGTGGTCTTTGATGTTAATTTTCTGATCCTGAATCACTGGATTGTCCTTCAAATGAGCCCAGCTTTTCATGCTGTGAGTCACTTTCCATTTGCATTTTTGTTAAGTGTGACTACATCAGATCAGCAACTCTTTTGTTTAATTTAAACCTCACTCCTGTCCTCTGCATAACTGTAGTACTCCTGCTGTTTAGCCAAAGCATCACTGATGGACTTACTGTAGCCCTTACATCAAGACGGAAGGAAGAGATGGATAAAAAATCAATATATTTCCCCTTGGACCTCTAAAAGGGTAAAGGAAACAGTTAAAAGTGCTCATTTCACATGGTGTTAACTCTCCTCTCACTAGGACATAATAACATACAGTAGCAATTTATGGTCGGAAGGAACACTAGGTTTTTATGTCCCCCAGCACTGATGAGAAAAAGCCAACAAGACAACAGTAAGGGATGACATGGGGGTGGGGGGGCAGGGTCATTGGCATAAGCCATCGCCCCTGCATCATACACCGAGCAGACCCGATAGACAAAATTACCTTCCTCTGCTGGCTTTTTTATGTTCGTATATACTAATTCATAGGGATTCCCTGCCCACTCAACATCTTTGTAAATGACTTCACCACAAAACAGTTTGCTCCCAGGTTTGTGTTACCTTGCCCAATATATATGAAATATCCACATTCAAGGAAGACAGCTTTCACCCCCAATTTTCACATCAGAAAAATGCACTTCAAGCAGTAGTCTGTTTGTGTCTCATTTATTTTAAGAAGGTACAGGAACTAGCTCCACAGAGGTGGCACATGTGACTCGTGGTGCACATACGCAATGAGCAAAGTGAAACATTTTGGAATTTGGGAACAGTATTTCATATATGCAGACAATTTGTACATGGACATGTTATCATGCTCTTTTAGGAACTATACTGTAGATTTCTTATGGTTTCAAAGGACAAAGTTATTTTTTGTTCGATAGCATGACTTTTTTAACAACATAAAGTTATCTATTTCAATATAGAACATTTCAAATGTGCAAGTCCTTGGCACCTTATGATACCCACAGCGGTTCTTACAAAAATATATAAATGTCTCTGTGCTTAGATGTTGGAGCAGAGTGCCAAGCTACGAGTACACATACTCCCTACAGCACATTGACTTTTGTGAAAGAAACCAGGGATCATACAAAGTAAGGTGTGTGCCATATTTACATGCAAATCTGATCCTGAAAACTGGCCATGAATAGAATGCATGAAGTGAAGATACAAGTACCTGCAATAAATGCATAACCTAAGTGAGTACTGTGTATTTTGGAAACTACTGCATATGAAACTAAATATTGCTTTCAACATTCAGATTCAGATTTACTGGTAGGCAAATTGAAAGAAACTCTCATTTACAATTGTGACCAGTTACAAAAATACATATACAGACATAGTTTCAAAAATACATATACAAACATATTTAAAAAAGATAGTATTATCATATATTAGGTATTATTCATTCTTTGAACTGAGAATCAACTGTAATTGAAGAGATTCCCATGATTATGTGGGGGAAGAGCTCCTCCCCACTGCCTATTTAATCAGAGCAGCTAACTCCCGTTCTGCTTAGAGTGAGTCGCACTCCCTGCGCTCGCTCCGTGCTGCGTGCTAGGGCTTGTGGGGACCCCCCTTGGCTCCTCTCCTTCCTTGCTTGTTTTACCCTTTCTCTTGTTTTTTCTTCCCTGCCCACCCTCCCTTCTGTGTTACTGTTTGTTTTCTTTTGGGAGGGGGGGTTCTGCCTTGCCTCTAGCTGCAGTGCCATAGTTTGTGTTGTCTGTTGCTCACTCGGCTCCTGCGGTGGATCCCCTCTACTCGCTGTCTTGCCTGGATTACTGCTAGGTTTGTATTCTGGTCACCGCCTCCCGCTTGCATTCCTCAGCTCCTTCAGCCTGCCACACACTTCTAATTTATTCGGCTGCACTTGGCTACCGCTGCGGAGTCTGGGCCTCAAGGCTCCCTCTCGCGGTTGGTGGACACTCTTTCTACTCCGCTCCTCCTTTGCTCTGCCTGGGGAATTTGTGCTGTGCTGTTTAAGCTATCATCAACCATGCCTCATTGTACGACTCCACTCGACTTCTACGTGGGTAATACTTCACCCTGCAACTGTGACCTTAAGCTCTTAATCCAGGGCCAATGTGCATGTTGCGAACTCTGCGGACAGTGCTTAAATGTATCACAATTCTTTATTTGGTATTGGGCTGCAACACTGCATGATTTTACCTAGCTTATGCTTTACTGGGGATAGCGGACTTGTTTTGCTAAGGCGTGCCAGCCCGGGACTATGCTTACCGAACTTGCTGACTGTTATACCTTGCTGATCACTCCCTTATCCTGGACGTCGCTGGCACTTCTAGCTCGGCTTTTACAACCACCTTTTTGGGCCAGGTACCGTACGTTCCGGCCATGCTGTACCTCTACAGTCCCTGCCATTCTTCATTGCAACCTATACAGTACTTGAATATGCCACTAGAGGAGCCTTAGCCTTTACAATCGTTGCACTGTGGCTGAATGATCAACGACTTAAGCTACGATGCCTTTCTGTTTGCTGACTTTAGTGAGCACACTGTCCCTGTAGCTTAAACTCCAACCAGATACCCTATTGTTGGAAGCAGCAACACGTGAATGATTCCTGTGTGTCTTGCACATACCTTCCATGCTACAGCTCCCTGTAATTGCAGTGCAGGCCAACATCCTTTGCTTCTAGTACTCCAGCTTTCTCTGCCTCTTGCAGCATGACGTTAATGTGCTTCCAGTTCCCTGACATTGGTTAATGACTACTGGATCTTGTCATTGAACTCCAGATATCACAGCTAACTTGCTTCCCTCCTTCCTTCTGTACAGGACCGTTCGTACTCCATTGTGGATTACCTACCAGACCATGACTTGGGATATTACTCCTCTATCCCTGGATGCTTACCTTGATTCTTCCCTTCGTTTGCTCCTTCCTCACTTTCCAGCTGACCTTTGTGTGGTTCAGCCATACCGATTACCGTTTGGTGCTTAATTGCCTCTATACTTATCTTACCAGCTGACCTACACATGGTCCAGCTGCACATGCTAGCTTATACGGGGCTAGCTGCCACTCTTTACTTATGCCACATTACCAGTGGATCTCATCTGGTCTGGATACATGCTAGCCTTCTTATGCTTATGCTACTACTCGATTACTCACTGGCTGGCATATGCTGCTAACGTATCTCCTAAGGTCCATCGGCTGACCCGCACGTGGTCTAGCCGCATTTCCTTATCTCGTTGGGCTCAGCTCATCTCGTTCCCATGTTTGCTTCCTACAGAGCTGCTTCATTCAGTCAGACTTCCCTCTCCAAATCATGCTTCTTACAGATTCTGCTTTCCACTGGATTATTTCTGGAGTACATTACGATATTCACCTCAATTCTCTTGGATGCTTCTCGCCATGCTATTTCAACTCCTTCAGAGTTCCTACTGTTTTTGCCAAGAACTCCTTGCTGAGTTCTATTCCATATTGCCTTCCTTAGTTTACCTGATACCTATGACTTGATCCACTACAGTTCCGGATGCTTATTACTTCTGCTTAAACCTACTAATCACCTGCTTCTATGCCCTGCCTTTGTCCATCGGACTGGGAGGATTACATACTAATCACCTGCTTTCTGACCTGCCTTCACCCATTGGGCTGGGAGGACTACATACTAATCGCCTGCTTTATGACCTGCCTTCGCCCATCGGGCTGGGAGGATTACCTACTAATCGCCTGCTTCTATGACCTGCCTTCGCTCATTGGGCTGGGAGGTTTACCTTCTAATCGTATGCTTCTACGACCTGCCTTCACCCATCGGGCTGGGGGGTTTCCTACTTCTGCCCCGCCCAGCTCAGGGCCTAGAGATTCGCACATTATACTATACGCCTACTTGCTGCTATGTCAGCCAGCTGGAAGCTCCTTATTATGGATTCTCACCTGGCCGTTTCTTCGTTCTTCCTCTATTCTTGGATGCTTTGCCCTGCTGCTTCAGCCGTGTGGACTTGCTGCCATTTCACCCTTTCCAGGACACTTAGTTACGCCTCATGAAGACCTTATCCTACTTGTGCTCTACTGCCTTTGGATCTGTGACATCGCTACTCCATTTGACTCAGCCTCTTCAGTTATTTCCATCCAGGACTCTTATGCTCGACTACTCAGGTCTCGTCATGTTATTGATGCCTCAAACATTGCATACCGACAGTTTCGACTGCTATTCCTCTTCAAGTTACCATCTATGCCACGGTCTCTTCAATGCAATCCCTGCCCTCCTTGATCTAATGGATCCGTCAGTCCTCGGCACCATTCCATCCTATGCGTCTGCCTTTCAAATGCAATACTATTCTGCTCTAAATTGACTCAAGATACATCTCCTGGAGGCTGTATACCGTGCACTATTCCTGCTGGCTGCCCTCCGTAGGTCTGACTGCCATTTCCTGTTACCTGGAGCTAGTCGCCTCTCTACTTACCTCTCCGGCTGCTGACCAAGCTGCACTTTTCGTCGAGAGGCTGACTGTCATGCTGTCTTCTACCAAGCAGACTTCCATGGGTCTGACTGTGCGTCCCTTACCTGGAATCAGCCGCCTCTCTCTCCTACCTCACCAGCTATCTGATTCAGCTACACCTTCTTCAAGGGCTGGTTGCCACATCCTGTTCCTTCTCTCTGCCTACATCGGTGCAATCCTGCTCCTACTACCTCTCACTTGGATTAGCAGTTTACCTGACTTACTTGCTTTTGGGCTCACCATATTATACTACTTGGATGATCATAGCCTTGCACCAGTGTCTCCAATTACTATACAGCCTGCCACTGTTCCAGTTCAGCTCTACAGCTGTTGTTTTTTATATCAATTCCTAAAGACTATACTTACTTATCAGAACTGGATTCATCACTCGATAACCTGGCTTCAAACCATCTCTCATTCCTCGTACTATACAAGCCCTCTATTATTAGACAACTGGATGTCGTATTACTTCTATTCGTCCTGCCTCGTTGACGTCAAAGCTTGGATTCAACTATCTTTCAGGTTTCCTGTATTAAGTGCATCAGTCATCAACTTCATCTCCACTATCATACAATTTCATGGATTATGCTCTCTATCAACTGAAGTACGGAAGACGGCCCTTCAAGATATCCACTGTCCATTATTCAATTGTACATGGATTCCGAATCGGAGTTTATTAGGAGGAAATTACTTCACTGGACATTTACAATTCAGTTCTTGCTTAAGCTCTAATTATCTGGATTAAATTCTACTATTAGAATTCAGATTAGCTGATTAATTTAGTTTAATTAGGATCTCTCTCCTTTAGTATGCCCAGAAGGATGGGCAGGTCAGTAGCCATGGGTCCTCAGAGGTTTCCCCCCAAGGGGGTTTTTCCTCTCCTGAGTGCTACTGGTCACACTCTCCGGAGCTGGAGGAGGTGATCATCTATTCCTATCTTAAGTTGTTATGCACGACTTCTTCAGCATTCAGTTACTGAACAATCGTTGATATTTATTCTTTTTGGGGCTTCATAATTCTAAACCAAGCCTCCTTCCTACAGGTAGGATACAGAGAAAGGCCAAAACCATCAAATATTATCAAACAACTCAATTCAAGCATCCAAGTACCTAAGCACAAATCATTCTATGCTGGCCTCTGTATCCATCAACCATCTACATCATTCCAATATATATATATATATGTTACATAAGCACTGAGCTATGAACCACACATAATTGAAGGGATTCCCTTGATTATGTGGGGGAAGAGCTCCTCCTCCACTGCCTATTTAATCAAAGCAGCTAACTTCTGCTCTGCTTAGAGCGAGTCGCACTCACCCACCATTCTCACCGACACCTCCTCCTTCTGCGGCACTCTTATCCTACCGGGGGAACTTCATAATTCTAAACCAAGCCTCCTCCCTACAGGTGGGATACAGAGAAAGGCCAAAACCATCAAATATTATCAAACGACTCAATTCAAGCATCCAAGTACCTAAGCACAAATCATTCTATACTGGCCTCTGTAGCCATCAACCATCTACATCATTCCAATATATATGTTACATAAGCACTGAGCTATGAACCACACATAATATGTACATGGCTTGCAGAGATAGTTACAAGTGTTTTAAAATGTGAAATTGACAATATTGCACCCATCCTCATTTTCAATATTGCACCCATCAACATCTTTCCCTCCCTCCCTCCCCCATCTGGCTTCATACACACAGAAGTAAGGCTATGCAAAATATACCTGGCTAGTGTTACAGTTCTGTAAGATAATTAGTTGTGATTGATTATTAGGTCAGAGAATTTGAAATGAAAATGAGAATGAAGAGATTAAGATGATTATTCTGAATTAACCTTTTTGATTATTATATACGTGTTGTGACAGCAATGTAAAGATGTTGTTTTACACATGTATTTATTAAGCCCTTTGCACTTTGATTGCACATTAGTTTTGGGTTATTGGGTTGACAACTGATAGTTGATATAATTAGAGAAAATGATTACGTGATGCAATTTGCATGTATTTAAATGGCTGTTTGAATTTGCTCATGATCTCTGATAAAGAACCTGGTAGTAAGGTGTAAAATGTAGGTACCTGTCGGCATCTATGCAGCATGATTCACATGTACCACTTTTGTGGGACTTGTTCCAGCACTTACTTAAAATAAAATAGGCACAAATAGACTACTGCTTGAAGTTTGCTTTTCAATGTGAAAATTGGGGGTGAGTGCTGTCTCTTCCTTGAATGTGGATCTTTGTAAATGAGTTTATGCTTATTGATCTTAACCCGATCTCAGGACTAAATCCCATAACAGCTGCTAAATCCTTGGTTTACCTGGAATAAGTTACTCCTTTGGCTTAGTTTTCTCCAAGCTATAAAATGGAGCAGAAACAGGGCCTCACTGACAGCAAGATGTTGTATGTCAGTTGGCAATCCTGTTTAATTAGATAGTAAAATGTAAACATTTTTAAAAAGTGCCCAACTGAGATATAGAGGTTTGTTTTCTGGGGGCAGGGGTCTGCTTCTGCCCAATTGTACCGGGTTGGTAAAACTGAAGCACATGGAGATCCGGTGACTTGCTGAAGGTCACATATTGACTTTGTGGCTGTGGGGAGATTTGAACCTGTGATCTCCTGTTTCATAGTTCAGTACTGTAACCTCCAGGCCACACTGTCTTCCCATGAGTAATAAAATAATATTGGGTAAAAAAAAAATAGAAATGTAGACAAAGATGGCAGAAAAAGACTTAAAGTCCATCCAGTCTGCCCAGAATTCCTACCTCGTGCCCTACTGCTGAAAACTGTTTAACCCTTTGATCACCCCCTTAATTTCCACAGCTGCCCCCCACCATTTCTCACAACCATCTTACAGTCTCCACCTCCACCGCCTCTGCTGGCAGTCTATTCTAGTGTTCCGACACCCTCTCAGTGAAAAAGAATTAAGGGCATATCAGTACACTGACATTTAATGGGATGAAAGGAGCCCAATGGTCAGTCAAGTCCAGCTCCATGTGTCCCAGCAGTTGCATTCTGTGATGTTATTTGGAAGCTCATCTAATTTGTGCTTAAAGCATACAACTAAATGTGATTGCCCCTTGGGGCAGCTACTCTGTAATTCTACCACCCTCTGAGTGAAATAGTGCTTCCATAATTCTGTGGTACCCTCCCCATAGGCTTCCATCTGACTCCCCATCATTTAATTTCCTGCCTGACAGCAAACAGCCCACTTGAGTCTACCTTTTCTGTGCCCTTCATTATTTTAAACACTCAAACTACATCTCCTGGGCCACCTCTTCTCCACAGAGAGAAGATACACAGCTGATGTAGGTCAGACACCATCCCTTCCATGCTTCAAACCATTCTTGTTGCTCTCATCTGAACCTTTTTCCTGTTCTGTAATTGTTTGGTTTTTGTGCGTCTCTCCAAACATACACATACTCTAAAAGTGCATGTATAGCTTGGAGAGATATACAAAAAGCAACCTGAATATTTCTTCCCTCCTGGCATCCGTTTTATGGATACCATGTACTACTCTTCCTGCAAACTGCCTCTCTGGTATGCTCACTCTGAGTGTCCTAAATGTCAGTTTTCAGTGCTATAATGTTGCTTTTGCAGTGCTGTGTTCAGATCAGGGCCTGTGCTCCAAGTGAATCTGACCAGTGCATTGTACCATTGGACTACAATCTTGTTTTCACTAAAAAAAAAAAAAAACAACACATCAGTATCAGCCGATTTCCATCTGTATCCTCCTCCACCAGGATGGGGCTCAAAACAGGATGCATTTCCTAGCCCTCTTTTCCCAGTCAGTCAAATGAAACTAAAATAAAATGAATTCCCTTTATTTGCTATCTGTTCCCTGCTTTTTTGTTCCTTGCTTGATATATCTAAACCTCCTAAGCAGGCTGCACCTGCTACAAAGTCCTGTCTATAATGGCCTCTACATTTTCTTCTTCTCTGTTATGTTAAGCTCTGTCCATGTCATGTCTTTTTCAGCCCTGCTTTTTGCTGGGATTTTAAGGGGGTGATGAAAACTCAAAACTCCAAAATTCATTTGAAACCTTTTTATGTTGGCTCGCACTTGCGCAGCCAACATATTGCACTAGTAGCAGATTTGGAGGAGCTGTCACTGTGGGCAAATGCAGGGCATGCATCAGTATGTGCATCCCTCATTCCCCAATGAGGCAGCTGCAGGCGCTGACATCAGGCATATGACAAGTGGCCACCAGATCTAAGAAAAGATCCACTGCAATCATGCAGTGGCACAATAACATGCCCTCCTGACGTGCCTGTCCTGGTGACAGTGCCAGCAGAGTGCCCCAACCCACTTCTTTTGCCAACAGAAGCCCCTCCCCGTTGGCATAATCACCCTCCCATTTAAAATGTCATGCGAGGGCCCAATCCCCTCGGCATCATGCAACCCAACAGTCTTTCTTTGCTGTTGGGGGGCCCATTCCCACCTTTAATCCCCTTCCCATTTATTTTGCTGACAGGGAGCCTACTCCCCATCTGCATAACTTCCCCCTGCTTTTGTTGTGTGCCGAGGGGGTGCCCAATCCCCTCGGCTCTTGTCCCCCTCTTCAGTATGTGCCAGTGGGGATGCCCAATCCCCATCAGCTAGTATCCCCAAAAACACTTAGGCTGCAGCTGAGCCACCCAGCATGCCAAATCCCCTGAAAAGAAAAACCATCAAGCAATGTTTTTTAAACCTGTAAAGAAGAAAACGGTCCCTCACAGTCTCCCTGCCCTCCGCCAACCCGTGCCCACCCTCTGTGTGCCCTGCCTCCCCACACACCCTCACCCCATACTTACCTCCAGAGTCTGGTGCGGCGATCTTGATTGGACCGGGAACACGTCTGCACTCTTCAAAGCCGACCGCAAACTGAAGAAATGCCGGTAAGCTGTGTAATGGCATAAATAGGGTTTTTTCAACTTTGGTGCATATCTCAGCCATTTTTGGGAATTTTGGCACCAAATTTTCAACATGGGGTTATTGGAACCCTTCGCATGAATTCAGTCACTGTCACTGCGTTATTCAGTCCCAAAAGGTGATTTTGTGGTCACTGTGTGGAATTACCTTTCAGGACAAATTGATGAAATGACAGTGCCATTGTTCATGAGGGGGGCTCTCAAAAAGCCTATGTTGCAAATTTGGTGGAAAAATCCAAAAAATGGCTGTTTTACGAGCATGCATTGCGCAGTTTCCACACACGCTCATAACTTCGGAATTTGTAATATTTTCACTCCAGATTTTCAAAATTGCTATTTTCCCACACCTCCTTATGAACAGTACAGCTGTCATTTTACATATCCTGGCCGAAATGTGTTTTCGGACATCCGGCACACAACAGCGCGGTCGCTGTACGAAATCAGTTTTTGGCACAGTTTGAGGAAATGATGGTGGCACTGTTCATGAGCAGAGGTCCTAAAATGCCTATGTTGAAAATTTGGTGACAAACGTCCATAAATGACTGTGCGATAAGCTTGTGCAGTTTCCACGACCCTTGTAACTTCCAGAATTTGTAATATTTTAATGCCAGATTTTCAACACTGGCATCATTTTTCACCTCCTTATGAACAGTATAGCTGTCATTTTTCACATCCTGCCCAAAATGTGTTTTCAAACCTATGGCGACAATGGCGTGGTCACTGTGGAAATCAACTTTTGGGACAAATTAACAAAATCACAGTGCCACTGTTCATGAGGGGAGGTCCCAAAATGCCTATTTTGAAAATGTGGTTAAAAAACATCCCAAAAATAGCTGGGTTACGGACGTGTGTTGTGCAGTTTCTATGCATGCTCATGACTTCACCAATTTTTCATATTTTCACTCCAGATTTTTAATGTTGCAATTTTTTTACACCTCCTCATGAACAATACAGTTGTCATTTTTCACATCCTGCCCAAAATGTGTTTTCATCCCTGTGTCACCAAATGGCATAGCCGCTGTGCAAAACTACCTTTGTTTCAGCTAACAAACTGATAGTGCCACTCTTCATGGGGGGGGGGTCACAAAAAGCCTATGTTGAAAATTTGGAGTGAAAATACCAACAAACGCCTATGGTGTTAGGGTTTACAACTGTAACTCCCCACCCTGTAGAGACTGACAGGCATCAGGGGTGTGACTTGGGATCATTGGCTGTAATGCTCACACCATTCCACCCCCACCCCCACCCTGCAGTCAGTGACAGGCATTGAGGCCTGCCTTGGAGTGTTCAGCCCTAAAGTTCACTCCATTCTCCTATACTGTGCCCACCTCAGCATATTTCCTTATGGAATGGTGTAAGTATAAGGCCCAATGACCCCAAAGCACACCACGACACTTGTCAGTGTCTGCAAGGTAGGGTGAGGTAGAATGGCATAAGTATTATAGCTGACAACCCAAAGGCACACCCCAGCACCTGTCAGTCTCTACAGGGTGAGGGTGGCATTGGCTTCAGTTCAGTAATTCACTGCCATTCCTATTATGTGTCTCTAACTACTGCACTACCAATGCCAATGCTAGCGAGATAACATTCGGCATTGACAAATGCTTGTTTATATTTTATAACCATTTCTGGGGACAAATCCCTTGATCTCCTACTACCCCTTGATCTAAACACCATTTAGTTAGTTTTTTTGTATATTTAATACTAATTTATTTTCTTCTTGCCACTGCTCTAGTTTAGTGAATTCTTGTTGGAGAAGTGTGGTCATACTGATATTGTCCTTTGCAGAACATAAAAGAACAGTATTGTCTATGTACAATTTAGCATCACAATTTGTAAATATTTTAGGCAGATCATTTATAAATATTATGAATAATAGGGGCACCATGATGGATCCTTGGGGCACACCCCTACATAATCCCATCTGTAGCGTTGTGAAAAAATTACAGTTAGTAAATTATCTATTACAAATACTTAGAAAGGAGAAGAACAGAGACGAGACTGAAGGCGGAAGAATATAATGATTATAACAATAATCACAGCGAGAGATTATAAGTGGTACATCCTTCATTTTTCATTCTTCAAACTAACAGTGTATGGTGGCTTGCTTATATAGTGGAAAAAAGTATCATCATTTCCTATGGAGTTCTATGATTGGTACAAAACAAGTACAAACATTAACTTAAAAGGCAATTCTCTTTTTAGCATATGTATGAGCTAATCTCTGGTCAGCACAAATGTATTGATAGTGTAAATTATACTACTGTATAAGGCTAGTAATAATTGTCATTACCAGTTACCAAGGTCTAGGAGGTAGAAATAGGTTTGCACTTAGGAATGTGCACACAGGCATTCTGGCCCGTCCTAATAATAATAGTCAAAAGGGTAACTTGAACTCTATCCTGTGTTTCTGTCTGTGCAGACACTTAAGACACCTGTTTTCTATTACTCACATGGTCAGTACAAATATCAAAAGGCACCTTAATATTGCAACTTGTGGCTCAGTTTGACTTGTAGCTTTACAAGTTTTATATAATTCAATTATATAGGCCACTATTTGTTACACAAACACATTATGTTTTAGACCAAAATGAGGTTAGCCTGAAATATTGGGACAAATTTCTTTATCCCTTGTTACACCATCATATCTGAGGCCCTTCCTTGTGTAAAGACTACCTTCTGTCGGCCATAGTGGTAGGAGCGAAACCATTGAATTGCTTCCAGGCTGAAACCCAATTCCCCTAGGCTTTGAAGCATTAAGGGGTGGTCTACAGTATCAAATGCATTTGCTAGACCACAAACACTGCCCCCATGCACTGTTTGTTTTTCAGTGCATGGGGGCGGTATCCATGGAATTCACCAGTGCTGTACAGTAAGTGTAGAATGTAAAGGCCTAAAGCCAGACTACTGAGGAGATAGGAAATTGTTTTTACTTATATATATCTGTTTGTGTATTTCCGCTTGGCCAGATGGTTCTGATTGCTCTATGATTTTGAAAAATACAAATGTAGTGGGTGATTGTTTGTTACGAGACATCCTATGCTCCTGGGATGACCCTCCCCAAAGACTAGAAAGACATAATTAAGGGTCTCCTGTTCATCTGACTTAATTGTAGCTGACCAGCTGCAAGGATATAGGGATCGTAAACTTTTATGACATTTCAGAGGAGTTTATGACCTCCTGCCTTTGAAGTGGGGAAATAGGAACTGCTCAAAGATCAAAGATGAGCAGAAAACCACTCAAGATCAAAGAAGTCATATTGGGAGGTGAGTTCTTGCTGATGTCACCTTATTTAATGTACCTCCTAAGTGATAAGACATCCTGGTTGTATAATTTTTAATGTACAAGTATACAACTACAGGACTGGGTTACAAATTTAATTCCAAATTGATAGTTGAATTTAAAGAGGGGGAGGATATGGATGCCTTTTTAAATTCCTTTGAAAAAGTTTGTATTCAGGCTAAAATTCCTAGAGAGTCCTGGAGCTTCCAGCTATCCCCGCTACTTACTGGGAAAGCTCGGGATGCATTGGGTCAAATGAATAATGTGGACAGTAAAGATTACAGCAAACTTAAAGCTGCACTTTTAAAAAAGTTTGATTTAACTGCTGAAGTCTACAGAGCTAAATTCCTAAGCCCAGGAGAAGCCCTGATATGAGCTATGAGGAGCTAGCCATGAAACAACTTCAGTTTTCAAAATGTTGGTGGGAAGGAATTGAAGCAAACTCTGTAGATAAAATTGAAAATGTGGTTTTGTTAGAACAATTTTTTGGGCATGCCCAGCAGAGCTGAAAACCTGGCTGGAGGACCGAGATCCCAAAACAGTGCAAGAGGCTGCTGAACTCTTGGACCGCTATGCCAAGAGCAGACCTGCTCTGAGAACGAATGGGGTGGGCATGGCAGCGAAGAAAGGGAAAAGTGCGACATCAGGGCAACTAAAACCCTTACTGCCTCCACCGAAACCAGTTAGCCCCAGGTTTCAGAGAAAAGATTTCTCTGAGAAAATAAATAAATGTTGGGTCTGTAGAGAAACTGGGCATATTGCCAGACAGTGTCCCACAAGGGCAAGCAATATGCAACATGGGGCTAGGAAAGAAGTGGGTTGTTTGTGTGTCCCTGGAAGCATGCCTGTGAACATGAGGGAACACATGCACCCAGTCACGGTGAATGGTGTACAGACACAAGGGTTAAGGGACATAGGGGCATCCCTGACATTGGCAAAAGGGGATCTGATAGAGCCTGGTCAGCTTATACCGAATGAACTTGTGACTGTGCAAGGGTTCACTGGTGAGGAGACCACATTGCCACTCGCTAGTGTTCTCCTAGACTGGGGTGAAACAGGGGGAACTGTGGAACAGGTGGCTGTAGCCAAAACTTTAGCAGTGGACGTCATCCTTGGCAACAATCTCAAACAGGGGATGGTGTGTGCAGTTACCTGTAGCCAAGTGGCAAGGGAAAACTGCAGTTCCCTGGACCCCACAGAAGCCATTGTGGAAACCACTGGGAGGCTGGATCCCCAGCCTGCGTCTCCTGATATGGAGACTAATGAAAAGGGAGTAGAAATTCCCCTAGTAGCAGTTAACCACACAGCTACAGAGGGTTACTCCGAAGAGGGAGGAGTGACCCATTGTCAGAGAGTTAGGGATGACAGTGATCCTGAGTGCCCTGATGCTAGTACTAGGGACACTAGTTTAGAGACTGAAGGGGACCTGTCCCATACCTTGGGAATGTGTGAGGAGTTTGCAGTGGCTCAGAGAAGTGACCCTAGTCTAGAGAAACTGAGGGCTTGGGCAGACTCTGACAGAACACAGGGAGGTGACGGCAGACATAAGGTTTATTGGGAAAATGGACTGATGTATACTCAGGCTGTGCAGACAGAGGGAGGGGTGATAGGCAGACAGCTTATCATTCCCCAGGGGTATCGTGAGCAGTTGCTCAAGATTGCACATGATATTTCCTTGTCTGGTCATCTGGGAATCGCACACACTCCGCAGCAGTTGGCCCAGAATTTCTACTGGCCCAACTTCTCCCAGCAGGTGAAGGAGTATTGCAGGTCTTGTCACCGGTGCCAAGAAATAGGGAAGGTGGGCAAGAAAACCCAAGCCACCCTGATTCTATTGCCCATAGTGGAGAAGTCATTTTAGAAGGTGGGAATGGATATTGTGGGGCCTTTAAATACCCCCAGCTCCTCCGGGAAGAGGGTCATCCTGACTGTGGTGGATTACACCACCCAGTATCCAGAGGCAGTCACTCTATCCTCACTGAGGACAGACAAAGTGGCAGGTGCCTTACTTGGGATTTTCTCCCGTGTTGAGTTTCTGCAGGAGGTTATCACCAATCGAGCGGATTCCTTCATGTCGGACCTGATGAAATGTTTGTGAGAGAAGTGTGGGGTGGTGCAGAGATGCACAACACCATATCATCCACAAGCTAATGGGCTTGTGGAAAGATTTAATGGTACCCTGAAGTCAATGCTCAGATCGTTTGCTGAACAGCATGGGAGGGACTGGGAGAAATACCTTCCCCACCTGTTGTTTGCATACAGGGAGGTGCCCCAAGAGTTGGCAGGATTTTCCCCCTTCAAGCTGTTATATGGACGCCGGGTATGTGGGCTCCTAGACTTGATCTGGGAAGACTGGGAAGGCAAGCATGCCACCCAGGGAACTCCCATAGTGGATTACGTCCTTAGGTTTAGGGAAAGGCTGAAGGAGCTTATGGGGACAGCCCAGAGCAACCTTGGAGGTGTCCAACAAAAACCAAAAGTGTGATATAACTGCAGAGCAAGAGCTCGCTCCTACATGGTGGGTCAGGAAGTCATGGTCCTTATTCCGGTCCAGAAGGACAAGCTGCAGGCTGAGTGGGCAGGACCATACAAAGTAGTTAAGAAGGTAAATGACGTGAACTATATCATAGAGTTACCTGACAGAAGACAGACAGAAAGAATGTGCCATGTCAACATGATGAAGCCATATGCTAATAGGGCTGACATGGTGTTCGCAGTTTGTAGTCCTGGGGAGTGGACATAGATACATAGATACATAGACAGTGTCGGCAGATAAGGGCCTATGGCCCACCCAGTCTGCCCATTTGAGCTTGTAAGTTCAGTTTGTTTTCCTAGAAGTCTGTTGCCCCTTACCCCTGACCTCCAGAATTCCTTTATGTCTATCCCATGCATCTTAAATCCGTGGATTGTTTCAGCCCCACCACTTCCTCTGGCAGGGTGTTCCACTTGTCCACCACCGTTCTGTGAAGAAATTCTTTCTCATGTTTCCTCTGAATCGTCCTCCTCCAACTTCATCCCATGCCCTCTAGTCCTGGAACATCTTTTTCCTTAAAAATAGTGTTTTCCTGCACCTGTTTCTCCTGTAAGATACTTGTATGTCTCTATCATATCCCTCTCCCTCCTCTCCTCCAGGGAGTACATGTTCAGTTCCTTCAACCTGTCTTCATAGGACTTGTGATGCAATCCATGCACCATCTTTGTTGCCCTCCCTCTGAACCTTCTCTACCCTGTCTATGTCCTTACGTAGGTATGGTCTCCAGAACTGTACACTGTACTCCAGGTGGGGCCTCACTAGTGTCTTGTATAGCTGGAATTATGACCTCCTTTCCTGCTGGTGATGCCCTGCCTATACATCCCAGCATCCTATTGCTTTACCTGCTGCCTTGTCACACTGTTTCCCTACTTGAGGTCATCAGAGATGATAACCCCAAGATCCCTTTCCTGCTTGGTGCATGCTATATCCTCACCCCCAACTGATATATTGTGCCAGGGTTTTTGTGCCCCATATGCATTATCTTGCACTTCTTTGCATTGAATTTCAACTGCCAAACCCCTGACCATTCTTCAAGTTTCTGCAGGTCGCTTCTCATTCTGTCTACACCCTCTGGTGTGTCTACTCTGTTACAGAGCTTTGTCATCAGCTAACAGTGAAATTCTGCCTCTAGGTCCCTGCAATGCCACTGATGAAGATGTTGAATAGGACCCGGTCCAGCACTGATCCCTGTGGTACCCCACTGGTCACTCTTCCTCTGTGGAGTGACAGCCATTTACCACCACCCTCTGTGTCCTGCCACCCAGCCAGTTACCTACCCACCACACTACTGTCCTGCCCACACCCATATTCCCCAGTTTGTGTAATAGTCTTCTATGTGGCACGGTGTCAAAGGCCTTGCTGAAGTCCAGATAGGCCATGTCCACCGCCTCCCTGATCCCACCTCCTAGTCACCCAGTCAAAAATTCAATGAGGTTGGTCTGACATGACCTCCCTCAGTGAAACCATGCTGCCTGGGTCCTGTAGTCCATTGACAACCAGATGTTCTACCAATCTCTCCTTCAGTAGTGCTTCCATGATCTTCCCCACTACCGAGGTGAGGCTGACTGGTCTGTAGTTCTCTGCTTCCTCTTGTTCCCACTTTTGTATAAGGGGACTACATCTGCTTCCTCCAGTCTTTGGGTACCTCCCTGTTTCCAGTGATCGGCTAAACAGGATAGCCAGAGGTTCAGCCACCACCTCACTAGTTCTTTAAGGACCCCGTGCACCCCATCTGGCCCCATTGCTTTATCAACTCTTATTACTTCCAGTTCCTTCAGGACCCTTTCTCGTGAAAGGGACTTGTGTCCATTTCTGCACCATTCTCACCCCTTGTACTCCCTTCAGACCCATTACCTCCTCTTCCTCAGTAAAGACTGAGCAGAAATACCTGTTCAATATGTCAGCTTTACTCTTGTCATCCTCCACGTGGTCCCATCCTCCCCTTCAGTCTCACTATCCTCCCTTTGTCTTTTTTTTCATTTATGTACCTGTAAAGGTTTTGTCCCCTCTACCCACTGATTTTGCAATGTGCTCTTCTGTCTGAGCTTTGGCTTCCCTACTGACCTCCCTGCCTCCCTTGCTTCTCCTGGTACTTCTCCCTATTCCTTCTGCCTGTGTTTTTTGTATTGCCTGAATGCAATCTTTTGCTTTCACTTTCTTTGCTACCTCTTTGGAAACCATAATGGTCTCCTTCCTTTTCCTCTTGCTAACCTGCTTAATGCATAATTCTGTTGTTCTTGTAATCCCCATTTTAAATACTGCCCACTGTTCAACCCCTGATTCCTGTCCCATTCTCTTAATGCCTCTTTCAAGTATCTCCCATTTTCCCAAAGTCTGCCCCTAAAATCCAGGATGCGTGTTTTGTGTGGTTTGGTTCTGCTCTTTCTGTGATTTCAAACCACAATGACTGGTGGTCACTGTTTCCCAGTTGCTCCCTAGTGTTACCCCCATCACACTGTCCCTGTTTGTGAGCGCAAGGTCCAGTATTGCCTTCTGCCGAGTTGGTTCCATGACCAGTTGCTTGAGGAAGGCACCCTGAAGGAGTCCAGGATAAATCTGTCTAGTTGATGCTGCTGCTGGGATGCTCCAGTCCACGCCTGGAATATTGGAAGTCTCCAACCAGTACTACCTCATTTCTGTCTGCCATCCTTGGATGGCTAGCATCAGCTCCTCTATCTGTTTCTTCCTTCTGTGCTGGTGGTCTATAGACCACACCTGTGCGGATGGCTGTCCCCATTTTCCTTTCCAGCTTAACCCACAGTATCTCTCTCCCCATTTTGTTCCTTCCTGATCTCTGTACCCTTATGTCATTTTTCACATACAGTGTACCTCCTCCTCCCTTCCTGCCTGCTCTGTCTCTTCTGAATATGTTGTAGCCAGGTATGGCCATCTCCCAGTCATGGTTACCATTACACCAGGTTTCAGTGATGGCCACAATGTCCAGGTCTGACTGCACCATGACAGCCTCCAGATCTTCCATCTTGTTGCTAAGGCTCCTGGCATTTGCACACATGGCTTTTCATGATTTGACCTCCCTAGACTGTTTCACAGTTCTACTCCAGCCCCTTCCTTGGTTGTCATTTATCCCTGGTTCTCCTTGCTGTCTGCCTTCTGCTGAATTTTGCCTTTTCTGCTTATCCACCTCTTGGGCACTAATCTCCATCTTTGCATAATGCTTGTGAGATAGCCTCCTCTGGTTCATTGGTTCCACTGCTAGCTGTGGGGGTGAGCAAGTAGGTACCCTCCTTGCTGGCCTGCCACCCCTTTGCTAGTTTAAATGCTTGTCAATGTAGCATTTAAACTTATCATTGAGTCTTGGATTCCCTCAGGATGGATGCAGGCTGTCACGCTTGAACAAACCTCCATCCTCCAGGTGGGTCCCAGTCACCAATGAATCCAAACCCTTCCTCACAGCACCAGTTCTTCAACCATGATTACAGTTCCTGGTGCATGCACTCCTGTCTCTCCCTTGCCTCTCACAGGTAGTACTTCTGGGAAAGTGACAGAAGTAGCTACTTGCTTGAGACCCTCCCCAGTTTCCTAAACTCTTCCTGAACTTCCTTTGGCTCCCCATTTGCCAGGTCATTAGCATCAGGTGGATAATGACATCTTACCAATCCTGTCTTGCCTTCCCAGTGATCCCAGGATCTTTCTTCCATCCTCCATGCCATGGCACCTGGTAGGCACCTCACCTCCTGTCCTCCCCTCCTGTGTCCCTAGCTGGATCCTCTTATGATGGAGTCCCCACCAGGATTCACTCTCCTCCTCTGGGGTCCACTGCTTTCCCGCTGAGTTCACCTCCCTGGCTAACCTCCACATCCTTTCCTTCCACTTTCTGAGTACCTCTATTTGGTTGTCCCTCATTTGCCAGTGTGGCATATGAGTTCTTGAGTGGAATAGGATCTGGATGTGCCTCTGCCTGACCGCCTAACCCTCCCTGAGCCCACTGTCATCCAAGTGCTCCTCGTTCTCGGCATCCTTTGAGGCAGTTGTATTGGACTGGGTGGTCCCTGGATAGGGGTGATGGTACTCTGACCCAGTTTACTTCGCTCTGAGTCTGGCTACCTCCTCCGCAGTCCAGAGATGCATGCAGATAGGGCAGCACTCAGTGTCCAGAAGGTCTGCCTGAATATGGCTGCCCCACAGCCACTGCATTGCACCACCCTCACATTATACTGCAATTCCACTACTTGTCTGCTACTGAAGCTCTCCTAGTTCCCTTTTTATTAATTTACTGTCCTAAAAATCCTGCCACTGATCCTCAGATAATTTTTTTTTTTAAAGAAAAAGAAAACAATAAATAAATAAATGAATCAAAACACTTGTCGTGCTGAGGGTGGGCTTCTTCCCCCTTATGCCCCTCCTACTTCACACCCCTTACTATACCCTGTGTTTAGCTCCTGTCAATCAGATTTAACAGGGCATATAATTAAGAGTTGGGGGAGGGGGAGGGGGGGGAAAAAATTTGCAGCAATTAAAGACAGCACAGAATTACACCACCACTATGTTTTAAATTTTCAACAGCCCAAAAACAATTATAAGTAAAGACAACAAAGAAATTATAGTCACTAAAAGCCCTCAATCTAAGTTTAAAAGAAAAATAGCAATTACCAGTTACTCTAAAGCACTGAATTGAATATGTTTCCTTCCTTCCCCTTCTGTCTTCTTCTGAGAAAATGAACTCTACTTGCTACTTCAGCTCTGACTAAGCCCCACCTCCAGTTATCACGTAGCTGAGGTCAGAGGCCAGACAATTAACACCCTTCACCCAACTACAGGGCAGTCAGACAAGCCAAGATAAAATTTGCAGCAATTAAAGACAGCACAGAATTACACCACCACTATATTTTAAATTTTCAACAGCCCAAAAACAATTATAAGTAAAGACAACAAAGAAATTATAGTGTCACTAAAAGCCCTCAATCTAAGTTTAAAAGGAAAATAGCAATTACCAGTTACTCTAAAGCACTGAATTGAATATGTTTCCTTTCTTCCCCTTCTGGCTTCTTCTGAGAAAATGGATGAACAGATGAAGGAGACCCACTTCTGGACTTACTGGAAGAAAGCAAGCAGGTATCCTCTGCGGAGGCAGTTAAACTGTCACCCCAGCTGGTCCCAGAAAAGATCCAGGACATACAGGAGGTTTTAGCAGACTTTGCCCGACTGTTTAGCACCAAGCCTGGACTAACCCCCTTAGCGACATATGATGTGGAGATGGGGACACAGACGCCCATACAGCGGACAGCATATTGGGTGTCAGAGGCTGTCCAAAAGGACATTAGGAGGGAACTGGAGGAGATGCTGGATTTAGGGGTAATCCAGAGATCCCACATCCCCTGGGCCTCACCTGTAGTCTTTGTGTCCAAGCCAGATGGCTCTACTCATTTCTGTGTGGACTATCATGGACTGAATGCAGTCATGAAGTCAGATGCCCACCCGATGCCTCAGACGGATGAACTCCTGGATAAGTTGGGAGGGGTGACCTACCTTATGACTATTGACCTGACAAAGGGGTATTGGCAGGTAGAGTTAACAGACAGAGCTAGGGAGAGGTCAGCCTTCATCACTCCGATAGGCTTATCTGAATTTAAAGTAATGTGTTTGGGAATGAAGAACGCCCCGGCCAATTTTCAGAGGTTGGTGACCCAGGTGTTAAATGGTGCTGAGGAGCATACCATGGCATACCTGGATGACATTGCCATCTTTAGCGCCAGCTTGAAGGAACTCCTGTCCCACTGTAGGGAAGTGCTGGGCAGGATACAGAGGGCCAGGCTCACTGTCCAAACTGAGGAGTGCCAGGTGGCCATGGGAGAAGTGGCATACATTGGGCATGTTGTAGGCCGAGGACAACTCCGTCCTTACCAAGCAAAAATAGAGGTGATCAAGGCATGGCCCAGACCAGAAATGTAGAAGCAGGTTAGGAGTTTTCTAGGGACAGTGGGTACTATAGGAAATTTGTACCCGAGTACAGTGCCCTGGCTGTTCCCCTGTCTGACTTGGTAAAGAAAAGGATGCTAAAGAAAATTACCTGGGAACCAGTCTGTGAAAAAGCCTTTACCAGACTGAAGGAGGCACTGTGCAGTGCTCCTGTAGTGATAAGTCCTGACTATAGCAAACCCATTTAGTTCAGACTGACACCTCAGATGTGGGTATTGGGGCAGTACTGAGTCAGACATCCAACCAAGGGAAACATCACCTGGTAGTGTACCTGAGTAAAATTTTACTTCCCAGGGAGCAAGCATACTCTACTGTGGAAAAAGAGTGTCTTGCCATAGTGCAGGCCCTAATGAAGTTAGAGCCATACTTATATGGGCAGCATTTTGTGGTACAAACTGACCACAACTCCCTGTTTTGGCTGACACAAATAGGAAAAACTAATGGTAGATTGTTAAGATGGAGTCTTGCTTTGCAAGGGTGCGACATGACAATCCTTCATAGGGCTGGAGTGACAAATCAGAACAGCGACGGCTTATTGCGCGTCTATGAGGAGTGAACTGATTTGGGAAGCTCATCCCATGCAGGGGATAGAGCCCCCAAATTCAGTCTAGGTAGGAAGGATTGTGATGCTGGTTCTGATTGCTCTATGATTTTGAAAAATAAAAATGTAGTTGGTGACTGTCTGTCATGAGACATCCTGTGCTCCTGAAATGACCCCCCCCCCACCAGGTTTCAGTTCCAATGCCAGGATAAGTTAAACAGCAGATATCTGTAATGTGATTAACTTCCAAGTTGCTTTGAAGCCAGGAGATAATTAAAGACTAGGAGAGACATAATTAAGGGTCTCCTGTTTATCTGACTTAATGGTAACTGACCAGCTGCAATGATATATGGATCGTAAACTTTTATGACATTTCAGAGGAGTTGCAGTTTATGACCTCCTGCCTTTGAAGTGGGGAAATAGGAACAGCTCAAAGATCAAAGAGGAGTAGGAAACCACTCAAGATCAAAGAGGTCTTATTGGGAAATGAGTTCTTGTTGATGTTTCCTTGTTTAAAGCAGCAGTGCAACGAAAATGGGTTAAAATTTGACCCCATCTTTTTTTCATCCTAATTGATGCTTGATGTCTTCCAGTTTATTTTGGTGCTGAAATTTTAAGTTTTCATTATCATTTTAGAATTTTATGAACGTTTTAAGGTAATTATTTCTCAAGAAAAAAAGATGGCCACCTCATTTTTGCATAGAAATAATACTAAGGACCCGAGGAGGATAAGGGTCCAGATCAAAATGCTAATGCACAGTACACAGCATAGGAAGCATCCAGAAAACCCAAATCAACAGTTCTGCCAGTATTTTTTGCAACCATAGCAGAAAATTAGCTTTTTGGAATAACTTTTTTTGTTGCACTGCTGCTTTAATATACCTCCTGAGTGATAAGACATCCGGGTTGTATAATTTTTAATATACAAGGAGGAGCTAGGTGACATCATGGAAGAGGTGTATTACCAAGACAGTTTTAAACTATTCTGTGGCTGATTTTAGACACACTTTTTTTGAGGGCTCATAGAACCAACATTTACTTTAAGCACTGTTTAGAAGGTAATACATTAGATAGGAAAGTCTAATTGTATTGTGGTAGGAGTTTATGTTTGTATTTTAACCTTGGTCTTTTAAGTGATTGTATGCTTTGTTATTTATGGTTCTGTGCTTACATTTTACATATTTTTTATCCATTTTTAAGTAAATCTATATTTAAAGAGACTGCCTGGTGTGCCTTCAAAATTCTTTCTTTTGCATGTGAAGTACAGACGGTTAAGGCTGACTAAACTGTACAAAGCTTGATGGTAATACCAAACTGGAAAAAGGTAAGAATTTTCCTAAGGTCTTTCATAGAGTTTTTAGGGTTCATTTGGGACACCTGGTTAAGTGCCCTTAGGCGAAAGTTATCTGGCATTCCCTGAAGAGCAGAATTATTTGAGCCTGTACATTTGAGAATGCTAGCATAAGGTTCGCAGTTTGAATCCCTCCAGAACTTGAGACCAAAGGTGATTCGGACCCACAAACAGACAAGAGGGTTACCCTGTTCTGTTAACTTTTCACAGTACTACGCTCAGAGGTTGGCACTGTGGGAGCAGAGGGCCTGATCTGCTGAGTGGGTTTGTGACAATCTACAGTATCAAATGTGTTGGCTAGACCCACGAACACCACCCCCATACACTGTTCATTTTCCAGTGCATGGCGGTGGTGTCCGTGAAATCCACCAGTGTGGTACAGTAAGTGCAGAATGTAAAGGCCTAAAGCCAGACTGCTGAGGAGATAGAAGATTGTTTTTACTTAAATATATCTGTTTGTGTATTTCTTTTTCAAATATCTTTGAAGCGATATACAATTGGGCTATTGGTCTATAATTATTAGCTTGATGAGAATCCCCGCCCTTATACACCGGGTTTATTTTTGCACTCTTCCAAGCTTCTTGGAATTTACCATAACACGGGCTCCAATTAAAAAATCTCATTAAAGGTAAAGTTATTACATTGGCCCATTCTCTCAGCAATCTTGCCCCCAGACCATCTAAGCCCCCAGATTTGGTTGTGTCCAATGATTTTAGATGTTTCCAAATATCTTTACTTTTAAGTATTTTAAACCTAAATAATGGAATTTGGCATCTGTACTGTTCTTCTACTTAATTGTTTGTACTTGTGTCGTTGAGGTGGTATTGACTTTCCTTTGGTAATGTTAGGAGGGTTATAAAAAATTTATATAAGGTCTCCGCCATTAACCGTGGGTCAATTTCTACTTCTCCATTTATCTCTAATGAGGTAGGAAGTGAGGTTGTAACAGGAGACTGTAATTGTCTAATAATTTTCTAGAAATCTCTTGGATTAGCAGCAGTTTCAAATTTGATTTTATAATATTTACCTTTCTCCTCTTTAATTAAGTATTGGCACTTATTTCTATAAGACCTGTATTTATCCCAGTCACTCTCCCATTTTTTTTGCTTTCTTTCAAAGCCTGTTTCTAATTCTAATATGTTTTAATATTCTCCCATTAATCCAAGGAAGACTGTTATGCTTTCTTTTTGATTGTAGTCTCAGAGCATGTTTATCACAAACTGTTGTGAACTCACTTACAAAAACGTTCACTGCATTATCAAGATCTGGGATTAAGTCCATTCAATGCCAGTTAACTTTGCTTCAGTTGTCAACAAAAGCTGATTTACTAAAGTTTTTATAAGATCTGGGAAACTCGGTGGGTGTGATATTAGATCTGTTATGTGAATCAAGGGTAAGTAAACATTCAGTCACGAAGCTTACCAGCCAAGATGGTGGCAGATGAGTGGTCCCTGGCATGGCAGAGTGATCATAAAAGAAGCAGCTACTTCAGAGCTTTCGATCGATACCATTTGAGAACAGACACCTCTGAGCTACAGTACAGTACTTTGTGTGAAGTGTCAAAGGAGGGAAATGACGGAAGCAGCATGTGGGACATACAGAAGCAGTGGGACACAGTCCCACTGGGTGGTACCATGAGTCAGTACCAGAAACAGGGCACAGCATCAACTATGGCAGCAACAATGGCACAACAGTGGGCTGCACCCATCGAAATGAAACTGGCTAAAATTACTAACATGCTTAACAGGATGCTAGCCGATACTGCTGAACTGAAATGTACTACCACCAAAACTAACGAAGAACTGACTGCACTCACCATGAGGGTAGCTGGCGTGGAGGCAGTGGTGAAACAGCATGGGGAAGCCCTATGCGACCATTTCCTCCAGCTCAGAGACCATGACAGTAAATTGAATTACCTATTATATAAGGTCGATGATTTTTGAAAATAAAGTGAGGAGGAAAAACGTGAGACTGCTAGGGATCCCAGAAGTGGCAGAGGGATGAGACATGGTCACCTTTCTATGCATCACTCTGCCCCAGATGTTGCATTTGAACAACGCTGCTCCTCCCAAGTTAAAAAGAGCTCATCGGTCACTTGCCCCAAGACCAAAATAGGGTGAACATCTGAGACCCATATTGTGTAAATTCCTAAGGTATCCTGAAAAGGAGATTACCTGAGAATGGCGAGGGAGAGAGAGAGAGAGCAAGTGACATGGGAAGGGCACAATGTGCAGCTATACCAGGATTACTATTCTGAACTTTCAAACAAAAGGCAAGCCTGTGCTATGTTAAACAAAGGCTCTACAAGCCGAATATCCTAACATCTCTAAGGTACCCTACCATGCGTAGAGTGCAGTACAAAGGACAGTATATCACTTTCAACCTGCCACAAGAAGTAGAACGCTTTTTAGCTGAGGCTGAAGTTGACAGGAATGCTGTGACCCGCTACACGTCCTTACCGCATGGCGAGGCCCTGCAAGATATGGACACAATGCCTGTAAATGCAAGGGGCCAGCCCACTTCCCCATGAGGGGAGGCAAACCCAACACAACCGCCCTAGCAACAAGCAAAGAGAGGATACCCAAGAAAAAAGCAAGCCTGAAGGAAAGAACAGGATCTCCCCCAAAAGAAACGGATTGAGAAGCTTACAAAGCCACAGAGTGCTTTCGAATGCCAGCAGCACCTCCCCTGGACTGACTCCGATCAAAGTGTCAAATAGATATCAAGCTCTGCATGAGTTAGAACCTACTGCTTTGTATCTAACTGCAGTGAGGGAAAGCCAAGAAGGAGAAATGGCTGAGAGGGGCATCCAAGAAAGATTGGCTCCCTATCTGTAGAGAATAGGCAGAGACGGTTATCAACCCCATTGAAGCATAGCAACTGCAGGTTATGCAGTCACTAGAGCAGCGAGCACCCAAGGACTCTAAGGAGGGTGATGGACAACACTGCTTCGACAGAGACATGAACACTTCTTTTTGTGAACAGCTGGGGCACCTCTCTCACCCGCATTGTTTAATAGTGACGATCAAGTTGCAAGCCAATCCACATCTGAACTAACAAGAAGGAGTACCAAAAGCCATGAGGAAGCCATTACAGAAGAAGCTGGTAATACAGGTACTGTACAGGGGGCAATACGAACATACGAAATTTGCCATCAGATAAAGGCCTAGAGGTCTATCAAGTCTGCTCGAATGTTCAGCTAGCACCCCTTATTCTGCAGCTGTCCCTCCCTTCCACCCTTCCCCTTCATTAACCCTCCCCTTGTCCTGTCCCATCCCTTTTGAAGCAGTCCACTGTTCTACTGCATACCACTTCTGCAGGTGCGCATTCCACCCAGCCACCACCCTCTCTGTAAAAGAGTGTCTCCTCATCTCCCTCCTAGACCTTCCTCCCTCCAGTCTCATATCCATGGCCCTGGTGGCCCTCCCTCTCCTTACTTTGAACAGCCCCTCTGTACCCATCTTGTTCATTCCTTTCATGTATTTAAAGGTTTCAATCATGTCACCCCTGTCCCTCCTCTCCTCCAGTGAGTACATGTTCAACTCCTTCAACCTCCTCTCGTATGATAAGTCCCCCAGCCCCTTGATCATCTTTGTCACCCTGAGCTGCACCCCCTCCAGTAACTTAATGTCCCTCTTCAGATACGGGCGCCAGTACTGCACGCAGTACTCCAGGTGTGGTCTAACTAATGACCTATACAGTGGCAGAATCACCTCCTCCCTCCTCGAGGATATACCCCTTGAATACAACCCAGCATTTTGTTGGCCTTTGCAGCTGCCTTCCTACATTGTGTTGAGTTGTTCATTGTCCCTGTAATGAGCACACCCAGATCCTTCTCCTCCTCTGTCTGGGCTAGCTGCACTCCCCCCAGCTGGTAACTCCTCCTTGTGTTCTTCATCCCAAAATGCAGCACCTTGCACTTTTTGGCATTAAACCCCAGTTGCCAGGTGTCTGACCAGGTTTCAAGCTTTGCCAGATCATCCTGCAACCCCTGACCATCCCCTAGGTCATCCACCACCACGCCTACCTTGGTATCATCAGCAAACAGACTGATCTTGCTCTTGATGTCCCATGATATGTCTGCAATGAATATCCCAAACAACACTGGTCCCAACACTGAGCCCTGTGGAACAAAGCATCACTGCCCTTGGGTGTGAGGCTCCCCACCCACCACCACCCTCTGTTTGCCTTCCCTGAAGCGGTTTCCTACCCATCTCACCAGCTTTGCACCCAACCCTGTGCCTACTAACTTTCTTCCCAGCCTTCCATGCGGCACCGAGTCAAATGCCTTACTGAAGTCCAGATACAGGACATCTACTGCATGGCCCCTGTCCAGTTGCCTAATTACCCAGTCATAGAACTCCACCAGGTTGGTTTGGCAGGATCTGCCATGTATGAAGCCATGCTGTCTGCTGTCCTGTAGTCCTTTGGCCTCTAGGCAATTGAACAGTATTGTCCCTCTGGATGGTAATAAAGGTTTAGTTCCGTGGGTGGTGGGGCTACAACTTGCATTGTGGGTCTCGTTGTCTCTATAGAGGAGCAGCTGCAGGGGAAAAGGTTGATGAGTAGTATTAATAAAGGGTAGGGAAAACCATGGATTGAGGGGAGGGGCACAAAATGAAGCCTTCAAATGTTTAAAGTTGGGGTGGGGAGCCAGCCTGGTGGCATTGAGGGTTGAGGCGCTGGATGCCACACCTCGCACCGTGCCAGCGACCCAGGTTCGGGAATGGACTCGGGCGCCAGGGGCTGGCTGGGGGAAGGAAGGACAGGTCTTCTTCCTTCGGGGGGGGTGAGGGACATGCACCACGCTGAAGTGACACCCAGCGGAGGCTGGGTGTTTGGCAAGACGTGGGCATTTACAAGGGGGGGGCCAGCAGATGTCTGCACTTCAGTGCGTTGACGTCAGTGCACGTCCGGCTCCTCAGTGGGGCATACAAAAAAAATAAATTCCTGACCCTGATATGGCCTTGCGCCTCTGCGCCTAGCCTGTATGACTCTCTGCCACTTCACCACGCCACTGACTTAGTTATGGTGCCGTGGGCTGCTGCGAGCCCTGAACCCCGTCCTGGGGAGTAAGCCAGGGAGGCAATGCCAGGTAGCCAGCACCTTTCCCCGTAGTAGATGGGTGGACAGCGGTACCACAGCCCCCACCCTTGGGGGATAGCCAGGGAGTATCGGTGAGTGTGGAGGATGGTGGTAATTGGAGGGCGAGGTAGGTGTAGAAGGTGACTGAGTGCCTCAGAGCAAGGGGGCAAAAAGTATAACAAATAATAAAAAAAAAAATTGGGATGGGAGGGTTTGAGCAGCTAGGGAGGCTACAAGTGGGTAAAGGAACTGTTGAAGCCACAGCAGACAGCCATGTGAGAGGTAACTTCCCCCTTCTGTTTCTTCAAATACAAAATAAACGAATGAAGGAGGGAGTAATGGTGGTACGTTTTATCAGCTGTACTGTACAGACCTCCTCTAATTCACTTAACATTCACACTGCATCATCCCTCTCACAAGTGCTGTAATTAAGTGACAGAGACCATGCCAGGGACCAATCTCAGGGCCGTAAGAGATACTAGGGACCTCCAGTGAGATAAATGGAAAAGTTTAATGCCTGCCTTAAAAAGCGGCCGAGATGTGGCCATGGCAAAGGTACCAACTGCAACAGAAACTCCCCCTGGGGTGGTTTCCCAGGCTAATGGTGCTCCAATAAGGAATGGGAGTGTCAAGCCTGAGTGGAGAACTGCACCCCTAGGTAAGGTGCAACAGTTTACACCCGCAAATAAGTTATATTCTGTTCTGTGTTTACTGGGGTTACACCAGTTGCATGTTCATTTTGTGATGTCTTTTTCAACCTAGCAGCCCTCAGGAGGCAGTAGGGGCCTCTAGAAGGGCTGGATCCCCCCCCCGAGAGGCACAAGGGAGGTTGGTTTCGGCATTATGATGCCTCAGGACAAAAAAGAAGAGTGAACATAAAAAAAGAACTACAGACCTTCAAAACCACTTCAGTACAATTGTTAAGATGGGGAAAGGGCAGGACCACGGACACCTTAGATATAAAAATCACTCTGCTTGAGCAGATAGGAAATGGGGTCCCACCATATTTAGTGAACATTCAAAATACACACCAAAGTATAAGATCACCAGATGGCTAGCAATCCGGATGTTACAACCACTTCTTGGAATATAAGAGGGTTGAACTGAAAAGTTGCCTTCTTACAGGAGACCAAGCTGGAGACAAAGGAGGTGCAGAAACTAGTGAGGGAGTGGGTAGGTTGAGAGGTACACAGTCCTGCAGAAAAGGCAAAAAGGGGAGTATCAATTTTTTTCCATAAAAGGCTCAGCTGGACTTTCCAACACTCTCTATGGGACAAAGAGGGGAGCTGGGTGATAGCCAAAGTTGACTCACCTATAGGCCCCATTCTACTGGTGAATGCCTATGCCCTGCATGAGGATAGAGTGGAATTTTTAATACCATCTCCCAGAAGATACTGGACCTGTCCTATGATAACCCAGAAGGCACTGTGGGAGGGGACATGAACCTAGCCATGGACCACTGGTTAGATAGATCCAACAACAAAAGGGAGCCCCATATGCAGTCCCTATGGAACCTTCAAGGCCTACTTAAACTACACCAACTGGTGGATACATGGAGAACCATGCAACCTACTGTAAAGGATTACACCTACTTTTCAGTGCCCAAGGTCATGGCCAGTAGGCTTGACTACTGGTTCACCTCTGCAAAGCTAACACAGCAGGTGGTGAATGTTAGAATTGCCCCCATTTACCTCTTGGACCATGCACTGGCGGTAATGATTATGACCCTGAAACCTAAACCCTCCATATCCTTGGCCTGGAGAACAGACCCTATACTTGTGCAGAGTGGGGAATTTAGGGAGTGGCTAAAGATAGAAATGGAGACGCACTTTCAATTAAATTCCCAAATTATCTCCTCTCAAATTTCGATCTGGGAGACATACAAAGCTAAGATTAGAGGACAAATAATTAGCCATGCAGCTCATAGAAGAAAGGCTAGAGAAAAGGAGGTGGCCCAGCTGGAGAGACAGCTAAGCCAAAAAGAGGAAGAATATAAAACAAACCCCCAGCAGCTCTGTAACTCTAAGTTAATTTTAGAACTCGCTAACCTCTGCCTGCAGCTGAATGTACTAGCCACTAGGAAGGCCGAGTTGCAAATTAAGAGAATGTAGCACAACTACTGGGCAGAAGGGGAAAGGGGAGGGAAACTCCTGGCTTTCTGGTTAAAAAAAAAAGGCAAGCAGAAAGGCATATATCATCTCTCAAAGACAGCAATGGGAAGGCCTCTCTGAACCCAAAAACAATTAATATCATCATCGTGGATTTCTATAAGAAATTGTGCTCCTCCTATATTGAGTGGGATACAGAAAGATTCCTTTGTTTCATGAAAGGCCTTCCCCTGCCAAAATTGACAGAATCCCAGAAAGCAGACCTGGATGCTGTCATAACAATCAGTGACATCAGACAAGCTATCCAAGGCATGACTTCAAATAAATCACCAGGCAGTGATGGCTTGTTTGTGATTTCTTTACTAAGTGGTACAAGAAGAAATAGCAGAACCCATGCTTAGGATGCTACAAGAGGCAAACGCCAGGGGAGAGTTCCCTGGCACTGTAAGAGAGGCCTTCATTGCTGTGCTCCCCAAAGAAGGTAAAGATCATACCCAGCCGGCAAGCTACATGCCTATCTCACTTATAAACATGGAAGCTAAGATCCTGGTGAAAATCCTTGCTTCCAGATTAGACAAAATCTTGCAACATGTGGTTCATGCATCCCAGGTAGGCTTTATGAAAAGGAGGGCCAGTTTTGACCATTGAAGAGCTATAGCTATCCTAATGCAGATGGCAGCAGGTCTCCACACTCCAGCTGCAGCAGTAACAATAGACTTCAAAAAAGCTTTTGACTCAGTGGAGTAGGGATATCTGCATGCAGTGCTAGAACTTTATAATGTAGGGCCGAGCTTTACAGCGTGGGTACGAACAATCTATAATCATCCCATGGCAAAAGTGAGAGCCAATGACATTCTCTCGGATCCATTTATTTTGCACAGAGGTACAAGGCAGGGATGCCCCTTATCCCCCCGTTATTCATCCTAGCTATGGAACCTTTAGCAGCAGCACTCAGGGACAACCTGAGTATTAAGGGAATCCAGGTGAGGAAGCACTATTACATCACTAAATTCTACACAGACAACTGCATGATCCTCACTGATGACATAAAAAACAGCATTCAGCATATTCTAAACACACTGGAGGCCTTTGGGGGCATATCCGGCCTGAAAATAAATGTGTCCAAATCAGAAATCTTACCCTTAAATAAAAGGGCTGCCCAAAGTATAGTGGGACAAGCAAGTTTCCAGTGGGCACAGAAAGAGGTCAAATACCTGGGAGTGCAGGTGAGTCCAGACTTTAAGAGCTGGATGGATAGAAACCTAGGCCCCCCTATATAAGCAGCTGCAGGTGGACATACAGAGATGGGACCACCTGCATTTATCCATGGCAGGGAAGATTGCAGTCCTTAAGTTAATGCTAGCCCCCAAGGTGTACTGCTTACTAGCTCACATCTTGGATCTCCTTCCAGATGTATGAGCACAAACACTCCATGTGCTCATGCATAACTTTATATGGGTAATAAGCCTCCATAGAAACATAGAAACATAGAATTTGACGGCAGATAAGGACCGCTTGGCCCACCCAGTCTGCCCGTTTCCCTACCTACTGGATAAGCTGCAGATCCTAGTTAACCAGCAGCCTACTTCTTCCTACCCCCACCCCCCAGAACTGCCTTATGACTATCCCATGCATGCTTGAATTCCACCACTGATTTTGACTCCACAACCTCCTCCGGAGGCCGTTCCAGCCTCCAACCCTCTCTGTAAAAAAACACTTCCTTAAATTACCCTGAACGCCCCCTCTATCTTTAAATTGTCCCTCTTGTTCTTGCACCTCTCTTTTTGAAAGATGCTACCCTCTTGGACTTTGTTGATTCCCTTGAGGTACTTGAACGTTTCTATCATGTCCCCCCTCTCCCTTCTTTCCTCGAGGCTATACATATTAAGCTCCTTAAGTCTCTCTTTCATATGTCTTCCGGTGCAGACCTGCACCATTTTAGATGCCCTCCTCTGGACAGCTTCCATCCTGTCTATGTCTTTCAGGAGATTGGGTCTCCAGACTGCTCAGTACTCAGATGGGGTCTCACCAGCTGTCTGTACAGAGGATAATAACTTCCTGTTTTCTACTGGTGATGCCTCTCCATGCATCCCAGTATCCCCCAGCCCTCCTTGCTGCCCTCTCACATTGCTTGCCCATCTTTAGGTCATCTGATGTATGACTACCCCAGGTCCCTTTCCATTTTTGTTGTTGTTAGTATCTCACCCCATTGTGTACTCTTCCCTGGGTTTTGTTTCCAAGGTGCATTACCATGCACTTCTTAGCATTGAATAGTAAGCTGCCATACATTTGACCATTCCTCTAACCTTGCCAAATCCTTCTCATCCTTTCCACCCCACCCTGTGCATCAACTCTGTTGCAGATCTTAGTGTCATCTGCAAAGAGACATACTTTTCCTTCCAGTCCTTCTGCAATGTCGCATTATAAGACATAGAGAGGACCAATCTATCACTGAACCCTGCGGTACCCCACCCGTAACCCCTCCTTTTCTTCTGTGGACTCCATTTACTATTACTCTCTTGTCCTATTCTCAGCCAGTTCTTTCCAGGCTGTCATCTTAGGACCCACTCCCAGGCTGGCTAACATATATATTAATCTTTTGTGTGGGACTGTGTCCGATGCCTTGCTAAAGTCTACAGTGGGCGTATCACAGCCCTCCTGATCTACTACTTTGGTCACCCAGTCAAAGAAATCTATCAGATTCGTCTGGCATGACCTTCCGGCTATGAATCCATGCCTAAGGGTCCTGTGCCCCTCTGGCCTCTAGATACTCGACAATTCTTTCCTTTGAAGTGATTCCATCATTTTCCCTATCACTGAGAGTTAAACTAACAGGTCTATAGTTTCCTGCTTCTGCCTTGCTCCCACTTTTGTGAAAGGAATCACATCTGCCCTCCTCCAGTCCTCGGAGTACCACCCATCCTCCCATGATTTGTTAAAAGGGTAGTCAGTGGTGTCACTAGTTCTACCCTTAGTTCTTTAGAATTCTGGGATGAATCCCATCAGGCCCCATTGGCTTTGTCCACCTTCAGTTTTGAGGTTCTTTCAGAACCCTTTGTTCTGTAATAGGCGGTATCAACTACCATGTCAAGTGTTACTGCTGTTTGTTTTATGTACCTCCCCTCTTCACTTTTGTAAATGCTGAGCAAAAATATTTGTTTAGTAATCTCTGCCTTTTCTCAGTCTCCCTCTGCCCACCCTCCCTCCCTTTATTCAACTCCTCTCCCCCCTTGGTCTTCCTTCAGCTCCTGATGTACCTATAAAGGTTTATCCCCCTTCTTAACTGGTTGGCTATCTTTTCTCGGTTTGGGCCTTTGCTGATTCTGACTGCCTTCCCAGCCTCCTTTTGCTTTAACAGTACAGTTCTCTGTCCTGCTCCTTCTGCGATTCCTTGTGCTTCCTGAGATGCTTTCTTTTCTCTTGAGACCTTCACTGCCACTTCCTTTGCAGGAACCATAGTGGTTTCTTACATACGTCTTGTTTTGTTTATTTGCTTCACACAAGGCTCGTTACCTCTGTGATGGCAGTTTTATTATTCCCCATTGTTCTTCCACCCCTCCTTCCTGCCCATTTGCTAGTGCATTCTTAGGCACTCACCCATTTTGTGAATCAGCCCTCCTAAAGTCCAGTACTTTAGTCTTTGTAACGCTTACTCTATTGCTGTGTTTATTGTAGAACCATACTGTTCGATGGTGCTGGTTCCCAGATGGCTACCCACTTCTACATCTGTAATCCTCTCACCATCTCCATTTGAGAGAATCAAGTCTAATATTGCTCCCTCTGAGGTGGGCTCCAGTACTAGTTGTCTAGGCATGCCCCTGTGGGGCATCTAGAATAACCCACTCTTAAGTAGCAGCTGCAACTGCCTCCAGTTAACATCAGCTATTCAGATCACCCATCAGCAATATCTCCCCTTTTTCTACCATTCAAAGTATACTTTCTATCATTTCCCTGTCCATTTCCTCCCCCTGAGAGAAGTCTGTACTCTAACCCTGTCGTATTGTGGTGCCATTGCCTGTCTCAAATTTACCCACAGTGCTTCTTCTCCTCCTGTAGCTTTTTGTTCTGTTGCTTTTATTCCTTCCCATATGTAAAGAACTACTCCTCCTCCTCTTTTACCCTCCTGTCCCTCCTGTTGCAGTGTATCCTGGTATGTTTATGTCCCAGTCATGGTTTTATGTGTACCATGTTTCTGTGACTGCCACGATATCAGATGTTCTTCCTCCATCAAGGCCACTAATTCAGGAAGCTTGTTACCCAGACTACGGGCATTAGTACTCATTGCTCTCCATTTTTTGATGGCTTTACCTTCAGTGCAGCATCCCCACTGACCGTTCTACCTCTGTCTTTTCTCATTTAGTACCCCTGTTTTGTAGGGAGGCTGCGGATTTTCTGCTGCTTGTCAGTGCCTCCTTTGACTAGTTTAAAAGCTTGCCAATGAAGCATTTAAACCCGATTCTCAAAAGACATGTTCCCTTCCTGGACAGATGCAGACCATCCTGCCAGTATAGGCTAGTGTCCCTCCAGGTGGAACCCCAGTCCCCAATGAAGCCAAATCCCTGTGCTCGCACCATTTTTCAACCATTCATTAAACTGCATGGTGCCAATTACCTCGCATCCCCATGCTAAGACAGGCAGCACCTCTGAGAAGGATACTGTGTGTGCTACTCGTCTGAGGTCCCTCCCCAACTCTGCAATGTCCTCCTGCACTGCTCTAATCATGATGAGCCAAGTCATTTGTCCCTAGGTGGACCAATTACGTCCAGCTAGAATCCCTTGCAGCTATTCTCGTGATCCTGGGGATCGCTTCCTGTCCCTCAAGCCATGGCACCAGGCAGGCACCTTACCTCATTTTTCTCATCTCCCCCAGTTCTATACCCCCAATAATTGAGTCCCCACCAGGAGCTGCTTCCTTTCCCTTTGAGTGTCCTCTCCCTCCCTTCTGTGGGCCTCCTTATGACAGTTATCATCAGTCTTCTCTGCGGGTACACCCATAGGGAGCTATGCTCCCCAGAAGGAGTGTATGGATTGTGAGTGGAACAATTGACTGGGTGTGCCTCTGTTCCACCCTCCTCACCCTCCCTGAGCCCTGTGGTCCAACTGCTGTGCTTTCTTCGCAACCTCTGAGTAGTGGTGGTGGCGCTAGTGCTCCCTGGATGGGGAGGTTCCCTTTCTACTGTCCAGTGTGGCCTGGGGAAGGTTCCTTACTCTGTCAGTGTGGCCTGAAGGCAGGCACTTCCTCCCTCAGGGCAGATAGTTGTCTGCAAATAGGGCGCATCTCAGCCTCCAGAAAGACTCCCGGAGACTGCTGCCCGCCATTACATTGCACTACTCCCACATGTTTATCTAGTTTTTTTATTGTATTGTTTGTATGTGGTGCGTGGTGATTTGATTATATATATTATACAACGTATATGCTTATATTATCAGTGCAGTGTGCTAGAGAGGATATGACAGTGAAATGCACCTTGCACTCGAGGAAATGATGTCAGAACCTCAGGTATAAAGGAATTATTTCCAGGGATTGGGCCTAAACTGTGTCCTCACAAAACAATCGACTAAAAGCTCTAACCCACCGCTGCGATGAGTGCCTTCCTGTCAGCAAGATACCCTACACAACAATTTGACAGAGAAAGTACCCTGCTAATCAAACAGAGAAAAATCCAGACATCCAAGAGAGAGAGAGATTAGTTACAGATAATTCGTCCAAAATAGTATATTCCACGCAGCTTCTCAGTTGTTCCCAGCACTCCTGTACACAACCTGGAAGACGATGGACTGATTCAGCAGTGCCAGACTGAGAGCACCCTGGATAAGGGGAGGATGGAACCTTCACAAATTATTCTTATGCATCTGTGGTTGGTTTTGAACAAATATTCTTAGCATCCCGGCATGGCTGGAGATAGAAAAATAACTGATGGAGGGTTCCCCCCCTTTCGGCTTATATGGATCTCCCTCTACCCCACCAAACATGCTGTGTGGATTACAATAAATGCAAGCCTAAAAGCTTGGAGGAAAATTGGGAATACAGCCAAGCAATGCTGACATACAGGCCATAACACACCACTCTGGAATAACCCCTCCTTCTGTATAGACCACAAGTCTATACAAGCATTTGTCAATGCCAAATGTTTGCTTGCTGGCATTGGCATTGGCAGTGTAGAAGTTACAGAGCTGCATAATAGGAATGGCAGCGAAGTATTGAACTGAAGCCAACCCCATCACCACCCTGCAGAGAGTGACAGGCATTAGGGTGTGCCTTTGGGTCGTCAGGCATAACGACCACGCCATTTCACCACACCCTACCCTGCAGACACTGACAAGTGTCACGGTGTGCCTTAGGGGTCTTTGGCCCTTATCGCACCCCATTCCATCAGGAAATACGGTGAGATGGGTGCGGTATAGGAGAATGGGGTGAAGTTTGGGCCCGAAGAGTCCGAGGCACACCTTGATGCCTCTTGCTGGCTGCAGGGTGTGGGTGGGGGTGGAATGGTATGAGCATGACAGGCAAGAATCCCAAGTCACACCCCTGATGTCTGTCATTCTCTACAGGGTGGGGCGTCATGGTCGGAAACCCTAACTCCTCAGGCATTCCTTGGTATTTTCACTCCAAATTTTCAACATGGTTTTTTTGTGACCCCCACCTCATGAACAGTGGCAATATCATTTTGTTAGCTGAAAACTGCTTTTGCACAGCGACTATGGCATTTGACACCACAGGTGCAAAAACACATTCCGAACAGGATGTGAAAAATGACAGCGGTACTGTTCATGGGGAGGTGTAAAAAATGGCAATGTTGAAAATCTGCTGTGAAAATCTTAAAAAAACTGGTGAAGTCACGAGCGTGCATAGAAACTGTGCAACACACCCATAATGTAACTAGTCTGGGATTTTTTACTGCAGATTGTTAACACAGGCATTTTGGGACCTCTGATCATGAGCAGTGTCAGTGTGATTTTCTTTATCTGTCCCAAACAATGATTTCCCACAGCGATCACGCATTTCTGTGCTGAAAGTGTGAAAACACATTTCGACCATGTTGTGTAAAATGACAGCTGTACTGTTCATAAGGAGGTGTGGAAAAATGCCACTGGTGAAAATCTGATGAAAATATTACAAATTCATGAACTTACGAGGGTGCATGGAACTGCAGCAATGCCTCACCCATAACACAGTCATTTTATGGAGTTTTGTCACCAAATTTTCAACATAGCCATTTAAGACCTCTGCTCATGACCAGTGTCACTGTGACTTTCTTAATCTGTCCCAAACATTGTTTCGCAAACCGACTGTACCATTGTTGCTTCATGTGCGGAAATACATTTTGAGTCAGATGTGAAAATGGTAGCTGTACTGCTCATAAGGAAGTGCGGTAAAATGGCACTGTTGAAAATCTGGTGTGCAAATATTACAAATTGGAAAAACATTGCCAGCGTAGTAGGAACTGTAAAATGCGCTCCTTAAAACAGTCATTTTGGGGAATTTTTCACTAAATTTTCAACATAGCCATTTTAACACCTCTGCTCATGACCAGTGTCACTGTGATTTTCTTAACGTGTCCCATACATTGATTTCGCACACCGACTGCGCCATTGTGCGCTACATGGCAGAAACACATTGTGGGCGAGATGTGAAAAATGACAACTGTACTGCTCATAAGGAGGTGTGGTAAAATGGCAATGTTGAACATCTGGAGTGAAAATATTGGAAATTTACGAACTTACGAGCATGAGTAGAACTGCGAAATACACGTCAGAAAAAACAGTCATTGTTAGAATTTTTCCACCAATTTTCAACATAGCCATTTAAGACCTCTGCTCATGAACAGTGTCACTGTGATTTTCTTAATGTCCCGTACATTGATTTCGCTTTACCGACTAGCCATTAGTGCGCTACATGGGCGGAAACACATTTTGGGTGAGATATGAAAAATGACAGCTGTACTGCTCATAAGAAGGTGTAGTAAAATGGCAATGTTGAAAATCTGGAGTGAAAATATTGAAAATTCACGAACTTGCAAGCGTGCATAGGAACTGCGCAACGCACTCTCGTAAAACAGTCATTTTTAGGAATTTTTCCAACAAATTTAAAAAAATAGGCTTTTTGAGAGCCCATCTTATGAACACTTGCAGTGTTGTTTCATTAATTGTTCCGGAAAGGTGATTTCACGCAGTGGCTGCGAAATCACCCTTCGGGCCTGAGTAACGCCATGACAGTGACAGCATTCATGAGAAGGGGTCCCAAAAACCCCATGTTAAAAATTTGGTGCAGAAATTCAAAAAAATGCCCGAGATATGCAGCAAAGTTGAAAAAACCCTATCTATTGCATTATACAGCTTACCGGCATTTCCTCAGTTAGCGGTTGGCTTTGAAGAGTGCAGACATGTTCCCGGTCCACGAAGATCGTCGCATCGGACTCGGAAGTAAGTATAGGAGTAAGGGGGTGTGGGGAGCCAGAAGTGCCGGTTGGTGAGTGCGGGTGGGGGCAGGGAGACTGCGGACCCGTTTTAATTTACAGTTTTTTTTTTATTACTAAGGCAGCCAGGGCGTTTGCCACGCTGGGTGGGCTCCCAGCGTGGCAGCTGGAAAGGCTGTTTGGAGGGCTGGAGCCAATGGAGGATTGGCACCCGTCGGCCATACGGCTTGTGCCACGCTGGGTGGGCTCCCAGCGTGGCAGCTATGAAACTGTTTGGAGGTTGGAGCTGACGGGAAATTGGGCACCCTGCTATCATACAGGCTTGTGCCATGCTGGGGTGGCCTCCCAGCCGTGGCAGCTGTGGGCTGTTTGGGGGTTGGAGACAAGGGGGATTGGGCACCCCTGTCGGCTATACCTGAGTGTGCCACACTGGGGTGGGCTCCCAGCGTGGCACCAGAAAAGCTTTTGGGGGAGGCATGGAGCCGATGGGGCATTAGGCACCCCGTCGGCTATACAGTATGTTCATGGGGGAAGCGCGTCAGCACACAATTTGTATGTAATGCGTGTTGGGGGAGCTCTGCTCACTGAAGCGGAGCTCTCCCTTTCAACTGTATGCCACTGCATTTTCAGCTGTCATAGACAGCTGGAGCAGTGATTGACGCACTGCGACCGCGCCTGCAAACACACTGACTGAATTGGAAGAGGCTGACACACCTCTGGAAAACTCGGATGATGCGTGCAAGCAAACATAAAAATGGGAGGAGTGGGAGAATAGGAAAGTCAAAAGAGTTAAGGACTTACTCATAAGTGATGGGAAGAATATGGTCTCCTTTCAGGAGCTGCAAAAGAAATTTGATCTGCCAAAAGAAATGTTTTGGCAGTTCCTGCAGCTAAGGAGTATGTACAATAAATGGTGGAAAGTGGAATGCAAATGCACAAGCTGCAAGGTCTCCCCAAAAGAAAAGCTAGACAAGACCCCTATAGATTACTGGGTAAAGCTGGAAAAAGGGCTGGCAGGGACCATACAGAGAGCAATGAGAGATGGCCCATCTGACTCCTCTCTGGTTGCGAAAGAGAAGTGGCAAAAAATGCTGGGGATTTCAATACCAGTGCCAGCATGGGAGAAAAGCTGGAGGAAGGCCCACCAAACATGTGCTGACCAAAGAATCCTACTAATACACAACAATGTGATGCATCTTTGGTACCACACACCTGCTCGGCTGAAAAGCATGGGCCTTTTACAAGATGATAACTGCTGGAGGTGTACATCACCTGGGGTGGACCTTCTGCATATTCTTTGGCAATGCCACCTAATTAGACTGCTTTGGGGGGATATTGCCAAACTGTGCTCACGGATATGAGGGCAACCCCTACTACAAACACCTAGTTTCTGGTTAATAAGAGAGCCTGACATTTGTACCTTCAAAGCTGCCCACCTGTTATGGATCACACAAGCATCTGTGGAAGGGATTAGGCTCATCCTAAAATGGTGGAGAGCTCAAGAGATATTTATTTTATTTATTTATTAATTTTGAGAATTCGGAAAGTAAGTTTGAGTCAAGGACTCATTTACAAAGGTTCCATGTCACAGAGACGTGCATAACAACAACATGACAGAGCTTATTTACAACATAGAGGTTTCTCTGGATAATACACACGTTGGTACAAAGAAGAATAAAGTTAAGGCGAACAGTAATCGCTTATGGTGCTGAACATAGTTCAAGCTGAATAGTCTATTTGGACAGTGTAAATAGGTAACAAGTAGCATTCGTAGATACCTACTGTAGGAGACTGGACCCAAGCAGTGGAAGACTTAGCCTGCCACGAGAGGTTATCTCACTATGTAAAGAATACCAGCAGAAGATATCAGGAATCCTGGGCCCCCAACTATGAATATTTCAATCAAAATATCCCTCCTACCCCCACTATCTACATAGGTGACAGGTTCCCTCCACCATGAAAAGTGGGTAATGGCTGATTGGTTACAAGTTTTTGCAGATAGCAAGTTTAGGGTTAGGCCCCTTTACCCCTGCCACAGAAGCAATAAAAAACTTAGAAATAAAGCCTCACTGTCCTACTAAATTAGAATTAGATCAAGCAAAAAACTAGGTGTTCATTTTGAACTTTAACTACCATAGTAAAGGAGATGTACTTAGTGCTCCTGTGAAAGCTTATAACCTTGTCTATTCCATCCTAAACAGAAAGTGAAATTTGCCATAGATAAAGTTAACATCTTAAAAGTGTTATAAACGTTTTCTATGATGTTGATCCAGTATATCCATCTTCCAAGGTTTTGGGAGGTTTATTGATGTTAAATGTATATGTTCTCTTTTCTTGATCCACTTTGGACACAGCTGTAACTGTAAATTTATTTGAAATGCAAAGTTTACTCAATAAAAAGATTAAGTGCGAAAAAAGTAAACATTCAATGACACAGTGGCCTAACAAAGGAGCACCCACTTGCCATTTAGAGTAAAATATATCGATACAAATATCAAATCAATTATTGTTCCTGTATCACCTTGGTTACAAATTTGAGTTGGTTCACATATTATTTGGTGGATATTTAGGGAGTCAAACGCTTCTTTTAGTCTTTTACCTCTAGGTCCTCCCCTGTGTACATTGAAGTCACCCTTACAAATTGTATTCTCAGTGTGTATATGGTGACCAAGGAAAACAGCAGTCTTATCAAAATGTTGTAAATTTGTGTTTGAAGGTGAGTAGACCACACCTAATGTTAAATCAAGCTTCTTGACTTCTATTAATAGCCCTTGAATTCCCTGTATTTGGAATGGTGTAATCTTATTGTATCGCTATCTTCCTTAGCTATATATAACAATACCCCACTTCTTCTTCTGTTTCTATCACACCTAACAAGGTCATTCCCCTGTATGGATATGGCAGCATCCTCTATCTCGTTATCCACCCAGGTCTCAGATATTCCTAGGACATTTGGTTTGTTTTGCAAATATCGTAACCTTAACTCATCAATTTTTGGCAGTAAACTACATGCATTAGTGTGGCATATCTTTAATTCCTTACTTTTCTTTGGGCCAGGATTAATTTAAATTTCCCGCTAGTATTAACAAATAGAAACTAGGTATATTTATATACTGCTTATTATAAACCTTGTTTCCTTGTTTAATTTTTAGGTTAACATGGAAAGTATGAACCTTATTTTTCTTTTGAACATACAGAGTTACCTTGGGGATAGTTGTTAATACTCTATTGTCATAAAAACAACTTGAAACATGAATAGCCCAAATGGTAAACATTAAAATTCCTATTACTAAAAATTACTTAATTTTACTATAAATAAACTCAGTCACTTTAAAATATGGATATACTGCATGCACTGTGTTATCTAGATAATCAACTCTCAGTACTGAAACTGAAAATTAATAATTAGTTAAAACTTCAAAATAAGGCAACTTTTCAAGTATATTTCCTTTAGTTTGGCATGTAGAGATGTCTAGGGCATAGGCTTTACCCTTAGGTTTACTTTGTAATAGGGCCAATAGCCAAAAACAGGAGGAGAAGTCCCATTTTATGATGGGTCACCCCCCCCCCCACCAAACTTAAAATATCTCAGGGAAAAACTCCATCAGTATCCATGTATCTCCACACCTCAAACCACAATTATATCTAGACAATACCTATGACTTCCTTCAGGGAATACTGTTTGTCTTTCTCTTCGTGTGGTGCATGCACCACTTGCTTTCATGCTAGCAGGTGACATGGGCTTTTAAGTGTGAAAGACCCACCCCTCCTTGCTGACGTGGACTCAGTAGTTGGCTCCCCTTGAGCCCCCTACTCACTGAGTGTTAGATGAATGAAATACTGTCCCAAACTGCACAGTTCAGCTGTTGAAGTCCTCAGAGCTGTTGCTGCTTGCTGGCAAAATACATGGCAGATGTCTGGTAGCAGACGCACAGCTTCAGAACAGAGTAGACAGGATCAGGATGAAGAGCTGCAGTAAAACAGGTGGTGCGGGCTTTTAAATGTGCAGGACCAACCCCCCAGTCCATACAGGGTTCTAACCCACACTATTCATCCCCATGCTCCCCACCCTACTGCTGTTGCCCTGAGCAACCACTTGGCCCTTCATTCTGTTCCAGCCATGCTTGAAACCATTGCTAGCTTTGGCATCCAAAACATCAGCTGGCAGATTGTTCCATAGCTCCACTACCCTTTCTGTAAAATAAAACATTCTCTCTTCCGTCTTGAATCTCTCTCCTGTCAGTTTCCACTCATGCCCCCTGTGTTTTTGATTCACTACTTGCTGTATGCTAAAAAGTTCATCACAGTTTACCTTGTTCATTCCTTTCAGGAGCCTGACACTCTATCACATCTCTCTTATGTCATCTGGCCTCCAGTGTATAGATGTTCAGTGCCTAGAGTCGATCCTCGTAAGATCTGCCTTGCTGAGCCTGAATCATTTTGATCACCCTATGTTGCACTGTACCAGTCTGTCGTTATCTTTCCTTTGGTAAGGACTTCAGAACTGGGCACAGTTCTCCACAAGGGGCCACACTAACTAGAGAGGTAGGAATACTTCCTTCCTTTTGCTGTCAGTACCCCTTACTATACACCCCAGCCTCCTGTTTGCCTTACTGTAGGCCTTGTTGCACTGGTTTTTGTTTTTTTGAAATTGCTCTTTATCCATCCTACAACCTGCAGACCCTGAGCCTTCAGGGCATCCAAGGAGTCATCCCCCTGCCACCCGCTCCATCCGGACCTACCTTCTGGTCCCCATGAGGCTGCAGCTTGTCCCCTGAGTGGGGATGAGGTGGGGTCTCTTCACCCTGTAATCCTTCATTTCATCGGTCCAGAGAGGTGGCCGGGTGAGCGAGTGCACATCAGAGGCATGCTCCAGGAAGCCCATCATCCCACAGCTGGCAGGCATTTTTTCCCATTTTTCTCCCCTATGCAGTGAAAGCATCTGATGTCAGGGTACTATGCCTGACATTCTAGTGCATGTCTTAGCCGCCAGCATCCTCCAAGTGGGGCTTGTGGTCCCCGAGCCTCCGCCCGAGGTCACACAAGTGTGTTGTGGGCAATGGCCCCCCACCCTCCCCCTGGAGACAGCGAGCTGTTGTGGGATGCTCAAGCTATTCTCCCCTCCACCCCGCTGGCCCTCCAGCGACCTGAGTCCACTCCTGAAACTGGGTTGCCGGCTTCTCGTAAGTGGAAACCAACTGCTACACTGACGGGCCGGCCCTTGTTGCCCTGTTTGATTGTTTTAGGGAGTCACTGATAAAGAAGCCTAGGTCTTTCATCAGAGGTTATGCACAGTTTTAACCCCTCCCTCATCCATTACTCTGTCCTTGGGTTCTTGTTCCCTATATGCATCACCTTGTACCTTTTGGCAGCAGATTTCAACAGCCAAACCTTTGACCACCTCTGTAGCTTTTGCAAGTCTCACTGCATCTCCCTAACCCCCTCCTGTCTACCCTGCCACAGAGCTTGGTGTCATCTGCAGAGAGACACATCTTGCCCTGGATTCCTTCTCCCACGTCGCTTAGGAACACATTGAAAAGGACTGGACCTTGGACTGATCCTTGTGGCACCTCACTGGTGACCTCCCTCTCTCTCATGTGACTTTGTTAGCAGCAACACTCTGCTGACTCCCTTCCAACCAGTTTCTCTCCCATCTAACTGTGTTTTTTGCTGTACCCAGATCCTCTAGCTTCTTCAGCAATGTTCTGTGAGGCACTGAGTCAAAAGCGTTACTGAAATCAAAGTATAGTAAACTCAAGGCATGGCCCTTATTCACTATCCTCATTACCCAGTCAGAGAATACTATCAGGTTGGTCTGACAAGACCTTCCTGCCAACAACCCGTGCTGTATATGATCCTAGAGTCAGTTGCTCTCCAGGTAGTTTACGGGATCCTCTCCAACTAGTGTCTCCATCAGGTTACCCACAACGGAGGCAAGATTGACAGGTCTGTAATTACCTGGTTGATCCTTGCCACCCCCCACACCATGAAGCAGGACTACGTCTTCCATTCACTAGTCTTTTGGAACTACCTGTGTTTGAACTGAGCTCTTGGAATAATCCCACCAGGGGTTTTGGTTAGTTCTGTTGCCAATTCCTTGAGCACCAGTGGATGCATCTCATCTGGCCCTGATACCTTATCTGTCCTTAAGGCTGCTAGCCCTTTCTGAACCTTTTCACTAGTAAATACTTGCTAACTCATCTCAGGGATACTGAGGGAAGAACTAAGGGTAGAACTAGTGACACCACTGACTACCCTTTTTTAACAAATCATGGGAGGATGGGGTGGTACCCGAGGACTGGAGGAGGGCAGATGTGATTCCCCTTCACAAAAGTGGGAGCAAGGCAGAAGCAGGAAACTATAGACCTGTTAGTTTAACCTCAGTGATAGGGAAAATGATGGAATCACTTCTAAAGGAAAGAATTGTCAGTATCTAGAGGCCAGAGGGGCACAGGACCCTAGGCAGCATGGATTCACAGCGGGAAGGTCATGCCAGACGAATCTGATAGATTTCTTTGATTGGGTGACCAAAGTAGTAGATCAGGGAGGGGCTGTGGACATGGCCTACCTAGACTTTAGCAAGGCATTTGACACAGTCCCACACAAAAGATTAATATACAAGTTAGCCAGCCTGGGAGTGGGTCCCAAGATGACAGCCTGGGTAAAGAATTGGCTGGAGAATAGGACACAGAGAGTTATAATAAATGAGTCCACTCAGAAGAAAGGAGGGTTACTAGTGGGGTACCGCAGGGTTCAGTATTAGGACCGGTCCTCTTCAATGTCTTTATAAGCGACATTGCAGAAGGACTGGAAGGAAAAGTATGTCTCTTTGCAGATGACACTAAGATCTGCAACAGAGTTGATGCACAGGGTGGGGTGGAAAGGATGAGAAGGGACTTGGCAAGGTTAGAGGAATGGTCAAATGTATGGCAGCTTACATTCAATGCTAAGAAGTGCAAGGTAATGCACCTGGGAAACAAAAACCCAGGGGAAGAGTACACAATGGGGGGTGAGATACTAACAACAACAAGAATGGAAAGGGACCTGGGGGTAGTCATATCAGATGACCTAAAGGTGGGCAAGCAATGTGAGAGGGCAGCAAGGAGGGCTGGGGGATACTGGGATGCATAGGAGAGGCATCACCAGTAGAAAACAGGAAGTTATTATCCCTCTGTACAGACAGCTGGTGAGACCCCATCTGGAGTACTGTGTGCAGTTCTGGAGACCCAATCTCCATAAAGACATAGACAGGATGGAAGCTGTCCAGAGGAGGGCAACTAAAATGGTGCAGGGTCTGCACGGAAGTTATATGAGAGAGACTTAAGGAGCTTAATATGTATAGCCTCGAGGAAAGGAGGGAGAGAGGACATGATAGAAACTTTCAATACCTCAAGGGAATCAACAAAGTCCAAGAGGGTAGCATCTTTCAAAAAGAGGTGTGCAAGAACAAGAGGGCACAATTTGAAGATAGAGGGGCGGCTCAGAGGTAATTTAAGCAAGTATTTTTCACAGAGAGGTTGTGGATGCATGGAACGGCCTTCCGGAGGAGGTTGTGGAGTCAAAATCAGTGGGGGAATTCAAGCATGCATGGGATAGTCATAAGGCAATTCTGGGGGGTGGGGGTAGGAAGAAGTAGGCTGCTGGTTAACTAGGATCTGCAGCTTATCCAGTAGGTAGGGAAATGGGCAGACTGGGTGGGCCAAGCAGTCCTTATCTGCCGTCAAAGTCTATGTTTCTATGTTTCTATGTTTCTATACCCCCTACAGCCACCTTAATGCAACTCCCTCACAGAGGCCTTTTGTTTTCCTTAGTAAACAGAGAGCAAAATGAGTCATTAAGAACGGCTGCTTTCTGCCCATCCCCTCAATTATCTTACCTCCCTCTGTTACCGTAATAATTCCTCTCCCCTTCTTTCTTTTTTCCCCTAATATATCTAAAGAACTGTATTTCCCCACCCCAAGTTAATCCCTTCTGCAATACATTACTCTGTGTCTGCCTTTGCTTCTCTGATCGCCCGTTTGGTTTCCCTTGTTCTAGTTTGGCACTCTCCTCATTCTTCTTTCCCTTGTTTTTCATTGGTGAAGGTCTTCATACAGAGAACATGCAGAGACTAATACATCTAGAAAACTATTTACATCTTAAATAGACAGACATTTGCTATTGTATATGATTAGATTTAAAAAAGCTATTTGAGGTGGAAGGAATTGGAAGTCAAATACATTTATGTACTTGTACCGATTCTACATATTGATTAGCCTTCAATTCATAACAGAAAAAAGGGGATAAATAAATAAAGGAAGGGCCACCTAGGGTGTATTATGTTATTTATTGTATCAAGCGATAGCTCATGATCAGGTTCAGAGTTAAGTTTGTATTCCTCATCCCTCCCCTCCTGCCCCCATCCGCATCCAGTTCATCCCCCACCCCCTTCGACTCAAGGCATAAACTCTGGTCTGCATCTCCTGATGTATAATACCCATCTCTGCCACAACAGCTCAAACCTCTCCTTGCTGTGTTGGATAAGGGTGGTCAACCACTTCATGTTGTACACCTCTGCCATAAGATCCTGCCAATCACTAATGGTAGGAGGTATAACTATAAGCCACTTTCTAGTAATGGCTTATTTGGCAGTAAGTAGCCTAGTTGGTTTCTTAACTAGCTGCACCAGCAGTCATTCCTGCAATGTATCCAGTAGAGTCTGCCTTCTGGAACTCCTGGCTGCTGGAATGACCCAATCAATGTCTGGCAGGGTCCTCCCACCACCACCTGAGCCACCCCATCTCTAGTTCTGCCCCTAGCTCCATAGCTCTCTTCCCCCTGTCCTGCAGGTCTATAGAGCACCCCCATTCATAGTTTCTTGCCTGAGGATGCTGTGAGCTAAACCCACAGTGATTCTGCTTTCTCGTTACCTCCCCAGATGTTCCACCTTCCACTGCCTCTGTGCCATCTGTGACATACAGGGCTACACCGCCTCCTTTACCTGTTCCTTTGTGCCATCTAAACATGGTGTAACCTGGGACTTTCAAGTCCCAATCATTATTTTCTGTGGCCCACATTTCTGTGATGCCTACCAGATCCATCTCAATGTATGCCACCATTACCTGAAGCTCACTCATTTTATTTCCCAGACTGCAAACATTAAGGCAGATTGTTTTCCATCTTTCTCCTGATCCCCTCTTGCTTTTCCCTATTCCTGTTCCCTTATTCTTATGTAGTCTCAATATTTTTATATGTTTCATTCTGAATTTTGTCAGCCCTCCCTCACTGACCTCATCCCCAACCTAATTTGAACTTCAATTGCAAGTTTGCAGTGTGCTACTCTGTGCTGAAATGTGGATAAATGGAGGGCTTCAGTCCTGCTATGGTGTCCATGTGGCATCTTTCATGAACAATAAAGAAAAAATTCACTATATTACAGTATCTGTGCAAGCTACGGGGAATGGTTACAGTATTACTGGGCAATTTTAACCCCCACAAAGAAGAACAAGCATTTGTCAATGCCGGGTGTTTGCCATGGTGTGTGTGTGCGTGTGTGTGTGTGTGTGTGTGTGTGTGTGTGTGTGTGTGTGTGTGTGTGTACTGGGAGGGCGATCCTGGCTTTCTGTTCCTGTAATGTCAACTGTGTAACCACATATGTTCAGTCGAAACTGGCACCAGTCCACTAGCCAAATACTGTTAGATTTTGTTTTGTGATAGTCAAAAATCTTTTTTAAGTAGCCAGGAAGGCTTGTACTGGAAAAGGTAATATTTCAATAAGTAGATCAGCTGGGCCAGTAGAAAGGTCTGTGATGCTAGTAGATTTTCGAAGTCACTACACTGTTGGCTAGTAGCAACAAAACTTAATCTGACCCCTGCATGGATCATTGCAGACTTACAGCTGGCTGCTTGAAACTTAAACAGTGTTTATACTGCAGCTAGTATAAAATAAAGGGATACTGCATGCTACTAGCTACAACTTGGAAGCGCATAAATGCTGTTACATAGAAACATAGAAACATAGAAGTTGATGGCAGATAAGGACCGCAAGGCCCATCCAGTCTGCCCATTTCTTTTTCTACCTTATAAATGTGCCATCGGCCTTTGCTCTGTCAGTGACCTATCTATTCATAGTCATTTGTATTGCTCCCTTATGCCTATCCCATGCCTGTTTGAAGCCCTGCACTGTATTCATAGCCACCACTTCTTGTGGTAAGCCATTCCATGCATCTACCACCCTTTCTGTGAAAAGAATTTCCTCACATTCCCCTTAATGACCTCCCTCTAATCTCATGCTGTGTCCTCTTGTCCTGCTATTTTTCTTATATTTAAACATGTTAGACTCTTTCACCTTGTTTATGCCCTTAAGGTGTTTAAATGTCTCGATCATATCCCTCTCCCTCCTTTGCTCAAGGGTATACATATTGAGCTCCGTTAATCTGTCCTCATATGTCTTCTGATGCAGTCCCTGCACCATTTTGGTGCCCTTCTCTGGACTCCTCAATTTGGATTAATGTCCTTGTGAAGGTGTGGCCTCCAATACTGCACGCAGTACTCCAGATGGGGCCTAACCAATGTCTTGTACAGAGGGATTATTACCTCCCTCTTACGACACTTTGATACCCTACTAGCCACCCTAACACCCCCTAGCCTTACCTACTGCCTTTGAGGAGTCTGCTCGATGATTTTAGGTCATCAGTGATGATGATGCCCAAGTCTCTTTCTTCCTTTGTGACTGCTAGCAACTCCCCTCCCAGCCTATAAGTGGCTTCAGGGTTTCTCTTCCCTATGTGCATGATTTTGCACTTCTTTGCATTAAATCCCAGTTGCCATTCTTATGACCATTTTGCTAGTTTATCCAGATCTCTTCTCATTCTGCCCACCCCATCTGGATCATCTACTCTGTTGCAGATCTTGGTGTCATCTGCAAACAGACAAGCCTTACCCTCTAGTCCATCTGAGGTCACTAATGAAGATGTTGAATAGGACTGGCCCCAGGACTGATCCTAAGGTACCCACTTGTGACTTGCATCTCTTCTGACTGTATACCATTTACCACCACTCTCTGTTTTCTGCCAGTCAACCAGTTTGCCACCCAGTTGACCAACTTTGACCCACCCGAGCCTACCTAGCTTATTTATCAATCTTCTATGTGGAACAGTGTCAAAAGCTTTGCTGAAGTCAAGGTAGGCGACATCAACTGCTCCCCTTGGTCCACCACTCTGGTTACCCAGTCAAAGAAATCTATGAGATTAGTTTGACAGGACCTTCCTTTGTAAACCCATGCTGTCTTGGATCCTGTGCCCCTATGGATTCCAGGTGTTGCACTATCCTTTCCTTAAGGAGTGCCTCCATAATCTTGCCCACTATTGAGGTAAGACTGACTGGTCTGTAGTTCCCCATCTCCTCCCTGCTACCACTCTTGTGGAGCGGGATCACATGAGCCCTTCTCCAGACTCACTAAACAATTCTGCTAATGGCTCTGCTAGTTCCTCCTTTAGCTCCTTAAGTACCCTGGGATGTATGCCATCAGGTCCCATTGCCTTATCCACCCTGAGCTTAGCAAGCTCTTGTAGGACCCCTTTCTTTTGTGAAGGGAGTAGTGCTCACCTCCCCCCTCTGTGTCCATGATGCTGAGCTGTGGGCCCTGCCCTCACCTTCTCTTTGGTAAATACTGAGCAAAGTATCTATTTAGGATAGATGTCTTTACAGGGTCCTCCTCCTCACATGCTCCCTTTTCTCCATTAAGCTTAGCAATACCCCCTCTGGACTTTCTCCTTTCACTAATGTATCTATAGAAAGTCTTGTCACCTTCTTTTACTGTTCGTGCTAGTGTTTCCTCAGTTTGGGACTTTGCCTGCCTTACTGCCTTCTGCTTCCCTTAGGGCAGTTTGGTATGCCTCCTATCTTCATCCCGCTGTGTTCCTTATATTTCCTGAAGGCCAGCCTTTTGGCTCTGACCTTTTCTGCTACTGTATTTGAGAACCAAAGTGGTTTCCTTCTTTTTGCACTTCTTTTCTGTCTAACACAATGGGATGTTGCTTCAAGTATTGTATCCTTAATGCTTGCCCACTTTGCCTGTACCTCCTCACCTGTGTTTCTTTTTGCCAGGGCTAGCTTAACTCTGTTGGCCATCTTATCAAAGTCAGCTCCTCTGAAGTCCCATATTTTTGCCTTGGAATGGGATGATTTAGATGTAGTAGCCAAATTGAACCATACCATGTGATGGTCACTGGCCCCCAGGTGACCTTCTACCTGGAGATCTGTGATCCCTTCTTTGTTAGTCAGTACTAGATCTAGGATAGCCCTGTCTCTTGTGGGTTGCTGTACCAGTTGTTTGAGGCCCTCCCCCTGCAGGGAATCCACTATGAGTCTAGTTCTGGCAGTTGTTCCTGCTGGTATTGTTACAAATATAAATGCATAGCATGGATGTTACTGAGGCATGTAAAAACATAAAGGTAGCAACGATAATCACCTTTACTAGTGAAATCACCTTTACCAGTGAGTAAATGACATTTGCCAACAGTGAGAGAGAGAGAAAGAAAGAAAGAAAGAAAGAAAGAAAGAAAGAAAGAAAGAAAGAAAGAAAGAAAGAAAGACAGACAGACAGACACACATTACTTTTAACAGCTGCTGTCTGGAACTGTGCTGTTGGATGCTTGGAATACTGCAGCCAGTCTGATAAGGAGAGGTCAGCATGCTGGGCAACTACATCAGAGGGAACCATAAACTAATGACTGAGTCGTCTTTTTGTTTTGAAGTCCATGCAGTTTCCACCCACCAAGCTAAAACTGTTATAATTAGACTAGCTGATATTTGGTCTGCTACAGACTTGTCCATTAAACCATGTTCTGCATTGGAAGGACAGTATCACGTCCCTCAAAAGCCACTGTCATAGGAAGATGTTTGTTTGCTGCATGCAAGCACACATGGCAAACATAAACATGCATTTGTCAATGCCGAATGTTGGCTTGCTGGCATTGGCATTGGTAGTGCAGGAGTTAGAAATGCAAAAGAGGAATGGCAGTGAAGTATTGAAGGAACACCAACCCCCCCAACCCCCAAGAGAGTGAAATGCATTGGGAGTGTGGTTTTGGGTCAGCCATAATGCTGACGCCATTCCAGCTCACCACACCCTGCAGAGAGTGACAGATGTCAGGGTGTGCATTGGGGTCTTCGGCCTTTATGCTCACCCCATTATACTGTAGGCTGCATGGTGTCAAGTGGTAGGGGAATTGCTCTGGCATATTGGTGACCAGGGTTCGAGGCCTGAGCTTAGGGCATTAGGAGCAGAAAAGAGGATGGAGTTTTTATTTATTTATTTTATTTATTTCATCTCGGATTACAAGTACCTTTGAGCTATACATAGCTCATTTACAAAAGTTCTTTGTCAATGGGAAGGGGAAACAAACAGACAAAGGGGTCTAACTAAGTCATAAACAGGCAATTGATTGACAAAAATCATCATAAATCATTACAAAAAGTAGTAGGTAGAGATTAGCAACTAAACGGTATCCAAATCAACATAGAAAAACAGCATACATCATGGAAAAGTGGTTTGGTTGGAGGGGGCTACCAAATGATGAGGCAAATACTGGAATACTTTAAGCAACCTGATCAGCAAAGTAGTTATAGGCGACGAGGTGCAGGGGAGAGAGAGAGAGAGAGAGAGAGAGAGAGAGAGAGAGGAGGAGAGACAGAGAGAGAGAGAGGAGGGGAGGGAGAGAGAGAGAGAGAGAGAGAGAGAGAGAGAGAGAGAGGAGGGAGAGACAGAGAGAAAGAGATTTATGTTAATGTCCTAGGGGAACTGAGTGTGGAAGTGCAGTATAAAGCTCCAGGGCAGGAAGGCAGCAGCCAGGCTTTGTCAGTGTAGGGTGTGGGCCTGGTTGTTTAGGTAGAGATTGGGGGAGATTGAGAGGAAAGGTCAGGGAGGGAGGAGTGCAGGCAGGTACCCTCAAAATCAGGGTGTACAGTCACAGTGGCCTTCAGTTGTGAGCTGCTGTCGAAGCATCTGCTAATAAGGCCCCAGTTTCAGAAGGTTAGTGAATTCATGGCGTAGTCCATTGTACCAGAGCAGAGCCCAGTATAAAAAGGTCCATTGACACTGGGTAGTCCAACACTTGGGAAGTAGGAGGTGTTCAGCTATGGACAAGCGGGTGTGTTGTCTTTGAAGATTTACTTAGAAGGCTAAGGACCCCCTTAGGAAGGAGTCCAAGGATTGTTTTTTTTTTTTGTAAGCAACCACATGTGTCCTTTGGATGCTCCCCACCCAAGGGGAGAGTTGAGCTTCATACCCCTCTGGAGCAGCTCCTGGTGGAGGCTTGGTGGTACAGTAGTAGAACTGGTGGCATGGGCATCCATGCTCTGCCACCCCCCTTCCACAGCCAGGATGCATCCAAAGAAAGAGTAAGATAAAAGTGAGGCAATCAGATGCACAGGATAAAGGGAAGAAAACAAGCATTTGTCAATGCCGAATGTTTGCTTACTGGCATTGGCAGTGGTAGTGTAGAAGTTACAGAGCTGCGTAATAGTAATGGCAGTGAAGTATTGAACTGAAGCTAACCCCACCACCACCCTGCAGAGAGTGACAGGCATTGGGGTGTGCCTTTGAGTCGTCAGCCATAATGGCCACGCCATTTCAGTACACCCCACCCTGCAGACACTGGCAAGTGTCACGGTGTTCCTTGGGGTCCCTGGTCCTTAGGCGCACCCCATTCCATTAGGAAATACAGTGGGATAGGTACAATATAGGAGAATGGGGTGAACTTTGGGGCCGAAGAGTCCAAGGCCTACCTCAGTGCTTTTCACTGGCTGCAGGGTGTGGAATGGTATGAGCATTACAGGTAAGAATCCCAAGTCACACCCCGATGCCTGTCATTCTCTACCGGGTTGGGCATTATGGTTGGAAACCCTAATACCTCAGGCATTCGTTGGTATTTTCACTCCAAATGTTCAACATGGTTTTGGTGACCCCACCTCATGAACAGGGAAATATCAGTTTTCTTGGCAGCTGCTTATGCTCAGCGACTGCGGCATTTTAGCACCACGATGCAAAACATTCGAACAGGATGTAAAAAATGACAGCTGTACTGTTCATGGGGAGGTGTAAAAATGGCAATGTTGTAAATCTGCAGTACAAATATTTTAAAAATGGTAAAGTCATGGCGTACATAGAAACTGTGCAGCACACCCGTAATATAATTAGGTTGGGGATTTTTACAGCAGATTGTCAACTCAGGCATTTTGGTGCCTCGATCATGAACAGTCTCACTGTGATTTACTTTATCTGTCGAACAATAATTTCCACAGTGACCACGCATCTCTGCGCTGAAAGTGTGAGCACTTCGACCATGTTGTGAAAATGATAGCTGTACTGTAAATAAGGCAGTGTGGAAAAATGCCACTGGTGAAAATCTGGACTTAAAACAATACAAAGTCATGAGCGTGCGAGGGTGCGTGGAAACTCGCCAATGCTCACTCATAACACAGTCATTTTATGGAGTTTTGTCACCAAATTTTGAACATAGCCATTTTAAGACCTCTGCTCATGAACAGTATAACTGTGATTTTCTTAATCTGTCCCAAACATTGCTTTCACAACCAACAGCACTATTATGCGCTACATGTGCGAAACACATTTTGGGCAGCATGTGAAAAATGTCAGCTGTACTGTTCATAAGGAAGTGTAATAAAATGGCAATGTTGAAAATCTGGAGTGAAAATATTAAATTTGCAAACTTATGAGCATGCATAGGAACTGCGCAACGCACGCTCGTAAAACAGTCATTTTTAGGAATGTTTTCACCAAATTTTCAACATAGCCATTTTAAGACCTCTGCTCATGAACAGTGTCACTGTGATTTTCTTAATTTGTCCCGTACATTGATTTCGCATAGACTGCGCCATTGTGCGCTACATGGGCGGAAACACATTTTGGGCAAGATGTGAAAAATGACAGCTGTACTGCTCATAAGGAGGTGTGGTAAAATGTCAATGTTGAAAATCTGAGTGAAAATATTGAAAATTTCTTGAACTACGGCGTGCATAGGAACTGTACAACATGCTAAGTAAAACAGTCTTTTGAAACTTTTCCACCAAATTTTCAAAATAAGCTTTTAAGAGCCCACCTTATGAACACTGGCAGTGTCATTTCGATATCATGAAACCCGAAAGGTGATTTCGCTGCAGTGATCATGCGAAATCACCTTCGGCCCCAATAACGCCAGGACAGTGACAATTCATGAGAAGGGGTCCCAAAAACCCCATGTTGAAAATTTGGTGCAAAAATTCCAAAAAATGCCTGAGATATGCAACAAAGTTGAAACCCCCTATCTAGCCCATTATACAGCTCACGGCATTTCCTCAGTTCGCGGTCGGTTTTGAAGAGTGCAGGCGTGTTCCCGGTCCACCGAAGATCGTTGCGCCGAGGTCCAGAGGTAAGTATGGGGTGAGGGGGGTGTGGAGAGGCAGTGTGTGCAGTGGGTGGGTGCGGGTTGTGGGAAGGGCACCAGGGAGACTACGTGGGACCGTTTTTTTCTTTACAGGTATTCTTTCTTTCCAATGATGACGCAGGACGTTTGCTATGCTGGGGTGGGCTCCCAGCATGGCACAAGGATGGTTGGGGGCATTCAGCCAATGGGGGATTTGGCACCCCTGTCGCTCAAAGCATCGATTGCCACACTGGGGTGGGCTCCCAGCATGGCAACCAGTACTCGGGGGGGGTGAGGACAGTGGAGCCGACGGGGATTGGGCACCTCATTGATATATGAGTTGCTGCTGGGGTGGGCACCAGCATGGCATTTTGGAAGGCTTTGGGGGTGGGGAGTAGCACAACCAACGGGGATTGGGCAACCCCCGCCGGCTATACAGTGTGTGATTACAGACGGGCGGAGCCATGCATGAGCAAGCGATATCTTATCGCTGCTCACTGAAGCATAGCTCCCCTTTAACTGTATGCCACTGCATTTTGAGCTTGTCATAGACAGCTCCATCATGCATTGGCTTACAGGGCCGTGCCTGCAACACACTGATTGAATTGGAAGAGCGGTGACACACCTCCAAAATCTCGGATGATGGCACTATGTTTCTTACATGCGTGCAAACAAACATAACATAATAAATGTATCTTAATTTTTGAAGACCTTTTTTTCCTTTTTGTGCGTGCATATGTAACATATGAATGAGGGATCCACTCACTGTAGATCAAGGGAGGATGTGAAATGGTGCAGGTACATGGGGGGATGAACAAAGTGGTAGACAGTAAGCTCTACCAGAGCTTCAGGCTGATGTAGCACAGCTGGACTAAGGCAAGGGAGGATGTGAAATGGTACAGGTACATTGGGGGTTGAACAAAGTGGTAGACAGTAAGCTCTACCTGAGCTTCAGGCTGATGTTGCACAGCTGGACTAAGGCAGAAGCACCCACAGCATGTTCTTATAGTTCATATGTATATGTCCATTTATGTTCTTACAGCGCTGATTGCCTAACTGAGCCAAGATGTAAAACAGACACTAACATGTCAGGTTTATTTCAGGTGACCATGTTCTTATAGTCCCCATTTATATGTCCATTTATGTTCTTACAGCGTTGATTGCCCAACAGCCAAGATGTAAAACAGATACTAAAATGTCAGGTTTATTTCAGGTGACCAGGATCGTAGTGGGGAGAGGGGGCAAGTGAAACAATGTCCTGAGAATGGGCTTAAACTTATTAACAGTTGCTGTGCCAAGGAGTGATACACCGGTCCAGAGTCCCTATATGTTTAAATTATGTTTGCAATCTAAAGGTGCTTAGGTGGACTGGCATTTACATTACTCAGCGGCAAAATCTTTTTCATACTTTTTGTGATCATCGGTTAAGATATAACCACTAACTGATGAGACACTTGGGGGCATGAAACTGAGCTACCAGCAAAGTTGCATTTGCAAAGCCATGAATATTTATCTGTTGATAATGAAATGAAAACTGTCAGCAGCTAACATTCAGCCACTGTCCATTGCACAGAAGAGACATCTCACTGATAGATCTGGAGCAAAGGGACATGAACTTGCCAATAACACCACTACAACTCCAGACACGGAAGAAAGAGAAGTTCATGCACTTTCATCGCTGTTAACTTTTTCAGCATTTTAAAACAGTTACTTAGCATCTGCACTAAGATTTTACACGTCGCTGAACTGAATTGTGACACCAGAATCCCTGCAATCAACATTTGTCAGCAAAAGTGAATTGAAAAAATCAATACATGTATAAAATGGTAAGTGACATGAGTCAATAACAACATATCTGCATGTAATACTTGGCTTAAAATTTGAGCACCACCATATTTCGCACCACAGCGTCAAACAGGGATGCCATTTATAATTCAGCTAATGTCAAGCAGTTTTTGAGCCATAAAAAGTATTACTGTATCAGTGTGGTGGCAGCAACAGGATCTGGAAATTATGAAATAAAATGCAACAGCACCCCCGTTGGCCATATGTTGTGCGGGTGGAGGGACTGCATGAGCACCAAGGGGTGGGCTGTTAGGCGGCTTCAGATTCATCAGAGAAAAGGGCGGATTCGATTGTGAGCTACGGTTGAATTTGTGTTTTCTTTTTCTATACCTAGTTTTCACTATTTTGTTAGGGCACATGTCCAACCCTAGGATGTTTAGGGTCACAAGGTGATGTGACTTCCTTGAGCATCTGATTTGAGAAAGAGCTGTGTGATTCTATCTAAATGCCAGCTCACGGCAATTCAGAGAGAAAAAAAATATTTTGACGCTGCATTACCAGACTAAGGGCCAGATATTCAAAACTTTGCGCCTGGCAAAAATCATTTGCGCAGGTTTAGCGGGGATTAGCGCAGGTCTGCCATATTCAAAAGGCCAAATAGTGCAGGCAAACTGCATTAGCGCCAGGCAAAATTATAATGTATGCAAGGGGCAAACTGACATGAATACAGGCGCAATGCTATATTCAGCGACTAGCGCCGTGCTGAGTGGTTTTGCGCGACTTAGCGCGACACTTAGCGCGGTGCACATTACCGCCAGGAAAAGCTGGTCTTAATCCTGGGCAAAATCAGCTTTGCGACATAACAGCTTCTTTGTGCAGGATTTGGCGCTGGTTTAGCGCGGGTTTTGCGCGACCCTAACAAATAAATATGACACATAGATAAAGCCAAACATAGAGGAAGCATGCTGCTAACTGATGGCATCACAATGATGCCATCATCTGCCACCAGTCCCAGCCATGCCAGGCAGTAAGTGGTGACCCTGCCGCCAGTGGACAGCATGGCAGTGTAGCCATACAGCACACACCTGCGGACCACACATCTGTGGACAAAAACAGATGCCAGCACACACATGCAGCACTGTGGGCATGGAGGATGTTGAGGGGAGCGTGTATGGGTGGCCAGGCTGTGCCACAGACCAGGTGTGGCCACAAGGCTGGGACACATCATGCAGTGCACATGGGCCAGTATTAGGAATACCCACAACACTAGTGTGCCTTTCGGATAATATATGCCCCCCCCAGCCACATACCACACAGCTGTACAACTGCCACAACACACAAAGCCAGATATGTACATGTCACTGTGAGCATCCCATGCCACAGGTACAGCATCTGTGGGTCACACAACAGTGTAACAGTAATGTCGACTGTCAGTAAACACCTGCAGGTTGGGCCTGTCACTGTGTACAGTGCAGTCAGCATCACTGCCCTACACACCATAGGCAGTGCTGTGTCCCTCACACTACTGTCCCCTTGCTACTGTAGTGTCTGCTGTGCACTGTAGCATGCCCTACAGTGTGACAGTTGCATGCAGCACCACCGCCACCTGTGCCTATTCTGTCTTGTCCCCTGGGGTACAAAATGCTATGCTATGCTGTACTGTTTACATGTAGCCTGCAGCTATCATTGTGCACTGCCAGACTGACCTACAGGTGGAGCTGCAGTTGGACCTGGTCAGCTCCTGTACTTCCAGACTGACCTACAGGTGGAGCTGCGGTTGGACCTGGTCAGCCCCTGTACTTCCAGACTGACCTACAGGTGGCTCTGTGGGACCCTGCAGTAATGCTGGGCAAACTGCATGCAAATCAGGGTATAATGAGATACTAATCTGGTTGTTTGCCCAGAGACTACCTAAGTAGGCTCATTTGCATGGCACTTTTGAATATGGCACATTTTAGCTCCGGGCAAACGTGTTTGCCCTGGGCTAACTGCTTAGCTCTGCGCTAATGTGTTAGCGCGCTAATAGTACGGGGAATAATATACAGTTTTGATCACTGTTCTTTCACGTCTGCTGCTTCCTGAAGCTGTACTGAGTCCATGCATTTGCTGGCACACACATTGGCCATGTAGGTTGTCCGTACCTGCCCTCACGTTGCTGTGCACTGTGTTGTTGTTGTGGGTTGCACTTCCTGGTTGCTTTATTCAGTGCTGTCTTATTCCCGGGCTATTTTTGCCCTGCACTCCCAGACCAGTTTGCCCGGCTTCCTTAGCCTGCAATATTCAGCAGGATTAGCACCAGGCTATTTCCATTTCAATATAGCTTGCTCTGTGCTTCGGGCTAAGTTTGCCCGCCGGGCAGTGCTAATTTAGCCCCTGGGCAAAGTTTTGAATATCTGCCCTAAGTGTGCAGTTTAGTGAATTACCACACAGGGGTATGTATATGACAGCACTAAAAGGCGCATTAAAGTGCTTCAGTCATGAAAACCTCCCCCACTGGCTGCTGCTGAAATGCACAGCAGTATGTTCTTTGTGCATTCTGGCTGTTCTTTGCTTCAGCTGCAGGTAGTACAGTACGCTCAAGTTTGTTTGCATAGGTTTTAGCAGTGAGGAGTTCACATTGACAGTCTAGTAAGAGAAAATGCTTGGAATTATACATACAAAGAAGTCTGAGTTTTCACATCAAATGCTGAGGTATTTTTTTTCTGGAGGATTAGAACCCATGGAGTCCATGAAGGTGTGCTTTGGAGAGCTGGTGTGTGTAAGGACTGTTAGGCACCCACACATTTTGGTGGTCCTGCTTTGGCAGGGAACAGTTTATTAAAGTAATGATGTGTGGCTTGTCTCTCTAAGCTAGACAAGACTACACCATTCTATCAGGCAACCAACACAGTTGATCTGTGGGGAGCTGCTCACTGAAGCATAGCTCCCTCTTTCAACTGTATGCCACTGCATTTTCAACTGCTGTCATCGACAGCTTCAGCAGTGATTGGAGAACTGTGACCATGCCTGCAAACACACTGACTGAATTGGAAGATGCTGACACACCTCTGAAAAACTCAGATGATGGCACTATGTTTCTTGCACATGCGTGCAAGCAAACATAAAAATCATTGCACTGTGACATATGATGCTGGCACAGAACCCATGTCATTGTGCCCTATGTCCATCTGTACTCAGTTGAGTTGTCATCCGTGTGCCCCAAACCCTTACTCACCAGAGGCTCTGCTACAAAAGGGGTTGTCTGTGTATCTGCTCCAGGTGGAAGCAATAACAAATAAAAAAAAAATTATGATAATAAACCACACTGCACTATTCAGGGGACACCACTAACACACTGTCTCAATCTAACAGGGCTCTACCATGAGTTGGAACTGGCAGCAAAGATCAGGCTTGAATTGGAAATCCTATTGCCACAGTCTGGCTAAAGAAGTATTTTCTGCTGAGTCCTATGACCCAGGTTCCCCAGTCCCTACCCCTACCCCCGGCCAAAGTAATACATTTCTCACATGGAGTATTTCTGTTTTTTTTTAATGTATGAATTGTAGGTGGAAGTCTAGTCTCACTTTCTATGCAAATTGGTTTCACGTTAATAGTAATGAGGTAGCAAGTGTGACTCTGAATCACATTATGATAGTACCATGTACAGTAACTAGGTTGTTTTGCTGCCGAAGTTGCTGTTGTGGGATTTAATGTGGTTCAGGTTTGCTCTGCATGTAGATGCCCTCTAGTGGGAAAGTGGTATAAGTGTATAGATTACATACAAAGGGATTATACTATTTTCAAACAGCAGAGCTCTGTAACAAATCAGCCACATGAAATTGCGGCCAGCATGAAATGACAATAAGGTAGTATTACTCGATCTGACTCAGAATTGCACTCACCACCCAGTGCTTCTTGGGCTTTCCCATCCTGCACTGGGCTGCCTCTTTACGCCAGCAGTTCCCACTAAATCAACAAGAAGCACGGCTACAGACAGGTTGGTGATTCCCTTCAAAAGAACAAAACTCGCCCAGAACTCCATCCTGTACCAAGGACCAAAATGGTACAATGAGTTACCTGCTAACCTTATAGAATCACCCAAGATTAGTACCTTCAAATCTGGGCTCAGATCCCTTCTTGACATAAAAAAGAATTGTGCTTGCCTGCACTAATATGGCAGAATTTCAGCCACCCAACCCTCTCCCTTTCACCCCCTCTTTTTATCTCATCAACCCCCCCATCCCTGAACGAGGTCCAATCGGCTGATAAACCACTTCCACCATGATGACGCCATCCCTGGCTGACCCCCTACCCCCCTTAGGCTAGACTGACCGATTAAATAGTGAACTACAAGGCTGAACCCTAGTTACCTTATCCTCTTCAACCTTTGGTTGGATATATAAGATTTCTTTGGTAGTTGAATGTCTGTGTAACGTTTTTCTGCTCTCTGTAAACACTGTTATATTTGTAATGTTTGTTCAACAATGACCTGGAACCTTTGAAAATGAGTCCTGGACTCAAAGGCATTAATCCTAAACTGAAATAAATAAAATAAATAAATAAAGCTTTCTGGGTCAGACTAGAGTGAGTGTGACTTAAAAGGGATATGGTTGAAAACCAGACAGACGAAACATGACTGGACCAGACTGATAAAAGCTGGACTGGCTGGTCCAGCTGCACCATGCACAAGTTGCGAACAGTTTTTCCTTCTGGCTAAGTTGCCCAGACAGGCTGGTCTAGCTTTTACTGATCTGGACCATTTCAGTTTCAGTTTCAATAGTCTGAGTTTCATCCATGCTTGGGACTACCAGAACCGGATTGGACTAGATCTAGAAAAGCCAGATCGGCCTGTCTAGCCAGACTGGGCAGACAGGCAAAATTCTTACGACCTGTGCTCAGTCTGATTTTGTCCAGCCAAACGGCCAGTCCGGCTTTTCACAATCTGATCCTGTCTGGTTCTGGTGGTCTGGTTTTCACCAAGTACCCTTCAAAGTGTTAATACCGTGTTTTGAAATACAGTATTGCTACAGTGTAAAACAGTATACTGTAAGTTGCACTGGGCCAACACCAAAGCCGTATCTTCGAGTTCTTTTCTGAATCTATCTTCACTGTTTGCTCTTCACCGCTCCAAGGCATCTTGCATCTTTGGAGTTCTGTAGCCTTCAATTTGTACTGAGTGAGGAAAAAAAGGAAGCAAATTTCAGTTAATGCAGGTTCTTGTTTTCACAAGAGTTATTTAAATAGCCTCTGGAGACCCAGGTTTGACTCTAGTTTGGAGATACAAAAGAAATGAAATGGGGGACTCCAGTTTAATACCCCCCAAATACTTGTAGCATTGTGGTTTGTCATTGCAAAAATTTCACCATGGAATAGATTGACTTTTTCTTTATATTACACATAGCAGAATAATAAAGATGACTGAATGTTTGTCACCTGTATTTATACCTAGTAACAAAAGGGAGGAAAGGAAAAGAGTTTCATTTTTTATAGTGCCTTTCATATATACTGTATCCCAAAGAGCTTTATAAGCCATGATTGACAGGCAGCAGCCTTTAGGAGCACCGAGAGATCAAATAAAGATAAAGGTTAAAGAAAGTTGCAGGAATTGAAGTGAACCTCATCACCTCATCACTATCCCTCTTGCCTCAGTCCTGTCTGTAGACAATATAGTCTGCAGGGAAATAATTTTGGCTGAACTATTTTGCCTATGGTGTGGATGACTGGGATTATTGAGGATGGAGTGGAAGGGGTGGGAGTAGCCTACAAAGGTCTTTATGTTGAAGCCTCACATTTCAAGAGCCTCCAGGACCTGTCAGCCCACCCAGACCTGTGACATGGCAGTTTCCCTGCCAGGCTGTACTGTATATTATAAATCACTTACATGGTTTCAGCCAATCAGTGCACAGAGCCAGTGTACCTCTTATATACAGGGCTGTCTCGTGCAGGAACATTGGGAATGGTGCTTGCACTCACACTAGAGAGAGGACAGCTTCATTTAACTTTTGATATATAAAAAAAATACTTAAAACTTATTAAAAATAATTGTGGCTAGCTCAAGTGTTTTATAATTAGTTACTATGACCTCCATGAGACATCTCTTATGGTATAAGAGACTTTTCTCATTAGGTTTGGGCAACCAGAACCACGCAGCTTCAGGGTTTGTAGCCCTCTCTTCCAAAGCTCATACTCAGAGTCTCTTGTACTGTAAGAGACACCCCTGAAGGCCCTACTAACTTACACAGACAGGGCTGAGGAAAGAGGGGTTCTGTTGTGGCTGTGTATGTTACCCTCAGTATTAGATTATACATTGCTTCTCCATCCCCTCATAGCATGAGTTCCTGGTAAACAATGTCCCCTTACTCTGTCCCTTCCTACATTTATTGCTGGCATCGATTTCTGCCTTGAATCCAAATCTTTCTAGACCTTCTCTCCTTTATCTCCACTCTTACAGCCTCAGGTGAACTCCTTGCATTGGTTGACTTCAACACCAACTGGTCCTGTCCTGACACCAAAAAAAATTAACTCAGAACATCCAGTCCCTTCTCCTCATACTCTCCATCTTAGAGCCAAGCCACTTGAGCCCCTTTACTTCCAAACACTTCCTAATTGACTAGGTTCTTTTGTCCACCACATTGTAGAAGCTGGCGTCCGGTCTGACACACTCACTGACTATCATATGGTCTATTTTGAGGGTGCAGTTCACCCCCTCAGAGTCCCCCCAAGGTCACCCAGCTCCAGTCCTTCAGCTCACTAGATATAAATGCCCTGCTGGTTGACTTCAATGGCACTGATTGGTCCTTCATCTCTATATCCTCATGTATAAACAATGTCCTTAATAAATTTCAAGTTAAATTCCTTGCCACCAAGAACAAACATGCCCCTCTTTGGACGGCCTGTGTTAAAGGCTCTTCTCATGTGAGCTTATAATGCATCTCAAATCTCACAACTCTGCTTGACACCTTCAGAAGACCTTGGATCACCAGAGGACTTAACAAGGTAGAAATAGCTTTACAATGCCTGCAAAAGCTACCAAGCTGTGCAAGTCAAAATATTTTGCTTCTAACCAACAGAATAACCTAACCCCTCATAATTCTGGAATGCTGCCCACTTCTTTTTCAATCTCCCCACACAGTTTCCATCCCAGTCCTCAGACTTTGCAGTTCCCCTATTTCTGACCCACAGAGGGTGCCTCCTACTTCATTAGTTTTCTCTCCACCTCTACTCCTTATACAGCTCCCTTTCCCAATTGCTGCATAATACCCTTATGGCACTCAAAGTGCCGCCATTATGGCGCTGAGCAATCAGGGAGCCAAATATGGGATGCACCCCCCTCCCCAAGGTCCACCCACCCCCGAAGTAGGAATCTATTAGTAGCGGGATGAGGGGGGCACCGCCCACCACAGGGGGGTACAGGGTGCAGCCCCCCACAAGAAATGTGATCAGCAACATTGCCTATTGGTGCCCTAATTGCCCGGCACTGCATTGTGCATGCATTCTGATGGTGGAACCTGCATAATAGCACTCCCTGTGGCAAACGTTTGCTGCACTGCAATGCGTAATGGAGACACATGCATGTCTGTTAGCAGGGGAAGTCAAGAGGTCATGGTATGGCATGGCTGCTCATAGCAATATGGAAAGAGTAATGTACAAAACCAGCACTCATCAAGGAGGTGTGTGGGAAACCTGACACCCCAGTAAAGGTCTCCTAAACGGGAAAGATCTTCCCCTGTATATCCCTCAGCTAAAGTGGAAAGCTGTAGAAGAAGAAGGTGCCCTGGAAGAAACAGTAAAAGCAAAAAAATCGAAATAATAAAAATCTACTAGTAGACTTTTGTCACTTCTGAGTCAGGTCCAGAATGCAAAGCTTATATGGAAAGACAAGAAAACAGTATTATATATTACGTTATAACTTTTATACATACTGAATTGCATAATACTTTACAAACCATGGGCAGTTGTTTCAGCCAATTAGCACACACAGAGCAGCAATGAGAGACAGTGGGAGGGCAAAGAAAGCTAAGGAAGGTCAAGCAGCCAGATAGAGAGAAAGTTAAGCATAAGAAGGTTAAGCGACTTGCGCAGGGTCACAAACTGAGGACGTGAATGTTGTGGGATTCAGTCCTAGGTTCCCAGATCCACAACTGTATGTTCTAACAAGGCCAAACTTGCCCGTGCCTTTCGTATCTTAAGTGCTGTGCTGTCTAAATGTTCTGACAGTAACTGATATCTGTAGGTGCAACACAGGAAATCTAAATGGAGTCCCTGAAACAGGAAACGGCACAGTTTGGGCCAGGGGTATACACATTTTGTTATGTATCACTCATCAGACTCAGACTATAATCTGTACTACTGTCCTGGGTGAATAAATTCCTAGATACAGAAGTGACTTAAAATAATACATAGCAGGAAGGGACTGGCGCAGAAAAGCAAATAAACATGTTTTAACTACATAAAGTTAATTACGACAGGGAAGAGGCAAAAGGAAGACAGTGTGAGGGGTAATCGAATGAATCAAAACCTGAGTATTTGATCGTAATGACACTGTTGACAAAAAAATGGGCTGCATACGCGCCATGGTCTCCTTGTTAGGGGACAGCAATGCAAAAGTTACTAGAACAGGGGAAAAAAGTTTTAAATCACACTGCCAGCTTGCCGATTCAGCACCATGGTCTCAAATCGGCAACAGGCAGGTGGTTTAAACAGACATCGAAAAATCAGTATGGCTGAGGGAACAAAATTAAAAAAAATCTCTGAATCCTCTGCAATTTCACCCATATTCTGAAACATGCAGTCATCGCACGTTTTTCTTTCATAAATAATTTAGAAATATAGCCATCAATAAGCATGATTTATCATGAAGCACAGCATAATCAAACACAACCCATTGGACTATAATACACATTTTACTTTGGAAGTTTGAAATTAATTTCTTAAATAAACTAGCGCTTTTCTTTACCTCGTAAGCCGCTACACATTTCCACATAAAATCTACCAAACAAAAATACAATAATTTTTCATTTACTTGAAATGTGCTGGCACCACACAAGTTAGGAAATCATCAATAACCTGCCTATTTCTGTTTGTCCCGTGTTTCTCAAAGTGGGGAACTGCCGGCTCGAGCCCATAAATGTTTTGTCAGGAAAGGCATGTCGGGAGGCATGTCATCTGTGCAGCTGCATGATGAGCTTGACTCTGATTGCAGCGGCACTTTCCTTACTAGTTTTGTCCACTTTGTATAATGCTGTTGTCAACGCTAGCATGCTGGCTTATTGGGGAATGAGGGATGCACCTGTTAAAGCGTGCCCTGCATTCACCAATACTGACACACCTCTGAAATGTGCTTCTAGCACAAGATGTTGCTTGCACCAGCGCAAGCCAACATAAAAAGTGGAGAAGACATGGAATACATCCTGGAATAAGGCTAAGAGCTATTTACTTATTTTCAATTAAAGGTTTTACTGCAGAAATATTTATTTTACTTCCACACAAACTGCCTCTTGAGCAGAGAGCTGTGGCTCTGGGAAGTTGAGAATCATAAATCATACACTTCACAGAGCCCAGGGAAAGCCCAGCATTGTACAAAGACAAACCTGTGTGTATGTATGTGTCTACTTCTCTGCCCTGTGGTTAAAGTGGATCCAGGATTTATTCAGGCTTTGTAGAAAACCTTGAGGGAATGAAGATGTGGTTCTTGTAAAATGGAGAGGCTCTAAAATCAATAAAACATTAAATAAAACAAGCATTTGTCAAGGCTAAATGTTGTCTTGCTGGCATTGGCATTGGCAGTGCAGGACTTAGAGATGCATAATAGGAATGGCAGTGAAGTATTGAACTGATGCCAACCCCTCCCCCACCCTGCAGAGACTGACAGGGATTGGGGTGTGCCTTTGGGTCGTCAGCTATAACACTCATGCCATTTTACCTCACCCTTCCCTGTAGACACTGACAAGTGTGTGGCGTGCTTTGGGGTCATTGGGCCTTATACTTACACCATTCCATAAGGAAATATGCTGACGTGGGTGCAGTATAGGAGAATGGGGTGAACTTTAGGGCCGAACACTCCAAGGCAGACCTCGATGCCTGTCACTGGCTGCAGGGTTGGGGGTGGGGTGGAATGGTGTGAACATTACAGCCAGTGATCACAAGTCACACCCCTGACACCTGGCAGTCTCTACAGGGCGAAGTGCTACAGTTGAAAACCCTAGTGTCATAGGCGTTTGTTGGTATTTTCACTCCAGATTTTCAACATAGGCTTTTTGTGACCCCACCTCATGAAGAGCGGCACAATCAGTTTGTTAGCTGAAAGGTGATTTTGCACAGTGGCTATGCCATTTGGTGACACAGGGATGAAAACACATTTTGGGCAGGATGTGAAAAATGACAACTGTATTGTTCATGAGGAGGTGTAAAAAAATGGCAACATTTAAAATCTGGAGTGAAAATATCAAAAACTGGTGAAGTCATGAGCATGCATAGAAACTGCACAACACACGTCCATAACCCAATTATTTTTGGGATTTTTTTAGCCACATTTTCAACATAGGCATTTTGGGACCTCCCCTCATGAACCGCGGTGCTGTGATTTTGTTAATCTGTCCCAAAAGTTGATTTCCCACAGCGACCATGCGATTGTGCGCCACAGGTGCGGAAACACATTTTGGACAGGCTGTGAAAAATGACAGCTATACTGTTCATAAGGAGGTGTGACAAAATGCCAGTGTTGAACATCTGGCATGCAAATATTGCAAATTTGCAGAGTTACAAGGGTGCGTGGAAACTGCACAATGCACGCTTGTAACACAGTCATTTTATGGACTTTCATCACCAAATTTTCAACATAGGCATTTTAGGACCTCTGTTCATGAACAGTGTCACTGTCATTTTCTCAAACTGTCCCAAAACTGATTCCTTTGCTAACCATGTCTTCTGCACAGGACATGCGAAACACATTTCAGCCAGGATATGTAAAATGACAGCTGTACTGTTCATGAGGAGGTGTGGGAAAATGCCAATTTTGAAAATCTGAAGTGAAAATATTACAGATTCACAAAGTTACGAGCGTGTGTGAAAACTGCACAACGCATGCTCATAAAACAGCCATTTTTCAGATTTTTTTCACCAAATTTACATTATAGGCTTTTTCAGAGCCCCCCTCATGAACGTGGCATGGTCTGTTCGTTAATCGGTCCCAAAAGGTGATTCCACACAGTGACTGCAAAATCACCTTTCTAAACCAAATAAAGCCATGACAGTGACTGAATTCAGGGGGAAGGGTCTCAATAACCCCATGTTGAAAATTTGGTGCAAAAATTTCCCAAAATGCCCGAGATATGCACCAAAGTTGAAAAAACCCTAGTTATGCCATAATACAGCTTACCAGCATTTCTTCAGTTCGCAGTTGGCTTTGAAGAGTGCAGACGTGTTCCCGGTCCACCGAAGATTGTTGCGCCACACTCCAGATGTAAGTATGGGGTGAGGGAGTGGTGTGGGGAGGCAGGGTGGAAGCAGGTTGGGGAGGGAGCGGGACAGACCGTGAGGGACATTTTTTTTCTTTTACAGGTAAAAAAAAAAAAAAACATTGGGACTTTTTTTACAGGGCATTTATCATGCTGGGGTGAGCTCCCAGGATGCCACCTGAATGTTTGGGGCTTGCCAACAGAGGTTGGGCACCCCTGCCAGCACATACCAAAGGGGGACAAGAGCGAGAGTTAGGCACCCTCGACACATAACAAATGGGGGTGCGTTATGCCGATGGGAGAAAGCTACCCATCGGCACATAAACTGGGTCAGGGCATGCCGACAGGGGGATTGGGCACCCCCAAAGTCAGTATTGTGGCAGGCAGGGGCGGCAGTCACTGCCACCATGTTTACTGTAATGCTTCACCAGGGAAGGCACGTCGGGAGGTGCCGCTGCTTATCACAAGCTTTGCTCTCATTGCAGCAGACCTTTCCTTAGTTGTGCTCACCACATTATATATTCCTGGTGTGGCACCTGCATGCTGGCTTATTTGGGAATGAGGAATGCACCTACTGATGTATGCCCTGCATTTGCCCAACAGTGACCGCGCCTCCAAATCTGCTATTAGTGCAACATGTTGGCCGCACAAGCGCGAGCCAACATAAAAATGATTCTGTGTAAAGCTGCAGCTGTTCTGTGTACAGCTGAGCAAGGCACTTTGGAAGTGGTCCTCGGAGTCTGGCTCAGGCAGGTTACACAGCCAGAATAGAAGCAGACAGCATGTGGATCTGATCGACATCTCCTGTGACTACCACAGGCAGCTGTACCAGTTCCTAGTTACTATTCTGAGACATGGATCAGCTCCCCCACCCTCCGCCATACATGTCTCTGGTGCAGCCACATTAAAGAATAGCATCTCACAGTAAGCAGAACTGACACATAGCCCTACCACCACCATCTGAAAACTCTTCTAGGGCAATAACTCCTGTGAATTAAAATACATGAACTTGCAATAAGTTGTTAAGCTGTTTACTCACTAAATCGTCCTAACAATTTTTTTTTAAATTTACTTTTCAAATGGTGTAAGGAATACTGCATGCATGCTAGTAACTGCAAACAAAGATTTAGAACAAAAATGTACTTGCCATTTACCACTCAAGGGGTGCGGGTGTGGTAGCTTTGCCCCAACGAATCTTAAAATGGTAACTGAATATAGGCACAGGCTTAAGGAGCAGCTGACACCTTAAGGAGAATTTTGAAATCCATGGTATTTGGACCCAGTTTGGCTTACATTTCACCCTAGCTCTATATTTTTTCTTCTCATTATTTATAAATGAGGTCATCTGCGTGAAAACAGGATTTTTGTTCCTTGTGGGTTCATCTACATATATTGCTTATTTCCTCTCTGATGTCATGATACTCGGCTTCTTAGGGGACATCACGTATATCCCAATGGCAACAGAATGTGACATCACAAGCAGAATAGTATGGCATCAGGCAGGAAATAAGCAGTAACACCTGATGAACTCTCAGGGAAAAAAGAGCCTGTTTTCATGCATGTGACCTCTGTTCATCCATCACTTGATCCAGTCCCTAAAAATAGATAACCATATTCACAACTTAGCCAAAAACAGCCTTCATTCATCTCCACAATATAGCTAAAATCTGTCCCTATCTGAATGCAGACACTGCTGCCACCCTCGTCCACGCTTCTGTCTTTTCCCAGTTAGAGTACTGCAATTCCCTTTTGTCAGGCTTATTATCTAACAAAATTCTGCATTTACAACTAGTTGAAGAGGTCTGTGCATACTTGTTGACTGGAACCAGGAAGTCTGACCACATAACTCCCATCTTGATGATCGTGCACTGCCCCTATCTTTACTCCTTATTTTGTAAATGTAGCCCCAGTCGCAATTTATGCTCTTCAGATCTACAGCTACTGGCAGTGCCACCTTCCAGACTATGGTGACTGAGCCTTTTAAAACTTCTTCCCTTGGCTCTGGAACCAACTCCCTGCTGAATTGTGACTCTGTACTGATACCACTTTTAAAAACAAGGTAAAAAGGCTTTTATATTGTCCAAACCATAAAGTGATGTGACTTTTTTTTCTGTGTTATGCCTTTCTTGGAAGGCACTTTGAAATTCTGTAAAGCACTATATAAATAAAGATTATTATTAAGTTGTAGGGGAAGATGAACTCTGTGGGACAAAAGGGCATTTTACACGCAGTGATCTGCATCTCAATGAGTGATACAGATCAACTGCAACGTTACCCCACTGCCATGTACAAATGATCCATTCCGCAAGGAAAATGAACGGTCGCCAATTCCATGATCCCTGCTTTCCTGGGTTTGCAAGGTTTTATTTTGTTCTGCCAAGCCATGTGAAAATGCCCTTCCACTCATTTCTGTCCCTGACCAAGGGGAATCCCGTGCTCTCCTGGACGTTGTGGAGTGGATCGCATGCACGTGGCACGAAAGGATAACGTTATGGTTGATCTGTACCGCATGTTCCGGTACAGATCCCAGTGTATAAAAGTGATCCGCTCCGCAACAGATTGAATGGAACAAAATGGGTCATGGAACAAGCGGTACTGGCAAGTGCCATGTAAAAGTGCCTAAAAACAAAGTTTTTGTTCAAATGTCCTCAGCAATGAGTTAGTTGTGGGACAATGCTGTAGATGACAGTTGAAATAGTAACTGAAACTGAGTCTAAATACATTTTCCAATGTATTCTCAGAGGCATCATGCACCAGCAGCTCTTTAAGAAGGTGAAAAAAATCACTGAACCATCTCTTGAAACATTCAAATGCTAACTTGAAATGTCAGGTTGTCAACACGGAAGAAAAACACACTTTGAACATGAAATTAATAACCCACTGCATACATTTCAAGAACAGCTGAGAATTGAAGCACTGGACACTTTTCAATTATTACATGGAGATAGGACTGTCCCTTTCAGGAGACTAGGATGCATTCCAGCTCTACTTAATTGTTTCTTTTGTCTCCTTTTAAATAATTTAACTCTTAGGCTGCCGACAGTATTAGAACGCAAAGTAATTCTAGACTGATGATATCAGTCCACGGCATAACAAGGATTAATTAACTCTATCCTCTGCTAGCAGCAAGTTTTTTCTGTAGTATCAATGAACAGGAGAGTAGGAGAGCCCATGATTTAGAAACAGAAACTGAATTTGCAGCAGATAAGAGGATACTTGGCCCAACCAATCTGCCCATTTTTCCTGCCTATAGTATTACCGCAGATCCTACTTGATCCCTGGCCCATTCACCCTCCTTTACCTAAGATTCTTTTATGCTTATTGCATGCATCCACCACTGTTTTTGAACTCACCACCTCTGCTGGAAGACTGTACCAGGAATCAACCACACTTTCTGTGAAGAAGTACTTCCTCACGTCTCTCCTGAATCTACCCCCTCCATCTTCTTATCGTGTCCCCTTGTCCCTGAGCACCTTTTATCTGAAAAATACTTCCCTCCTCTACTTTATTTAGCCCTGTGAGGTATTTGCAAACATACAAAACCACCAGTAGAACAAGCATTTGTCAATGCCGAATGTTGTTGTGCTGGCATTGGCAGTGGCGGAGCTAGAGATGCATAAGAGGAATGGCAGTGAAGTATTGAAGTGATGCCAACCCCATCCCCACCCTGTAGAGAGCAACAGGCATTGGGGTGTGCCTTTGGGTTGTCAGCTATAATGTTCATGCCATTGTACCTCACCCTACCCTGTAGACACTGACAAGTGTCATGGTGTGCTTTGGGGTCTTTGGGCATTATACTTACCCCATTCCATAAGGAAATACGCTGACGTGGGTGCAGTATAGGAGCGTGGGGTGAAGTTTGTGGCTGAACAGTGCAAGACACACCACGACACCTGTCAGTGGCTGCAGGGTGGGCGTAGGGGGTGGAATGGCATGAGCATTACATCCAACGATCCTAAGTCACAGCCCTGACGCCAGTCAGTCCATACCGGGTGGGGTGCTACAGTTGGAAACCCTAACACCATAGGCATGTAGTGGTAGTTTCACTCCACATTTTCAACATGGGCTGCTTGTCAGACCACCTCATGAAAAAAGGCACAATCACTTTGTTAGCTGAAATGTGGTTTTGTACAGTGGCTGTGCCATTTAGCAACAGAGGGATGAAAACACTGTTTTGGGCAGGATGTGGAGAATGACAACTGTATTGTTCATGAGGAGGCGTAAAAAATGGCAACGTTGAAAATCTGGAGTGGCAACATGAAATATTGGTGAAGCAATGAACATGCATACAAAGTGCACAACAGACATCCACAACCCAATTATTTGTGGGAGTTTTTTAGGCACATTTTCAACATAGGTATTTTGGGACCTCCCCTCATGAACAGTGGTGCTGTGACTTTGTTAATGTGTCCCAAAAGGTGATTTCCCACAGCGAGCACACCATTGTGCGCCACAGTTGTGGAAATGCATTTTGGGCAGGCTGTGAAAAATGCCAGCTGTACTGTTGATAAGGAGGTGTGCACAAATGCCAGTGGTGAAAATCTGGCATGAAAATATTGCAAATTTACGAAGTTACAAGGCTGCATGGAAACTGGGCAATGCATGCTTGCAGCACAGTCATTTTATGGACTTTCATCACCAAATTTTCAACATAGGCGTTTTAGGACCTCTGCTCATGAACAGTGTCATCGTCATTTCCTCAAACTGTCCCAAAAACTGATTTTGCATAGTGACCATACAATTCTGCACCGGACGTGCGAAAATACATTTTGGCCAGGATATGTAAAATGACAGCTGTACTGTTCATAAGGAGGTGTGGAAAAATGCCAATTTTGAACATCTGGAATGAAAATATTACAAATGCACAAAGTCATGAGAGTGCATGCAAACTGCATAACGCACACTCGTAAAACACTAATCTTATGGACTTTCAGCCCCAAATTTTCAACATAGGCATTTTAGGACCTCTGCTAATGAACAGTGTCACTGTCATTTTCATAATGTGTCTCGAACAGGGACTTTCCACAGCGACTGCGCTATTCTGCGCCGGAACTGTGAAAACATCTCGGTCAGGCTTTGAAAAATGACAGCTGTACTGTTCATAAGGAGGTGCAGAACAATGGCAATGTTGAAAATCTGGAGTGAAAATATTATAAATTCGTGAACCTACGAGAGTGCGTGCAAACTGCGCAACGCACGCTCGTAACACAGTCATGTTATGGAGTATCATCACCAAATTTTCAGCATAGGCATTTTAGGACTTCTGCTCATGAACAGTGCAACTGTCATTTTCATAATTTGTCCTGAACACTGATTTCCACATCGACTGTGCTATTCTGCACCGGAAGTGCGAAAACACATTTTGGGCAGGATGTGAAAAATGACAGCTGTACGGTTCACAAGAAGGTGTAGAAAAACACCAGTGCTGAACATGTGGCATGAAAATATTGCAAATTCACTAAGGTACGAGCATGCATAGCAACTGTGCAACATACGCTCATAAAACAGTCATTTTTTTTTATTTTTCCCACCAAATTTGAAACATAGGCTTTTTGAGAGCCCCCTCATGAACACTGGCACTGTCATTTCATTCCTCACTCCCTAAAGGTGATTCCACGCAATGACTGCGAAATCACCTTTCAGGACCAAATAATGCCATGACAGTGCAAGAATTCATGAGGAGGGGTCCCAAAAACCCCATGTTGAAAATTTGGTGCCAAAATTCCAAAAAATGCCTGAGATATGCATCAAAGTTGAAAAAACCCTATTTATTCCATTATACAGCTTACCGGCATTTCCTCAGTTCACGGTCGGCTTTGAAGAGTGCAGACGTGTTCCTGGTCCACCGAAGATTGTTGTGCCAGACTCCGTAAGTAATTATGGGGTGGGGGGGTGTGGCCAAGCCGGCATCCAGAATGGCTGCTTAACTCTGGAGCTCTGAGCCTTCTCCACTAGATATTCTGTCCCTGCGTACTCCCTGGGACCCATTTAATTGAATTAAAAGTAGACTTTGGTATAGAAACCTGGTATGCCACCAAAAATGTCAAAAAAAACAAGGGCATCTAATATTTAAAAGCTCCAGCAGTGGATCGAAAGGCTCCGGTACAGAGGGCCTACAACCATGAGCTGAAGCGTTGGTTAATGCGGCAACTGATGACCCAGAAGAACCTGTTACAAGTGCACCATTATTGGCCATAGAAAAGATGTTTAATGAGCTCAAATATGATCTTACTTATAAGATGAATGCTGGATTCAAAAATGTTTCAGCTCAACTGGCGCATCTCCAAACTACTGTGAACTCTCTGGGAGAAACGGCGAAACAACACTCAACCAGATTAACGGAGGTGGAAGAGAGAGTAGGCGTTCAGGAAGATAGGTATGCACAGATGAGCCCTCAACTGCAGTCAGCTTTGGATGAAATAGAAAAACTGAAGGGAATCCTGGATGATCACGAAAATAGAGAGAGACGCACCAATATCCATATAGTGGGGATGGCCGAAGGGAAGGAAGGACGTGATTGCATCACATACTGTAAATCATGGCTGAAAACTCACCTCGAATTGCCCCCGGAGTGCACTTTAGGAATCCAAAGAGCACATCGAGCTCCTGGTCGTCGCCCTGGCCCAAGTGAAAGGCCACGACATATCATTGTGAAATTTCTTAGATACCAGGACAGAGTATTGGTGCTAGAAGCCTCTGGAAAAGCAGGCCCTCTCAGGGACGACTCTCACCCTATAAGTATTTTTCAGGACTTCTCTCGAATGGTGCAGTTGGAACGGAATGCCTTTATGCCAGTAAAGAGGCGACTACACCAACTTGATTGGCATTTTGCATTGGTTTACCCGGCTCGTTTAATTATAAAGAGAAAGGATGTGGCCCAGAAAGCTTTTACAAATCCCGATGTGGCAATGCAATATATTGATCAAGAATCCAAGGACAAAGCTGCTGACTGATCGGAGTCAATATTATTAAGCAATATGCTGATCTGAGAAACTTTAGGGCTTGGCTTATTGACCTACTTGTTTTATTTTTTTGTTTCTCTTGAAAAAGCTCAGGAGCCAGTGCAGAGAGCTCGGTGGGGGAGATGAGCTTTGCACAGTCTGATCTGTAACTCGGTAGAGCCCATTGAGGCTGGGTTGGCGGCATCCCCACTTTTTTCCCCGGATCTGGCTGCGAGTTACTCTTTTCTCAGGGTGTTTCTCCCTGTGAGCCTCCGCTTAACCAAGCCCTACATTTAGGTCTCTGATTAGAGACACGCAAGCTGGTGAATTTTAGCATCTGATCTTTGTCAATAGTGGACTTATTATAATACTAAGCCTTACAAATCAATGGTTTCTAACCAGGTTGAATCAAAGAAAAAAGGAAAAAAACAAAATGTTATTCTCTTATTGAATGTGTTTCGAAGGAGAGGAGGTCCGGGGGGGGGGGGGACAGTTTAATTCTTCTATTTTCTGCGGTGGCATGGAAATGTAGACAATATTAAAACTATGTTTATTCATTCTTGTTTTAGACTAGTAGGAATCAGTAAAAACAGGTTAAAGAGGGGGGCAGTAGAGTAATTAAAGGATGTCTGAGCAATTATAGGGACTGTAACAAGAATAATTGGATGGGGGCGGTTTCTGCTCCATGGGTTTCCCAATCTGGGGCTTCTCCATGGGCAGAATGGCCTCTGTAGTGCCTCTTCATAAACTTGAGCACTTTATAACTTTCCCTGAAATAGTCAGAAATCTTGAGTTAAGTTTATAAAATTAAACAATCGGGAATATTTTCTGAATGGGGCTTAGGCCACTGCGGGCCAGTATATTAATGGAACTAGGACAGAGAGGCCAGAAGGCTAATTTTCACAAAACTAAAGGGGGTTGAAGTAAAAAAAAAAAAGAGTACAAAGGTGGGAAGTGAGATTTGGGGTGGGTGAGTTATGCTAAGTTAGCCGTCTCACTTGGTGTGATTGTTTGTTTGGGGGACTAATTTTTCCTCAACTTTGTTAAGTGTTGCGCAGGTTTTCTTTTTCATTTAAAAAAAAATGGTTTGGGGGCTTAAATGCCTCAGAAGGAAAAGAAAAGAGTTTTTAGGGATTATTAAGTGGAGGGAGGGATATGGGAAGGGTTTTGTTAGAGGACTAAAAAATAGAAAAAAACAAGAGCTGTGTGGAAGGGAAATGGTGAAAGAAAAACGTGTGCAGTGTGGAGAGAGAGTTTTGGGACAAAGTAATATTTTCATATGCTTAAATGGCTAGTTTAAAACTGTTAGTTTAAAACTAGTAGGGCAGATGTAGTAATGTTACAAGAGTTACATCTCACACGCGAGGAGACCCAACAGATGCAGAACAAATGGTGGGGTATCTTGATAGCGTCCCACTTTATATCTAAGGCCAGGGGAACTTGTATATGGTTCCAACCAGGGCTCAGGTTTCAAATAATTTCCTCCCAAGTGGATAGTAAGGGAAGATATGTGGTAGTTCACACTGTAGTGGAAGAGGAATCTATAGTTCTGGGATCTATTTATGGCCAGGCTTTTGACTGTCCAGAATTTTTCGAACACCTGGCTATTACACTGGTGACTTTCCCAGATAGGTTGCTATAAGGGGGTGATTTTAATACCTATTGGGATCCCCTATTGGATCATTCTAAACCACACTTCTGGAGCTATCCCAAAAGTGTATTGGCATTAAGAAAATTGGCAGAAGAGAGGGCTATGCAAGAGGCATGGCACTTTAGGCATCCAGACATAGCAGATTTTTCTTTTTGTTCTCATGCCCATACCATTTATATTAGGATAGACTTTTTTTGTCCTCCGCAGTTTTCTTGAACTGTATAGAAATAATTCGGTATGGGCCTGTATTAATATCTGATCATGCGCCTTTATACTGTGAACTGAAAATCGAAACAGAGATCTGTGATATGCGACAATGGAGGCTTGATCCTACCTTATTGAATGACCCTCTCTTTATTCAGCAGATGTCCAAAAGTATCAGGGAATATGTAGCGACCAATAAGATAGAAGATACATCAGCCAAGGTTACATGGGAGGCTCTTAAAGCTTTTGCTAGGGGAGAAATCATCTCTTATGCAGCCTTTAAAGGCAAACAGGAGAAGCAATCAGAAAGTGAATTAGAATCTCATATAATGATGCTGGAAAAACAACTTATGAACACTCAGTCTCCCAGACACATGGCGCTATTGAAGAGTATGAAAGGGGAATATAACCAACTTAGCTCTAAATGTATAGAAAGAGATATGATGGTGTCAAGGGCAGGACAATATTTTTAGGGGGATAAATCTGGGAGATGGATGGCCTGGCTAATTAAAAAACAAAGAGCAGATAGGTCCATTATTTGTATAGAGAATGAAGCTGGGGAAGGTACTTCATCGGTCAGTGAGATTAATATAGTCTTTAAATCTCTTTATGAGAAATTATATGCTTCCGAGATCCCCTGGGGACAAATCCAGAGACCTTCCTAGATAATGTTTCTTTACTTGCAATTTCAATGGCAAACAATGAGGTTCTCAGCCGAGCTCTCACTTTACAGGAGGTTAAAGAGGCAGTATGGGCTTCTAGATAGGACAGGGCTCCTGGCCCAGACGGTCTGCCCTTAGAGTTTTATAAGAAATTCTGGGGAGAGCTGTCACCCTTGTTTATGGATATGCTCCAGGAGGTGTTGGGGGGTGAGGGATTAACACCATCTCAGCAGTTGGCCACTATGACAATTCTCCCTAAACCAGGTAAAGACCCAAAAAAATGCAGCTCATACTGGCCTATCTTGCTACTCAACACAAATTATAAAATAATAACAAAGGTACTGGCAAGGAGGCTAGAGAGTGTCCTGCCGGGGATAATCCACCCAGATCAGGGGAGTTTTGTTCAGGGCAGACAGGTCAGACATAATATATGAAGGGTCTTGAATATTATGTGGCAAGGGTCAAGAGGTAGTGGTGGACCAGGAGGCCTTCTTGCCTTAGCAGGGTTTTAAATAATTGATTAGCAGTTTTTTTCTTGGGACGATACTAACTGTGCAGAAAGTATTTATATAGATTTTCTAGAAGTGCTGTGTTTGTTAAACACAGAGAGGCAAGAGCTATTAATTTTCACAAAGTTTTAGCACTTTTATGAGCAAAACGCTAATCAATTTTAGAGTTAAATAAAACCCTGCCTTAGATGCGGAGAAAGCCTTTGATAGGGTTGAATGGCCTTTTATATTTGCAGTGTTGAAAAATTTGGCCTGCAAGGGTTTTTTTGAAAATGGGTGGAGTGTATATATCAATCTCCCTGTGCCCAAATACTCACTAATAATAATATGTCAAGCCCCTTTCAGCTTTTTAGAGGGACTAGACAGGGCTGCCCCCTATTGCCCTTAATATATGTACTCACTATTGAAGTGTTGGCAGCAGCTATTAGAGATCATCAAGGGGTACAAGGCTATATGATAAATGGGAAGAAACATGTTATTTCTCTTTTCGCAGATGATGTTCTTTTGTTCTTGGCAGATCCTGTGACTGCTATGCCTGTCTTGACATCTCTTTTTGGAGAATACGGCCCTCTCTCTGGCCACAAGATTAACTGGAGTGAAAGTGAGTGGCTTCCAATGAGAGGTATGGGAGTACCACTCCAAATTGATGGGGTGGACATACCCCCAAAATCAGTGATAAAATACTTGGGAATATTGCTCCCTTGAAAATTGAGTGAACTAGGTGATATAAATTACAAACCCTTGGCTATAAAAATCAAGGAACAATGTAACAGATGGAAATCACTCCTGTTGTCTCTTTTGGGAAGGGTAAATTTGGTAAAGATGCAAGTATTGCCTCAGTGTCTTTATTTTTTTCAAATGCTACCTGTTATGATCCCGTCAACCTGTTTAAGGTCACTTGAAGGCTCAATACTTCCCTCTTATGGGCGAATCGTAGACCTAGAATACAGAAGGAGGTTTTATGGTTGCCAATCCGCGGAGGGGGACTGGTGCTCCCCAATTTGAGACTCTATGCCCTTGCAGCACAGTTAACATATATTATGGATTGTTTGGAAGGGGGGGATAGGTCGCTGGCCTGGGTTTCTTTGCAGTCGAGCTCCCCGGAGGTTTCCCCTTTTGCTCAATATATTTTGCCTATGAGTATGGGGCGATGGAAAGGGGTGAAGCCACAAAATCCATATACTGGCATCATGCTTAAGATGTGGAGAACAGCTGTACAGCTTATGGGAGAGAGTGTGGGCTTATTTCCGGATGGTTCAATATTACACAGCTTATGGGAAAATGGTGAAGCCCCGCCCCAGTAAGGAGAGCTTTGGAGATGTGGAGAGAAAAAAGGGAGTTTATCTCCTATCTCACTTATTCCATAAAGATTCTTTTTTAAGTTTTTCTGATCTAATACAATACTATAATATTCAGCCTACACATTATTTTATATATCTCCAAGTAAAATCTAGGTTAACCAAATTGGGAAAGCCGGGGAGAGAAGGTCCCTCTGCATGGAGAGTGGGCTTGGAGGAGATATATCAACATTGTAGGAAATATTCCAATAAAAAACCTCTGAGTGCACTCTGTAGAGCATTACTGGGGTCCCGGCCAGATCAATTACAGAAATTAAGGGACAGATGGAAAGAGGACCTGGGTGGAGACTCTCTGTCAGGGGGAGACTGGGTTTCAATTATGAAGAATTGTAAGACCGTTTCAGTAAACAATAGGCTCAGAAATATTTATTACAATAGTCTTCATAGAGCTTACTTTACTCCAGCCATAGCCCACAGGATAAACCCCAAGTTCCTAATCAATGCCCAAAATGTCTTATACAAAAGGGGTCATTCTTTCACTTGATATGGGCCTGACCTAGAATAAAGGCATATTGGAACGAAATCAATTTATTTAGTAAATAAGGTTTTAGAATGTGATTTTCCATTGGATCCAGTAGATATTCTGCTGGGAGTAAGTAAGAATGGGACAGGTCAAGCAAAAGCTTCTCACCCTCTGAGGAGATTGGCCCAGGTAGTGGGTAAACAAGTCCTGGCACAAAATTGGATGGCTCAGGCTGTGCCAACTATTGCCCAATGGGCAAAAACCCTGCTGGACAATATGAAACTGGAACATATTCAGTATAAAGTACGGGGACAGATTGATAAGTATAATCAGATATGGTCCCCGCTTGCGAGGGCAACGAGTGAAACCTGGTTTCCCTTTTTCTGAGTAATCAAGATTGGAATAGGCATGAAACAGGAATGGGATACTGTTTCCACTCTGATATGCTTAACTCTGAACCGGATATAATTTGAACTTGTTTTAAAGCAATTAAGTCATGGATATTAAAATGTGAAGCATATATGCTCAGGCTGTTTCCTCTCATACACCTGTACATGAAAGTATATGTATTATCTAGTGATGTAATCGATTTGTCCCTTCCCTATCCGCCAACTCTTTATTAAATAACATTTTTAAAAAAAGTATGGGGGGTGTGGGGAGGCAGGATGCGCAGAGGGTGGGTGCGGGTTGTGGGAGGGAGACTACGAGTGACCGTTTTTGTGTTACTGGGTTAACAAAAACAAAACATTGCAGGACATTTTTTTTTCTCAGGGGATTTGTCATGCTGGGGTGGGCTCCCAGCATGCCACCTAACTGTTTGGGGGGGGGTGCTGCAGCCGATGGGGGATTGGGCACCCTCGTCGGCACACAACAAAAGAGGGAGTTAATGTATGCCGATGGGGATTGGGCACCCCCGTCGGCACACAAGGAAAGTGGGAGGCAGGAGCTGAGGGGATTGGGCACCCCCCTCTGCATATGACAAATGGGGGGGAGTGCTTTATGCCGATGGGGAGTGGGCTCCCCTAACAGTACATACATACATTGGGGCCATGGTAAGCCTTCAGGGGGACTGGACACCCCCGAAGTCGGCAGTTGGGCAGCCGCTATGTTTACAATGTGGCCGAGCACATCGGGAGGTCCACTGCATCTGACAAGCTTTGCTCGGATTGCAGCAGACCTTTCCTTATTTATGCTCACCACATTATGTATGCATGGTGTGGCGCCGGCATGCAGGCTGATTGGGGAATGAGGGACACACCTACTGATGCGTACCCTGCATTCACCCAACAGTGACCTCGCCTCCAAATCTGCACTACCAAGAGATGTTGGCTGTGCAAGTGCACCAACGTAAAAAGGACATTTGGTCTATCGAGTCTGCTCGATTTTGCAACTAGCACCCCTACTCTGCAGCTGCCCCTCCCACCCTATCCCCCCTCCCATGACTCACCCTTTTGCTCTATCCAAGCCCCTCTTAAAGCATCTCACTGTTTCACAGGCCACCACCTCTGCCGGTAGTGTGTTCCATACTGCTACCACCCTTTCAGTAAAGAAATGCCTCCTCATCTTCCTCCTAAGCCTTCCATCCTTCAATCTCATGTCATGATCCTGAGTGTCTCTCCCAACCCTCCTCTTGAACAGTCCCTCCATGCCTGTCCTGTTTATTCCTCTCATGTACTTAAAGGTCTCAATCATATCCCCCCCGTCCCTCCTCTCCTCCAGAGAGTGCATGTTCAAGTCCCTCAGTCTAACCTCAAATGGTAACTCCTCCAGACCCATGATCATCTTTGTTGCTCTGTGTTGCACCCCTTCCAGCAATCTAATGTCCCTCTTTAGGTAAGGGCACCAAAAACTGAATGCAGTACTCCAGTTGGGGTCTGACCAGCGATCTGTATAATGGCAGAATCGCCTCCCTCCTCCTAGAGGTTATACTCCTTGCAATACAACCCAGCATCTTGTTGGCCACTTCTGCTGCTTTTCTACACTGTGCTGAGTTGTTCATTGCTTCCGTAAAGAGCACCCCCGGATCTTTCCCCTCCTCAGTCATAGCTAGCTGCACTCCACCCAGATCATAGCTCCTCTTTTAATTCTTTGCCTAGAAATGCAGCACCTTGCATTTTTTGGCAATGAAACTAAGTTGCCAGGTATCAGACCATGTCTCCAGTCTTGTTAGATATTCCAGCAATCCCTGCCACCCCCCGAGGCATCCTGATGGTCGTCCTTCCTTCCTCTGAAGGAAAGTACAGTTACTTAAGAACATACCATAACAGTAGATCTTCCAGAGAAGCTCCTGCAGCAGGCAACACCGGTAGGACTAAGCTGCCAGGTGCTAGGACCCCACAGAAAACTTCTAGCTAGCAGTATACAGTGGGGGACCTCCCCCTGATGTTGGCCCACCCCCAATGTCAGCCAGTGGTATATAAGGGGCGGTCCCCCAGCCCTACATCAGTTCTCCTGCCGGAGACCCAGCAAGCACAGATAGGAGACATAGGAGGGACCTAGGAAAGAGCATGCACCAGGGGAAGGAGGGAGGTAGGGAAAGCAGTGCTTGTTGTATGAGCTTCTCTTGAACATCTACTGTTACAGTAAGTTCTTACGTAACTGTACTATCTTACTTCCAGGATAGCTTCTGCATCAGGCAACACTGATAGGACTGAGTCCCAAGCAGTACCCGGAAACAAGCCCAATCAAAAGGAGGAAAGAAACAGTGGAGTCAATCCTTCAGGAAAGAAGACCCTGCAGGACTACAAGGCCAAAGCCTGCCCTGCACCTGGAAGCAAAGTCCAAACTGAAATGCTTAATGAAAGTGTGGATAGAACTCCAAGTGGCAGCTGCATAATCATCTGCCGCTGAAACCCACTGAAGCAAAGCGAAGGAGGCAGGCACTACCCCTCTGGAATGGCCTTTAACTGGGCCAGGTAAAGGCTTGTCATATTTCTGGTAGCAGAATACAATGCAGTTAACCATTCATTTGGATAACCTCTGCTTAGAAACCAGAACCCCTAAGGTCTTTGGGGCGAAGGATACAAGCAACTGATCTGATTTTCTGATAGAATGGGTGCGATTCTTATAATAACGGAGCACCCTATGGGCATCCAGAGTATGAAGTAAAGCCTCCCCTCGATTCGAGTACTCTGGGTAATAAACAGCAAGTGGATGTCCTGTTTCAGCATAAATTTGGACACCATCTTGGGCAGAAACTTAGGACTGGTCTGCAAAGACACCCTGTCCTTGTAGAAAACTAAATAAAGCTCTTTACACATCAGAGCTTGAGGCTCAGAAATCCTTCAAGCAGAAGTAACGGCAACTAAAAATAATGCTTTCCATGACAGAAAGTGTAGCTTACACTCTGCGGCCGGTTTGAAGGCAGGCAAAGTAAATTTCTCTATCATAAATAAAAGATCCCAGGGAGGGACAGGAAGGGGAGGTCTGAGATGCAGAATGCCCCTTTAAAAGGTATGGGAGTGGTCCAGCTAAGCAAGGTTACTGCCCTCAATAGGTGCACAGTATGCAGAGATGGCTGACAAATGCACCTGAATGGAGGAGTAACCCAGGCCAGAATCTGACAGGGCAAGGAGGTACTCCAAAACCGAGGTCACCAGATGGGTAAAAGTGTAGAAAGAATGAGTGAAAACTCACAGCGCAACAGTTTCCACTTCATAGCGTAGGTGGCACTGGTGGAAGGCTTCCTGGCAGCCACCAGGACCTCCACCCCAAGGGAGACCCCGAAACGGGAGACAGCTAGGTCTGCAGGAGCCACGCATGCAGATGCAGAGACTTGAGGTCCGGATGAATTAAGGTGCCCTGGTCCTGAGAGAGCAAGTGTGAGTACAGTAGCAGATGAACTGGAGGCTCCGCTGCCAGCTTTTGGAGTAGGAGAAACCAAATCTGCCATGGCCAGTAAGGAGCAATGAGGATTGTGGCAAGATAAGGCCATATCTTATTGTTTTGGTCATGTTTTATATAGTTTTATGTATATAATACATCAGAGACACCCATAGTGGCCAGTGTAAGTGCAAGGGATCATGGGTACAGGCACATGGGCCCTGTAGACTAATGTGATTTTTTTTGTTACTACAGAAACAAGCATTTGTCAATGCCGAATGTTTGCTTGCTGGTATTGGCATTGGTAGTGTAGAAGTTACAGAGCTGCATAATAGAAATGGCAGTGAAGTATTGAACTGAAGCCAACTCCACCAGCACCCTGCAGAGAGTGACAGGTACTGGGGTGTGCCTTTGGGTCGTCAGGCATAACGGCCATGCCATTTCACCACACCCTACCCTACAGACACTGACAAGTGTCACGGTGTGCCTTGGGGTCTTTGGCCCTTATGCGCACCCCATTGCATCAGGAAATATGGTGAGATGGGTGCGGTATAGGAGAATAGGGTGAACTTTGGGGCCGAAGAGTCCAAGGCATACCTCAATGCCTCTCACTGGCTGCAGGGTGTGGAATGGTATGAGCATTACAGGCAAGAATCCCAAGTCACACCCCTGATGCCTGTCATTCTGTACAGGGTGGGGCGTTATGGTTGGAAACCCTAACACCTTAGGCATTCATTGGTATTTTCACTCCAAATTTTCAACATGTTTTTTTTGTGACCCCCACCTCATGAACAGTGGCAATATCAGTTTGTTAGCCAAAAGCTGCTTATGCACAGTAACTACGGCATTTAGCACCACAGGTGCAAAAACACATTCCGAACAGGGTGTGAAAAATGACAGCCGTACTGTTCATGGGTAGGTGTAAAAAATGGCAATGTTGCAAATCTGCAGTAAAAATATAAAAAAAAACTGGTGAAGTCACGAGCGTGCATAGAAACTGTGCAACGCACACCCATAATGGAATTAGTTTGGGGAATTTTTACAGCAGATTACCAACACAGGCATTTTGCGACCTCCGATCATGAACAGTGTCACTGTGATTTTCTTTATCTGTCCTGAACAATGATTCCCCACAGCTACCACGCATCTCTGTGCTGAAAGTGTGAAAACACATTTCAGACATGTTGTGAAAAATGACAGCTGTACTGTTCATAAAGAAGTGTGGAAAAATGCCACTGGTGAAAATCTGGACTGAAAATATTACAAAGTCATGAACTTACGAGGGTGCGTGGAAACTGCGCAATGCTCACTCGTAACACAGTCATTTTATGGGCTTTTGTTAGCAAATTTTCAACATAGCCATTTTAAGACCTCTGCTCATGAACAGTGTAACTGTGATTTTCTTAATCTGTCCCAAACATTGCTTTCTTCACCGACTGCACCATTGTGTGCTACATATGCGGAAACACATTTGGGGCAACATGTGAAAATGGCAGCTGTACTGTTCATAAGGAAGTGTAATAAAATGGCAATGTGGAAAATCTGCAGTGAGAAAATATAGAAAATTACATATGCAAACTTACGGCGTGCGTAGAATTACTATGCTTCATAAAGCAGTCATTTAGGAATTTTTCACCAAATTTTCAACATAGCCATTTAGGACCTCTGCTCATGAACAGTGTCACTGTGATTTTCTTAATGTGTCCCATATATTGATTTTGCACACCGACTGCGCCATTATTACGCTACATGAGCAGGCTGCGACGGGGCAAGATGTGAAAAATGACAGCTGTACTGCTCCATAAGGAGGTGTGGTAAAATGGCAATGTTGAAAATCTGGAGAAAATATTGAAAATTTGCGAACTTACGGCGTGAGTAGGAACTGCGCAACACACTGCTATGAAAACAGTCATTTTAGGAATTTTTCACCAAATTTTCAACATAGGCTTTTGAGAGCCCACCTTATGAACAGTGGCAGTATCATTTCATTACTTGTCCCAAAAGGTGATTTCACACAATGATCTGTGAAATCACCTTCGCCTGATTAACGCCATGACAGTGAGTGCATCTCATGAGAGGTCCTAAAACCCCATGTTGAAAATTTGCAAAAATTCCAAAATGACTGAGATATGCAGCAAAGTTGGAAAAACCCTATCTCTCCCATTATACAGCTTACCGGCATTTCCTCTGTTCGCGGTTGGCTTTGAAGAGTGCAGACATGTTCCTGGTCCACGAAGATCGTGATACGCCAGTCGGAGGTAAATATGGGATGATGGGGTGTGGGAGGTGAGGTGCGCAGTGGGTGGGTGCGGTGGGGGCAGAGACTGCGAGGACCGCTTTTCAGTTTCAGGTTTTGTTTTTTTTTAAAAATGACGACGCGGGACGTTTACCATGCTGAGGTGGGCTCCCAGTGTGGCAGAAGGATGGCTGGTTGCGGGGGTGTGGTGCCAATGGGGATTGGGCACCCCCGTCGGCGATAGCATATGTTGCCACGCTGGCGTGGGCTCCCAGCATGGCACCCTGTACTCTGGGGGGGAACCAGTGGGGCCAACGGGGGATTGGGCACCCCCATCGGCTATATGATGTGTGGCCATGCTGGGGTGGGCTCCCAGCATGGCATATGGAACACTGTTTTGGGGGGGCGCACAGCACAGCCAGGGATTGGGCACCCTTGTCGGCTACACAGTGTGTGCATGGGGGGCAAGCACGCAGTATGCGTGCTTGTGTGTGTGTGTGTTGGGGGAGTGTGCATGAGCAGGCGATATCTTATCGCTGCTCACTGAAGCGTAGCTCCCCCTTTCTACTGTACACCACTGCATTTTGGACTGCTGTCATAGACAGCTCCACAGGCATTGGAGAACTGCAGCCGTGCCTGCAAACACACTGACTGAATTGGAAGAGGGCTGCCACACCTCTGAAAACTCAGATGATGGCACTATTTTTCTTGCACATGCGTGCAAGCAAACATAAAATCTGTTGCTGCTAGCAGAGGCTAGAGTTAAATTATTTTAAAGAAGACAAAATAAATAATTAAGCAGAGCTGTCATGCAGACAGGTCCATTTGTGTATGAATGGACTATAGCATCCCCAGGAGACAGAATGTCTGGCTTCCTATTGTATCTGCAAGGCTACAGTGACTTAAGCTTGTTACCAGCTGAAATAGGCTACCATTTAAGTAAATTACTGTACTGAGTGCAGTTTAACTACAGCTATCTCCCAGCAGGGAGACTGGAATGATCCCCCAGAATCTGGTTTGAGCTGGCTGACCTCTGAGTCTTTTTTTAATATTCAGAACCTCATAATTGTGATATTGTAATAAAATACAAAACTCTGATTGGTTGGGTAATCGTAGAAACAATGCTAGCCAGTTACAGGGCTAGCCACTATCAACTGGACCTGCCCTTTTGAAACTCTTTAAAACTAGGATACAGAGGGGTATCTGAGCCTTTAGCTTTTGCCTTTTTGCTTAAAGCCTTTGCCATTGTTGCATTTGAGACCCTCTCTACCTACTTAGAAGAGCAGAGACATTTTCTTCAAGAATTCTTCTGCACTATCAAGAACCAAGATCTTCAACTGCCACTTCTAAGGACTTTGTACTTAAAAATTCAACCACTAGGGACTTGAGGTAGACTTTAAATCTCAAAGTTTTAAAGTGTAGGTTTTATGTATACTTTTCTTTTTATTTTCAATATCCTGTACCAACGTGTAAAATTATTTGTCTTTATGTTATTTACTGTTTTCTTATTAATTTAATTAGTAAATCCTTTGGCTTATTTTAAAATAATTCTGCCTATGTCTTTTGTGTGGGCTGCCTTGGTAAGGGTTGTTCAGATGATACTATGCCTGTGTGACTGTTTAAGGCCAAACACTACCAAAAGTGAAGTGCTACTAGGGACTTCATGACGAAAGGAGTGGAGGAAATATGAAGGGTCTCAAAAGGAGCCTGTAGGGGTTTTGAACTGAACTCTGCATTTCTGGAGAAAGACACATAATAGGGTATATAGGGCCCCCCGAAGCCTATACATGCCTGTGGCTTTTTGGTTTGTGGTGCAGTGGCTGAAAAGATTCTACCCAGGAACACAGACTTGAGACTGTATTTGTATCCCCTCACACGAAGAGAGGGTGCCCTGGGATTCTCTGGTGTACATTCAGTTGTGGAATAGCGAGTGTACTAAACAGATTTAGAAAGAGTAATCCTGACCCCCCCATCCCCGGAGGGATTTCTGTGATGTAGAGAGAAATCCCGGCCCACGGGAGTGGGCTGGTGACAAATTTGGTGTGAAGCGGTGCGATTGGTGAACTGTTTGAACAACCACACACAAAGAGGGCAGAAAATTGGAAAAGGGCAAATTGGTAACAAGATATAGTTCCCACCTTGTTTTCCTTTTTTTCTGCTGCAAGTAAAAGAAAGACTAGTGGTAGTGTAAGGAAGAAAGATGACTTCCAAGTACAGCAACTACAGTTTAGAAGAGCTGAAGCAGCTGTGCCAGGAAAGAAGGGTTCATTATGAGGGGTGAAGCAAAAAAAAACCTCATGGAGGCTCTTGTGGCAGCCAATGAGCAAGCGACTGCCCAGGACTTCTAGTCACAGCCTGTGACCGAGAAGGACCAGACCTTTGACATGAGGGGTGCCAAGGGATGTCGTAGTATCCAGTCCCAGTAAGGAGGGGAAGACAGCGAGGCCAGAGAAAACCCAGGGCCACAGCACCGGGGAAGGCCACCACACAGCTGGAGCTGGAAGGGATCAGGCTACAGCTGGAGTTGAGGAAATTTGGAGCTTGCAGAAAAGCAGCAAGAAAGGGATCTGGAGCTGGAATTCGAGCAGAGAAAGTTTGAAGCTCAGCAGCAGAGGGAGTTTGAGCAAAATAAGTTTGAAGTGGAGATGCAGGAAAAACAGCACCAGAGAGAGGCTGAGGAAAAAGAAAGGCAGCTTCAGAAAGAGTCTGAATTAGAGAAGCTAAGACTCCAGTGACCAGCACCAGAGGAGGCAAGTGGCAGGGGTGAACGTGAAACTCCAGGGCTGGGGTATTAATTGCTGAATTTAAAGAGGGGAAGGATATGGGTGCATTTTTGGATTTGTTTGAAAAGGTCTGTATCCAGGCCAAAATACCCAGGTGAGTCCTGGAGTTTCCAGCTATCCCCGCTTCTTATTGGTAAAGGGCGTGAGGTGCTAGGCCAAATGGATAATGAGGACAGCAGACTATGAGAAACTTAAAACTGCTTTACTTAAAAAGTATTAACTGACTCCTGAGGCCTACAGGGTTAATTTCAGTAAACTCTGAAAAAGCCATGACATGAGCTTTGAAGAACTAGCCACAAAGCAACGGCAGCCTTTAACGTGTTGGTGGTAGGGGGTGGAAGCAAACACTGTGGGTAAAATTGAGGAGATTATACTTTTAGAACAGTTCTTTTGAGCATGCCCAGCAGAAGTACCGGAATCCCAAAACAGCACAGCAAACTGCTGAGCTCTCGGATCACTATGTCAGGAGCCGGCCTGCTCTGAAAGGAAGTGGGGGTGCAGGTGCTGCAACACAGAAAGGAAAAAGCGTGCCTTCAGGGCAGCTAAAACCCTCAATGTCTCTGCAGAAAGGGGGAAGCCCCAAGTTACCCAGAAGGGAGGTCTTGGGGGGAATGATGAATGTTGGTTTTGTAAGCAGCCAGGGCATATGGCTAGACAGTGTCCTAAAAAGGCACAAAGTGTCCCTCAAAAGGAGGTGGGTGCACTGAGAGTATGTCTGTGAATATGAGGGAACACATACACTCTGTTACTGTAAATGGGGTGCAGACCCATGAGTTAAGAGACGCAGGGGTGTCTCATACCCTGGTCAAAGGGGATTTGGTTGAGCCTGAACAGCTTATACCTTATGACTCCCTGCCTTTTACATTAACGCTCACCTCTCACCTCTTACCTTGAGGCTCCTTGCCACACATTGCCCCCTCCCCCATCTTTTTTTTTCTCCCTCCTTTAATCCCACTGATGTCCATTCTTTTAGTCTTAGCACTTATTATGGCACTAAATACTCTGTACTGACAATGTCACCACTGTGACTGCCTTCTGGTTTTTCTTTCCTGCTACATTCTTTCTTATGTTCCTGCCCTGCTTTCCTTGATATTGAAACCATAGCATGTAGCAATAAAATGATACTTTATGCATAATGATATATACTTCCGGTATGTAATTTCAATGTTACATAGTTCTTGTATTTATGTTATTTGATGTACACCTCTGTTTAATTAGTATTTGTGTGTCTGACATGGAACCTTTGTAAAATAACCTTTAGTTCAAAGGTATTGTAATTCCTAGAACTCAGTAAACAAATAAATAAATTAAATAAAATACCTAATCAATTTGTCACTGTGAGGGGAGTCACAGGGGAGGAGAAAACCCTGCCACTATCTAGTGTTCTCCTGGATTGGGGTGAGGCAGGAGAGAGGGTACAAAAAGTGGCAGTGTCAGTGGCTCAGCATGTAGCACACTTACCTCTGAGGCCAGGAGATCAGAAGGCTGTGGGTTCTAGCCCCACACCAGGCACTTGGGTTAATATCCCAATACTGACACTGTTGTGCAGCATTAGAGGGATGCTGCACTTCTGAGGTGCCGTTCTTTTGGATGAGACGTTAAACCAAGGTCCCATCTGCTTGTTCTGGTGGTAGTTCAGGTAGATGTTAAAGATCCCATGGCACTTCTCGAAAAGAGTAGGGGAATTTTTTATTCGAAATTTCAAACAAAAAGTACAGAAATGTATTGCAGCATACAAAAGTATAATAAAACACAAGAACCGAAAAGAAAACAGTTCAATGCACAGTAAATGTCAAACAAAATGCCCAATATTACATACCCCCACCAAAAGAGATGGGGAATCTCCTAATCAAAAGTTCAAACAAAAAGAACAGAAAAGTATTACAGCATACAAAATCATGAAACATAAACACCAAAAAGAAAACAAGCAACACATTGCAGTGTCAAACAAAAATGCCTAATACTATGAACCTCCCCCTCCCTCCACAAAAAGAGCTGGGAAAGGTGTTATTTAAAAATACAAAACAAAAAAAATATGAAAAAGTATCATAGCATACAAAGTATAAGAAAACACAATTACCAGAAAGACAGCAGTGTGACATGAGCAGGGTCAAAAATCACTGGCAATGAAATTGGCAGATATTAAATAAATCAACTGGACAACAGATCATTAAAGAGATCATGTAATAGGGACATCTGAGTCCATAACCCAGGGAAGATTCCGCCTTGCCTGAAAAATCCAGTTAGCAGGATGAACTCTCTCGCGTCCTGATGATACAGCAGCTTAAGTTCCCAAGTTATTTTTTCCACCAGGTCAGGAAGAGATACTGATTTTTGTAGCAGGATAAACCAACAGCAAGAGCTCCAGACATACCACTTCACTACTGTTAGTATGACCTTCAGCATGAAGGCATCCCAAGCCTGCCAAGAGGAGTCAAAAGAACTGTACAGTAAAACTTCCAAGGACATAGTATGAAAAGGAGACATGTTCCACTGAGTAGCCAGAATGGACCAAAAATTCAATATATACGAACAGGAAAAAAAATAAATGATATGTTGTTTCCAGTTGATTAATACAGAGAAGCCTAGAGCAATTCTTTCAGAGAGCTGTTTATGCTTCTGGTGTTCCTTAAAATTTAATCGATTGTGGCAAGAGAGCCAATGGATGTCCCACATTTTCTCAGGGATCCTGGGGTTATTCAAAAACTCGAGCAGAACTGGCATAAAATTAGGAGGACAGGAGGGGAAGGAAATCAGCTCCCTAAACTTAGTGGAAAGGATTTGTTTATACAAAAATTTCCTGTGTTGACCACACACCATAGCAACTGTTAATTGCCAACTCTTAAGTTTAACAAAAACATCCTGTATGTAAGAAGGACAGATATTGGAGTATCGGAGTATCCAAAGAGAGGCTGCTTCCCATTGTGGGAACCAAGGACTCCAGTCAAAACATATAAAGGGATCTAAGCCCTATGGACAAGAGATAAAACAGGCTGAAGATTAACAACAATATAGAACACATAAAAAAAAAAACACAGGGTTAACCATACCCAGGCCACCCTAAGCTTTGGGTAAATACAAAATATTCCTCTTTAAAGGATTCAACCTGCTGCCCCATACAGCCTGGAAAAAAAACACTAAGCAAGGAAGCCTCTAATGAACGCGGGGGGAAACAATCAACAAATATGTATAAAAAGTGATAAAAGAAATGTTTTAATGAGATAAACACATTTTAGCTTTCCCATATGCCACGTGTTCCACTGCTTAACCATCTGTTGAGCTTGGGAACATTTAGGAGTCCAATTTAATATGTCTAGGTCTTGGTAACCAAACAGTATGCCTAAGATAGTAATGGCTGCCCGGGACAATGTAACCCCTGCAACTGAAGTAAGGGGAAATGGAGGCCTGCCAAATTGTCATCCTACACATTTTAACATATTGAGGGAAGTTCCTGATAAGGAACCAAAAGATCGGAAGATATCCATTACCTTTGTAGCAGAGGCTGCATCACCAACCAATACAGTGAGGTCATCTGCATAAGCTAAAGCAATGTAATGAACAGTATAAGTCTCCACTCGGATGTGAGTCAGAGAAGGTACAGAGTTCAAAGCCCGCAGAAGTGGGTCTATGCTAAAAACATAAAGGAGGGGACTAAGAGGGCAACCTTGTCTAACCCCACGTTTCACCGGAATCAGAGCTACCAACCCTACCATTAATAAGAGGGGATACGGTAGCCATGGTATAAATAGAGCTTAACCATAAAATAAAAGGTTCCGGGGTACCATACTTTGCAAGCACTTTCCAAAGGTAGGTATGTTCTATGGTATCAAAAGCTTGCTTCTGATCCAAGGACAGTAAGAACCCAGACAAACCCTCAGCGTTGTCCCTTTCAATAAGTTCATGGAGAAAAATAAGATCATCACTCATCTTTCTCTCAGGTATAGAACAAGTTTGGGTGGGGGAAGTAAGATGAATAACTGCTTGCAACAATCTGGTATGTAAAATTTTGGCAATAATTTTAAAATCAGTATTTAGTAGACTGATAGGTCTCCAATCGGCAAGATCAGTTTTATTGCCCTTTTTGTAAAAGAAAACTAACAGACCCAGAGCCATTTCCAGAGGAACAGAAGCCATATTCAATAAAAAGGTGAATACCACTGCCAATTCCTTGGAAATCAGTGGTCCAAGCAGTTTATATAGTTCAGGAGTGAACCCGTCTACTCCTGAAACTTTATTAGTGGGTAAGGACTGTATAGCCTGTTCCACCTCCACAGCAGAAATATCAGGAGTGAGTTCAGCCATTAGGAATGGGGGGCAAATATGGACATGAGAAGAGGGCAACAATATATCAATATCAGCACTTGAACAGGAATATGGGGAGAAAAGAGAAGCAGCATGCTGGGACACAACCCTAAAGATGTTCTGCCTGTCAGTATATACACTGCCATCTAAGTCCTTGAGACTGTCCATTACTTTACGATTAATATTAGTAGAACAATGTAAATAAGGGCATATCACTTCAGCCTTCCCCTGAATCCCAAAACTTTGGTGCTTCTTCAGACTATCTGATTATCGCAAATGAAAAGTTTGCATGTCTTTCTGCAGTAAATGAATTTGTTCCTTGAAATCGTGAGAAGTGATCCTGGACAGGGACTGCAGTTTTTGTAGCTGCCTACGTTGGTGGAGGTATTGGAAATAGACAGTGTGATGAAACTTTTTACTACTAGATTGTAACAGCTTTCTTAAAGGGTACCTAAACAAGCAGTTTTTTAAAACTGCAAGCTCCAAATTCTGGCTTTATATCGAGGTAAAGTAAAGGCTGCTGTTTACATTCATGCTAAAACTGCATTTATGTAAATAACATAAATGCAGTTCCATAGCTTTTGAAAAATGTAAACATTAGCCTTTCACTTTCAAAAAACAGCCTTGGTTTCTCCCTAAGATGTCTGCCAAGTGTGTTAAGTGATGAGTCATGATGACATCATAGGAGCCAGAGACAGAGATCCACATATATATCCATAATGCTAACTAGTTCTTCTTTCCCTCTTTATTTTGAATTGTTGTACCAGAATGATCAACACCATGTACAGTATTAACTCGTGGATTATTTTGATCAGTACACATGTTAGGCTATGATTTTGTTCATTTTGTTTACTTTAACTTGCGGAAAATGTTTTGCAATCCAGCTGACTTTCTCTCTGGCAAACTGCATTACAGTGCAACACTTCAAATACGTGATGATCTAGTAGTTATATGATGCACTGAATTTTGTTTTTTGTTAACCAGGAGAGATGCACCAAGCTGAAAACTTGTTTACAGGTATGGCCTGGGAGCACAAGGAAGTTTAGTGACTTGCTCAGGGTCACACAGCAAAGTACCTGTGTTGCTGAGTTCCAAAGCTCATGCTCTCTTGTTAATCCACAAATAAGGCTTTCTTTTTCCATGTGAACCCCCTGCACCTAGCCTGCCTTCTGTTGCATACCACACCATCCATACCCTGTCCTTAGTACTGCCTGGGGCCAAATATGAGCTTGCGGTCTCATGAAGAGAATTATCACACCTCAGATCGTAATCTTGTACCTCAGAGAGTTTTGCACACCTATACTGATACGCATCATCAGCTGGTACTGTTAAAAATGCTTCCAAAATCACTCTCCAGTCTACATTCTCAATGTTTGACTTCTGCTCCCACAGTAAACAGAGTGGATCACCACCCTTCTGCACAGTGAAGGTAGTACGTACAGTTCCCTGTTGTGTTTTTTCCCACCTCATTAAGCAACAACTAGGTCTTCCTGGAGGGGCAAGCAATAAGCATCATGACCCACCAGAAAAACTGCTGTTCATGCCCTCATAAGGGCTGCATTTACAATGGATAACAATATTATTAGCAGGAGAGGAATACTAATGCCTTGAGTGAATCCACTTGACTTCCAGTGTCAGTCTACTCCTTTACCTGTGATCTGCAGAATCCTGCAAGACAGTTCCCAGCAATTCTTTTCCAGTGCTTTTCTGTGCTCTACTGCACAATGCAAGTTGGCTGGCTACCACCCTTCCAAATCTTGAATGAGCTATACACAACTCCCTCAATACTGTCCTAACAAACATCAACATCCCCCCCCAACCCGAGGGTAATCTCCCTGCACTGAATTCAAGTAACAGTTTAGGTGCAGCTCTGCCACTCAGAGTATTTGTCATCGCTGGCTACTCTCATCCACAGTCAGGAAGTGATCATGATGCTGACAGCCCCACATTTCAGATCTCACAGTGATCTGCTCAGCATCCTCCTTCATGTCTTCAACTAACCTGAATATAGCTGTACCCTGCTGGAATGGCCTCTTCAGTCGCTCTCTGGCATTCATTCTTCTCACCTGCTCCCCACACCAAAAACTGGTGAGTTCACTACCCTTCCACATCATGAATGTGTTTAGTACAGTCTCCTGTGTTATATTTACATATTAATAATAAACATGATCTTCTGGTAAGCCAGACTGATAGCAGCATGGCAGAAGTGGAAAAATAGGCTTTCCTACCCATATAAGATCTAAGCCACCTATGATTAGGCACTATTAAATGACATGCATAATGATGTGCATACCCATCATTTAATAGTGCCTAATCAAAGGTAGCCTAGATCTTTTAAGGCTAGGAAAGCCAATCATTCCCCTTGTTCCCTGCTGCTATGAGCCTGATTTACTGGAAAGATATGTTTATATTTGATATGTCAAAATAAAACAGGGACTGTACTACTTGCATTCATGATGCAGAAGGGTGATGAGCTCACCAGTTTTTAGTGTGAGGAGGAATAGTGAAGAATGAATACCAAAGGGGGGACTAAGAAGGCCACTCTTGCAAGGCACTGCTATATTCAGGGAAGGAGGAAGACAGAAGAAGAGAAATATGATCAGATTACTGTGAGAAATAAGATGTGGGGCTGCCAGCACCTTGATCACTACCTGACCCCATTGTCCTGGCCAACATTCCCCGTCCCATAAAATCAGTTCATGCAATTGTCCAAGGCTGTGTGTGGATATTAATGTATGAAATTGCTGCCACTACACGTTCAGTCACTTCACTACCAGTCTAGTATTGCTTGTAAAGCACTTTGGGATGCAATGTGTATGAAAACCACTACATAAATGCTGATTCTTCTTATTATTATTTCCCATGGGAAAGAAGACAGAGACACACATATATTTGAGTTTCAAGAAAGTATGAACTCTAACATTGGACTGCACAAGAACTTTGCTATAAAATTTGTGGCTCTAGGGGGGGTGGTGAAGGGTGTGTGCAACCTCCACATTATAACATACTTGCTTGCTGCTGCTGCTGTATTTCACTTTGTTGAAGAAGTCTGATTTATTGATTGTACAAATGTTTTTCATTCAAACTATGGATTACATTTGTAGGTTCTGTCAAAAATGTACTAGAAAAGAATAATAGCAGAAAATATAAAGGTTTAATAAAAATGTTAAAAAGTGCATATTAAGCATGCACACCACCCCAGCACCCCCATTGTAACATTCTGGATCCACCATAACCACTAGACCACCAGGTTATTCAAAAATTGGCTAGACAACAGGACACAAAGGGTAGTAGTAAATGGAGTACACAGTGACGAAAGTAGGGTTACTAGTGGGGTACCGTAGGGTTCAGTACTGGGACTGGTCCTTTTTAATGTCTTTATAAGTGACATTGCAGAGGAACTGGAAGGAAAAGTATGTCTCTTTGCAGACGACACAAAGATCTGCAACAGGGTTGATACACAAGATGGAGTGGAAAGGATAAGAAGGGACTTGGCAAGGTTGGAGGAATGGTCAAATGTATGGCAGCTCAGATTCAGTGCAAAGAAGTGCAAGGTAATGCACATGGGAAACAAAAACCCAGGGGAAGAGTACACAATGGGGGTGAGATACTGACAACAGTAAAAATGGAACGGGACCTGGGGGTAATTATATCAGATGACCTAAAGGTGGGCAAGCATTGTGAGAAGGCAGTAAGGAAGGCTGGGGGATACTGGGATGCATAGGAAGAGGCATCAACAGTAGAAAACAGGAAGTTGTTATCCTTTGTACAGACAGTTGGTGAGATCCCATCTGAGTACTGTGTGCAGTTCTGGAGCGCCATCTCCATAAAGACATAGACAGAGTGGAGGCTGTTCAGAGGAGGCACCAAAATGGTGCAGGGTCTGCACCAGAAGACATATGAAGAATGACTAAAGGAGCTTAATATGTATACCCTTGAGGAAAGAAGGGAGAGAGGGAACATGATAGAAACTTTCAAGTACCTCAAGGGAATTAACAAAATCCAAGAGGGTAGCATCTTTCAGAAAAAGAGATGTGCAAGAACAAGGGGGCACAATTTGAAGATAGAGGGGGCACGGCTCAGAGGTAATGTGAGGAAGTATTTTTTCACGGAGAGGGTTTTGGATGCATGGAACAGCCTCCCTGAGGAGGTTGTGGAGTCAAGAACAGTGGGGGAATTCAAGAATGCATGGGACAGACATAAGGCAGTCCTAGTGGGGGGATAGGAGGAAGTAAGCTGTTGGTTAACTAGGATCTGCAGCTTATCTGTTAGGTAGGAAAATGGGCAGACTAGGTGTGCCAAGCGGTCCTTATCTGCCGTCAAATTCTATGTTTCTATGTTTCTAAAATTTGTACTGCACTGTGGTTTGCCACAGAGAAAGTCGGTTGGCTTAAAACACATTTTCAGCATGTTAAAGTAAACAAAATGAACAGAACCATAGCCCAACATGTGCATTATACAAAATAATGCACATGGTTTTGACCATTTGGGTGAAACAATTCTATACAAAGAGAAATAAGAACTAGTTAGCACTATAGAGAGCCATATATCTCTCTGACTTTGGCTCCAATGATGTCATCACATAACAGATTTGGAGGCCATTTTAGGAAGCAGGTAAGATAGTTCTTTTGAAATTGGAAGGCTGATTTTACAATTTTTAAATGCACTGGAACCACACTTAGGTAAATTATGTAAATGTAGTTTTAGCATTAATGAATACAGCAGCCTTTCCTTTAGTCACCAACAGAGTCAGATCTTTGAACAGTTTGATGTCAAAATGTTGTTTAGGTATCCTTTAAATCCAGTTTGACATCTGTCCACCAGAGGACAGGAGAGTCAAACATGTCAAAAACAGAAAGTTTATGAGCCACAAAATACTGTATATTCTGAACCAAAGAAGTCTGGGACAAAAGGGAGGAATTAAATTTTCAGTAACCTGGACCCTGAGAAAATGTTACAGTGGACCCCAAATATAGGTGCAATAATTTGTGGTCTGGAAATTCTATTTCTATAACTTGTATAGAGGAAACAGGCAAAAATGAAGAAACAAAGGAAAAAATCAATCCTAGTGGCCAAGTGACCTTTCTGAAATGTCAGATGAACAGTTTGATGAGTAGACAAATAAGCATCCTTCAAGTGAGATGTGGAAATTACATGTTTCAAGGTAGACATATCCCAAAATATCTTACTTGTAGTAGACTGTGCACCCCCTGTCATGTTTATCAAGTCCACAATTAAAATCCCCTCCCAGAACTACTGCCTGAGAAGACAGTAAATAAGGCTGGATGGCCTGAAATAGGGAAACCCTATTGGCCTTGGTTTGAGGTGCATAAACATTTATAAACCTATTATAAAGGTTATTAATTTTAGTATCAAGTATCAAAACATGTCCAGGAATCAAGTCAATCAATTTAAGAAGATGCACTTGTAGACAAGATCTGAACAGAATACCCACCCCTGAGCAGGCATCAGGTCCAATGGACCAGTATGAGGGTCTAGCTTGCCATTGCTTAGTAGCCTGCCTAATTCTGCAATTGTGTGTAATCTAGTATCTTGGAGAAAGATAACTAGTTGGAAACTGGACAGAAAATAAGACAGTGTTAAACACTTCTTCCTATAACTCTTAATACTGTTCATATTCAGTGAACCCAAGAGTAGGAGGGATATTTAAGGAGATGAGAGGAAAGTCGGAGAAAAACTCTCGGGGGGGGGGCCCGTATCTTCCGAGATCTACGCTGTGAAGCAACAGGAGGAGGATGAATTTCAGTTTCTAATTGGGGATCAACCTGGGAAGACCACAGGGAAGAACTCTCCGAGCCAGCATCAGAGAGGTCAGAGGGCTGTTAGGCCTCGTACTTATTGCTTAAAGGAAGATCCAAAGTCTTAGATACCTTGGGGCTGGTTGTTCAGCCATCTGGGATCTTCTAGAGGACTGCTTGCTAACGGGGGCATAACCATAGAGAAGGATTCCTCTGAAACTATTTCTGTAGAAGGGGGCTGAACAAAACTATTAAGGAGAGGCTGAGGAGGGGGAGAAAGGTCCAGTACCTCCTTTGAGGCAGGTGCATCAGGGACTACTAAGGGGGGGGGTACAACAGGAACTTCAGGTTGTCTCGGGGAAGGGAAATTAATTCCTTTGAGCCATGGTGATCAGCAACCTCTGCTCCATGTCATCAGCAGAGTCAGATTGATTGTAAGCTGCCCAGGTGCAACTCTGGTACATATGACCCACGGAGTCACATAGGTTGCACTTAGGTTCATTTAGACAATGACCACTAGTATGTCCCAATTCGTGGCAAAGGTTGCATTTCACCTGGTCACACAGGCTGCTCAAGTGAGTACAACAGCCACACTTGTAGCACGCCTTTGGTTGACCAATGTAGAATAATACACCTCAATCCCGACCCAGAAAAAAACAATTTGGAAGGTAACTCAGTCCAGCATCCCTAACATGAAGCATAGCCCTCATCTTCCACCCCCCAGTCCAAATATGTTCATCATCAAAGATGGCCTCTGGGGAACCCAAAACTGAACACCGTTGCTTTAACCACTAAGTCAAATCTGAGACACTAACCCCCTCATTGCGAAAGAGAATAGTAATGATTTTATGCTCAGGCTTAGTAAGGGGAATTGCCGGAAAAGGGGCCCATAAAGGAGAATCTTTCAAAGTATTAAATTGAGCCCAAAATCTTTGTAACCCTGCATTCAGCTTAAAGCTAACATTATATAACATTATATTTATTTATTTTTTTATTTAGTCTTTGTTGACTGGGTAAGTGCACTAGACAAATCCTGCCTATTTTCAGGCATGACCTGAGGGAAGGGGATACAGATGAATGCCATCTGGCCTTGAACTAGATGAAACTGTTGGTGGTATTTTTAGTGAATAAGAGAAATTTGGCCAGGACACCGGGGAAATTCCCCTAGTCTCCAGGAGGGGGATTCTTTGGCTGTCTGTTGGAGATGGCCACTTCTGAGCAAACTTCGGGAGAGATGGATGTTGGCGGTGCAGAGGAGCAGGCCTCCTCCTCTGCACCTACTGCTCGAGAGGCTGCAGTTTCGGATGAGGATTTCTCTATCACTGACATGCCTGAGGAGTTTTTTGATGCAGCTACAGAGGACGTACGTGGCATTGCTTCACCTGCTGGGAGTGGAGACCCTATTTCTGCTGGTGGTAACGATATTTCCCTTGCTGAAAAGGAAAGATTATTGGCACTTCTTTTGGAGGAAGAGGAGCGTTGCACGCGTCAGAAATCTGCTCTATTATCTGAAATTGCTGCAATGCAATTGATTTCTTTACCTGTTTCTTCCCTTGCCTCCCGTTCTGTCTCGTTGCTTACTAGTGACGTGTGTACTGTTTCAGAGCGGTGTGCGAATGTTGGGATGGAGCTTTCTGTGGTTCCTGGCAGTCATGTGCATCCTGTTGATGTGTGCCTAAAGCCGCTTGCTGGTGCTGATTTTTCTGGCTCATGCATGAGTGTTTTCTTGGCGCTGCCTAAAAGACTCGGTATGCACAGTTCTGTTTTGTTACCTAAGGGGTCTGTTCTTCCCGTGGTGTGTGGTGCTACTCCCGCCATGGGCCAGCAGGAACAGTGTAGTGTCTGTATTCAAAAACAGACTGCTGATGTTTCTTTGCCTACGGGGTCCATAGCTTCTGGTGGGTCTGTTTCTTCCACTAACCCTCCTCCTCGGGCGGGATGGTCCCATGAACACGCTATTGCAGGGGCTGGGTGGCTTAGCCAAATGGAAGGTAAATGGATTCCCGATCCCTGTGATGCCGCTGTGCAATGTTATAATCTTATAACGCATTCTGACTCTGCTAAACTGAATTTGCCTTCTACATCTGTTGCCCCACTGATTCCGGTGACTAAGGTCGGTGTTGCACATGGCATGGGTACGAAGGGGAAGCAAGTTGTGGATTTAACTGAAGGTGGCTTGGAACTTCCTCACCCTTCTGCTAATGAGGGTTTTCAAATGCACCCTTCGGTTTCAGTTGCTCCTGACCCTAAGACATCAGCTTGATTTAATCCCAAGTTTAAACTGGCTGACTTGTTCTCTAAACATAGAAACATAGACTTTGACGGCAGATAAGGATCACTTGGCCCACCCAGTCTGCCCATTAGGTTCACCCTAGTAAGGGTGAACCTGCCTCTTGGAAGAATGCTGTTCGTTTAATATACAAGGGGGGGATTGGAAGAACAACCTGGCAGATTGTATATTGCTAGACAATTACTTAAGGGTTCTCTGAAATTTGTTTCTTCTGAAATCTATACTCTTATTCACATTGGTAGTTCGAATTATGATATCAGCTTTAAATCAGTTTCTAATTTAGAGAAATTGTCCCTGATTTGTTAAAGTTCTTAATGCTATGCTTTCTAATTCCTGGCGTCCTCTGGCGTCCTCCATGAATCGTGTTTTGGTGCTTTTACTATATAAAAAAGGGCCTAAGGAAGATTTAAGAAATTGGAGAATGCTTAGCTTACTGAATACGGACTTGAAGGTGTTAAGTAAGGTTTTACTTAATAGATTGTCTGAGGTTGCTGATGGCTTAATTTTGCACACCAAACATGTTCTATTCTTGGTCGGACCCAATATGATAATTTATTAATATTAAGGGAGCTTTTTACTGTTGCACAAAATGGACGGTTGAATGGTTATGTTTTGGGCTTAGATCAGGAAAAAGCTTTTGATCAGGTATCACATGATTTTCTGTTTTCAGTTTTAGTGGCTTATGGTATACCGGATGGCTTTGTGGGCTGGATTTGTACAATGTATAGATCGGCATTACTTCTTCCTAATGTTAATGGCTGGATTGGTAACTCGATATTGGTAAAGGGTGGTGTGCATCAAGGTTGTCCCTTGAGCCCCCTCGTGTACATTTTTTCTATTGATATTTTACTTAGAATGATAGTTAACAATTTCAAATCTAGCTGGACTACATATCGGTCTTGATGTTCCGCCTGTTAAGATTTTGGCTTATGCAGATGATTTGGTTCTTTGTATTTCTAACATTAAGGAAGGGCCTTTTGTGCATGACATTCTATTCTTCTTTTCTAGATGTTCAGGCTCCAAGATTAATTATACCAAAAGCAGAGGGGTCCCTTTAGGGGATATCCCAGTGCCTGAGCTGGGTTGTATTTCGGGTATTTCAATTAATACAGCTCTTATAACTATTTTGGGGGTGGAATTTGGTTCTGGTGACATGGCACATGCTAACTGGTCTATGAGACTTGATAAGGCTAAGCAGTTTGTGGTTCGATGGAAAGGGAAACAACTTGCTAAGCGTAAGAGGGTTTTATTGATTAAATCCTTGGTGGTTCCTATTTTTTTGTATGTTAGTTATGTGTTCCCTCCCCCTGTCTCTTTGTTTACCTCCTTATTTAGTGTCTTTTTCCAAGCATTTTGGGGGAGTAGGTTAAACCCCATCAAACGTGGATATATGTATAGGAGTGTTCGGGAAGGTGGTATGGCGATGATACACCCAGTGGCTTTTTTTGTTTGTCTCTTTGTATCCTACAATTTGAGTCCTCTCTTAAGGCCTGGAGAAAAGCCTTGGCATCCTTATGTGTGGGCCTGGTTCTCTAAGGGGTTACCACTCTGGAAATTGGGTAAATCGGCTCCCTTGATGAAACTTCCTTTTTTCCTTAAATATGGTTTGGAAATATTTAAAAGGTTTTTGAAATGGGGTATAACTGTTTCTCATTTGGAGACTATGGATAGGAAAAGGTTGTATCATCATGTTGTTTCTACGGAATTTCCAGATGTACTTTTTCCAGATTGCCCTCAGGAATCCTTAGTTGTGGTTCTTAAGTTTTTATCTAATAGACGATTGGCTGATTTTATTTGGGATAGTGCTTGGTTGAGATCTTATGGTAGATTACCTGTCGGCAATACTCATCAACACAAACAAATTAGTGATAGGTATTGTGTTAGGGAATCTTGTGTAGCTGTCTTGGAAACCCAAGAGCACCTTTTTTGGACTCTCCTTATGTTCAATCTTTCTGGGTTTATTTAGCTTCCAAGTGGAATGAGCCTTTGTTTACTTCTCTTAATTATTGTACATTGTTGTATGGAGCACATAATGGAGAACGGTCTATGTATCATAACGAAACCTTTTTACTGGTCTTTTCCATTCTTCGATTTTATATTTGGCAATCTAGATGCTTATGGGTTATACAACAAAGACTAATATTGTTTGATGAAATTCTTTGTAATGTGAAACACACATTGCAGAATATTCATAATCTTGACTTTAATTTTTTGGGTATGGTATGGGGCAAATTTTTATGGGTTAATTGTGAACATTGGGTGACTACTGTTTGAGTTTCTTTACTGTTTCTGATGTTTCATTTGTTCTTTTTTCTGTTTCTGCTATGTTTTTTGATGTATGTTATTGTTTTTTCTTTGTTTTGGAGTCCTCTTTTTCAATAAAAATTCCTCTACTCTTTTTGATAAGTGCCATGGGTTCTTTAACATCCACCTGAACTACCACCAATCCAGGCAGATGGGACCTCGGTTTAACGTCTCATCCGAAAGACGGCACCTCAGAAGTACAGTACCCCTCTCATGCTGCACTACAGTGTCAGTACTGGGATATTAACCCAAGTGCCAGATGTGGGAACTGAACCCACAGCTTTCCGATCTCCCGGCCTCAGAGGCGAGTGTGCGACCTACTGAGCCACTGACACTGACAACATCAAAGGTGGGTTCCCCAGACACGTGTATAAGGGCATAAATTTAATTAGTGAAAATCTTCATTGAACCCTTTAACAAAGATTTAGCCACAAACCCCCTATCTGCAAACTCAGACATACCCCCTTTGAACAAAAGTCTAACAGCGTTATGACTCTTAGCGGGGTATATGGGCTGATGGAAGAGAGAAGCATATGGTCTTTGAGTCGTTTTCTGATGTAAGTTCGGTGGTGCATCAGGGGTCTTTTTGGAGCAGTCGATGTGGAAGGGACAGGTGAAGCTGGCCATGGGAGATCTGGGGAATCCAAAATGAGAACAGGATTGTTGGTAAGCTGAAGCTCTGAGGGGAGATGCAAGGAAGACTGAGTTCCAGGCAAAGAATGTTCAGGTGGAAACTGGGGAGAAGGAGAAGTCACGGGAAGTTCAGTATGCTGGTCTACATTCCACGATGAAACAGGAGAAGTGACAATCTGAGTGGGACTGGAGACCCAGTGACCCAAAGCAGAGCGAATCCATCCTGCTGCAAGAAGTGTGGCTGAAATGTCTTTGGGAAAATGAGCCGGAGAATTAGTGGGGGAGCGTCTCAGGCCAGACAGTCCATCTGCTGAAGCCATTCCTGGTGCTCCCTCAGAAGTAAACATAGAGCAAGCTGACTCACCAGCAAAAGGCTGACTCACTGTGGAAGGTCCAGAATGAGGAGAACCCGCAGAAATGCAATCAGGATTCTTAACAACTGCAGAGGGCTGCTGAATGGCTGAGTCCTTTCTTCTTTGTAAATGAAAAGGTTCCCGACCAGCCGAGGCAATCTTCTGAGCCAAATGCACACAGTTTGTAGTTCCAAACGATGGAGCGCATAACACTCCTCTTCAGCCTGCAGTTGTAGTGCTAAGGATCGAATCTCGGGAGAGTCATCAGAGTCAGGAGCAGGAAGCTGAGAGCCACTTTTCAGGTCTTAACATAGGTCAGCTGAAGCAGGAGAAATATCCATAGGAATTGATTCTGTAGCTGTCAAAGAAGCACCATCCATTTCAGTAGATAAAGCTGCAAGTAACATGGTCTCAGAATGAGGAGAAACAGAGGAAGAGACCACTTCACCTGCTTCAGAAGTATCCATGAGCTCCTCCACAATCTCTTCAGCTGCCATCTTGGTCAGGAACCAAGATGACAAGGGATCTCCCACAGGAGAGTAGGGTAATTATTTATTGAAACACAATAACATAAAAAAAAAAATAGAACAGATAAATCACCAAAAAAATCACACATAGAGAAACACAAGAAATACAAAATAAGGGGGGAAAACACACACAAAAAAAAAACAATGCACTGAGAGAAAATGAAAAAAAACATTTTAAATCCAAGGAACATTTCTCCAGTAAGACTGAAAAAGACTAGAGTCCAAGATTGCACGTTCCCTCTCCGTGTGTTGCGCCAAAGCTTTTTTACTCTTTGAAATCAAATGTAACATAGGAGTATTCACATGTTGTAAAGAAAAACAATATCGTGCCTGCTATAAATGAAACTTAATATAAGCAAAAATCATGTTCAAAGTACTGTAATGATACCAGGAACTAAACCCAGTATAGTTCCCCAAAATTAAACATTCATAAGAAATGTTGTACACCGGGCGCCATTTCCAATGAGCAACCAAATCATGCCAAAACATAGCAGTAAAGGAGCACAGAAGAAAAAAATTTCTAAAGTTTCTTCTATACCCCCACATTCTAATGTAATGCACTGCCATTCAGTAAGCAGTTTGTGCTTAAGATTACTCTTAACCCCAAGTTTCTCTTGACAACATAACCACTGAGTATCCCACATAGTAGCAGGAATATGTTTATTATTTAAAAGCCGAAAAGCAAACTTCAGTTTTGTAGGCAAGAGTTTCGGAAAATCTACCTGAACTGTAAAATTTTGCTCCATTACTGCCATATACAGGGATTTTCTATTCAAAGTTTGTAACATTATTTTCATAATACTCCAAAAGCTACATTTTCTCAAGCGGGAATAGCAAAGTCAGGAACTTGCAGAGCAGGGGTTATCTGAGGGAAGACTGAGCCCCATTTCTGAAAAAAAGGAGTAAACAACAAAGACATCCAAGTAGACCAGGAATGACTCCCTTCCTTCCCAAAATTAAAATAGAAAAAAATGAAAAATAAAACACTATAGGATTGATCATTCCTAAACCTCCTTTAGTCAATTTCAAATACCTAAAATCCCATTTAATAGGGTTTAAACAGCTGCCCCAAAGCATTTGAAAAAAAACCCAGCTCAAAACCCGAGTTTCCAAATGCAAGAGAATGGGAAAAATCATGCTAATATACAGAAATATTGGTAGCAAAAATGTTGTTATAATCAAAACTCTCTTTTTCTTTGATAAAGACCAAGACTTCCAGATATGCACTTTTCTTTCCCCAATTTCAAATTTTTCCATCCAGTTAATAGCTGCTAAATCCTCATTACCAAAAAAGCAACCCAATATTTTATTAAGAGAAACAGAAATCTGTATCTGTCCAATATGAGGAACAAAAGGCCCGTCTCCAATAAAAACACCTGAACTCTTAATGAAGTTAATCTCTGCCCCCGAAATTCTGGAATATAAACGAAAAACATCCATACATCGGAAAACAGAAGCCTCAGTTGGAACAGTAAGACAGACATCATCAGCATAAACAGCAACCTTCTGAGGCACAAGCTCTAAAGCAGGGGAAAGTCCCCAAATGCTACTATCATTAATAATCAAACGTATCACAAGGTCTAAAAGAAAACACATACAGCAGAGGACTAAAGGGGCTACCCTGCCGTAACCCCCTGAGACTAGAAACATCCCTCCCTACAAAACCATTAATAACAGGACATAAGATGGCATCACGATACAAAAGCTGTATCCAGGACCTAAAGTGTGTAGGCACCCCATAGGCCTTTAAAACCAGGTGAAGAAAAGCTACAGAAACTTTGTCAAAAGCTTTAGTCTGTTACAAAGCTATTAAATAACTAGAAAGTCTTTTCTGTTTACCAACTGCACAAATATCCCGTAAAAAAAAAAAGGTTTTGTTGAATAGATCTATGAGGAATAGAACAGGTCTATGCAGGGTGTATAACTGTCATTGCCACATGCTGAATGAAGCCTATGACACAATGCAGAGATTAGAATTTTGTAATGAGTATTCAAAAGACTGCTAGGTCTCCAATTTTCCAAATGTTGTTTAGGCCCCTTTTTATGCAAGAAAATTACAAGGGCAGTAGCAAACCTAGGAAAAGTCTGACCAGATCCTAAAATCTTATTATATAGCTGACATAAAACCTCACCGAGAATATCTGAAAAACATTTATAAAAATCATTTGTAATACCATCCTCACCAGGAGAACCCCCTAACTTTAAATGAGCTATAGTCTGTACAACTTCAGCAACTGTAATGGGACGCTCAAGCTGCATAGCCTGATCCTGCATCACCCCGGGAGGGATAAAATTAAAAACCTCCTCCCAAACTGTATCTGAAGAAAAAGGAGTCCCATGTTGTTTCAATAAATAACCTTCCACAACCTCTAACATTTCAACATCAGTCCATTTCAAAACCCCTGTTACATCAAAAAAAAAATCCATCAATTTACTTTCTACAGCCTTCTTGCAGGCTGAAAAAGGATCAGCAGAAGGAGACTTTTGTAACCCAAAATGCACTTCTGCCTGTAAAGAAGCAGCCCTATCATATTGCTATTGTATCATAGCAGGCTTATAGATATATAGATATATATATATATATATATATATATATATATATATACTGCCTTTGATAAGGGTTGCTTGGTTCCTGCTATTTTTTTGGATTTATCTAAGGCGTTTGATTCTGTTGATCGCAATCTGTTACTGAATAAGTTAAAGATTTCAGGTATGGGTATGGGTACTTTATTTTGGTTTTTTGCTTATTTGTCTTTATGGTTGCAATGTGTTAAGGTGGGGGATTGCTGCTCTGACTTAAATATGATTGACAAGGGGGTACCTCAAGGATCAGTACTTGGACCCCTGTTGTTTCTCATTTATATAAATGATTTGGTTGAGGGTGTATCAGCAGACACTAATATACTTTTGTATGCTGATGACACCATTTTGTATTGTCAGACAAGGTATCCCCTGGATGCCATTTGCACTCTGCAGAAAGATTTTGATATTATTCAGCAAACTTTGATTAATTCACGTTTATTGCTAAATGTAAATAAATCTCAATGGACCCTATTTTCTGGGAAATCTAAGGTAGATCATCAAACAACTTCAACTTTAAATATTAAAACTCTGGAGGGGACTAATTCGTCTAGAACTTCTTCATATAAATATTTAGGTATTATGTTAGATGAGTTGATAGAATTTGAATTGCATATTCATATACTTTCTAATAAACTTAAGAAACTGTGGTCTCTTTTCTATAGGAATAAATCATGCTTTAGCTTTAAAATTCGTAAACAATTGGTTAATTCGTTATTCATATCACAAATAGATTATGGTGACTGCATCTATATGAGAACAACTGATGCAGTCTTAAAAGTATTGGATCTTCTTTATCATAGTGCATTAAGATTCATCACTGGTTTTCCTTGACGTTCCCATCACTGTAATCTTTACTTTGAATCGGGTTGTCAACCTTTATCAGTTCGGAGACAAATTCATTGGATGCTTTATGTATATAAATTTGTTTTGAGTAAATTACCCCCATATTTGCTGGGATCAGTTATAATTAATGAACATAATAGATATTCTCTTAGATCAGCTGATTATCCTCAATATTTCTTACCAAGATTTAAAACTAGATTTGGTAGCTATAGGTTAGCAGTTGCAGTCCCAATGACTTGGTTATCTATCCAAAGAAAATTAAAATTGACAATTATTATGACATTTTTGCACTTTAAACTATTGCTTGTTAGATTTATGACATATGAATGTAGATGCTTTTAACTGACTCATAACTGCATAATTCTGTGAATCTATGTAACTGAATATGTCTTTGTATTTGTATCTTTATGTATGTGTGTTCTTTTATGTTTTGTACTGATGGATGCAATTGTGAATGAGAGATTTTCTCTCAGTTTTGCTCTTCAATAAATTGATTGATTGATTGATGATTAAGACTTAATATTATCAATCTGGATACGTATCCTCACCTTGGAAATATCTGGAAGAGACATTAGGCGATAGAATTGATCCCAAAGCCCCAAATAGCATATATAATCAGTCAGTTTTCTAGTACGGCCCAATGTAACAAAAAAACGCTTAAGTTCAGTTTTGGTATCCACCCACCAAGAACCCCAGTCATCATACATGTGAAGAACCGACAGTCTTGAATGTAAGACATACAAACAATTGCATTTAACATCATCCTGTTCTACCATAGAATAATTCAATTTCCAGCAGCCAGAGACTGATGGAAACCTGGGTGGGACCGCAGAAAAGCCTATTGTACAAACCAAAGCCATACAATCTGAAACCTCACAAAGCCTTAAAGACAAATGAGTGGGCAATAAATACCTGGAAAGAAAAAAATAATCTATACAAGAAGTAAACACACTTCTCCTGTAGGTAGCCCCTTCATCCTGATAAAGCTGCCTGTAAGCATCTGTTAAAACTGCAGTCTTAATGGTGTAAAATAATGCATAAGTGTCACAATAGGTTTTCCTCTGAATGTGATCCCGGACTTTTAAATCCAAACTACAATTAAAATCCCTTCCCCAAACCACATGCAATTTAGTAAACAGAAAAGGTTTAACTAAATTGAAAAGGTCAATATGAGCAGTTTTAACCTGGGGTGCATAAACATTAATAAGATGTAAGGAAAAACCACGGTACACACAATCAAGGCGCAAAACCCTCCCAGGCAGCAAATCCACCAGACAGAGAACTTGAACCTGTGTATTAGTAAAAAGAATACCTAAACCATCAGCCACATCCTCCCCGTAAGACCAGAAAGAAGGACCAGTGACCCAGGAATTTTTTGCCAAAGTGACATCATTTAAATTGCTAAACCTAGTCTCTTGCAAAAAAATAATATCAGCACCTAAACTCCTGCAATAATTTAAAAAAGCCAGCCTCTTCTTATAATGCTTCATACTACAGGTGTTAAGAGAAACTAGGTTTAGAGATGCCATCAAGCGTTAATAATTATCATTTATCTTTTTTCCTCTTTTTCCCAACCTTTTTGGTTTTGGGAGCCTCAGGATCTGAAATGCCCTCCTCCTCAATTTCCATTTCAGAAAGCCTTCCAGATTTGGAAGAAACATCTGACTCTGAGTCCTGATCTTTTTCCCAACCTTTTTGGTTTTGGGAGCCTCAGGATCTGAAATGCCCTCCTCCTCAATTTCCATTTCAGAAAACCTTCCAGATTTGGAAGAAACATCTGACTCTGAGTCCTGATCTTGTAAAACCTGAAAAGGGTTGCTAGAGAGAAGAATAACAGAAGGAGTACCAGCTTTACTAGAAGCTCTAGTAACTCTCCTGGGGTGTGGGTTATGGAAGTCAGGTTGAGGGAGGGGCATTGACTCTTCAACTACAGGGTCAGTAGTGGTCTGTATGCCCTGTGCACCCTCCTGCAGACAAGACTCAGTAGACTGTGCAACCGGAGAAGAGTGATCAGGCCTAATCTCAGGATCAGACTGGGCAGAAGGCCTGGAGTGGGACGTATCCTGTGTGTCAGGAGGAGGTCTATGAGTTTCCTGGGCCTTATTAATCAAGTCATCTTTATTCATACCACCCTGTCTATTCTGCCCAGCCCAGGGACACTGATGATACACGTGTCCCTGCTCAACACACAAGTTACACTGAACGGTGTTTCGACAAACCCCACTGTCATGGTCGAAATCCCCACATAAGGCACATTTCACCTTATCACAAACACTACTAAGGTGTCGACAACTACCACATTTATAGCAGGCTTTAGGTTGTCCTGGGTAAAAGCAAACCCCCCCTGTCTTTACCCAGGAAAAAACTATTGGGGACATGCAACACCTCATTTTCAACTATATGCAGTTTAACTTTAAACTTCCAACTGCCAGTCCAAATACCCTCATCATCAATAACAGATTCAGGTGGTCCCAAAACATGACATTTGTGCTCAAGCCAAAATTCAATGTCCCCCACATTGACACCTTCATTCCAAAACATGATATGCAAGGTTTTAAATAAAGGCTTAGTAAGGAGAATGGCAAAAAAAGGAACCCACAGTGGTGAAGATTTACAAGATTCATAAAGTTGCCAGAATCTGTCTAAACCAGAAAAAGACCTGAAACTAATGTCAAATGTGTCCTCTCCCTGACATTAATTAGTGCATAAATGTCTGAGACAAGAAAACACATAGACTCCTTCAGGAGCTTCCTGGCAACAAAAGTCCTGTCAGGATGTTCGGGTAAACCACCTCGATACCTGAGATGGATAGCATTACATCTGGGGGCTTGCTCCAGTCGATTGTGTTTGAAGAAATCTGAAAACCGAGGCCCTGGTCAATGGGAATCCCTCTGGGGAGAAGGAGGGGAAGAAACATCCAGGGGAATGTTCGGGAGAGAGTTATCAACATGCTCAGGTCCCCGATTGCCCTTAGAACCATCCGCACGCATACCAACAGAGTCATACAATACCTGGCCCAAATTGAGTCCAGCAGCTAAGTCCCCCAACGAATCTGTGCAAGCAGGAGAAAAAGACTCCCAGTTGGAGTCAGGAAGCCATTTACCATCCACACACATCCAGCCAGTGTCCAACAAAGCTTGCTCCTTCGACCATCAGCTGTCATCGTCGGCATCAGACTGCTTCCGCATACCATCGCATGCAACGTCAGCAGCATGACTCAAGCCATCAGGCATGCAAGTCGCTGCTGGCTCCAAAACAGCCACAGAGCTCTGCTCCTCCTGAGGCAGCACCACAGACTGTGGTACAGTGCACTGTTCAGAATTAGGAGAAAAAACAACAGGTACATTACTTTCCTTATCTCCCGCTGCATGAGTGTCATCATGCAAATCTCCTTGGAATGTGGGTTGAACTCCTGCTGCCATCGGGTGTGTAGCACCTCGCAAAAGTTCCTCAGCCTGCTCCATAGCAGCGACATCCATCTCCTCCAATGTCTGACCACCATCTGCCATACTGCAAGCAGCACAGCAGCTCCACCTACCAACGAGTAGGGGAATTTCCCCGGTGCCCTGGCCAAATTTCCCCCCATTCACTAAAATACCACTAACAGCTTAATCTGGTTCAAAGTCAGTTGGCATTCATCTGTATCCCCCTTCCCTGGGTCATGCCTGAAAATAGGCAGAATTTGTCTAGTGCACTTACCCGGTCAACAAAAACTAAATAAATAAATAAATAATAAAACCTCACTATGGATGTGATTATAGGGAATAATATACAGCGGGATGGTGTGTACAGTTCCCCGCAGTCAGAATGCTAAGGCCTCTTGTAATTCCCTGAACCCTTACAGAAGCACCTGTGGAAAATAATAAGAGGCTGGTTCCCCAGTCTGTGTCTCCTGAAATGGAGAATAGTGAAAGGGACCATGCACTAAACAGCTACAGAAGGTTACTCTGAGGAGGGAGGGGGAACCAATAGTCATAAGGTTAGGGATGGAAGCGTCTATGAATGCCCTGACTGTAGAGCTATGGACCCCAGTTTAGGAACTGAGGGGAACATGTTTCATGCTGTGAGAAAATGTGAAGATTTTACAGCTGCTTAGAGGACTGACCTGAGTTTAGAGAGACTGAGGGATTGTGCAGAATCTGATGGGACACAGGGAAGTGACATGAGACATTGAGTATTTTGGGACAATGAACTGCTGTATACACAGGACGTGAGGACTGAGGGAAGGGTGATGGGCAGGCAACTTGTCATTCCCCAGGAATATCATGAGTGGTTGCTCAAGGTCGCCTATGCTATCTCCATGTCTGGACATCTGGGAATCATGTGCACCATGCAGCGACTGGCCCACAGTTTCTATTAGCCCAACTTCACCCAGCAGGTGAAGGAATATTACAGGTCTTGTCACCACTGCCAACAAATAAGGAAGGCAAGTAGTAAAGTAAAAGCTACTTCCCTTGCCTACTGTGGAGGAGCCATTCCAGAGGGTAGAAATGGATCTTGTGGGACCTTTGAGTGTCCCAGGATCTCCGGAAAAAGATTTATCCTGATGGTGGTCGATTACGGCACCCGATACCCAGAGGCGGTCACCCTCTCTTCCAACACATTTGTTCCCATAGACACCATATGGCATCGGAACCATCCATTGCTAGATCTGACCCAAAATGGCCACCGGGAGCAAATGAGTTAAGGCACCTGAAGTGGCATTCACCTTGCTAGGGATTTTCTCCTGTCTCGGATTTCCACAGGAAGTTATCTCTGATCAAGGGGCTAACTTCATGTCGGACCTCATGAAGTCTGTGTGGGAGAAGTGTGTGGTGGTGGTGTAAAGATGCATGACACCTTATCACCCTCAAGCCAATGGGCTCATGGAAAGATTTAATGGTACCCTAAAAACAATACTCCAAGTGTTTGCTGAACAGCATTGGAGGGACTGGAAGAAATACCTTCCACACCTGTTTTTCACATATAGAAAAGTGCCCCAAGAGTCGACAGGGTGCTCCCTTTTGAACTTTTACACAGATGTAGGGTGCTTGGGCCCCAAGACTTGATCCATGAGGACTGGAAAGGCAAGCATGCCACCCAGGGAACTCCTGTAGTGGAGTATGTCCTTAAATTCAGGGAGAAGCTGAAGGAGCTTATGGGGATGGCCCAAAGCAACCTGTCAGCTGCCCAGCAGAAGCAAAAAGCCTGGTATGATTACAGAGCCAGAGGTTGCTCGTACAACAAAGGCCAAGAAGTAATGGTCCTCATTCCAGTCCAGAAGGACAAGCTGCAGGCCGAGTGGGTGGGACCATACAAGGTAGTCCAACAGTTAAATGATGTAAATTATATTGTGGAACTGTCTGACAGGAGACATACCCATAGAATGTACCATATTAATATCATGAAGCCATATGTAAATATGACCAACATGGTGTTAGCTGTCTGTAGTCCTGGGGAGGGGACAGATGAAGAAGACCCCCTCCTGGACTTGCTAGAGGAAAGCAAGTGGGAGTTATTGGTGGAGACAATCAAGCTGTCATCCCAGTTGACCCCAGAACAAACCTAGGAAGTAAGGGAGGTCTTAGAGGACTTTTTCCCTCTATTTACAGCCAAGCCTGGATGTACCCCCTTAGTGACCCATGATGTGGACATGAGGACGCAAGCGCCCATATGACAGACAGCTTACCGGGTGAAAGAGGCTATCCTAAGGGACATTAGAAGGGAGGTGAAGGAAGTGCTGGAGTTAGGGGTAATCCAGAAGTTCCACAGTCCCTGAGCCTCGCCCGTAGTCTTTGTCCCCAAGCCTGATGGGTCTACCAGCTTTTGTGTGGACTATCGGGGAATCAATGCAGTCATGAAGTCCGATGCCCACCCAATGCCCCGGACTGATGAGTTATTGGAAAAGCTGGGGGAGGGACGACCTACCTAACAACCATAGACCTGATGAAAAAGTACTGGCAGCTGGAGTTCACTGGCAGAGCTAGGGAACAGTCAGTCTCGTCACCCCAATAGGCCTCTTCGAATCTGAGGTGATTCCTTTTGGGATGAAGAATGCCATTACCACATTCCAAAGATTGGTCAACCAGGTGTTACAGGGTACTGAAGAGTATGCAGTCACTTATCTGGACAATATTGCCATCTTCAGTACCAGCTGGAAGGAACACTTGTCCCATCTGAGGGAAGTGTTAGGCAGGACTCTGTAAAGGCTGATAAGTGCCAGGTGCTCATGGCTGAGATGTCATAAGTGGGAGATGTAACCTAGATCTGCTAATGCTAATGCAGATGGCCTACCCTGCCAATTAGAGTAAGAGGCAGAACTGGTGTAAACTGGGGTGTGGTCCCCCCAGGTTCTGTTAAGGAAGGAGGAGCGTGGTGAGATAAGGCCATATCTTATTGTTTTGGTCAGGTTTTATATAATTTTATGTATATTTTTTTATTTTAGTTATTTAACCAGGAGTAGCACACTAAGCTGAAAGCTTCTTTACAGGTGCAACCTGGGAGCACAGGGAAGTTAAGTGACTTGCTCAGGGTCACACAATATGCAAGTGGAAGCTGTGGGACTCAAACCCAGGTCTGGTCTGCTGGATGTCACCAGACTTGCAGCTCAGAGCCTTAAACCACTGCGCTATTCTGCCTCCTTATATAATGCTTTAGAGACACCCACAGTGGCCAGTGTAAGTGGCCAGTATAAGTGCAAGGGATCATGAGTACAGACACATGGGTCCTGTACACTGATGTGATTTTCTTGTTACTACAGTTACAAAACAGTGGTGTGATCTGAATCTGTGACCCTGCCACTACACCAGAGGTTGCCACATTTCAGTACAATACTTGCAATCTCTTTTGTCTCAGACCATGACCAATCTGACTATACATCGAGTGCCTACCAGACTGGTGCTACTCATACTACTATCTCTTAGCATTGACACATCCACCCCCCTCGGCAGGTCCCTCACCCCTGCCAACCCACCCTACCACTCCCCAGCCCACCTATGGTGTACAGCACTCCCCCTTTGCACCCCCCACCAACTCATCTGTCCGCACCCCCTCCTCCTCCCCAGACTCCCCTTGCCCCCCTTCTATCAGGCCATCCCAGCTCTTTGGTCCCTCCCCATTCCTATCTTTCTCCAGAGCTGGGCCATGCACGGTACCCAGCCCAACCAAATCACAAAGCACATGACTCTTTTCAAACTCATCTCCCTCCTACTTCTACTGTCAGGCAACGTCCACCCCAACCCAGGCCCCATAGCAGACAGCCCTAACTACTCCTCCACATCCACTGGTCTACGTATGGCCTCAATGAATATTTTCCGTCTCCTTAAAAAATGTGCCGACCTACAGGGCTGGGTTGTTCAACATCAACCAGATATCCTAGCACTAGAGGAAACAGGGCTATCCAAAAAAAACCCTGATCACTTTATTACCATACCAGGTTACACACTCTTTCGGGAAGACAGGGTTGGGAAATGTGGAGGTGGCTGCGTGATATACCTCAGAGACACATTGCAAGGGCTTGCCCTTCCCCCACCTCAACTGGAGCATGGTGTCCAGGCGATCTCCCTCAAAATTTCCACTGATGCCTCCAGAGCCCTCCTAATATTCATGGCCACCTATATCCCCCCTTGACACCAGTTCCCTGCCTTTCAGTCACTTTTAGAGCACCTCTCCAGTCTGCCCAGAAAACTGGAACAGATCACGATGAGTGATCTCAATATTAACTGGCTCTCCAGCTCTGCCTCCCAAGCCAATGATGATATAGCAGCCCTCGACCTTACACAGTTGGTAACTACTCCCACCCAGTTCCACCCTACCAAAGTCACTGCCACACTTCTAGACATTGTCCTCTCAAACAGACTTCATAAAATCACCAGCACCGCCATACTACCCAATGCCCTTAGTAACTACTCTCATATCACCCTCTCCTGGTCCTGTAAAATGAAAAAAAAAACAGCACCAAAAACTGTCCTCCGATGGCTCATTAACCCTGGCAAGGTAACACAGCTTAGAGGGTACCTTGTTAGCTCAGACTGGTCCCCGATTAAACTAGCTCCTGACGTTGACACTGCATTCTGTTACTTTGTCCGATCATTTAATGCAGCATGTGACAACTTTGCTCCCCTTACTAAATTATCTATTAAGGAGCATAACACCCCATGGATAACCCTGGAGATAATCAATCAACTGTGGAGTAGAGATAACCTTTGGCACAGCACAGTCGAATCTGGAAAGCCTGCAGACAGGCAAGCCTATAGTGCTGCATGCAATAAATGCACCTGGGCCATCTGCACGGCAAAATCAGACTACTACAGATCCACGCTTGCCTCCTCCTCCTGGGGGTCCACCTGGAAGTTCTGGGATAATATTAGGGAGCTGAATGGAAAGTCTACAATGTCCTCACCCATCCAGCTTGACGTAAATGGCTCGCTCACCACAGACCCACAGTGTATCACCGATAGACTCAATGAAGCTTTCTCAGACCTAAGTGCAGTCCTCCCCACTAACTTCTTTGATCCTTCTCCTGTTCCCTCCCCCCACCTCCACTACCCCCCTTTCCACTTCAGGGCCCTCACACCATCTGAGGCCAAACCCTACCTACTTAAAGCCCTCAGTGGCATTGGCTATTGTAATGACACACCGGATCCAAAACTCCTTAACCTAGTTCTGGACGCAATCCATGCACCCCTTACCAGCCTTCTCAATTACTCACTCTGTCATGGCCAATTCCCCCTTGCTTGGAAGACTGCAGTGGTCACTCCTGTACACAAAGGTAAGGACCATACCTCCCCTGGGAACTACAGACCGATCTCGATACTGCCCCCCTCTCAATAGCCCTAGAAACAGGTGTGGCTGACCAAGTGACCGAATACCTTGACAAACACAATCTCCTCTGTGTGGAACAGCACGATTTCCGCAGGGGGCATAGCACCACTACCACCCTCATTGAGTTTTCCAACTATTTACACACAGCTCTGGATAAAGAGCTCCTCGTGGGTGCAGTCTACATTGACTTATCGAAAGCCTTCAATACCATCTGCCACGCACTTCTCATATCCACCCTCTCCTGGTTAGGTTTTTCAGACTGCCCTTTGTCCTGGTTCTCCAACTACCTTATCTCCCAGTCACAGTATGTGAAAAGCACCAGTACCCTCTCCGGCAGTCAGCAGGTTCACTTGGGTGTGCCACAAGGCTTGATCCTTGGACTGCTGCTTTTCAGTCTGTACCTAAATACACTCCCTAGCTCCTGCTCATAAAAAATGCTCCTCTACGTGGATGATGCAGTCCTTTTCACATCCCACCATACCCCCCCCACCTCCAAAGTGCCCTGCACCACTCTTTTAATCAGGCGGAATCTTGGTTTCTGGACCGTCACCTTGTAATTATCCTAAACAAGCATTTGTCAATGCCGAACGTTCGCTTGCAGGTATTTGCAGTGGTGTTTGGCATGTATGGTGCTTTACCCTAATGCCCTGTGCGATTGCTGGTATTTGCACAATAAATTGTCAGCATGACCTTTTTGTTACCCCCATTGTGCGCTACATAGGCGGAAACACGTTTTGGGCAGGATGTGAAAAATGACAGCTGTACTGCTCATAAGGAGGTGTGGTAAAATGGCAATGTTGAAAATCTGGAGTGAAAATATTGAAATTCGCAAACTTACGAGCGTTCATAGGAACTGCACAACGCATGCTCGTAAAACAGTTATTTGTAGGAATTTTTTGCCAAATTTTCAACATAGCCATTTTAAGATCTCTGCTCATGAAGAGTGACACTGTGATTTTCTTAATGTGTCCCATACACTGAGTTCGCACACCGACTGTGCCATTGTGCGCTACATGGGCAGAAACATGTTTTGGGCAAGATGTGAAAAATGACAGCTGCAGTACTCATAAGGAGGTGTGGTAAAATGGCAATGTTGAAAATCTGGAGTGAAAATATTGAAATTAAGAAACTTAGGCGTAGTAGGAACTGCAAGAACGAGACTCCAGAAACAGTCATTTTAGGAATTTTTCACCAAATTTTCAGCACAGTCATTTTAAGACCTCTGCTCATGATCAGTGTCACTGTGATTTTCTTAATGTGTCCCATACATTGAGTTTGCACACCAACTGCGCCATTGTGCGCTACATGGGCAGAAACACATGTTTTGGGCAGGATGTGAAAAATGACAGCTGTGCTGCTCATGAGGAGGTGTGGTAAAATGGCAATATTGAAAATCTGGAGTGCAAATATTGAAAATTCGCTAACTTATGAGCGTGCATAGGAATTGCGCAATGCACGCTTGTAAAACAGTCATTTTTTGGAATTTTTGCACCAAATTTTCAACATGGGGTTTTTGGGACCCCTTCTCATGAATGATGTCACTGTCATGGCATTATTCAAGGCCAAAGGGTGATTTTGCACAGTGACTGTGCAATGCCTGCGAAATCACCCTTTGGGCCCGAATAACGCCATGACAGTGACATCATTCATGAGAAGGGGTCCCAAAAATCCCATGTTGAAAATTTGGTGCAAAAATTCCAAAAGATGACTGAGATATGCAATAAAGTTGAAACCCCCCTATCTAGCCCATTATACAGCTTACCGGCATTTCCTCAGTTCGCGGTCGGCTTTGAAGAGTGCAGACGTGTTCCCGGTCCACCGAAGATCGTCGCGCCCAGTCCGGAGGTAAGTATGGGGTGGAGTGTGGGGAGAGCTGGGTGTGCAGTGGGTGGAGTGCGGGTTGTGGGAGGGGCTGGGAGACTGCCATGGGACCGTTTTATTTTACAGGTTTAAAAAAAAAACGACGTGGGGCGTTTGCCACGCTGGGGTGAGGCTCCCATCGTGGCAGAAGATGTGTGGGGGGGAGCCGACGGGGATTGGGCACCCCTGTCGGCAAAACAAACGAGCGCTTGCCACGCTGGGGTGGGCTCCCAGCGCGGGCAGCAGGATGGCTTGGGGGCTGTGGAGCTGATGGGGATTGGGCACCCGTCGGCAAACAACATTTGCCACACTGGGGTGGGCTCCCAGCGTGGCAGAAAGCTTTGGGGCGTGGGCGTGGCCGGGGAGCGCCTTGATGGCAGGGGGCGGCATCTCAGTATGGCAGCGTGCTTTCCTTTGAAGCAGAAGAACACCGCTGTCATACTGAGCTCCTGCATCCATTGGTGTAGGACTGCCATGCCTGCTCAAGGGAGCAGTACATTGATGGGAGAGGCACACTCCAAGTGTGCTATTTTCTTTCTAACGCCTTGGTGACATGCTGTGCTTAACGTAAAAAGATGAAGCACATGCTATTCTTGCATTCCCAAAGCAAACCAGGGATGCCCCACTCACTGTTCTGTCTAGCACCTTCCTTCCCCTTGAGCAGGTAAAAACCTACAAATACCTGGGAATCACCTTTGACTCTGCTCTCTCTTTTCATGATCACACACGCACGCTCACTACAGCCATAAACACACATGTTGGCCTACTGTACCACCACAAAAGCTGCCTACTACCTGCAGCCATAAGGTTGGCCATCACCTCCTCTGTGCTATCCCTAATGGACTATGGCATCCTGGTGTATGGTGCAGTAGACAAAACTGCACTCAATAAAATCAAAATGTCCCTGAACAAAGCCTGCCGCCTACTTATGGGCTCCAGCAGACCCACCCACACATGTACCTTATATGACCTTGCTGATTTTCTCAGCCTTGAGGAAAGGTTGCACTACCAAACCTGCCTACTAACCAAGGAAATAGTTGTAGGCCTTGTACTTCCAGGCCTAATTTCTATCCTCACCCCCTCCATCCCTGCCATCTCCACTTCACACGCACTCAAGTGTACACTTCAAGTGCCTAGGGTCAGGACATCCCTGACCCAAAGGTCCTTCCGATACCTGGCCCTGACCTGAGGCAATACCCTTCCTCTGATATCACATCTCAACTAAGAATAGGGCACTTCAAATCTGCCCTTAGGCAACACCTAATCACCACCCACAGCTGTAACTGCACATAGCTGTTTGCTTCCCCACCTCACTAGGGACCCCTCCCCCCTCCATGTCTCATGCCCTGGCAGAACATGTAGCTGCCCAAGTGTCACCACATTTGTTTTAAGTTACTACCTATATTTATTTATATCAGAACCCAAATTGCTGTCTCTGGTGAACTACATGGTTTAGCTACATCACTGTATAGGACCTGTATAGAGTTTCACTCTCTTATGAATTGTATTCCTGGTATTTATGTACATACATATATAGTGTTTCCCTGAATAGAATTGTTCCTTTCGTATGAATTTTATCCCTTGTATTTATGTACATACATGTATAGTGTTCCCTACGTTGATCTGTACTCTATGTAACTATGTCTGTATTTGTATATACTATCTGTTTCCTGACGAGGAGTCTTTGTAAATGAGTCCCTGACTCAAAGGTTTGCAATTCTGATTAGACTAAATAAAATAAAAATAAAACTAGCTGAAATGGGCTACCATTTAACTAAATGACGGAATTGAGTGCAGTTTAACTACAGCTATCTCCCAGTAGGGAGGCTGGAATGTTCCCCCAGAAATCTGGTTTGAGCTGACTGACCTCTGAGTCTTTTTTTTTAGTATTCAGAACTTCATATCTGTGATACTGTAATAAAATACTAAACGCTGATTGGTTGTGTAACCATAGACGCAGAATGCTAGCCAGTCACAGGCCAGCCACTATCTATTGGACCTGCCCTTTTGAAAGTCTTTAAAACTAGGATGCAGAGGGGTATCTGAGCCTTTAGCTTTTGCCTTTTTGCTTGAAGCCTTTGCCATTGTTGCATTTGGGACCCTCTCTGCCTGCTTAGAAGAGCAGAGACATTTTCTTCAAGAATTCTTCTGTACTACCAAGAAACAAGATCTTCAACTGCCTCTTCTAAGTACTTCGCACTTAAAAATTCAACCACTAAGGACTTCAGGTAGACTTTAAATCTCAGAGTTTTAAAGTGTAGGTTTTTATGTATACTTTTCTTTTTATTTTCAATATCCTGTAACCAAAGTCTAAAATTATTTGTCTTTGTTATTTACTGTTTTCTTATTAATTTAATTAGTAAAGCCTGTGGCTTATTTTAAAATAATTCTGCCTGTGTCTTTTGTGTGAGCTGCCCTGTGTGACTGTTTAAAGCCAAACATTACCAAAGTGAAGTACCCCTAGGGACTTCGTAAAAAAAGGAGGGGAGGAAATACAAAGGGTCTCAAGAGAAGCCTGTGGGGGGTTTGAACTGAGCTCTGCATTTCTGGGGAAAGACACATAAAAGGGTGTATAGGGAACCCAATGCCTATACATGCCTGTGGCTTTCTGGTTTGAGATGCAGTGGCTGAAAGGATTCTACCCCAGGAACACAGTCGCATGAAGACAGCATGCCCTGGGGTTCTCTGGCATATGTTCAGTTGTGAAACAGTGAGTGTACTAAACAGATAGAGAAAGGGCATTCCTGACACATACACACACCCCCCATCACTGGAGGGATTTGCTGTGACACAGAGAGAAATCCTACCCCATGGGAGTGGGATGGTGACAGATTTGGTGAGCAGTGGTGTGATTGGCAAACTGTTTGAACAACCACACACAAAGAGGGCAGGACACTGGAAAAAGGGCAAATTGGTTACAAGATATAGTTCCCACCCTGTTTTGGCTTTTTGTTTTGCTGCAAGTAAAAGACAGACTAGTGGTAGTGTAGGGAAGAAAGATCACTTCCAAGTACAGCGACTACACTGTAGAAGAGCTGAAGCAGCTGTGCCAGGAAAGAGGGGTCCATTATGAGAGGTGAAACAAAAAGAACCTCATGCAGGTTTTTGTGACAGCCAATGAGCAAACGACTGCTCAGGACCTCGAGTCACAGATGGTGACTGAGAAGGACCAGACTTTGGGCATGGGAGTGCCAAAGGACATCGCAGTGTCCAGTCCCAGTAAGGAAGACAGTGAGATCAGACGGAGCCCAGGGCCATAGCACCAGGGGAAGGCCACCACAAAGCTGGAGCTGGAAGGGATCAGGCTGAAGCTGGAGTTGAGGAAATTAGAGCTTGCAGAAAAACAGCAAGAAAGGAATCTGGAGCTGGAATTTGAGCAGAGAAAGTTCAAAGCTCAGCAGCAGAGGGAGTTCGAGCAGAAGTAGTTTGAAATGGAGATGCAGGAAAAACAGCACCAGAGAGAGGCTGAGGAAAAAGAAAGGCAGCTTCAGAGAGAGTTTGAATTGGAGAAGCTAAGACTCTAGCAACCAGAGCCAGAGGAGGTAAGTGGCAGGGGTGAACCTGAAACTCCAGGGCTAGGGTATAAGTTAAATTCAAAATTAATAGCTGAATTAAAAGAGGAGGAGGTTATGGATGCATTTTTGAAATTGTTTGAAAAGGTCTGTATTCAGGGAAGAGGACCTGTGCCACTGACGGTCACAGGAGCTGTACCAGCGTCTGGAGGTAGAACTAGAGGAGGAGTGCCTTTTCTTACCCCTACGGGACCTAGGCTGGCTGGGCTCCAGTGTAGGTGAGTGTTTGTGTGGAGGGGTCAGTTGCCTAGATTGAGGAGTAGGAGCTCTTGGCAGAGGCTCCTTAGGGGGCATTTGAGGTCCTTGAGGCAGCAAGTATCCCTTGATGGTGTTCCACCATGAATCAAAGAGGGCCCCCACTTCCGATAAGGGGATCAGGGGGGTCCCTGGACCCTGAGGAACATTCCCAGATGGACTCGGCATCTGGTTGTGAGGCAGCATTGGGCCTGCAGACCCTGGAAGGTTGGGCACTGGGGTGTCTGGCATTAGGATGTCCGGTGTTGGGTTGCCTGATGGTGGGTTGCCAGGCATTGGATTGCTGGGTGTCATCAGGTCTGGAGGTGGCTGTTCCTTGGTCACTGGCTCTGCAGAGGTTGAAGGACCCTTCAGTGAGGACCAAGCATTAGGCAACTCGGGGGTCGCTTGGTTCAAGTCTGGCGTAGCCGGGATTGAACTGGTGGGGGGCTGCCGAGTCTCGGCCATGGTACTGGCTGGCAGCAACTTCATTCATTTATTCATTCATTCATTCATTCATTTATTTGATAACAGGGTATAAAGCAACTGGGCCACATGATCCTTTTACAGGCTTGACCCAGTGAGGGTCTAAGACTCTCATGTACAGTTATAACAAACAATAAATTAGGACAGTAAAGACCAAGGTAGAAAAGTACAAAGAATACAAAAATTCAGTAGAAACATTAAAAAAACTGCACATTCATATACAAATGCATACAGACTGTTGATAACATTTTTTTCAAATGCATCTTAAACTGTTGCAGACTAACTGCATGTTGTAGATCAACTGGCAAATCATTCCACATTTTTATAGCATAATACATAAAAGATTTTTGAAATTTGGTAGTTTTACAAATTGAGTTTTGAGAATGTCATGATTGCATAGTAGTTCGTTGTGTAAAAAAATTATACATTGGATTTGTATTCATATGATGAATTGTCTTGTAAACAAAACAGGCTGTCTGCACTGTATCTCTACTAGAGAGCGGTAACCACCCTAATCTACTGTAGAGGCTACAGTGATGTTCCCTAAATTTAGCCCCAAGGTCAAATCAACATATTGAATTATACAGAATATTCCTTTGTTGCCTAATTTTTTTCAGAAGCACCTCCCCAGATTATACTACCATAGTCTAATATAGGCATCAGACATGCCATTGCTATTGTTCTTCTAGTCTCATCATTAAGAAAAGATCTCACTGCATACAAAGCTCCTAACTTTTTATGTAGTTGTTTGCAACTTTTTATGTAGTTGTTGGCTACTGATGCAGCATCTGCCTAGGGGAGTGGACGTCCGACTGGTGGTCCTGCTCCTGGTGCTGCGGAGTGCCATCAGACCCCGACGTCTGGTCCAGAGTTGGTGCCCCAGCCGAGCAGGTGGTGGGTGGGGACCCAGCACCAGAAGAGACTGGACCAGCTGGGCCCTCGGCTTAGGTCCAATAGGATGGATGTAAGACCGATGAGTTGGGGCCGAAAAAGACCCTGGCCCTGAAGGCCTTCTGCCAGACGTCGGCCCCAAGGCCACAGGCCTAACAACGGCAACCCGTGGGAGTGAGGGCTGCTGGGGGTGGAGTCTGACCTCCTGCAGGAGGAAGAACTCGAGTCGGTCTCCATGTAGCACGGGGACCGTGGATGGGAGATCGACTGGGACATCTCCTTGTCCTTATCCCGATGAGAGTGCTTCCCATGGGACTTCTTTTCCTGGTGAGTGCTCAAGGAAGACAATGTCCCAGTGGGTCTAGAAGATTCCATGGTGACCAGTTGTTGCTCAAGCAGAATGCACTTGAGGGCCTTCAGGTGGCGGATCCTAGCCCTCCAATTCAAGCTGCAGCAGTGATGGTAGGCCTCGGTGTCATGATTGAGGCCCAGGCAGAACAGGCAGGCCAAATAGCCATTGGAGTGAGGAATCTGCTTGCTGCAGGCATCTTATTCGTCTGCCACTCTAGAGATGATGACGATGATGAAGTCATACAGGAACAGTTGAACACTGTGGAAAATGAAACAAAAAAGTGCAGATTACATGTGCAAAAAAAGGCAGTTGACTGTTAGCAAAAGGTGTCTGTGGAGCCAAAGTGCTCAGGTCAATGGCAGGAAAAGAACCGAGGTAGGGCTGGGGGACCGCCCCTCATATACCATTGGCCAATGTTGGGGGCTGGCCGATGTCAGGGGGTAGTTGCTCACTGTATACTGCCAGCTAGAAGTTTTCCATAGGGTCCTAGTGCCTAGCAGTGTAGTCCTACTGGTGTTGCCTGCTGCAGGAGCTATCCTCAAAGTAAGATCTCCATTTACCACCACCCTCTGCCACCTATGACCTAACCAATTTCTTACCCAGTTTTCTACAGATGGACCCACTTTTAAGCTACCCAGCTTGCTGAGTAGCCTCCTATGTGGAACAGTGTTGAAAGCCTTACTGAAATCTTGGTAAACAATGTCCACCTGGTCCCCCTCTACACAGTTCCCCCCTTCCCTTTTTAATCTTACAATCTCACCCCTGGTCTCCTCCTTTTCCTTATATACCTAAAAAATCTCTTTTGAAACACAAAAAGCTGTTACTCCAGAGGACCCCAGTAAAGGAGTCACAGCTGAATTGTGATGGGCTCTGGAGGGGTGGGAGTAGTGGGTCAGAGTCACATTCCTTAACCAGTACGACTACACAGTTCCTACACTGTTCTGACAAGGCAAGACTGCCAGTAGGCGGCACCCATGGTAGTGGTTGGGGATTATGTGTGGGTTCTCGCTAGTGGAGACCCCAAGGAGGGAGGAGCAGAACCTCAGAGGAGGAGGAAGGAACTTCTGGTGGGGGACTAAATTGTAAGGGGGACAGATCTGGGAATAGGAAATGGGGGAGAGGGAAGTTAGGTGCCTACACAGTGCCATGGCCCAGAGGGATGGGAAGCAGATCCAGAGGATTGCTGGGGCAGCAGCACAGGAGGTAGAACTGAATGTCATTGTCCATCTGGGTACTAATGACCTGGCTAGGGATGGGGCTGGGATAGTGCAGGGGGAGTTTAAGGAGCTGGGGAATGGTCTTAGGTAGCACACTCAGTGACTTTCACTGTGGTGCTGCCAGTCTATGATAAGGGAGGGGAGGGATCTCCGCAATAAGATCTTTAACTCATGGTTGAGGGAATGGTGCAGAGAGGAGGGGTTCAGCTACACTGTGAACTGGGGATCTACCTGGAGAAATAAGGGCCTTTACAAGAGTGATGGCCTGCATCCATCTAGGAAGGCAACTACAGCCCTCAGTGGATGGCTTAAATGTTACTTTGATGAATATTTAAACTAGCAGAGGGTGGTGGTAGAAGAAATTGAGAAGGCAGTGACTGCTCCTCCTGCCCCTCACACAGGCTGAACAAGAAAGTAGGAAAACCTGATGGGGATGGAATCCCCCAGAGTGGAGGTTAGGAAGGGAGGTGGGATGGAACAAATGAAGGGAGATGAGAGCAGAAGTGCTGAAAGGAGAGGAGGGAAGGAGAGAGGGCAAACAGGAAACAAGAGGGATAACAAGCAGAGTGGTAACAAAATCTGTAAGGCTATGTGTGAAAATGCTAGAAGTCTAGGAAATAAGATTCTGGACCTAAAAGCCATAATGGCAAAGGCCAACCTGAATATTGTGGCCATTACCGAGTCATGGTGCATAGAAAACCATGATTGGGACATGTCCATATCAGGCTATACTTTATTCAGGAGGGACAGGGTGGGATGGAAAGGAAGAGGTGTGGTGCTTTATGTGAGGAAAGGCATAAAAGAGCATAGCAGAAGGAGGGAGGTGGTGTTGCCTCTGTATAGTTTGCTGTTGGGACCTCATCTGGAATACTGTGTACAGTTCCGCTGACCACATCTACGAAAAGACACAGAGTAGAGGCGGTCCAGAGTAGGGCAACTAAAATGATGAGGGGTCTACATCACAAGCCATATAAGAACAGACTGAGGGAACTCAACATGCACACCCTGGAGTAAACTACAAGAGGGGAGTATTTTTCAGAAAAAAATGTACTCAAGAATAAAGGGACATAATATGAAGCTGATGGGGAGTAAATTTAGGAGAGATGTGAGAAAGTACTTCTTCATAGAAAGGATGGTGGATTCCTGGGACAGGCTTGCCAGCCTGGATAGTTGGGGTGAAAACAGTGGAAGGGTTCAAGAAAGCTTGCAATAGGCCTAAGAGAATACATGGGGAAAGGAATGAGGGAGGGAAAAAGCCAAAGATCAAGTAAGGTCTGCAGTGATACTGTAGATAGGGAAAATATGCAGACTGGGTGGGCCAAGCTGTCCTTGTCTGCCGACAAATTCTACATTTCTAAAAGCAGCAGAGACGCAGGGAATACAGGGAGGAGTGGAGGCATTGTGGGTCACCCTAGAGATGGGGAATGAAGTCTCTATTCAAACTGTTGTGATCTACAAATCTCCAGCACAGGGGGAGGAGTTAGATAAGGTACTGGTGGAAGGTATTTGGCAAGATGGCAGAAAAGGGTGAGGTGCTGCTGGTGGGGAACTTCAATCTGACAGTTGTAGATTGGAACCTCTCAGCTGCAGCTTGAACTAGAAGCAGGGACATCCTAGAGTCCATGCAGGATGCATTCCTCAGGCAACTAGTCAGTGAACCCACTTGCGATGGGGCAATACTGGTGTCCACCTCCATCCCTCCAATGCTCCTGTTACATTTTTATGGCCTGTCCCCGTCTCCTTCCTCTGTGGACACTGAACAAAAGTATTTCCCCCTTCCTGGGATGAATGCCATCCGGCCTTGGTGCCTTGTCCACCCTTAGTGCCCTCAATCCCTCCAGCACCCTGTCCTCTGTGATTTCCCTATCTGTTACACTCTCACCCTCCTTACCTGCCTTCAGTACCCCCATGGGTGTCTCCCCCACTTTTCCTTAATAAATACCGAGCAGAAGTAGTCGTTTAGCACTTTTGCCATTTCCCCCCCTCTCTTTCACCCATCCCTCACCTTCTCTCTGATGTACCCGAAGAATTCCTTCTCTCCCTCTTTAATGCCCTGCACAAGCCTGAGCTCTCTTGCTGCCTTTGCCGCCCTTACTGCCCTTGTCACCTCCTTCTCTTCCTTCAGGTACTCCTTCCTGTCTCCCCCCCTCCCCATCTTCTTATACCTTCTAAAGGCGTTTCTTTTCTTTCTTATCTTTTCCATGACTCCATTGGTCACCCAGCTAGGTTTCTTTGCCCTCACCTTCTTACTCCTAGCCTTGATGCAGGTCTTCATTGCCTCCGCTACCCCCAGCTTTAGGATCTCCAACCTCTGGTCAGTGTCCATACTAGGGTCAGTTTTGTCCACATACTCCTTTACTATTTCCTCCATCCTCCTGAAGTTGGCCCTTCTGAAGTCCAACACCCTAGTGCAGGACACAACTCCATCCTTACTCATATCCAGTGTGAACTATACTGAGTGGTGGTCGCCACTCCTCGCCAGTGGCTCATCCACCCTTAGTTCCCTCACAAACTCCCCATTTGCCAGCACTAGGTCAAGGGAGTTCCCTAACCTGGTTGGTTTGCTAACCATCTGAACCAGGAAGTTGTCCAGGAAGGCATCTAGCATTACCTGCTCCCTACTATTTGTGGCTGGTGTACTCCATTCCACTCCTGGTAGACTGAAGTCCCCCACTATCCCCTTTCTGCAGGCCCTCCCAATCTTCCCACTAATTAGCTGTCTAATTCTTCAGTCTGGGAGGGTGGCCTATAAACCACTCCCATCCTGACCATCCTATTCCTTAAGTACTGGATTTGCACCTATAGTGACTCGGTACTACCATCCTCCCCCTCCTCCTGCATGCACTTCATTACCTCCCTCACATACAGCACCACCCCTTCCCTTTCCCCTTTGCTCTATCCTTGTGGAAAATCTTGTACCCTGGTACTGCCAGGTCCCAGTCATGGTACTGGGTGGCCCATATTTCAGTAATTGCCACCATGTCCACCTCCCCTTCAGCCATGAGGGACTGAAGCACCATAATTGTGTTTCCCAGGCTTCTGGCATTTACCTTCCACCCGTTTACCTTCCCCTCTATCCCCTCCTTCCTTCTCCTTCTAGCATTCTCGGTAGTACCTGCCCCTAATCCCTTGTCTCTGTCCTGGGGGGGGTGGACTCGTATGTCTTCCTTTCCAGTGCGCTCTGCTTGCCTCCTGCCCACTTGCCACCCCCTGCTCCTAGTTTAAATACCTAGCCTCTTCTATATAATCCATTTTCCCCTTTTTCAACACCCTCTTGCCCTCCTCGCTTAAGTGGAGTTGCTCCTTCGAGTAGAGGCTGCTATCTGTCCAGGTCCCTCCCCACCCCCACTAGCCCATACCCTCTGACCTGACACCAAGTTTCTAGCCATCTATTAAATTCCTCTATCCTCCTTTTTCTTGCAATGCCCACCCTGAGAACAGGAAGCATCTCCGAGAAGGTTACTAATCTACCTGCTCCTTCGCATAAGAGTCCTAGCTCCTCAGACCTGCCCTGTACTTCTTCTACCATCCCATCAGCCAGGTTGTTCATCCCCAAATGCAGAATTAAATCAAGTTTCTCCCTATCCCTTGTAGCAAACTTCAGCATAGATTGCTCCACCCTCTCTGCTGTCATTTCCGGCATGGTCTCCACCCATATGCAGCTATGCCTTTCCCCCCTGCTACCCCACCTGACTCCCCTTAGTATTGAGTCCCCAACACCAGGATTCCATCTGGATTTAGAAACGTGTTCCCCAACCTCTCCTCCCCTACCCACTGATGCCTCCTCTTCCTCCTACACATTAGTTCCCTCTTTCACCCGTTACACTTTCCCCATCCGTATACCTCCTAATGCCTCCTACATCCTGGCTACCCCCAATTACACCTCCAGGCTCTCCCCCCTTCTCTTCTTCATTTCTCCCCAGGGCTGCAAACTGATTCTTCGTGGACCCAGCTCTCTGGCCTGCCTCTGCCCCCCTATGCTAGCCCATCCTCCCCTTCTGCTTTTAGACCTTCTCCCCTTCCGCCTCTCTGTCTCTCCCCCAACCACTTCTCCTCCCTGCCCTTTCTTCTGACCTATGATCCTGGTTCTCTTGATTCTTTGCTCCACTGCCTAAGTCTCCTGGTTCAGAGACCCCACCTCATACCATTCCCTCCCCCTTGACCACTTAAATTGCCCCCATCCACTCTACAGTCTCCACAAACATCTGGACCATGAACTGCCATGCCTTCCACAGCTCCTCCTGCAGTCCCTTGATTTCTTCCTTAAGCTTCCCCATTTGTATGAACACTAAACATCCCTCCCGCCCTCCACGCAATTTTAAGAAAGACTGGCACTCTGCAGTTGTTGCAGCCCACCACCTGTCCCATTTCTCTACTTGCCCATCAGTGCCCCCCTCCCTTACCAGATGAAGGATCCCACTCCAACCCCCATGACATCCCTTTTCTTCCTCCTCCAAACTTACAGAAAACCTATAGAACCTCCGATTAACCATCCTGCCTCTCCCCACAATTATACTTCATACCCTACTCCCTATGTCCCTATGCAAGTCGTTAATGCCTAATGCGCTGCCTTCTTTAAATGTCTTCTCTCCTTCTTCCAAACAGAGTTTCTAACTCCCTCTGAGCAGCCCCTCTAAAAGTCCTCTCTCTCACCTTCACACTTAGAGCTTAATGGAAGACAAAACAAACTCACCTTTACACATAGAGCTTAACAGAACACAAAATTAAAATCTCTCAAATTTCTACCACAGGATGACCCGCACTAGCCCAGTCTGTCCACAATTTCTCCATAGGTCACCCAAAATAATTACAATTTTCACCACTTGTCCTAATAATCATCAAGCATAGGCACCCAAATGTGTGTTTCACCCCATACAGACTATCAAGACATCACCATCAAATGCAGTTTCCCCACTTAGATGTCATTTTCAAAGCATAACCACAGTACCTTAATTTGGATGAAAATCCTCTCTGGCCGACAAATGAATTTTCTTCTGTTCCACTCCTTGATTCACCACCCTATGTCTGCTCCTTATTGGCCAGCCCCCCTGCTGGGCATGGTTTCTGAGACAATTTAATTTGATGGCAGCGTTGGGTGGGTGGGAGAAAATGCAAGCAAGAAACAAGGTGCGGCTGGGCTCCTTCCTTTATAGGCCCAGCTGCCAATTCAAGCTTCGTGTGCTTTCTCCTGGTTGGCTTCTGCTGGGAGCCCTTTCTCTCTGATTGGCTCCTGCACTGAGTCCACACTTCTAGCAGCTCCTGCCACCTCTCTCCGCTCCTCTGAACCACTGGAACTTCGGCCGCGGTTGTGACCCTGCTCCCTAGTCACAAATGTAGCTTCCCCTGGTCCTCCGACTACCCCCCAAACTAACCCCCTCCTAATCTCCACTGTGGATTGTGGCCCAACTGCCCACAAAGAAAACACAATCAAGAAACAAGGTATGGCTGGGCTCCTTCCTTTATAGGCCCAGCCGACGATTCGTGCTTCACGCTCTTTCTCCTGGTTGGCCCCTAATGGGAGCCCTTCCCCTCCGGTTGGCTCCTGCATTGACCCTTTGCTTCTTGCAGCTCCTGCCACCTCTCCCTGCTCCTCCAGACCACTGGAACTTCAGCCGTGGTTGTGACCCTCCTCCCTAGTCCCAGACATGACTTCCCCTGGTCCTCCAACTACCCCCAAACTACCCCCCTCCTAATCTCAGCCACGGATTGTGGCCTGACTGCCCACAAAGAAAATGCTAGCAAGATGAAGCTGCAGCTGGAAGGTTCCAGTCTACATCCAGCAGATTGATGTCCCCCACCAGCAGCACCTCCCCCCTTTCTGTCATCTTGCCAGTAGCTACCACTAATACCTTTATCAAACTCCTCCCCTTGCTGGAAGTCTGCAGATTATGTCAGTGTGACTAGAGGTTCTATTCTCCATCTCTAGAGTGACCCGCAGTACCTCTGCTCCCCCTGTATCTCTTAAACGATAAGGCATGAGCAGGGGTTATGTCAATGGTCTGTTAATCACCCTGTAGTGGTGTAATGTTGTACAAGGCATAGCTGAGTGCCACACACCTCTGGAGGGTGAGCAACTAATCATTAACACAACCCCTGGGAGTGCCTTATTACTATTATTTTTTTAATGCATATTTTATTGAATAATAGACAAAAACAGCAGCTACAACAATAAGAATAAATCATCTCGTATCAACCATAATATAAACAAGCAGTATCACAAACTACCAGAAAGATAACTAACAATAAAAAAAAAAATGACCAAAAAGGAGATTCACAAAATCAAGTGGCTTTGGCTCAGTGTAGAAAAAATGAGGGTCAAAAACCCCCAGATTCAAAAATGCTGGTACTGCGAACTTAAGGTAAAACCTAAATAGAGTGTTGGGCCAAATATGCATCACATCTCAGCTACCAGGTAAACAAAACCACATGCTTCCCCTCATTTTGAAAATATATATTAACATATGTGTCCTCCATGGTACAGATATCCTGGACTATAGATATCCTATCTGACAGGGTAGGAAATGCGGGGATCAGCCACCATCTAGTAATAGCCTTAAAGGCCACAGTGACAAAAATACTATGAGGATAAAGATTCTGTTTATTAACGATATCTTCTGGAAGGAACCCCAAAATGAAAAATTCAAAAGTCAAAGGAATTTGGAAATCAAAAATCTCCGAAATAACATTTCCAACCACCATCCAAAATGACAAAAGCTTAGGACAAGACCAAAAATATTGAGGTAGTTGCCTCTGGTGCCACATTGTCTCCAACATAAGTCTGAATGCCCTGTTACATAAAGAGAGGTAAGCGAGGGAGTTCTGAAAAAGTTACTTTCCAATGAAACTCCCTCCAATAAAAAGATACAGTGGTTTTATGCATTAAACGCCAGACCTTATCCCTATAACGTGGCTCCAGAACATAACCCAAAGATGATTCCACTTATCCCAGACTATATGAGGAGGTGCATGTAGCTGTTGCCATAACAAATTATAAAAAATAGAAACAGAATGAGAGTCTTTGTCCACTCTCTCTTCCTGGCTAAGGTAGGTCAGCAAAATTTTAAATTCACCAGTACGGGAGGGACAGTCAATAAGTAGAAGAGCAAAATGCTGGACTTGATAAAAATGAAATAAATCTGTCCGAGGAAGACCAAACTTCACACAGAGTTGCTCAAAACTCAGAGTATCTCCCAACATCAGATATTCCACTAGACAAATTCCCAATCTACCCCAGGTTTGAAATCCTGTGTCCTGTATACCAGGCAAAAAATCAGCATTGCCTAAAATAGGAGAGAGAGAGAGGCCAGGCTACCAACACCCGGAAGGACGGAACAGAATCAAATCCATTCAAACAGTGTGTTTCGTCCATGGATTACTCCATCTTAGACCATGGAGATGAGTTAAAGGAAGTAAGGGGACATATGAAAACCAAAACTGCAAAGTCTGGTCCCTCTCAATTTCCAACCAACCAGTGGTGGGGGAAGACTTTAATATAGAGAGGATTGGTACTACCTGAGCTGCTAAATAGTAATGCCTAAAATTAGGGAGAGACAACCCCCCCTCTCCATCTTACTTCTATACAAAATGGACCTGCGGACCCAAGGCCGTTTACCATTCCAAATAAACTTAAACACAATTTTGTCAAGTTGGCTGCAAAAAGAGTTTGGGGATCTAATAGGCAGCATCTGAAACACATAAAGAAAGTGGGGCAATACATTCATGCGTATAGCCTCTACCCTTGCACCCAGTGTCAGAGGAAGGACACTCCATCTCCTCAAGTCCTTCTTAACATCTTCCAAAATACGACGATGATTCTTATCTTATAAACTACCCAAATTAGTGGTAAGCATCAAGCCCAACTAGTGAAAATCTGCTTGAGGCCAATGAAACAGGAAACAAGATTTTTGACAGGGTGTAAGATTACCACTCAGAAGAATCGCCTCGGTTTTACCAAAATTGACTTTAAAATCTGAAATAGAACCAAAGTCTTCCAAAACACACAAAAGGACTGGTGAAACACTGTAAGGGGTCTTCCTAAAAACACAAGGTATCATCAGCATAAAGAGCAACCTTATGAATAGAAGGCCCATCCAACCCTAATCCCTTTAATATCTGGGTGCTGTTGAACAAAAGTTGCTAAAGGCTCTATCGCCAAAACATGTAATAGAGGAGACAGCAGGCAACCCTGACAAGTGCCACACCATAAAAAAAATTTGTGTGGAACATGCCCCATTCACAGCAACCTTTGCAGTGGTGCCAGAATAGAACTCCATTAAATTGATGACAAAACTATTACTAAAGCCAAATGCTGACAAAACCTTTCTCAAGCACTGAAAATTCACCCCATCAAAGACTTTTTTGGTGTCCACTGCAAGGGCCATTGTGGGGACTGTAAGACGGTGAACCTGCAAAATAATATTTAAAATCCTCCAGATATTATTAGATAAATTCTTATGAGGAATAAAACCAGTTTGGTTAGGGTGAATCATCCTAGAAATAAAGGATTGTAATCGAAAAGCCAACATTCTGGTAAAAATGTTCATGTCACTATTAATTAGAGAAATCTGGCATAAGAGCAATCTTCCAAATTCTTCCCAGGTTTTGGAATTACTGAGATTAAAACTGACTTCCATTCTGGTGGAAAAACTTGTTGGTCTAAACAATATGATGTAGCGGAGTGAAGGGGGCCTACCAGTATATCCGAGAAACATATATAAATTCTGCAGGAAACCCGTCTTCACCCGCTGCCTTACCAGCTTTCAGTGTTTTAATGGTTGCCTGAATTTCCTCTACAGAAATCAGATGATCCATCAAAGCTTTCTCACCTGGGTTAAAGTCAGAAGATGTAATTTCCGGAAAAAGGCATCTGATCTCCCACTATCCAAAATGGGTTGATCCAGAGTATATAAACGAGAATAAAAAGACCCAAATTACTCTGCAATCTCCGTTGACTTAACTAGAATTTTCAAAGGGTCAACTCTAGAACGTAAACATCGTACAACCCTAGATACCTGCGCCTTCCTCAACTGCAACGCCAAAAGATGTTCAGCCCTATTCCCCTGTGAATAGTAGGTAAATTTAACCCACCAGAGCATATTCTCTACCTGTTCTGAAAACAAGGAAGACAACTAAGAACGGACCTCCTGAAGCTGCTGTAGAACGGCAGTACCTCCCTCCTGCTTGTGACGAGCTTCTAAAGTAGCCAACTGATTTTCACGCTACAACTTTTTTTAACTTTCTCTTTCTTAATATGTGCAAGATACGCAATAATTTTACCATGAATAAAAGGTTTCATAGCATTCCATACCACTGGGGGAGAAACATCAGGACCCGTGTTTAAAGCAAAATATTCCTTGATAACTGTTCGGACCATATCCTGGTATTCTTGAGACGTCAATGCAACCACATTTAGCTGCCAAATACCCCTATGGGAAGGAGGGGCTAAATCCAAATCCAAGGTGACTGGGGCATGTTCCGACAGTTGAACTGGATGAATTTTAGACTGGGATACCTGATGCAAATATGCAGATGGAATATACCTCCTAACAAGTCTAGAATAAGTCTTATAAACATTCAAATAAAAAGTAAAATCTCGATCCCCCGGATTCAACGAATGCCACACATCATGAAAACCAGCCTCAGTTAACAATTCCTCAAGGTCTTTGGCTGCTTTGGATTTACGTGGGGCAGTAGCAGACCCTCTAGAAGAATCCAACACAGGATCAATAATATAACTGAAATCTTCCCCTATAATACAAAAGTCGTGGGCATGCTCCACAAGGACTTGAAATACTTCCAGAAAAAAACATATGCGATGGGGTATTAGGGGCATAAACATTCAAAATCAACATAGGACAATTTAAAAATGTTCCATTAAGGTAAATAGCCATTGACCATGAGGGTCTGCCCAATGCTGAGTGGGCAAAAAATAAGAATGTTTTTTAATTACGATAGCTACTCCTGCTGTTTTGGCCTTCGGATTAGAAGAGGCATAAACTGATCCCACCCACAAGAGACGTAATTTAGTATACTCTAGTTCTGTGAGATGGGTCTCCTGTAACAGAGCAATTACAGGGTGCAATTTCTTTATGTAAGAAAGGTTACAGGTCTGCTTAATGGGATCATTCAAACATTTAACATTCAAAGTAACCAGCGTAACTGGTGTCATCCTATTAATATTCCCCACACAAAAATAAACAGATATAAACACTTCCAGCATTATCCCAAACACCCCACGGACCCCCCACCCAATGAAAAGTATCCCCTAAAATTTCATTTAACAAAACAGAGCATAACAAATAATTATAGGCAGCATATCCAGTATCATCCCACCACTGAAAAAAATCAACCCAGTCCAAGGATATATGATTCAAAATAGTAACCCATAAAGTCACAGCAGCATCTATAAATAACAAGCATTTGTCAATGCCGAATGTTGTCTTGCTGACATTGGCATCGGTAGCACAGGAGTTGAACAGATGCATAATAGGAGTGGCAGTGAAGTATGAAAGTGATGTCAACCCCCACATCACCCTACAGAGACTGACAGGCACTGAGGTGTGCCTTTGGGCATCGGCCATAATGTTCACGGCAATTCAGCTCACCCTACCCTGCAGTGTGACAAATATCACATTGTGTCTTGGGGTCCTCGGGCCTTACGCTCACCTGATTCAGCCATAACACTCATGGCATTTTACCTCACCCTATCCTGCAGACACCAACAAGTGCTGAGGTGTGCCTTGGGGTGTTCGGCTTTACAATCACCCCATTTCATAGGGGCATACGCTGAAATGGGTGCAGCATAGGAGAATGGGGTGAACTATGGGGCTGAAGAGTCCAAGGCACACCTCGATGCCTGTCAGTATCTTGAGGGTGGGGGGGATGGTACGGCATGAACATGACAGCTGGCAATGCAAACACACACCCCTGACACCTGTCAGTCTGTACAGGTGGGATGTTATGGTTAGAAACCCTAATGCCCCAGCTGTTTGTTGGTATTTGCACTACAAATTTGCAACACGGTATTTTTGTGACCCCACCTCATGAAAGTGTTTGGGACCTCTGCTCATGAACAGTGGCACTGTGATTTTGTTAATCTGTCCCAAACGTTGATTTCTCACAGTGACTGCGCCATTTTGTGCCAGATGTGGGAAAATATCATTCGGGCAGGATGTGAGAAATGACAGCTGTACCATTCATAGGTAGGTGTAAAGAGATGGCAGTGTTGAAAATCTTGAGTGAAAATATCAAGAATGCTCGAATTTATGAGCATTCATAGAAACTGCGCAATGCACACTCGTAACGCAGTCATTTAGTGGAATTATTTCACAAAATTTTCAACATAGGCATTTTGGGACCTCTGCTCATGAACACTGTCACTATGATTTTCTTCATCTCTCCTGATCGTTGATTTCCCACAGCAACCGCCCCATAGTGGGCCACTTGAGCGAAAACACATTTCGGGCAGGATCTGAAAAATGACAGCTGTACAGTTCATAAGGATGTGTGCAAAATTGACAATGTTGAAAATATTAAGTGAAAATATCACAAATTGTCGAAGTTACGAGTGTGTGTGTGTAAACTGCGCAGTGCACGCTTGTAACATAGTAATTTTATTGACTTTAGTCACAAAATTTTCAACATAGGCATTTTAGGACCGCTGCTCATGAACAGTGTTGTTGTGAATTTCATAATCTGTTCCAAACACTGATTTCCCACAGCGACCACACTATTCTGTGCCAGTAGTGCGAAAACACATTTTGGCCAGGATGTGAAAAATGACTGCTGCACTTTTCATAAGGAGGTGTGAAAGAATGCCAATGTTGAAAATCTGGAGTGAAAATATTACAAATTGGTGAAGTTACGAGTGCGTGTGGAAACTGCACAATGCATGCTCATAACACAGTCATTTTTTCACTAAATTTGCAACATAGGCTTTTTGGGAGGCCACCTCATGAACAGCGACACTGTCATTTCATTACTCGGTCCCAAAAGGTGATTCCATGCAGTGACTGCAAAATCACCTTTCGCGACTGAATAACACCATGACAATGACTGAATTCATGAGGAAGGGGTCCCAAAAACCCCATGTTGAAAATTTGGTGGCAAAAGTAAAAAAAATACTAACATAATAACATACTACAATGCCAGCAGAATAGGCCTAACGGTCTTTCACGTCTGCTCGTCTGGTCAGCCCCCACCCTGGGAGCTGACCTTGCTGCCCCCCTCGCCTTCTCTGGCTTCTCCCTTCCCAGTTCTTGATATTCTTACTGCATTGGATTTTGCTTCCAGAACCCTTCCCCTGTACCTGTCCCACCCCCTCTTGAACCCCTTCACCATCTCTGCCTCCACCAGCCCCCTGGGCAGCGCATTCCATGGCTCCACCACTCTCTCAGTGAAGTAGCACCTCCTCCTTTCTCCCCTGAATCTTCCCCCCTCCAGCTTCCACCCATGCCCTCTAGTTGCCCCCTCCTCCTTCCTTCGAAGCACCCTGACTGCTCCTCCTTATTTACCCCTTCATGTACCTGAAGACCTCTATCATGTCCCCCGGTCCCTTCTCTTCCAATGTGTACATATTTAGCTCTTCGAGCCTCCCCATAGGTCCTGTCCCCAAGCCCCAAATCATTTTGGTTGCCCTCCTGACCCTCTCCAGGAGTTTAATATCCTCTTAAGTGTGGCCTCCAAACTCCATGCAGTACTCGAGGTGCGGCCTCACCAAGCAGTTATACAAAGGGAGTATCACTTCCCTCCTTCTGGAGGTGATCCCCCTAGCAATGCATCTCAGCATCCTGTTGACCTTGGCTGCTGCCCTCCTACAAGTCTCTGAGTTGTTTATCTTGACATCCACCACCCTCCCAGGTCCCTCTCAGCCATCAAGACTTGTAGCATTCCACCCCACAGGGTGTACACTTGGCCCGGGTTTCTGGCCCCCAGGTGCAGTACCTTGCATTTCCCTGCATTGAACCTCAGCTTCCACTTTCTAGACCATCTTTCCAGAGCCTCCAGGTCCCCCTGTAGGGCCACCCTCCCCTCCTCCCCATCCACCACCGCCCCCAGTTTTGAGTCATCCGCAAAGAGACTCATCTCACTCCTGATACCTGTCCTTATGTCAGAGACTTAGGCGTTGAACAGGAGGGGCCCAAGGACTGATCCCTGTGGGACCCCACTAACGACCCTCCTTGGGGATGAGACTATCCCGCCAACTACCTAGAGCTAATTGCCTAGCCATCGGATCATCTGGTTTCCCACCCCCATTTCTCCCAGCTTATCCAACAGGCCCTGGTGAGGAACAGAGTCAAATGCCTTGCTGAAGTCTAGAAAGAGGACATCCACTGGTCTACCCAGGTCCAAAGCACTCGTCACCCAGTCATAGAACTCCATAAGGTTTGTCTGACACGATTTCCCTGGGATGAATCCATGCTGTCTATCGTCCAGGCACCCTGAGTTTTCCAGGTCCCCCCCAGCCTCTCCTTGACAATGCCCTCCATCACCTTGCCCACCACCGATGTCAGGCTGACAGGCCTGTAGTTCTCTGCCACCTCCCTTGATCCCCCCTTGTGGATAGGCACTATATGTGCCACCTTCCAGTCCTGGGACACCCACCCTCTCCTCAGAGAGATGGTGAAAAGCTCCTCCAGGGGTTTCGCCAGGACATCCGCAAGTTCCTTCAGCACTCTGGGATGTAATTTATCCGGCCCTGGTGCTTTCTCCATCTTAAAGGACCTGAGGGCTTCCCTCACTCTCTCTGCTGTGATTTCCACTTCCACTACCTCTTCTCCCTGCATAGCCTTCCCTCCTGCCAGTGATGCCTCCCCCTCTCCCCAGACCCACCGATCGGTAAGGGTCACCCCTCCTCAGTATCACTGTCTCCTCTCATGTATGATGCAGCACCCCCATTCTCCTTGGTGAAAACTGAGGTGAAGTACTCATTTAGTACCTCAGCCTGCTCCCCCAGGTCTTGTGCCCATCTCTCTCCTGTTTTAATCCTGCTAATCTGCCCCTTCACCCTTCATTTTTCCCCAATGTATCTAAAGAACCCCTTGTTCCCTCTCCTAATTTCCCTGGCCAGGTTCTGCTCCATCCTTGCCTTAGCAGCCCTCACCACTCTAGTGGCCCTTCTAGCCATCAGCTCGTAGTCCCCTTGATCCCTTTCACTCCTTGAACACTTGAATTGCCTATAGGCTGCCTTCTTTCCTCACCACCTCCTGGACCTCCTGGTCCACCAGCAGGGTTTTCAGGCCCTACTGCATTTTCGTCTTACTCTTGCACAGGTACTGGTAGCATCCTGCACCCCTCTCCTGATGATTTCCCACCTACTGTCAGCGTCCATGTCTGACCCAATCACATGCAAATGCTCCTTAAGGATCCTTCCCATTTCCTTAAAATCCGCCCCCCTGAAGTCAGTTACCTCCGTCTTTGTGCAGCCTTCTACCCCTCCTAGGTTCAGGCAGAACCAGACCATGGCATGTTCACTCCCCACCAACAGGTCCCTTATCTCCAGGCCTCCAATCTGGTCACTGTCTGCCAGGACTACGTCCAGTACCCGTGCCTCCCTGGTCGGTTCCCCCACCTGCTGAGTTAGGAACGCATCTTGAAAGACATCCAACAACCTCTGTTCCCTGGCCACTGAGGATGTCATAGTCTCCCAGTCTGTTCCTGGCATGTTTAAGTCCCCCAACACCACCACCCTTCCCATGCCCAATCTGCAGTGTCTCCCAACATCTGCCACCAGACTCTCCTCCAGCTCCTCCGCCAGCGCAGGGGGTCTATACACCACTCCTATTTTCACTCTCTTGCCCCTCTTGTTACTTCAAGGTGACTCCAAATCGCCTCCACAGTTCCCTCTGCCTCGCTTTTACCCCCTATGCCAATGCAGTTTTGACTATCATTGCTACCCCTCCTCCCCTTCCTTCCCCTGTTCTTCCTGAACATAGTGTAACCCTCCAGGTTCAGGTCCCAGTCGTGTCCTGCAGTGGCCCAGGTCTCAGTGACTGCTGCCACATTCACTGCTCCCTCAGTTAGCATCGCCTGGAGCTCAGGCATTTTTTTGCCCAAGCTCCTGGCATTTAGCAGGACTACCTTCCACCCTTTTCCTATACTTCCATTTCCCCTGCTTGTGTTCCCATGGGGATTCCGTTTTCCCCTGGTCTGCACTTTACCAGTCGGCCTTTTCCCGCATTCCTCCAGCTCCCCAAGGGGGTGGAGACAGAGTCCCTTCTTTATTGGACCCCCCTTGACAGCTTTTTCTCCCATCCCTGGCCCAGATATCCACATAAGTTGAAAAACCCCATTCATGCCATTATACAGCTTACCACCATTTCTTCAGTTCTTGGTCGGCTTTGAAGAGTGCAGACATGTTTCCAGTCCACCGAAGATCGTCACACTGGGCTCCGGAGGTAAGTATGGGGTGAGGGGGGTGTGTGGGGAGGCAGGGCGCGCAGAGGGTGAGCGTGGGTTGGGGGAGGGGACACCAGACTCAATGAGGGACTGTTTTCTGTTTTACAGGTTAAAAAATATATATATATATTGGGTACAGTTTTTTTTCTTTAGTGGGACATTTACACGCTAGGTGGCCCTATGTGTCACCAGTGTTTTTTGAAGGGGCTGTAGCTAATGGGATTGGCACCCCACCAGCCATATAGAGTTGGGAGTCGTATGAGCTGAGGGGGATTGGGCACCCCTCAGCACACAAGAAATGGGGGGGTACATTATGCCAACGGGGACTGGGCACCCCCGTTGGCAAATTAACTTAGGAGGGGGCATGCCGACAGGGGGACTGGGCACCCCATCGGCTTTCAGAGGGACTGTGTAAGGCGGCAGCTATCCCTCGGCTTCTGTGGGGACTATGCGAAGCTGATGGGGAAGCCTCCACCATGCTTCTTGACGGGAACACCAGACGAGGCAAACAGTAATTGGCTGCTGCAATCCAGGACTGCCCCGTGGCGCTCTCTGATTGCAGTGGCTAATTTCTTTCAAGGTGGTGGCACGTTTCTCAACTGCTGTCATAGACAGTATGCTATGCCATTGGTGCCACACAGCTCGGCCACAAAAAGCAGTGGCACCATTGGCTGCAGCAGGACCAGACCAAACACGCTTCTCCATCGACGTAACCACAATATGTTGTCTGCACTGTGAGCGCAAGACAACATAAAAATAAATAAAAGACATACTAGAAGAATTCACAAGAAGAACACTGAGCCAAAAGCCTATACGAATAGTGCAAAAACCACCTAACTATAAACACCAGTTTACCCCAGCTATAAATCCCCCCAGGGCAAGAAAGGGCCCAAATCATCAAGATACCACTCCCATCCCAAGAAACCAGTAAGAATTTGAAAAATGCCCCCAACATGCCCCAAATAAGTGGCCACACAGAGGGCCAGTACCGCCCAGGTACATAAGTAGGCCAAACAAAGCTGAAAAAGACCTACAGGAACCATCATGGTTCCCCACAGAGGAAATTCCCCCCCTCCTGGGAAGTCACAGCATGTAGAGGGAGTACAAAAAACCATGTACCACCCATCCACTGTGCTGCCCTGTGAACAAATTACCTCCATGGAGTAATAAGAAAATCCTTGCCCTGGTGGCTTCCCCCTCCTTTCTCCCATTCTATGCTTCCTGCTTATAGAAATACATGTGGTGGGGTAGAGGGGGCTAGCCCCTTGGCACAAAATTATCCCTATTCCCAGACAGATTGCTTGGGGGTTAAGAACGACAACCAACCAACAACTCTATCAACAGTCCTATGTAAACCATAATCCATCATTCATGTAGTATTAATGACACATGGCACGATATTAAGTTTAAGTTATTGTATTCCACTTTATTTATTCATTTAAGTATTTATTTTTACATCCTACCAGCCTCATCATTTCAATTTATTCACTATGCCAATTATATGAACACTGTACATTTATTTTATATCTGGTGTACTTGACTAGTTTTGTTTTCAACATCTCGGGGAACACAGTTTCAAGTTTCAAGTTCAAAGTTTAAAGTTTACAGTTAAGGTTGAGATAATCTTCTTTCTTTCCAATGTTGAAAAGTTGTATGAAGATATAGATGACCAGTTCTTCTTGCAGTATCTGGGACTGATATGAACTAGTTCAGTTTAGTGGTCTTCCTTGGGGACAAAAGTTGCTGTTGGAAGTTTATTCATTGTTGTGATCTTTTTTGGATGTATACCCCTAGAACATTAAAGAGAAAGCAAAGAATCAACTATTGTTAAACAGATCTAAATCTATCTGTATCGATTTGATGATTCAATGCCTAACTGGTGCAATGTTTGTAATGTTTTTAACAGATATAAAGAGATTATATTATGAAAAAGGAAGCCCCTGCCCTCAAAACCAGATGCTATAAGGATATCTCCAACTAGTATGAGTAAAACAACGAAGAAGAAAGTTCTAAAAAGTATGATTGTACACTAAAGAGCCCCTCCAGAGGTAGCTAGTTGTACAAAATAGAAAGCAAATACATGTCTGCAACATAAAACAAGCAAAATGTTAAACTACATAGCAGTAAATAAAGTAGAAAAACCAGCATTTGTCAATGCCGAATGTTTGCTTGCTGGCATTGGCAGTAGTAGTGTAGAAGTTACAGAGCTGCGTAATAGGAATGGCAGTGAAGTATTGAACTGAAGCCAACCCCACCACCAGCCTGCAGAGAGTGACAGGCATTGGGGTGTGCGTTTGGGTTGTCAGGCATAACGGCCACGCCATTTCACCACACCCCACCCTGCAGACACTGACAAGTGTCACGGTGTTCCTTGGGGTCTTTGGCCCTTATGCGCACCCCATTTCATTAGGAAATATGGTGAGATGGGTGCGATATAGGAGAATGGGGTGAAGTTTGGGGCCGAAGAGTGCAAGGCATACTTTGATGCCTCTCACTGACTGCAGGGTGTGGAATGGTATGAGCATCACAGGCAAGAATCTCAAGTCACACCCCTGATGCCTGTCATTCTCTACAGGGTTGGGCGTTAAATGGTTGGAAACCCCAATACCTCAGGCATTCGTTGGTATTTTCACTCCAAATTTTCAACATGTTTTTTTGTGACCCCACCTCATGAACAGGGGGAATATCAGTTTGTTAGCCAAAAGCTGCTTATGCACAGTGACTACTGCATTTAGCACCACAGGTGCAAAAACATTCCGAACAGGATGTAAAAAATGACAGCTGTACTGTTCAGGGAGGTGTAAAAATGGCAATTTTGCAAATCTGCAAAATATAAAAAAATGGTGAAGTCAATGAGACATAGAAACTGTGCAACGACACCGTAATATAATTAGGTTGGGGATTTTACAGCAGATTGTCAACTCAGGCATTTTGGTGCCTCCAATCACGAACAGTGTCACTGTGATTTTCTTTATCTGTGCGAACAATTATTTCCCACAGCGACCCGCATCTCTGCGCTGAAAGTGTGGAAACACACTTCAGCCATGTTGAAAAATGACAGCTGTACTGTTCATAAGGAATGTGGAAAAAGGCACTGGTGAAAATCTGGACTGAAAATATTACAAAGTCATGAACTAGCGAGGTGCGGAAATGCGCAATGCTCATTTGTAACACAGTCATTTTATGGACTTTTGTCACCAAATGTTCAACATAGCCATTTTAAGACCTCTACTCATGAACAGTGTAACTGTGATTTTCTTAATCTATCCTAAACATTGTTTTAGCACACCAACAGCACCATTATGCTGCTACGTATCGAAAACACATTTTGGGCGCATATATGAAAAATTGCAGCTGTACTGTTCATAAGGAAGTGTAATAAAATGACAATGTTGAAAATCTGGAGTGAAAATATTAAATTTGCAAACTTACGAGCATGCATAGGAACTGTGCAATGCGCTCATCACCTGATCATTTTAGGAATTTTCACCAAATTTTCAACATAGCCATTTTAGACCTCTGCTCATGAACAGTGTCACTGTGATTTTCTTAATTTGTCCTGTACATTGATTTCGCACACCGACTGCACCACTGTGCGCTACATGGGCGGAAACACGTTTTGGGTGAGATGTGAAAAATGACAGCTGTACTACTCATAAGAAGGTGTGGTAAAATGGCAATGTTGAAAATCTGGAGTGAAAATATAAAAATTTATGAACTTACGAGCGCATGAGGAACTGTACAACGACGCCGAAACAGTCATTTTTTGGAATTTTTTCACCAAATTTTCAACATAGCCATTTTAAGACCTTTGCTCATGAACAGTGTCACTGTGATTTTCTTAATTTGTCCCGTACATTGATTTCTCACACCGACTGCGCCATTGTGCGCTACATGGGCGGAAACACATTTTGGGTGAGATGTGATAAATGACAGCTGTACTACTCATAAGAAGGTGTGGTAAAATGGCAATGTTGAAATTTGGAGTGAAAATATTGAAAATTACGCGAACTCTACGAAGTGCGTGAGGAACCGCGCAACACACGCCAGAAACAGTTTATTGTTTCATTTTGAGACTACTATCATGGGACCTTTTCATGAATGATGTCATTGTCATGGCAGCTATTCAGGCCCAAAGGATGATTTCGCCGCAGTGACTGCGAAATCACCCTTCGGCCCGCAATAACGCCATGACAGTGACATCATTCATGAGAAGGGGTCCCAAAACCCCATGTTGAAAATTTGGTGCAAAAATTCAAAATGCCTGAGATATGCAAAAGTTGAAACCCCTATCTAGCCCATTATACAGCTTACCGCATTTCTCAGTTCGTCGGTCGGCTTTGAAGAGTGCAGACATGTTCCCGGTCCACCAAAGATCGCGTCGCTGGATTCGGAGGTAAGTGGGGTGGGGGTGTGGGGAGGCTGGGTGCAGTGGGTGGGTGCGGGTTGTGGGAGGGGGCTGGGAGACGCTCCATGGGACCGCTTTTTCTTTACAGGGTGAAAAAAAAAAGAACTACAGGATGTTTGCCATGCTGGGGTGGGCTCCCAGCATGGCACAAGGCTGGGACGGTTAAATGCTCAGCTGGACGGGGATTGGGCACCTTCGCCGGCCAAAGTGAGGATTGCCACGCTGGGTGGGCTCTCAGCGTGGCACTTAGTAATAGGGGCGGTTAGGACACTGGAGCCGACAGGGATTGGGCACCCCACGGCTATACACTTGCCACGCTGGGTGGGCACCCAGCGTGGCATTTTCTGGCCTTTGGGGAACGTGTACAGCTGACGGGATTGGGGCACCCGCCTGCTATTCAGTGTTTGTGTGCGGGGGCGTGTGTGCCTGCCTGGCGTGTGTGTGTGGGGGGGCTGCGCGGAGCAGGTGATATCTTATCGCTGCTCACTCAAGCGTAGCTCCCCCTTTGAACTGTATGCCACTGCATTTTGGAGCTTGTCATAGACAGCTCCAGCATGCATTGGCTTACAGGGGCAGCGCCTGCCAACACACTGACTGAATTGGAGGAGGAGGTGACACACCTCCGAAATCTCCGATGATGGCACTATGTTTCTTGCACATGCGTGCAAGCAAACATAATAAGTTATGAAGCATACAACAATAAACACATTAGAATAGACTGCCACCCTGTGGACACATTCAAAAACATTTACCACATCATATACAATCCTAAAAACAAAACAGGTGGCAAAATGAATAATCAGTCCCATAACGAATAATGCTGTCTCTAAGTCCAAAGAATCCAGAACCATAACAGCGGACAGCCAACTGATCAAACAACAATGGCAATAACAGACAAAAGAAAAGTCTAGAAAGGAAAATGCCAAAAGTAGGTAGAAAACAACAAAGCTCTAAGCCCTCCTGTCGATCTCAGGCAAAAAGCCACAAAAAACAGTCCAAGCCAAGGATGCAATCCGGGGAAACTCCCATCAGCTGTACCAAACTGGCCAGTAATAAAAAATAAGCATTTGTCAATGCTGAATGCCGTCTCACTGGCATTGGCATTGGTAGTGCAGGAGTTAGAGATGCATAATAGGAATGGCAGTGAAGTGTTGAACTGAAGCCAACGCCAACCCCACCCTGCAAAGAGTGACAGGTGTTGGGGTCTGCCTTTGGGTCATTAGCTATAATGCTCATGCCATTCTACCTCACCCTACCCTGTAGACATTGACAAGTGTCGTGGTGTGTTTTGGGGTCTTTTGGCATTATACTTATGCCATTCCATAAGGAAATACACTGAGGTGGGTGCAGTATAGGAGAATGAGGTGAACTTTAAGGCGAACACTCCAAGGCAGACCTCGATGCCTGTCACTGGCTGCAGGGTGGGGTGGGGTGGAATGGCATGAGCATTACAGCCAATGATCCCAAGTCACACCCCTGACACCTGGCAGTCTCTACAGGGTGGGGAGTTACAGTTGGAAACCCTAACGCCGTAGGCGTTTGTTGGTATTTTCACTCCAAATGTTCAACATAGGCTTTCTGTGACCCCACCTCATGAAAAGCAGCACTATCAGTTTGTTAGCTGAAAGGTAGTTTTGCACAGCGGCTATGCCATTTGGCGACACAGGGATAAAAACACATTTTGGGCAGGATGTGAAAAATGACAACTGTATTGTTCATCAGGAGGTGTAAAAAAATTGCGACATTGGAAATCTGGAGTGAAAATATGAAAAATTGATGAAGTCATGAGGATGCATAGAAACTGCGCAACACACATCCATAACCCAATTATTTTGGGGATTTTTTTAACCACATTTTCAACATAGGCATTTTGGGATCTCGTCTCATGAACAGTGGCACTGTGATTTTGTTAATTTGTCCCAAAAGTTGATTTCCCACAGTGACCACGCCATTGTGCGCCGCAGGTGCGAAAACAAATTTTGGGCAGGATGTGAAAAATGACACCTGTACTGTTCATAAGGAGGTGTGAAAAAATGCCAGTGTTGAAAATCTGGCATGAAAATATTGCAAATTTGCGAAGTTACAAGGGTGTGTGGAAACTGCGCAACGCACGCTTGTAACACAGTCATTTTATGGATGTTCATCATCAAATTTTCAACATAGGCATTTTAGGACCTCTGCTCATGAACAATGTCACTGTCATTTCCACAAACTATCCCAAAAACTGATTTCGCACAGCAACCGCGCTATTGTGCGCCGGACATGTGAAAACACATTTCAGCCAGGATATGTAAAATGACAGTTGTACTGTTCATAAGGAGGTGTGGGAAAATGCCAATTTTGAAAATCTGGAGTGAAAATATTGCAAATTCACGAAGTTACGAGCGTGTGTGGAAACTGTGCAATGCACACTCGTAAAACAGCCATTTTTTGGATATTTTTCCACCAAATTTGCAACATAGGCTTTTGAGAGCCCTCTCATGAACAGTGGTACTGTTGTTTCGTTAATTGGACCCAAAAGGTGATTCCGCGCAGTGACCGCGAAATCACCTTTTGGGACTGAATAACACCGTGACAGTGACTGAATTCATGAGGAGGGGTCCCAGTACTCATGTTGAAAATTTGGTGCTAAAATTCCCAAAATGGCCGAGATATGCACCAAAGTTGAAAACCCTTTTATGCCATTATACAGCTTACCGCAGTTCTTCAGTTTGTGGTCGGCTTTGAAGAATGCAGATGTGTTCCGGTCCACGAAGATCATCGGCTGAGCTCCGGAGGTAAGTAGAGGGACGAGGGGTGTGGGAGGCAGGGCATGCAGAGGGTGAATGTGGGTTGGGGGAAGGGGCAAGGAGACAGTGAGGAACCCTTTTCTTCTTTCACAGGTTAAAAAAAAAAAGCGGGGCGTTTTTTGTATTTCAGGGACATTTGGCATGCTGGGGTGGGCTCTCTGCATGCCACCTGAGTGTTTTGCCGGGGAGGATGCTGTAGCCGATGGGGGATTGGGCACCCCTGTCGACACATACCGAAGGGGGGGACAAGAGCCTAGGGGAATTGGGCACCCACCTCAGCACACAACTAAAATGGGGGGGACATTATGCCAACAGAGAGCGGGCTCCCCATCGTCAAATAAATCATGGAAGGGGACTCACGCCCGATGGATTGGGTCCCCGTCGGAAAAGACTGTTTGGGGGCACATGATGTCAAGAGGGATTGGGCACCCCTCGGCATACATTTTAAATGGAGGTATTATGCCGAATGGGAGTGGGCCCCGCTGGCAAGTGAAGAGGGTCGGGCAGTCTCAGGCGCCTGGACAGGCACATCGAGGGTGTGTATCTGTGCAGCTGCATGATGGCAGCTGACCTTTTCTTAGATCTGGTAGCCACTAGATGTATGCCTGGTGTCAGTGCTTGCAGCTGCCTTATTGGGGAATGAGGGGCGCACCTTCTGATGTGTGCCCTGCATTCGCCCACAGTGACCGCGCCTCCAAATCTACTACTAATGCAATATGTTGGCTGGCGCGCACATGCAAGCCAACATAAAAAGTCTAATCACACCGGTTCATCCCTTCTGAAAGCCTGAAGAAGGGCTTTGACCTCCTGAAGTGTCTGCTCAGAGCAATGCTTCTTACCGGAAGGGATACCTTTGTCCAGGTATCCCTCTGAAGCTCTCTCTTCTCCGTGGTATCTGTAATGTCCATAGGCACCTTCTGATCCCAGAGCTTGCAGCCCCTGAGCTCTTGCACTGCTGACTCTGGGTCATCAAATGTTTTCACCCCGTCTAAAAAACGAATTTGGAGTCGAGCTGGATAAGGAGTAGAAAATTTTATCTGATGGCTTTTTAAGACTTTTAAAACAGGCACATATGTGTGGTGTCTGGCCACAGTCTCCGGGGAATAGATATTATCAAGTTGGATCCGGTGACCATTATAGTCCAACTGTCCTTTTTGCCAAGCCTGTGTCAAAACTGTTTAACCACAAAATTATAAAATCGACATTCAATCAATCGGGGCTTCTAAGAGAGATCCACAGGTGATGAAGCAAGAGCACGGTGCGCTCGCTCTATGGGTAACAGGCACAAATCATCGGTATCCAATAAATCTACCAGCAAATCCTGGAAAAAGAAAATAATGTCTCCCTTGCCCTCTGCTCCCTCCGGGAGACCATAAATGTGGACATTGTTCCTCCGTGACCAATTCTCGAGGTCAACACATTTCTCTGCCAACCAGTCCATGTCCTGAAGCACCTTGAGATGGATCCACTCCACTCTATCCACTCGTGAGTCCATAAAAGATTGATGCAGCTCTAATTCCTTAAACTTCGCATCCAACATGGACATATTCTGTTTTGAGCTCCATAAGCATTTCTTTAGTTTCTGATCTAAAGGCTTTCATTTTTTCTTAAAGAGCCACATTTGTAGGCACCCCGATGCTTTAGGAGTCACAAACTCCAGTGCAGATGCCATCACGGGTGCTGGAACATTTAGAGAAAGTACAACTGAAGTGCCAGGTGAGCTTGCTTCCTTTGCTTTTTTGTTTTACCCACACAGTCAGGCTGCAACTCTCTACACATCAATTGAAGAAACAAGATTGAAAAAGCAATAATAGGGAGAAAATATCGGTTGTCAGGCTGAGCAAATGTACTAGAGCTCCATTACCGACTGAGGCAGAACCAGAAGTCCCACCTTATTACTATTATAATAACAAAACTGTATGTTTTTGTTTTAAACAGTGTTAAACCTTGTTCATCATATTATTTCACTTATGAACTTCAGGAGGGCGGACTTTGCCAAAATGGGTGAGTGCCTAGGGAATGCACTAGCAAATGTGCAGGAAGGAGGGGTGGAGGAACAATGGGGAATAATTAAAACTGCTATCACAGAGGCAACAAGCCTTTGTGTAAAGCAAATAAACAAAACAAAGTGATGTAAGAAACCACTATGGTTCTCAAAGGAGGTGGCAGGGAAGGTTAGGGAGAAAAAGAGAGCATTCGGGAAGTACAAGGAATCACAGGAGGAGCAGGACAGAGAATTGTATCAGTTAAAGCAAAAGGAAGCAGGAAAAGCAGTCAGAACAGCAAAGGCCCAAACCGAGGAAAAGATTGCTAACTCAGTTAAGAAGGGGGATAAAACCTTTTATAGGTACATCAGGGAGCGAAAGGAAGACCAAGGGAGGGATAGTGAGGCTTAATAAATGGGAGAGGGGGTGTACAGAGGGTGACTCTGAAAAGGCGGAGATACTAAACAAATACTTTTGCTCAGTATTCACAAATGAAGAGGGGGAGGTACCTAAACCAAACAATAGAAACATGCTGCATATGGGGTTAATACCAGCCCTTTCACAGAAGAAATGGTTCTGAAGGAACTCTTACAACTGAAGGAGGACAAAGCAATGGGGCCTGATGGGATTCATCTCAGTGTAACCCCCTTGTTACCTGGGATTACTAGAATCCCAGTAAGACCTAGTGGTAGGCAGGGAAGGCAGCTTGTGAAACTCCAGTTAAATGGATTTCACACTGTCTCACTCTGTTCTCAGTCTCAGCTGAGACTGAGGGATGACATCACCATAGAACTATCGCAGCTGCATGAGCTTCATTGGAATCTGCAGAAGGGAGTTAGATTAGAATGTTGGGAGTTTTGAACAGTCAGTTGGAGTAGTCTGCAGTTGGAGATTGGTGTGAGAGGAGCACAGCAGTTCTGTGCATAGGCTCTTGGAGCCTCAGCTCTGAAATAGAGCTACATTTAGGGAAAGGTGTGTGTTTCCGCCTAAAGAGGGATACAATAAGCTGTTCTTTAAAGTGGTGGAGACCGCTGATATGGGTCTCTGTGCTCCATCCCTCAGGGGATGGGGCAGGAAGGTTTGTCTGCTATTCCAGGGGCAACCCCCTGGCTACTGCTAGAGAAGAAGCTGCCTTATTTTTCCCAAGCGTGTGGGGTACAAGAAGATTTTGAGATTCGCTTCTGGGGCACCTGCAACCGAAGGGTGAGTTCTGCTCTTTCTAAAGGTCCCATGTTTCATCTGAACTGTGTTAAAGTGGGGATTGGACTGCTGAAGTAGTGGGAGGCCTAGAGTAATAGGCTTAGCCAAAAGTAAAAGCATGTTCAAGTCCAGCACAAAGGGAAAGTCAAGACATGTAGAGGAGATGTGACATACGTCTACCCAGTAATCTACATTGCCAAGCTTTCAAAAGAGTTGTTTAGTGTCCAGAGAAATGGCTGGGTATGGATTGTGGGAGCTGGAGGTGGGAGACCCCCCCATCTTTAGTAACCAGGTCCACCTCTATGGATTTGCTCTGTGGATTTCTACTTTGCCTCATGCACTTGGCCAGTGATGAGGGAAGTACCCAGAGGTGGGATTGGAAGGAAAATTCCCCCTAGGAGTCGAAGGCTCTAAGGTGTTTGGGGAGCCACCAACAGGAAAACTGGTTCATTCCCATATGGACTGTGATCAAGTGGCCGGCTGGGGAGCTGGGCCATGGGAAAAACCCAAGTAGTGTACAAGTCGGGCTGTGTACCCAAAGCTGCGTGCAAGTCCGGGCTGTGTGCCTGGTGGGTTGAGAGCCTGAGGGCTGGAATAGTGAAGAAGTGTTCTGTGTCTCTAATCTGCATTACCAGTAATGTAGCCCCGTGGGGTCCATCTATGCTTTGTTTGTTCAGTTTGGATGTGAATAAAAGCCACACTTTAGAATCCCATACCTGGTGTTGGACATTACAGTTATTGCTTCCTGTGTTAGGATTTACTTGGGTGCCCCTGTGCAGAGTAGCCAAACCTAGGCCCCCTGTGCCGAGTAACCTAGTCCTCCCCGAACCCAGTCCCCACCAGGTACTGCTGTCAGCTTCAACAGCATGCCACCTGTCGTTTTGCAAAAAGGCAGGGGTCCAGGGCCTTACACCAGAATTCTAAAAGAACTAAGGGTAGAACTAGTGACAACACTGTCTACCCTCTTTAATAACTCATGGGAGGATGGGGGTGGTACCTGAAGACTGGAGGAGGGTAGATGTTATTCCACTTCACAAAAGTGGGAGCAGGGCAGAAGCAGGAAACTACAGACCTGTTAGTTTAACCTCAGTGATTGGGAAAATGATGGAATCACTTCTGAAGGAAAGACTTTTTGAGTACCTAGAGGCCAGAGGAGTGCAGGACCCAAGGCAGCATGGATTCACAGCGGGAAGGTCATGTCGGACGAATCTAATAGATTTCTTTGACTGGGTGGCCAAGGTAGTAGATCAGGGAGGGGCTGTAGACATGGCCTACCTAGACTTTAGCAAGGCATTTGACTCAGTCCCACACAAAAAATTAATATACAAGTTGGCCAGCCTGGGAGTGGGTCCCAAGATGGTAGCCTGGGTAAAAAATTGACTGGAGAACAGGACACAGAGGGTAATAGTAAACGGAGTCCACTCTGAAGAAAGGGGGGTTACTAGTGGGGTACCGCAGGGTTCAGTACTAGGACCAGTCCTCTTTAATGTCTTTATAAGTGACATTGCAGAGGGACTGGAAGGAAAAGTATGTCTCTTTGCAGACGACACAAAGATCTGCAACAAATTTGATACACAAGATGGAGTGGAAAGGATCAGAAGGGACTTGGCAAGGTTGGAGGAATGGTCAAATGTATGGCAGCTTAGAGTCAGTGCTAAGAAGTGCAAAGTAATGCACCTGGGAAACAAAAACCCAGGGGAAGAGTACACAATGGGGGGTGAGATACTGACAACAACAACAGGCATTTGTCAATGCCGAATCTTGTCACGCTGGCATTGGCATTGGCAGTGGAGGAGCCAGAGGCGCATAATAGAAATGGCAGTGAAGTACTGAAGTGACGCCAACCCCACCTCCACCCTGTAGAGAGCGACAGGCAATGGGGTGTGCCTTTGGGTCATCAGACATAATGCTCAAGCCATTGTACCTCAATTTCTACTCCTGACACTGACAAGTGTCATGGTGTGCTTTGGGGTATTTGGACATTATACTAACCCATTCCATAAGGAAATACACTGACGGGGTGCAGTATAGAGTGTGGGTGAAGTTTGTGGCCAAACAGTGCAAGACACACCACGATGCCCGCCAGTGGCTGCAGGGTGGTGTGGGGGTGGAAATGGCGAAGCATTACATCTGATGATCCCAAGTCACAGCCCTGATGCCTGTCAGTCCGCAGCAGGTGGGGTGCTGCAGTTGGAAACCCTAACACCGTAGGTGTATAGTGGTAGTTTCACTCTACATGTTCAACATGGGCTGCTTGTCAGGCCACCTCATGAAAAGCGGCACTATCACTCTGTTAGCTGAAAGGTGGGTTTGCACAGCGGCTGTGGCATTTGGTGGCAGAGGGACGAAAACACAGTTTGGGGCAGGATGTGGAGAATGACAACTGTATCGTTCATGAGGAGGCGTGAAAAATGGCAACGTTGAAAATCTGGCGTGGCAATATGAAATATTGGTGAAGCAATGAACATGCATACAAACCGCGCAGCAGATGTCCGCAACCCAATTATTTGTGGGAGTTTTTTAGGCACATTTTCAACATACATATTTTGGGACCTCCCCTCATGAGCAGTGGTGCTGTGATTTTGTTAATGTGTCCCAAAAGGTGATTTCCCACAGCGAGCACGCCATTGTGCGCCACAGTTGAGGGAACGTGTTTTGGGCAGGCTGTGAAAAATGGCAGCTGTACTGTTGATAAGGAGGTGTGTACACATGCCAGTGGTGAAAATGTGGCATGAAAATATTGCAAATGTACGAAGTTACAAGGCTGCGTGGGAACTGCGCAACGTAAGCTTGCAGCACAGTCATTTTCTGGACTTTTGGTACCAAATTTTCAACATAGGCATTTTAGGACCTCTGCTCATGAACAGTGTCATTGTCATTCCCTCAAAGTGCCCCGAAATCTGATTTCGCACAGTGACCGTGTGATTCTGCGCCGGACATGCGAAAACACATTTCAGGCAGGATATGTAAAATGACAGCTGTACTGTTCATAAGGAGGTGTGGAAAATGGCAATGTTGAACATGTGGAGTGAAAATATTACAAATGCACAAAGTCACAAGCGTGAGTGCAAACTGCACAATGCACGCTCGTAAAACACTAATTGTATGGACTACCGGCCCCAAATTTTCAACATAGGCATTTTAGGACCTCTGCTAATGAACAGTGCCACTGTCATTTCCATAATGTGTCTCGAACATGGACATTCCACAGTGACCGCGTTATTCTGCACCGGAACTGCGAAAACACATTTTGGTCAGGATGTGAAAATGACAGCTGTACTGTTCATAAGGAGGTGCAGAACAATGGCAATGTTGAAATATTATAAATTGCTAAACTACGAGATGCGTGCAAACTGCGCAACGCACACTCATAACACAGTCATGTTATGGAGTATCATCACCAAATTTTCAGCATAGGCATTGTAGGACCTCTGCTCATGAAAAGTGTAACTGTTATTTTCGTAATCTGCCCCGAACACTGATTTCCCACAGTGACTGCTGTATTGTGCGCTGGAATTGCGGAAACATATTTTGGCCAGGATGTGAACAATAAAAGCTGTACTGTTCACAAGGAGGTATAGAAAAATGACAATGTTGAAAATCTGGCATGAAAATATTGTGAATTCGAGAAGTCACGAGCATATGTAGCAACTGCGCAACACACGCTCGTAAAACAGCCATTTTTTTGGATTTTATCCACCAAATTTGCAACATAGGCTTTTTGACAGCCCACCTCATGAATACTGCCACTGTCCTTGGGTTAATCAGCCCTGAAAGGTGATTCCACGCCGTGACTGCGAAATCATCTTTTGGGACCAATTAATGTCATAACTGTAAAAGAATTCATGAGGAGGGGTCCCAAAAACTCCATGTTGAAAATTTGGTGCAAAAATTCCAACAAATGACTGAGATATGCAGCAAAGTTGAAAAATCCCTATCTATCCCATTATACAGCTTACCAGCATTTCCTCAGTTCGTGGTCGGCTTTGAAGAGTACAGACGTGTTCCCGGTCCACCGAAAATCATTGTGCCAGACTCCGGAGGTAAGTATGGGGTGAGGGGGGTGTGGAGAGGCAGGGTGGGTACGGGTGGTGGGTAGGGGCTCTAGGGAGACTACGAGGAACCATTGTTATGTTACAGGGGGAAAAAACTAACATCGAGGGACAGTTTTTTTTTTCCGGGGACTTGGCACGCTGGGGTGGGCTTCCAGTGTGCCACCTAACTGTTTGGGGGGAGGTTGCTGCAGCCGACGGGGATTGGGCATCCTCATTGCACACAACAAAGGGGGTAATTTATGCCAACGGATTGGGCACCCCACCAGCACACAAAGAAAGTGGGGGCAAGAGCTGAGGGGATTGGGCACCCCCTCAGCATAAAAGAAATGGGAGGATGCTTTATGCCGGCGGGGGTAGGCTCCCCGTTGGCAAGGATTTGTGGCCAGAGTAAGCTGGCAGGATTGGGCACCCGAAGTCGGGTAGTTGACCCAGCCGCGCACCACATGCTGATAATGTGGCAAGCATGCAGGAAGGGTCCGCTGCATCTGGACGAGAGCTTTGCTCAGATTGCAGTGGACCTTTCCTTAGATGTGCTCACCACATTAGTATGCATGGTGTGGTGCTGGCATACAGGCTGATTGGGAAATGAGGGACGCACCTACTGATGCGTGCCCTGCATTCACCCAACAGCGACTGCGCCTCCAAATCCCCACTGTCGCAAGATGTTGGCTGCGCAAGCGTACCAACATAAAAATGGAAAGAGACCTGGGGGTAGTAATATCAGATGACCTAGAAGTGAGCAAGCAATGTGAGAGGGCAGTAAGTAGGGCTGGTGGGATACTGGGATGCATAGGGAGAGGCATCACCAGTAGAAAACAGGAAGTTGTTATCCCTCTGTACAGACAGCTGGTGAGACCCCATCTGGAATACTGTGTGCAGTTCTGGAGACCCAATCTCCGCAAAGACATAGACAGGATGGAGGCAGTCCAGAGGAGGGCAATGCAGGATCTGCACCAGAAGACATATCAAGAGAGACTTAAGGATCTAAATATGTATAGCCTCGAGGAGAGGAGGGAGAGGGAGGACATGATAGAAACTTTCAAATACCTCAAGGGAATCAACAAAGTCCAAGAGGGTAGCATCTTTCAGAAAAAGAGGTGTGCAAGAACAAGGGGGCACAAGTTGAAGCTAGAGGGGGGACAGCTCAAAGGTAATGTGAGGAAGTATTTTTTCACTGAGAGGGTTGTGGATGCATAGAACAGCCTTCCTGAGGAGGCTATGGAGTCAAAAACAGTGGTGGCATTCAAGAATGCATGGGACAGACATAAGGCAACTCTAGGGGGTGGAGGTTGGAAGAAGTAGGCTGTTGGTTAGCTAGGATCTGCAGCTTATCCATTAGGTATGGAAATGGGCAGACTGGGTGGGCCAAGTGGTCCTCATCTGCTGTCAAATTCTATGTTTCTATTTGCCTGTACATATATATAAATATAAATAAAAGGTTAACATAAGGCTGATAGAATGCTTACAGCCAATCAGAAAGCTCTACTTCTTAGATTATTTTTATAATGTTACTTTCACACCTTCCGTCACATAAAGCACTACACCTCTCCTTTCCTTCACACCATGTCACTCCTGAATAGAGTATAGTTATATCCCAGTAATGGTTTTCAGTGCACCATGACTCTATAATGGCCACAATATCCAGATCTGCCTCTGCCATTATGGCCTCAAAGTTTGGAATCTTATTTCCTTGACTTCTAATTTTCACACACTTGGCTTTCCAGATTTTGTTACCACTCTGCTTGTTACCCCCTTTCTTTCCTTTTTGACTTCTCTCCTTCCCCCTTACTTTTTAATGCTTCCATGCCCATCCCCCTTCATTTCTACCAGCCTGCTTCCTTTATTAACTTCCACCCTAGGGTATTCCATTCCCCCTCATGTTCTCCCTGCTTTCTATTTCAGGGGGACAGAAAAGCAAATGTTCCAGTAGAGCAACTCACTCTGCGTGGTGGCGGGGCTGAAATATGCCAGCAGACTTCCTTACGGCCACTCCCTGTAGCAAGTTCATGGGGAATTAAAACTAGCAAGCATGAATGAAATTAATAGAAATGCCGAAACAGAGAAAGGGGCTGGTGTGGAGTGGGGAGGAGGGCAGACCCACTCGTTCATGCCATCAAACTACAGATGCCAGTAGAGGACAAATGTTCTAAAGCAATAACACAGCCATCAAGGTGAAGGACTATTTTACAATAAAATGTATCTATTCATACAGTTTTTATATATGTAAACTGTTGTTTTAACATGAAAAAAATGTTTTTAAAAAGGAAAACCCATTTTATAAGTACAATAAGACACAATGGGGTAGGTGTGCATTGAACAGATCTGATCACACTTCCAGGGGTTGAAGGCATTCGGGCTGTGGACTCATGCCTTACTACATCCTGGGCATGCAGCCAGATATGTTCAGTGCACACCCCATTGTGTCTTATTGCTTACATATTCATGAATGGTCCATGTGAGTGTCAATCAAATTGTTTGTTATACATTGGTAAGTTTTATCCCAATATTAGGAGAACGGAATTATTTAATTCTGCCAACACCACAAAAAGTTTTACAAACATGAAATTGCTGGCAGAAAAAAGCCCACAAGTCTGTCAAGTCTGCCTGATTGTGCAGCTCTTAAGTTTTACATTACTACAGCTGCCCCAGCCCCACCCAAACAACTCCCTTCCTCCCCTTTCCTGGTCTTTCCCCACTTTGTGTTCTTGTCTGTACTAATCCTGCCCTTGGCTCTATCCCAACCCCGCTTAAAGCTATCCACTGTCCTCAGTTCCATCTTGCCACCGCTCTCTCTGTAAAGTAGTGCCTCCTCATCTCCCTCCTGAACCTTCCCCCTTCCAACTTCAGACTGTGCCCCCTAGTGACCCTTCCCCCTTAAGCAAAACAATCCTCCCTCTCTGACTCTGTTTATGTCTTTCAGGTACTTAAAGGTCTCTATCATGTCCCCTCTTTCCCTTCTCTCTTCCAGTGAATACATGTTGAGCTCCCTCAATCTTTCCTCATATGGGGACTCCCCCAGTCTCATAATCATTTTTGTAGCCCTGCGCTGCACCTCCTCCAGTAATCTCACATCTTTTTGAAGTATGGGCACCAGTACTGCACGCAGTACTCCAAGTGTTGCCTCACTAGTGATCTATACGAGGGCAGGATGACCTCCTCCTTTCTAGAGGTGATCCCTCTGTCAATGCACCCCAGCATCCTATTTGCCCTTGCTGCTGCCCTCCTACACTGTGCTGATACTTTCATATCCCCTGTGACTATTACCCCGAGGTCCCTTTCCTCCTCTGAAGCTGCTACCTGCACTCCCCCCAGCCAGTAGCAGATCCTGGGATTTCTTGCTCCAAGGTGCATGACCTTGCACTTCTTAGCATTAAATCCCAACAGCCACTCCCTAGACCAGTATTTGAGTTTAACTAGATCCTCCCTGAGAGCCTGCCTCCCTTCCTCATTGTCCACTTTGGCACAAATCTTAGAGTCATCTGCAAACAGGCTGATCTTACTCTTGACTCCCTCTGCAATGTCTCAAATGAAGACATTGAACAAAACAGGGCTCAACACTGAACACTGAACTACATTTTGAAATCTGTTGTTTCATTAATTGCTCTAGTGAGAGCATAATTTCCCTTAGCAACCTGTACATTCCTAGCATTTTATGTTGGGAAGACAAACAGGGCCTTCAAAGTAAGGACAGGCAAGCATCTGAAGGTGATCAGAAATGGGGACCACAATGATGCATTGGCTAAGCATGCATTGAATTCAGGGAATAGGAATGAACATGCTTTTAATTTCTGGGCAGTCGAGAAGGTCATGTGGGGGCAATCTGGAGGCATTGACTTTAAGGAGAGAGTCTTTCTGGGTGTTTAAATGAGGAGCTTTTAGACATCCACGTCTTAATGACTCAGTAGATCTGTTCCATTTGAGCAATCAGTATAACAGATAAGTAGTCCATATTGGGGTGACCCTCTAGTGCCTTACAACACAGCAGTTTGATTTTTGATTGGTCAGTAGCACTGCTTGGATAAGAATACTAAACAAGGGTTATTCTGACTGCTCCCTTATGCTTGGAATCTTGTACACATGCGGAGGTGTCCAGGCAGGTGCATTCAAACCTAAATAAATGCCTAATTTCTGTCCTCTGGCCCATGTCTAATAGTACCATATTGGTACTTTTATGGTGCTGGCTACCTTAAAATGTATATAATCTGTTGACATTTTTGGTAGCCCAAATAGCACATCTGGTAGCCACAACTGATTATGTGGGGGCGCAGATTGTTGGCTTATGTGGACACCTCAAATGGTCAGATTGCTTACATCGATGGGACAGTTCAGTTTTGCTAATAATGAATGCCTTGTTATTGCCTTACTGTTTCCAACTTTGCCGATATATTGGACAGTCTGAACATTAGCCCTTGTTATCATTATTGTTCATGAGTAATTTATTTTTTCTACAGCACTCAGGTAACTTCTGTTCCCATAATAAAATATAAAGGCTTAGACAAAATGGTTGATATCTTTAATGGATTATTAGAAACTGGTTAAATATTGTAAGGTGCTTCAAGTCTAGAATAGTTTGTGAGACCTAATAAAAGTATTTAATTTTAGATACATAGGCATAAAATATTGTATGTAATGGCTTTATTTTCACCGATGGTATGATTATGCATTTATTGCCATGTTTGTGTAGTTAGCTGCCATGTTGATGTTTTAGTTAATTAAATTAAGCACAGTCACTTTAATTCACTGAACGTAAACAGACAACCAATGTATCACTCCTTGAAGAGGCGCACAGCGAAAACTGGTTGGAGTGTGTGGTGGTTTTCGCATCATTCCCTGCTCTCCCAACAATCTACTATAGCACAGCATGCTATCACTTTGCAGGTATGAGAGTTTTTTTTTTATTGCACTGTGTTAAGGATATACGGACTTGAGCATCGATTTTGGTATTGGGAGTAATGAAATTGTTTTTCCTTTTTAGATTTTTCTTTATATTAACTCCATTGCTGTTCTTATATCAATTTAAGTAATTTAAAATTAATTATATCTATTATGTCTTAGATGTTTTACAAGTAATGTATGTCATTGTTCAGCACCTAGAGCCTTCGGGATGGGCACTTTATAAAGTTAGTTTGCTTGCTTGCTATATGGCAAGTGTGGAAGTGCTCTTTCTCTTTTGTTGATTTTGTAGTGGAATCAAAGCTACCTTAACTATGTCCCAATCTTTCCCACCATCTGGCACTGTGGACAAGTCTGACAGTAGTTTGCCGTGTCTTTAAAAATACTGGGCCATGAAGCCGGCCCGGTGGTGCCGATGCCACACCTCACACCACGCTGGCGAGCCAAGTTCATGAATGAGCTCAATCCACTGGGGGGTGGGGGGAGACCAGGAGATGACTGAAGCAGCTGCTGGGCTACTCTCATCTACCAAACTGGGGAGGCATGTTTCCTTGCTCTTGGCTGACACCCAGTGAAGGCTGGGTGATAGAGCAGAAGTCTGGGGGTCTTAACGTTACATTGGGAGGGTGGAAGGAGGCAGTGGTTACGGAAACACATGAGCACCGCCATCCACATGCGCCCGCTAGCCAGTAAGAGCTCCAGGTCTCTGGGAGGGGGGTGGGGGGGAACAACACAGAAAAAAATCGTAGGTCTCTCCACTGCTGTGTGTAATGGCCCTAGGTGCTCTTGGAATCCACTTCGTGCAGATCCCCACCACTGTGACTATGGGGGTAACAGCTGATGGGATTGGGAGCAGCTGGGTATGGGCCCGATGTGGGGCGTAGATGGCAACAGAGAGCAAACAGCTATATGGAAAAAAAATACTGGGCCAGAAAAAAAAATATTAAGTTAGCCGACCCTTTTTGTATGGCTGACCCCTAGATATCCAGAAAGGGATATATCATGGGCTAAGGCTAAAATCTCTTCCTATAATCCCTGGAAACCATTGTCTGCTGGAGTACCCCTTTCTCTGCTGCTCCCTTAAGAACTGATTCATAGTACAGGAGACCATTCTCCCAGAACACCTCCCTTTTCCCAGAACTCTGAGAGTCACCCTTCCCATGTAGCCAACTCCCTTAATTTTTGCAGGGATGGGTTAGCTTGCTGAGCTTTCCCTAGCTCTGCACACCCCAACCTTTCCTGAAACACACACACTGCTGTGGGAGAACCATGCACGACTGTGCTCTCCTCAGTCTGTTGCTGTGGCTCAGAACTGCTGTTCCCAGCTCATTATTCAACTATGACTTCTCCTGTAACTGAGCTAGGGTTGCTTCCTCATACACTGCCACCTCTGTGTCTTCAGAAGTTGGTTCCCTCTCCTTGCTATGGGTAGTGACACACACAGTAGTGGCCTTACTATCGAAATCATTACTCATGGTTACATCCACGGGCAATTCTGATACATAATACCCATTTCCCATGTGCCCTGACCACATTCCCAGCTTTGAAAGATCTAGGCCATTCACACCAAGACTGCAGGGCCCATCACTCTTATAATCCTAGAAAACTGACCAGGCAGGATCTCTTCCTCATGAATCAAAGCCTGCTTCTCTATAGAAATGGAGGCCCCAGTGTCCCTCAGTCCCTGGGTTACCAATCCATTCACCACCACTGGGTACATACATTCAGTGGAGTTAGAGGGCACTGCACTCAGTGTACAAGCCACTATCTGCTGTGAGCTCCATGAGCCTACCCTTCCTGCTACACTAACCCCTTTTTTCACATTTTTCAGACAATCATATGATAAACGACCCAGTTTGTGGCAGATATAGCACTTGCATTCAACCATCTCCATGCTTTTGAAACCAGGTGACTTACCTTTTGGTTCAGGCCTAGACTGGCTTACGGGGACCACCTAAACTACCTGATGTCCCCTCCCCCATTACTTTTGCAATGAGAAGATGCTTAACTGGATATGAACTGACCAGCCCTCTCAGCTGCCTCCCACGTGGAGCTCCGAGTTCTATCCAACAACCCTATTCTCAGTTCCTCAGGTACAGTTTTTAGGAACTGTTCCAGAAGAAATACATCTTTTATTTTTTCTAAAGAGCAAGTTTTTGCACTTTCTATCTAGCGTTCTAACAAATTACTTAGCTGCACACACATTTCAGCATAGCTGTCCCCGGTGCCTTTCTTAACCCTCTAAATTTTTGCCTATAGGCCCTGGGGGTTAACTCAAAATACTTTAGCAAGGCATATTTCACTTTATCGTAGTCCATGCAGTCCTCATTGTCTATTTTGGCAAATGCTTCTAATGCCTTGCCTCAAAGCAATGCCAATAGGTGAGTTGCACAAGAAGCACTGCCCAAATTCAAATTGCCCACAGATTCTCTCAAAAGATCTTAAAAACAAATCGATCATCCCCCTTCTCATATCAGAAACTTCAGAATTCATTTTGGCTTTCTGGGTGGATCCCCTCATGCTGTTACTCAGTTCGTGGTGATGCCTTCTGACACAGAATGTCCATCTGTCTCTCATGCTCTTTCATTCCTCTCTCAGCTGGATCTCATGCCGACAATACCTTTCTTGATCCTCAGCTTTCTCTCACTCCATCTTCTGCAGATCCACATCTGCCATTCACCTCTCTGTTTCTCCCATTGATTTGTACCCGGTCTGCTTGTGCTGCTGCCCCTATCAAAGGCTCTGGATCATCTGCATTCTCCCGAGCCTCCATCTTCTGACTGGCTATATCAGTTCTGCTCATGTTTGGCCTTCGTCATAGTCCAACTCTTCGTTTGGCACAACTCCTGCAGGTGTAGCAAAGTGCATTTCTTATATGGCTCCAACAGTATGTACGCAACCTTAGAAATGCGCACTGGGAGGTGGTGTTCCAGAAACTCATCAAGCATCAGAGACAAACACTTTCGGGCACACACAAACCTCAATAGAAGGACGCTGACTTCAAAAAAGTTAAAATGACATACTGGTATTTATTAAATCGCAGAACGACACACAAGCTGACAGACTCTCGCCTGACATGTTTTGGACTAAGCGTCCTTTTTCAAAGGAGCCTTTGAGAAAGGACACTCAGTCCGAAACATGTCTAGTGAGTTATCAGCTTGTGTGTTGTTTTGTGCTTTAGTAAATATGTTATTTTAACTTTTTTGAAGTCAGCATCCCTCTGTTGAGGTTTGTGTGTGCCCAAAACTGTTTGTCTCTTCTAAGTACTCTTGCTTAACAAAAAAGCTGACAGACTACATAGTCCCCTTATGTATACCTGGTTCTGTGGCTGGACAGTTAACCTTTATATTGACAAAACTGTTTCAGATTCCACTGTTGCCACCAGTTTGGGACAAACTGGTCTATCCCAGACTCAACCTGCGACCGTTACCAACATTCTGTAACCCTTCAGATGCCTGCAAGGGTACTCAGTAGCTGCCATCATTCAGCAAATACACTCTCTCAGGGTATCTCTAGGTCTGAATTCCTCCAGAACCACCGCTCACATGGTACAGCTCTTAATTGCTGAAGGGCAAATGGCCCTCCCCTTTCTGTCACACCCGAGAAAATCTTAATTTAGAAACAAAATATGGTACCTGCAGCCTCCTCTTTAGAGAGATGGAAACAGTTTCTCAGTTAAAAATCAGTTAGCTGTACATCACAGAAACATGAAGTAATATTTTAATACTTCTAGATATTTACACATATTTTACAAGATACTGAGAAAATAACAGTTACGAAAGAACTTGTCAGTGTCAGTGGCTCAGTAGGTAGCACACTCGCCTCTGAGGCCGGGAGATCAGAGGGCTGTGGGTTCAGTTCCCACATCTGGCACTTGGGTTAATATCCTAGTACTGACACTGTAATGCAGCATGAGAGGGGTGCTGCATTTCTGAGGAGCCGCTCTTCGGATGAGACGCTAAACCGAGGTCCCATCTGCCTGGATTGGTGGTAGTTCAGGTGGATGTTAAAGATCCCATGGCACTTATCGAAAGAGTAGGGGAATTTCCCCGGTGTCCTGGCCAAATTTCCCTCATTCACTAAAAATACCACCAACAGCTTAATCTGGTTCAAGGTCAGTTGGCATTCATCTGTATCCCCCTCCCCCGGGTCATACCTGAAAATAAGCAGGATTTGTCTAGTGCACTTACCCGGTCAACAAAAGCTAAATAAATAAATAAAAACTTACCGTAACAGTAAATCTTCAAGAGAGGTTCCTGCAGTAGGTCTTCACAAGTAGGACTGCGCCCCCTGGCATCTGTACCGCACGGCAAAGTTGTAGCTAGCAATCTTCAGTAGGGGATCACCCCCAGCATCAGTTGACGGGATGTCAGTGTGACTATAAATAGGGACGGTCTCCCACCCACCCTCCAGTTCTTCCACCCGAGACCTTGAAAGAGGAAGCAGGAGAGAGGAGTGAAAACTCCTGATACCCTCAGTTCTGGATAAAATAAAGTCCTGGGAAGAGAATAAAGAGGAAAAAACACAGGAGCTGGGGGAAGGTGGGTGGGAAATCTAGACCTACTGCAGGAACCTCTCTCGAAGATCTACTGTTATGGTAAGTTCTTACATAACTGTTATATTTTACTTCGAGAGGGTTCCTGCAGTAGGTCTTCACAGGTAGGACTGAATACCAAGCAGTCAACTAAATAGAAAGAGTCGGAGACTAGGTTCCAGGAGGAGGAAAATGTCTGCCAATGACAGTCTGCTCACGACAGAAGTCCTTGCAGGACTGCTAGACAAATGCCAGCCCTGTGCCTAGAAGCAATGTCCAGACTGTAGTGTTTTGTGAAGGTATGGACAGAGGACCAAGTGGCCACTGCTCAGATGTCTGCCGTGGACACATTTCTAAAGAAAGTAGTGGAAGTGGCCACTCCCCTAGTTGAGACGCTCTTGATTGTCCCCAGAAGGGGCTTCTTGTACTTCGGGTAAATGTAATGAATACAATTTGCTAGCCACCTAGACAAAGTCTATTTAGAAAAAGCCTTGCCCTGGCACTTTGGAGTGAAGGGTATGAAGAGCTGATCTGACTTGCGAACCTCCTTAGTCCTTGAGACTTAATATCTCAAATTGCTGTGCACATCGAGGGTGTGCAGGAGATACTCCGCCCTATTGGAGTGCTCTGGCTAAAACACTGGCATTTCAACATTCTGATTTAGGGTGAATTCTGAAACTACTTTCAGAAGAAAAGAAGGATTAGTCCGCAGAGCCACCCAGTCTCTGTGGAAAATAAAATAAGGCTGTTTACAAACTAGAGCCTGAAGCTCCGAAACTCTTCGAGCTGAAGTGATCACAACTAAAACAGAGTGTTTTCCATGAAAGGCATCGCATATCACTACTTGCTGCCAGTTCAAAAGGGGGCAAAGTACGTTTATCTAAAATAAAATTAAGATCCTGGGGGGAACAGGATTCCGGACCAGAGGTTTGAGGTGAAGGATCCCCTTCCAAAAGGTTCTGGAAACCTCTAGCTGAGCTAGGGTTTTGTCCTCCAACGGAAGGTAGTAGGCTGAAACCACAAAGAGATGGACCTTTAGAGAGGAATAACTGGGGCCCAACTCTGACAGGTGCAAGAGGTACTCTAGGACCTGGGAAGCTGAGCAGGAAAATGGGTCTAGGCCTTTGGCTGTGGCCCAGATAGAAAATCTTTTACACTTCATGGCATATGTGGATCTAGTGGAGGGTTTTCTGGCCTCCACTATGACCTGAGCGACTGTAGAGGAGATGCCAGAGTGAGAAACTGCTATGTCCAAAGGTGTCACGCATGAAGGTGGAGCATTTTGAAGCTCGGATGTACCAGGGTGTCCTGCCCCTGGAACAGAAGGTCGTGAGAGTGAGGTAGAGGTACTGGGGGTTCCATCACTAGCTGTTGCAGCAGGGGGAACCATATCTGCTGAGGCCATGGGGGCAATTAGGATCATGTGTGCCCTCTTTGCCTGTAGCTTCAGCAGAACCTTCTGCAGAATAGGAAAGGGAGGGAAAGTGTACAGAAATCTCCCTGTCCAAGATAGAGACAGTGCGTCTCGCCAAAAAACACCATGCCCAGGAATGAGTGAGCAGAAGCTGGGTAGTTTTGTATTGGATGGAGAGGCGAAGAAGTCTATTTCTGACTGACCCCACTGAAGGAAGAGATCTTCCACTACTGCCTGCTTTAGTTCCCATTCATGAGATGATCATGACCGAGCAGCTGAGACTGTCTGCCAGAATGTTGTGAACACCTGGAACATGGACTGCTGTCAATGACAGGTCATGCAGAACAGCCCAGTACCACACCCACATCGCCGCCCTGCAAAGGGGGTATGAATGAGTGCCTCCATGTTTGTTGATGTACCAGACTGTTGCCATGTTGTCGGTCTGGATGAGAAGTGTTCCCAGAACTAAGAGGGACTGAAATGATTGGAGAGTATGGAGCACTGTTCTTGTCTCCAGAATATTGATGTGAAGATTCTCCTCTGTGGGAGACCATGTCCCTTGTGTTTGACAGTCTCCCAGGTGGGCCCCCCATCCGAGGTTCGAGGCATCTGTCGTAAGAGTCATGGAGTGGGACGGGCAGGGGAAAGAAACCCCCGACGAGAGGTTGGAAGAGTCCTGCCACCAGAGGAGATCCCTCTGCAGACTGTTGCAGACTAGCACCTTCTGGTCCATGTCGTCCAAGCGCTGATCCCATTGGACTCAAAGAGCCCATTGGGTCACCCTCATTTGCAGGCTGGCCAGTGGGACTGTGGGTATGGTGGATGTCATCAGGCTCAGTAGTCATGAGATGGAGCACTCTGGGGTCCAACAAGATGAGGCCACCAGTGCAGCTTGTAAGATAAGGGTCTCCGCCCTGTCTGTGGGTAGGAAAGCCCTGCCCATGACCATGTCCAGCACTGCTCCTATGAACTGGAGACACTGAGAGGGTGACAGTTGAGACTTGGGATATCTGACCGTAATATCAAGTCTGGAGAAAAGGTCCAGTGTGAAGGAAAGGGTATCCTTCAGACTGTCCTGGGATGGGGCTGAAATCAGTCAGTCGTCCAGGTAAGGGAACACATAAATGCCCTTGCGATGCAAGGTGGCCGCTACCACCGCCAAGCACTTGGTGAAAACCAGAGGTGCCAAAGAAAGGCCGAAGGGGAGGGCCCTGAACTGAAAATGTTCCTCTTGAAAGGAGAATCTCAGAAAGTGGCGGTGGGCCAGCTGGACTGAGATATGATGGTAAGCATCCTGCATATCCAGGGAACACAGCCAATTGTTTGGTTGGAGCAGAGGCAAGAGTCCCTGGAGGGTCAACATGTGGAGCCTCTTGTAGGCTACGAAGAGGTTGAACATACTGAGATCTAGGATGGGCCTGAGATCGCCCATTTTTTGGGGCACTAGGAAGAAGTGGGAGTAAAATCCCCTTCCTATCTGTGCTGTTGGAACCCGCTCTATGGCTGATTTTTTCAGTACAGCATGAATTTCCTGTAGGACACAACTTTGTTGTCCTGACAGGTAATGAGACCTGCCTGGCAGGTTGCTCAGGGGTCTGTCCAGAAACACTATTGCGTGACCTCTTGCAAACAGTTGTAGAATCCAAGCATCTGTGGTTACAGCCTTCCACCCTTCCAGATAGAGACCGCATCTTCCCCCCACAGGTTCCTCTATGGGGAGGGGAGGTAACGGGGGGGGGCCTGTAAGTCAGGACACAGAGAGAAGGGGAGAGGTACCTTACCCCCACTGGATGCCTTTGGAAACTTAGCCTAGGGGGTTTAGACACCGGAACCAGGGGCCGGACGCTTGTTTTGGTGGCTGCCCTGGTTCTGTTTTTTCCATTTCCGTTGGTGGTGATGAAAATTCTGCTTGTGTTTTTGATCCAAGCAATACATAGAGTAGATATACTTCAAGGATTTGTCGCTTTCTTGTAGTTCAGTGATTATATCTTTGGCGTCGCCCCAAACGGAACTGGACCTCTGAGTGGAGTGTCCAGGAGGGTACTCTGTACATCCTGTGCCAAACCTGTGAGACGGAACCAGACCAGGCATCTTAGGCAGATGCCCGTAGCCGTGCAACACGCCACCGAATCGACCGAGTCATAGGAGGCTCGTAGAGCATGGCGGCAGGATGATTTGTTCATTCTGATTTTGTCCAGAAGTTTATTCCTGAGCTGTTTGTCAGGGACTTCTTGGATGTCCTTTTCCAGGTTGGACAGAGCTGACTTTTGGAAAGCCACCATGTGGGCTACGTAGTTGAGCAAACATATGGTGCAGGTAGAGGAGGTATAGACCTTGTGTCCATATTGGTCAATTTGTTTCGACACCTCGTCAGGAGGAGAGAACTGAGATGTTTGGGCTAGACTGATCTATCATGGGCTGCAGTGATTATGATAGAATCCACCTTAGGTTGTGCCATTAGGTGAGAAACCCCTGTAGGAGCTGGGACTTGGTGTCTTTCCACCAAGCTGGGATAGATTCTTGAGGTTCTGGCTGAGGAGGAGGTGGTGGTGGAGGGTATCCTGGGTACCGCATAGAATAGGATGGTAGCTAGGTGGTTGGTACCAGTAGGGGTACTGGTGGGCTGTTTTGCACTTCATTGTTATGTGAACCACTTTATTACATATTGTAACATAAAATGTATTGTTACTGTTTATTGCTTTCTTTCAATACATAAAGCAAAAATCATTTTAAATGTTAGCCTGGAGTGCTGTGTATTTCTTGTTTATTGGGGTACTGGTGGTAACCCTGATACTGATGAGCCTGGCCCGGCATCAGGTAACCTGGCATCAGAGGCAGGTAACCCGGTGTCGGACCCCTCCGGAGTCAAGTAGTGGGGAAACTGTGGTGTGTAGCCAGGGTAGTAACCCATTGGGCCCGATGGAGGAGTAAAAGGTATGGAGGGTGGTGGTGCTGAGGGACCACTGGGATTTGGGTCCATCAGCAGGTCTGGGATCAGAGGTGGTACCCCAGAAGGTCCAGGAAGCATCTGGTCCATCTCATCTGGAAGAGGATCTGGAGAAAGAACCAGCGTCAGGTGCCAGAGGGTGTCCGATGGTGGGACCGAGACTGGTGAGGGGAGTAAGTCTGGAAGAGCCCCCGTTGATGGGTCTGCCAGTGAGGCAGGGGTCTCATGAAGTAGGTCCAACATGAGGGGCTCCTCTAGATCAGCCCCAGAAATGTCAGGTAGTGTCAGTGTTTCCCTAGAGAGAGAATCCTCATGGGACTCGGGGGAACCTGCAAGCTCGCTCTGCCGGATGTCGGGGACCATGAGGGAGTCTGATGGGAGAGCAGTCACCACTTGGTCATCGGGCAAGTTGGTGACCGACCTAGAGGTGATGGTCTGGTGGGCGTCGGAAGGGGCCAATGGCCAACTTACAGACCGCGGTCAGGCTGACAGAAGCTGGGAGGCTCAAGTCAGGCTGATCGACCTGGGCGGAGGAACTGGAGGGTGATTTAGTGGCCGAGCTAATGTCAGTCCCCAAAGACACTTCCTCTGAAGAGGAAACCCCTGATTGCCCACTGACCTCGATGTGGGGGGTGTCCGATCCACCGGAGCAGAAGAAGGCCCGGAAGGTGGGGTACTCACCGGGGTGGAGGCCCCACCCGATGTGGTGTCGGCTGTCTGGTGGCTTTTCCTCTGAGGAGAACGGCCCCCCGCTCCTAGCCTTTCTCCTTCTCCTTTTTTCTTTTTTCCGCGGCACGTGATGACAATCGTTCCCTCAGCTCCTGGAGCTCTTTTTCCATTGATGCCAGTCGTTGTTTTAATAAGTGGGCATCGAGGGTCCTCTGGTGACAGGTGCGCATGGCCTGGTTGAAAGCTTGGCAGATTGGATGATCTGCGGCCTTGTGTTTAGGCCCCAGGCAGAGATGGAGTGGTTGTCCCCATGCGGGATCCACGCTCCGCACTTAGAGCACTTTTTATTGGGCTGACGTGAAGATATGTAATGCTGGGAGATGAAAAATACTACGGTAACTATCGAGAAAAATGGCGGGTGACTGAAGCTGTTTTACTGCGAGGTCCGATGATTCAGGTCGACAGCAGGAAAAAACTGAAGGGCTGGCAGGGGACTGCCCCTATTTATAGTCACGCTGATGTCCCATCATCTGACACAGGGAAGATTGCTAGCTGCAAGTCTGCCATGCGGTCCTGACGCCAGAGGGCACAGTCCTACTTGTGAAGGCCTACTGCAGGAACCCTCTCGAAGTAAGATCAGTAATTCTACAAAAATAAAATGTTTTGCACACAACAGAAAAATAACACAGAAAATCTTACTGCACTTCCTAACTTTCCCAAAGTAGAATGGCTTACCCACACAGGACACCAGGGGAATCAGGACCCATTCAAACCTTAAATGTTAACTATTCAGAGTTCCAGCCTGACTTACGTAGCCTCCCTTTGGTTAGCTAATAGCTTCCTGACATGAAAAGATAGTTTTCCTTTTGAAACTCTCCCATTAATTATCCAGGGATCCTGCCAAATTTACCTCAAAGCCAATTGGTCTTCCCTGCCAAAAATCTTGACTTTTCTCAGGAATATCAGCTGTGTCCCTTCAGCTGCTAAATTCTGATACCCATGCAGAATTAAATAAAAAAAATACAGTAACAGGTATACATAGCAAATTGTTATAGATGCACTAAACCAAGATGTGTTTTCAGGTGCATCCTGGGAGTACAGTGAGTTACTGACACACTAAACCAAGACTTGTTTCCAGGTGCGTCCTGGGAGTACAGGGAAGTTAGTGACTTGCTCATGGTCACACAGTATGCAAGTGGTGGCTGTGGGATTCAAATCCAGTTCTTCAGGTTTGCAGCTCAGTGCTCTTAACTGCTATGCTATTCTGCCACCCAGACATTGTCTGCATAATTCAGATAGCAATGTTTGATATGGTGTCCTCCAGCAGGACATGAGGAGGGAACAAGCCTTGAATCTCAAATGTGATAAATACAGGGGTAACATTAGGAAGCAGTTTTGCCAAAGAGTGTGGAGAACACATGGAATAGCTTACCAGCTGAGACAATGGCCATGGAGACGGTAGAGGTCTTCAAGGTAAACCTAAAAAACAGGTTACTCACCTGTAACAGTAGTTCTAGGAGCGGTATATGTTGTTCATCCACACTAATTGACATGTCCCCTTTCCCTTTAAGGATTGCCGTAAGTCTTCAAGCTGGCTCCTCCTACCCATCCGGGTTGTATAACCCTCGGCTCCGCCCCATGACACCAGATCTTAGCCCGCTGGAAGCCAGGTTTGTGCGTCCACAACCGGGGAGGTTTGAGAAACTGTGTGGATGAACAACATATACCACTTAGGACTTACCGTTACAGGTGAGTAACCTGTTTTTCTAGGATCGTGGATATGTTGTTCATCCACACTTATTGGCAGACTCCTAGCAGTTCTCCGGGAGGAGGGAGGCAAGGTGCACACCCCCACAAAATACTCACTTGGGAAATAGAGATTGAGAACTGAGACCCCAAAACCAGCATCCCGGCATGACTCAAGGTCAATGCGGTAATGGGTAATGAAGGTGTTTGCTGACTTCCAGGTAGCAGCCCAACAGATTTCCTGGATAGGGATGTCCCAGGAAGCAGCCACCAATGCAGCGGTATGGCAGGTAGAATGAGCTCTTATCCCTCTGGGAGGCGCCATGCCCGCCAACTCATAGCACAGACTTATGCAAGATTTAATCCACCTTGCAATAGACCGTTTTGCTGCAGGTCTGCCAGAAGCGGCTTCAGCGTAGGTGACAAACAGCTGGCAAACCTCTCCCCGGATTTCTGCCATCCTCTCCTTGCAATAGGAGAGGGCTCGTCTCAGGTCCAAGGTATAGAGCCTGTATTCGGCCTCCGAGGTGTAATTAGGGAAAGACACTGGGTCATAATGTCGCAAGACATTATGCAGCATGGCTAAATCGTGCTGCCAATACAGCGCAGTTTATGCCATGTGGCATAACTCTTTTTCTGTGGGGGGCTCCACCTCACATCCTGGACCCCCACTAAAGATTCTTAACTCCAGAGGGGGTCCAACTCAGGAGCGCACAAAGTGTTGAAAAAAATTAAATGTCTGGGACCGGGAATCAAACCCGGTCTCAGACACAGTGCCTGGGTTCCTGCTGCCTTGGCTCTGTCCAGTGAGCCATTGCAGCTCCTCGGCAGAACCCACTCCCAGCAGAGGTCTTATCCTCTGCCTGGGAGTGTGTGAATGGTACAATACTGCACACAGCAGTACACACGGTATTGCACCATTCGCTGTCCTAGACAGCGCTCTTACAGGTTAGCTATAATGTTGTACGCTATTAAGCATACGACATTATGACCTGGTAGGTTAGGGTAGTATACTGTTAGAGTTAACATCTGGTGAAGGTGAAACTCTGACACCACCTTCTGAAGAAATTTTGGGTGGGGGCATAAGACAACCATGTCCCTGTGGAAGACCAGATAAGGGGAGTCCACTTAATCAGCTCCGAAGGAGTCGGCTTTGGCCTGGGAGGCGAAAGCCAAATAATGGCCGGGGAAGGAGCTGGGGTTGGCTTGTGCCCAGACAAAATCAACTGTTGCCACATGAGGTCCTCGTAGCACCGATGGAGTTCCCGCCAGAGCCTCTCCTCATCCGAGGAGGACGACCGATGGCGTCGCCTCTTTTTCGAGTGCTTGTGGATCTTCCTTGGCCTCTCTGTCGAGGGGGTCCTCGACCAAGATTGGACGGGACAATTTATCACTCAGGAGACACCGGTGGGACCAGTGATTTCCTGGGGTCGGGGACCACTTCCTCAATGGGATTCCCAGTGGGCTGGATCTCCTTGTCGGGGAAAGAAAGGACCGGAGTTCGATTGAGAGAATCGTTGACTGGAGTCGGTGACAATGGGTCGATCGGGTCGATGACTACTTCAACCTCATCGATCAACACTTCGGTCAACTGGCCAGATGGCAAGGCCGAGAAGCCAGTGGATGAAGAGGCTATTTTGACTGAAGCCGAGACTGCCGGTTCCTGGGACCGAGATCTCTCCTGATTCCAAGAACGCCTTCCCCGAGATGAAGATGATCCCGGGTCCTTTTCCCACTTACGGGACCAAGAGAAGTGCATGCCCGCAGGACCCTCTCCCTTAGTAGGGAGAGGCTGGCACAACTCTCGGAAAGAACCCGAGAAGGTGGAGCCCAGATTGAGTGGAATGAAGAATTTCTGAGAGGAAGATTCTGTGTCCCGAGCCGCTTCCTCCTCGAAGGCTTGCATATGTTCCAATTGCTCGGTGGATCCCGTAGCTGCGGAAACTGCCCACCGAGCCTCCTTTGATTTCACTGGAGGGTTTCGTTTTTCCAGCCTCCCCAACTTTAGGCATGCGAGACAGTCATTGAGGATGTTAGGGTGAAATGCAAGACAGAAGTCGCACTTCAAGGTGTCATGGCCGACACCCAAGCAGTATACGCACGCAGTGTGGGGATCAGTGCATGACATTTTCTGGCTGCTCGAACACTGGAAAAATCCAGAGGAAGACTTGTCTTCCATAATCGAAGCAGAGGAATTGCGGTCGCTAATGCTAACTAGACAGAGTTTTGGAATAACCGAAGGTTTAAAAGCCAGGGCCTACAAAATGCAGGAGCACGAAGGAGACAACCTGAATCTTCCAGTGGAAAGGAAGATCTGGCATCATGGGGCAGAGCTGAGTGTTATACCTACCAGGTGGGTGGGAGGAGCCAGCTTGAAGACTTCCAGCGATCCTTAAAGGGAAAGGGGACATGCCAATAAGTGTGGATGAACAACATATCCACGATCCTAGAAAAAAAGTTCTGCTTTACGAGGTAATCACAGGGTAATAACGTGGGTACGGAACCCCAATAAATGAATAGATGTTTGCACAGCAAACTTCTTATCCATGCCTATAAATTGGGGAAGGGAGGGACCAACATATCTGGCTGGCTGGCTGTCTATCTATCTATCTATCTATCTATCTATCTATCTATCTATCTATCTATCTATCTATCTATCTATCTATCTATCTATCTATCTATCTATCTACTAAGCATATATCTATCTATCAACTGATAGTATCTATCTATCTACACACTGTATCTATTTGGCCATCAGTCAGTCTTTGGCTATATATTAATACCTATTGAGCCATTTGTCTTTATTTAATTTTATTTGTTGGCAGATTTATTGATCCAATGAACATTTTTCAGGCATGACATGAGCCCAGGAGAGCACTACAGAAGTTAGGAAATATGAGGCACAACACCACCACCTGAACCTGCCAGACACAGACTGGGATACTCCTCCAGATAACAGCACCAGGAGTCAGGCATTACTGGACACTAGGGTTGTCATAGTATACCAGTGTGACTGTATACCATGGTTAGAAACCGCACGGTATGGACACCGTGACTTTTTTTCCAAACCTTTGTAACTGTGAGTCACGGTATACCATGGTATGTACCAACCGACTTCATGTTCCTGGCAGTGCAAAGGGGTGCACTACATGGGGAGTGTGCCCATTGAAAACTTTTTTGTTTTTTTGTGTTACAATTGGTGGAGATCAGCCAGTCCCCTTCCACCATTTTAAAATGGGCCTGTGTGTGAGCTTCAAGAGCAGAGGTTGAGAGAGAGATCCTTTCAGAAGGAGCAACGAGGAGCAAGTTTGCAACCAGGAGAGCACTTACAGAGCAAAGCGTGGGTTTAATTACTTTAAATAAGAAATTTATTTAGGCCCACCAACTGCACTGAAGCAATTTTTGGACCCCCGACTGAGTACTCGATCTCAGTTGTCTCCCTGAGTCCCTACCCAGGCCAGAGCAGAGACTGTGAGAGATGGAGAGACAGAGTGACACCCGGGCTGGCTGGTGGTGAGTCGAGAGGAGGACTTGAACAGTAAGAGAGGAGGCTATCTGCTCCTACCCAGGCCAGTTCTTGTTCTTTTTTAAAACCAAAAGTGAGGTGGTAGGTTATTTTTTAACAGGTGGTGCTGACTCGGGAGGGAGTTGGGTGGGGACTAAAGGGACTGGGGATGGGGATAACTATTTACTATCCTTGGTGGGAAACCTGGCCGCTTGGCCAGTGGCCTGGAGGTGGCTTGTAAAATAAATGTGAGGGGATTGGTGAATACTGATGGAGGATCCTTGGTGGGAAACCTGGCCTAAATTTAAATTGTATGTGAGGGATTTGGGGCTTACTGATGGATGGATTCTTGGTGGGAAGGGAAACCTGGCCTGAAGCTGAATTGTACTAGTCTGTAAAATAAATGTGAGAGGGGAATGGGGATTACTAATGAAGGATTATTGGTGGGAAATAGTGGGAAACCTGGCCAGAAGTTGAATTGTACTAGACTGTCTGTGTATAAATGTATTTTCCAATTCTGAAGTTTTCTCAAAGGCAGCACGGCAGGCTGGCAGTGGCAGCTGCCCTTATTTTATAGATGATGACCTCCTTTCTAACAGAAAACTGTACAAATATTTTTAATACAAGGGGGGACAATAGGCATCTAAATTTAAAGTTGTTTCACAATCATGTAGTTGTGTTAACTTCAGCAGTACTGCAGTTCTTTCTCTGTTTTTGCTTTATTACTAGTGGAAATTCATTTCTTGTGTAACCCCCTGTTCAAATCAGGGGGTTACTAATTGATACCCATTGCAGCATCGTGAGGTGTGTGCGTGCTGTGGGGCTGACTGGGGGTCGGGACCTGTGCAGCACTAGTGTGGATTGGTGCCAACAGGCATGTGGGATGACCATTAGGTGAGTCAATAAGGCAGAGAGGAGGGAGTGGTCATAGTCAGTTCCTAGGCCCTGTGGGGAGGGCCTCCAGTCTGGGCTGGGTTGGCCTGAGGTGGGGAGATTGCCCCCCCCCACCCCCAGTGATCATCCAGAACCACACAGTCCATCGATGGGGTTGGGAGGATGATTCTTCTGCAGCAGCAAGTGGGAGGAAGACAAGAATGGAGCCTGCCAGGCTCTGTATGTCTGTGAGGAGAAGTTGGTGGCTGGCATGAGGGACGAGAAGCCAAGGTGGCAGTGAGGTCTCAGGAGGGGCTGAGTGGCAGAGCATCCCTGTTCCTGCCATGTACATCTGAAAGTGAAAGTCCTATCTGAAAAAAGAACAAGGACTGTGCCCAGGTAGCATCGGTGCCCCGAGGGTGAGAATAAGCTGACTGACATATGAGTTTGGCCCCACTCACACTTGTGGGGATATAGTTTGAAAGAAAAAGGACTGCCTGTAAGAGTACCACTGAGTGCTGACAGAAGTCTGAGCCTCTTGTGGCTCACAAAGAGAAAAGCATGAGTTGTGAGGATCCAGGTTCGGGACCCAGGTCCCCCAAGTGGCCCGGCCATGTGCCATGGCTGTCTGCTGTAGTCAGGGAGAAGTGTGATAGTATGAATTGTATGTATTCCTATCATCTCCATGGAGCTGATAGTGTCTTGAGACTTTTAATTCTGACTTTTAAATGAATAAAATGGTGCCTGTTGCAACCGAGTTACTGACTGGGGCCATATTATTGCTGCCAAGTTAAGAGACAGTTTCTGTGTGTTTATAACCATTGTGTGCCTTGAGTTTGAGCCAGTCCGAAGCCTGTCCAGATGTGAAAGGGAGGAACAGACGTCATCAGAGGCGCCTTGACAGAGCTCATGCCGTCACCCGTATGAATCCTATTTCTACAATTTAAAAGGTACTGTGGCTTACATCCTGCTTCTCATTTGTTACTGCCTAGTCTGTCTGCTGGTGCCCCCCCCCTTCTCCGAGACATTGGAACATTCAAACCCCTAGACAGTTAAGGGAGGGGGGGTTGCTGCCGGAAGTGTCACCTCGGAGACTGGGAGTAGTCACTGCCTGTTGGCACATAGAACTGTTAAGAAAAGGAAACCCCCAGGGCAGAAGTGAAGGAAAGTTACCAAAAGTCAAAGGTTTAGATCTGTTTGGCACCAAGTAAAAGCAGGGGTAAGAGGGGTTACACTTGCCTGAATTTTGAAAACAGGATCTTTGAGGTGGCACAGCCACATGAGAGATGGCACTGATTGCAGAGTTGGAGACGGAGGGGAATGGGGGATTGGGTTGGGAT